>OX415249.1:111691535-114137160 GCA_948329865.1 Linaria vulgaris | reverse complement strand
AACCAGACTATTACCGGTTTTTACAACTCATTTCGAACATTGTCAGATGGATACGTGGGGCAACATCCTTTAGTGGCTTGCAAATATGGTAAATGTTCTTGTGATATCACCACCCTTATGCTTGATCTTCAGAAGTCGAATTGTGTATTGTCCTTTCTTGTTGGCCTTAATGATTCGTATTCTGTCCTATGTAGCCAAATCCTTCTGATATCACCCTTACCATCCCTATCCCGTGTGTACTCCGTGTACTACAAGAAGAACATCAACGTTCTCTCCAGCTCCCAGTTGGTCCTGTCTCTGACCCGTTAGCCCTATTGTCTCGCTCCAACCAGCCATTTAACAATAACCCTCAAAACCTTCGCCCTTACCCTACTCAGAACCCTAACCTATCACGGCTTACTAAGGGTACTGGCCCCAAAGGTAAAAAGAAAGTGTGTTGCACTCATTGTGGTTTTGATGGTCACCTGGTGGACTCCTGTTTTCAACTTATTGGCTATCCTGCCAATTGGGAGGGCCCTCGTGGTAGGAGACAGGCCTCTATTTTTAATGGCTCAGCTGCCAACTCGGTCACTGTTCCTAAGGAGCTTACTCAACAACCAGGCACTATTTCTGCTTCTTTGGAGGTCTCCACTAAGACCTTGTTTGAGCAGTTTTTGGCCTTCGCTATGGGTAAATTGCCACAATCTACACCAGCTGCTCCCTCAGTCTATGTCCCTCACTTTGCTGGCACTACAACTTCTCATGGTGGTATCCTTTCTCACCCTTCATCTTCTTTGTTATTAGCTCCTGTGAATAGACCTTGGATTTTGGATACAGGGGCCACTGACCACATGGTCTGTGAACCCCAATTTTTTACCTCTACCTTATTTGTTCATGTGCCTGTTAATTTACCAAATCAGCTTCTTACTTATGCTACTGCCATAAATGACACCAGACTCAATGATTTTATAACTTTGCAAAATGCCTTGTATGTCCCTGATTTCACTTACAACTTAATTTTTGTTTCAAAATTGGCCAGCACTACCAACATCTCCCTCCATTTTTGGTCCTCTATATGTGTTCTGCAGGACACTCTCATGAGGAGGATGAATGGTTTTGCTAGGGCTGAAAAGGGACTTTATCAACTGGATTTCAAGAATTTTTCAAATAAAGCTTGTCATTCTGTTTTCAATTTATGGCACTTGAGATTGGGACACCCTTCTTTGCATAAACTTTCTGCTATTAAGGCTTTATATGTCCCTGCTAATATTGTCCTCCCTGTTTGTACTAATTGTCACTATGCTAAGCAAAAGAAACTTGTTTTTCCTACTAGTCAAACTACTACTTCTGAACCTTTTGCCCTTTTTACATTGTGATATTTGGGGCCCCTTCTCTACCCCCTCTTATGATGGGCATAGATTTTTTCTTACCATAGTGGATGATTTTACAAGGTGTACATGGATTTTTTTTTTCTAAAATATACGTCTGAGGTTTCTCATTATATGCATTTTTTTATACTTTTGTTGACACTCAGTTTTCTAAGAAAATTAAGATTCTAAGAACTGATAATGGGGCTGAATTTATTATGCAAGGTTTTTTTTTCATATATGGCATTATACATCAAAGGAGTTGTGTTGAAACTCCTCAACACAATGGTATTGTTGAAAGGAAACATCAACATCTTTTACAAGTTGCTAGGGCTTTAACATTCCTATTGAATATTGGACCACATGTGTCTCCATTGCTGTTTTTTTAATAAATAGGTTGCCTACACCTGTTTTACAAAATAAATCTCCTTATGAACTCCTTTATAATAGGGTTCCTAACTACTCCTTGTTAAAGGTTTTTGGTTGCCTCTGTTTTGCTTCTATCTTATCTGCTAACAAGTCTAAATTTGACCATAGGGCTCACAAATGTGTTTTTCTTGGTTACCCTAGAGGTACCAAGGGTTATATTCTTCTTAACCTTTCATCTAACAAGCTTTTCATTTCTAGGCATGTTATTTTTTATGAATATGTTTTCACCTTTAAATCTGATATTCCACTAACAAGACTAACCCCTGATTCTCCCAGTGAGAATACAGTTTTTTGCACATACCCCTTTGTTGTTTTGCAGGGTCCAGGTACTCCACCAACACCAATCCCCCTGATGATCCAGTGGTTCCAACCTCCTCTGATGTGGATGCACCAGATTTGCCATGTCCCATTGATCAGCTTCCACAATATTCAGTAACAGAGTCCACTGATTCTTTCAGTGGCTCCTCTCCCTCCTCCCCTACCCCTCTTATTCATGATTCTTCTACTATGTCTGCTCCTTCTGCTGATATGTTACCTGCTACTGTACTTAGAAAGTCTACCAGATCTGTGCACCCTCCTGCTTACTTAAGTGTTTATGACTGTGATTTGCCTACTACATTATCTAATGCTCCTAATAGTTCTTGCAATTCTGTTAGATACCCTATTTAGTCTCATATGTGCACCTCTCACTTAGGCCACTCCTATAAGGCTTTCACAACTGCCATTACATCTGCTTGTGAACCAACATCCTATTCACAGGCAGTCAAATCTAAAGAATGGCAATCTGCCATGCAAGAAAAACTTACTGCATTAGAAAACACTCACACTTGGGTTTTGTCTGATTTACCCCCTGGTCACAATTGCATTGGTTCTAAGTGGATTTTTAAAATTAAACATAAATCTGATGGGTCTGTTGAACGTTTTAAGGCGCGTTTAGTTGCAAAGGGGTATACACAGGAGGAGGGGCTCGACTATTTTGACACCTTCTCCCATGTGGCCAAAATAACAATTGTGCGTGTTCTCTTTTCTCTTGCTGCATCTCAGAATTGGTTTTTACACCAACTTGATGTAAACAACGCTTTTTTACATGGTGATTTGGATGAAATTATTTATATGAAACCCCCACATGTTTACTCATGACAAACGTGTTTGTCTACTTAAGAAGAGCATTTATGGTCTCAAACAGGCTTCGCGCCAATGGTTTCAAAAACTTACCACCTGTTTGCTTTCTTTTGGTTATACACAGACTGTTTTTGACAGTTCCCTGTTTGTTAAAAATTCTCATGGTTGCTTTATTGCCTCGTGTGTTTACGTTGACAATATCATTTTAACTGGGAACAGTATGCATGAAATTGATTCACTTAAGCATCATCTTCATTCTGCATTCACTTTATAAGACTTAGGTCCTCTTAGTTACATCCTCGGTATTGAAGTAGCTCGTACTCGTAAAGGCATTTTCCTTTGCCAAAGAAAATATGCCTTGGACATCTCACGGAGTCAGGATACATTGGTTGCAAACCCTCACAAACCCCTATGGATCACTCCACTAAATTGCGTAGTTTTGATGCATCTCATTTACCTAATGCTACTATTTACCGCCGTTTAGTTGGTCGCTTACTTTATTTGACAATAACACGGCCTGATTTAGCTTTTAGCATTCAAACTCTTTCTCAGCATATGTCTGCACCTACTTCTTCTCATTTAGCTGTTGCGCATCCCGTGCTTCGTTTGTGACAGCGATTGGGCTGGCTACCCCGGTACAAGACGGAGTGTCACTGGGTTGGCCGTCTATCTTGGTCACGCTCTCAACAGCTGGAAATCTAAGAAGCAACCGACGGTCAGTCGATCATCCACGAAAGTCGAGTATCACGCAGTTGCATCCACCACTTGTGAGCTACTTTGGCTTCAACAACTACTGCGCAATCTTTCGGTTCCTTCTCCCAAAACTCCTCTTGTCTTCATAGACAATCGTAGTGTTGTTTGCATTGCCAACAACACTGTCCATCATGAGCGAACCAAACACATACAAATTGACTGCCACTTCGTCCGCGAGAAAGTCAATTTGGGGCTTGTCAAACTCGTCCACATCAGTAATCAACATCAAGTCGTGGACATCCTTACGAAGCCTCTCTCACTTCTGCATTTTCAAACAATGACCTCTAAGATGGGCATTATTGATATTCATGCCCCTCTTGAGGGGGAGTCTTAAATATATTTGGGTCGTTCTTTGGTTTTATTTTAGCACATTTCTTTTTCTGCATTGGACTGTTTATTAGTATTAGGCCTTGACCCAATCTTAAGTGGGAGTGGATTCGGACCCTCCATTAGGCTTGTAAATATATATACCTCATGTATTATTTTTCTAATTAATTAATTCATTTTCATTCTTTACAAACCCTAATCTACTCCGCCGATATGTTCTCTCTCTCAACTCACATCCACCACACAACCACCACAACCATAAGATTCAGTCTATTCACAGATACTTTGCTTATCATGTATTGGCAACTATTCCTTATGCAATACAAAATTGCGGGAATTCAAGTCGATTCCACTTTGTCCCTTTGTTTGTCCAAAGGGTTTCAGGGAAGAGATTCTTGTAGATGGATCTGGTGGTACTTGCACAAATGATTTCAAGGTTGTCGTGATCCGAAGAATTACTTTGTATAATGACTATGACCCATAAAATTACATCATTATTCATTTGTACAGTTCAAGGACTAACTTATAGAGAAATATTCCTGGTGACTCTATATTGTTTAAGAGTCTTTGTAACTATCCATGTTTGGAACTTCTCTTCAATGGCGTTTGTCATTGAAATGCAAACACCGCCGGTTTCTCTTCTCCTGATACGATACTTACCTTTAGCATAAGCACTGAGGCTTTTGGACTGTTAGATTTTATTCCTGATTGGGAGGAGGAACTATATGGATATTATGTATCTCTGGTAGCCATAAATAATTGCCTAGGCATGGTTCGCTACGAGGCATGGTTGAACGAGCCACATCTAATTGACATATGGGTGATGAAAGTTTATGGTGTAGGCGAATCGTGGACAAAAACATTCGTAATAGGAACTTATCAAGTTATATGTCATTTAATGTCTTGAATGAATGATGAATGGTTGCTGGTGGAACGCTATGAAGGTGAATTGGCAGCTTGTGCAATCCACACAAATGAAACTAAGAAATTGCAAATCTATGGAATTGAGAGAAGCTTAAGGAGTATAACTTACAAGGAAAGCTTGATTAGTTTAAATAAGGTACACGCATGTTTGTTCTACTAATTAAATTGCTTGTTTCATAGAGTACTATTTATTTTCGTGAGTCATAGTTATGTGTTCTCTTCTTGCTCTATGTATTAATTATAGATTAATAGTTTTTTTAACACTAAATGCTTAGGTATTGCAGGTCATTCAAGAAACACCTATGGGTTACAATCGCTCAAATTTTTGAGGAGCTACTGCCGCTTGTGTTATCTTCTTATGATATATTTGACATTCTGTGAATGACTTCTCATGCTAAGCACAAATCACAATGTTTAATAATATCCTAGTGAAAGATCTTAGATCTATGTAACTTATACTCGAATACAGTTGCACTTGACAATAGCTGCAACTATACTCGTAAGTAACACAGATGACAGTTCTTTAACGTTTAAAAGTTGTTTTACTGTTGCAATTGTTAAAAGACAGTTAAACAAAAAACGATAAAGAACACAAAGGTTTTTACGTGGTTCGGTCCAAATGGTCCTAATCCACGGGGTTTGCACCCAAATATTGACTCAAACAGTACCCTACTTAAGAATTACAATGAAGGATTTATATATCAACTCAAATCTTAGACTCCCTCGAAATTTGCAGTTGCAATACCTAACCCTTAACTTATTTTCGGTGTACTCGATTGAGTCGAAGAACACATCAGAATACTCCAAAGTTTCTTTGACTTGATGCTCTTCACTAAAAGACTTTGACTCGATACAGGACTGAAATCACAAAATATCCTTTTCAAAGTGTCCTTCAATTGTGTCGAGTCTTCTCTTTATATAGGCATGAGCAGAATCTATAGCAGATCTTTAGTTGCAATCCTTGGAATATCTTTTTTCCTTATATGATAAGCACGCCGATAATTCAGTTGCAATCTGAACAAATCTTCTTGCCTTATCCGATAGATTATGCATGATCATCAAAGATATCCAACAAATATGCCTAATATTATGTCTAAGTACATAGGTAGGAGATATTGTTAATATCTTGCAAGTTAATCTTTAAGATAAAATAATATCTAATAAAGATAAGATAATAAAATCAAGATAATTACCATCTAAAAGATTAACTTATCCTAATGATTTAAACAAAACAATATCAATTAAACCCTAGTTGGGCCAATCGGATTTAAGCCCAATCTGTGGGAGGAAAACAGCCCTAACAATACCCTCTTTGATTTGTTTTGTCAAAATCATTGACTCATCTGCACAAGTGGTTAGCAAATAACAAACTTTCAAAAGGTCATAAAAAACGAAGTGCGTGAATAGTAGCAGTTGCAACACCGGTGCAACCATGTGTAAACACAAAACTAAGGGGTGCTCCCCCTTACATGCAACTCCCCTCAAACCCTTTCTCCCCCTTTTGAAAGAAGAAATCAAAGGGTGCCCGACTGTTGCAAAAGACGGTCCAGCTTGGAGTCCATTGGGACCATGGACGTGCTCATCTCCTCATGCGACTTGCTCAACTGCTAGATAGGAAGTGATGATTAATGAGCAATAAATAGAGACCCAAAGCCCTAGAAATTAGGAGGAAAACTTTCCCACCAAAACACAATCTCCTATCCTAATCCAATCCAATCTCACCTAATAAGCATAAATCGTGAGATATGTTCACAAAAGAGAAAAGATAGACGCAAATCTTGTTGGAATAATCATAAGGTAACACCATCTTATCTTAACAAGCATCCAAAAAAAAAATCTCTCAAGGTCACATGCAAGGAAACACAATCGAGAGAAAATTAGGATCCCACAAATTACGTAGAATTGAAATCAATGACAAGGAGTCCCAAAGGAAAGAAATTAGCGGAAGATAATTAAAAATTCCATCAAGAAATGAGTCCAAGAAAAACCGATATCACGTAATCTCCTCAGTTGCAACTTGTCATAAGACCACACACACAACTGGTAGCTTTCACCCTGACACATTTGTGAACAAGGTAGCTATTTTCAATGAGTAGACGCTTGTGATATGAATTAATAGCTTTCACACTTGTTTTTTGTAGGCCAAGTAGCTTTTTCCAATTGCAACTGAAAGCCGGTATGACTAGCTCAAAATAAATCACCTTTCGGTGTTTGTCTCTTTCATTTTTAAACTATTTTTTTAGGACAATCGTTGGTTTTCCTCCTTTTTTGTCAACAATGATTCATTGAGGATAAAACATGTATACCAAATCAAAACAAGGGACTACAAATCTTAGTGGAATAAATAATTAAGTCCATATAAGTCACCCTTGGTTGCAACAGTGTCCCTGCTATAATTCACATAATATAGAGGCTCAATGACTTACGAAGGTGCTCAAATCGTGTAACATCAAGAGCCTTTGTAAAGATGTCTGCAAGTTTAAGGTCAGTACACGCATGATGTAACTCAACAGTCTTGACTTCTACCAATTCTCTAATGTAGTGATATCGTATATCAATATGCTTAGTGTGGGAGTGTTGGACTAGATTTTTAGATATGTTAATTGCACTGGTATTATCACAATAAAGAAGAATTTCATTTTGAGAAATACCATAGTCTTGCAACATTTATTTCATCCAAACTAAATGGGTGCAACTACTACCTGCAGCAATATATTCAGCCTCTGATGTAGAAAGAGTTATAGAATGTTATTTCTTACTGAACCATGAGATGAGGTTGGTTCCAAGATAGAAACATCCTCTTGTCGTACTCTTCCGATCACCAGCACATCCAGCCCAATCAGCGTCATTGTAACCTGCAAGAGAGAGGTTATCATTAAAGTTGTAACCGAGACCAAAGTCAGCTGTACCAGAAATGTATCGAATGATCCTTTTAACAGCCTTATGATGCGACTCATTAAGGTCAGCCCGATAGCGTGCACACACTCCAACACTGAAACATATGTCGGGGCGACTAGCAGTGAGGTAAAACATGCTCCCTATCATGCTTCTATAGAGGATCGGATCCACCGAGTTGCAACTTTCGTCTTTGCTGAGACGGTCGATAGATCCCATGGGGTCTTCATAGGTTTGGTATGTTCAAGTCCAAATCGTTTGATTAGGTTCTTGGCATACTTAGTCTGAGAGATAACTATTCCATCAACCTGTTACTTAACCTGTAGACCAAGGAAATATGTAAGTTCACCAACCATACTCATTTCAAACTCATTCTTCATAATAGAGACGAAGTGTTGCAACTCGCTAGGGGACATGGAGCCAAACACTATGTCATCTACATATGCTTCTCCAATAAGAATATGAGTTCCAAAATGCTTATAAAATAGAGTACGATCTACACTTCCTCTAGTATAGCCTTTTTTAAGAAGATGAATGGTGACTCTTTCATACCAAGTACGAGGTGCTTGTTTGAGACCATAAAGTTCTCTTTTAAGTTTCAAAATATGGTTGGGAAAATGGGGATCAATGAACCGTTGGGGTTGTTCAACGAAAACTTCTTCATTAAGAAACCCATTTAGAAAAGCACTTTTAACATCCATTTGAAAAGGCTTATACCGTAAGACACATGCAACAACAAGTAAGAGACGAATAGATTCTAGTCTTACAACTGGTGTAAATGTATCATCATAGTCCACTCATTCTACTTGAGTGTTGCCTTGTGCAACAAGTCTTGCTTTATTGCGAACAATGTTAGCTAATCGGTCTTGTGTCAAACCTCTATAAAACAAACAAAGACAAAGTGTTAAAGTATGGGGAGCTTACCAAACGATACTGCACACTCCGGGGAATAGCTAAAGGATTCTTCATAGTATCCACGGGGGCAATGTGCCTTAAACCCACAGTCCGATAGAGGTCAGCAAACGAAGCTGACTCCACCAAAGCCTTCGCCTCAAAGACAGGCAAATAAACCATCGTATCATCCAGAACCCTCTCGGGGAACTGGGGCACCCTCTAGGTATATGGCATCTCCCACTCCCCTACGATAGGTCAAACGTAGAAAAACTTGTTCTTCCAGGTGCTATGCAAGCTCACATTCCCCTCGAAAATGCGTCCGGCCCCTATGTTAGGCGGCCGTAATATTTTGGTCGTCCTTCACACGATGCTCGAAGCAGTAAAAGAGAGCCTCCCTGGGGATATCTTCAACTCAAAGATGGTGAAAAATCTTTCCACCGTACACTCCAAGCCCTTGACCAAGCACCAAAACACAAACAGAGACAACACGGTGAAGGAGTTGGGGGTGAGCTGACTCGGGCACACATCACAAAACTTGAAAACCTGGAAGAAAAAGGGTGGGAAGAAGGATCGCAGCCCCGCCTTCACCTGCGAGTAGTATATCGTGTTATGGTTAGAGGGAGGCGCGTTGCCTCTCTAATCAGCCCTCGAAATTTCCACAAAAACATTCTAACCCGATACCCCAAAATCCGTGCACAATTTCTTCACTTCATCATGGGTAGCGGTGTTAACGGTGACGTCAACCTTCTGGGTGTTCCGTGGAGCCCCACCCTTTTCGGATACCTTCTTGGATTTCGTCTTCTTCAAGGTGCTCCCGCTACCCCCTGCCTCCACCACCACCGTCGCACTCCGCTTCCGGAAAACCAAAGCAGAAACTCTTGTCACCACAAGAGGGTCAGAAGCGGGGGAGAAGTCAACGGCGCCAGAAATGAAGGCGGAGGAAACAAGGTCAATAGTGAAGAGAGAAGCCATGGTTAGAATATCGAGCGCTCGAAAAGATTGCTAAAAGTTTCAGAGAGTATTATGCTTAAAATAAAAGGAAGCTCAGAGAATTTGCAAATTGTGGAGAATTTTTTTGAGAAAATTGGGTATTTATAGTCTTAGGAGTTAACATGTCATAATTACCCATTAAACCCCCTTGCGCCCCCACGACGCCACGTTCCCGTAACGGGACTTAATTGCATGTCCCTCATTAATGACATCCCACATAATGGCACGGAACTCGAAAAATTCGGACCGTTGCACCCCCAAGTCGAAGGGACGTGACTATCCGTTACGTGCCACCCCCAATAGGCGTGGCTTTAATAACGCCACATCACCAAAAAAAACAAAAAAAAAAAGAAAGGAGAAAAAATACAGCAGGTATAACGAGAAAAAAACCGGCCTATCGGTAGTGCAACGGTAACCTATCCGATACTACCTCCGAGAAGAAAAAACTCCTCTTAAATTCATCTTGCCTCTAAAAAGAGAGCAATAGGAATTGGGGGGAGGGGGGCTAATGTTAACTCTAGGCTTTTTTTTTTTCAAAAGCCTCATACTCCCTCCACGGTGCCTTCTAAGCATCACGGAGATCACCCCGGTGTCGGCGGACTTAGATGCTCCCCTTGATACTAGATAAACGGTGCTCTATCTTTCACGATAAATATTTCACAGGGTACGAATCACTCGCGAGGTGTTGGAAGCTTTAAATAGCTTCACAAATACCTCCTAGGGATATGATACTCTCGCACTTACCTTATCACCCGGGATCGACGCCCTCGTAGCTCGAGGCCAGAGGAAGACATACCGAGACCCCTCGTAAACCCTCCCCAGAAGCTTCATTCTCGTATATCCGCCCATTACTAAAAAGGCGTCGGAGTAAAAAGAGCGATACACGTTATGTTCTTATCTCCTTAAATCGATAAGGCCGCCAAAAGAATTGATTTAACACGCTGGAGACACATGGACACCCGAACCCAAAGGCGGTAGCATCCAGAAGCTATGTCAACTTCCTCGGAGATAGTTGTCTATGTTAGGAACGAACACTCGATATTTACCCCCAGGCGTCGGACATCTGTCTAAAGGAGATACCCCACTTGTATGAATACTAGCCCCTATAAAAGGGGGATAAAAATCGAGAATAAAGGATCTACTTTTTCATATGACAATAAAAAACGGCTAGATTCTCTTCAAACTTGGGTAAGGCGTTATAATCCACCCGCGAAATTCCTAAAAAATAAACAACCGTTAATAGTGGGGATCACATTTGATCCACAATTTATCCTCGCGGTTCATTGGAACCCGTGCCCCCAAGCTCTATCCACGAGCTACTCTACCCACATGACCGTGAGAATCATATAATGCTGAATGATCCTCGTATTCGGAGGTGGGAGGGGGGAGGGTTGGGATGGTCCTGCCTCGCCTGCTCCAAGTGTTGATGTCGCTTCTGCTGACGATGTCAGCCAAACGAAACTACTAGAAAGGTGTTGCGATCCCCTAGGCGTATCAGCACATGTAGCATGAGACGAGCCATGGGGTGACTCAATTGGGATGGTGTTGTCCACCGATAGCTCTGGTACACCACCCATAAACGTCCATGTGTCCTCTAAACACTGAACCGATATATCGTCATGAGGCATCCCTTTGGTAAAATCCCTCGGTGTACTAGTATGCCTACTACTAGCTGGTTCCTTACCCCCCACCCCCCCCAATACCTACCCTTGGAAGAAGGTGTCGCTCTATCTGCCATCTAAATTTCAATAAATTACATTACACTCAAAACAAAATAATCTTCACAAATTAATCCCATAATAAGATATCTATATAATTGAATGTTCTACCCTATAATTTTTTTTTAACTTAATAGAGCTTCTTATACATATCATATCCCTACCTAAAGTTTCTCTAATTTGTATTTAAACCCCACAAGAATTTAAAAGTTGACAATCGAGTTCTTTTTTTCCTTACCAATTCTACTCTGTTTCTAAACTACAAATTAACTACTAAAAGCAAAACTTTGCTAAACATAGCCCACACAATATCTAAAAAAGAACATAACTAAAACAACAATAATCAAAACCATGTAATTAATCGAAAAACAACAATTATAATCACAGTAGAAACGAACCTAATTAATAGGAATTGTAATTAGGTTCTCTACCCTATCTATAATTTTTTAACTAACTAAATATTTGAAAATGTGCCCAAAATATTCTAAGTATCATATTTCCGCCTAAAGCTTTTCTAAATATCATTTCAATCCACAGATAATGACCAATATTGATAATGGGATCCCAATTAAGATATTTAATTATTATTTCTACCCTATAGTTTTTGGTATATTACTAAAAAAATGTAAAGTTGTCGAACGCTTCTTAAATACCATATAAACCCACAAGAAACTCTAAGAAAATTACATTTATACCCCCAAAAAACTTTGTTCTTGACTATTAGATCCAAAGTCTTAATCAACTTATAAACTAACTACATTTTCTCCCCACATATCATTCTAAACTATAAATTAACTCCTAAAAGCATAATATTTCTAAATATACCCTAAATCAATTCTAAATTGAACCTAACCCAACAATTATCATATCATGTAATCGATAAACAACAATAACAACAACTATAATCACCATCAAAACGGAAATGACAAAACACGAAACTTTCAAAATTAACAAACGAAATCAACAGACGAAACTCGAAATAAATTACGTCAAAATTATCTTTGAGATGAGTAGAGTTGGTTACCGGTATTTCTGGGGCAAAACGGCGATGAAATGAGGGGTTTGTGTGTGTGTGTGTGTTTCGAATGGGGGAAAAAATTCATTGTGCATTCTTCCCATTTCCTCATTAGCTTGATTTTGGGCCAATTGGATCAAATATTTTTGATCTAATGTGTTTTGGATCAAAATTTACAAAATTTCTTGCGCTTTTTTTTTTGCTACAATTGAGTTATTTTCTTGTAGTGTTAGAATTTTGGTGATTGTTATAAAGTACAGTGGTGACCTATATATAATGAATTTGTATTGGAATGACTAACCAATGTATCATCTATTATAGTAGGGGTATAATGCTATAGTGAACTATAAATATGTGACGTGGAGATGTTTGTAGTCTTCTATTAAATGTGAATTGGCTTTTGCTAGAATAATGCCAGTTTGTAGTGGACTATTCTTGAGGTGAAACTAGTACCTCGTTCACTGCAACTTTGTTCATTATGACTAGTAGGGCTCGTTTGGTTTCATGTGTCACATTATAACTGATTCAATCAACTTCCTTATAAGGTCCAGATTTAATATGCTTATACTAGCTTTGGTTTCTAAAATTTCACTCATCAGTATACCGTGGGTCACACAAGTATGGGTGTTTGGGCCGGGTCGGGAATAAGGAATCCCGCCCGACCCGTCGGGTTTTTCCTAGACCAGGAAAAACTCAGTCTCTTACCTCCCGGCCAGACCGGGGTTTTACTCTCGGCATATGTCCCGCCTGGAGGTAACGGGATCCAAATCGGATCCCGTTACCCCCCGCGGGATCTCGGGAGGCAGAAACTCCCCTGTGTTAATTTTTTTTTTTACATTAGCCCTCTTTTTTTTTTCTTAACATCCTCACGCACACGGCTGTTGGCGGTGGTGGCTGCAATTTCCATAAACCAGCGCATTTGTGTACATATATGTGTATGTGTGCAAATAATAATTATTAAATAAAATAGGTGAAGGGGAAACATGGGTAGGGTTTTTACTTTTTATATGGATGAGGGCGGCAAGTGGGGATGAATCTGGACGGGTTTGTGGGCTTAATTGAAATGATTACAATCAGTCAGTTCACACGCAAGGCTTTTTTTAAAAATAATAATAATAATAATAATAATAATAATAATAATAATAAATGACTTTATTAATTTAACTGTGTTTTTTAGTCAATTATGGGAGTATTTTTGTCTGTTTGTACACGTGTCAGCATCTGAATGGGACGAGAGCACAACTCTCGTCCCTAGCATCTAAATTTCTCTCATACACATACAGAGTCTCACACACACACACACACACACACAATCTCTCTCACACACAGTCTCACACACATACACAGTCTCACACACAGAAACACACACACACACACACACACATACACACACACACACACTAACGCGCCTCCACTCCACCGCACCACCATGTCGCCTCATCACCACCGACGCTCCCCCTCCACTCCAACAACACCACCAACAATAATTATTAAAATTAAGTATAGAAAACAAAAAAAGGGGCTGGACTTTTCCAGCCCCAAGCACTTATAAACTGTCAGCCGGAACCCGGGATTCCTCCCATCCCGACCGAGAATCCCGTCCATCGGGAATAGTGTTCCCGGCGGGAGGGAACGGGAGCTGCATTGCAGCTCTCGCGGGCCAGGGTCCCGACCCGGCAGGACCCCGCCCATAACAGCCTACTCACAAGTCACTTTGCTTTGGTTACACATTTTCACACCCATTTTAACTCATACTCCTCGTAAAGTTTCTATTTTACACCTTTTTATACTTCAAAATTGGGTGTACAAAGGTGGAAGGCATCAATCAGGAACATTTCCTCTCATTTCTTTCAATTCGTCGTTCTCTTCTCTCATAGCTGCTTCATAATTGATCCTCTTGTCTTTCAATTTTTAGTATTTGCAGCATAGAAATAAAAAAAAAAAACTCACACTTACGGGTCTTAAAATCATATAGCATACCCAAAAAATTCATGTTGTACCATCAAAAGCGCACTTCAAAAACAGAACAATAAGTTGACTGAGAAAATCAACTCCAACTTCCCTTGATATCATACCACCCTTCCAACCCGCCTTCCACAAGGAACCATTGCAGTGCTGCCTGCCAGAGGAGTATACAAGCATTTCTACAATCTATTGAACGATCCTAACATTTTCTTAAAAACAGGCTCCAGCCTCTAGCCCTTTTGAAACTGTCAAATTCCTATATATAAATGCAAAAACACGTATACAGAGGCGAGACCATACAGTTACGTATCAAAAACAATTATACTTCAACAAACGACCAACAAATTCATCCGCATATCAAATCCTCTAACACCATTACTCAGTAAATTGTTCAACCCTTTAGTAAAACTCGAGAACTGCAACTGACACCAATTAGTTTACTACCAAGCTTATAGTATTTGCAGAACAATGAGCTCAAAATTGAAACTTTATAGTACCAATGCATTCATACTGAAAAATTACAACAAAATAGCACAAACAAACTTCACAAATGTAAATACTTTACCGACTCAATCAATTTACATTGCAAGCTTAATTCATCAGCCTCAATATCTCGCTTTCGTGACTCCAAAACTCAACACAAGCAAACAATAATAGAATCCAATCATCATGGATGAAAATTTTGGTCCGGGAGTACGTTTCGGTTAGCTCAAATTAGAAATGTTTCGTAATATTTTGAGAACTTTTCGGCATGTTTCAGAAAATTCGTAAAATTGTAGTTATAACTATCATGAAAACTAAATGTATGTTTCGTATCGGTGATGTCAACAATGAAATGTACTTTTCGAGGAAACGCACGGTGAAGTCATACGAACCAATATTTCTGCACGTCGGATCCAAAATCGAATCTTTTTAGTACAACATTATTCACAACGAAAATCTACATCAACAACGCAGAAACAGGATCAACAAGTATCCATATCGATGAATGCATTGTCAAG
The DNA here is from genome assembly GCA_948329865.1 of Linaria vulgaris. NCBI lineage: Eukaryota > Viridiplantae > Streptophyta > Magnoliopsida > Lamiales > Plantaginaceae > Linaria > Linaria vulgaris. The sequence goes on along the minus strand of OX415249.1, from coordinate 114,121,781 downwards.
CTTATACTATTTGAACACAAAGGTAAATAATCAAAGTAATATTTTTATATAACTGCGTGAAAGCTCGAATTACAATCTTATCTACGAATTAAACCACATCACACATTCCAATTTCACAAACCCTAACCCCCAAATCCATACAGAGTTCTCCCATGACTCTTCAATGTGTACACCACATCCATCGCCGTCACCGTCTTCCTCCTCGTGTGCTCCAAAAAAGCAATGCATGGTAACAAGAATCTGATTTGCAATTGTTTCTTCTCCAAGAACTAAGGATACGGGTAATGTCAGATTTGGAGAAATACATGATGATTCGCCATTCTTGTTTGCAATTGCTGAGAGGATGTGAGTTAGGGTTCAGGGCATCATTAGGTTTAGGTAACAAATTATTTCCGTAAGAGCAGGTTATGGATTATCCATATTGGAGTACTTTGTATTTAAAAGAACCGAAAGGCTTCTTATTTGGAATTCAATCAAAAATATTCTCTAAGTTTAATTAGTCTCTTATCTATCTCAATTTCTAGGAGTATTTTCTAAACTCCAATTAGGAATCCATTGTTAGTTACTACCGAATTATTGCCTCATTTGCATAAGCAATTTTAGGAAAAGAATGACGACTTAACTAAGAAAACGTTTGGTATCTGAGATCAAATTTATCTCAAAAACATGGTATAGATTAGAAATGAGATGAAAAGTCAGAATTTCTATAATATCTAATATGTGCCACTTGTTTGGTTGATAAAATTAAGTGCCAAGTTAAATGGTTACCTCAATAACTTTTTTGTTTGATTTGGGCCATTAGCGTTCAACTAACTATTTTTCCTGTAAATCTTTTTTTTTTAAGTAGAAACATATTGTTGTTTTCAACTCAATGACATAATGTATATTTTTGTCACTATAATATATTACCAAAAAAATATATAAAAATAAGTTATGTCAATAAACTATTTTTAAAATGGGGGTGATAAGGTCGAGTAAGAGGGCGAAAAGAAATTAGAATCTTTTTCTTTTTCTATTTTGATTTTAAGAATCAATAACAATTTTTATAGTTATTAAAAGAAATCGTTAAGTTTTGACTTATTTTTATCATAATTTAATCACCTTTAAAGAAGAAGAAAAAAAGTAAGAGAGACGAAATTGAAATTTTTGTTGAATGCTGCAAATGAAAATTTAATATATAAGGCATGTGATTAAATACTAAAAACCTGAACTATTAAAAGCGTTTTTTCAATATTATTTTATATTTTGACTAATAAACTATAAAGTTGTTGTCAACGGAAATCTTATAAATATAACATATAATTTTTTTGTTCAAACTTTTAATTTTGAGCTTTGATAAATAATTTATCTAATTATGTAATGGAGAAGTGAAGCAATTTATAAATTTATAGAGGATTTCAATGAAAAGTAAATAAGGCAAAATCAAGATTATTTATCTTAGAGGTAGAGGTGAGATTATTTATCTCAAATTCTGAGATAAAACCAAAAAATTCAGGCATATCTCACATCTGCCCGAAAAATCAATCTATAGAACCAAACACGAGATAAAGTGAGATAAGCTGAGATACCTAAGTGTTTAGGTTCCCGAATTATGAGTTATTTTTAAGATACAAGGAAAATTATTATAAAGTTTCAGATAAAAAAGGCATAAACAGAAGTACTATTGTGTTTACATTGTAGTCGGTGAAGGAAAGTCTTACATCACAAAATACATAAATAATTATTAGAGCTATGTTCATATAATTCACTTATGTTTTGAGGAACTTCATCATTTTTTATTTTTTGTCGAAAAAAGAGAATTTCATTAGAATAGCGAAAGAGTACTTACTCTATGAACATAATATATATATATATATATATATGTGTGTGTGTGTGTGTGTGTGTATGTGTGTGTGTGTGTGTCAATTTACAAACACAATCTAGGCGAGTTTCACAAGTGGTGAGCAACATCATATATTTAAGACTCGCCATTCATCAATTTATCCACTCCTAACTAATCACAAAACGTGCATGTTTGAACTAATAATTAATAAACTGAAGATCAATTTAATCGTCACGGGTCTTGTGCTTGACTATAATATATTAACCAAGAACTAATATCTATGACTTTTTTTATTAATTATTAATTCATTTTGTATCATACCTATACCGTTATAATAGTGAAGGCGCAAAAAAAATACAAAGGTCGCATCCAAGAACAAGAATAATTAAAAGAACTTAAAACCATCTTTGGAATGTTCAAAACAACATATATAGCATAGCAATGCAATTATAAAAAAACCATGAAAATAAACACCTATTGTTCTACACATTAAGATAATAAAAACTAAAGTTCTTAAAACTCATTGTAACAAAAAAAAAAGTGACAACATAGACTAATTAAAAAGCTAAAGTAATCCTTTTAATCATCATTTTTTGTTGGCCGACAATCAGGGTACGACTCCATTACCGAAAGTTGAAGGGTTAACAGTAGGATTTGAACATGCAGAACCAGAATTAAGGATGTCGTCGAAAAAAAGAGAAAATGGTTGATCATTCCACAAATTCCACCAAAAATCACCTTCAAAATCATCTTCCCCACCACCACCTTCGCCTACCTCCACATTGTTCACCGATGAGAGAAGTGAAGAAGAAGGAAGGGCTCCCATAGAGGGAGGTGTAGAGGTCGCCACAACATATTCAGGGGAAATGATGGCGGATAACTCCTGATTATGATGATTAGTCCCACCACTGTATGCGGCTACCTCCACATTGTTCACCGATGGAAGAGGTGAAGAAGAAGGAAGGGGTCTTATAGAGGGAGGTGTAGAGGTCGCCGCAACACATTCAGGGGAAACGATGGTGGATAACTCCTGATTATGATGATTAGGAACAGCTTGTGTTGGAGGAGTACTAAGAAATTCAATTACCAACTCCATCAAATCAGGAGGTAGACTTACCTCCTCCTCATCATCAACCAGTGCAGGAACGTTACTAACAACATTATTTATGGACTGTTGCACCATCGTATTAGTATGACAAGAAAAAGGATTAAAAGGTACCATAGGAGCATTAATGACACTTGGAGTCACCATTTCTAAGTGATTCAGCGACGCTAGTGGAGGATGAGTTGTAAAACCAACTGGTGGTGGGAAAGGAGGCAGACACAACGTCTTAATCATTGGGGCAGAGGGATTGCGCTTACGATATTCTTCGTACCTGACACGAAGGTCCCGTTGAAAATTATGTATGACTATTTTAAATTCATGATGGTCCTTTGGGTCGAGATTAAAGACACTTTCCTGTCCCATCATGCATTGGTTAAAGAAAATTTCGAGTTCTTTTCTTTTATTTTGTTTCTTTAGGCGTTGGAGTTGTGCCTCCGCCTTCTGAGTTTGCTTCTGGTTGTACTTCTCTGGATTCAGTTGGTTGCGTGTTTTGCTGTATTCCGACAAGCTTCTGTATCGTTCTAAAACGTGCATAACATCCACGTGGGACTCTGGCCAAACCTCTGGTTGGCCGTTGAAAGGGTTGTATATTATTACGCAAGCTTGAATACCACAAACGTTGCTCAACTCACGCACCTTCTTTCTTAATCCATTGCTCCTTTTATTAAAGGAAGCCTTTCTTTCCGCAACCTTTTCTATGTATGCTATGACTACTTTACTTCTTCTTCTCATTTTGAGACTATGTATTTTATTTATATTATGTTTCTTTTGTTTGAAAGATGAGATTTTAGGAGGATTGAGATGTGTTATTTATAATGTTGTCACGAGATTCGGGTAATAGTATTACCAGAATCTGAATTTGTATTGACTTGATTAGTTGTTAAAATGTTGGTGTTTGTTGGAGTGTAATTAACTAGAGGGCATATTTTCAGCAAATCTATCCATAAACTCCTATCTGTATATTGTTGTTATTTACTCCAATAGATTTTTCAAGTTGTTTTACTTACTATAATAAGGAAAACAACTTAATATTGTATTATTCATGAACTAGAGGACATAGTTTCAACAAATCTATCGAGAAACTCCCATTTGTATAATGTTGTTATTTACTCTAATTGATTTTTTAAGTTTTTCTACTTACTATAATAAAGAAAATAGCTTAATATTGTATTATTCATGAACTAGAGGACATATTTTCTACAAATCTATCCATAAACTCCCATCTGTATATTGTTGTTATTTACTCCAATTGAATTTTTAAGTTGTTTTTCAACAAATCTATCCATAAACTCCCATCAGTATATTGTTGTTATTTACTCCAATAGATTTTTGAGATTCGGGTAATAATATTACCAGAATCTGAATTTGTATTGACTTGATTAGTTGTTAAAATGTTGGTGTTTGTTGGAGTGTAATTAACTAGAGGACATATTTTCAGCAAATCTATCCATAAACTCCTATCTGTATATTGTTGTTATTTACTCCAATAGATTTTTCAAGTTGTTTTACTTACTATAATAAGGAAAACAACTTAATATTGTATTATTCATGAACTAGAGGACATAGTTTCAACAAATCTATCCATAAACTCCCATTTGTATAATGTTGTTATTTACTCTAATTGATTTTTTAAGTTTTTTTACTTACTATAATAAAGAAAACAGCTTAATATTGTATTATTCATGAACTAGAGGACATATTTTCTACAAATCTATCCATAAACTCTCATCTGTATATTGTTGTTATTTACTCCAATTGAATTTTTAAGTTGTTTTTCAACAAATCTATCCATAAACTCCCATCTGTATATTGTTGTTATTTACTCCAATAGATTTTTGAGATTCGGGTAATAGTATTATTACCAGAATCTGAATTTGTATTGACTTGATTAGTTGTTAAAATGTTGGTGTTTGTTGGAGTGTAATTAACTAGAGGACATATTTTCAGCAAATCTATCCATAAACTCCTATATGTATATTGTTGTTATGTACTCCAATAGATTTTTCAAGTTGTTTTACTTACTATAATAAGGAAAACAACTTAATATTGTATTATTCATGAACTAGATGACATAGTTTCAACAAATCTATCCATAAACTACCATTTGTATAATGTTGTTATTTACTCTAATTGATTTTTTAAGTTTTTTTACTTACTATAATAAAGAAAACAGTTTAATATTGTATTATTCATGAACTAGAGGACATATTTTCTACAAATCTATCCATAAACTCCCATCTGTATATTGTTGTTATTTACTCCAATTGAATTTTTAAGTTGTTTTTCAACAAATCTATCCATAAACTCCCATCTGTATATTGTTGTTATTTACTCCAATAGACTTTTAAGTTGTTCAACTTACTATAATACTGTATTATCTATATGAGAATAAATGAATGAGGTTTGCGAAACTAATATCAATCATTCTACATAGAAGTATGACATAAATTATTAAAACCTCAATAATAAATACAACAACTACTAATTGGATGCAACACCTATTTATTTTATTTTCAAATATTTTGATTGTGAAAGATGGAGCTCATGTAGTTGTCATCGAATGAACACCCCGATTAGGATGGCACTCTCAAAATACCAAATGATAATATAACACTCGAATTTAAATAAAAGAAAATAATAGGAACAAAGAGTCAAATGAAGTTAGTCTTATATAATTAAAACATCATAATAAATCACATTATACAGTAAAACTCGAGTACGCGGACCACCAATGCGTCCCTTGATGTCGTGCCACAATATTTGATAATTTGTTTTCTTCTCTAAAAGATATTTGATACATTAAAGTCCAACAATTTCAACATTGGCTTTGCACAATTTGCAATTTAAGAAAATCATAGTTATGTGGGCATTAAGACATCCTCAACTGAGAAGTAACATGATGTCGCACACTAGCTAAAAGTTTATCATGATGAGGGAAGAAACTCCTTTAGTAACTGCGACAGATTTAATTAAATATTAGTAACTCAATATTTTTATAAATAATCAGTACGAAAAACCTAGAAATCTCCACTTATTCTGAGTCCACACGCAAACATGATTTTCTTCCGTAGTGGAATGGTGCTCCTTTTGAATATATGACTTAACAAAAGAGAGGTGTCATTTTTCAGGATTTTAGAAGAGTTGTGGGGCATAACTATAATTGAAGGAAATGCGATTCCTAATCCCAAAATTGGGGGCAGAAAGCAAAACCCTAATTTACTACAATTTTGGGCAAACATGAGAATTGAGAAATCTAAATTATAAGCATAACTCTACAATTATACATCAAATCAAACGAGTGTTGCAAAATTACAGACAAACAACTTACGCAAAACATACCTTCTTATCGCTAGATAGGATCAGAATGTGGAGGAGAAGCATTGGCGCTAGCTGGTTATCCTGCATAGAATAACAAAAATGGTACCAGCAAAACTAATTGATAATTGAGAAAAGAACGAGTAGGAGAGAGAAGAGCCTAAGAAAGGGGAAAAAAAGTATACGTTTGTTGTATCGCTTATAAAAGGAATTAAAGACTTACCGGCTTACACAAACGAGAAGATCCACATTATTTATCTTTTTCATTCTCTTTTGTGTTTCATTTTAATAAAATAAAAATAAGACGCGTATAGAACTTATGTTAGAGTCACATTTAGGGCTTTTCCTTCATAGATATATTTTCTATATATAATCAAGTTGTAACACTTTAAAACTTTAGGAACCTTTATTAAAATCACATTTCTCATCTCCTTCTTCTCTTTTTCTCGACTACTTCTTCTTACATCACTAATCATGTTTCCCGTGCATTTCCTTAATTACCTTTAACATATATACAATTCGCAACATCATGGATCATTTGATACACATACGTAACTATATATCAAAGTGGAGGTATTTTTTGAATATTTAGTCAAAGATTGTAAAGTGCAATAAAAAATCCAATTTCCATTTCACCAAGTTGCAAGCTGAGTTTTTATGCGTAATTGTTATGTACCTAAATAACTTGGGATACATAAAAGATTATAATATATATATATATATATATATATATATATATATATATAATAAGTGCATGTATTGTGACAAAGCCTAAGCACAACAATGGGTTTCTAACTTTCTGCACTTACGAACATTCTATCTATTTTATAAATTTTGTCTTTATTCACCTACTGATGTAGTTTCACATCTTTAGTTTCTATGTGAAAAAGTGTTTCCACATTTACATGACTCAAAAGTTGGTTCAAAATATGAGAAGAAAATGGGAAGAGGTAGTGTTATCAAATTTAAACTCTTTTATTCATTAGACTTGGGGAGTTGGAAGTCGAATAAGATTCTAGAGTTCAATTAGTCTGAAAGAGTCTGTAGGGCTAAAGGACTCTGCTATTAGTTAGACGTGACGTTCGAAGCAAATAGTTCTAAAGGGACTGTGATTGATTGAAGAAAAGAGTCCTAAACGGACTAGGACCGCACACTATGACATGTGTTGTGACAACATCTTTGCACAACATTATGTGTCTACACTTACACATGTTATGGCAGCACGTTGTGTAATGGCAACACGTGAAGGTGAAAGAGATTAACGTAAACTAAGACTCTGTTATAGAAACACAAAGATCAAAGAATTTAAATGTTCTATGGATTGTTTGGGATATGGATTAATCAAAGAGAAAATATCTGGAAAAAGTGAATGGATAAAGATCAAGAAGAGAGAAGTCCTATCTTGGTCCTAAAAGAAGAAGACAATAATACAACTCAAATGTGAACTCTAGTCTTGGTACGTCTATATGCATTATAAATGGCAAATGATTATAAATGGCAAATGATATAGACAGAGCAAAATCCTTCTAAACAAAGCAATGCTTTATTTTTCTCAATTATACCCTTCAACTATTTATGTAAATAATCCTAATTTTACCATAGACTACCAAGTCTCGGCTAGAATCTTTTCAACTTTTGAAATCTATCCAATTTTTGCATGTTAGATCTATCAAGAGAAATATTATCTTTTCTTTCAAAAAAAAAAGAGAAAGATTATCTTTCGTAATTAAATATTAAAATTATAAAAGAAACTAATATACATTAAATATACATGAAGGTACCATAACATAAATAATACCTTTAAATAATACCTTAAAATATTTGAATAACATTTCAAAATGAACGGCAGTATATATAATAAAAGAAGTCCAGTTTCTACCTCATAAGTAAAAAAAATTAGTCAAAATTTCAAGCACATGAAAAATTGTAAATATACAGTAAAAAATAAAGCAATAAATAATATTTTATTTCAAGATCTACCCTATAACATGCATGTAAAAATTAGTGTAAACTTAAATGGAGCAGTATACTTTAATTTTTTTGTTGGATATATAGTTTCAATGGATTAAAATGTAAAATAATATATATAAACATAAACTTTGTTAATAATATATTGTTTGATAAAATATCTTGATAGCTTAGCAAAACTTAATACAAAATTTTATTATAATATATGCACACCAGAAAAACATTGACATATAACAGTAAATATATAAACAGATATACATAATTTTTTTTTAATAAATATACCATTGTTAAATCTATCCAAATGTTTTTAAGAGAAATATAACTGAAATTCTTTTGAGATCCTAACAATTAAAAACGTAGTTTACCATTTTTATAGAGATTGTATATTTTCTTAAATTTGAGTAAGTTAAGGGATTCTTTAGTATCTCTTGATTGAATGAAATGGGTATAATAGAAAATAAAGAAAAAAATACTTTGTATTTAGGGATTTTGCTCTGGATATATCGTCTCCCATTATAAATAGACTAGAGTGCATCAAGAATGCAAGAGTTGAGCTTAAAATTTGAGAGAATATATCTTGAGCACCCTGTTTTTTTACACTTCAGATTTTTTTCTTCTAGCTTTCCTCAATGTAAATTAGAGTTGGCTATATAGAAAGAGTTGGTTCTCTTTGTTTACTCGTTTATTTACAGTCTCAAACTATTTTAGAATAGGTTGTGATAAAGCTTTATAAATTCATTATATACATTGATAACACTTCATAAGCTCATTGATGTGATAACATTTCACAGCTTCAATGTTATGATAACACTGGCACAACACTTACACTTTCACTATGTACAAAACTAAAATTGGAATAAGTTGCCAAAGGACTCACGCTGAAAAATCAATATGTAGAGGCAAAAATTGATAATAACCATCATTAGAGATGGAGGGGTTTTTTTTCTCCTAGAATCTATGTTGGGAGCCTAGGACTACTTTCTATCTTGCCTTTTTTGGACTCTATTATTTTTATAATAACTTTGTTTCCTTTGTTTGAGTAATGAGATTTTAGGAGGATCGAGGCGTGCTTAATGAGATTTCGGTAACGATATTATTTTACTTTTGAATAGGATTTGTTTGGGGGAATTATCAAATTTGGTCCACTAAATTGGCTTCATTTCAGTTTTAGCCCATTAATTTGGCACGCAATAGGGTTGTGTGTATGCTGGCGGGTCAGTAACTCGAGGGTAAGAATAACTTCAATTTCTGCTATCCTTCAATTTCCTTTCAATCAACTCAGCTTGTCCAATGGCTTCGTGTGTACGAACAGGTTTGTGCAAAGCCAAATTTGATTGGATCTCTTCCTTTGGTTCTGATATAAAACAATCAAGAATTGTATGTGGTAATAATCCAGTGACTTTAGTACATAAATTCTCAAATTCTACCTAATATTCGTCAATAGTTCTTCATTGCCTCAGCTTTAACAAAGCACAACGATGATTATCGTGACTGGTTGGGCCAAATTGCAGTTCCAAAACCTGTACAAACCCTACCCATGAATTCAATTGGTTGTAGCTCTTTATCCACATAAACCAATTCAGTGATTGGCCATTCATGTAAAATGAGACCATTCTCATTTGACGCTCAATTTCGATATTGTAATAATCGAAAAGCTGCTCGGCATGAAACAACCATTCCACGGGCATGGAGCCGTCAAAATTTTCCAAGATCACCCTTGGATCTGTTTCGTTTGGCCCATCAGGAACGAAGGCTGGACTTGAAACGGTGGAACATTCAACACAATTTTCCTCCCCGTGCAACGCCTTATTTTTTTAGATTTGCCAGTGAGGCCTCCATTCTTGTTTTCCAATTTACCCGTCACCTCTGAGATCGCATTATGTATGCAATTATGCAACAATTCAGCCAATGCGAACAAATCAATTTTCTTCGTCATTGTTGTGAGTATCTTGTCCATTGTTGATGTAGCAGGTTTTGTGGCATTTCAACTCAATGGAAGCACCAATGAAACGAACCGTAAGGTTGATTGTTCATATTCGAGTCGAAACACAACTCCTAAAAAACTAGAGAAGAAGATATAGAACACGCTCAAAATATTTACTGGATAATCTGCTCTATTATAATGCTAGAAATATAAATAACATAAGGAAGACAATTTCATAAACTGCCCCACTACTCCAATAAGCCTACTAACTTAATTTAAACACACTTGATAATATTTACATATAAAAACACTCATTCGTATCAAATATATATATATAAAAAAACATAAATATTTATATAACTACTAGATTTCCACGAAATCGGGTTAAATCTCATAATCATTGGCCCAAATTGGCCTGCCACAAACGCTTATGGGTCGTCCCTACTAATTGGACCAGCATCCTTTAAGCCTGAATTAGAAAGTAAGTCTATCTCATTTGGAGGATGCATCACTACAAATTTGTAGAATAATTTCTTCTATTAATCTCAAGTTGCTAAGTTTAGGAAATATTTTCAAAAAATGATGAGGCCTCCCAATTAATTAGAATCGTTGTCTCTATTTTGGGGGTTGTAATAAATTATGTAATACATCTATATCTAATAATATGATTGCACTTTAATTTTGTGGATCTCATATATCAACGTTTTTATCCATATTTATATACACAACATTCTAGTAAGTAAAACTCTAGAATACCATGGGATGCATAACAACATTAGTGCAAATGTGAATTGATAAACTCAAGAAAAATCAATTAAGCAGCATAGACAAATAGAAATAATGACAATCTACTATTTTTTATTTACATAAAATCCGGCAACCACATGTAAAAAATAAAAAGATAATATTTTTTCCGTTATATGAAATTAGCAAATGGCCCCATATGAAAAAAAAAACAAAAAAATTAATTTTCTCATGTGCTTAGAAAAATGGTCCGGTGAAACTTGCTATGAAATATATTACTTTTAATTGCATAAAAAACATTACGATATAATATTTATTTATTTATTTATACAAAAGATAATGGGCCGATTTCACATATTGCAGAGCATCCTTTGCCTATTCGTAAAAAAGTCATGTACCAATTTCAAATAATAGGAATGATGTGCCAATATTTAGCAAATCAGATTCATATTCGGATAATATTATTACCCAAATCTAGTCACATCATTATATATAACACACCTAAATCATCCTAAAGTCTCATCTCTCAAACAAAGGTAACCCAAAAAGATAATAAAAAATGGCAAGAAGAAATAAAGTAATCCTAGCATATATCGCAAATGCATCAAAAATGAGGGCTTCCTACAAGAAAAGGAGTCAAAACTTAATAAAAAAAGTGAGCGAGCTCAGCACACTTTGTGGTGTTCAAGCTTGTGCCATTATCCGCAACCCTTTTGATCATCAATTTGTTGTTTGGCCATCGCATGAGGGTGTTATGGCCGCCATAGCACGGTATAGAAGTCTCTCACAAAGTGACAAAACACGCAACGTGTTCAATGAAGACATCTTCAACCATGAGGGGATCCAAAAACTCGAGGAAGAACTTTGCCGCATGCGAGAAGAAAACAAACGCAAGGAATTGGAGATTTTCTTGGCACGATGCATTCTGGGAAAGGTGAGTGTTTCTGATTTGGAAATGACGGACTATGCTAACATGAAACAGGTGATCCAGAATTTTCTTGAGGATCTACATGCCAAGTTTGAGAAAAGCGGATCATGGTAATCAACATAATCAAATAGTCGAGTCTGATGCTAACCTTTCGGCTGCGTCGTCTCCACCACCGTCGTTGGATTAATTATGTTCTCCATTGTTGGATCATATTATCGATTTCATGTGGGATCGGGAGGGATTGTGATGTTTACTAGTTTTATTGCTTATTTACCTTTATATTTAATCCATTTTGTTTTATTATCATTCCTACTTTTAAACCTTGGACTTTAATTTTTGAAGATGTACCCAAATCTGCAACAACAATAAATAATTTAGATAATTAATTAGCCATGGTAATTTAATTAATTATATTTTTTAAATGTGTCTTACCATATCTTTTGTGTTAGTCTTTTAGAGCAATATTACTCAAATTGGGTTCGAGAACTTTAATTTTTTTAAAGATTGTTTGTGGGGTATGATTGCATTGTTGTATGTTTTATTGTTGTAACATCGCTAATGAGATCTTAATATTCTTGAATCTTGATATATATTCTCAATACATTGTGTTATTATATTATTTTTTTTACATTTACGTTTGAGGCGTGGATTACTATGCAGTATCAATGCCACTATGTTTGCAAATGCACAGTCAAATATTAAATTAGTTTGTAAATTACGACTGGAAAAGTCTTTACTTTTTATAATCAATTAACAAAATTAAATGCAAAAACTAAGTGGTCGATTGGTTGGCAAAACAAGTGCGCATAAATAAATGATTGGAGAAATAATAAGATTGACTATCAGTACAAGGAAAGCATACCTAAAAATTGGGGTTTAACGATGCATGCAATTCATGAACACTATCAATGATCCTATGTGTTGCTCATAGATATTGATTTCATCTATTGTTAATAACTCCTTTAACTAGTTGTGCCTTCCTTCACAACACACAATTAATCTATTATCTCTTTAATAACCTTGATAGTTATATCAAACTATCCCCTGACTTTGTAGGCAGATCCTACTCAGATTTTAGAAAGGATCAAGGTGGGTTAAAAACCCAAAGGTCGATAAGTGGTGACTATGTGAATATTTTGAATATAGTTCTGTGTGATCGACTATACATGAGTTGCTTTGGCAATCCCAAATGAATAATTAAGATAATACGTAGCAATTTAACACCAACATCTGGCAGATCCATGGAGCCGTTATCATGCCACATATAAAACAAACTCCAACTAACAAAATTTTACCATTTTGCAAAATTAGTCCACTAAAGATGCAGTGCCTCAATTTTAGTCATTTAATGATCCCAATTGCTCAAAATTTAATTTTGTCGGGATAGTCATGTGCAACGCACGTGACGACCGAAATGCGTTATTCGACGTCACATATTAGTTTTTTTTTAGCAATTTTAGTCCGTTAAAGATATTATGTTGCAAAATTAGTTCGCTAAAGATGCAATGCTCAATGTTAGTCCTTTAAAGATCCTAATTGGTCAATTTTGGTCACCTCCCCAATTCAATTATGTTTTTGGCCACATGAGCAATTTTATACATGTGGAGGCCAATTATTATGCATTTAAAAGGAGCACTAAAATAAAATTTGCTTTAATCTCACTCCACCCCCTTAACCTACCCCCACATAAAACAAAAACCATAAATCGCAATCCTCGCGCCTCTCTGTCCGACTGACACAAATTGGAAAAAATCAAATTAGGGTTTTCCAAATCGACGACATATATTCCTTTACTATCTAGTAGTTGTTAGAGGGACATGTCTCTATCCTTAGCTTATTCTATATGGCTCTCCTTCTTTTCATGTTATCACCTTTGTTGGAATGGGGGAATCACTCCGTTCATTTGGATCGCTATCTTAAAAATTCAAAATGAAAAAGACATGGGCCAAGCAAATAATTCTCTTTTTTTCCTTTCAAACACAGATAAAAATCACTTCTTTCAAGGTTTTCTCAGAGGGAACTAATAGACTGGTGAACCCCTTTTGAAACAGATAGTTCAAGGAAGGAAGCACATTATATGATGAACCTATGCCCACTCCTACAATGGGAATAATGAATATCCAGAAATGTCGCTTTGTAGGGTCTGGAAGGCAATCGGTAAAACGAAAATTTAGTACAGAAAGCCGAAAATACCATATACTTGTACAAGGCTATACTATGGGCTCTATGGGTAATCAATTTGTGCAAAACCTCCATAGTAAGGGAGAAATCGCATATGCGGTATCGGATATCAGCTGTCGCACATGCACTGCAGGAACCGTCTTAGACTTTGCTGCTATTGAATTAGCGTAAAGAGATGCCGATGGGGTACATAAAAGAATTCGCTTTGGTTCATAGCTTGAATCATAATACTCATAAGTCTTTGCATCAATGCTAGTACCTCCATCCTTCGCTATCAGTGAAGCTTCTTCACATCTCTAAAATCATATACGAAAAGGCTAATTCCTCGAAGCATGGTTAATGGCATCAATCCCAAATCCATATTCACAAGCGATTTACCCCAACCTTAAAGCCACAAATATACCTGAATTTCACATGTGAGCTAAAGAAACAAAACCGTATCTTATGAAATGCCGTCATTTTCTACGACATGTTGTGGCAAAACAACCATTGTTAGGTCGACTTGATCATAAAAACACATACCGCGACTGTCCCAATTACGGGTTTAAAGTAATTTGAACTTTAAGTATTTTTAAAGAATACTAATTGGACTCTTCACGTGCAATTTTGCACGTGTGGCGTCCGATTGCTAATTTTGCAACATGGTATCTTTAACGAACTAGAATTGCTAAAATTCATAACATGTGACATCAGATTACGCATTTCAAATAACGCACATGGCGACTTCCGTACAATTGCAATTGACTTGCTCGGAGACCAAAATTTAGCAATTGAGATATTTTCACGACTAAAATTAAACACAAAATTAATTTTGCAATAGTGTATATTTAACGGACTAAAATTGTGATACCAGTAGTTACACTAAACCTCAAGTATGGAAGTAGTGGTATTTTTTATCAAAAAAAAAAGAAATAGAGGATGAGAAGTCTGCTAAATGTCCAAGAGCTGAACCAGAAAAAATAAAATAGCACTCAAATAATTTTTCACTAAAAAATAAAATTTAGGCTTCTTATTTCCCAAGAAAACCCTATACACACAAGATATTTTTATTTATTTTTTCATCTTTATATTATCTTTTTATTATTCAACACAACTCTTCAACATTTTTCAAAGAGCTGCTGTAATGGAGAGAGCAGTACTACTGCGCTCCCTTTCACCTTCTTCCACTTCAACTGCACTCGCCTCCGCCAGATTATTCTCCCGCTCTGTCCACCGCCTCCCTAAACGGCACCGTGTTGTCCCCAATTTCCGCCGCCGTTCGCCGCTCCTCCGCCATTTAGGCCTCGCCGCCTCCGCCGCCGCCTCCCGTCCTTCGTTTCAGCTGAGGAGACACTTCTGCGCTGTTCCGGTCCGCGCCGCCGCCACTACTTTTCAATCTGCTCCAGGTTAGTTAATTGAGGAACTAATTTTATGCATTGTGTGTGTTTGAAGTGAATTTGGTTCGGGTGTGTTTGATTTTGTTGTTTGACTGAATTGAACAGAGTATTTGGGAGCTGACGATGACGTGGCGAATAAGCTCGGGTTTGAGAAGGTGTCCGAGGAGTTCATTGAGGAGTGCAAATCTAGAGCTGTGTTGTATAAGCATAAGAAGACTGGGGCTGAGATTATGTCGGTGTCTAACGACGACGAGAATAAAGTGTTTGGCATAGTTTTCCGAACTCCACCGTAAGCGTTTTTGTAGTTAATTGAGTATTTCATGAATATTTTTATGCAGTCATAAAATTGTTTATTGTAAGTTATACAGTGTCGATACTACAAAAGGTGCATCCTTGGTAATTCACATTCCCGAATTGCTTCTCCATATGGAAATATTCCATTGGCAATGTATTATTTTCCTTATGTTTTAAATGTTTATCATGAGAAATAGAGATAGTTTCTTGTTTTTGTAAGTTATGTTCCTAAATGTTGATTTTTAAGATAGAGTAGCTAAAACTTTCATGGAGCTTTGTTAAAATCATTCCAGATAAACTCTTTATAAAGTTTTGACATTTTTAATTTGTTGATACAGAAAAGATTCTACAGGAATCCCTCACATTTTGGAGCACAGTGTACTATGCGGTTCAAGAAAGTATCCGGTGAAAGAACCCTTTGTTGAGTTGTTAAAAGGAAGTTTGAATACGTTTCTGAATGCTTTCACATATCCAGATAGAACTTGCTATCCTGTTGCTTCCACAAATGCTAAGGTCTGTATATTTATATCAAAGCTTATGTATAGGGAAAATATTCTGTAATGTCGACGATTCAACTAACTTATAGGTACCATCTTAAACAGGATTTCTATAACTTGGTTGATGTTTATCTAGATGCGGTCTTTTTCCCTAAATGTGTGGATGATATCAAAACATTTCAACAAGAGGGTTGGCATTATGAACTAGATGACCCCTCGGAGGAAATAACATATAAAGGTCAGTCCTTCCTTATTGCAATAACTTTCTCTGTGTTCGTCAACATGCTCTTATCTGATTTATGTTCAGGCGTTTTATTTGCAAAAAGAATGTTCTGCAGCTTCTAGCATTACATCCTTTTGTTTATGTTGTCTTCTCCAGGTGTTGTCTTTAATGAGATGAAAGGTGTCTATTCTCAGCCTGATAGCATTCTTGGCCGAGCTTCCCAACAGGTAGGTTGTACTTTCAAACTAAATTAATTTATGTACAATATATTGGACTCCAATATCCCATGATTTAGTCCCAAAAAGTAATGGGGTTCTTTCCTTTTCTTACTAAACATGAAGCCGGTAAAGTTTCTTTGTGTGATATGCAATCTAATTGACGAAGTTCTTGACTATTACAATACTTGTTCCAGGCCCTGTTTCCAGATAATACATATGGTGTTGATAGTGGTGGTGATCCACAAGATATTCCTAAACTTACTTTTAAGGAATTCAAGGTTGGTTTGCCCGTTTCTATGTTAAAGTGTATCATATAACCTATCTTGTCTGGTCAACTAATACTTCTTTGTTTGTATCTTTACATGCCAATTGATTAAATTAGTCTGTTTGTCACAAGCTTTGGGGTATCTCAAGACGTTAGATCAATGCATGAGGCGCATCTTCCATTGTTTGACTTGCCATTAATTCACTGAGATAATGCCTTAATATGTATTAAAAAGTCAATCCTTGACTTTTTAACATTTAATAGTTAATCACTCCTTGGTAAGTCAAGCAACAGAATATGGTTGCAGCATCGACTTAAGTGTGAATATATGAATGTGTACCAATGCAAGCATACTTGTGTAGGTGAAACACTATAATGGGCTTGTACATGTATTCAGGTTTTTTCATTTATTTTTTTAACAATCTACAGTTTTTTGCGTTTTGCCCCTCGCTGGATATCTCTTTTGCCAGTTTATGTATATTTATGTTCACTTGTATTTGAATTATGAATACTTCGCATGATTTATCCCGACAAACAACCATGCAGCGTCGGATAGTTGATGACTCACTGAGTTATTAATGATAATATTAAATTTTGTATTTGTTTAATGAAGTAACATATTGATGTAACCAAAAGTGATTGCAATGGTATTATAGCATTCCACAAATATTTTGATGAAGTATCATGTGAAGGTGAATTGTACACAGTTGTTTACAGGCAATTGGTGCTCCATTTCTATTTTGCTTGACCATGTTTTCAAATCACAACTATATTAACTTTCTAATTTTGGGAATCACTTAGAACATATAACTTGAAGATATTGTACACATGATTCTCTGTGATATCAATTGACATGCTAGATATAAAAAAGAAGATGGTTTTAAATTTCATACATTCACGGATGTGCTTACCTGGAGGAAGTAGTTCTATTTTTATTTTTGAACGGCTCTAGTGCTTGCTTTGTTTGAGATTAGTGATCTGCTGGAATTTAGATGTTTATTTAGTCTTTTTTTAATGAATAGAATAGATTCAGTTTTTTATCACTTGTCTAAGTTGGTGGTTTGGTTCTTCAACGTTTTATTTACAGGAGTTTCACCAAAAGTATTACCACCCCAGCAATTCCAGGATATGGTTTTATGGAGATGATGATCCAAATGAGCGGCTACGTATTCTAAGTGGTACGTAATTTAGTTCAGTTGTGTTGTTCTTAATGTTTCATATTTTAAACTCAATAAAATTGCAATATATTAAAATATTGCCAAACAAAGTTATAGAAATTGCCAATGCTGCTCAAATAATGTCTTGATACGTATGCTCATAATCCTAAACATGCAGTAGGTAATGGTGCAAGGGTCTATCTGATACACTTTATGATCGAGAATTCTGGGTCAATAGTTGCAGTTACCCATAATTATGCATACTTTAACCATTTTTCTGATGCAGTATTTTCAACTTCACCTATATTTCTGATTGAAAGCATCATTTTTCATGCTTATCGACAGAATATCTTGACATGTTTGAAGCCAATTCAGCTCCCCAAGAATCAAAAGTTCATTTCCAAAAGCTGTTCGGTGCACCTGTTAGAGTAGTGGAGAAATATCCTGCTACTGACGGCACTGAGTTGAAAAAGAAGCACATGGTGTGCCTTAATTGGCTGCTATCTGAAACTCCTTTGGACTTGGAAACTGAACTAGCCCTGGGCTTTCTGGATCATTTAATGATGGGAACTCCTGCTTCTCCTTTGAGGAAAATCCTGTTGGAAAGTGGTCTTGGAGAGGCTATTGTTGGTGGAGGTGTTGAAGATGAGCTCCTCCAACCTCAGTTTAGCATTGGTCTAAAAGGTATATCAGAGGATGATATCCCGAAA
The DNA here is from genome assembly GCA_948329865.1 of Linaria vulgaris. Classification (NCBI taxonomy): domain Eukaryota; kingdom Viridiplantae; phylum Streptophyta; class Magnoliopsida; order Lamiales; family Plantaginaceae; genus Linaria; species Linaria vulgaris. Next base: position 114,103,054 of record OX415249.1, on the reverse strand, counting down.
GTAGAGAAATTAATTATGGATACTCTAAACAAGCTGGCAGAAGAAGGCTTTGATTCTGATGCTGTGGAGGCATCAATGAATACAATTGAGTTCTCTCTTAGAGAAAACAATACTGGATCTTTCCCTCGGGGCTTAGCTCTCATGCTTCGCTCCATGGTAAGGAATGCTCATCTTAGTCATATTATTATTAAATTTGCTTTTCATATCTTTTCTATTCGTGATTTAAGTCTGGAATATCTTACCAAGTGCTTTATGACAGGGAAAATGGATTTATGATATGGATCCATTTCAGCCATTAAAATATCAAGAACCTTTGAAGGAATTGAAAGCCAGAATAGCTGAGGAAGGCTCCAAAGCAGTCTTTGCTCCCTTAATAGAAAAATTCATTTTAAGAAACCCACACCTTGTAACTATTGAAATGCAGGTAATCATTTCCGTTGCTATGTTTGATGCTTGGTGGGTATAATATTATGACTGCTTGATTCCTAACTAATGTTGTACAACAGCCTGATCCAGAAAAAGCGTCCCGCGATGAAGAGGCCGAGAAAGAAAGTTTGGAAAAGGTGAGAGCCAGTATGACCCAAGAAGATCTTGCTGAATTGGCCCGTGCTACACAGGAACTTAGGCTAAAGCAAGAGACACCTGACCCACCAGAAGCTCTGAAATGTGTTCCAAGTCTTTCATTGAAGGACATCCCTACAAAACCTATACAAATTCCTTCGGAGGTGATCTCAAGATAGTTCTAGAAATCTTCTTTCCGAAGTAGACTAATAAGTTTCTTCGAAGTTCAAAATCATTGTTTGCAGTTCGGATGGTGATAACTAGATAATCTTTTTCTTCATCTGAGCTAAATTTCATTTCTTGTGATTCTAGGTTGGTAATATCAATGGAACCAAGGTTTTAAAGCACGATCTCTTCACAAATGATGTCTTATATGCAGAGGTTGTTTTCAATATGGGCTCCTTGAAGCAAGAGCTTCTTCCTTTGGTACCATTGTTTTGGTGAGTTTGCAAGTTTGTGTAGAACTCCTCATTCTGAATGCATACTTGCTAAGTTGTATGCTCGTTTTCTTTTGGATAAATTAAATCTGTTTGATTATATGCCTCTATGCCCTCTTTTTCAATAGTTTCAGTTGCATATCAAACATCCGAGCGCATCTTCGATTTTTCTAAACATGCAAAAATACAAGAGGTGTAGCTACTGTAGTCCCATTTTGAATGCTCATTTCTTGTTACCTCAAAGTATCCACTGTAGGCATCAGTTGATGTTCGCGAAAACATGCTTGTCCGTTTTTAATGAAAATCAGATATGTTCAGAAATGTAGTTGTTTTGGTGCCATGCCAATTTGACTATTGTATATCAAATGACGGTCCTCTAGCATCACTTACAACAACAACCAAGCCTGTAATTCCAATTAAATTGGGGTAGGCTATATGAACCATGAATGAATCACGTCGAGTCGTGAACATGAATCTTTTGCCTCCATAGGTTTCGGTTGACGAACATGTCTTCATTTAGATCTTTTAGCTTCATGTCGTTCCGTATGACCTCCATCCACGTCTTTTTCGGTCTCCCACGAGCTCTAACCGTCTGTCCTAAGTCGAGATCTTCAACTCGTCGTACCGGTGCATCTATGGGTCTGCGTTTAACATGCCCAAACCATCTTAAACGATTTTCTCGCATTTTCTCGTCAATGGCCGCCACACCCAATTTATGTCGAATATCTTCATTGCGCACTTTATCTCTCCTTGTGTTACCGCACATCCACCGAAGCATGCGTATCTCTGTAACGTTCATTTTCTGTGCATGACTTTGTTTAATAGCCCAGCACTCGGAGCCATAAAGCAAAGCAGGTCTAATAGCCGTACGATAGAACTTTCCTTTAAGCTTTAAAGGAAAGTTACGATCGCACAGGATCCCTGTCGCACTCTTCCACTTTGTCCATCCAGCTTGGATGCGGTGGTTGACATCTCCGTCTAACTCTCCATCCATCTGCAGTATGGAGCCTAAATACCGAAAATGCGCACTTCTCGGTATCTCTTGGCCATCCAACTGAACCGTGCCCTCATTGTTTCTTCGTTATTTGCTAAACTTGCATTCGAGGTACTCTGTTTTTGTTCGACTTAGTCGAAATACTCGTGCTTCTAATGTTTGTCTCCATCGTTCTAATTTAGCGTTAACTCTCATTTTCGTCTCATCGATGAGGACAATATCGTCTGCAAACAACATACACCATGGGACTCGGTCTTGGATCGTTCTGGTGATTTCATCAATTACAATGACAAACAAAAATGGGCTCAAAGCTGACCCCTGATGTAAGCCAATTGTAATTGGAAAGGCGTCTGTTAAACCGCCACAAGTTCGGACACTTGTCACCACATTCTCATACATATCTTTTATGATGTTGATATATTTAATGGGTACCCCTTCTTCACCAAGGTCCACCATAATACATCTCGAGGTACTTTGTCATATGCCTTTTCTAAGTCGATAAAGACCATATGCAAATCTCTACTCTTTTCTCGAAAGCGTTCAATGAGCTGACGAATCAAATGGATGGCCTCTATGGTCGACCTTCCCGGCATAAATCCAAATTGGTTCTCAGATATGGGAACAATTTGTCTCAATCGGTGTTCGATCACCCTCTCCCATAGCTTCATGGTATGAGACATAAGCTTTATCCCTCGATAGTTGGAACAGTTTTGGACATCGCCCTTGTTCTTATATAGAGGTATTAGCGTACTCTTCCTCCACTCTTCTGGTATTTTATTTGTTCGCCATATTTTGTTAAATAGGTCCGTCAACCAGGTCACCCCTATCTCTCCCATGCTTCTCCAAGCCTCGATAGGGATACCATTTGGGCCAACGACTTTTCGAGTCTTCATCCTCTTCAAAGCATCTTTGACTTCCGACCTTCTAATACGACGCATAAAATTGCGGTTTAGATCCTGATGGGACTGCGAGATGTCACCCACTGCTTGGGTGGGGCCTCCATTGAACAGGCCCTCGAAGTACTCCCGTCACCGTGCTTTGACCTGATCCTCACGCACTAAGACAGACTGACCTTCATCTTTGATGCATTTCACTGCACCTAGGTCTCTAGTCTTCCTCTCTCTAATGCGAGCAATTTTGTATATATCCTTCTCGGCCTCCTTGCTATCCCTCTTCTCATAAATTTCCTTGTACACAGCCTCTCGTGCTAGTCCAACAACTTTCTTTGCTTCTTTCCTGGCTAGCTTATACTTTTCAAAGCTTGCTCCATCATGGTTCTTCTTCAAATCCCTGTAGCAATCCCGTTTGGCCTTGATTGCCGCCTTCACTTCTTCATTCCACCATGACGTGTCTTTACCTGTCAGGCTACTACCTCGGGATTCACCTAAGAGGTCTTTAGCTACCTTCTTGATACAACAAGCCATTTTGGTCCAAGTTGCTTCTGCATCGTCCTCAGTCTTCCAGTCTACCTCTTGAACCACTCGCTCCATGAAGGCCTTTTGGGTAGACTCCTTAAGCCGCCACCACTTAATTCTAGGTTCCAACCGGCGCCTACTATTCTTCACTCCTTGCCGCAGTCTAATATCCAACACCAAAAGCCTATGTTGCGTAACCACACTTTCTCCGGGGATAACCTTGCAATCTATGCAACGACTTCTATCTACCCTTCTAGCTAAGAAGAAATCTATCTGACTCTTATTTGACCCACTCCTATAAGTGACCAAATGAGACTCTCTCTTCTTAAACCAAGTATTTGCTACAAGCAAATCATAGGAGAGGGCGAAGTCTAAGATAGCGTTTCCCAGCTCATTGCGATCCCCAAAGCTATACCCGCCGTGGATGTCCTCGAACCCATCACGGCTAGATCCTACATGACCATTAAAGTCACCTCCAATGAAGAGTTTCTCGCTACTAGGGATCCTTTGTACCATCTCGTCCAAATCTTCCCAAAACTTACATTTCACAACTTCGTCTAGTCCTATCTGTGATGCATAGGCGCTAATGACATTCAAGATATCCTCGCCTATGACCAACTTGACCAGTAAGATCCTGTCGCCTTTCCGCCCTTCCTTCTGACCTTCACCACGTCTTCGAGCCAAAGCTTATCTATGATGATCCCAACACCATTTCGGTTCTTCTCAATCCCGATATACCAAAGCTTACAACCCCAAGGGTCTACTACTTTGGCCTTTTCACCAACCCACTTGGTCTCTTGCACGCACAAGATGTTGATCCTTCTCCTAGACATTGCCTCAGCTAGCTTGACCAATCTTCCTGTGAGTGACCCCACATTCCACGATGCAAGGCGAACTCGTCGTTCCTGGACTAACTTCTTTATCCTCACCCGTCCTGGAAGGTGAGGGAACCCTTGCTCATTTGACACCACACCCGGGCGTCGATGTGGCGCGTCGCTTCCGGGCGACGACCTAGCAACCCTTGCCCATTTATCACTACACCCGGTGTCCGATGTAGCGCGTTGCTGAGTAGGGAACGCCCCAACGAAATTCATAGTATGGTTCATATCATAGGATGTGACGGAGTTTTTACGTTGGCTGTCACAAGCCTACCACAACCCTTCTCCTTTATCCTGGCTTGGGACAGGCAGTGAAAGCTCACTGGCGGAGTTCCTCTAACATCACTCCACGTTTGAAAAAACTTGATAAACGTTGAACAACATTTCGACCAAGCTATATCTTTCTTTTCTTTATTGTTTCCTCATCCAAGCCGCCTCTAATAGCTATGTTCCTTTTCGGTATTCACTCTTGGCCTCAAATTCTCATTGCGTAATGCTTGACTTCTAGAATTCCAGTATTTTGTTGGACATTACTATCAGTTTCAGTGTATGTGCCTTATGTGGTCAACCTAGGGAAGGGGAGTAAATCACACAGTTACATTGTAAATTTGAAATAAGTGTTGAGTTTGCTTGTCTTTATTGATTATGTTCTTCATTCTGAAATGCAGTTAGGCATTACTAATGTATGGCCTAACACCCTGGACCTCTTACTGTTTGCATTTTACTTTACTGCAATGTGATTTACATATAATCATTTGAGATCATTGTATTTTATTTAGAGAACTCCTACATAAGAAGCCTAGAATATTGAGGAGTTATTTTTTAGATGTATCTAATTACTTTCCTTTGTATCTAACATTAAATTCGCATAATGTATTTGTATGTCAACAGCCAATCGTTGCTGGAAATGGGTACCAAAAACTTGGAATTTGTCCAACTGAACCAATTAATTGGAAGAAAAACTGGTGGAATATCAGTGTATCCTTTCACGTCATCAGTTCGGGGAAGGCAGGAGCCATGCAGCAAAATTATTGTTCGAGGCAAAGCTATGTCTGAACGAACTGAAGATTTATTTAATCTGGTAAGTAAGGATTCGTCTCATAGTAATAGCTTACTTGCCACCATCTTAAGCTAATGTTTGAAGTTTGCAAGTGTAATTTTCTCTTATTTATACGTTATATCTGTGTTCATGTTCAAGTTTCTCCATTTCTTCGATGGAATGTTGCTTAAATTCCAAACTGTCAACTTTAGGTCAACTGTGTTCTTCAAGATGTCCAATTAACAGATCAAAAGCGTTTTAAGCAGTTCGTGTCTCAGAGCAAAGCCAGGATGGAGGTATATATTGAACTGTACTAATACCAAGAATATATTACTTTTAGCTTCAGTGATGTTAATTATTTGATATTCTAGAACCGGTTGAGAGGCAGTGGACATGGCATTGCAGCTGCAAGGATGGATGCAAAGCTCAATGTTGCTGGTTGGGTTTCTGAACAGATGGGCGGTATCAGGTTGGAATATTATGGATCCAGTTTAACCTTGCAGTTTATTTTGGGAGATTATGTTCATGTTGTAAGATGTGAGATTTTATTCATGACTTCTTGTTATATAACTAAGTTTGTGCTGGTCTTTACTTTATTATGGAAAGATCTGCAGATCATTTGTTTCTCTTAGGGATAATTACATCTTCTTCCCTTGGCATATTACGTTTGGTCTAAATATTAGAAATCCCTCTTACAAATTGAGTAATTACAGATATTCCTTGCCAAAGCTTCAAAACATGTTTGAGTAAGTTACCTATATGACATATGTTTTAAAATTAAGGATATCCATGTAATTGTTCAAACCACAACATTTTTTTTTTTAATATTTTTATGCTTGAGCCTTGAAGGGGTGTTCATGTTATAGTTGGAGTGGTAATTGGTTTGTATAGCTAGATATAATTATCTCTTTCTTTTAATGCACTGTAGGAGTAGGATATTGAGCTGCTTTTACTTGGTTTTTTAGTTATATGCGTTTTGAAGCCTTGAAATTCATGCCACAATTTTACGTAGTAAATGCTACTTTTGCATGCTTGCAGTTATTTGGAATTCCTACAAGATCTTGAAAAGAAAGTTGATGAAGATTGGATTGGGATATCTTCTTCTCTCGAGGAAATACGTAGAACGTTGATTTCAAAAAATGATTGCCTTGTAAATCTGACTGCTGATGGAAAGATTCTTCAGAATTCAGAGAGGCACGTTTCCAGATTTCTTGACATGCTTCCCAGCACTTCCTCGGTCAATCCAACTGCTTGGAGTGGTCGCCTTGCTCCTACAAATGAAGCTATTGTGGTCCCAACTCAGGTTGGTGGAAATAAAAATCTAAGCTTTCTTTACTTTTTTTCTTTTATATGATTTAGGACGACTTTAATTGATGAAATCGAGAATTCTATCCTCAGGTTAATTATGTAGGAAAAGCTGCTAATCTTTTTGAGACTGGCTATCAGCTTAAAGGTAGTGCATACGTCATATCAAAACACTTAAACAACTCATGGTTGTGGGATCGTGTACGAGTTAGCGGTGGAGCTTATGGAGGCTTCTGTGATTTTGATACTCATTCAGGTGCAATTAAATCGTATTAGTTGTTGTCTTTATTTATAATTATGCAATAATGCTAACTATTAATATTTTGTCCAGGTGTATTCTCATACTTATCTTATAGGGACCCAAATCTGTTGAAGACACTTGATGTTTATGATGGAACAAGCAACTTTTTGAGAGAGCTTGAAATGGACGATGATGCTCTCACCAAAGCCATTATTGGAACCATTGGAGATGTCGACTCGTATCAGCTTCCTGATGCCAAAGGATATAGTAGGTAAGAAAATGACTATTCTAGCCTTGTGGAATCTTTATTCTCTACCTGAGTGCACGTAAGTGGGAATTAATTAACATCTTTAGGCGCAGGTTATCTTCTGTATCAAAAATGAAGACTGTTTTAGGCATACATATACCCTAATTCAAAAGAAGAGAAAGATAAAGAATAAACTTTGACAAGTTGGAAATGTTGAGGAATAGTAAAAAATTGGGCGAACATCTTTAATATTGAAACTATATACTTAGTAGAAGTGAAATTCTTATTCTCAATATTGTGACGTTGTCGCAATTGTATTTTCACTAGATCCTAATAAAGGTGAAGCCATAGAACATAATGGGTTCATGATTCTAACTTGCAAGATACTGAGTCATAGTTGTATATCCTTCCTATGTTGCAGTGCAGTGTCGCTGATGCACATTATATAATTCATGCTGCTTTATGACATTTTAAATTCAGTGTTTTATATACTACATCCAGTTTAATTTGCAGTGCTATCTTCAGTAGATTGTGATTGATAACTTTTTACCTTTTTCTTCAGTTTGTTGAGATACTTATTAGGAGTCACTGAGGAAGAGAGGCAAATAAGACGGGAAGAGATTTTATCAACAAGGTAAGTGTAGATATCTAAGAATATGATATGCGTGTAGATACAAAATGGTTTCTTCTTTGTCTTTCATTGCACCTGAACTCATACGATTAATCATACGAACTTCTACGTGCGCATACCAACAATGCTAAGTATTCTAACTCCTAGGTTTATTATGAAGGGTTCTGATTCTCTTTATGTGAAATAGGAAAAAAAAAAAAAAGCGATGCTGCTTTTCTTGTATGCCATGAGTAAATTTTTCTAGGGGATTTGTTAACGGAAGCTCCATAAGGTTGTATAGAGTTTATCATCAAAAAAAAAGGTTGTATAGAGTTCTTTTATATTAGAAAATATCTGAAGTTTTACATGAGCTTAGTCATATGAATAACTATTTGTGTCTTGTGATGCCAACAATGCTAAATATTCGAACTGTGATTTTATGAAATTTGTTAATTCTCAGAATGTGAAGAAACAGTGATACTTTTTATTGTGTGCCATGTCTAAACTTGTGTGGTGGAGTTATCAAGTAGAACTGATTTTGAAAAGCTCTATCACAAATTCAATAGTATTAGAACATATCAGAAATTTTAGATTCAGGAAGGAAAATTTTGAGTGTGTATTCAGATTTCACCGTCATTAGTGCAATACATTGAATTGGATTTTCTGACATTCATCTCAAATATGGAATACAAGCCCGACAAGCAAATTAGACTACAACCTATGAGCATTGAGCGGTATGAAGAATCCAATAGCATCTTTTTATTCCGTCTATGTATTCCTTCAGAATGAAGCTTCAATTTGATTTGACCCGTGATTCTAGAAAAATCTGTAATATCTGTTACCTCACCTCTTTCTGATTGCCGAAGACAGAGATAACAAAAGTGTACATTGTTTTGGTGCTTGTGGCACATGTTAAATGTAGTCTTGTTTTTGTCAATTAATTTTCTCTGCCGACATTTTATCTCTTCTCTCTTAACGCAGATTGGATGACTTCAAAGAATTTGCTGATGTCGTTGAGGCAGTCAAGGAAAAAGGCGTAGTAGTTGCAGTGGCGTCTCCTGAAGACGTTGATGCTGCAAACAAGCTGCGGTCCGACTTCTTCGAAGTGAAGAAGGCACTCTAACAAACTTGGGAGTGTAAAGAATAATTTTCAAATAAATTTGGTGTTTCATGAAGCTTGTACCTTATTTAGGGATCTGGCATCAGCCTTGAAATTTCCTTGTTCTCCTTTTGTTACGGGGGTTTCGGTAATTTAAATACATACTACCTGATTATGTGGGACCATACATAACTCAAAATCCTTTAGTATACGAATTATACATTGTCTGAAAATAGTAACATATTAATTCAACTCGTAGTTTTTGTTGTACGTTCATGTTAGAAGTCCTTTAAAGCAAGAAAGAGTCGGCATGAATGAAATTCTTTAATAGATTAAGTGCAAACTTTCAACTATATATATTCCACGCATTTCTACATTTTATTCGGGTATGCCCCTTCCCTTAGGACAAGAAGGAGAAACGAGGTGGTATTTCTCATTTGGAAGGTAGTTTATCTTGCTTGTGATACTTTACAGTATCTTGTCAAGCTGTGTTGCATCACGCTCCTTAATTCCGCATGTCTCTTTTAAGTCGGTCTTTCTTCTGCATCACCTAGCAGATTGTGGAAATATTTGTGGTCAGTGCTGTGTAGTTTACATATTGCTGGAGAGATCTTCCTGACTGCAGGATTTGGCGTTCTTGTCATCTCTGCTCTATTACTAGCACTTAAAAGTGTTATGACTTTGATGCACCAATATGATAACATTATAAATTTTATATAGCTCACTAGTAAATTCAAACAACAGAGTCAGTAAACTCAAATTTGAAAATTTATTGTAGAGGTGCTGCAATATAACTTGTCTGTGAAACTGCGACCAATGGTGACCTTGTCAAATCTCATTAACTAATAACTATCCACTTTCTTAATTCCTTACCATCTTAACTAATTATGATTTTGTGTTTTGATAACTGCAAATTATCCTACCATACGGTACTTCAATGTCATAATTAATTTCACATGAATATATCAAACTCAAAATAGTCGTAATTAATGAAGGTTCTTATCATAATTCTCTGATTGTTGAAAATGTAATAAACATTTGCTAGAAAGTTTTGTCGTTTTGGCTCTAAGAGGGTGTTTGCAAGGGCGTTTAAAAGCTCTTTATCGGCTTTAAGTAACTGAAAAATATTTAATTAGTGTTTGCAATTGCTGCTTTTGCTTCTCATTCTCTTAAAAAGAGTTCAAAAAAAAAAAAATGAGAAGCCACAAGCATGTCATGAGGTGCTTCCATAAGGAGTTTATTTCCCAAATTTTGATGAATATTTTATTTAAACTTATTTATCACTTAAATTTCTCTAAATATCCAATTTCCCCCTCAAATAAATCACATGATTTTTTCTTTCCTTATCAACGTGATATTCTTTTCCATAATTTATATTTTTAGAGTAAACAAATAATTAACAAAAAACAATTAAAGAAAAAATAATAATAAAAAAGAGCAGAATTCTTTTTACAAATAATTTACTTAACAACAACATGTACGACATTATTATATTAACCTTTTTTAGATATAGTTCTTATTTCTAGATGAAATAAGTGTGATGTAATTAATTATACTAAATAATGTGTATATTGTAATTTAATAAACATATATATTGATTACACTATATTAAAATTTATATTCTTTAGTTTTTAATATATAACTATCCACCTCATGATTGTGAAAATGTGAGTGAAGGATTAATATTTCTATTATAATTTAAATAAGAATAATTAAATATTACTATTTTTAATTAAAGTTCAAAAGCTGTTTCTATCTAGTTATTGCAAACACCACTAAATTTGTTGTATCTGCTTTAGGTTACTTTCAAAGAAAGATTTGCAAACACTCATAGCTTTAAGTCAAACGCAACTTTAAGTAATTTTAAGTCGAAGCTAAGAAGGAGCTTTATTAAGCTTTTGCTAGCACCCCCTAAGTAGTGTGTGCGCTTATACTTTTGGCATTTCACACCCGAAATAACTATATTATGACAATTTTTTTATTATATATAAAAAAATATTAATTGGTGAAATATGGTTGCATTTAAATAGTGATGAATATCTTACAATATAATGATTCTCAAAATGTTATTGAGCAATTACATGTTATAAGAGAATAAGAAAGAGTTGGGTAAGTGATGGGGGTATTTCAAGAAAGGCTCAATAAAGATATTGGGCCGACCCACAAGAGAAAGACCCAGAATATTGAGTATCGAACAGAAGGAATTCGACCTTAAACGAATATCGAAGGCACATAATTCGATCTAAGAGGTAGATCGAATAAGCTCGATTCGATATTCATTCCCCAACTACCACTGGGACCCACGGGACGTGGTCTATAAATACGTCGTCCTCTTACATTCTCAGCATGTATTCAAAACTATCTCTCAACTACTCAATATTGAAGCATCGAGATTCGATACAGGGCAATTCGATCGAAGCTTCACAATTCGATACACAACAAATTCAACCATTAATATATCGAAGCTCCCATATTCGATATAGACCAATTCGACATACTCTGCATTGAAGCTACCCGATTCGACATTTACCCGATTCGACGCACACCACTCTCGAATAGGAACGACTCGACATTCGGTCGATCGAACCTCAATGATTCGATCTACGCTGAATTTATTATATTTCTATTTGTATTGCCTAGTTAGCTTGTATTAGGCGTTTCAGACCAAGCTAGTGCGATTTATATTCGATTAGCATTGTTTTGGCATCTATCATGCGCATTGTAACAATAACAGGTGTATTGTCCGGACGAAATAAGATCAAAATAGTAAGAATCCAACATTTAATTACTTTTCAAATACTTTTAAGTAAAACCCAAAGTAGCAAATAAATGTTCAATACTACATTTGCCGTTTTTTTTTTCCAATTTAAAAAATGACTGAAATGAGAAAGGTAGTCAATAATTTGTTTCTTCCACCAGGGCATGTCAGTAATTTCACATTGTTTTTTTTTTTATATATTTTAATTCTTCTTCAAACTTGTCTTTTTCTCGTGGGTCGTGATTTATTTTACCAACAATTTACACTATTTATTTATTTAATTGCAATTTGCAAGGGATCTTCGATACGTCATCGTTTGAACAAAAACCCCGAGTTCGAAATCGAGTTCTTCCCTGGCGACAAAAATGCTGGTTCTTCTCCCAAGGTCTCTCCTTCTGTATGTATCTCATATTTGCTATTATTGATGATTGTCACAGCTTTAACCTAGGGTTAAACTTGTATATATATATATTGCCTGGTGTTTAACCATTTAATTTTGAGCCTGCGATTGATCTGCTATTAAAATCCGATATGCTTATTGGTTGTTTTTATGTTTTTGGAAACGGAAAATACAGAGGAATTGTTGTCCTCTTAATTTGCATGTATGGAGTAATCGTCGAAACTGCGTATAGCCACGTGTAATTGTTTTCGTGTGCTCGAGATTGATTCTACTTGTTATTTATGCACAAAAACAATCTAATATGGTTCAACAAGGAGTTGTATTCTGTGACTTAACCAAGGGAGTGGATGGGGATTTTTAGAGTGGTGTATTATCACCCAATGTTGCGTGATACACGAGGGGATCAAGCGTTTGTCTTTAGCTCGATACACGCGGTCTTATTATGGAGCTCAAATCTTATTTGGGAAATATTGATAAATGGTGTAAAGAGAATCAAAGGTGAATTTCTCATGTCAATGTATTTTAAAGAGAGCAAATTTTGCATCAGATTTGGTTTGAGATGAAAAACATGGTTACGTATGTACTTTTATCGAGGTTATATTTTTAGTTTTACCCCTATATCAGGTTTCTATAAAATTTAATGTCCTTGTATTACTTATAGCTGAATGTGTTTATTCACTTTGCTCTGCAATTGTTTCGTCATCATTGTTGCATGAGAAAAATGGGATATTAATTCTTGAATCATAATTGTTATACTTGAAAGTAATGTTTTCTTACGGTGGTTCTGATATAATCTCACAGTAATGAAACTGAGGTCCGCTCGCCCAAGGTTCCTGAGAGTCGTGTCGGTAATGAAACCGAGGTCAGCACACCCAAGGCCCCTCAGAGTCATGTGGATGCGAATTCCTTTGTGCTGGAGCAAGCACAAGAACTTCAAGCAAGCCTGCCACCAGATTACCCTACTTTTTTGAAACCTTTGTGTCGATCTCATCTATCTGGAAAATTTGATTTGGTATAATGAAGTTTTTGATCCATAAATGATAAAATGTTATGATTTATGCATCAGAATTTAGAGTTGTTTTTTGGAACAGGCATTACCAAGGAAGTTTTGTGAAGAACATTTGCCACACCATGATGGCAACATTATCTTGGTGGATGAAAATGAACAAGAATGCAGTGCAAAGTTCTCAGTGCACAGAAGTAGAGTTTTTGGTGGTTGGAAAGATTTCTCTATTTCACACGACTTGCAGGAGGGAGATGTTTTAATTTTTCAATTGATTGAGCCTTGGAAGTTTAAGGTAACTCTTTTGAGCCTCGTTTTTTTTTTTTTTTGTTTATTTATATGCGAATGATGTTATTCAATACTTATAGCTCTTGCAGATTGTTGTATGAGTAATAGTCAGTACCTGGTGTAGTCAGACACTTATTTGGAAAGTTAGCAATGCATGTCATTGAAGTATTTTTAAATTGAGAAAATTAATATTTCATGCATAATATTATTGAGAAGTTCGCAATCTCATTTCGTCTTCTCTGCCTATCGTAATTATTAAAGCCCTTATTTGATATTGGGAACTTTCTAACTCTTAAGGTTTCAACATTTGGGGTCTTTAATTGATGCATTTGTGGTATGGTTTTTTAAGGTATACACTGTGAGATCAAGAAACTTCCTAGAAAATGATAAGGGTAATGGTTACCATACTCGTGATTTACAGAACAATACGCCAATTGATATAGGTATGCTTGTTTACCTCTGTTTTTTATTTAGTTTATTTTGCATGGCTCCCATGAAACAAGAATGTGACAATTCTTTACCAGATAATGAAGAAGTCGCAAAGGAAGTAAATGAAGAAAGCGCAAAGGAAGAAACTACGACTAATGGTAAAAGACCTAGGGAGAAGTATGTAACCTCTCCTGCAGAAGATAGCCCTCAAGTAAACAAAAAGGCAAGATTATTATTTGAGAGTAAGTCTGCGACAGATCCATCCGACAATACCACTAATTATGTTGGGACCGATGAACCAGAAGATGGCAGAAATCAAGAATCTGTTGTCTATTTTAATGACATAAAGTGTCTTGAAGATTTCAGAATTCAAGTAGATGGCAGAATTCTTGACTCCGAAGTACCTGCAGATGTTAGAATCAAGTATTACGAGCTATGTTGTTGTCAACGTATGTTCCTTCATGAAAATCTGATTGAGGGCCTTAACATGAAGTTAGCTATTGCGGTTATCTCTGAAATTATTGACATTGCTGATGCGATCAGGGCTGTTGAGTCTCCCTCATCTGTCAAGCATCTAGAAAGTTGGGATAAAACTCTAAAAGCTTTTGAGGACTTGGGCATGGCCGTGGGATTTTTACGCACTCGGATAGATAAATTGTTGGCTATGTGTCGTGAATCCCAGTTGTCGATTGATTCCAAGAGAAGTGAAAAAGCTGAAGCTAAAAATGAATTGAGATGCCTGAAGGAAAAAGCGTTTAATGTTAAAGCATGGATACAAAGCCTGAATAGGGAGATTGATGACCTTATAGCGAAAAACGGGGAGCTTAATATTGCAATCAAGAAGATCGCTAGTGCTTCGTGGTGAAATACACGTTTCTGGAGGGTGTATAGTTTGTTAGCGTTAACGCCCTGACATACTTGTAATGTTTGAGTTGTTAAACTTTAGAAGCAATATGATGTGGTATATTGTAATTTTTCTGTACATGCTTGAATGGGGTTTGATGAAACTACGGAATTAGGCATGCATGTCATTTTGTGTAGTGGTCTAGTGGACAGTGGACAGTGGACTTAGCTGAAGGCACTCATCAGTTTCTATATATTCTAGATGTGTTGCATGATGCCGGTATTGATATCCTTCTATTGTGAATCCATTCAGATTCTCGTTTATGTTGGTATGAATGTCATTGTTGTAATTTGGAGAATATGCAAAAGTGTTATCATAGTTCACCATTTTTTAGTGTTGGAAAAAGCATGAAATCTTGAAAAGACGTTGGCTTGGAGGTTGTATATTTGTCTACTGGAGTGCATAAACTTTTGATGCCAATTTATTGGAAAAAGTCGTGGGAATTCGGTGCTAGTTTAATTATTGACTTTTTCTCTTTTGACTTTTGAGGTGGGAAATAAGTTTAGTTAGTTACTTAGTTTTATTGGCTAAACTATTTTGTTTATTTTTAAATTTTAATGCAGATGTCGTGATTGCAAGAATATCTTGCACCAAGCCCTTGTGACATTACGCACGTGTTAGCAAAAAGTATAGTAACTTTTTTTTGGTGGTTAGTACCTTCTTGTAATTAAGCAGGAAAAAAAAAAGAAAAAAACAATAGTTGTCTAAGCACTCATCTAGTAATGTCTCGTCTGCCAATTTCTATTAACATATTTTTTGGTGAAATACGGATATTCCCTAGATTTAATCATCATTTCAACAAATACCAATTTGTTACCTTACGTGTTTATTTATGTCATTACAATTTGTAATATTCGAACCCTTATTTTAGGAATCATGCTGAAACTAAAGGGAAAAGGTCAATTTATTGAAATTAAGGCTAGCCGAGATGTATCCTCATACTTTTAATATTCCAACGGAAACAAACTTTTCAAGAAAAATTTTGATCACAAAATACTTTGCACCAATTAGAAAAAGTCAGGAGGCACATTGCAATCTATTAAATGATAAATATCACCTTGCAAAAATTGAGTTAAAAATAAGGAGTTGGAATGAAGCACTTTTAGCTTGTGACTCAATTCATAATTATAATAATTAGATAACTTATTTAGGTTCTTTTGAGAGTAATTATAAGGAACAAATCTTTAATTATATGCTCAAATTGTGTAGTTAATCTAATCTGAATTCCACATCTAACGATGTTTATGAAGGTGGATAAGACCTTGACTCCATTTTAAGGAATCATGTGCTGACTAATCTGTGAGCTAATTATGACGAGGATTCAATAGTGAGTTCGTGACAACTGACAAGTGTTTGACCTCGTATTAATATCAATTGTATTTTAATACTTAGGCAGAAATGTCAAAAATGCCCGTTATCTTTTGTCCACTTTACTTTTTGCCCGTTATCTTTTTTATCTACTAAAAATGCCCGATATCTTTGCCAAAAATGCCCGATTCACTGTTCCGCTGCCAACTCATGAAAGCGTGTCCTACGTGGCAAAATCGCGTCCAACGTGGCAATTTTTTTTTATTACATCTGGATTTTTTTTTTAAAAAAAATTAACAAAAAAAAACTTAAAAATTAACAATTAAAAAACTTGAAAAAAAAAATAAAATATTAAAATTAATCGTCTTCTCCGCCCCCCCCCCCCCCCCACACCACAGCGAGCTCCAAATCCATCGGCACACCTCCACCCCCACAGTCATCCGCCGGCGCACCTCCACCCCCCCAGTCAGCCGCCACCACGAATCGCGCCTCTTCAATCGGCGTCGACTTCGAATTCGATTTCGATTTCAAACGGCGAGCTCCGATTCCGATTTCAGACAGCGAGCTCCGGTTCCGATTTCAGACGGCGAGCTCCGGTTCCGATTTCAGACGACGACTTCCGATTCGATTTCAGACGGCGAGCTCCGATTCCGATTTCAGACGGCGAGCTCCGATTCCGATTTCAGACTGCGAGCTCCGATTCGATTCCGATTTGACCTCGCCGGCGGGATTTGGGGGGGGGGGGGACCGATTCCGACGAGCTCCGATTCGATTCCGAGCTCCGATTTCGAGTTGACTTCGCCGGCGGGAGTTGAGCTCCGATTAAATAATAAAGTTAATATTATAAAGTTTTTTTATTTTTCTGCTTTTTTAAAAAAATTTAGTAATTATAAATTTTAAATTTTAAAATAGATTTATAAATGATTTTTATAATTTATATATTAAAAAGAATTAATAATTATACATTTTATGACATGGCAGCCACATTTTGGCCACGTATGCAACATTGGATGATTTGGCGGACAAAATGACAATGAACAGTGAATCAGGCATTTTTGGCAAAGATATCGGGCATTTTTAGTAGATAAAAAAGATAACGGGCAAAAAGTAAAGTGGGCAAAAGATAACGGACATTTTTGACATTTCTGCCTAATACTTATTATTTATGCCAAATATACACATTATATATGTATTAATATTAATATATATTTGGGGTAAGTGGGGGTTGTTATAAAAAATAGGAAGAATTACACAAAGTACCCCTCAACTATGAGTAAATTACAGAAAGTACCCCTTCTCTTTGGGAAATTACACAAACTACCCTTATGGTCAAAAAAATTAAAATAATTAAGACAACCTTTCAAATTCAAATCATAGCAGAGACTAAAATTCGCAGATAATTTATTTTTTCTTAGAAGAAATTATTTGTTATCAATATTTTTTGTCTTTTTAAACGAGATAAATGAGGTTTAATGCAATAACTTTGACTTATTTTTTGTTTTTTGTGTAAAATAATTGAAGAGCATGAATTTACATTCAATAATTTGAAATAAAAAAATTACGAAAAATCGGTCATAATGGTAGTTTGTGTAATTTCCCAAAGAAGATGTGTACTTTGTGTAATTTACCCATAGTTGAGGAGTACTTTGTGTAATTCTCCCTAAAAAATATAATGAAACATCAAAACCAACCTTATTGTACATTTTGGAGTGTAAGTCTAGCAGTTTGAGGCGCAAAACACGTGTCTTTTGTTTTCTAGTGTACTCTCCAATTCACAGGTGTAAAATCGATAAAAACTAAATCGTGAGCGCTGTCTCAAGACGCTTTGGGGTAAAAAAAAAACCCTAAATGAGTTCTAGGAATGATTTCAAAATGATATTTTTTTTACTAAAAATGTAATAATAAATAATAGTAATATATATTTATATATATATTAAAAAAAACCTAACATTTTCCTAGATTATTTGTCAAAATGAAGGTATTTTTCTTACACTTACACAAATACTCAAGTTGTTTGTCAAGTCCCCCTGGTCAAAGGAAGAAGAAGAGCAACAACACAATGCAATTGAAAAACAAGAAAAATGAAGTCACAGGAAAACCCAAAAATCTCAAATCTATGAATAAAAAGGTGAGAAACCTTCCTTGTGTTTCTTGATTAGTGAGTCCTTTGAATTATTTGAGTTAAATGGGAATGCTGGTATAATTTTGGGTGCTAACTAGATTTTAAGTGTCAATTGATTCATGGCTGCTATTGATCAAGTATCAGTTTTAATTTTGAGCTACGTCGTGGGTCAATTCGCCGTAGATCCTCTGATGCTAAGCTAGTAGACATTCAAGGTAGTGAGATATCGTCCTCCACCCCCATACTGAATAAATTATGACATTGACTCTGTTGTGAGCTAATTATAGCTATGGCCTTGTGAGCTAATCATGACGTTGGCTCAACCAAGTAGTGTCAAGTATCTTGTCAAAATATAGCACATCATAAGTTCTCCTGTTAGAAGTGGATTTGTTGAAGGTGAAATTGCAAAAGATTTACTTCTCTTGACCCTTTAATGTAAATGAAGTGAATCAAGCTTTGAAGATTGCCTCTGTGGGTGTTCCATGTAGAGTCCATCGTCAAAGATTGCCTACTTGGGTACTCTTTTGTTGGATTAACAAATAACAATTGAGGATCAATTATGTGGATGTTCCTTGACCTTAAAGACAAACTCAGTGGGTGTGATTGTTAAATGCATCAACGCTATGGGTATTTCTTTTTAGAATCAATATTTGAGGATCACCTCTTTAGGATACGGTAGCATCTTCGCACGAGTAATCCTTATCTTCGTGGTTGTTGCAGCTTTGAAGTCTCTGCCGCTCTTGGACATGTGTCGCTCATCTTCTAGATCAACCGCTAGAGCTCGTTGGGGCTTAAGATTGATCGTGATAGTGCAATAGATAATCGTGGAATGGTCGACTAGGGGTCATTGAACGCCTCCCAACCTTCTCTTTTGATGGGGACCTCTGCAGTACTCCTTGTGGGTTTAAAATGTATTCATGTAAGATTGTTGGCTGAGAAACTCTGTTTCTTATAAGCGCTTCCCAATTCACAATTGTTATATGTGGTAGTCACTCTGATGGAACTGGAGCAGCTGTCCTCGATAGAGGTTGAGCAATCACTGGTGGTATTGATGCAATACTTATTCTCATTACTGAAGCGACTACTATAATTTAAACTCTGGTGGAAGTGGAGCATCAACACCCCTTATAAGACGTGGTATTCGTTGTGTATCAATTGTAGAGTCATTACCACTTCTGGTGGTGAGTCTTTTTACTGATTATTGGTGCGAGAAAGTGTTGCAATGATGTATCTGTCTTGGTGTCATATTGATCTAAGCACCACTATTCATCATGTTGGCTTTGGGTTCGGGTAACACACTGCACAAGGTTAAGTCGAAGGCTGATCCATTGTAGCCCCTTACTGCCTAAGTCAGTAGATATTTGAGTTAGTAAGACATGCTATCGTTTATGACAACATATATGATAATATTTGCTACAAGATATATGACGGAAATTAATTCAAAAGTATAATAATTAGATACTTGGTTAGTTTTGTTTAGAGTATTTATAAGGAACAAATCTTAAATTATATGCTCAAATTGTGAAGCGAATCTAATCTGAATCTCACGCCTAATGATGTTTATGAAGGTGAATATGACTATGACTCCATTTTAAGGAATTATGTGTTGGCTTTTCTATGAGCTAATTATGATGAGGATTTAATCGTGACAACTGACAACCTAGTATGAATATTGATTGTATTTGAATACTTATTATTTATGCCAAATACACACATTATATGCATATGTATTAATATATATTTGGGGTAGGTGGGGGTTGTAATAAAAAATATAATTAAATATCAAAACCAACCTTATTTGTTGAACATTTTGGAGCGTAAGTCTAGCAGTCTAAGGCGCAAAACACGTGTCTTTTGTTTTCGAGTGTGCTCTCCAGTTCATAGGTGTAATTTCGATAAAAACTAAATCATGAGCGCCGCCTCAAGATGCTTTGGGATAAATAAATAAAAAAACCCTAAATGAGTTCTAGAAATGATTTCAAAAAGATTTTTTTTACTAAAAATGTAATCATAAATAATATTAATTTATATATATATATATTTTTAAATTATACATATATATATATATATATATATTAAAAAACACCTGACATTTTCCTAGATTATTTGTTTAGCTTAAGGTTCTCTAACACTCACACAAATACTCAAGTTGTTAGAGAAAGAGGAAAAAAAGAGTGAAAGAAAGCTACCTGATTCAGACCATACAGATTTCATCTTGCTAAGGTTTCCCCTCTTCTTCTCTTTTACTCTATGATGTGCTTTTTTGGTTACCTGTTTCTCAAATTCCCTGTTATTTGTTGTTTAGTAGTTGTGTGACTTAATTTTTGTGTTTTTTTGTTCATTTTGGCTGAAAAGGAAGATGAAGAAAAACAATACATTGCAACTGAAAAACAAGAAAAAGAAGGTCACAGGGAAGCCCAAAAGTTTCCAATCAAAGAATAAGAAAGTGAGAAATCTTCCCTGTGTTTCTTTTGATGTATTTTTTTATTTAGTGAATCCTTTGATTTGTTTGAGTTAAATGGGAATGATGGTTTCGATTAATGCGTATTTACGCGTTTCGTTTCCGCGGAACTTCATTCAGCCTTGATCCAGTATATTTGTGTATTGATTGAAATTTGGATCAATTTTGATGCGAGATCTCTTTGTCCCTGGAGAATCTGAAGTAGCGGCGCTTTTCTACGGCTGTTGGATTTACTTAAAATGTGTATATGTTGAGCTGGAAAACTTATGAAACCCTAGGTTTTGTCAAGGTCGTGGAATGACGCACGAATTTGGATTTTGTTTTCGTTTGCATTTATTTTCGTCAATCAGGTTCAATAGCTAATTAAGGACTTTCGTTCTTATAAGACTTTGTTCCTTGAACGCTTCCTTTTGTTTTAAACGGTATTGCTGAACGCTTGCAATTATAAATTGAATATCCAATTGACAAACGTGATAATTGGTCCATGAAATGACTGTTTGCAGCTTTACAACTACACGTGCAATTTCTGTAAACATGTTAGCAATCGAACAAAACTTATTTTAAGAGGTTAAGAATCTTGTATATATTGTTGATTGATAGCCTGCAATATGTTATGGTGTCATTTGTAGATCTGCTTGCTTTTGAGGTTGTTGTTCTGAGATTATTATACGGCTGTTGTGAACTTCACATATGCCATCTTTGAGTTATTTTGATTATTGTACGGCATGCTATATAGTCAGTGATCATACATCTATAGTTGTTGCACTAGGGTGTAAAGAATGAGCAGATGATGTTAATCCAATGCTTTTAACTCCCAGACATGGACATAGTTTCAGTTGCTCACTTTCAGAGCACTTTGCAGAACATTAGCACTAGAGTTGCGTGCTGTTGGACCAATTACCTTCGCGATAGGACTTCTTGATCTGCTCACTTTTGGAGCAAAATAGGCTTTATGATGGGTTCTATGCTCACTTTTGACGCAATATAAGATTGTACAAACTTGGTTTTGAAATGAAAGTAACCAGATTTTCACTTTTATCATAAACGATGATTCACTAACCTGTGTAGTTTTCGATTCCTTGAACAGGTGAGCTCAGATAATTCCAAGAAATAAAAAAGGTGAGATCTGTTTCAGGGATATACAATCTTTTGTCTTTCTCTATTGTTGTGAAAGCATTCTGATATCAGAATTTTATATCCATACAGTTCTGCACGAAAGAGAACTCGATACAATGACCTGTATGATGGAGTTGAAGCCCAGTTTTTTTGTAATGCAACGAGCAGAGAAAGTGCTCTCACGTTTAGTAAACGAGTTTCCTCACTTTCTAAAGTGTATGCTCCCATCAAATGTTGCTCATAGATTTTGGCTGGTAAGCTTGCAAATTACTTGTCGCATCTCCAAAGCACATGGCCATTGTTTTGTTCTAATTCTTCTTATGGCAGCATCTTCCAAAAAAATTCCGCAGTCTTCATTTTCCCGATCATGATACATCTATAATTTTGGTGGATGAATGGGGAAATGAGTATAAAACATCTTATCTTCTGGGTAGGCATGGTCTGAGTGCCGGATGGAGGGGATTCGCCATATTACATAAGACTGCTCAAAGGAGACATATTGATTTTTCATATGACTGAACCCTGCAAATTGAAGGTAGTCCTTTCACTGTGTGGTTCTTACAATATGATCTTAGAGTCTAAATTGATGTTTTGCTTAAATCATTACATTTAATGAAACTAGGGGAAATTTTGACAGATTTACTAAGATGTGCTTGGTGAACCAACTATAAAGAAGTAAGATGGAAAAATATGACTTATTTTCTGGGCCACTCGGTTTTTACTTGCTCACTTTTGGAGCAGTTAATTTTATTATAGGATTTTGTGAAGAGCGCACTTTTTGAGCAATTAGCTTAATGACCAGTCTTTTTGTCAGTGCACACCTTGGGGCAATATTGTTGCATAAACTTGCTATTGAAATGAAATAAAAAGCCTTGTGCATGTCTTTCACTTTTATCATTAATAAGGAAAAATGTTTATCCTCGTATGCATGAACTAAGAACATCAAAATGTTCTTAGTAAATTTCAATATGCAATTTACAAACTAAAATTGAAACAGGTCATTTGATAAAGGACGAAAACAGAATCGAGCATAATTAGAGGATGTTTTTTAATTTTTTTTGCATGCATTTAGAAATTAGGTAAATCCACTCTCCTTCCAAAATCCTCAACCAAAGTGCCAAAGAATCATAAGATATAATAAGATTATCATCCAACTCGGAATCACTAAGGACTTTGCTACTATTACCACCACCTTCCCCGCCTTCACTATACTTTATCTTCGCTTGCGATATTACTCTATCGCGAATTTGGGGAATTGTCACACACATTGCGATTACCTCTATTAGATACACCATTTTCAGCTCCTGGAACCTGAGAAGGCACTGTACAGCTGGGAGACTCAGTCGGGCCTGCCACACGTGCACACTGTGAAGGTCTATATGCTATTACTTTACACTCTGAACTTTTGTCCTTAGATTTTGTCCTTTGGGGTATAATTAAAAAACCATTGGCTACAGCTTCCAGTGCTTTAGTTGTCGGAGGCCGGTACCTCGTGCTCTGCCTCTGCGGTTCCACAGAAGACTTCCCCTTACATCTCATCTTACTTTACTAGCATCGGAAGTTCTGTTATCTTGCTATTCATTCAATTGTGTACTTACAGCTCCATTCCTCGATTCTGGAGAAACTTGAGATATGTTAAGATCGATCCATAATCTGCCGGTCTTAAGAGAGCAAGCGGAAGCATGTTCAACATGCTCACAGGGCTTGCCGTTTAATTAGCCAAGGGGTGACAACTTATAAGGATAAGAACACGTCCCAGAAGACAACTTTTAAGTTGATTCATGGATGTTTGAGTCGTCATTATACATCTGATTTTCCGGGGTCTAAGCAGTCAACCGTCGAAACCGTTTCTGTCAATCGTTCAACTTCAATTCTATCAAGCTCAATCAGCCAAGGATCCTCGGCGACTTTGCTCAAGATGTCGGGGATTGGGTCGAAGTAGTGGCCCCCTTTGACCAAGGCACGTCTTGAGAATTTGGTAACACCCGGCACACGATAAACTAAGCTATTATTAAAACCTAGTACAAATTCCTGATCTTCAGGCTGCTCCTCATGCCATCCACATGCCCACAAACGTGGCCCAACTGCGTCCCAGAACAGTTCATTTGATCGAGCTTTGCTCAACCGACAATTTCCACTTAAAATCTTAATTATTTCTGAAGCTTTTAGAGTGGAGCTTGCTTTTCCTACTGGTATCCCGACGCGCATGGAATTTACTTGATTGGACCTTGAAGAGTCCAACACCATTCTGGTCAGATCTTTTTTTTTTCGTTGCCAATGTCAATAGCTTTTACAAATGTGTCCATCCCGACATGTGCCTTGAAAGAAGAGACATAATCTGAAAAGAAACTTATTTTAAGAGGTTGAGCTATTTCATATATTGTTGATTGACTGCATAATGTGATTGCATCATTTGCAGATCTGCTTGCTTTTGAGGTTGTTGTTCGGAGATTATTTTACTGCTGTTATGAACTTCATATTATGTCATCTCTGAGCGATTTTGATTATTGTACGACATACTATATAGTCAGTGATCATACATTTATAGTTGTTGCACTTGGGTGTAAAGCCAATTGGGTTGGTTTGCTCCAGACAAAGCCATAGTTTTAGTTTGTCAATTTCAGAGCACTTTGCACTACATTAGCACTAGAGTTGCGCGCTGTCAGACCAATTAGCTTCGCGATAGGACTTCTTGATCTGCTCGCCTTTGGAGCAATTGGCTTTATGATGGTCTGTTGCTCACTTTTTTTGCAGAATAAGATTGTACAAACTTGGTTTTGCAATGAAAGTAACCAAATTTGCGCTTATCATTAACTATGATTCACTAATCTGAGTCAGTTTTTAATTTCTTGAACAGGTGAGCTCAGATAATTCCAAGAAATCAAAAAGGTGAGATCTGTTTGAGGAATATACAATCTTTTTCTCCTTCTCTCTGATTGTGAAACTATACTGATATCTAAAATGTTATATATCTATAGGGTACAGCACCAAAGAGAACCCGATGCAGTGACCTGTATTATGGAGTTGAAGTCAAGTTTTCTGTCATGGAACGAGCAGAGAAAGTGCTCTCACGTTTAGAAAACGAGTTACCTAACATGGTCCGGGTGCTGGATTTAGGGGATTCGCCATATCACATAGACTTCTCGAAGAAGACATTGATTTTTCATTTGGCCGAGCCCTGCAATTAAAGGTATTTCTATCACTGTTGGTGCTTACATTATGGATCAGCATATATTTGTGGATTTTATTTCTCACTACAATTTATTATGTTGTAATTGGTTTATTTTTCTTTCGTACTCCATAAGTGAAATAGATAGCATCATTGTTATTGAATGTGGTGTCTAAGCAATAATTACTGGTATTATTCCTCAGTGGTTACACACCCCCTTTGCAAAGAGCTATGCCTTAGAAAGGTACTGCATTGTCCAGTATTACCCGCATGGTCGAAGTAAATAATCTAGTCAAATGTGTATTTAGAAAGCCCAGCTACTCGGATACTCTTGAGATGGAGCATCAGCTATAGCGTTCTTCTGTGGGATGTTTTATATTGCATAAACAATTCTAAAGTTTGCCTAGCATATGCAGTTGGTGCCAGGGAGTTATCCAGATCGTAGCATTGGTTATACGTTGCTCCCTTCGAGCAAGTATCAATGGGGTGGTTCATACTGGTCAAATAAAGGGCAGACTGATTGTGACATGCCAGAGCACTTGCTATACAAATTTATTCCAGGTATTTCTGTTTTTACTGAAATTGGCATACAACCATTAAAACATAAGAAAATTGTTGTGTCATGATGAACACAAGTCCCAGAATATTTTATATGTTTGAATAATGGCATGCCATCAGTTGTTTATCCGTTTTGTTTCAAACCCTCTATATTTTCTGTATATAGATATTTGGTCTATGCCCAAAGCAGGAGCTAAGTTTGCGCTATGATTGCGCTTTATGTGTTGCGCTCTTTTGGGACAACTGATATTGTGCTATGTCTTCTCAATTTTAACACATTTATGCTGGAACTTGTTCCTCCGTTCCCACAAAGTTATAGACTTCACAATGTGCTTTTGGTCCATTAGTTTCCTCTTATAAAAGCAAATGCTTTTGTTGCCAGCTTTGTCCATATTTTCTTGCGCATTATTTATCTTTGTTAAAGCCCATTATGTATGTTTGTTAAAGCAGAAGACATGTGTGGCTCCTTTTCATGGGGTACTGCATGTTCTGCTACGTGTCTTAATATCGTTTTTATGAGCCGATAATTTCTATGTGGTGCAACATATAGAAGCCCTTTTTGTTATGACACCATCAAGTGGATAGCTTCCTCTTGTGATTGTGGTTTCCGATCTCATTTGTTGACGGAAAATTAGGCTTCTACAGGGTATCGTTTGTTTTTTGATCTGAATTATATCGTCACTCATGGTTCTTTTCTCCTTTACTCTTTTGATTCCCCTCTGTCTTCCTTTGCTTTCCTATAGGTGAAGTAGCCACAAAGTACACACAGTAGTAGATAGAGAGGGAGAGAGCTGGATTAGATAAAGTAAGAGATTCTTTCGGCAACTGGTCAGGTAAAAAGTTATCAACTTGCTTGTTTATATTTCTTAATAATTTCCCTTATAGCATACTCGACTGTCTATTAATTAATTAATATCACTAATACTCATTTTTCTTTGTAATGCACGAATAGTTTTGTATTTTGATGATTTAGTCATTAAATAAGCGGACTTTCTAGACAAATCTGACTAAAGGTGTATATTATCTGGTGTTTTCGGCTAATCACTTTAGGGTTATTACGAGTTTTTTGCAATATAACCTTTACTTTTGTGTGAAGTTAATCTATGAGATTTTGGCCTCTTTCTTGCTTGCTGTCACGGACAGATAAGTAAGCGACTAAGCGTTAACTCAAAAACATACGCCAATTTGTTCCAAATGTTATTTCTAGAGAAATTGTGATTCCATGAGTAATATTGATTTACAGTTCAACTCATGGAAGCCAAGTAAATGGAAGGAAAGCTACCTGAGAGTCAGACACAAAATCTTACGACTTTTGACTTTTCTGATTCAGACCATACAGATTCCCCTCTTGCTACGGTTCCCCTCTTCTTCTTTTTTACTCTCTGATGTGCTCTTTGGTTACCTGTTTCTCAAGTTCCCTGTAATCTGTTGTTTAGTAGTTGTGTGACTTAATTTTTGTGCTTTTGTGTTTGTGGGTTGCTGTTTTTTTGACAGAAAAAGAAGAAGAAGAGCAACAACACAATGCAATTGAAAAACAAGAAAAAAGAGGTCACCGGGAAGCCTAAAAGTCTCAAATCTAAGAATAAAAAGGTGAGAAACCTTCCGTGTATTAATTTTGATGTGTTTCTTGATTCGTGAATCCTTTGATTTATTTGTGTTAAATGGGAATGATGGTTTAGATTAATGCGTATTTGTGTGTTTCGTCTCTGTGGGAACTTCATTCACCCTTGAACCTGTAGATTTTTGTTTAGATGGAAGTTTGGATCAATTTTGATGTGAGATCTTTTAGTCTCCGTGGGATCTGAGGTAGCGGCGCTTTTCTATGGCTGTGGGATTTACTTAAAATGCATATATGGCGAATTTATGAAACACTAGTTTTGTCAAAAACTTGGACTTAGGCCTGAACTCGTATTTGGTTAATCAGGGGATTTTTGTTCTTATAAAACTTCTGATCGTTGAACGGTATTGTTGAACGCTTGTTATTAGAATTGAGCATTAACGCGTTAATTGATTCATGAAATGACTGTTTCCAGGCCAAAAATTTACAACTACACGAGCAATTTATTTAAAAAACGTTAGCAATCAGAAAAAAAACTTATCTTAAGAGGTTAAGATATTGTATATATTGTTAATTGGCAGCCTGCAATATGTTATTGTGTCATTTGTGGCTCTGCTTGCTTTTGATATTGTTTACTGAGATCATTTTACTGCTGTTATGAACTTCATATTATGTCATCTCTTAGTGATTTTGGTTATTGTACGACATGCTATATAGTCAGTGATCATACATCTATAGTTGTTGCACTTGGGTGTAAAACCAATGGTGTTGGTTACTGAACGAGCTGATGATGTTAATCCAATGCTTTCAACTCCCAGATATTGACATAGTTTCAGTTTCTCACCTTCCGAGCACTTGGCACTACATTAGCACAAGAGTTACTTGCTATTGGACCAATTAGCATTTCGATAGGACTTCTTGATCTGCTCACAATTGGCTTTATGATGGATCTTTGCTCACTTTTTACGCAATATAAGATTGTGCAAACTTGGTTTGGCAATGAAAGTAACCATTTTTTCACTTTTATCATAAGCAATGATTCACTAATCTGAGTCAGTTTTTAATTTCTTGAACAGGTGAGCTCAGATAATTCCAAGAAATCAAAAAGGTGAGATCTGTTTGAGGGATATACAATCTTTTTCTCCTTCTCTCTGATTGTGAAACTATACTGATATCTAAAATGTTATATATCCATACAGTACAGCACCAAAGAGAACTCGATACAATGACCTGTATGATGGAGTTGAAGCCAAGTTTTCTGTCATGGAACGAGCAGAGAAAGTGCTCTCACGTTTAGAAAACGAGTTACCTAACATGGTCCGAGTAGGGGATTCGCCATATCACATAGATTTCTCAAAGGAGGCATATTTATTTTTCGTTTGGCCGAGCCCTGCAATTAAAGGTAGTTCTATCACTGTTGGTGCTTACATTATGGATCAAGCAGATATTTGTGGATTGTATTTCTCACTACTATTTATTATGTTGTAGTTGGTTATTTTTCTTTCGTATTCCATAAGAGAAAAAGATAGCATCATTGATATTGAATGTGGTGTCTAAGCAATAATTACTGGTATTATTCCTCAGTGGTTACACACCCCCTTTGCAAGGAGCTATGCCTGAGAAAGGTTCTGCATTGTCCAGTATTACCCGCATGGTCAAAGTAAATAATCAAGTCAAATGTGTATTTAGAAATCCCAGCAACTCGGATACTCTTGAGAGGGAGCATCAGCTATATAGTTCTTTTCTGGGATGTTTCATATTCCATAAACAATTCTAAAGTATGCCTAGCATATGCAGTTGGTGCCAGGGCGTTATCCAGATCGTAACGTTATTCATACGTTGCTCCCTTCGAGCAAGTATCCATTGGTGGTTCATACTGGTCAAATAAAAGGCAAACTGATCCTGATATTCCAGAGCACTTGCTAGACAAATTTATTCCAGGTATTTCCGTTTTTACTGAAATTGGCATACAACCATTAAAACATAAGAAAATTGTTGTGTCACGAAGAACACAAGTCCCAGAATATTTTATATGTTTGAATAGCGGCATGCCAGCAGTTGCTTATACATGTTGTCACAAACCCTTTATATTTTCTGTATATAGGTATTGATTGGGTCTATGCCGATAGCAGGAGCTAAGTTTGCGCTATGATTGCGCTTTATGTGTTACGCTCTTTTGGGACAACTGAGTATTGTGCTATGTTTTCTCAATTTTGACACATTTATACTGGAACTATTCTCCCGTTCCCACAAAGTAATAGACTTCACTATGTGCTCTTGGTCCATTAATTTCCTGTTACAAATGCAAATGCTTTTGTTGCCAGCTTTTGTCCGTATTTGCTTGCGCATTATTTATCTTTGTTAAAGCCCATTATGTATGATTGTTAAAGCAGAAGACGTGTGGCTCCTTTTCATGGTTTCCTGCATGTTCTGCTACGTGTCTTAATATCTTTTTTATGAGCCAATAATTTCTCTGTGGTGCAACATATAGAAGCCCTTTTTATTATGGCACCATCAAGTGGATAGCTTCCTCTTGTGATTGTGGTTTCCGATCTAATTTGTTGACGGAAAATTAGGCTTCTACAGGGTGTCGTTTGTTTTTTGATCTGAATTATATCGTCACTCAAGGTGTACATTATTTTTTCCTTTACTCTTCTGATTCCCCTCTGTTTTCCTTTACTTTCCTATAGGTGAAGTAGCCACAAAGTACACACAGTAGTAGATAGAGAGGGAGAGAGTTGGATTAGATAAAGTAAGAAATTCTTTCGGCAACTGGTCAGGTAAAAAGTTATCAACTTGCCTTGTTTATTTGCATTTTTTTATTTCTTAATAATTTCCCTATAGCATACTCGACTGTCTATTAATTAATTAATATCTCTAATACTTGTTTTTCATTTTAATGCCCGAATAATTTTGTATTTTGGTGATTTAGTTATTAAATAAGCGGACTTTCTAGACAAATCTGAGTAAAGATGTATATTATCTGGTGTTTTCGGCTAATCACTTTGGGTTATTACAAGTTTTTTGCAATATGTTATTCTTTATAAAGACCTTCACTTTTTTGTAAAGTTAATCTATGAGATCCTGGCTTCTTTCCTGTATGATGGACCAACTAACTTTGCGATAGGACTTCTTGACTTGCTCACCTTTGGAGCAATTGGCTTTATGATGGTTCTTTCCTCACATTTGACGCAATATAAGATTGTACAAACTTAGTTTTGAAATGAAAGTAACCAATTCGCGCTTATCATTAACGATGATTCACTAACCTCAGTCAGTTTTTCATTCCTTGAACAGGTGAGCAAACAATTCCAAGAAATCAAAAGGGTGAGATCTGTTTGAGGGACTTACAATCTTTTTGTCCCTTTCGCTGATTGTGAAAGCATACTGATATCTGAATATGTTTTATATCCATAAACAGTACAGCACGAACCAGAAATCGATACAATGACCTGTATGATGGAGTTGAAGCCCAGTTTTCTGCCATGGCACGAGCAGAGAGAGTGCTCTCGCGTTTAGTAAACTAGTTACCTCACTGTCTAAAGTGTATGCTCCCATCAAATGTTGCTCATGGATTTTGGCTGGTAAGCTTGCAAAATACTTGTCGCATCTCCAAAGCACATGGCCATTGTTTTGTTTTAATTCTTCTTATGGCAGCATCTTCCGAAAAAACTCTGCAGCCTTCATTTTCCCAATCATGATACATCTCTAATTTTGGTGGATGAATGGGGAAATGAGTATAAAACATCTTATCTTCTGGGTAGGCATGGTCTGAGTGCCGGATGGAGGGGATTCGCCATATCACAAAGACTGCTCAAAGGAGACATATTGATTTTTCATATGACTGTGCCCTTCAAATTGAAGGTAGTCCTTTCACTGTTTGGTTCTTACATTCTGATTTTAGAGACTAAATTGATGTTTTGCTTAAATCATTACATTTAAATGAAACTAGGGTAAATTTTGACAGATTTACTAAGATGTGCTTGGTGAACCAACTGTAAAGAAGTAAGATGGAAAAAAATGACTTATTTTCTTGGCCATTCGGTTTTCATTTTACTTGCTCACTTTTGGAGCAGTTAATTTTAGTATAGGATTTTGTGAAGAACGCACCTTTTGAGCTAGTATCTAAATGACCAGTCTCCTTGTCAGCTGCACACCTTGGGGCAATATTGTTGCATAAACTTGCTTTTCAAATGAAATAAAAAGCTTTGTGAATGTCTGTAACTTTTATCATAACTAGCGAAAAATGTTTATCCTCGTATGCATGAACTAAGAGCAGCAAAATGTTCTTAGCAAATTGCAATATGCAATTTACAAACTAAAATTGAAAAAGCGCATTTGATAAAGGACGAAAATTAGAATCGAGCATAATTAGAGGATGTTTTTTTGAAATTCTTTTTGCATGCATTTAGGAATTAGGTGAGTCCACTCTCCTTCCAAAATCGTCAACCAAAGTGCCAAAGAATCATAAGATATAATAAGATTATCATCCAACTCGGAATCACTAAGGACTTTGCTACTATTACGCCCACCTTCCCCTCCTTCACTACACTTTATCTTCGCTTGCGATATTACTCTATCGCGAATTTGGGAACACATTGCGATTACCTCTATTAGATACACCATTTTCAGCTCCTGGAACCTGAGAAGCACTGTACAGCTGGTAGACTCAGTCGGACCTGCCACACGTGCATGCTTTTAAGGTCTATATGCTATTACTTCACACTCTGTAATTTTGTCCTTAGACTTTGTCCTTTGGGGTACAATTAAAAAACCATTGGCTACAACTTCCAGTGCTTTAGTTGTCAGAGGCCGGTACCTCGTGCTCTGCCTCTGCTGTTCCACAAAAGACTTCCCCTTACATCTCATCTTACTTTACTAGCATCGGAAGTTCGGTTATCTTGGTATTCATTCAATTGTGTACTTACGGCTCCATTCCTCGATTCTGGAGAAACTTGAGATATGTTAAGATCGATCCATAATTTGCCGATCTTAAGAGAGTAAATGGAAGCATGTTCAACATGCTCACAGGGATGGGTAAGGGAAATTCCCATACCCGGTGCCACCCCTAGTCATATTGATCTAAGCCCCACTATTCATCATGTAAGGTTTAGGGCTCGAGTTACACACTATGCGTAGGTTAAATCGATGGTTGATCCTGTGTAGATCTTTAATACCAAAATCAGTAGAGATTTGAATTAGTAAGACAAATCCATCGTTTATGACTACATATATGACAATGTTTACTACAAGATATATGACAAAAAGTAATTCAAAACTTTAATAATTAGATACATTTTTTTAGTTTCTTGGAGAATATTTATAAGGATTTTTTTTTTTGTATCATATACTCATATTGTGGAGAGAATCTAGTCTGAATCTTACACTTAACGATATTTATGAATGCAAATATGGTTGTGACTCCATTTCAAGTAATTGTGTACTGGCTTTTCTGTGAATTGATTATGACGATGATTCGATCTTGTAATAATAAGTATAACACCAAAATATGACACCTCGAAATTTAAGAAATGACTGTATTTGAATATTTATCAATTATATCAAATACAACAATAACAACCAAGCCTGTAATCCCAATTAAATTGGGGTAGGCTATATGAACCATGAATGAATCACGTCGAGTCGTGAACATGAATCTTCTGCCTCCATAGGTTTCGGTTGACGAGCATGTCTTCATTTAGATCTTTTAGCTTCATGTCGTTCCGTATGACCTCCATCCACGTCTTTTTCGGTCTCCCACGAGCTCTAGCCGTCTGTCCTAAGTCGAGATCTTCAACTCGTCGTACCGGTGCATCTATGGGTCTGCGTTTAACATGCCCAAACCATCTTAAACGATTTTCTCGCATTTTCTCGTAAATGGCCGCCACACCCAATTTATGCCGAATATCTTCATTGCGCACTCTATCTCTCCTAGTGTTACCGCACATCCACCGAAGCATGCGCATCTCTGTAACGTTCATTTTCTGTGCATGACTTTGCTTAATAGCCCAGCACTCGGAGCCATAAAGCAAAGCAGGTCTAATAGCCGTACGATAGAACTTTCCTTTAAGCTTTAAAGGAAAGTTACGATCGCACAGAATCCCTGTTGCACTCTTCCACTTTGTCCATCCAGCTTGGATGCGGTGGTTGACGTCTCCATCTAACTCTCCATCCATCTGCAGTATGGAGCCTAAATACCGAAAATGCGCACTTCTCGGTATCTCTTGGCCATCCAACTGAACCGTGCCATCGTTGTTTCTTCGTTGTTTGCTAAACTTGCATTCGAGGTACTCTGTTTTTGTTCGACTTAGTCGAAATCCTCGTGCTTCTAATGTTTGTCTCCATCGTTCTAATTTAGCGTTAACTCCCATTCTCGTCTCATCGATGAGGACAATATCGTCTGCAAACAACATACACCATGGGACTCGGTCTTGGATGGCTCTGGTGATTTCATCAATTACAATGGCAAACAAAAATGGGCTCAAAGCTGACCCCTGATGTAAGCCAATTGTAATTGGAAAGGCGTCTGTTAAACCGCCACAAGTTCGGACACTTGTCACCACATTCTCATACATATCTTTTATGATGTTGATATATTTAATGGGTACCCCCTTCTTCACCAAGGTCCACCATAATACATCTCGAGGTACTTTGTCATATGCCTTTTCTAAGTCGATAAAGACCATATGCAAATCTCTACTCTTTTCTCGAAAGCGCTCAATGAGCTGACGAATCAAATGGATGGCCTCTATGGTCGACCTTCCGGGCATAAATCCAAATTGGTTCTCAGATATGGGAACAATTTGTCTCAATCGGTGTTCGATCACCCTCTCCCATAGCTTCATGGTATGAGACATAAGCTTTATCCCACGATAGTTAGAACAGTTTTGGACATCGCCCTTGTTCTTATATAGAGGTATTAGCGTACTCTTCCTCCACTCTTCTGGTATTTTATTTGTTCGCCATATCAATTATATCAAATATATAAAGAAATACATGTATTAATATATGACTGTGGTAGGTGGGGGGTTGTGATAAAAATGTAACAATAATCAAAGCAGACATTATTTAATGGACAGTGTGGACTCGTAAGCCTAGCAGTTTGAGGCACAAAACACGTGTCTTTGTTTTAGACATACGCTTCAATTCACAAGTGTAAGATCGATAAAAACTAAATCGTTAGAGCCGCCACAATACATTTTGGAGTAACAAAAACCCTAATAAGTTGTAGAACTAATTTCCAACACTATTTTCACCAAGAATGCAATTATAAAAGGTAGTAATTTATAATTAGAAAAAACCTAACATTTATAGTTTATAAGAAATAAACAAAATCTGTCTTATTTATTATATACTTTGGAGCGTAGCAGCTTGGTGTGCAAAACATGTGTCTTTTGTCTTCGAGCGTACTCTTCAATTCACAATTGTAGGCTCGATAAAAACTAAGTTTTGAGAGCCGCCGCGAGACGCTTTAGGGGTAAGAAAACCCTAAATGAGTTCCATGACTAATTTCTATAACACCTATTTTAATTAGGAATGTGCTCATAAAAAAGTAGAAATTTTTTTTTTTAAAAAAATTATCCAACATTTTCCTAGATTATTTTTTTATTTGTTTAAATTAAGGTTTATTTCCTCCCTTTTGGCTGGCTGCTTGGTGTCATCCTGTCTTTCACTTGCTCTTACACAAGTTGTTTGTCAAGTCTCAGGTCAGTAAAACTTTTGTTAGAGAAAGAGAAAGAAAAGAGAGAAGCAACCAACACAACACAACACAACTCAACTCATGGAAGGAAAGCTACCTGAGATTCAGACACAAAATCCAACAACTTTTGACTTTTCTGATTCAGACCATACAGATTCCTCTCTTGCTAAGGTTCCCCTCTTCTTCTTTTTTACTCTCTGATGTGCTCTTTGGTTTACCTTTTTCTCAAGTTCCCTGTTATTTGTTGTTTACTAGTTGTGTGGCTTAATTTTTGCTTTTGTGGGTTACTGTTTTTTTGTCAGAAAAGGAAGAAGAAGAGCAACAACACAATGCAATTGAAAAACAAGAAAAAGGAAGTCACAGGGAAACCCGAAAGTCTCAAATCTAAGAATAAAAAGGTGAGAAACCTTCCTTGTGTTTCTTTTGATGTGTTTCTTGTTTAGTGAATCCTTTGATTTATTTGAGTTAAAGGAGAATGATGGTTTAGATTAATGCGTATTCGTGCGTTTCGTCTCCGCTGAACTTCATTCCGCCTTGATCCTGTAGATTTGTGTTTAGATAGAAAATTTGGATCAATTTTGATATCGGATCTTTCACTCCACGGAGGATCTGAAGTAGCGGCGCTTTTTTGTCGCTGTCCGATTTACTTAAAATCCAGATATGGCAAACTTATGAAACCTTAGTTTTAGCGAGAACTTGGACTTACGCCCGAACTCGTATTTGGTTTTAGTTTGCCTTTATTTTTCGCCAAGCAGGTTCAATAGCTAATAAAAAAAAACCGTTCTTATAAAACTCCTGATGCTTGAATGCTTCCTTTTGTTTTAAACGGTATTGTTGAACGCTTGTGATTATAAATTGAATATCCGATTGACAAACGTGTTAATTGGTCCATGAAATGACTGTTTGCAGACTAAAACTTTACATCTACACACGGGCAATTTTTTAAAAATGTTAGAATAAGAAAAACTTATTTTATGAGGTTAAGATATTTTATATATTGTTGATTGACAGCCTACATAACGTGTTTGCGTCATTTGCAGATCTGCTTGCTTTTGAGGTTGTAATTCTGAGATTATTTTAATGTTGTTATGATCTTCATATTTTTCATGAGTGATTTTGATTATTGTACGACATACTATATTGTCAGTGATCATATATATTGTAGTTTTCTGGAATAATAATTCTCTTCATTGAATTACAAAGTTACAGACCTGCCTATATATATATACAAGACTGAATCTGATCTAAAGGAAACTAAATCTCTAAGAAAGGAAACAGAATAAAACATATCTACAGCAATATCTACTTACTAATTACAATATATATCCTAAATCTCTAATTATTTTATCTAAATCAATAC
Organism: Linaria vulgaris; assembly: GCA_948329865.1. NCBI lineage: Eukaryota > Viridiplantae > Streptophyta > Magnoliopsida > Lamiales > Plantaginaceae > Linaria > Linaria vulgaris. The sequence goes on along the minus strand of OX415249.1, from coordinate 114,067,095 downwards.
TCCCCCTCAAGTTGGAGCATATATGTTTATAAGACCCAACTTGCTCAGAATCCCATCAAAGTTTGGCTTGAACAGTCCTTTTGTAAGGATATCAGCTACTTGTTGGGTGGTTGGAATATACGGCATGCATATTATTCCAGTCTCTAACTTTTCTTTGATGAAGTGGCGGTCAATTTCAACATGTTTAGTCCTATCATGTTGCACGGGGTTGTTGGCAATGCTAATAGCAGCCTTGTTGTCGCAGAATAGTTTCATAGGACCATCTAATGGCAGTTGGAGTTCGTCTAACATTCGTTGGAGCCAAATTGCTTCACAAATTCCATTAGCCATGGCACGAAATTCTGCTTCAGCACTGCTACGAGCTACTACAGATTGCTTTTTACTCCGCCATGTCACAAGATTTCCCCAAACAAACGAACAATAACCACTGGTTGATCTTCTGTCACTGATCGAACCCGCCCAATCTGCATCAGTGAACACTTCAACCGTTCTTTGAGGCTTTTTCTCAAAGAATAATCCTCGTCCTGGAGATCCCTTGAGGTACCTTAGTATACGATAAGCTGCTTCCAAATGAACTTTCTTAGGAGAATGCATAAATTGGCTGATCAAACTCACAGCGAAAGCGATATCTGGTCTTGTATGAGACAAGTAGATTAACTTCCCAACCAATCTTTGATATCTCCCAACATCAATGGAATCACCTCTAACATCACTAAGTTTTTCGTTTGGATCTACAGGTGTATCAACTGGTTTACAACCAATCATATTAGTATCAGATATTTTTGCTGGCTTACAGTGATGCCCTTGTTTGATCTAGCAACTTCCATCCCTAAAAAATATTTTAGTGGTCCCAAGTCTTTAATCTCAAATGCTTGTGCTAAGTTCACCTTCAACTTGTTAATTTCTTCAAAATCATCACCTGTAACTATGATGTCATCTACGTATACTAGTAAAACAGTCAACTTCCCACTTTTATTTCTTTTAAAGAATAAAGTGTGATCTGTCTGACCTTGAGAGTATCCTTGCTGTTTTACTAAACTTGTAAATCTTTCAAACCAAGCTCGAGGTGATTGCTTCAAGCCATATAGAGCCTTCCTTAAGTAACACACTTGTGATCCGTACTCAGCCTCAAAACCAGGTGGAGGTTCCATGTATACCTCCTCTTCAAGCGTTCCATTGAGGAAAGCATTCTTCACATCTAGTTGGTGTAAGGGCCAATCTAAGTTTACTGCGACGGATAATAAAACTCGTATTGTATTGAGTTTCGCCACTGGGGCAAATGTTTCAGTATAATCCACGCCATAAGTCTGAGTGAAACCCTTTGCTACGAGTCTCGCCTTATATCTCTCGAGTGTTCCATCAGAATTGTATTTGACCGTGAATACCCATCTGCACCCAACCAACTTCTTCCCTTCCGGGAGAGCTACTTTGACCCATGTCTGATTCTTCTTAAGAGCATTCATTTCCTCCACAACCGCTGCCTTCCATTCAGGAATCTGTAAAGCGGCTTGTATAGACTTTGGAATTTCCACATGATTAAGATGTGAGATAAAACAAGAAAAAGAGGGAGAAAGGTTTTGAAGAGAGACAAAGTTAGATATAGGGTATTTAATAGTACATTTTCTAACTCCCTTTCTAAGAGCTACAGGAATATCAGATTCATGCAGATCAAGATTAGTCTCAAGATTCAATGGAATAGGATCAACTAAGATTGTACCTGGCCGTGGGACGTCTCCTGGACTGTGCATAGGAGCGGTTGACTGTATTTCTTTAGGTAAATGCTTCCTGGAGTATGTTAGGCCAAATTTCTTATCACAAATTGAAGACTTTTGTCTATCATCAAGATTCTTAGTTGTGGCAGATTCATTAAGTGATGTGATTTGAGATTCAACATTTTCAGTGTCATTATTTGAATTGCTGGAATTAAAATTGAACTTCAAAAAATCCAAATCAGCCACACTAACCACTGAATCTTCTTGACCCTTCTTAGCTAAGTACTCCCCCTGAAGATGAGTGGGATTCAGGGGAAAAAAATGTGTCTTTTCAAAAAATACTACATCCATGGTTACAAAATATTTTTTTAAATATGGATCAAAACATTTGTAGCCTCTTTGGGAGGCTGAATGCCCCAAGAAAATGCACTTCTTAGCTTTAGGATCGAGTTTCGACCTATTCTTATCTTGATTTGTGACAAAGACAGTGCACCCAAAAATCTTGAAAGGTAAATTCACAAAAAGTCTTGGATCTGGATTATATTTATGAAAAATTTGCAAAGGAGTTTCAAACTGCAGGGTTTTGGAAGGCATACGATTTATTAAATAAACAGCATGTAAAAGAGCGTCACCCCAGAACACTTTAGGCACATTGTTAGAGAGTAATAGTGCTCTTGTGACTTCAAGTAAATGCCTATTTTTTCTTTCCGCCACACCATTTTGCTGTGGTGTGTCGACACATGAACTTTGTTGTATCACCCCTTTTTCAGAGAAAAAGTGTGCCAAATCATTAGAGAAATATTCCCTACCATTATCACTCCTGAAAATTTTTATTTTCTCATTAAACTGAGTTTCAACCATAGAGTAGAAATTTTTGAAAATAACAGCCACTTCATGTTTATCTTTCATCAAAAAAATCCAAGTAAGACGTGTGTGATCATCAATGAAAGAAACAAACCATCGTTTTCCGTGAAAGGTAGGGATCCGTGATGGACCCCAAATATCACTATGAATGAGTTGAAATGCTTTAGATGGAACATAGCTTCGAGAAGGATAAGAAGACTTATGATGTTTTGCTAAAACACATGTTTCACATTCAAAGGAAGATGGATCTTTATTGATAAATAACTTGGGTAACAAACGTTTCAAATAGAAAAAACTAGGATGGCCCAAACGAAAATGCCATAACATAACATCCTGATCACTAGACACAGACTTTACTTGAAGAGAAGAATCTTGGACAACCATACTTGAATGCAATCCATCCTCAAGGTAATACAGTCCCCCACATTCCTTAGCACTGCCAATCGTCGTCCCCAAGGCCAAGTCCTGAAAATAGCATATAGTAGACGAGAAATTAGCTTGACAATTAAGATCACGGGTGATTTTGCTGATGGACAGCAGATTGCAGGACAACTTAGGCACATGAAGAACATTAGAAAGAATAATTTTGGAAGAAATTTTGACAGTTCCACTGCCAGCAATTGCTGCAAGTGTGCCATCTGCAATTTTTATTTTTTTATTTCCTGCAGCGGGTTTATAAGAGGAAAATATGTTGGAGCAAAAAGTCATGTGATCAGTGGCGCCAGAGTCTATGATCCAAGGACCACCGGACTGGTTTGAACAGAGAAAAGAAAAAGAAATACCTTGTTGGGCTGAAGCACAAGAAGATAGAGAAAATTGTGGAGATTTAAAAAGCCTATACAAGTGATGGAGTTGATCCTGAGTAAAAGGCATCGATTCTGGTGGAGCAGGCCGCTCCTCAGAGGTTTCAGCCACAGCTGCAGCAGCCTTCCCATCCCCTTTTTTCTTATAGTCATGTGGCTTTCCATGGAGCTGCCAACACTTGTCTTTCGTATGCCATTTTTTGCCACAAAATTCACAAGAAAATACCTTTTTCTTGTCACTACCAGAACCCTTTGAGATCAAAGCCATAGTGTCCCCTTCCTGTGAAGAGTGTACAGGGGCATGCATGACTCTTTTCCGAGCCTCCTCCTGGCGAAGTTCAGAAAATACAGCGCGGATAGAGGGTAAAGGCTGGCGACCAAGAATACGACTTTTGGTCTCATCAAAACTGTGATTGACGCCAACAAGAAACATAAAGACACGATCATCTTCCTCTTTTTTCTTTGCTCGTGCAAAATCTTTAGGATTCTCCCATGTGTCATCGTAGCATAAGTCTAATTCTTGCCAAAGAGAGAGCATTTCATTGAAATAAGTCGTAACGTCTTTATCACCTTGATTAGAGAGCCACAATTTTTTCTTCAACTCAAAAATCTGTGAGGAATTGCCAAGATTGGAATATGTCTCCTGGACAGCATCCCAAATCTCCTTGGCATCCATGTACATGAAAGGACGACGAATCTGCTCCTCCATGGAATTGAGAAGCCATCCAGCAATCAGGGAATTTGCAGAACGCCAACGCCTGAATGTGGAGTCTGTTGCGGCTGGCTTAGGCTCCTCCCCTGTTAAAAAACCAAACTTGCCTCTGCCATCGAGGGCAAGCTTGACTGACTGAGCCCATTCCAAGAAATTCTGTCCATTAAATTTCACCACCGTAATCTGAAGAGCATGTAAAGCAGCGATATCCAAATTGGTGGAGTTTGGTGGAACAGAGGTGGTGGTATCAGATGTTGAGCTTGAGTTGTCAGTGTCTTTGGACATGGTTATAGTCTAGATAAAACTGCTGGATGGAAAGGTAATGAAAAGAAATCCGAAGGCAGATGGTAAAGATCGGATTAATATAAAAAGTATCAACAGAAAAAAAAGGTGAAGAGAAAAAACGTCGGCTGTTCCAGGAATAAAAACCTAGGTCGATGATACCATGTAGTTTTCTGGAATAATAATTCTCTTCATTGAATTACAAAGTTACAGACCTGCCTATATATATATACAAGACTGAATCTGATCTAAAGGAAACTAAATCTCTAAGAAAGGAAACAGAATAAAACATATCTACAGCAATATCTACTTACTAATTACAATATATATCCTAAATCTCTAATTATTTTATCTAAATCAATATATATATATATATATATAGTGGCTGCACTTGGGTGTAAAGCCAATGGGGTTGGTTGACTGAATGAGCTGATGATTTTAATCCAATGCTTTCTACTCCCAGACATAGACGTTGTTTCAGTTGCTCAATTTCAGAGCACTTTGCACTACATTAGCGCAAGAGTTGCGTGCTGTTGGACCAATTACCTTTGTGATAGGACTTTTTGATCTGCTCACCTTTGGAGCAATTGGCTTTATGATGGCTCTTTGCTCACATTGTACGCAATATAAGATTGTACAAACTTGGTTTTGAAATGAAAGTAACCAGATTTTCACTTTTATCATAAACGATGATTCACTAATCTGTGTAGTTTTTGATTACTGGAACAGGTGAGCAGATAATTCCAAGAAATCAAAAAGGTGAGATCTGTTTGAGGGATATACAATCCTTTTGTCGTTCTCTATGGATGTGAAAGCATACTGATATCTGAATTTGTTTTATATCTGTACAGTTCTGCACGAACCAGAAATCGATACAATGACCTGTATGATGGAGTTGAAGCCCAGTTTTCTGCCATGGCACGAGCAGAGAGAGTGCTCTCGCGTTTAGTAAACTAGTTACCTCACTGTCTAAAGTGTATGCTCCCATCAAATGTTGCTCATGGATTTTGGCTGGTAAGCTTGCAAAATACTTGTCGCATCTCCAAAGCACATGGCCATTGTTTTGTTTTAATTCTTCTTATGGCAGCATCTTCCGAAAAAACTCTGCAGCCTTCATTTTCCCAATCATGATACATCTCTAATTTTGGTGGATGAATGGGGAAATGAGTATAAAACATCTTATCTTCTGGGTAGGCATGGTCTGAGTGCCGGATGGAGGGGATTCGCCATATGATATAGACTGCTCAAAGGAGACATATTGATTTTTCATATGACTGAGCCCTGAAAATTGAAGGTAGTCCTTTCACTGTGTGGTTCTTACATTATGATCTTAGAGTCTAAATTGATGTTTTGCTTAAATCATTACATTTAATGAAACTAGGTGAAATTTTGACAGATTTACTAAGATGTGCTTGGTGAACCAACTATAAAGAAGTAAGATGGAAAAAAATGACTTATTTTCTGGGCCACTCGGTTTTATTTTACTTGCTCACTTTTGGAGCAGTTAATTTTATTATAGGATTTTGTGAAGAGTGCACTTTTTGAGAAATTAGCTTAATGACCAGTCTTTTTGTCAGTGCACACCTTGGGGCAATATTGTTGCATAAACTTGCTTTTGAAATGAAATAAAAAACCTTGTGCATGTCTTTCACTTTTATCATAACTAACGAAAAATGTTTATCCTCGTATACATGAGCTAAGAACATCAAAATGTTCTTAGTAAATTTCCGTATGCAATTTACAAACTAAAATTGAAAAAGTTCATTTGATAATGGACGAAAATTAGAATCGAGCATAACTAGAGGATGTTTTTTAATTTTTTTTTGCATGCATTTAGAAATTAGGTGAGTCCACTCTCCTTCCAAAATCCTCAACCAAAGTGCCAAAGAATCATAGGATATAATAAGATTATCATCCAACTCGGAATCACTAAGGACTTTGCTACTATTACCACCACCTTCCCCGCCTTCACTACACTTTATCTTCGCTTGCGATATTACTCTATCGCGAATTTGGCGAATTGTCAAACACATTGCGATTACCTCTGTTAGATACACCATTTTCAGCTCCTTGAACCTGAGATGGCACTGTACTACTGGTAGACTCAGTCGGACCTGCCACACGTGCACGCTGTGAAGGTCTATATGCTATTACTTCACACTCTGAACTTTTGTCCTTAGATTTTGTCCTTTGGGGTACAATTAAAAAACATTGACTACAGCTTCCAGTGCTTTAGTTGTCGGAGGCCGGTACCTCGTGCTCTGCCTCTGCAGTTCCACAGAAGACTTCCCCTTACATCTCATCTTACTTTACTAGCATCGGAAGTTCGGTTATCTTGCTATTCATTCAATTGTGTACTTACGGCTCCATTCCTCGATTCTGGAGAAACTTGAGATATGTTAAGATCGATCCATAATCTGCCGGTCTTAAGAGAGCAAGCGGAAGCATGCTCAACATGCTCACAGTGTTTGCCGTTTAATTAGCTAAGGTGTGACAACTTATAAGGATAAGAACACGTCCCAGAAGACAATTTTTAAGTTGATTCATGGATGTTTGAGTCGTCATTATACATCTGATTTTCCGGAGTCTAAGCAGTCAACCGTCAAAACCGTTTCAGTCAACCATTCAACTTCAATTCTATCAAGCTCGATCAGCCAAGGATCCTTGGCGACTTTGCTCAATATATCAGGGATTGTGTCAAAGTAGTGGCCCCCTTTGACCAAGGCACTTCTTGAAAATTTGGTAACACCCGGCACAAGATAAACCAAGCTATTTTTTGAACCTAGAACAAATTCTTGATCTTCAGGCTGCTCCTCATGCCCACAAGCGTGGCCAAACTGCGTCCCAGAACAGTTCATTTGATCGAGCTTTGCTCAACCGACAATTTCCACAAAAAATCTTAATTTTTTCTGAAGCTGTTAGAGTGGAGCTTGCTTTTCCTACTGGTATCCCGAGGCGCATGGAATTTACTTGATTGGACCTTGAAGAGTCCAACACCATTCTGGTCAGATCTTTTTTTTCGTTGCCAATGCCAATAGCTTTTACAAATGTGTCCATCCCGACATGGGCGTTGAAAGACGAGACATAATCTGAAAAGAAACTTATTTTAAGAGGTTGAGCTATTTCATATATTGTTGATTGACTGCATAATGTGATTGCATCATTTGCAGATCTGCTTGCCTTTGAGGTTGTTGTTCGGAGATTATTTTACTGCTGTTATGAACTTCATATTATGTCATCTCTGAGTGATTTTGATTATTGTACGATACATTTATAGTTGTTGCACTTGGGTGTAAAGCCAATTGGGTTGGTTTACTCTAGACAAAACCATAGTTTTAGTTGGTCAATTTCAGGCACTTTGCACTACATTAGCACAGGAGTTGCGCGCTGTCAGACCAATTAGCTTCGCGATAGGACTTCTTGATCTGCTCGCCTTTGGAGCAGTTGGCTTTATAATGGTTTGTTGCTCACTTTTTTTGCAGAATAAGATTGTACAAACTTGGTTTTGCAATGAAAGTAACCAAATTTGCACTTATCATTAACGATGATTCACTAATCTGAGTCAGTTTTTAATTTCTTGAACAGGTGAGCTCAGATAATTCCAAGAAATCAAAAAGGTGAGATCTGTTTGAGAGATATATAATCTTTTTCTCCTTCTCTCTGATTGTGAAACTATACTGATATCTAAAATGTTATATATCCATACAGTACAGCACCAAAGAGAACTCGATACAATGACCTGTATGATGGAGTTGAAGCCAAGTTTTCTGTCATGGAACGAGCAGAGAAAGTGCTCTCACGTTTAGAAAACGATTTACCTAACATGGTCCGGGTGCGGGATTTAGGGGATTCTCCATATCACATAGATTTCTCAAAGGAGGCATATTTATTTTTCATTTGGCCGAGCCCTGCAATTAAAGGTAGTTCTATCACTGTTTATGATTACATTTGGATGAAACTAGGGGAAAATTTTAAGAGACTTACCGAAACATGTCTGTTGAACGCAACTATAAGAAGGAAGATGGAAAAGATTACTTATTTTTGGGGCCGCTAGGTTTTTGCTTTTGACTTGGAGCGGGTAGCTTTATTATAGGATTTTGTGAAAAATGCATTTGTAGGGCAATTAGCTTAATTGAGTTTGATTAATACTGCAGAGCTGAACATCTTAAATGGAGACCCATATGGACCTTGGACCTCTTTAAAGAGAGTTATGTAGCCGCTTCTGTCATGAAATTATTGGATGAACCTGCTGACCTTGTTGGTGCCTCTTCTGTATTGCACTCATGGCGCTTCCGGTGAGTCGAAATTAGTTGGATTCGAATGTTTAGTAATAGCATTGAATTGTGGTCTTGCTCCCTGCATCTGTCTCGTACTATAGATTTGTGCTTTTTATCTGCAATTCTGCTAATTTGCACATTCTCTTTTCTTGTAATTTTGTGGTGTGTTGTACTTTATTGTTATGGATGATGCATATGGCTGTAGCATAGGAGGTTATTATCTCGAAGATGGTGTACTGTTCTTCAACATATTTGTTGCAAGATTACTTGTGCTATGAGGTTAGACTCAGTAATCAGAATCAGGTGGAGTCCTGGACTTGGATTCTTCACCTTCCTAGTCATAATGTGAAGATACCGCTGTTAGGTATCCTCTTGTTGTTGAAAACTGGGTGTTTAGTTCTGTTTGCGTGAAATAATTGGTGCATTTTATTTCTTTTGAAATAATTCCCGAAATAAAATATAGTTCAAGTTTGAAGCTCATGGTTTTAGTTAAATATGAGATGATGTGTACAATTTAACCTGGTAAGTGTGATTTCTCAAATGGATTTCTGAATTTCTCTGGATTATCGTGACGTGTGCTATCCAAACATCTTTAATATCTGAACTACTGTATGCAAGAGATTGCATTTTGAAACGTAATTCACAATGTTATGCGAGAGCCATACCTTTTCTTTTGTATGTAGAATCTATAATTGATACAGGAATAATCACATCTTAAATACGCTGATTGACATGGGGTTTGGTTTTGTTGTACATATCAATATTGCATTGTGCAGCTATTTGTGGATTGTAGTTCTCACTACAATTTATTATGTGGGATTTAGTTTATTTTTATTTCGTACTCCATAAGAGAAAAAGATAGCGCCATCGATGTTAACAGTGGTGTCCAAGAAAATAGTACTGCTAATATTCCTCAGTGGTTACACACTCCCTTTGCAAGGAGCTATGCCTGAGAAAGGTTCCTGAATTGTCCAATATTACCTGCATAGTCGAAGTAAATGGTAAAACTAATAAAGAGCATACTGATCCTGATCTGCCAGAGCACTTGCTATACAAAATTATTGCTGGTATTTTTGTTGTTTCTGAAAATTCAACCATTAAAAATAAAGAAAATCGTTTAGTCATGATTGATACAAGTCCCAGAATATTTTATATTCTTACATTTGCTTATCATCGGTTGCTTTTCCAAGTTTGTGCTAAGTTTGCGTTATGGTTGGGGTTTTGTGTTGTGCTCTTTTGGGACAACTGAGTACTGTGCTATGTCTTGTCAATTAGACTTACAATTGAACTTTGCTTACACTGGTGCAACATTAGATTGTACAAAATTTGTTTTGAATTATAAGAAGAAAAAAACGTGTTGGTTAAAAATGAAATGGTCTTCTACTTCATATGCTTCTTCATGTGTTGTTGATGATAATAAGAATGACTAGTTGATACTGGATTTTTTGCCTCGACAATTGGGCTATGTATATGAGAAGTATTTAGCTGATTGATGCATATAAATCTTCGATTTTTTCCTTTTTTTAGATAGACAACTATACGGTGTGTTGATATAACTACACCAGAAAAAGACTAAAAGATCTGCATCTTCAAGAAATTTGGAGCTAACACTGTCACAAATGCTTTTATTGCCAGAGAATGTACACTCTTATAAGAGCAAATGCTTTTGTTGCCAGCTTTTGTCCGTATTTGCTTGCGCATTATGTATATTTGTTAAAGCCCATTATGTATGTTTGTTAAAGCAGAAGACATGTGTGGCTCCTTTTCATGGGTTCCTGCATGTTCTGCTACGTGTCTTAATATCGTTTTTATGAGCCGAGAATTTCTATGTGGTGCAACATATAGAAGCCCTTTTTATTATGGCACCATCAAGTGGATAGCTTCCTCTTGTGATTGTGGTTTCTACTGGGTGTCATTCGTTTTTTGATCTGAATTATATCGTCACTCAAGGTGTACATTCTTTTCTTCTTTACTCTTCTGATTCCCCTCTGTTTTCCTTTGCTTTCCTATAGGTGAAGTAGCGACAAAGTACACACAGTAATAGAGTAGATAGAGAGGGAGAGAGAGAGAGAGTTGGATTAGATGAAGTAAGCGATTCTTTCCGCAACTGGTCAGGTAAGAAGTTACCAACTTACCTTGTTTATTTGCTTTTTTTTTATTGTTTAATAATTTCCCTTATAGCATACATTACTGTCTATTAATTAATCAATATCACTAATACTCATTTTTCTTTGTAATGCACGAATAATTTTGTATTTTGATGATTTAGTCATTAAATAAGCAGACTTTCTGACGAATCTGACTAAAGATGTATATTATCTGGTGTTTTCGGTTAATCACGTCAGGGTTATCACAAGTTTTTTGCAATATGTTATACTTTATACAGACCTTCACTTTTGTGTGAATTTAATCTATGAGATCTTTGCCTGTTGATGATAATAAGAATTTAGTTGATTCGTAAATTCTTGCCTCGACAATTGGACTATGTATATGAGAAATATTTATCTGATTGATGCATATAAATCTTCTAATCTTTCCTTTGGAGGTGAATTTATACAGATGGTTTTATAGCTTGAGAGAGTGTTCCGGAATTATTTGGAAACTAGGGAAGCTTATGCACCTTCAAGAAGTCTGGAGCTAACTCTTACACAAATAACTCAAGCTGTTTGTCAAGTCCCAGGTCAGTAAAACTTTCGCTAGAGAAAGAGAGAAAAAAGAGAGAGAGAAACAACCAACTGAACAGAACTCATGGAAGCCAGGAAACTGGAAGGAAAATTCAGACAGAAAATCCAACAGTTTTTGACTTTTCTGATTCAAATACAGATTCCCTCTTGCTAAGGTTCCCCTCTTCTTCTTTTTGCTCACTTTTGACGCAATATAAGATTGTACAAACTTGGTTTTGAAAAGAATGTAACCAAATTCTCACTTTATTGTTACCGATGATTCACTAATCTGGTTCAGTTTTGATTTCTTGCATAGGTGAGTTCAGATAATTCCAAGAAATCAAAAGGGTGAGATCTGTTTCATGGATATACATTCTTTTTCTCGCTGATCGTGAAAGCATACTTATATCTGAATATGTTTTAAATCCAAAAACAGTACAGCACGGCCAAGAACTCGATACGATGACCTGTATGATGGAGTTGAAACCGAGTTTTCTGTCATGGAACGAGCAGCGAGAGTGCTCTCACGTTTAGAAAACGAGTTTCCTCACTTTCTAAAGTGTATGATCCCATCAAATGTTGCTCTTGGATTTTGGCTGGTAAGCTTGCAAAATACTCGTCCCATCTCCAAAGCACGTGGCCCTTGTTTTCTTAGTATTTTTCTTATGGCAGCATCTTCCCAAAAAATTCTGCAGCCTTCATTTTTCCGAGCATGATACATCTATAATTTTGGTGGATGAATGGGGAGATGAGTATAAAACATCTTATCTTCTGGGTAGGCATGGTGTTAGTGCCGGATGGAGGGCATTCGCCATATCGCAAAGATTGCTCAAAGGTGACATTAATTTTTCATTTGACCGAGCCTTGCAAATTAAAGGTATTTCTATCACTGTTTGGTGCTTACATTATGGATCGTGCAGCTATGCCTAAGCCAATGTTACTGGTCTTATTTCCTCAGTGGTTACACGCTCCCTTTGCTAGGAGCTATGCCTGAGAAAGGTACCTGCATTGTCCAAAATTACCGTCATGGTCGAAGTAAATGATAAAACTAATAATCTAGTCACGCAACTTGGATACTCTTGAGAGGGAGCATCACCTATATAGTTCCTTTTTCGGTTGTCTCATATTCCATAAACAATTCTAAAGGATGCTTATCATATGCATTTGGTGCCTCCAGTAAAGAGGGTTATCCAGCTTGTAGCATTATTCACACGTTGCTCTCTTCGAGCAAGTACCCATGGGGTGGTTCATACTGGTCAAGTTAAGGGCACACTGATCCTGAATCCCTGAGAGCACTTGCAATACAAAATTATGTATTTCTGTTGTTACTGAAATTGGCATACGACCATTAAAAATAAAGAAACCGCCTAGTGATGATGGACACAAGTCCCAGAATATTTTATATGTTTGAATATTGGCATGCCATAAGTTACTTATTCATGTTGTCGCAAATTCTCCATATATTTTCTGTATATAGGTATTGGTTCTATGCCCAAAGCAGGAGCTAAGTTTGCGCTATGATTGCGCTTATGTGTTGCGCTCTTTTGGGACAACTGAGTATTGTGCTATGTCTTCTCAATTTTGACACAGTTATGCTGGAACTTGTTCCTCCGTTCCCACAAAGTAATAGACTTCACAATGTGCTCTTGGTTCATTAATTTCCTCTTATAAAAGCAAATGCATTTGTTGCCAGCTTTTGTCCGTATTTGCTTGCGCATTATTTATCTTTGTTAAAGCCATTATGTATGTTTGTTAAAGCAGAAGACATGTGTGGCTCCTTTTCATGGGTTCCTTGTTCTGCTACGTGTCTTAATATCTTCTTTATGAGCCGATAATTTATATGCGGTGCAACATATAGAAGCCCTTTTTACTATGACACCATCAAGTGAATAGCTTCCTCTTGTGATTGTGGTTTCCGATCTAATTTGTTGACGGAAAATTAGGCTTCTATGGGGTGTCGTTTGTTTTTTTATCTGAATTATAGTCACTCAAGTCAAGGTATACATTCTTTTCTCCTTTACTCTTCTGATTCCCCTCTGTTTTCCTTTGCTTTCCTATAGGTGAAGTAACGACAAAGTACACACAGTAGTAGATAGAGAGGGAGAGAGTTGGATTAGATAAAGTAAAAGATTCCTTCGGCAACTGGTCAAGTAAAAAGTTATGAACTTGCCTTGTTTATTTGCATTTTTTTTATTTCTTAATAATTTCCCTTATAGCATACTCGACTGACTATTAATTAATCAATATCCCTAATACTCGTTTTTCTTTGTAATGCACGAATAATTTTGTATGTTGATGATTTAGTCATTAAATAAGCGAAATTTCTAGACAAATCTGACTAAAGAGTATATTATCTGGTGTTTTCGGCTAAACGTCAGGGTTATCTCAAGTTTTGTGCAATATGTTATACTGTATTAAGACCTTCACTTTTGTGTGAAGTTAATCAATGAGATCTTGGCCTCTTTCCTGCTTGCTGGGACAGACAGATAAATATGCGCTAACTGAAAAACATACGCCAATTTGTTCCAAATGTTATTCCTAGATAAATTGTGATTCCATGAGTAATATTGATTTACAGTTCAACTCATGGAAGCCAAGAAAATGGAAGGAAAGCTACCTGAGATTTAGACACAAAATCCAACAGCTTTTGACTTTTCTGACTCAGAGCATACAGATTCCTCTCTTGCTAAGGTTCCCTCTTCTTCTTTTTTACTCTTTGATGTGCTTTTTGGTTTACCTGTTTCTCAAGTTCCCTGTTATTTGTTGGTTAGTAGTTGTGTGATTTAACTTTTGTGCTTTTGTGTTTGTGGGTTGCTGTATTTCTTACAGAAAAGGAAGAAGAAGAGCAACAACACGCTGCAATCGAAAAACAAGAAAAGGAAGTCACAGCGAAACCCAAAAGTCTCAAATCTACAAATAAAAAAGTGAGGAACCCTCCCTGCTTCTCTTTTAATGTGTTTCTTGTTCAGTGAATCCTTTGATTTATTTTAGTTATATGTGATTGTTTAGTTTAGGTTAATGCGTTTTTATGTGTTTTGTCTCCACGGAACTTTGTTCAGCCTTGATCCTGTAGATTTGTATTTAGATGGAAATTTGGATCAATTTTGATGTAATATATTTTAGTCCGCGGAGGATCTGAAGTAGCGGCGCTTTTCTGTGGCTGTCGGATTTACGAAAAATTGCATATATGTTGAGCTGGAATACTTATGAAACCCTAGCAATTTTCAAGGGCTTGGAATTACTCAAGATTTTGGATTTGGTTTCTGTTTGCATTTATTTTCGTCAATCAGGTTCAATAGCTAGTCAAGGATTTTCGTTCTTATAATACTTCTGATGTTTGAATGCTTCTTGTTAACACTTTGTGATTTTAATTGGGTATCTGATTGACAACGTGTTATATTAATTCATGAAATGATTGTTTCCAAGCCAAAACTTTACAATTATATAAGATTGTACAAACTTTGTTTTTAAAATGAAAGTACCCAAATTTTCACTTTTATCGTAAACGATGATTAACTAACCCGTGTCAGTTTTCAATTCCTTTAATAGGTGAGCTCAGATAATTCCAACAAAGCAAAAAGGTAATATCTGTTTGATGGATATACAATCTTTTTCTCCTTCTTTTTCAATGTGAAAGTATACTAATGTCTGAATATGTTTTATATCCATAAACAGTACTGCATGAACAAGAACTCCGTACACTAACCTGTATGATGGAGTTGAAGGCAGGTTTTCTGTCAGGAACTAGCAGAAAGAGTGCTCTCATGTTTAGAAAACGAGTTTCCGCACATAGTCTGAGGGCCAGATGGAGGGGATTCACCATATCACATAGATTGGAGACATATGGATTTTTCATTTGATCGAGCCTTTCAATTTAAGGTAGTTCTATCACTATTTGGTGCTTACATTATGGTCTTAGGGAATAAATTGATGTTTGGCTAAATTATTGCATTTGGATGAAACTAATTTAAGGTAGTTCTATCACTATTTGGTGCTTACATTATGGTCTTAGGGAATAAATTGATGTTTGGCTAAATTATTGCATTTGGATGAAACTAGGGGTGAATTTTAATAGATTTACAAGACACGTCTGTTGAACGCAACCATAAAGATGGAATATGGAAAAAAATATGACTTCTTTTCGGGGCCGCTAGGTTTTTATTTTTGACTTGCTCCCTTTTGTTTTGGAGCGGTTAGCTTTATTATAGGATTTTGTGAAAAGTGCACTTTTAGCGCAATTAGCTTAATGATCGATCGTTGTAAGTTGTATTTTATCGCTAACTTTTTACGGGCAGATTTCTCCAACACTCTGTTGGTTAATGGAAATTTCTTTTCTAATTAGGTCACAACAGTTGAGTTTGATTAATACTGCAGAGTTGAACATCTGAAATGATGACCGGTATAGATTTTGGACCTCTTTAAAGAGAGTGATGTAGCTGCTTCTGTCATGAATTGGATGAACCTGCTGACCTTGTTTGTGTGCCTCTTCTGTATGGCGCTCCTGGCGCCCATCCGGTGAATAGAAATTAGTTGAATTCAAATGGATTTCTGTTCCATTTAATAATTGCATTGAATTGTGCTCTTTGGAAGATTAGATTATTGACTGAAAATTTATTGTTTGGTTTCTTTCTTGTCTATGTAGTATCGACTTTATGCTGCTTATTTTCCCTCAATGCGTGTTTTGTTAGTGGCATCAGTTGCAAATTTAATTAGGAGTATAGGTTATTTAGTGGCTAAAGTTGTCTTGTTGCAGCCGATTGAGATTCTTTTCGACGTTCTGGATGTGATGGTCTTGCTCCCTGCATCTGTCTCGTACTACTGATTCGTGCTGTTTTTATCTACAATTCTGTTAATTGGCACATTCTTTGTCCTTGTAATTTTTGTGGTGTGTTGTACTTTATTGTTATGCATGATGCGTATGGCTGTAGCATAGGAGGTTATTATCTCGATGATGGTATACTGTTCCTCGATATCTTTGTTGCAAGCTTACTTGTTCCATAAGCTTAGACTCAGTAATCAGAATCAGGTGGAGTCCCGGACTTGGATTCTTCACCTTCCTAGTCATAAGGTGATGCTCATGGTTTTGGTTAAATGTGAGAGGATGTGTACTCAATAACTTGGTAAGTGTGATTTCTGAAAATGGGTTTCTCGATTTTTCAGGATTATCGTGACGTGTGCTATCCAAACATCTTGAGAGGGAGCATCAGCTATATAGTTCTTTTCTCATCTGACTCATATTCTATAAACAATTCTAAAGTATGCCTAGCATATGCAGTTGGTGCCTCCAGTACAGAGCGTTATCCAGATCGTAGCATTTTGTATACTTTGCTCCCTTCGAGCAAGTATCCATGGGTGGTTAATACTGGTCAAGTAAAGGGCACTCTGATCATGATATGCAAGAGCACTTGCTATACCAAATTATTCCTGGTAATTCTGTTACTGAAATCGATATACAACCATTAAAAATAATGAAAATCGTCTAGTCATGATGGACACAAGTCCCAGAGTATCTTAAATGTTTGAATATTGGCATGCCATCAGTTGCTTGTCGCAAATCCTCTGTATATTTTGTCTATGGTATTGGGTCTATCCCGAATGCTAGTCCTTACATCAGTTGCTCACTTATGGAGCTAAGTTTGCTCTATTGCACCTTGTGAGTTGCGCTCTTTTGGAGCAACTGAGTACTGTGCTACGTCTTATTTGCATATATATGGGTGCAACGTCATATTTTGCAAGGCAAAGCAAGCAATCCTGCATCACACTTGAAATCTTATCGGTTCCATCAGTTCGTCTCAATGGCAGCGGGATCCGATTGATAGTCAGTCTTGAATTCATGAAAAATTCAAATTGCGCACACAAGTTGCTTTTACAATAAAAAGGGTTGTCATGAATTTGGTCCATGCGATGCATCCCAACTTGCCTAGAATATTTTTCACAGGGAATAAAAGTTTCATTAACTATCCAAAGACGACAAAAACAGCTTAAAGATTATTAGAACGTCCTCAAAATAATTTGCAATCTATGGTAATGTATGTAGGCGTTCTAAGTGTTGGGACTTGGGAGTTTCATATTAGCTGCTTCCCAAGTTGGTCAGGTGTTGCATTTCAAATATTAAATTATTTGAGATGTCAAAAAGTAACAGCGTCGTTATATATATAAATATTCATAGGCCAATTCTCACCTATGACTCCATAAGGCACCAGTTTTTAAGTTGACCGTGTCAAATTCCTAAACTTTGTTCCCACAAAATATCAACAAAAGAAAAAAAAAATCCTTGCTAATTTATTTATTAAAAGCGCAAAAATGCAAGCCAGAATTATCCCGCTAAAATAGGAACAAAAATATTCGTCGCCATTTTGCATGCACGGACACTAACATGGACCAAGAAATTTCACTCCACTCCTCCAAATCCAACCTATTTCATAGAAACTAACTAGAGATTAGTAAGCTGTGAGCCTAACCAAAAAAAAAAAACTAATAACAAAAAAACTTGACGTATATGTTTCTAAATTTCTCGTAATTCTTCCTTCTGTAAAATATAGAAGAAAATTGTGATGAGACAGATTCATGTAGTTGTAGTTACATATATTTAATGCTTCGGTTAATTAAGAATAGATTAATATGAACCACTCAATTTCAAAGAATAAAGACAAAAGGGAGTAGCATAAGATTTTAATTAAGAATTTGAATCTGAGAGAGGTTGGTGAATAGATAGGTGCAGGCAGATCAAACGGACATAATGAGTTAGGTGAGTTTATGTTCATCTATTCTAATTTACTTTACAATTGCCGGTCTTCTCCGCATCACAACATTAATTAATTTACTATATAATTTTCCTTCTCATCCTCACTACATTTTAGGTCTCATTTATATTGTACACGCATTAGGTATTTAAGTGTTAACACCAACAAGGGGAAATAAAATGAAGTCATATTGGGATACTTAAATTCATACAACTGTTACATTGTGATATGAAGCAACCAAGGCTTCTTTTTTTATTTTTTTCGGCCATGAGAAGTTGTTAGTGGTAGACTTTGGATGTTATTGGATTTACAGGCTAGCCCTAAGCGTAGTCCTTAGAAGCCGTTTGGTTTCCAAGATGTATTTTATCTCAAAAAAATGGTATAGATTAGAAATAAGATAAAAAAAAGTTAGAATTTATGTGATATCTAATATCTGCCACAATGCCACCTGTAAGGTTGATAAGATTAAGTGTCAAGATAAATGATTAACTCAATAATATTTTGTTTGATTTCGTTCAATTAACTATTTTTTTTAAAGTGAAAACATATTGTTGTTTTCAATATAATGACATATTTTATATTTTTGTCACTATTATGTTGAACTTATAATATTTATTTCTTGAATTATGTGTAGCATCACCGTATATGTTTAATTTATTTTATCTTTTATATGAATACTACTTATTCACCAAATAAAAATTAAACAAAAGTATTACCGAAAAATTATATAAAAATAAGGTATGACAATAGACGTATTTTTAGAATGGAAGTGGTAGGGTCGAGTAAGAGAGAAAGAAAGAATTTATATTTTATTTTCTATTTTGATTTTACAAGTCAATAGGGATTTTATAATTATTAAAAACAAATGAAATAACTTGTAAAGTTTTGACTTGTGTCATCATAATTTAATCACATTTTAAGAAGAAGAAGAAGAAAGTAAGAGAGACTATATTGAATTTTCTATTGCATGTTGCAAATAAAAATTTATACTTGTGATTAAATATTAAAAACCTGGAAATAAGCTATCAAACGGTTTTTTTTTTCTTTTGGTGGATACTTGATTAATAAACTATGAAGTTAATAGTGTTATTTTTATTTTAGGAACCAAACACGGTTATTGTCCACGGTAATCTGCTAATTATAATACATATTTTTTTGTTCAAACTTTTAGTTTGTAGCTTGAACGAATATTATATCTAATTATGTAAATTTATAGAAGGTTTAATCGAGAATTTCAATGAATAGTAAAAATAAGGCAAAATCAAGATTATTTATCTTAGGGGTAGAAGTGAGATGATTATTTATCTCATATATTGGGGTTTAAAAATCGGGCATATTTCACCTTTGCCCAAAAAATCAATCTATAGAATCAAACGAAAAATAAAGTGAGATAAGATGAGACGTCTCAGCTTGTCTATAGAACCAAACAACTTCTTAGAATGTGAAACGTACGTGAACCCCAAATTTGATATTAAATACTTTGAAATATATACTTGTAGCCAAATAGTAGAATAAGGTAAACCATAATGATATGGGCTAAGTATGATCGACCCAAATACTATGACCGATATATACATATATATATATATATATATATATTAATCATTGTTAGATATATCTTAAAAGGAGTCTAGTAGGCGATATGTCGAGCATGATATTCAAACATATATGTGTATTGCTCGACATACTCGAGAAATTCAGCATGTAGTTTGGATCCCAAGGCCTATATAAATATCTCGGGACCCAATAAGAAAGGTATGTCCTTTATTGTTTATTGCTCACCAGCTATATATCGAGCATAATATTCGACATATCCAATTCGATATGTACAAGCATTCAATATATCTTATATTCGATATATCCCGTCTTCGATATATTCTATACTCGATATATCACATGTTCAATATATTGCCTTGTGCACTTTGCTAACTTAAGTATTGTAAGAGCTACGTTTGTCTTGTCTCAACTTAGTTCACGTGCATTCATGTCGTGCAAGTGTGTCGGACAAAGCTAATTCAAAAAGACAACTCAAAATTTAGTATTAGCATATTTGGAGTATTTGAAAAACTTACGTGTAGTCCAACACCAAACTACATGGAAAATAATAAGTTACAATGTTCTTGAAATCACTTTAAAGAACTATTTGTTCTAATAATATGAAATTATGAAAAAGCCTAAAACATTTATTCACATATCTTGCTAATTGTATTATATATACTCAGTTGGACCTTAAGAAAATGCGGTAAGTTTTCAAATATGTACAAGAGTTTTGTTTTGATACTTCCCAACCGTTTGGGAACTCGTGAGTTTTCAAGAAATTAAAGGAAATTTTTAGAAAAGAGGCAAAGTACTTTTGATTTTCTTCCGAAGAAATATCATCAAAACTCAAAGTACCTTACAGTTATAGATAGGATCATAGGACCATGGAAAACTTTTATCCAATTTCAAAAAAAGACGTTTTTATCTTTCTCACCTTTTTTTGCTATCTTAATAGACTCAATGTATTGAATATTGATCATACTTGTGACTTGTGAGTTTTAAAAACAAATTATATCAAGTCAGCCTATATATTCCTTAAATTGGAACAAGAAACAATTACACAAACCACCTTTATGTTAAAAAATATTAATATAATTAAGACAATATTACAACTTCAAATCATAGTAAAGACTAAAATCTGCAGATAATTTATTTTTACTTTCAAGATATTATTTATTTTTATTTTTTTAATATTTTTTAAATGAGATAAATGAGACATAATGCAAGAATTTTAATGTATTTTTTGTATCTTGTGCAAAATAAATGAGGAACATGAATTTATATTCAATAAAACTTAATAGTTTTTATACGCCATAAGGGTAGTTTGTGAAATTTCTAAACATGAGGTGTAGTTTGTGAAATTATCTCATAGTTCAAGGATAGTTTGTGTAATGCTCCCTTGAAACAATTAGAGTAGTTGATGTCTTTAAAGTATAATTTGAAGGAGAACTTAGAAAAATTAACCGATTTAATAAAACATATTTCATATATATATGTTAGGAAGATTAGATAGGGTTGACTAACTATCTCTAAGAGATTTTATGCATGAGATTTTCCTAAAAATTGAGAAATTGATTAGAAAAAGATTTTACAAGACTTTGAAATTCTTATCCCTACATATATCATAAAATCACACACCTGCCTCCCATAAGGCTAAGCCACAATTTTTTGGCATTATTTGGATCTAGTTTTTCTCCAATTTAATTAATAAAAGTAGAGAAAAAAGTTTAGAACAATTTTTTTTTACGTACATTATTTAACTAATTCAAGAGTTTAACAAAGTACTCTGCAGTTGATGCTTGAATTTAATTTGCCAAAGGCAGAGTAGACCACTCATCTGGGTATGTCTGCATTGATAAGGTGAGGTTAACTGGTGGCTTTGAAGTCTTAACGAACTCTTCATCAACATATGAACTGTAAGGGTTTAAAAGGTATTATTTTTATTCGTAAGTTTATATCTTTGCATGATTTAGTAATTGTCAAATTGTTAATAAGAACCCACGACGATTGAGTATAGATCACAATTGTACTCGAAGGTTTTTGTGAATTGATTGGATCATGAGATGATTCGAAAAATTATTTTCACAAAATCCCACTTCCACAAATTCGAGGATCCAAATCTTTATGTTCGAGGAGAAAAATATATTGGGCTTGGGATGCGATTATACGTAGCACAATTTGCAACACCATTTTGGTGTTCTCTTTTGTTGAATTAACAATCGACGATCACCTAAGTGGGTGTTCTGTGAAGAATCAATCTTTGAGCATCATCTTAGAAGCCGTTTGATAAGAAAGTAAGGATTAAGTCTAAATTATAGTAGGTGCATATTATAATATGCTAATTGCATGATTAAATTGACGTTTGGTAGGCATTTATGTATCCCAACTTCGATGGATAAGCAATCCACCAAGAATGGACGGATTGTAATATGCCACGAAATGAGGGCCGACCAAATTACATCCATCCGGTCCGCATCTATAATAAGTCATACCAAATATTGTAATAGTGCATATAATCCAAATTAATGCCCCTTAATATGGGGCAACTAGAGGCTATCAAACGGCTCCTTAGTAGATGTCTTTCATAGAATCAACCTTCTAGGATAAACTCAGTGGGTGTCTTTCGTAAATACAATTGTCGAGGATAAACTCTATGGGTATTCGTTTTAGAATCAATATATGAGGACCACATCTTAAGGATAGACTAGCATCTTCATACGAGTAACCCTTATCCTCGTAGTTATTGCACCTTTGAAGTCTCCGTCCCTCTCCTAAATCAACTGCTAGAGCTTGTTGGGGCTCGAAATTGATCGTGATAGTGCAATTTACAATTGTGATATGATCGACTAGGCGTCATTGTACGCCTCCCAAGATTCTCTTTCGATGTGGACCTGTGTAGTACTCATTGTGGGTTTAAAAATGTAACGTAAAGAGTGTAGGCTGGGAAACTCTGTTTGTTAGAAACACTTCTTGATTCACAATTGTAACATGTGGTAATTACTTTCATGGAAATTGAGCAGCTTCCCTCGACAGAGGTTGAGCAATCACTGGTGGTATCGACATAATAATTGTACTCTTAGCTAATGCAACTACAATTATTCGAACTCTGGTGGAAGTGGAGCATCAACACTCCTAATAGAAACGTGATATTAGTTGGGTATCAGTTGTAGAATTATTAACGCTTCTGGTGGTGAGTCGTCTTACTGATTATTTGGCGTGAGAAAACGCTACAATGATGTATCGGTCTTGGTGTCATATTGATCTAAGCCCCACTATACATCATGTGTGGTTTAGGGCTCGGGTTATACACTACGCGTTGGTTAGTCGATGGTGGATCATGTGTAGGTCTTTAATACCTAAATCAATACAGATTTGAGTTAGTAAGACAATCCATCGTTTATGACTACATACATGATAATGTTTACTACAAGATATATGACAAAAACTAATTTAAAATTATAACAATTAGATACATTTTTTAGTTTCTTGGAGAGTATCTATAAGGAATAATTTTTTATTATATACTCATATTGTGGAGCGAATCTAATGTGAATCTTACACTTAACGATATTTATGAATGCAAATATGGTTGTGACTCCAACTCAAGTAATTATGTACTGGCTTTTTTGTGAGTTAATTATGAAGATGATTCAATCTTGTAATAATAAGTATCACATCAAAATATGACACCTTGAAATTTAAGAAATGACTGTATCTGAATATTTATCAAATATATCAAATATATAAAGAAATACATGCATTAATATATGATTGTGGCAGGTGCGGGGTTGTAATAAAAATGTAACAATAATCAAAACTGACATTATTTATTGTACATTGTGTACTCGTAAGCCTAGCAGTTTGAAGCACAAAACACGTGTCTTTGTTTTAGACATACGCTCCAATTCACAAGTGTAAGATCGATAAAAACTAAATCGTTAGAGCCGCCACAATACATTTTGGAGTAACAAAAACCCTAATAAGTTGTAGAAGTAATTCCTAACACTATTTTCACTAAGAATGCAATTATTAAAAAAGTAGTCATTTATAATTAAAAAAATACGCAACATTTATAATTTATAAAAAAAAAAATATGCCTTATTTATTATATACTTTGGAGCGTAGCAGCTTGGCATGCAAAACATGTGTCGTTTGTCTTCGAGCGTACTCTTCAATTCACAGCTGTAAGCTCGATAAAAACTAAGTTTTGAGAGCCGCCGCAAGACGCTTTAAGGGTAAGAAAACCCTAAATGAGTTCCATGACTAATTTTTATAACACCTATTTTTATTAGGAATGTACTCATAAAAAAATAGGAATTTTTTAATTTTAAAAAATTATCCAACATTTTCCTAGATTATTTTTTTATTTGTTTAAATTAAGGTTTATTTTCCTCCCATTTGGCTGGCTGCTTGGTGTTCCTGTCTTTCACTTGCTC
Organism: Linaria vulgaris; assembly: GCA_948329865.1. Classification (NCBI taxonomy): domain Eukaryota; kingdom Viridiplantae; phylum Streptophyta; class Magnoliopsida; order Lamiales; family Plantaginaceae; genus Linaria; species Linaria vulgaris. The sequence goes on along the minus strand of OX415249.1, from coordinate 114,043,064 downwards.
TTACACAAGTTTTTTGTCAAGTCCCAGGTCAGTAAAACTTTTGTTAGAGAAAGAGAAAGAGAAAGAAAAGAGAGAAGCAACCAACACAACACAACACAACTCAAATGGAAGGAGAGCTACCTGAGATTCAGACACAAAATCCAACAACTTTTGACTTTTCTGATTCAGGCCATACAGATTCCTCTCTTGCTAAGGTTCCCCTCTTCTTCTTTTTTACTCTCTGATGTGCTTTTTGGTTTACCTTTTTCTCAATTTCCCTGTTATTTGTTGTTTACTAGTTGTGTGGCTTAACTTTTGTGTTTGTGGGTTGCTGTTTTGTTAACAGAAAAGGAAGAGGAAGAGCAACAACACAATGCAATTGAAAAACAAGAAAAAGGAAGTCACAGGGAAACCCAAAAGTCTCAAATCTAAGAATAAAAAGGTGAGAAACCTTCCTTGTGTTTCTTTTGATGTGTTTCTTGTTTAGTGAATTCTTTGATTTGTTTGAGTTAAATGGGAATGATGGTTTAGATTAATGCGTATTCGTGCGTTTCGTATCCGCTGAACTTCATTCAGCCTTGATCCAGTAGCTTTGTGTTTAGATTGAAATTTGGATCAATTTTGATGTCGGATCTTTCAGTCCGCGGAGGATCTGAAGTAGCGGCGCTTTTTTGTGTCTGTCCGATTTACTTAAAATGCATATATGGCACACTTATGAAACCCTAGTTTTGTCGAGAACTTGGACTTACGCCCGAACTAGCATTTGGTTTTCGTTTGCATTTATTTTTCGCCAAGCAGGTTCAATAGCTAATCAAAAAAAATTCGTTCTTATAAAACTTCTGATGCTTGAATGCTTCCTTTTGTTTTAAACCGTATTGTTGAACGCTTGTGATTATAAATTGAATATCCGATTGACCAACGTGTTAATTGGTCCATGAAATGATTGTTTGCAGACTAAACTTTTCATCTTCTACACACGGGCAATTTCTTTAAAAATGTTAGCAATAAGAAAAACTTTTTAAGAGGTTAAGGTATTTTATATATTGTTGATTGACAGCCTGCATAACGTGTTTGCGTCATTTGCAGATCTGCTTGCTTTGGAGGTTGTAGTTCTGAGATTATTTTAATGATGTTATGATCTTCATATTATGTCATGAGTGATTTTGATTATTGTACGACATACTATATTGTCAGTGATCATATATATATATAGTTGTTGCACTTGGGTGTAAAGCCAATGGGGTTGGTTTACTGAATGAGCTGATGATGTTAATCCAATGCTTTCAACTCCCAGACATAGACGTAGTTTCAGTTGCTCAATTTCAGAGCACTTTGCACTACATTAGCGCAAGAGTTGCGTGCTGTTGGACCAATTACCTTCGCGATAGGACTTCTTGATCTGCTCACCTTTGGAGCAATTGGCTTTATGATGGTTCTATGCTCACTTTTGACGCAATATAAGAGTGTACAAACTTGGTTTCGAAATGAAAGTAACCAGATTTTCACTTTTCTCATAAACAATGATTCACTAATCTGTGTAGTTTTTGATTCCTTGAACAGGTGAGGTCAGATAATTCCAAGAAATCAAAAAGGTGAGATCTGTTGGAGGGATATACAATCTTTTTGTCCCTCTCTATGGTTGTTAAAGCATACTGATATCTGAATATGTTTTATATCCATACAGTTCTGCACGAAAGAGAACTCGATACAATGACCTATATGATGGAGTTGAAGCCCAGTTTTCTGTCATGGAACGAGCTGAGAAAGTGCTCTCACGTTTAGAAAACGAGTTTCCTCACTTTGTAAAGTGTATGCTCCCATCAAATGTTGCTCATGGATTTTGGCTGGTAAGCTTAACAAAATACTTGTCGCATCTCCAAAGCACATGGCCATTGTTTTGTTCTAATTCTTCTTATGGCAGCATCTTCCGAAAAAATTCTGCGGCCTTCATTTTCCCGATCATGATACATCTATAATTTTGGTGGATGAATGGGGAAATGAGTATAAAACATCTTATCTTCTGGGTAGGCATGGTCTGAGTGCCGGATGGAGGGGATTCGCCATAGCACATAGACTGCTCAAAGGAGACATATTGATTTTTCATATGACTGAGCCCTGCAAATTGAAGGTAGTTCTTTCACTGTTTGGTTCTTACATTATGATTTTAGAGACTAAATTGATGTTTTGCTTAAATCATTATGTTTAAGTGAAACTAGGGGAAATTTTGACTGATTTACTAAGATGTGCTTGGTGAACCAACTATAAAGAAGTAAGATGGAAAAAAATGACTTTTTTTCTCGGCCACTTGGTTTTTATTTTACTTGCTCACTGTTGGAGCATTTAGTTTTATTATAGGATTTAGTGAAGAGCGCACTTTTTGAGCAATTAGCTTAATGACCAGTCTTTTGGTCAGCTGCACCCCTTGGGGCAATATTGTTGTATAAACTTGCTTTTGAAATGAAATAAAAAGTTTTGTGCAGGGTCTTTCCCTTTTATCTTAACTAGTGAAATCTTTATCCTTGTATGCATGAACTTGGAACATTAATATTTACTGAAAAGTGGCCCGTGGTTCAACACTACGGATTATTTCCAGAAGTGAGGATGTTTTGCTCTCTCACATGCGAGTCCTCTTTGACAGTTTAGCTTGTTACTATCTAAGAAACAATTCTTTAGAGTTTGTCTGTAGGCTGTTCATATTAGTGGAGTAATGTAGATTGAAGATCGCCTCAATTTTGTAGTCAAGCTCTGTGTTTTTCAGGTGCACATAGTGAGAGTAAATAGCTCAGATGTTGTAAGTGCCGCTCTTTGCCTGATGAACATGGATGCTTCTCGGAGAGGGGCAGAGGATGGTTAGTTTCGTTACCACTTAACTTTCATTATTCTGCTGATAATTTCACTTTTTCCTTGTCTGTAATTGATCTCTTGCTTTTTCAAATGTTGGTTGTGGGCCTAAAAGAAGATCCTACAAAGAAAGATGACAGGAAGCGCAGAAAACCAAAGTATGTGGAGCCATTTATGCTTGATATTTCTGCTCCTTCACAGGATGACAAACCAGAAAATGCACCAAACTCTCTGAGCAATTGTGACCATGTTAGCTCCAAGGCTCTTGAAGGTGCGGATCATTTAATCTTTATTTGGCATAATTATATCTACACCCGTATAGTTTTGTCTGTCTCTAAAGCGTCACTAGTTTTGGAATAATTACAGAACATATCTGAAGCTTTAATAACACTAGAAAATGGCAGTATATTTGTAATTATTTTCAAAGTTGAGAACCTGTCTTTCCTCACGGGAGCCTGTCTGTTATGCGATTATTCTAACAGTAGGGGAAAACCGATTCAGGGTGTATATGTAACTAGCGTTTTTTCTGTACTTAAGACCCTGGAAAATCACATCAATTTTACTCTCTGGTATATGTAGGTCCTCTAATTACAAGCCAGCCTCAAGCTAATGACCTCCTCTATTCTGGCGCACCATTCTTGCACGATCATCCTCGGGAGGTTCTTGCTTGTAGGTAGGCTCTCAAGAATGGATTTTGGGTGATTCTTTTTTAGCTTTTCCGTGCGTAAACGGTTGGTGCCTCCTTTTGTCGACCTGAAATCCATCAACTTTTGCAAAAAAAGAATGTAGGAAGATGTGTACAGATGGTACAAGTTTTTGCCTAGAATCTCTGCCCATGGAGGCTTCAAATTCCTGGAAGGACATAGTGGGTAGTGGGGATGTATAAAATTCGTAATTGTTGAAAAATATAGCGGATGAAGTAAATTTGTGAGTATTGGCATTGACATCCAAAGATAGAGAAGTGCATTGAAGCTTTAACTGGAATGTATGTAAGTTTTTGGACATCTGATGTTTACAGAAAACCTCTTAACTCCTTACAACATCAAAGTTTCTAGAAGTTTTTTAGAGAAGTACCAAAATATTTCTGTTTTTGATTTTGTTGAACGAAACATAAAAAAAGTTAATCTTCCGTTGCGTCAACTGTTCTGCAAATTTGTCCGAACATGTCTGAAAGATCTTGTAATATAGTGTAAAGTTTTTAATACAATAATATTCAATTCATCGAAATATACAACAAATCAAAACTTCATCCGTTGCCTCTATTAAAGTAATGTAGGATTATATAATATATTAATATGACCTTATAATTTTATAACAAACATCACTGATGGAATATAACATGGAATTAATTCGTCGAAGATAAAATTATATCTTTGTGTTCGTCCCGCTCTAGTTGTCCTATGCTGTTCATTTTTCTCTAGTGAAGAAGAGTGGTTCTCACTTGTTAATTCCAAATATATTTTATTGAATGTGAGTTTTCCAGTTGATAGTGAGTAGAAACTAGGAAGTATATCTCCTACTCCTTCAGGAAATGTACACATAATGTGCTTCTTATTAGAGTAAGTTTCGTGCTTATAGTCTTTTTAACAAGGTTTCGCAACAATCTTAACTTACTCTCCTACTCTAATACCTGTTTAAAAGATCATATATTTATAGATAGCAAGATCACGTATTTACATGGCACCTATATTGTAGATCACTTGTTCCAACTTCCAACAAGGAATTATTCCGAATAATAATCGCACAATATAGGTCACTAGTTCCAACTTCCAACAAGGACTTATTCCTATTAATAATCGCACAAAAACTGTAAACTTTAAAGGGTTAATTGCGCCAAAATTTCCTAACTCCTCTTAAACTTCAAAAAAGAGGAACTTGTCCCTCAAACTTTGTAATTATACTTACCACTTCCATAGGATACGATACTTGGTTCGTATTTAGATTTACCATTTTATTATCACTTGATTTTATTATCACCTGATTGTACAATGGCAAAAGGGACGTAGACGTAGCATTTTACTTGCTTACTTATTTCTTATTTGTCAGCGTCCCAAATTAGACTTCTCTTATGAAGATTTACCTTTAGTCCCGACACCAGTTCAAAGATACAAAGGATCACTTTTACTGTTATGTCATTCTCATTATTATTATTGCAGAAGAGCATGGTATTGTCCATGTACTGAACATGCGTGATCCCAAAATTTTTCGTACCCGCATAGACTCTTTCTAAGAGCTGCACCTCCTTCCATTTTCTTATAAGGCCACTGAGACCTGTCATGATAAGAAGCAAGAGAGGAGACAACAAATCTTCTTATCTAAGCCCATGAGAAACATAAAACTCATCACTAGGGTAGTCAGTGAAGAGGATCAAAATCGACGCAACACCCAGACATCCTTTAATCTAACATCTTAATTTTGGCTAGAAGCCCATCAATTCCATCACAGATCAAGGTGCATCCAATTAACTGCGGGTGAGCTTTGGATGGGATTCTGATTATATGCGTATTGGGCTGTCTGGGAAGCAAGAAATAAGAATATTTTTCGTAATATTCCGGAAAAGTTAAAAGAGGTGACTAATTTTAATTAAAGTTAGAACATGGTTGTAGGCTAAAGGTAGAACTGCGAATGTTTCTTATTCGTTTGTTGATTGGTACCAAGCGCCTAATGTTTGTTTAATTGGTACGAGAATGTAGTTTCGTTTTGTACCTTGATGGGGTTGGAGTACCCCTTGTACTCCCATATTATTCTATTTTTGCTTATAAAAAATATCCAATTAATTGTGTCAAACGCCTTCTCAAAATCCACTTTGAAGGCTTTAATATATTTTTTTTCAACATAACCGCTTCATCAATTACATCATTAGTTACCAATATCGAGTCAACAATGTGCATGTCTTCAAAAATCCCAATTGTTATGAAGAAATGATCAAGTGCATTAACCTGCTCAGCCTATTAGCGAGTATTTTTGTAAGAATTTTGCAAATATAGTTGATAAAAGTAATAAGGCGATACTCATTTAGTCGTAGCAAATTGGTCTTTTCCGGATAAAGATAATGAAAGAAGTGTTGGCCCCCTGACACGTTTTCTATTCGCATCGTAGTCAGAGATGAATTTGCAAATATCACTTTTTACTACACCCCATATCTTGTTGAAGAAATTAATCTTGAACTCGTTCAGAACTGGGCTAATGTAAGCCTGTTACATGCCAAAATTACATCTTTAGTCTTGGCTCAAGGAAAAGACCTTGTGAGGAAGTTGTTATCGTAAACCAAAATATGCATTAAAATGAAATTGTGTGGTTTCAGTAAAGATTTGACTAGTTGTAAAAGCGACTCTAAACATGATTTCTGATGATCTGCCGAAGCTCCCCAGGTTCATAAATCTATACGGTATCAATTATCAGCCTTTGTATTCCATCCTTTTCAATTAATATTGCAACGGTGAAAAATTTAGAAGTAACATCACCGTTACTTAGGGGTGTTTCGCAGGCGGGTCTTGGCGAATTGTCATCGAAAAATACACCATACTCAAAACTTGCGGGTTAACAATTTCTTCAGCCGTACGGGTGAAATAATTTTTTAGACCATGCAGATTGTGGGGTTAGATGGGTCCGAGCGGATTAGCGAGTTACGTTACACACCAAATTACAAATTTTTTTCATGTTTTAAAACACACGAGTTATTTAGTACAATACTCTTATAATCTTGTATTAAAAAAATGTCTTATTCTGTCTTGTATTTTCTTTCGTATGCTTTTATTATTTTACTGGCAACATCAATGAATACTGAGTTTAAACTATATCTATGTAAAGTCTTCCCTCAGCATGAGTCAAAATTTTAACTTGTCACGTTCTAGGTGAAATGAAATGTAGTGTTGCGTACCCACTTCTATTATTTGCTAGTACACTAGTACCTTACTTTTTTTCTTTTCTAGTTTTCGTTGTAAGTTTTGTAAGATAATAATTTTCATTGTGTTATTCAATGAATGGTGTCCCATATATATATATGAGACATTTTTTATGATAAGAAAACTATCTATCACTGGGAAACTATTCTATCAATAGAGATATGTATCAATCAATTACAATATCTACCATAAATACTATCTACATAGTCTAATACACCCCCTCAGTCGGAACGGAGGAGGACGCACGTTGAGTCTAGAACGAAAGTTGTCAAAGAGAACTCGTGGTAGGCCCTTCGTAAATATATCAACAAGCTGATAACGAGAGGGAGCATGAAGAACACGAACTTGACCACGAGCAACCCATCTCAGTGCTTTTCGTACGTTGATGTTGAATTGGATTGTTGGATAGGTAAATGGCAGTGACATTGTCACAATAGACATGGGTCGCTGAAGATACAGGACAATGCAGTTCCAAGAGCAAATTACAGATCCAACATGACTCAGACACTGCATTTGCAACACCACTACACTCGACTTTGGCACTCAAGAGAGACAACGCATGTTGTCTCTTGGCTAACTAAAAAATCAAATTATCACCCCAAAACACACAATATCCCTAGGTCGAACGACGAGTGTCGGGATAGTCACCCCAATTGGCGTCAGAATAGACCTTAAGCCTCGTCACTAAGGATGGAGAAAGATGAAGACCGAGATCAATGGTGCCTTGGACGTCATGGAGTATGCGTTTCAGAGCCAACATATGTGCATATCGTGGATCATGCATGTGGAGGTAAATTTATTGAACAACATAGGAAACATCTGGCGTGTGAAAGTGAGATACTGAAGAGCACCTGCGAGACTATGATAGTGAGTGGGATCTAAATACGGGGCACTATTTGGCATAGCCAAGCTTGGCTTTCGTGTCAATCGGGGACTGACTAGGCTTACAAGAATCCATGCCTGTGCGGTTAAGGATATCCTCGACATATTTCCTCTGAGATAAGAAGAGACCATCACGATGTCGTGTAACAGGAATGCTCAAGAAAAAACTCATGGATCGCAAATCTTTCATAGCAACTTCATGACTAAGAAAAGAGATAATAGACTGATGGAGAGATGTGGAGGATGCCGTCAGAATGATGTAATCCACATATAACAGTGTATAAGTAATATCAGTACCACGTGGAAAAATAAACAAGAAATGATCAGATTTACTATGAGAGAAGCCGATAGTTACCACAAAATCAACAAAATGTTGATACCAAGCCCGAGGTGCCCGTTTAAGGCCATAAAGAGAACGCTTCAATAGACATACAAAGTCAGGACTAGAGGAATCCCGAAAACCAAGGGGCAGGTGCATGTACACGATTTCATGCAAACTGCCATGTAGAAATGCATTTTTCACGTCCAACTAATGTATATCCCATGATTTGAAGACCGCAATGCTATGGACCAAGCGAATGGTTGCCAGCTTAACCACATTACTCAAAGTCTTATCACAATCCACGTCAACCTGTTGAGACTTGCCATCACCTACAAGACGAGCCTTGTGCCGCTCAAACGAACTGTCAGAATTAAGTTTATGACAAAAAATCCACATAGATCGAATAATGTTCACAATAGGAGGACGGGGTACCAACTCCCACGTCTTATTTTTTAATAAGAGCATCAAACTCATCAGTCATGTCCATTTTCCAATTAGGGTCAGATAACGCAGCCACAAGATTTCTTGTAAGTGGAGAGATAGAGGCATATGTGAGAAGAAAGAATTGGCGATTTGGTTTGAAGATCCCATGTTGTCTTCTAGTGAACATGGGATGTGAGGGAAGAGGTAAAATGGGTTCTGAAGTTAGAGGAGGGTGAGCAGTAGGGGGAGGTGATTCTAGGGAGGGGCACGACGAGTTAGATCGCATGTCAGGTCGCGCCACTCTCGGGTCGGATCGTGCGGTTGACGCAGGACTACTGCCAGACTGCACCACTCTCTGATCAAATCGTGTTGCATTGACCGCGCCACTTTATGGTTACGTCGCGTGGGGTGAGGCACGATCAGTGCCCCCCCCCCCACGCTTGTCTCCGGAGTATCATAGGGACATGATATAGATGGTGTCACAACCTACAGAATTGAGGAAATCACAGTGGGTGGTGTACCGAGAGGCGGACTAGAGACGAGAGGGGATAAAGCACTTTAGAGAAAGGAATAGTCGTGGAGCTTAGATTTTGGTAATGTTGAGAAGGGAAAAGAGTGTTCATCAAACAATACATGACGACACATGATGATTTTGTTAGTAGAGAAGTCAAAGCATTTGTACCCACAATAATTAAGAGGATACCCTAGGAAAGAGGGTGGAACGATAGTGATACGTGTGTAAAACATCTATATTTGACCATTTATTATGACGATATAATGCTTGATCCCTCAGGTTTTATGTACATTTTAGTTAGTTTTCATTTTATTTTAGGACTAGAGTCAGTTAAGCCAAAAACATAGAGAATTAAAGGAAAATTACACAGTTTTGGAGAATTCGGGAAAATAAATGAATTGAAGCACTATCTAAGCGCTATAGCACATGAAAATCCGAGAGTGGCGCGAGCTAGTGGTGAAGAGCAGCGCAGAGAATACATAGAGTAGCACAAATGAATCTTGATCAAGCATGTGTGGCGCGATGACTTTGATTGCGTGTGGCTAAAATTTACCTAGGGCTTCCCCAGACGGTCGTTAACCTAATGGGCCTAGCCAAAGTGTAAAAGGAGAAAACTTGTGGTAGAAAAGATCATCAACATCACTACCACCACAGGAAGAGAAGATAAGAGAAAAGAACACAAGAGAGCAAGAGCACCGTTCAACAATGCATTCAGCAAGAAAATAAGAAATCATCGTTCAAATGAAGAAAAATGATCATTATAATCAGGCGGAGTAGAAACATGATCAAGAGGAATACGCAACTATCCTAGAGAATTACTCAACATGATATTTATTCTCCATTCTTTAGTCATATGTTAATCATGATGTGGAATCTGCTATTTGAAACAATGAGTGGCCAAGTACTTTATGCTTAGATTTAGGAAGTAATTGTATTTGAAACTATGTGAAAACTTATGAGTTGATTTCTATTGATTAATTGTTAGATGTTTATTTATTCATCTTGTGCTCAATGCTTTATTATGCATGATCAACATAATATTGATCTAAAGTTGTGGGAGGTAACTAGCGTAGCCACATGGCATGTTCTGTGGATAAATAAACTTGTGAGTGCGTGGGCCGTTACATAAACATCAGTTAAGGAAGTCTACGCCTCTGTAAGAGCATAGCGGATATCCAATGAACCTGGATCTCTAAGCTATCTAGTCATCATTGTTTACAATCCAAACCAGTCCAATCAAATCAGTTAATCTAGCCTAGTAGTTAGAAGTACTTAGATTAGTGATCTAGTTTAATCAATCCTTAGTCTAGTTCATATAAAAATACCCAATCGTGATAATAATATTGACAAAATTGGTAGAACAGTTAAGTGTGTTAGTTAATCATAGTCCTCGTGGGATTCGATACTTGGGCAATAAACTTTACTTTCTATTTGATAAAGTGTGTTTTGAGATAAATTAAGAACGCATACATAATATGCATCAGGAAGCATGAGTGAGAGAGGTGTGCATTGTGTTATTTATGGTGCAGATGGTTCGTTCAGACTTTTCGTTTTGAGAAGAAGAGTATGTGCATGAGAAACGGAAGCACATGCCATGTTTAGCATAAAATTGACGAAATGAGGAGTTATTATATTCTTTCACATTATCACACTAAAACGTTTTTATGTCTCGTTCAAATTGTTTTTTGACAAAAGCATGAAAAGACAAGAATATAGAAAACACTTCATTTTTTTGTGAGATAGGGAACGTCCATAAAAAACCCGAATAATCATCCAAAAATAACACATAATAACAACGCCTCGAAGAACTTAACACATGCGTGTAGACAGATAAATTTTGTCTACCCCAATTAAATATTGACAAGTGTCAAATTAAATTTTTAGAAATTAAATTAATCATTTCTATTTTTAATTTGGAATTTTACTAAATTAAATTCCAATTATTAATAGGTTAATTAATTAATTTTTTAATATGTATATTGTTGGCCAATCAAATAAGGCCACATGGAAAAGATGGAGAATTGCCACAAATCAAATAAAGCCATGTGGAAAAGATGGAGCATTTCAACCAATCCTATCATTACATGTGGAAATATGATGTGTTTCTTGATAAGCAAGTCGAATTAAATCCATGCTTATCTTGAAAATAAAACCGACCAATCACAAGCAATGAGCTCTAGGTTTTCACAACTATAAATAGGGGTCCTCTCATAAAGAAAAAGACACACACAAATATTCACAAGTTGAAGAGGGAAAAGCTCCAAGTTTTTCGCTCCACCAAGTTCATCAATCTTCAAGCATTCTTCGCGGCATTCAAGGTGTTCTTCGTGAAAACCTCTGTTTGATCCGTCATCAAGCTTCAAGTCCATCAAATAACCGTTTTTTAAGAGTGCACTTCTGCCGAGGAAGATCGAGCTTCAATAAATTCAACAAATCCAAATCAAGTTCATATCGTTCTTCAACAATCTTCAAGTCAAAAGTCCGTTTGATTCGAGATCAAGTCACAAGACCCTCGAAAAACCGTTTTTGAAGATTCAAGTCCCTTCAAGAAGATCAAAGCCCAACATATCCGAAAAACTGAAGACGAAGATCATATCGTTCTTCATCAATCTTCAAATCAAATTCTAAATCAAATTTCCGTTCGATCCGAGATCAAGCTGCCAAGCCCTCGCATCAACGTTTGTCAAGCATCCAAGTATTTTTGAAGATCAATATTCCTCTAAAGAAGATTGACATTCAACAAGTGCAAGAAGTCAAGACGAAGATCAAATTGTTCGTCCCAAATATCAAGTCAAGTCAATCGTCAATTCAAGATCAAGCTCAAAGCCCTTGGATTAACGCTCAACTTGCATCACATGGAAGCGATCAAAGTCAATTCCGCCTTCAAGTCAACCAAGTTTCAAGATTAGAAAAGAATCAGAGGAATTCATAGAGATTGTAACCCCATATTCATTTGAATACATAAATTTTATTTTTACTTAATTTTTCTTGTCTTTTATTTTAAAGATTTAGAATTTTTAACGCTACAAATCTTTGGCACACCCGGTGGGACCATCTCTACCTCTCATCTCTTTTCTAGCAAGTCTACAAGTTTGAAGTTAGAAGAAGTCAGCGTTTCTCAACAATGGACAAGTCAATGGGGGCAACAAGCGGAGGCTCTTCTCAACCGATGATGAAAGCTACACTCGCATCGGGGGCAAGACATGAAGCTAAGGAAAAGAATCAAGCATCTTCAATAGAGGAGCGAATTGCTGCGCTGGCGAGAGTTATTGTTAGCTTCACAACATAAGTCCATAGACGAGAAGAACGCTTGAATTGTCTTCTCCAAAAGCTAGAGATCCAAAAAGGAAATCATAACATTGAAGACGTCGCTGACAAAGTCGAAGTGCAGGGATGCATCAAGACTACAATCGATAAAACTGAAGGCTCTCATTATCTCCAAAATCAAGAGCTCGTGGAAAGCGGCGATCAAAGCATGGCGCATGAAAATGCTACTCAAGGAGTTGAAGCTCAAGAGTTTGATGAAGTTCTAAGCAAAAGGATCCATGCCACTTCTCTTTTCCGCAAGTCAAGCTTCTCAAGGAAGGAAGAGCAAGGCGCCATGATGCACACAAAGTTTGCCGAGAAAAACATTCAAGATGCGAAAGTTGGAGAATATTCTAAGTCCTCGAGCCAGCAAATTCAAGTTTCCTCACAAGGCCTTGTCTCTGCCAACCAATTGAAGAAGTTCATCAAAGAAGTTGCAAAGGAGCATGTAGCTCAACACAAGACTTCCAAATCTTACATGAAGCCTTATACTCAAAGAATAGAGCAATTGCAAATGCCGGAAAGCTATCAACCGCCAAAGTTTCAGAGATTCGATGGAAAAAGAGACCCAAGACAACATGTTGCTCACTTCGTCGAAACATGCAGTAGTGCTGGAACTGATGGAGATCTTCTAGTCAAGCAATTTGTTCGATCCTTAAAAGACGTCGCTTTTGATTAGTATATTAATCTTGAGCCAAACTCCATTGACAACTGGAAAGATTTGCAAAGTGAGTTCTTCAACCGCTTTTATAGCACTCGACGCACTGTGAGCATGATTGAGCTAGAAAAGTCCCATCAACAAGAAGATGAGCCGGTGATTGAGTACGTCAATAGATGGAGAAATCTATCCTTAAGCTGCAAAGAGAAATTGTGTGAAACTTCAGCCATAGAGATTTGCATTCAAGGGATGGATTGGGGTCTCGCATACATACTTCAAGGAATCAAACCAAGAACATTTGAAGAGTTGGCGACGCGTGCGCATGACATTGAAACAAGCATGAACTCTACTAAAGAAGAAAGCTCAACTCATGTCTTTGATACTAAAGGTGATGATACAGATGACACCAGCGATGAAGAGGGTGCGGCATCAAATTTCATTACAACCAATGTGCTCCTTGATACGAGCTTAAACTATCTAAAACCTTCAAATTAAGTGTCTAATCATGTACTCCTTGATAAGAGTATAAACTATCAACATTCTCCTTAACAAGAGTATAAACTGTTTGCATATGTGAACTCAAAGCAAATCCTTCAACTCTTCAAAAACAAATGTTCAAATCTCCTAGACAAGAGCTAAAAGATCTGCAAATCCTTCAAACCCAAGTCTTCAAGCAAATCCATCAAATCTTCAAGTCCTCCTAGACACGAGCCAAAAGGTCTGCAAGTTCTTCAAGTCCAAGTCCTCAAAAAGTCTTCAAGTCTCATAGACACGAGCCAAAAGGTCTACAAATCCTTCAAGTCTTCAAACCAAATGCGCAAGTCTTCTAGACACGTCAAAGGTCTGCAAATCATTGAAGTCTTCAAGCCCTTCTAGACACGAGCAAAAAGGTCTGCATGTTCTACAAGTGTTCAAGTCTTCAAGTCAATTGCTCTGTGACGCACGAGTCTAAACTGCACGTTACTCCTGGCCTGCATGAGTATAAAATGCACCATCTCTAAATCAAATTTGATGTACTTTGAACTACGTTGTGACTTGATTCCTTTGTTGGATACGTAGGTAGCTCAAAAAAAATTATGAGTTCAGTCATATCCTTTCACCAAGTTATCTTGAGTCGACGATGCTACATGAAGCTCCTTGAGATGTGATGTTTCAGTGAAGACGAGTAAAGCTTCCGTCAAGTAGGAAAGAAAGAACACCAATGCTTTGAATGTTGACCTCGAGATCATGCCGCAAGCTTTTGAGCGTTTCTTGAGTTGATACTACAAAGTTCAATTCCAATCTTCAATCACTTCGCTCCAGGAGGATAGCTGCAATCGTGCTCCCAGCTCACTTGATCATTGACGAGACACTTTTGTGTTGTTTGATCAAAGTCGATACTTCCAAACTACCATTCCAATCACGAAAAGGATATGCCTTGTATATTTAACTAGAGAAGTCCTTTAAGAAGATGGAACAGAGTTTGACAAGTACGTCATTTGACCACTCCCATATCGGCGAGGATCTTTGAAAAATCAGGGTGGAGTGCAACAAGTACGTCATTCCGCTTTGCCTAACAAAGAGAATTGGCGAAGTTCTTCAAAAGCTTAGTCATCTTGAATGTTTCTTTGACGAGAAGCCGACATCTTTAATGGGAAGAACGCATGAGTATGACCAACAAGATGAGTGCGCATGTGTTTGAAGCCAAGTCTCGTCATTGAAGCCGTCTTTGATGCCAAGTCATGAAAAAACAATGTCTCCTTCTTCAAGATGTCTTTGATGTAGGGTTGTGAAAGCAAGCCCACTCCCGCTGAATGTCTTTGATGCCAAGCCTTGAAAATAAGTCCGCTCTTGCCGAATGTCTTTGACGCCAAGTCTCGAAAGCAAGTCTCTTCTTTTTGGATGCCTTTTGAAGTTAAGTCTTGAGGATAATGTCTCCTTCAGGGTTTCTTTGATGCCGAGTCGTGAAAATAATGTCTCATCATTCAAGCTCACCAATGATGTTGTGTCGATTAAAGTTTGAGTGTGCTCCTCCTCTCCTTGCAAGTGAACCGAAATGTGTCAAGCATTGTTGCACGCATAAAAGCTTTCATGATCTCCAAGTTGCAATTTATGTGAATATGAACGCAAGGGTTGCCATGTATCTTCGTGGAGGTCGTTTGCTCTAGCACCGAACAAGGATGTCTTATGTCCACTCCCAATATCCAGGAAAGAAGCGAACCTCGCCAGGAATGTGAAGAGAGGCGTCTGTCCACGCGGCGTCGCCTTGCATGATGCGTCGTCCCAAAGTTGAAAGAGGCGTGTAGTCGGTTGATGATTGGTGATGCGCAGCGCGGAGCACCAACAGTCGGGAGGATCGACTCGAAGACCGATGATATTCTTCAGTCCACTCCTTCAATTGACCGTTGTTCGTCAATGTTGGCCACGGGGTCGCATAATATCCGTCAATAGGAGTGCCCACCTTCAGGATTGTGTCTCGTTTAGTTGATCGACTGTCGTCGTCAATGATGATCAAATTCTCTGCGCCAGAGGAGGAAGAACCTTTCTTGAACGAAACCATTATTCTGAAACGACAAGGGAGATAAGTTGGTAATTGACGGGGAGAATAGCGCAAATAATCAAAAGAAGAGAAAGCAAAAAACAAAAAAAAAAGAAGTATGGGGTGGGAAGTAAGAATACCAAAATTTTGTGTCTTTTCTTGCAATTATGTGAACAATTCCTAATTTCTACCCACTGGCCGCTGCGACCTGCAAAAACAAAGAAGAAAAAAAACAGCAGCGGAGCATAACTTATATATATTTTTTTTGGACGCAATATAGGCGGCGATCACACCGAGGTCGATTTTCCCGGCGGCGGCGGCGACTCGGTCCAACCTCAAACAGATCTACTTCCCTTCCCGAATTTGTAAGAGGAAATTTGAGGTGAAAGCTGCGAAGAGCAACGACAATAACGACGGCAACGCACGACAGCAAAATAAGGGGAAAATCGGATGTTTTTGCTTTTCGCGGTTCTTCAAAATAAAGGGAAAATCGGGTCGAAGCTTACGAGTTACAAGTTGCCGTCGAATCGGCGGCGTGCTCAATATGCTTCTGTTTAATTGAAGAAAAGGAATGAATTACTGGTGTTCTTTCGGTCTATTTTATAGAACTTGCCGGGGAAAGTTAAATCCTACTCAAACTCTGAGATTTTTTTTTGATAACTGTTGCATCCGTACAGCTAGATTCAAAGAATGTGAAATTGCAGAGCCTCACGTTTCGCGGTTCAGTTGGAGCGGGATTAGGAGTCTTGCCTGATTAAGTAATTTACAAGTTCAGAACTTCTTAATTGCTTGATTAAGTCTTGCTTGACTTATGTTCAGATTTTTTTTGCTGGGTTACGTGAGTTAGAGTTGCATTTGGAGAAGAAGACTGGAAGAATTATATGGTGCATTTGGTCTACATGGACCAAGTCTTAAAAAAGGGAAAAAAAACATAAAGAAAGGAAAAGAAGATGCCACGTGGGGCATGCAAAGAAAGGAAAAGGGAAAAAGGAAAAGATAAATGGTTTGTAGACAAATTGCATTTTGATCCCTCAAGTAATTCACATAGAAGTCCCCAAATGTTGATCTTTTCCAAATGAAGTATATGTATTTCATCAAATCTTAGTAATGGCCCGAAATTAAATATGTTGCGACATATTCACTTCAAAACGCATTTTACGATGCTATTCGTGACAAGTCGCAAGGGGGTATTTGTAGACAGATAAATTTTGTCTACCCCAATTAAATATTGACAAGTGTCAAATTAAATTTTTAGAAATTAAATTAATCATTTCTATTTTTAATTTGGAATTTTACTAAATTAAATTCCAATTATTAATAGGTTAATTAATTAATTTTCTAATATATATATATATTGTTGGCCAATCAAATAAGGCCACATGGAAAAGATGGAGAATTGCCACAAATCAAATAAAGCCATGTGGAAAAGATGGAGCATTTCAACCAATTCTATCATTACATGTGGAAATATGATGTGTTTCTTGATAAGCAAGTCGAATTAAATCCATGCTTATCTTGAAAATAAAGCCGACCAATCACAAGCAAGGAGCCCTAGGTTTTCACAACTATAAATAGGGGTCCTCTCATAAAGAAAAAGACACACACAAATATTCACAAGTTGAAGAGGGAAAAGCTCCAAGTTTTTCGCTCCACCAAGTTCATCAATTTTCAAGCGTTCTTCGCGGCATTCAAGGTGTTCTTCGCGAAAACCTCTGTTTGATCCGTCATCAAGCTTCAAGTCCATCAAATAACCGTTTTTGAAGAGTGCATTTCTGCCGAGGAAGATCGAGCTTCAATAAATTCAACAAATCCAAAATCAAGTTCATATCGTTCTTCAACAATCTTCAAGTCAAAAGTTCGTTTGATTCGAGATCAAGTCACAAGACCCTCGAAAAACCGTTTTTGAAGATTCAAGTCCCTTCAAGAAGATCAAAGCCCAACATATCCGAAGAACTGAAGACGAAGATCATATCGTTCTTCATCAATCTTCAAATCAAATTCTAAATCAAATTTCCGTTCGATCCGAGATCAAGCTGCCAAGCCCTCGCATCAACGTTTGTCAAGCATCCAAGTATTTTTGAAGATCAATATTCCTCTAAAGAAGATTGACATTCAACAAGTGCAAGAAGTCAAGACGAAGATCAAATTGTTCGTCCCAAATATCAAGTCAAGTCAATCGTCAATTCAAGATCAAGCTCAAAGCCCTTGGATTAACGCTCAACTTACATCACGTGGAAGCGATCAAAGTCAATTCCGCCTTCAAGTCAACCAAGTTTCAAGATTAGAAAAGAATCAGAGGAATTCATAGAGATTGTAACCCCATATTCATTTGAATACATAAATTTTATTTGTACTTAATTTTTTTTGTCTTTTATTTTAAAGATTTAGAATTTTTAACGCTACAATGCGATGTTCAAATATTACTATGAACGAGATTAAATGGAACAGCGTAACAGAAGTAGAGTCAACAAAAGGTAATTTACTATGTTTACCCAAAATCAAAGAATGACATAGAGAACTATATAGGCATTTATTGCAAGGAATTAATGAACTACGCCTAAGAAAATCAAAAACGAGCGCCAGGATAACCAAGTTGTGCATGCCATAACTCGGAGGATAGCGAGAGGAGGGCGGACGGTGAGGTGGTGGATTTCTTTTTTATGGAAGTAGAATATAAAGATCGCTCGTACTATTGCATCTCATAATAGGGTTGCATGTCTGAAGATCCTTCACAGAGAAACCAAATGGATCAAATTCAATGTAAGTAGAGTTATATGTAGTGGACTTGTGAGCGGAGATTAACTTTTTGATAAGATGAGGAGCATGGAGAACATGATTTAAATGAAGCGGGAGGTGGAGAGGTGAAAGAGCGGAGTGACCTAAACCATGAATTGGAATTGAATGGCCACTTCCAACAATAATATTTACATTTGGTGCTAGAATTAAAGTAAGATGGAAGATTACCTTGGTTAGAGGTCATATGAGAGGTGGCACTCGTGTCCATGTACCAAGTGTTAGCCGGTTGGTGGAGCGAGAGAGTGTGCATAGCCGAGTCAATATCAGTAGGGTTGTAAGTAAGGGCCTCGACATGATAACTTTGAGTCAGAGGGGCCCAAGGAGACTCGTGCCACGAGATGAAGGCGATGGTTGTCGAGCGGTCCACCGGGTCGTAATATAAGAAGATGGTGGCATGGCCCAAGACAGCTGGGGATAATTGTGCAATGGAGAATAGGGTCAGGGCCATGTCGCAGTGGTATGTGGTGGCAGCCCGCAGTTGTGGAACCGACCGTCGCGACCACGCCAAGGACCGCGAGTTGCACCCTGGTGAGGATCATAAGTAGGGGGCGGTGCAGGTTGACCGTTGGAAGAGTGAATGACCATGGTAGAGTCAGATTGGCGAGACACACGCTTTGAAAGACTGGTCTCCTCTAAAGTGAGCATATATCGGACTTCAGAGAACAGAGGAACATAATCGCTTTGTTGAATTAAGATTGCTATACCTCTATAGGCATCAGTGAGACCAGCGGTGAGTTGAAGAACTAAACTATGGTTGGTGACTAGGGCACCAACGTTGGCGAGTTGATCGGCAATCATCTTCAATTTCTAAAAATATGCACCTACGTTGACAAAATCAGAGAGAGGTAGTAGAGAACTGATTTTCCAAATGAACCGTGTGAGAGTGCTGGTTATCTTGAAAAATATCGGCGAGATTGTTTTAGGCGGTCATGGTCGTGGTGTTAGGTTCGATGATGGTGTGGAGGAGATCGTTAGAGATAGTGTCATAAATCCACTACAACACAATGACATCCAAACGACCCCAAAGCCTAGAATCATAAACAACCACAACGTTAGAAGAATGTATGATGTGATTAAAAACTTAATAGGCTCGGGCATAAATTTTGAATAATTCAGACCAACCAAGAAATATATTGACCAAACTCAATGTTCAATGTTATGAGGGTGAAGTTGCAAACGTTGGTGACGGTGAGGGCGGGGTTGAATTTTGAAGTGGCCGCGTGAGGCGGTGCACCGATGGTGTCGTCTAAGGTGGCAAACAGTGTGGAAGGGGAGGGGGAGGAGGAGGAGGGAGGGGTATCGTTAGGGTTTGTCATGTTTTAGAGAGAAAGGAAAGAAAGCCTTGATAACATGTGAGATAATAATTTCCCTTGTGCTATTCAATGAATGGTGTTGCGCACACACACACACACACACACACACACACATATATATATATATATATATATATATATATTAATGAGAGATCAACTATGAATAAGAAAACTATCTATCACTAGAAAACTATTCTATCAATAGAGATATGTATCAATTAATTATAATATCTACCTTAAATACTATCTCCATAGTCTAATATGTTTGGTGAAATGCACTAAGATTTTTTTTTTTTGGCTTTCATATGCGGGTAGGCAGATAGGCACGAGGGTGTACGCCTCAATCTGCGACACACACACTCAAAGAAGGCTTTCCATCCTTGTCAATTGTTATACATGTTAAAGAAATAAAAACATGCGGGTAACCGGTTGAACAAATTGAGTTTAAGCAGGCCGGTCAATTTTTTGAACACCCCTACCTTTACTAAACCATTTCAGATGAGATTTCTTATGAAGAAGAATTTCCACGAGTTCAGTGCTTGTCACAATTCTCCAACTGCCTCGTATCGTTATGAATCTCAGAGGGTAAGATTAAGTCTTGCTTTCCTTTTGAAACAAGGTTACAATTAATGTTTTTTGCTTTATTAATTTGCGCCACAATATCTCCAAGCTTTCAATAAATTTGAGACGTTTGAATTTCTCCTTAGGGTTTAGGTTTAGGATTTATATTGTTGAATACAAACTTATGCTCTTCATTTATTTTTCACATAAAACAGAAAGAAACCAAAAATTGCTATAAAATAAAGAAAATAAGCCTCATTTATTTCGTTTAAAAAGACAAAGAAAAAAAAAACATGATATTTTGGAGGTTTAAATACATTATCTGCAAATCTTGTTTCATGCTACGATTCAATGTTGTAATATTTTCTTATTTATTTTAAGTTGCTTTTGTATAAAAGGTGTTTGTGTAATTTTTCAAACTCGAGAGATATTGCCATGTAATTAACCCTTTTTTCATATATACACACATATACATATATATATATGTATATATATGTAATATGCATATAGTTCTGTTATTGCAACCAACCGTTGGTCAATTAAGGTTTAATTTGTCATTGAAGGTTATATATTGCATGGTGCAAAGATTTGTAATTGTTTTATTTATTTTAAATTTTTAGTGCAAAGATTTTGAAGAGATCGAAGCGAAGCTCAATAGAGCTCTACTAATGAGGGGTGGCGAAACCAATTGAAAATGCTGCAGTGGGTATTATAATACCTAAAAATTGACAAGCCTGCGGTTCGCTTCACTCAATCATCTAAAAAAAATATCCAATAACGAAATCCTCGTAAATATGGTTTACTTTGGAAAAGTCTAATTTTATTGCCATGCAATATGGATGTCTTTTCTCCTGTTGTTTCCATTTGAAAACAATAATGCATATACATTTTATAACACAAAATTGAATCCAAACAGGAATCTTTTCCAGACGATATTGATTCTCTATATTCTTGTATAGGCATGATGCGATAGTACCGTTTTCTCGTTAAACAAAAAAACTAGAAATCGTCAAAAGGATAATATCTGAACCTAATTACATACGACATAATAAAACCAACAATAAAGAGGAAAAAAACCAAGAAGGTTTAAGAACTTATCCAGAAAATAATTGATTGCAATTATTGGCCGAGATCTAACTCTCACAATTTAATTTGTTAACATAGGAGGCAACATACAAAGTACTCGAAAATAAAAAATATATCTTCATGTGACCGAGCATATCGTGCCTAAGAACAAAAATACTAGGGAAAGCAAGATGATCAGTACTTGAGTAATGAGTGGAAATTGTAGTAAACAGACAAAAAATGTTTAGCGAAGAGGAGACCAAAAGAAACACAATGCCTTTAGTCTCCTCCTCCTTTTCCCAAAGTAAAAAAATTCTTTTGCAGTTGCAGTATGTATGGGGGAATCAATCAGCCACCTGTTGTATACCCATTTGACTGATCCGAAAACAGACGAGGATCGCCATGTGAGAATCGAATCTTGTTCACCCCCCTCCCCCCTCCCCCCCGCCCTCCTTCAATAGTAGTAGAGACTCAGACTACACATTTCACGAAAAATTATAAATAAGTCCTCCAACTTGTGATTGATCGTACATAATATTAGTCTTTAGCACTTCATGAACTAAAAGTACGTAGTTAATATAATGGAGAAATTGCAAAAAATAGACTTAGGAATTTTGCTTAATCCACTAAAATCAATTCGTCAAAATAAATAAGAATGAATAATTTCAAGATAAAGGACATATGCATGCAAACCATATAAGATAAACGGCTAATCTTACAATGACCACCTCAAATAATTAAAGGATACATTACAATTGCACCACATATGCACTTGTGAATATGTGTATAAAAAATATACATGTATGTATAAACCCCATGTGTTGGTCAAAGATGAATGACCAAAAGTAAGTGTTAGTTTATGAAGAGTCGGTCATACTTAAAAGGAAAGGTTTCGAGAGTGCACATGTGCCATGGGAGTTGTTGCCAGTTTGGCTTCATGAGAGACAACAACTAATGTATCATGAGCTGTATTGTGTGTTTGTGGTAAAATCTAATGGCGCACAATGTGATACTTAGATCAGTTTTATTAAAATAAAGTGAAAATTGCAAAACCAAAAAAAAAAAGTTAAAAAAAAAGATTTGTTAATGCCTGACATCGCTTTTGGACAGGTTTCTGCAGGACTAAGTTATTGTTAGAGAGAGTACTATTCTTTGACGAAAGTGAAGGAGTAGCTAGTTCTTGATAAAGGGACAAGTAGGCATTAAATAATTTTAAGACCGTTATAAATTTGTGAAGTGACCATTATTGAAAATTATTTATTTATAATAATAGTAGTTGTTGTAGATAGTGTAAGATGTTGAAAAATTTTCCTTATATAAAGAGTCATCAAGATGAAGAAAAAAACACCAATTCAAAAGGTTATCTTACATAATATTTGCACTTATTTCCCTTTTTTTCTTTATATATTGTTATAATCCCCAAATAATTTTAGTTATTTTATAACACGCTATCAGCACGATAGTGCTCAACCGGAAGAATTCAGTTCATTCGTTAAAGAAAACGTTCAACGTCAAAAGTGGCAATATGTCTAATCTCTCGAAAGTAGATTTTACCGAACTCACTGTCGATGGAAAAAATTATATGCAATGTGAATCAAATGTGAAAACTCATCTTACTGCGAAATTCCTCGCGGAAACAATTGATGAGAAAAATGAATGTACTGACCAGCAACGATGCGATGCAATTATATTCCTGCGTAGACATTTAGATAATTTCTTGCAAAACGAAATATCTCGATATTACAGATTCTTCTAAGCTATGGATTCATCTGAATGAAATATATGGCCACCAAAGGGAAACAATGCTTCCAAAATCCATACATCAGTGGAACGCATTAAGGTTCCAATATTTTACATCAGTAAATGATTACTCCTCTGCCATTCATAATATCCGACATACGCTAAAATTTTGCGGGACAGAAATTACTGATGATGAAATGATTGAAAAAACTCTTTCTACTTTTCATGTGAGTCATATACTCATCCAAATGCAACACAGACTAGTCGGATACACTAAGTATCACAAAGTAGAGAGGGTGTTGTTAACGACAGAGAATATACTATATTGATTAAGAATTCTGAGTTACGCCCAACTGGAGCACAATCATTGCCAGAAGCACATGCCATAAATTTCTCAAACTTCCGTGGACGAAGAAATTACAATAATGATGGTCGAGGCAGATGCCAATATCAAAGTCGGGGTGATTATAGAGGATGATATGTTTCTAGAGGTGGTCGTGGCCATAGAGGTGGTCGTGGTCGTGGGCGTGGTCGAGGTAGTTATCACAACCATTCGACCAGTGGTATGGTCCATAACAATAACCATCAAATGATCATAATAAATCTGAAGATTACTGTTTTAACTGCGGAATGAAAGGACATTGGGCCAATACGTGTCGTACACCTGAACATTTTTGTAAATTATACCAAGAGAGTAAATGCAATGAGAATGAAGTGAACCTTGTTGAAATAATGCCTAATAATTCCACATATTTGACACCATCTGATTTCACGGATGTTCATGATGTTACTGTGGCTTGATATGAACCATTGGAGTCATGTGTGTGTGATTCCTTATTTGATTTGCATTGCGTGATTCCTTGTTGTGTGATTTTAGAATTTATATGTATTTGCGATTTCTGCTTGTAATGTACCGTGTTTTCATTAATTTTGTTTCCTTATGTATCTTAATGAAACTATTTTATTTTTTTCAAATATATGCTTCGTTTATTGTTATATCATGTTTAACTCTACTTGTTTGACATGAAGCCAGTATGGAGAATACTAGTGATTTTTGCATCCTTGATAGCGGTACAACTCACACAATTCTCACAAGTAAGAAATATTTTACATGTCTAAAATCAACAAAGGCAAAAATCAATACGATATTAAGTCCTACTGACCTGATTGTAGGATTTGGTAAAGCTAGTTTTATTTTACCAAATGGAACGCTATTTATCATCAGCGATGCCTTATTTGCCCCGAAATCCAGATAAAATTTGCTGAGTTTTAATGATATATATCGTCATGGATATGATACCAACCAACTCAAAGACTGAGAATAAAACTAAATATCTTTTCATTATTAAGTATATATCAGGAAAGCAACATATATTCGAAAGACTACCAAAACTCTCATTATGATTGCATTATACATATATTAATGTTATCGAGTCAAATATGGTAGTCAATAAAAATCTTGAATTATTAACTGTAAAAGTTAACGTCGAATTCTCACACAATTGAATCACAGAATCGAAATGCAATCGATCAAAAAACGATCAACAAGCAACAACAACAATGCACTGAATCTGGTAACAGAACGCACACACACACACTGCACAAATGTTTTACTTGGTTCGGCGTTCAACGATCAATGCGATCATGAACCCTAATCCAAGGGAGATGATGTTCCTTTATTAATGGAGAAGAATCGGTTACAGGAGAAGTTACAGGTAAATCGAACAGTGGCGCAACAAGCTCAACTGACTGAGCTTTATATCCAGCTTATTCTAACTAACTCTTCTTAGCTAACATAAGCCTAGTGTAGTTTAGTGCTAACTTACAGAATCAGGTAATGACTAAACTACCCCCACTTTAGGTTGAGAACTAACTCCCACATTCTCCACCTTGGTTCAAAACCTGAACCACTTCGACAGCAACTCCAACCTTCTTCAACCAACTTCAGAACCTCACCTCCAGTTCAGCTCCACCAGGAGCTAACAGCTGTTAAGCTTGATCAACTCCAAACAGTAATTGAACTTACTGTTTGGCAAAACCTTGGTTATCATGTCAGCAGGGTTGTGATCAGTGGAGATCTTCTAAACCTTCACTGTCTCTTTAGCAATCACTTCCCTCACAAAGTGTAACTTGATGTCTACATGCTTTGTCCTTTCATGATACATCTGATTCTTTGTCAGATGAATAGCACTTTGATTGTCACAATGTACTGTGATGGTCCCTTCTTGCATCCTCAGCTCCTTAGCTATCCCTTCAAGCCACATAGCTTCCTTAATAGCTTCAGTGAGAGCAATGTACTCTGCTTCAGTGGTGGAAAGTGCAACCACCTTTTGAAGACTAGCTTTCCAGCTAATGGCAGTACCATATGCTGTGAATACAAAACCAGTGAGTGATTTTCTAGAATCTAAACACCCTGCATAGTCTGAATCCACAAAGCCAACAATCACATGTCCATTTCTATTCCGGTCATCTGCTCCACCATAGACTAGCACATTATTCACTGTCCCCTTTGTTAACCATAAAAATAAATAAAAGGGAAAGAAGAAGGTTAGTCCTAATCAGGAAATTAGTAAATGGACAATACAGTTGTCACGAGTACCTCCGATGAGATGTACCCACTCATAATAAGGAGATCCCCTCGGATGTTGCCTTACCCCTCGGTCACTGACATAAGGAGGCAAGAAGGAGCACACGAGGAGGAACATAAGCGTCCCTTGGAAAGTCAAATGGTGAGTAAAAAATAGATATCAACGCGACATCGGAAAAAGAGCAAACCCCGGTGGATTCGCACGACTCCGATATCCACCAATGCGCCAAGAGGGACCAC
Source organism: Linaria vulgaris (assembly GCA_948329865.1). Classification (NCBI taxonomy): domain Eukaryota; kingdom Viridiplantae; phylum Streptophyta; class Magnoliopsida; order Lamiales; family Plantaginaceae; genus Linaria; species Linaria vulgaris. Next base: position 114,017,414 of record OX415249.1, on the reverse strand, counting down.
AACGGACCCCGAGTCCCACGAACTTACAAGAAAACTTCCTTGCTGAACACTCCTCAAAGTGAACTGCCCGTGGACCATCACCCGAGGACCCATTTTCGGAGAAAAAACAAAAATGAATAACAGAGCGCCCAAATAATATATTCCGAGAACTTAGACGAAAAAGTATCATTTCAAGCAGAGCAAATCCAACCCTCGGAGATCAAATCAAGCCCTCGGAGATCATATCAAGTCCTCGGAGATCATATCACGCCCTCGGAGATCATATAACGCCATCAGAGATCACATTACGCCATCAGAGATCCTATTACGCCATCACATTACGCCCTCGGAGATCACTCCAGATCATTGAAGAACGGACCCGAGTCAAGAAAGAGAAATAAAACCTCTTGGAAGGCATATACAACAGTCCCTACCCCATGACAGCATCCTAATTATGTATCAACAAAAGCATAGCCCCTCGGAAGAGTAATGCCCCCAAAACAACCATTCATCGGAGATCCTCAGAGCCATCGGAAGACATAAAAATTGGTCTAGTCAGCGTCTAGTAGATTAAGAGATAAACCTTATCCTAATTTTTACACATGTATCAGTATAACGACACCTGTCTTTACCAAATCACATGCACAATGACACCTGCCCTTACCAAAGTCTATATAAAGGGAGGTGATCAATAGAAGAAGGACAACTTAACTCAACTTGACACAAACACACCAAGATAAAAGGAGGAAAAGTTCAGTGAATAAAGGAAGTGAACATTCTTGTATCTTTTGTTATTTTCAAATTATTTCCATCTGTTATTGTTTCTGAATCACGGGCAGGGCGTTCCAACCCAAAATAAAAATATCTTCCGTTAAATAAGGAATAATTCCAAACCCGTTAACACCCTTGATGTACCTTAAGATCCACTTAAGTGCATCCCAGTGAATTTTACCAGGATTAGCCATAAACCTGCTAACTATACTTACTGAGTAGGCAAGGTCAGGTCTGGTGCAGACCATTGCATACATCAATGATCCCACAGCATTTGCATAAGGAATAGATTTCATATACTAGATATATTCTTGAGTTGAAGGAGATTGTTCTTTACTCAGTTTGAACTGCTTAGACAATGGTGTTACAGTGGCTTTGGCACCTCCCATTCCAAACTTATTCAGGGCCTTCATCAAGTAGCCTTCTTGTGACAGATATAGAACCTTCTTTCTTCTGTCTCTCTTTATTTCCATACCAAGTATCCTGGCTGCTGATCCAAGGCCCTTCATCTCAAATTCTCCTTTCAGCTTTTGTTTAGTCTCAGCAATCCTTGTCTTACTGTTGCTTATCAGCAGTATGTCATCAAAATATAGTAATAATATTGTGAAATCTGCTCCAGAGTTAAACTGGAAATAGACACAGTTATCAAACATGCTTCTCTTGAACTTCACATGACTCATGAATTCATCAAACCTCTTATTCCATTGTTTGGGAGATTGCTTCAACCCATACAAGGACTTCTTTAGTTGACAGGCATAATCTTCCTTCCCTTTTACTTTGAAACCTTCAGGTTGATGCATCAAGATATTCTCATCAAGTTCTCCATACAGAAAAGCTGTTTTGACATCCATTTGTTCGAGTTCTAAGTCATGTTCAGCTACCATGGCTAGAAGGATCCTTATTGTCCTGTGCTTCACTACTGGAGAGAAGACATCATTATAATCTACTCCTTCTCTCTGGGTGAATCCTCTTGCAACAAGCCTAGCTTTAAACCTACTGGGCTCTTTACCAGGTATTCCCTGCTTAACTTTGAAAATCCACTTGCAGCTTACTAACTTAGAACCTGCTGGTTTCTTTATAAGGTCCCATGTGTCATTTGTCTTTAGAGAATTCATCTCTTCTCTCATGGCCTCAAGCCATTTATCTCTGTCTTTGCTGCCCAAAGCTGATTTAAAGGTCTTTGGTTCATCAACAAAGATTTCACTGGCAATGATCAGAGAATATGCCATCAAATCTGCATATCCATATCTTGCAGGGGCTTTAGGTTGTCTTCTTTCTCTATCCCTAGTTAGCATGTATGTTCCTTCTTCACCTGCTTGTTCATCAACTTTTGTTGGTTCACTGATATCAGCTTGAGTCTCAGGTTGTTCCTCCTTATCCAGCAACCATTGTCCAGCTTGTAGAGGGGAGCCTGCAATCTCAGGCTCCACCTCAATCTGTAACTTCTCCTGGTCTCTGGTATCAATTTTTTCCCTTTGTGAATCTCGAGTAGCAACCTTTCCCCCATAGGCCATCTCAGATTCATTGAACACTACATCCCTACTGATTAAGCACTTCTTATGCCCTTCTTCAAGACACCACAGCTTGTATCCCTTCACCCCTTCAGGGTAACCAATGAACATGCACTTTAGAGCTCTAGGCTCAAGTTTGTCCTGCTTAAAGTGAGCATAGGCAGTGCACCCAAACACTTTTAGATTTTCAAGGTTTGGTACCTTTCCAGACCAAACTTCTTCAGGAGTTTTCAGATTCAGAGTTGTGGATGGGCATCTATTGATCAAATAAGCAGCAGTGACAGCAGCTTCAGCCCAAAACACCTTTGGCAGTGAGGCACTGCTCAACATGCACCTTACTCTTTCAAGAATAGTCCTGTTGAACCTCTCTGCTAGTCCATTCTGTTGTGGTGTACCAGCTACTGTTCTGTGCCTGACAATTCCTTGTCCCTTGCAATACTCATCAAACTTTTCATTACAGAACTCCAGCCCATTATCAGTTCTCAATCTTTTAACCTTCCTATCAGTCTGCTTTTCTACCAGAGTTTTCCAGTTCTTAAAATTATCAAAACACTCATCCTTGGTCTTCAAGATGTATACACAAATTTTCCTTGAGTAATCATCAACAAGACACAGATAATATCTAGCACCAGAGTGTGATTGTGTCCTTGAGGGACCCCACATGTCAGCATGGATGTAGTCCAGAGATCCCTTTGTTCTGTTTGATCCAACATTGAACTTCAGCCTAGAGGCCTTTCCTAAGATACAAGTTTCACACATCTTCAATGAATTCAGTTTCTCAGGACCAAGCAACCCTTGTTTATTCAGTTCAGACAAACCTCTCTCACTAACATGTCCCAACCTCTTGTGCCATAACTCTGTCTTGGATATTAGCCTTTCAGTCACAGCAACTGACCCAGTGACTGTGCCTCCCTCCAGGATGTATAGTCCATTCCTCCAGTGACCTTTAAGCATGACAGAAGATCCACTCAAGACTCTCAGAATTCCACCCTTTCCCCTGTACTCAAAACCTTTCTTATCTAGATCACCTAGTGATATCAAGTTCCTTTTTCAGTTCTGGGATGTATCTTACATCTTGTAACAGCTTCACACTTCCATCATGGACCTTCAGTTTCACATATCCTATTCCAGCAACCTTACATGGTTTATTGTTCCCCAAAAGAACAGAACCACCATCCTTTTCTACATACTCTTCCAACCAAGATTTATGTGGTGTCATGTGGAATGAGCACCCTGAGTCCAGCACCCATTCACCTTCAGGATCATACTCAGACACCATGTGAACATCTACTGACTCATATCCTTCCATAACAGCTGCTGAATTTGCAATCTCCCTAGGATCAGGTTTTGAGTTCTTTTTCCTCTCAGGGCAGTACTTTCTGGTATGCCCTTCATTATGACAATGATAGCACTTAAAGCCACCATTTCCAGACTTCTCTTGTGTCTTGTTATATCCTGACTTCTTATCACCTTTCTTCCCTTTCTTTTGTTGTTTGCTTTTTACTATCAAACCTTCTCCCTTCACTGGGTTCTTGAGCTCAGTTCTATGGTTTAACTCCTTAGAGTTTAATGCAGATTGTACATCATCAAGGGTGAGAGCATCTCTACCATATATCAAGGTATCTTTAAAGTGAGCATAAGATTTTGGTAAAGAGCACAACAACAACAGAGCCTGATCCTCATCATCCAACATCACATCAATATTTTCTAAATCAAGTATCAGTTTATTGAACACATCGGTTTGCTCTTCTACTGATTTTTCTTCTTGCATTTTAAAGGAGTAAAGTGCTTGTTTGAGGTAAAGGCGATTTACCAGCGATTTAGTCATATACAAGCCCTCAAGCTTTAACCAGACCGCAGCAGCAGTTCTTTCCCTTAAAACCTGCCTGAGCACCTTATCACCAAGGCTCAGAATGATAGCGATGTGAGCTTTCTCCATAATTGACCTCTTCGCTTTCTCATCAAGCGACTTGTCCATGCTCTGCTCGTCAAGCGCCTCAACCAACCCCTGCTGCACCAACAACGCTCGCATTTTCAATTGCCATAACCCAAAATCATTCAATCCGGTGAATTTTTCGACACCGAACTTCGCGGACGCCATGAATCCACGTTCACCGCACCAATTTGTTAAAGTTAACATCGAATTCTCACACAACTGAATCACATAATCGAAATGCAATCGATCAAAAAACGATCAACAAGCAACAACAACAATGCACTGAATCTGGTAACATAACGCACACACACACACTGCACAAATGTTTTACTTGGTTCGACGTTCAACGATCAATGCGATCATGAACCCTAATCCAAGGGAGATGATGTTCCTTTATTAATGGAGAAGAATCGGTTACATGAGAAGTTACAGGTGAATCGAACAGTGGCGCAGTAAGCTCAACTGATTGAGCTTTATATCCAACTTATTCTAACTAACTCTTCTTAGCTAACATAAGCCTAGTGTAGTTTAGTGCTAACTTACACAATCAGGTAATGACTAAACTACCCCCACTTCAGGTTGAGAACTAACTCCCACATTAACTTTATGGCGTGATTGACTAGGTCATCCGGGTTCAACAATGATGCGAAGAATAATTGAAACTACACATGGACATTCATTAAAAGGATCAAAACTCAATTTCATCAATAATAGTCCATGTGAAGCATGTTCTCTTGGAAAACTAATTATAAAGCGTTCACCAGTTAAAATTAAGACATAATTACCAACATTTCTTGAAAGATTTCAAGGTGATATTTGTGGACCTATTCATCTATCATGTGGACCATTTCAATATTTTATGGTATTAATTGATGCCTCAAGTCGACGGTCACATGTCTGTCCATTATCTACTCGTAATATGGCATTTGCGAGATTATTGGCTCAAATAATTAAAATAAGAGCCCAATTTCCTGACTATACGATCAAGAAAGTCAGACTTGACAATGCTGGTGAATTTACATCTCAAGTTCTCAATGATTATTGTATGTCAACTGGAATTATTGTCAATTGGAATTATTGTTGAACGTAGTGTTGCACATGTACATACTCAAAATGGTTTAGCTGAATCATTAATTAAACGTCTTCAGTTAATTGTTAGGCCATTGTTAATGAAAGCTAAATTACCAACTTATGTATGGGATCATGCAATTTTACATGATGCGTCACTAATTCGCATTAGAGCAAGCTCGTATCATGAATACTCCCCATTACAACTTGCTTTTGGTCATGAACCTAATATTTTCCATATAAAGATTTTTGGATGTGCGGTTTATGTTCCGATTGAACCACCATAACAAACAAAAATGTGACCTCAAAGAAGGTTAGGGATATATGTTGGATATGACTCGCCATCTATAATCAGGTTTCTTGAACCATTAACAGGTGATGTCTTTACGACACGTTTTGTCGACTACCATTTCAATGAGGCAAATTTCCCAACCTTAGAGGGAGAAAAGAAACAGTTGGAAAAGGATATATCATGGTATAATCCATCTTTATCACACTATGATATTTTAACAAAACAATGTGATTTGGAAGTTAAGAAAATTTTACATTTTCAAGATATTCCAAATCAATTACCTGATGCATTACTGATATAAAACGGGTAACCAAATCACATATACCAGATGCGAATGTTCCTGCTCGGCTTGAAATTCCGAAGTACATATCCAACAATAATAAAATGAATGCACGTAAAAAACGTGGTCGTCATGTTGGTTCAAAAGACAAGAATCCTCGAAAAAAAAGGAGAAAATATTATTAACTCCATTATCGAGAAAACTATTAATGATGAAACAGAAAATGTGACAAATGAGATAACTCAAGAGATCATCGAACCAAATCTCAATACTGAAATCTTTGTAAATTATGTTAATTCAGGAGTTATTTAGAATCGAAATGAAATAAAAAATATAAGTGAAATATTTTCATATAATATTGCTTATGATCGTATGAATGAAAATGATGCTCCCGAACCACAATCTGTGGATGAATGCCAAAATCGGGACGATTGGGTTAGATGAAAAGATGCTATGCAATTTGAATTGAATTCCCTTAACAAACGAAATATTTTTGGACCTATTATCCTCACACCTAAAGACGTGAGACCTGTAGGCCACAAATGGGTCTTAGTTCGAAAAAGAAATGAGAAAATAAAATTGTAATATACAAAGCTTGATTTGTTGCACAAGGTTTTTCTCAAAAACTTGAGATTGATTATGGAGAAACTTATTCCCAGTGATGGATACAATTACTTTTTGATTCTTAATCAGTTTAGCTGTTTATGAAAACTTAAATATGCATCTCATGGATGTTGTCACAACTTATCTTTATGGATCACTTGATAATGATATTTATATGAAAGCCCCTGAAGGACTTAAAATGTCTGAATCATCCTGCTCTAAACCTAGAGAAATGTACTCAATTAAATTACAAAGATCGTTATATGGGTTAAAACAATCAGGTCATATGTTGTACAATCGTTTGAGTGAATATTTATTGAAAGAAGGATATATAAATAATTATTTATGTCCATGTGTTTTTATCAAGAGAACATCATCTGGTTTTGCAATTATTGCGGTTTATGTAGATAATTTAAATATCATTGGCACTGACAAAGAAATTCATTCAACTATGAATTATTTAAAGAATGAATTTGAAATGAAAGATCTTGGTAAAATTAAATATTGTTCTGGTTTGCAGATTGAACATACTAAAAATGGAATATTAGTGCACCAATCAAATTATACCAAAAGGATTTTAAAACGTTTTAACATGGATAAAATAACTCATTTAAGTCATCATGTCATTGCTAGATCATTAACTAAAGACAAAGATCCATTTCGTCCAAGTGAAGAAAATGAAGAAATTCTTAGTTCTGAAGTTCCGTATTTAAGTGCCATTGAAGCTTTAATGTATCTAGCTAATTGTACTAGACCTGATATATCATTCACTGTTAATATATTAGCTCAATTTAGCTCATCACCTACAAAAGGCACTGGAAAGGAATTAAACATTTATTTCGTTATCTTCAAGGAACTACGGATCTCGGTCTATTTTATCCTAACAATGCAAAACAGGAATTGATTGGTATGCAGGTGCAGGTTACCTATCTCACCCACATAAATCCAGATCTCAAACTGGATTGTATTCACGTATGGTGGCACTGCTATTTCATGGCGTTCTCAGGAACAAACATTTGTTGCAACATCATAGAATCATGCTGAGATTATTGCACTCCGTGAAGCAAGCAGGAAATGTGTATGGTTACGATCAATGACACATCATATAAGAAGTACATCTGGCTTACCTATTAGAGAGGGCTCTACAATATTATACGAAGACAATTCTGCATGTATTACACAGATGAAAGAAGGCTATGTCAAGAGTGATCGAACCAAACACATACCCCCAAGATATTTTGCCTACACTCAAAAACTCGAGAAGAACAAAGAAATCAATATCCAATATGTTCAATCATGTGACAATATGACATAGCTCTTTACAAATATACTCCCTACTGTAAATTTTAAGAAACATGTTCAAAGTATTGAGATGCGTCACCTACGAGACTTATAAAGAATTGGAGATGCCAGCTTGAGAGGGAGTTCACACGGCTGCACTCTTTTTCCCTTATTAAGGTTTTTATCCCATTGGGTTTTTTCTTATAAGGTTTTTAATGAGGCAACATAAGACGTGTGCAGAAGACGGATCATGTACATAACAAAATCTTCAAATGGCCAAGGAGGAGTGTTATAAATATGGCAAATAGAATATAGCAAGTGACAATTGTTGAAAATTATGTACAGATACTATTTTATAATAGTAGTAGTTGTTGTAAATAGTGTAAGATGTTGAAAAAAATTTCCTATATAAGGAGCTATCAAGATGAAGAAAAAAACACCAATTCAAAATTAAAGGCTATCTTACATAATATTTGCACCTCTTTCCCTAATTTATTTTTATATGTTATTATAATCCCCAAATAATTTTAGTTATTTTATAACAAAGACCAATTAGCTATCTTGTTCTACCTTGTCGTTTTTAGCTTATTAATGTGACAATTAGTGAGGGTTCCAGAATTAGCTTACTTGCCGTGGTTAATTATTTTCTCTTTAAGAAACGATATGTACTGGTTGAATTAAGAAGTAGACTAACATGGCAAAGCATGTTCTCACTGTATTGTGACTATAATACGTGTTCTTAGACAATAGATAGTTAAGTGAGACGTAGAGTAGGACAGAATTATTTTTCGAATTGATCGGCATCATAAAAAGTCGTAAATTGAGTAGACAAAAATGCTATGAGCCCCATCACACATTGCGACGTAACTACATTTTTCTTTATAATAACATATATTAATTGGGAGTGCTTGATCCGGTGACATAAAGATCGAATTATGAAATTAATGAAGCATACCTATCATATGCACAAATAATCATAACACATTATACATGCACACGTAGTTCTTGGAATTGCTTAAGTCGCATATCACACATGCACTGTATTGTTCATTTGATTAAGGTATAAAGTGCCACCTTAATTTCTGTACTATACTTGCAAGACTTTTGCATGAGGCCCAGGATTTGCCAGTACCCAGTGTTTTTAACTAGTTAATGCAAATAATGCATCTATTTGACTGTTTGAAACTATATTACCTAGGGAAGGTCATTTAATTTGCACATTTTTACCATTTCATTGGTCAAATTCAAAGAACCAAATATTTTTATGGTATAAAAACGCAGACTTGTTCACCTCTCGTATCCGTTTTAGCCTCTTATAACAAGGCCATGTTATTGTAATGGAAACCCGATTAATATGTGCGGGTAGATATAAATGAAAGTGACATCTTATTGCAAATTATTCCCTTTAGTTTTCTGAAACTAGAAACTATATATGGCACGCAGTATATACCCGTACATTTTTTATTTCATACAATAAAAAATTATCATATAAGGATAGATTATACGAGTATAAAATTTAATCAAAACTTAAATATGGTACTAGAGATTATGAAAAGACATAATAATATGAAAATTTTAAATGAAGTAAATATAATGTAGTTATTGTTGTGTAATTTAAATTATAAAATTAAATTTAAAAACAAATCATTTAAAGTTTGGTGTAACTTAAGATGTAAAGTTAAAGTTAGAAATAAAAACTTAGGGTATCAATGTTTCCAATGACGTTTTATTCATTACAAGAGAAACGATTAGTAGCAACGACCTTTTTTCCACGGCCAGGCCGTTGGTACTAGTACCCACGACTTAACCATGGGTAATAATCATTACCCACGGCCAAACCATCGGTACTACTATGTACCGACGGTTTGGCCGTCGCTACCTTATTACCGACGGGCCTACCGTTGGTACTAATTATAGGGCGACGATCCTTTTTAGCTGGGCCTAATGGGGCACAACTGGCCGTTGCTTGACATTAGTACCCACGAGCGAGCAGTGAGTACTAATCACAGAACATAAATTCGCCCAAACCCTTCTTTTTCTCTTTTTTTTTTTCATTTCTCTCACACTCTCTGTAACGACAAATTCTTGATCTATGAAATTAAAAGACAAGAAAATATTACAAAATAAATTTGAATAAATTTAAATTACAATTGAGGTGTAATCTCTATTATTCATCTGATTCTTTTATCAAATAAATGAATTTGAGATTTGGTTGACTTGAGTGGATTTGATTTTGATCTCTTCCACGTGTATTTGAGTTTGAACATTAATTCAAGGGCTTTGAGCTTGATCTTGAATTGGCGATCTACTTGACTTGATATTTGCGACGAACAATTTGATCTTTGTCTTGAACTTGTTGAATGTCAATCTCATTTGGAGGAATCTTGATTTTCAAAGTACTTGGATGTTTGACAAACGTTAATTCGAGTGCTTTACGGCTTGATCTCGGATCGAACGAAAATTTGATTAGGAATTTGTTTTGAAGGTTGATGAAGACTGGTATGATCTTCGTCTTCAGTTCTTTGGATTTTTTTGGTTTTAATCTTCTTGAATGGGCTTCAATCTTCAAAAACGATTTTTCGAGGGTCTTAGGACTTGATCTCGGATTAAACGAATTTTGACTTGAAGACGGATGAAGAATGGTATAACTTGGTTTTGGATTTATTGAACTTCTTGGAGTTTGATCTTCCTCGGCAGAAGTGCTATTTTCAAAAACAGTTTTTGGATGGAATTGAGACTTGACCGCGGATTGAAAGGAGTTTTTTTTTACGAATAACACCTTGAAGATTGTTGAAGAATGACTTGAATGTCGCGAAGAACGCTTGAAGATTGATGAATTTGGTGGAGCAAAAAACTTAGAGTTTTTCCCTCTTCAACTTGTGAATATTTTGTGTGTCCTTTTTCTTTATGAGAGGACCTCTATTTATAGTTGTAAAAACCTAGAGCTCCTTGCTTGCGATTGGTCGGTTTTATTTTCAAGATAAGCATGGATTTAATTTGGCTTGTTTATCAAAAAACACATCATATTTTCACATGGCTTAACATCATTGGTTGAAATACTACATCTTTCCACATGGCTTGGTTTGATTGGTCAACAAAATATGAATTAGAAAGTCAATTAATAAATCTATTTTCTATTGGAATTTAATTTAGTAAAATCCCAAATTTAAAATAGAAATAATTAATTTAATTTCTAATAATTATTATGACACTTGTCAATATTCAATTGGAGGAGACAAATTTTGTTTGTCTACACTCTCACCTCTCCTCCTCAAGTTTCTGACGACGCCACCCTCAATTCCAACGGAGCTTCCGTTGTTAGTCTGGAGTTTGTAAGTTTTAACTTTTCTGTTTGTTTGATATCGTAATTTTTATCTCGTGATTGTTAGATTTTGTTTGGGAATTCGTTTGAATTCGTTTGGGAATTGTTATATGTCGTGATTCTTAGATTTGTAGAAGAAAAAATCTCATTTTTGAAGGGATCATCATGCATATATGTCGTTAGAAAAAATCGTTTGAACTCGTAGTTTTTGTCTCGTGAATGTTAGATTTCATTTGGGAATTCGTTGGATTTCATTTGGGAATTGATTTATGCTCGTGATTCTTAGATTTGTAGAAGAAAAAAATCTCGTTTTGGGATGGATCATTGCATATGGCGTTAGAAAAATCGTTGAATTTCGTTTGGGAATTGTTATATCTCGTGTTTGCTAGCTTTGTAGAAGAAGAAAAACTCGTTTTTGGATGGATCATCGCACGTGGTTAGAAAGAATCGTTGAATTTCGTTTGGGAATTGTTATATCTCGTGATTGTTAGCTTTGTAGAAGAAAAAAATTGGTTTTTGAACATGGATCATGCATCGTTATATTATCTCGTAATTGTGTTATCTTAGATTTCGTTAGAGAATTGTTATATCTCGTAATTGTTAGACCTCGTAAAAGAAAGTTTCACTTTTGAACACGGATCATGCATGTCGTAGAGAATTGGTTATGTCATTAGGATTGTTTGATTTTATTATATTTTTATATATGTTTTTGTAATTAGTGGAAATTGCAATGTTATTATATATATCCGATTAGAAATGACTAGAAATGCTAGAATTTAAACACAGATGTCTTTATGCCTTTAGGGAATTATTTGTTTTGTAATATCATCCATGTTTTATATGATTGTTTAATTTAATTATGGTTTGATATATGTTTGTTTAATAAGTTCAATGGAAATGATATTATGTAAATGTATTTATTAGGACTTGTTAGAGATGTCGGACGATCCCAGACGTAGCCTTGAGCGTACTACCTGTACACGGAAGAAAGGTTGGTGATACATACCTATACGGAGGCAGCCGCTAGATCCTTCCACGTCTGCTTCAGATGCAGTCGCGACACTGGTGGAGACCCAACGACGTGAGTCATCACACGAGCCTATTACATTCACTCCTACAGAGTCACGCATCCGCATAGATTAAAGCTTCATGATGGAGTTGAGGTCGGTGGATCTACACGACAGACGCCCAAGTCTTCCAGAGTAGTACCTCATACTGATGGAGTAGGATCGAGTGGTGGTGCATCACAGCCAGCGACATGACCATCACCGCCGCCATCTTGTATGCCGTCGCGACCACCTAGGGGAGTGTCTAGAGGAGATCCAGTCCCTCGTATAGACTATAGATATGTATTCACTGTGCTTTATCCAGAATTTTGTCAATGAAAATGACTCCTATAATAGGAAAGTAAGCAAGAAATGTGTAATCTATCAAAAAAAAAAAAGGTGTAGGTTTTTTGGATTTTTTTTTAAATTATAATTGAACAACATCGAGTGTGAGATTTTATTTTACCCCAAACTACAAGGCTTTATTTCTAATTTTCCACTACAAGAGATTGGGCCTTTACTGTCGGGCCCGTCAATTTGGGCCGACGATAAAGGCCCAATTATTACCGTCGGGCCCAATCCCGACGGTAATGGGTTATACCATCGGCTTTGGGCCGACGGTACAAATGGGATGGCCTTACCGTCGGCCCAAATCCGATGGTGGGCCGACGTGAATGGCCCATTTAATAAAAAAAAAGAAAAATTGATGTCGACAGCCTTTTTTTTAAAAAAATAAAATAAAATAATAAAAGTAAAAAATGATGTCGACCAGAATTTTTTAATAAAAAAAAATACAAAAATGATGTCGACAGGTTTTCTAATTAAAAAAAAAATAAAAAACAAATTATTTAGCAATACCGTCGGCCTTGGGCCGACGGTATTGCCCATGGGGCCCGGTCAACAATACTGTTGACCGGGTGAAAAAAAAATAAAAAAAAATTTAAAACTCTATAAATATCGAGCTTCTCTTCTCATTTTCAATATCCAACTCTTCGACTCTCACTCTCGATAACAATCCTTTCCTCTCTCTCATATTCGATAATTTTTTTTTTCCGTCGGCAAAATTCGTTTATTTCCGTTATGAATAACGAAAATAACCGTAACGTTGCCGACAAAGGTAAAGGAAAACTCGTCAAATCCAAATCCAAAAAACTTCCAAAATATATTTCGAATACAAACTTGTTCAAAAACATTAAGGCCCTCACAAATATTTTGGGCCATAAATCTCATCAAGATGTAGCAACCTCAGATCCTAACGAGGTTATGCAGCCGATAGAGGATACTATGCAACCAACAAGGGAGACTGAGGTTGTCCCCGCTGCACATCGACATGGGCCTACCCGTAATCGGCCCCCTTTGCCGACAGAACTACCACATGGGCCCACTTCAACCCGAAACTGGGCCCCGCCTCCGGGCCGAGTTCGTGACCAAGTCTCGGTCCCGCCGCCGTCAATGACTCCTGCAGCTCCGATATTTCCGCTCGCCCGGATGGACGAAGTTCCAGATGACAACGACGGGGGAGGTTCGACGTCGGAAGACTCCCCGGTTTCTGGTGGCTCAGCAAGTGGTTCTACTACGCCGATTGCTGTTAGGGGACAGGGAAAGGGCCGAGCTGCGACTGATGACGAGGCTAAGAGGCCCCTAATTGGCGTTACCGAAGACTATGTTTTCGATCCATCTTTATCCTACGGTAAAAGATATCATACTAATGCGGAAGAGATTACTCGTACAATCGGCTTCATAATAAGGCATCATGTGGAAGAACCAGCTATCTATTACTCCAGTTTATCCAACGATCAGAAACAAAAAATTCTGAACCATTTTGGGGTAAAATTTCTGAACCATTTAGCTTATGTTAATATTTGTGTATATTATTGTTTTTTCCTTACACTTATATGATATTATAATTTGAAGAGGGTATTCCAATACTCGGATGAAATAAAGCCAATGGTTCGTGAGGCATTCGACCGGGTGGCACAAGGCATCTATAGAAACTCCATCTATGATGTAAAAAAGACGTACAAGCAACGTGACAAGAAGCCAGCCTGGTACAAGAAGTCTTGGCTACCTACAGGTAAAGAACAATTTTTCGTTAATCACTGGCAACAGGATAAGACGATAGAACTCGCGAAAAAGGCAAAAGAAAATCGAGAGGCCCTGAAAACAAATAGTGCAGACACAAGGGTTCGTTAGCCACACACCACGGTAGATCTGTCAGCACACAACAAAAGAGCCTAAAGTCGGTACGATACGTTACGATTTTCTTTCGTTATGAATATACTTTATTATGTTACCTTTATCATTAATTAATATTGCTTTGAAACAAATGTTGTTATAGCTTGAAAGCGAGACCCCTTACCGCTTCGACCTACAGTGGGTGGTCGACCACACAGTGAGGACTCCCGATGAAAAAATAATCAGATGGAACCCACCGAGTGCACAAGGTTATCATGTAAGTTATTAAAACGTTGTATATTATTTTTGGGAAATATGTATATTGTTTATTGATATACTTTAAAAATTGTAGGCTCGTTACACGCAAGGACTCTATGATAAATATGAGGTCGAAGAACACTTTCCCTTTGAGTGTGACCAAGCGCTCTTGGTAAAGGCAGATCTCGGCGGTCAACACGGGAGGCAACGTGGCAAGCCTAAGCACAACAAGATGTCAGATTCAGGGAGGACGACGGCAAAGAAGCCTAACCCTGGCGAGGAGAGAAGAATTAGGCAAGCCGTGCAAAATGTTCATTCACAGTACGAGGAAAAACATACTCAACAGGAGGATCGCATAGCGGCACTGGAGCAAAAAATCCATCATGATGAGGAGGAGATGGGGCGGGAAAGAGAGGATTCACAACATAATTTTAACATGTATCCTCAATATAACAACCTTCCCAATAATTACCCCAACAACAATCCCAACCAGTTTTGGAATCAAAACCAAACACAACAGGGCCAAGGCTATGATTCTTACAATCAGGGTACACCTATGTCGTGGAACCAACAACACGATCAGGGTGGACCTTCATCGTGGGAACAAGTCATTCCACCTACTGGTTCGTGGGGCCAGAAACAGCGTCAACCCGAGCCGCATCCGGAAACTTTCCCGTTATGGTCAGATGAATATCAACCACCAAGTTCGTGGCACGATCAATGTTATAATCAAAGTGCTCCTGGACGTGCTAGTTATAGTGGGGCTCGTCCAAATGCTTCGTGGCAAAATAGTAGTTGGACCGAACGTCCAAATGATCCACGACGTGTTAGTGTTAGCGACGCTTCTCCGAGTTTTGCAAGGCGTTATCAAGTCGAACCCGTAATTGATCTAAACAATTTGGAGTTACCGATTGAAGACTACACTAATCAAGCTTGGAACAGTGACGTGAATAGAGAATACGGTGGTCCATCTTGGATATGATAGCCCGGGTCGCATGTGTGTGTAATTTTCGAGTATGAGTGTTTAAATTTCGAGTATGTGTGTTTAATTTTCGCGTATGAGTGTTTAAATTTCTAGTATGTGTGTTTAATTTTCGTGTATGAGTGTTTGAATTACGATTTTGCATGTTTAATATCCAAGTTTGTCTTATACTCGAAATCTAACATTAATTTAAAATTGAATAACATTGATTTAAACTCGAAAACTAACATTAATTTAAAATTAAATAACATTGATTTAAACATAAATAAAACTAATCGTCAACTTCCTCAACAAGCTCGTACTCATCATCTGCCAACTGTCCTTCAATGTCAAAATCGATCAAATCGGGGCCCAAATTAAGTCCCGGCGATACATCATTTTGAAATAAGTCTTTGGGATGATTAAACTCGACGTCGATTTCAGGCTCATGTAGCCCGGATACGTCGATGACGTTTCTTGCACGAATAGGGCAAACTGCCCACCATCCTTTCCTTCGCGACACATGTTGCGCCGGATATGGCGTGTAGAACACTTGTAGAGCCTGGTTAGCAAAAATGAACGGTTCATTTGTCGCGAGAAGCCGCGTAGGATCGATATCAACCATTCCATACTTCGGGTGTACAGTTGTACCGCGGCTGCTAATATCGTACCAATCACATTTAAAAAATACAATTGATTGGGTCCTATCTCCGCCACCGCACCATAAAAACTCGGCTGTAAAAAACTCGGACACCCACTGCAAAACAGATTTCTTGCTTGGTCCCTTCAACTTGAGTTCCGACATTTGGAGCAAATTTAAAAAATCTTTTGCATCGGCGTTAGGCTCCTCACCGTTAACGTCGAATTGTGCCCGAAAAGTGTCGTCAACTAGATTTTCAAATAGAATCTCGTCCTGAACAACTTCGGGGTCGTTTCTAACTTCGTGCCTTGACGATGACGCCCATTGGCTATTATGCGTGACAAAATTTTCCCCATGGAATATCCATAAACGGTACCCTTCTACAAAACTCCATCGATAAAGGTGAGCTGCCACTTTGCCAGGGTCCAAGTATTTCTTATTGCTGCATTTTCTACATGGACATCTAGGATTTCGATCACCGTCTAGATAACGCTCTTGATCTAACGCAAACGCCAAAAACTGGTATACACCTTCCCCGAACGTTTCATTCACTCGACCCGTCTCACTCAAACGATCATACATCCAATCTCTATCTCCGTTTGGATTCATTATATATTGTCTATAAATTTTTTAAATTATAACGATTAGCACAACGACGTCTCTAAATTTTTCTTCGTTATTTTCGCTAGGGGGACTTTATTTACTTTTTGTTTTTTAAATTTGCTTTTCAGAAGTTCGGTGAAGAAATAAGGGGATTTTGTATTTTCCCTCAATATTATTATGGAGTTTTAGCTGCAATAATGGGAGATCTAATTGCCCTAAGAAAATATTGCTTGCTTCTCTCCGAATTTATTGACTATTTGGCCATAATGGTGCTTGAATCCTTAATTTCAGGATTTGTCCTCGAGAAAAGTTTGAGCTTTGAATCTTACTACACATTGGATAACTTTATCTTCAAAACATGATATCTAAATTGCATAACTCCATTAATTATCTCTTAAATTTGCGGCGATCCAAGAAAGTATAAATATATTAAAACCAAATGAAATACTTGTTATTTTTGTATTACACAAATACTATTTCACAAACTTGGTGCAATTATTTTTGATGCTGCGATCTTAAACATCCCATGACTACTTGAACAAGAATTTGGATTTTTTATATCGTTCAATTTAATTTTCATTTCTCTTGTCGCACATATACTTTCGTTACATGCACGTGGTGATAAGAAGTAAAAATGTTCACTAGTCCTGGTCAATGCATATCAGCATACTACTGAGCACAAATCGGTTCGCTTCACATTTCTGTAAAACAAAACTAAAAAGTTTGATTATACTATATAATTATTCAGTAAGCTACAGATCTGATGAAGATTATTATAATAGCATCCATTTATCTAGCTGCGAAAAAGCGCGATAATTGCGATCTTATTGTCTTGAATAAGGATAATATACAATTAGTGATTTCTTTTCAATTTTCTATTTTTTTGCACATAAAGTTGAAATTCCCATATAAGAAACAAACAGTCTTCTATAAAAGGGTCAATCACATTGCATGTGAACTTCAACACTAAACAAGAAAAAGAAAATCCACATCTAAGTCTTGTTTGACTACATCTAATAATCCACCACATGGCTTGCGTTAACATGTTCAACAATGATCAAGGCATGTATAATCCAAGAATCTCGTTCTCTAACGATTTTTCCGATCCTCAGCAATCCATAAAGCTCGAAAATAGCTATAGAGAAGCCCCTGTTTCATCCGATTTCGAGTTTTCTCTCCCTAGTTTTGCCATGAATTCTGCTGACCAGCTTTTTTGCAAGGGGAAGTTGCTCCCCTTGCAAGAAAATAGCACTAAATTCACCACCCTTAGGGATGAGCTTCTTGCAAGTGATGAGGAGTACGAAGATGTATCGCCAAGGATAGCGAAAGGCGCGGGCCGGTGGAGGGAGAGATTTGGTCTTAAAAGATCACCAATTGTACCTAAGAAAAGTGAGAAAGCCATTGATGAGGCTTTGGAGAGAAAAGATGTGGACTTGTTTGCAAACTTCAAAGGTGAGAAATGGTTTAGTATTTAGTTGCTTAAAAGAAAGGGATGATTATGCAAATTGTAGGATATGGTTTTGGTGCTAATTTGATTTTATGTGTGACAGGTTCTTTTTGATGCACATTGGATTTGTTTGGAGAAGGAAGATGTTTTTCTTTTCTTTTTTTTTTGGCTGGTTTTGCTAATGTTAGAGAAAGAAGGATTAATGCAGAGAATTAATTATGGTTTGCTGATTTTGATCCCTCATGCTTTTTCTCTTCATTTGTAGTGGGATCTGTGTAAACAGCTAATTGATGTGTGTTTTTTGTACAAATTAATGTTTGCAGTTTTATCTGTTCCAATGTAACAATTTCTGCTTTTAGTTTGATTTTTCTGATTCAGTGTTACTGTTATTAATAACTTATGGCTCATCATTTTGCTTCATTCGCTTAAACAGGCTCCTAATCACCATGTTATGAGCATTGTGTCAATCTCGTATTTGAGATGAGTACACAATTTTGTCGTACAACCAAAGAAGAGAAACAAAATTGTTGTATTTGGTGAAAAAAATGATAAAAATTTGCTCATTGACTAGTCAAACTTTGGGTTAAAGAATTTATATATGATCTCAGAAAGTCACAGATCCATGTGAAAGACTCATGTCACTACGTGCGACAACCTCTAGAGATCGAAGAAAAGATTTCATACGACAAAAATGATTTCAACTTTGAGTGGATCAATCTATATTTGTATACCACACAATAATTTTATCTTTAACTAAATCGATGTCAGGTAATCTAAAGATGAATATATACATATGTGTGTATATATTTATTAAATCTCAGGGAATTTTGACTTTGTAGTCCTTTATAGTAACCACGTTTCAAAATTAGTCTTTTATAATACCTCGGGCCATTTTTGGTCCTCTAAAGTAACCACAATTTCATTTTTGGTCCTCTATAGTGTCCTGTTTGATCATTTTTGCTGTGAAATTACGAAATTACCCTTATTTTTTTGGCATTTGACTTGCACATGATTCCTAATTTCGATTTTTTTCTTTAATTTTGGTACAAATCTTTGAGTTATTATACTTACACCCCCACAATCTTATAATAACTATTTTTTTGATAGTTATGTAATAATCATATTTAACATATTAAAAAGATAAGCCTAAACATTTATTATTGTGTCATTCTTTTTAGTTATACAAAATGTGTACATTAGCAACTTAATAATTTTTTATAATTTGTTTTTTCTTTATATAATTTTATCTAAGTTTTTTAAAAACCCTATAATTAATATTAAACAAACAAATTTGAAATTATAAATATTAATATTTTTCTCAATTCAAAATCACATTTAAGCGTAATTCCAAAATAATTAAATTCCTAAATAAATCATATTTATTTTTGTTTTTAAAGGAAAAAAAAAGGGAGCTGTTCAAACGATCATGAGCTTAACCTAGCATTTGGGGGGGGGGGGGGGGATAACAACTTGAAAAATTACACTTTATTTAAAATTACAAGTATATAATAATAAAATTTACTATGTGTTTAAATTGTGAAGTATATTTGCCATTCTTTTTTAGTTTTCAGGTTATATTAATGTTAATTTTTTACCTTCAAAATTAATAAAAATGTTATAGGATACAACTGTTAATACAAATAATAAGTAATAAAACTATAAAATTTCACAGTTGAAGAAAATATATTGTTTTAATTATTTCAAGATTTTCCTTTTATTAAATTTTTGGAGGTAAAATTATTCTCATTATTATTATTATTATTATTATTATTATTAGTGTGTTGTTAATGTGCAAATTTTGTACAACTAAAAAAGAGTTGAAACAATAATGAATTTTTAGGGCTTATGTTTTAAGATATTAAATATTATTATTACAAAATTATGACAAAATGGCTATTATATTATGGGGGTGTAAATATAACAACTGAAAAGATTTAATTGTAAAATGTTGGAGAAAAATTGAATTGGAGGTCATGTGCACATCACATGCTAGAATTAAGGGCAAAATAGTAATTTTACTGCAAAAGGACCAAAAACGAAACAAGGTACTATAAATGACCAATTTTGAAAGTTGGTTACTATAAATGACCAACTTTGCGAAATTCCCTAAATCTCAAGAGAGCAAAATATTTCTTACAAGGCACACATTGATGGAGATGAAAACAAGTGCAATCAAATCAATTCTTCTATATCAAGAAATACAAGAGGCAATTACAATTCATTTTCTCAAGAGTTTCTGTTGAGATTCTCTCAACATGCAATTATAAATAGAGGTCTTCTTGAAAGGAAAAAACAACGCTATCAACAATCAAAAGTCTTGATATAATTTAGTTTTGCAAGTCCGAGTTTATCATCTTTGAACGCGTTCAAGGCAAGACTCAAGTTGTTTGTCACGGATATTGAAGTAGAAGTCCATTTTGATTTGAAATTAAGCTGCAAAACCGTTGAAGAACTATTTACAAATAACCGAGATTTTTCTAAAAAATATCGAGAAAGTTCAGGAATACTAGTTAAATAATGGATATTGTTATTGGAAACGCCAATTTGTGCCAAGCTCGCCCTCCTTCTTTCTTCTACTTCCAGGGTGGATCAAAACGTTGACATCAAACTTCACTATAAGAACTTGAGCATTGAATCATGAATATTAAAACTCTAGTTGTTGGAGTTGGGAGCTCCTCTATAAATAGGAGGTGGGCTTCTCCACATCTGTCATTTTCAACATTTCTTTGCCATGTTATAGCTCTTTTTAAAGATTGAAACTCCATCGTACTTTGAAGGCCGAAACACTTCATTCAAACACCTTTTTTGCTGTTGTGGATCAGAACTTAGTTTTAATCTTTTTTGAAATATGATTTTTGCTTGTCACTTTGGCGGGGATCGAGTTCATGTCCTCGCACTTGTTCTTTTACGTTGGTTCACTCACCATTCATATTGCCTTTCAAGGTCTATCACGAAGGTGAGGTCACTAAAGTTATGGTGTTAGTCTCCATGTCTTCGTTCACATCATCTTGAGTGACGTGCTTTTCAACATTTGTCGCATTAGAGTTTGTGAGCAAAGGTCAACATAGGGTTCCCACTTAGTGCCCTGATCATCATCAAATGAGATGTCTCTTTCTATTACACTTTATTTAAAATTACAAGTATATAATAATAAAATTTACTATGTGTTTAAATTGTGAAGTATATTTGCCATTCTTTTTTAGTTTTCAGGTTATATTAATGTTAATTTTTTACCTTCAAAATTAATAAAAATGTTATAGGATACAACTGTTAATACAAATAATAAGTAATAAAACTATAAAATTTCACAGTTGAAGAAAATATATTGTTTTAATTATTTCAAGATTTTCCTTTTATTAAATTTTTGGAGGTAAAATTATTCTCATTATTATTATTATTATTATTATTAGTGTGTTGTTAATGTGCAAATTTTGTACAACTAAAAAAGAGTTGAAACAATAATGAATTTTTAGGGCTTATGTTTTAAGATATTAAATATTATTATTACAAAATTATGACAAAATGGCTATTATATTATGGGGGTGTAAATATAACAACTGAAAAGATTTAATTGTAAAATGTTGGAGAAAAATTGAATTGGAGGTCATGTGCACATCACATGCTAGAATTAAGGGCAAAATAGTAATTTTACTGCAAAAGGACCAAAAACGAAACAAGGTACTATAAAGGACCAATTTTGAAAGTTGGTTACTATAAATGACCAACTTTGCGAAATTCCCTAAATCTCAAGAGAGCAAAATATTTCTTACAAGGCACACATTGATGGAGATGAAAACAAGTGCAATCAAATCAATTCTTCTATATCAAGAAATACAAGAGGCAATTACAATTCATTTTCTCAAGAGTTTCTGTTGAGATTCTCTCAACATGCAATTATAAATAGAGGTCTTCTTGAAAGGAAAAAACAACGCTATCAACAATCAAAAGTCTTGATATAATTTAGTTTTGCAAGTCCGAGTTTATCATCTTTGAACGCGTTCAAGGCAAGACTCAAGTTGTTTGTCACGGATATTGAAGTAGAAGTCCATTTTGATTTGAAATTAAGCTGCAAAACCGTTGAAGAACTATTTACAAATAACCGAGATTTTTCTAAAAAATATCGAGAAAGTTCAGGAATACTAGTTAAATAATGGATATTGTTATTGGAAACGCCAATTTGTGCCAAGCTCGCCCTCCTTCTTTCTTCTACTTCCAGGGTGGATCAAAACGTTGACATCAAACTTCACTATAAGAACTTGAGCATTGAATCATGAATATTAAAACTCTAGTTGTTGGAGTTGGGAGCTCCTCTATAAATAGGAGGTGGGCTTCTCCACATCTGTCATTTTCAACATTTCTTTGCCATGTTATAGCTCTTTTTAAAGATTGAAACTCCATCGTACTTTGAAGGTCGAAACACTTCATTCAAACACCTTTTTTGCTGTTGTGGATCAGAACTTAGTTTTAATCTTTTTTGAAATATGATTTTTGCTTGTCACTTTGGCGGGGATCGAGTTCAGGTCCTCGCACTTGTTCTTTTACGTTGGTTCACTCACCATTCATATTGCCTTTCAAGGTCTATCACGAAGGTGAGGTCACTAAAGTTATGGTGTTAGTCTCCATGTCTTCGTTCACATCATCTTGAGTGACGTGCTTTTCAACATTTGTCGCATTAGAGTTTGTGAGCAAAGGTCAACATAGGGTTCCCACTTAGGGAGTGTTTGCAAATGCTTATAAAAGGAGCTTGTGGGCTTTTGTCAATAGAGAAGCCATAAATTAGTGTTTGAATATAGGGCTTTTGCTTCTCCTTGTCTAAAAATAAGCCAAAAAAAAGCACAAGCCCACAAGCTGGGTAGAGGGTGCTTTTAAAAGCTCCTTTTTAATTATTACATTTTAAAAATATTTCTCTCTCCTAAATTTAAGAAAAGTGCCGTCCATACCCCCAAAAATAAGGAAAAAAAATATTCTATCATCTTTTCTCTTCCATGTTCAACGTAAAAAATAGGCTATAATATTTTTTCTTCCATGTTCAATGCGATTGCTAATTATCTATAGTTAAAAAACCTATTAGTTCTTATTGTTTGCAATTCATCATCAAAGTCTTCAATTCTTCATCTTTGGACGAATTTAACATCCAAGTATGCAATATCTGCTCTCTTGTTTTTCTTTTGTTACGTTCAGTTTTAATCATTGGTTGTTTTACCCAACAACGTATTTGTGATTTTTTTTTTTGATGAGTAACGTATTTGTGAAATTGTGAGAACGAAGAGTACTTCAAGAATTGAGAAAATAATTGAGTTATTGAGATTTAAATTGTGTTTTATGAATTTTGGTTGTTGAGGTATAGCTCTCTGTTTTTTTCATGAATTTCAGCAAGAGTTATAGGATTTTATATTGATTGAGGTATAGTTCTCTTCTCTGTTGAGGTATAGTTCAGGTATAGTTCTCTGTTGAGGTATACTTGGAGCTATATTTTTTTGTAACTATTTATAAGTTAGATTGTCACAACTCACAGCCCATAATCAGAAGTCAACGAGGATAGAAATATGAGTGAGAAAATATTTCAGCGCCAAGTCAATACAACTCCTAATGTCGTTTTAATAAAATTGAATAATGTTTCTAATTGTTGGATTTTGACCATCAGAGATGTAACCTTATGTTATTGGTTATGTGACTAACTGATGTGATTTCAAGGATTTGATTTCGTAAATACCTGAAACAATTGTATGCACTTTCTGGAGACAGCTGAGACCTTATGGAACATATTGTGCTTACATAATCTTTACCCATTTATTAGGACCAGCATATTATATATCTTAAAAACTTTTACTTGTGTAAGCTAATAATATCTATTCTAAAGTTTGTCATTAATTTGGTAATGACTTTGGTCTCTGTATCTTTCTAGCAACTTCGTTATAGTTATGGATTCCCATTTGAATCATCTTACATCCCAAATTCCGATTCCACCAAATGAGCAAAATCGAAGTGCTATATATTCTTGTGGTAAAGGAAATGGAGGAATAAGGGGTGAGTCATCTGAGAAGGCTAATTGGGATATAAGGACGACGGAGATATTCATAACATTATGTGTTCAAGAGGTGAGTTTGGGTAATAGACCAAATACCCACTTTAACAGAATTGGTTGGGATAATCTTGTGAAAAAGTTTAATGCCGCAACAAGTCGTCAATACAATAGAAAACAACTAAAGAATAAGTGGGATGCCATGAAAAAAGAGTGGGGTCAATGGAAATCAATGACTCGCGGTGAAACCGGACTTGGTTGGAATCATGAAAAAGGCACGGTAGATGCAAGTCCTGAATGGTGGCAAAAAAAGATACAGGTATGGGTTTCACTATGTCAAAATAATATAATATTAATGACAACAACATAATGCAATTTTTAATATTTTATTTTTGTTTATGTTTAATTGTAGGCAAACCCCGAGGCGGCCAAATTTCGAGATAGAGGTCCTATTATGAAGGATGAACAAGACTTACTTTTTTCTGATGTGGTGGCCAGTGGGACAAGCTCGTGGACTCCAAGTTCCGGAGTATTGCCACCACATATGCAGGAAACCCAGGAAGATGATATTCCAGTTGAGAATCTTGATGACGATTCGACCCCCACTCATGTTGAGTCTCCTATATCTCCACAAGTTGAATCGTCTACTAAACCCACCCTTAAAAGGAAAAGCTTAGAGTACCTCACACGCATCCGAAACCAAAAACCCAAAAAGACCACTGCTGTTGATAAAATTGCAAAGTGCTTTGAGCGTGTGGTGGATACAGTAGAACATGACGCAAAAACATCTCATGCAGTTAATGGAGGCGACCAATATAGCATACGTGAATGCATAAACATTTTGAAGATGATACCTGAGATTCAAGAAGGAGATAAAGTGTTTTTGTTTGCTTTGCGATTATTTGCTAAACAAATCTCTAGAGAAATCTTTGTTTGTTTGGACAAAAGTGAAGTCAGACTGAAGTGGCTACAAGACCAGATGGAAGTGTATGCACAACGCAACGCTGGATCTTCCATTTGAATTATCGTTATGGCATCGAGGACGAACCATTTGTTTCACTTTACTTATGAATGTTTATTTCCATTTTATGTTTTAAGTCATTATGAAGACTTGAAGTATTTTTGCCGATGATGACATGTTTATTAATTTTAATTCATGAAAACATTGCTGATATTGTAATAATAACTTTGTGGTATGCAATTCTGTTATAACTTATGTGGTTAATTTTTGTAGCTTGTTTATTTTAGCACCTATCATAACTAATGAATTGTGCAGAATGGACGATGATATAGATGATTCAGCAAGTTTGAGCTCCATTTCAATTTTGTCAACCGACTCTTTAGATGATGTGGACAGCGATGATGACAATCAAACTGCCACCTCAAGGAGGAAAAAAAGAAACATACAGGTTCTTTTAGCTTGTTCTATAGCTGCCTTCACGTGCATTAATACTTATGTCCAGAAAACACCATGTTATAATAGAGAATATAGCGGATGGGCTGCTTTGATGTCAATTTTAAATGGTAATCCCATACGATGTCGAAATAATCTAAGAATGAGGACAGAAACATTTTTTCGACTGTGTCAAATATTGGTTGATGAGTATGGGCTTAGGCCAATGAGATCTGTGGCAGTAGAGGAACAAGTAGCGACTTTTTTGATGATTACGGGACCTCGACAAGGGAATAGACAAGTACAAGAAATACTACAAAGATCCGGATTTACAATTAGTAGATCATTTCACAATGTTCTAAAAGCATGTACAAAGATGTCTATTGATTGGATTATACCGTTCACTCATCAATCTGTGACTCCTGATTATATAAGATTAAATGAGAGATATTTCCCCCACTTTAAGGTAATCTATTCTTTTTTCTTCTCTACAGATGCCAAATAAATTTCTTAGTTACATTATTAATAATTTTATTATTATTCAGGATTGTATTGGAGCAATTGACGGTACCCATATAAAAGCTAGATTGCCTATAGAATTGCAAGTCCCATATATTGGTAGAAAAGGTACCCCAACACAAAATATAATGGCAGCTTGTGATTTCAACATGTGTTTTACATTTGTCTTGCCTGGTTGGGAAGGAAGTGCTCATGATACAAGAATATTTTACGACACTATTCGAGATCCAAATAAGGGATTCCCAATGCCTACTCGAGGTTGAAGAATATTCTTCCTTATCCTATATATTTTACAAGAATAAGTTTTCTTAACACATTCTTTTTTTGTGTATTAGGTAAATATTATTTGGTGGATGCTGGGTATCCAAATATATCTGGGTTTTTGGCACCATATAAAGGACAAAGATACCATCTTCCTGATTTTCGTCGTTCCGCCACGTATAACAACCATTATGAAATGTTCAATCATGTGCACTCTTCAATAAGGACTACTATTGAAAGATCGTTTGGTTGTTGGAAGAATAGATTTTATATGATCAATGATATTCCAGTCAATGTTCCATGGGAAGATCAAGTAGCACTTGTACCAGCTACTATGGCAATACACAATTTTATACGTAAAATAGATGCATTGGACGAGGACTTTTTGCAATATGATAATGATCCAGATTATAATCCAGAAAATGAAAATGGACAAATAAACCGTGCAAATAGAGCTGCGTCGGGCATCACTGATGATGGATCAATGAATAGAGTTCGCGATGATATATGTACATCTATCTCATTTGCTAGAATTGGGGTTCCTGTAATTTAATATCTTTTGACTTTACGTATTAAAGTTTTATTTACATTTGAGGTGACGAATAATTTTGAATAATGTCTCATTCAAGTTTATGACTTTTGATTCTTGGTATATATTCACAATTCCTTTTCAAGTCACTTAACCTGGACAATATTCTATTAACATTTATGTCTACGATTATTATTATTCCATAATATTATAATTTTAACAAGTTGAAGTATTAATGGTCAATGCAAAATTGTATAATGTTAATTCATTAGAAGGTAAAGTACTCGATTGGCATAAATTATACAAATAAGTATGCATTTTGATGTAATAATCATAAACATTGATTAAACTATATCGAAATAATTTCCTATTATATTTTTAAATATATTTAACAGAACGTATATCTAAATAAGGAGCATATTAAAAAGAATATATACTTTATGAATAAGGGTATTTAAGTCTTATTGCATTTTAAAAGCTGCTTCTTACTTATTATTGCAAACACCACAAAATTAATTTTAAGTGCTTTAAGTTGCTTTTTAAATAAGGTTTGCAAACACTCATTGTTTTAAGTCAAAAGGAGCTTTAAGTAACTTTAAGTAAAAGCCTAAAAAAAGGAACTTCTATAAGCTCTTGCAAACACCACCTTAGTGCCCTGATCATCATCAAATGAGATGTCTCTTTCTATTACACTTTATTTAAAATTACAAGTATATAATAATAAAATTTACTATGTGTTTAAATTGTGAAGTATATTTGCCATTCTTTTTTAGTTTTCAGGTTATATTAATGTTAATTTTTTACCTTCAAAATTAATAAAAATGTTATAGGATACAACTGTTAATACAAATAATAAGTAATAAAACTATAAAATTTCACAGTTGAAGAAAATATATTGTTTTAATTATTTCAAGATTTTCCTTTTATTAAATTTTTGGAGGTAAAATTATTCTCATTATTATTATTATTATTATTATTATTAGTGTGTTATTAATGTGCAAATTTTGTACAACTAAAAAAGAGTTGAAACAATAATGAATTTTTAGGGCTTATGTTTTAAGATATTAAATATTATTATTACAAAATTATGACAAAATGGCTATTATATTATGGGGGTGTAAATATAACAACTGAAAAGATTTAATTGTAAAATGTTGGAGAAAAATTGAATTGGAGGTCATGTGCACATCACATGCTTGAATTAAGGGCAAAATAGTAATTTTACTGCAAAAGGACCAAAAACGAAACAAGGTACTATAAAGGACCAATTTTGAAAGTTGGTTACTATAAATGACCAACTTTGCGAAATTCCCTAAATCTCAAGAGAGCAAAATATTTCTTACAAGGCACACATTGATGGAGATGAAAACAAGTGCAATCAAATCAATTCTTCTATATCAAGAAATACAAGAGGCAATTACAATTCATTTTCTCAAGAGTTTCTGTTGAGATTCTCTCAACATGCAATTATAAATAGAGGTCTTCTTGAAAGGAAAAAACAACGCTATCAACAATCAAAAGTCTTGATATAATTTAGTTTTGCAAGTCCGAGTTTATCATCTTTGAACGCGTTCAAGGCAAGACTCAAGTTGTTTGTCACGGATATTGAAGTAGAAGTCCATTTTGATTTGAAATTAAGCTGCAAAACCGTTGAAGAACTATTTACAAATAACCGAGATTTTTCTAAAAAATATCGAGAAAGTTCAGGAATACTAGTTAAATAATGGATATTGTTATTGGAAACGCCAATTTGTGCCAAGCTCGCCCTCCTTCTTTCTTCTACTTCCAGGGTGGATCAAAACGTTGACATCAAACTTCACTATAAGAACTTGAGCATTGAATCATGAATATTAAAACTCTAGTTGTTGGAGTTGGGAGCTCCTCTATAAATAGGAGGTGGGCTTCTCCACATCTGTCATTTTCAACATTTCTTTGCCATGTTATAGCTCTTTTTAAAGATTGAAACTCCATCGTACTTTGAAGGCCGAAACACTTCATTCAAACACCTTTTTTGCTGTTGTGGATCTAGTTTTAATCTTTTTTGAAATATGATTTTTGCTTGTCACTTTGGCGGGGATCGAGTTCAGGTCCTCGCACTTGTTCTTTTACGTTGGTTCACTCACCATTCATATTGCCTTTCAAGGTCTATCACGAAGGTGAGGTCACTAAAGTTATGGTGTTAGTCTCCATGTCTTCGTTCACATCATCTTGAGTGACGTGGTTTTCAACATTTGTCGCATTAGAGTTTGTGAGCAAAGGTCAACATAGGGTTCCCACTTAGGGAGTGTTTGCAAATGCTTATAAAAGGAGCTTGTGGGCTTTTGTCAATAGAGAAGCCATAAATTAGTGTTTGAATATAGGGCTTTTGCTTCTCCTTGTCTAAAAATAAGCCAAAAAAAAGCACAAGCCCACAAGCTGGGTAGAGGGTGCTTTTAAAAGCTCCTTTTTAATTATTACATTTTAAAAATATTTCTCTCTCCTAAATTTAAGAAAAGTGCCGTCCATACCCCCAAAAATAAGGAAAAAAAATATTCTATCATCTTTTCTCTTCCATGTTCAACGTAAAAAATAGGCTATAATATTTTTTCTTCCATGTTCAATGCGATTGCTAATTATCTATAGTTAAAAAACCTATTAGTTCTTATTGTTTGCAATTCATCATCAAAGTCTTCAATTCTTCATCTTTGGACGAATTTAACATCCAAGTAAGTATGCAATATCTGCTCTCTTGTTTTTCTTTTGTTACGTTCAGTTTTAATCATTGGTTGTTTTACCCAACAACGTATTTGTGATTTTTTTTTTTGATGAGTAACGTATTTGTGAAATTGTGAGAACGAAGAGTACTTCAAGAATTGAGAAAATAATTGAGTTATTGAGATTTAAATTGTGTTTTATGAATTTTGGTTGTTGAGGTATAGCTCTCTGTTTTTTTCATGAATTTCAGCAAGAGTTATAGGATTTTATATTGATTGAGGTATAGTTCTCTTCTCTGTTGAGGTATAGTTCAGGTATAGTTCTCTGTTGAGGTATACTTGGAGCTATATTTTTTTGTAACTATTTATAAGTTAGATTGTCACAACTCACAGCCCATAATCAGAAGTCAACGAGGATAGAAATATGAGTGAGAAAATATTTCAGCGCCAAGTCAATACAACTCCTAATGTCGTTTTAATAAAATTGAATAATGTTTCTAATTGTTGGATTTTGACCATCAGAGATGTAACCTTATGTTATTGGTTATGTGACTAACTGATGTGATTTCAAGGATTTGATTTCGTAAATACCTGAAACAATTGTATGCACTTTCTGGAGACAGCTGAGACCTTATGGAACATATTGTGCTTACATAATCTTTACCCATTTATTAGGACCAGCATATTATATATCTTAAAAACTTTTACTTGTGTAAGCTAATAATATCTATTATAAAGTTTGTCATTAATTTGGTAATGACTTTGGTCTCTGTATCTTTCTAGCAACTTCGTTATAGTTATGGATTCCCATTTGAATCATCTTACATCCCAAATTCCGATTCCACCAAATGAGCAAAATCGAAGTGCTATATATTCTTGTGGTAAAGGAAATGGAGGAATAAGGGGTGAGTCATCTGAGAAGGCTAATTGGGATATAAGGACGACGGAGATATTCATAACATTATGTGTTCAAGAGGTGAGTTTGGGTAATAGACCAAATACCCACTTTAACAGAATTGGTTGGGATAATCTTGTGAAAAAGTTTAATGCCGCAACAAGTCGTCAATACAATAGAAAACAACTAAAGAATAAGTGGGATGCCATGAAAAAAGAGTGGGGTCAATGGAAATCAATGACTCGCGGTGAAACCGGACTTGGTTGGAATCATGAAAAAGGCACGGTAGATGCAAGTCCTGAATGGTGGCAAAAAAAGATACAGGTATGGGTTTCACTATGTCAAAATAATATAATATTAATGACAACAACATAATGCAATTTTTAATATTTTATTTTTGTTTATGTTTAATTGTAGGCAAACCCCGAGGCGGCCAAATTTCGAGATAGAGGTCCTATTATGAAGGATGAACAAGACTTACTTTTTTCTGATGTGGTGGCCAGTGGGACAAGCTCGTGGACTCCAAGTTCCGGAGTATTGCCACCACATATGCAGGAAACCCAGGAAGATGATATTCCAGTTGAGAATCTTGATGACGATTCGACCCCCACTCATGTTGAGTCTCCTATATCTCCACAAGTTGAATCGTCTACTAAACCCACCCTTAAAAGGAAAAGCTTAGAGTACCTCACACGCATCCGAAACCAAAAACCCAAAAAGACCACTGCTGTTGATAAAATTGCAAAGTGCTTTGAGCGTGTGGTGGATACAGTAGAACATGACGCAAAAACATCTCATGCAGTTAATGGAGGCGACCAATATAGCATACGTGAATGCATAAACATTTTGAAGATGATACCTGAGATTCAAGAAGGAGATAAAGTGTTTTTGTTTGCTTTGCGATTATTTGCTAAACAAATCTCTAGAGAAATCTTTGTTTGTTTGGACAAAAGTGAAGTCAGACTGAAGTGGCTACAAGACCAGATGGAAGTGTATGCACAACGCAACGCTGGATCTTCCATTTGAATTATCGTTATGGCATCGAGGACGAACCATTTGTTTCACTTTACTTATGAATGTTTATTTCCATTTTATGTTTTAAGTCATTATGAAGACTTGAAGTATTTTTGCCGATGATGACATGTTTATTAATTTTAATTCATGAAAACATTGCTGATATTGTAATAATAACTTTGTGGTATGCAATTCTGTTATAACTTATGTGGTTAATTTTTGTAGCTTGTTTATTTTAGCACCTATCATAACTAATGAATTGTGCAGAATGGACGATGATATAGATGATTCAGCAAGTTTGAGCTCCATTTCAATTTTGTCAACCGACTCTTTAGATGATGTGGACAGCGATGATGACAATCAAACTGCCACCTCAAGGAGGAAAAAAAGAAACATACAGGTTCTTTTAGCTTGTTCTATAGCTGCCTTCACGTGCATTAATACTTATGTCCAGAAAACACCATGTTATAATAGAGAATATAGCGGATGGGCTGCTTTGATGTCAATTTTAAATGGTAATCCCATACGATGTCGAAATAATCTAAGAATGAGGACAGAAACATTTTTTCGACTGTGTCAAATATTGGTTGATGAGTATGGGCTTCGGCCAATGAGATCTGTGGCAGTAGAGGAACAAGTAGCGACTTTTTTGATGATTACGGGACCTCGACAAGGGAATAGACAAGTACAAGAAATACTACAAAGATCCGGATTTACAATTAGTAGATCATTTCACAATGTTCTAAAAGCATGTACAAAGATGTCTATTGATTGGATTATACCGTTCACTCATCAATCTGTGACTCCTGATTATATAAGATTAAATGAGAGATATTTCCCCCACTTTAAGGTAATCTATTCTTTTTTCTTCTCTACAGATGCCAAATAAATTTCTTAGTTACATTATTAATAATTTTATTATTATTCAGGATTGTATTGGAGCAATTGACGGTACCCATATAAAAGCTAGATTGCCTATAGAATTGCAAGTCCCATATATTGGTAGAAAAGGTACCCCAACACAAAATATAATGGCAGCTTGTGATTTCAACATGTGTTTTACATTTGTCTTGCCTGGTTGGGAAGGAAGTGCTCATGATACAAGAATATTTTACGACACTATTCGAGATCCAAATAAGGGATTCCCAATGCCTACTCGAGGTTGAAGAATATTCTTCCTTATCCTATATATTTTACAAGAATAAGTTTTCTTAACACATTCTTTTTTTGTGTATTAGGTAAATATTATTTGGTGGATGCTGGGTATCCAAATATATCTGGGTTTTTGGCACCATATAAAGGACAAAGATACCATCTTCCTGATTTTCGTCGTTCCGCCACGTATAACAACCATTATGAAATGTTCAATCATGTGCACTCTTCAATAAGGACTACTATTGAAAGATCGTTTGGTTGTTGGAAGAATAGATTTTATATGATCAATGATATTCCAGTCAATGTTCCATGGGAAGATCAAGTAGCACTTGTACCAGCTACTATGGCAATACACAATTTTATACGTAAAATAGATGCATTGGACGAGGACTTTTTGCAATATGATAATGATCCAGATTATAATCCAGAAAATGAAAATGGACAAATAAACCGTGCAAATAGAGCTGCGTCGGGCATCACTGATGATGGATCAATGAATAGAGTTCGCGATGATATATGTACATCTATCTCATTTGCTAGAATTGGGGTTCCTGTAATTTAATATCTTTTGACTTTACGTATTAAAGTTTTATTTACATTTGAGGTGACGAATAATTTTGAATAATGTCTCATTCAAGTTTATGACTTTTGATTCTTGGTATATATTCACAATTCCTTTTCAAGTCACTTAACCTGGACAATATTCTATTAACATTTATGTCTACGATTATTATTATTCCATAATATTATAATTTTAACAAGTTGAAGTATTAATGGTCAATGCAAAATTGTATAATGTTAATTCATTAGAAGGTAAAGTACTCGATTGGCATAAATTATACAAATAAGTATGCATTTTGATGTAATAATCATAAACATTGATTAAACTATATCGAAATAATTTCCTATTATATTTTTAAATATATTTAACAGAACGTATATCTAAATAAGGAGCATATTAAAAAGAATATATACTTTATGAATAAGGGTATTTAAGTCTTATTGCATTTTAAAAGCTGCTTCTTACTTATTATTGCAAACACCACAAAATTAATTTTAAGTGCTTTAAGTTGCTTTTTAAATAAGGTTTGCAAACACTCATTGTTTTAAGTCAAAAGGAGCTTTAAGTAACTTTAAGTAAAAGCCTAAAAAAAGGAACTTCTATAAGCTCTTGCAAACACCACCTTAGTGCCCTGATCATCATCAAATGAGATGTCTCTTTCTATTACACTTTATTTAAAATTACAAGTATATAATAATAAAATTTACTATGTGTTTAAATTGTGAAGTATATTTGCCATTCTTTTTTAGTTTTCAGGTTATATTAATGTTAATTTTTTACCTTCAAAATTAATAAAAATGTTATAGGATACAACTGTTAATACAAATAATAAGTAATAAAACTATAAAATTTCACAGTTGAAGAAAATATATTGTTTTAATTATTTCAAGATTTTCCTTTTATTAAATTTTTGGAGGTAAAATTATTCTCATTATTATTATTATTATTATTATTAGTGTGTTGTTAATGTGCAAATTTTGTACAACTAAAAAAGAGTTGAAACAATAATGAATTTTTAGGGCTTATGTTTTAAGATATTAAATATTATTATTACAAAATTATGACAAAATGGCTATTATATTATGGGGGTGTAAATATAACAACTGAAAAGATTTAATTGTAAAATGTTGGAGAAAAATTGAATTGGAGGTCATGTGCACATCACATGCTAGAATTAAGGGCAAAATAGTAATTTTACTGCAAAAGGACCAAAAACGAAACAAGGTACTATAAAGGACCAATTTTGAAAGTTGGTTACTATAAATGACCAACTTTGCGAAATTCCCTAAATCTCAAGAGAGCAAAATATTTCTTACAAGGCACACATTGATGGAGATGAAAACAAGTGCAATCAAATCAATTCTTCTATATCAAGAAATACAAGAGGCAATTACAATTCATTTTCTCAAGAGTTTCTGTTGAGATTCTCTCAACATGCAATTATAAATAGAGGTCTTCTTGAAAGGAAAAAACAACGCTATCAACAATCAAAAGTCTTGATATAATTTAGTTTTGCAAGTCCGAGTTTATCATCTTTGAACGCGTTCAAGGCAAGACTCAAGTTGTTTGTCACGGATATTGAAGTAGAAGTCCATTTTGATTTGAAATTAAGCTGCAAAACCGTTGAAGAACTATTTACAAATAACCGAGATTTCTCTAAAAAATATCGAGAAAGTTCAGGAATACTAGTTAACTAATGGATATTGTTATTGGAAACGCCAATTTGTGCCAAGCTCGCCCTCCTTCTTTCTTCTACTTTCAGGGTGGATCAAAACGTTGACATCAAACTTCACTATAAGAACTTGAGCATTGAATCATGAATATTAAAACTCTAGTTGTTGGAGTTGGGAGCTCCTCTATAAATAGGAGGTGGGCTTCTCCACATCTGTCATTTTCAACATTTCTTTGCCATGTTATAGCTCTTTTTAAAGATTGAAACTCCATCGTACTTTGAAGGTCGAAACACTTCATTCAAACACCTTTTTTGCTGTTGTGGATCAGAACTTAGTTTTAATCTTTTTTGAAATATGATTTTTGCTTGTCACTTTGGCGGGGATCGAGTTCAGGTCCTCGCACTTGTTCTTTTACGTTGGTTCACTCACCATTCATATCGCCTTTCAAGGTCTATCACGAAGGTGAGGTCACTAAAGTTATGGTGTTAGTCTCCATGTCTTCGTTCACATCATCTTGAGTGACGTGCTTTTCAACATTTGTCGCATTAGAGTTTGTGAGCAAAGGTCAACATAGGGTTCCCACTTAGTGCCCTGATCATCATCAAATGAGATGTCTCTTTCTATTACACTTTATTTAAAATTACAAGTATATAATAATAAAATTTACTATGTGTTTAAATTGTGAAGTATATTTGCCATTCTTTTTTAGTTTTCAGGTTATATTAATGTTAATTTTTTACCTTCAAAATTAATAAAAATGTTATAGGATACAACTGTTAATACAAATAATAAGTAATAAAACTATAAAATTTCACAGTTGAAGAAAATATATTGTTTTAATTATTTCAAGATTTTCCTTTTATTAAATTTTTGGAGGTAAAATTATTCTCATTATTATTATTATTATTATTATTAGTGTGTTGTTAATGTGCAAATTTTGTACAACTAAAAAAGAGTTGAAACAATAATGAATTTTTAGGGCTTATGTTTTAAGATATTAAATATTATTATTACAAAATTATGACAAAATGGCTATTATATTATGGGGGTGTAAATATAACAACTGAAAAGATTTAATTGTAAAATGTTGGAGAAAAATTGAATTGGAGGTCATGTGCACATCACATGCTTGAATTAAGGGCAAAATAGTAATTTTACTGCAAAAGGACCAAAAACGAAACAAGGTACTATAAAGGACCAATTTTGAAAGTTGGTTACTATAAATGACCAACTTTGCGAAATTCCCTAAATCTCAAGAGAGCAAAATATTTCTTACAAGGCACACATTGATGGAGATGAAAACAAGTGCAATCAAATCAATTCTTCTATATCAAGAAATACAAGAGGCAATTACAATTCATTTTCTCAAGAGTTTCTGTTGAGATTCTCTCAACATGCAATTATAAATAGAGGTCTTCTTGAAAGGAAAAAACAACGCTATCAACAATCAAAAGTCTTGATATAATTTAGTTTTGCAAGTCCGAGTTTATCATCTTTGAACGCGTTCAAGGCAAGACTCAAGTTGTTTGTCACGGATATTGAAGTAGAAGTCCATTTTGATTTGAAATTAAGCTGCAAAACCGTTGAAGAACTATTTACAAATAACCGAGATTTCTCTAAAAAATATCGAGAAAGTTCAGGAATACTAGTTAAATAATGGATATTGTTATTGGAAACGCCAATTTGTGCCAAGCTCGCCCTCCTTCTTTCTTCTACTTCCAGGGTGGATCAAAACGTTGACATCAAACTTCACTATAAGAACTTGAGCATTGAATCATGAATATTAAAACTCTAGTTGTTGGAGTTGGGAGCTCCTCTATAAATAGGAGGTGGGCTTCTCCACATCTGTCATTTTCAACATTTCTTTGCCATGTTATAGCTCTTTTTAAAGATTGAAACTCCATCGTACTTTGAAGGTCGAAACACTTCATTCAAACACCTTTTTTGCTGTTGTGGATCAGAACTTAGTTTTAATCTTTTTTGAAATATGATTTTTGCTTGTCACTTTGGCGGGGATCGAGTTCAGGTCCTCGCACTTGTTCTTTTACGTTGGTTCACTCACCATTCATATTGCCTTTCAAGGTCTATCACGAAGGTGAGGTCACTAAAGTTATGGTGTTAGTCTCCATGTCTTCGTTCACATCATCTTGAGTGACGTGCTTTTCAACATTTGTCGCATTAGAGTTTGTGAGCAAAGGTCAACATAGGGTTCCCACTTAGTGCCCTGATCATCATCAAATGAGATGTCTCTTTCTATTACACTTTATTTAAAATTACAAGTATATAATAATAAAATTTACTATGTGTTTAAATTGTGAAGTATATTTGCCATTCTTTTTTAGTTTTCAGGTTATATTAATGTTAATTTTTTACCTTCAAAATTAATAAAAATGTTATAGGATACAACTGTTAATACAAATAATAAGTAATAAAACTATAAAATTTCACAGTTGAAGAAAATATATTGTTTTAATTATTTCAAGATTTTCCTTTTATTAAATTTTTGGAGGTAAAATTATTCTCATTATTATTATTATTATTAGTGTGTTGTTAATGTGCAAATTTTGTACAACTAAAAAAGAGTTGAAACAATAATGAATTTTTAGGGCTTATGTTTTAAGATATTAAATATTATTATTACAAAATTATGACAAAATGGCTATTATATTATGGGAGTGTAAATATAACAACTGAAAAGATTTAATTGTAAAATGTTGGAGAAAAATTGAATTGGAGGTCATGTGCACATCACATGCTAGAATTAAGGGCAAAATAGTAATTTTACTGCAAAAGGACCAAAAACGAAACAAGGTACTATAAAGGACCAATTTTGAAAGTTGGTTACTATAAATGACCAACTTTGCGAAATTCCCTAAATCTCAAGAGAGCAAAATATTTCTTACAAGGCACACATTGATGGAGATGAAAACAAGTGCAATCAAATCAATTCTTCTATATCAAGAAATACAAGAGGCAATTACAATTCATTTTCTCAAGAGTTTCTGTTGAGATTCTCTCAACATGCAATTATAAATAGAGGTCTTCTTGAAAGGAAAAAACAATGCTATCAACAATCAAAAGTCTTGATATAATTTAGTTTTGCAAGTCCGAGTTTATCATCTTTGAACGCGTTCAAGGCAAGACTCAAGTTGTTTGTCACGGATATTGAAGTAGAAGTCCATTTTGATTTGAAATTAAGCTGCAAAACCGTTGAAGAACTATTTACAAATAACCGAGATTTCTCTAAAAAATATCGAGAAAGTTCAGGAATACTAGTTAAATAATGGATATTGTTATTGGAAACACCAATTTGTGCCAAGCTCGCCCTCCTTCTTTCTTCTACTTTCAGGGTGGATCAAAACGTTGACATCAAACTTCACTATAAGAACTTGAGCATTGAATCATGAATATTAAAACTCTAGTTGTTGGAGTTGGGAGCTCCTCTATAAATAGGAGGTGGGCTTCTCCACATCTGTCATTTTCAACATTTCTTTGCCATGTTATAGCTCTTTTTAAAGATTGAAACTCCATCGTACTTTGAAGGTCGAAACACTTCATTCAAACACCTTTTTTGCTGTTGTGGATCAGAACTTAGTTTTAATCTTTTTTGAAATATGATTTTTGCTTGTCACTTTGGCGGGGATCGAGTTCAGGTCCTCGCACTTGTTCTTTTACGTTGGTTCACTCACCATTCATATTGCCTTTCAAGGTCTATCACGAAGGTGAGGTCACTAAAGTTATGGTGTTAGTCTCCATGTCTTCGTTCACATCATCTTGAGTGATGTGCTTTTCAACATTTGTCGCATTAGAGTTTGTGAGCAAAGGTCAACATAGGGTTCCCACTTAGTGCCCTGATCATCATCAAATGAGATGTCTCTTTCTATTTTATGTCTGTTTTTTCTTAATTTCATACGTTTGAACTTGTGTCCTACTCTCGTGACGGCACTAGTCGGTTCTTCTATTAGTTCCTCAAGCCCTATTTCACCCTTTACGGCCATTTTGTCTCAACCAAATGGCCCCGATATGTTGACCGAGTGAGAGTAAGGATGGAAATTACTCAAGAGCATCAAATTTCGACATGCTTTGAAGCTAGTAAGGATCCTCGCAATTTCGATACATAGACACGTCGACTCAACTTGGATTGCCATGTGTAAACCCCAAAATGTGACACATTATCATGGTTAAATACATTTGCAAAAATAATTCACAAAAAGTCCTTTTTTATTTTTTATGGAAACAAAAACTAAAATACAAATATGTTTTCTACTTCCCTTACTTTCCATTTTAAAAGAAAGAAATTACAACCCAAACCGTAGTCATCACTGAGCTCTATCCATTTTGGGCAGTAGGGTTTATCAGTAGGGTTTAATTTTTCACATTTCCTCTGCAGAAGAAAGAAAATAATGGCGTCACCTCTAACGGGTATTCTCAGCGCTCGATTCTCCATCACCATCGCCTCCTCTCTCTACAAGGTCCGCACCCCTTCACTCCCCAAAATTCTAACCCTAACCCTAACCCCAACCATCAGAGCTCTCTCCACCTCCGCAATACCCGACGATTTCCAACGACCGAACCCACAACCCTCGAACCCTTCCTTTAATTACAATCAGTCCCCAAACAATCAGTGGGCCCCGCGTAACAACGATTTCGAGAACCCCATTAATCGGGGTAATGGTAGTGGTGGTGGTGGTGGTTATCAAAATCAGAGCTACAATAATGGTTATGGTAATAGTCAGGTGAATCAGGGTTACCCGAATCAAGGAGGAGTGAATTCGGGTCATGGGTATCCACAAAGCCCTAATTTGTCCAATCAGGGGTTTAGGCAGGCACAGAATTATCCGGCTCCTCCGGGAAATGCTAATCAGTGGAACCGTGATCAAAACCAAGGATACGCGCCGAATTCGAACTTTGATAGGAACTATCCTCCTCAAGGAGGGTTTCAGGGACAGGGTTATCCGCAGAACGCTAATCAGAGCCAGAGTAGTTCGCGTGGAGGTTTGAATCAACGGAGCAATAATTATAATCAGAATCAGGGTTACCCACAACAACAGAATCAGAACCAGAACCAGTGGAGACCACAAGGGCAGAGTGTAGTCAATAATCAGGTTCAAAATCCAGGGCAGGTTGTGAATCATCAGGCCCAGAGTGCAGGTGGGCAACCGAATGTTGATTTATTGAGCTTGTGCCGTGAGGGTAAGGTTAAGGAAGTGATTGAGCACATGGATCAGGGGGCGAAAGCTGACGCCGATTGTTTTACTTTACTCTTTGAGTTGTGTGGGAAGTCGAAAAAATTTGAGGATGCGAAGAAAGTGCATGACTACTTCCTGAGGTCGACTTTTAGGAGTGATTTGCAATTGAACAATAAGGTGCTTGACATGTATTCAAAGTGTGGAAGCATGAGTGATGCGCGAAGAGTTTTTGATCACATGCCTGATAGAAATATGGATTCTTGGCACCTGTTGATTGACGGCTATGCAGCAAATGGGCTTGGTGATGATGGGTTGGCATTATATGAGCAGATGAGGAAGCTAGGATTACCTCCAAATGAACGAACTTTTCTTTCTGTCTTGGAGGCCTGTGCTAGTGCTGAAGCTATTGAAGAGGGTTTCATACATTTTGACTCAATGACAACTGAGTATGGGATTGCTCCTGGGATTGAACATTATTTGGGACTACTTGGTGTCATTGCAAAGTCCGGACATCTTGCTGAGGCCGAGGCCTATATTGAAACGCTTCCATTTGAACCCACTGCTGTTGTTTGGGAGGCATTGATGAACTATGCTCGTATACATGGAGATATTGATCTTGAAGATCGGGCTGAAGAGTTGATGGTCAGTCTTGATCCTTCGAAGGCTATTACCAACAAAATCCCCACTCCTCCTCCAAAGAAGCAGTCAGCGATTAACATGCTTGTGGGTAGAAATAGAATACCCGAATTCCGGAGTCTTACTCTATACAAGGACGACGAGAAATTGAGGGCTGCAAAGAAAGAACAAGCTTATGTACCAGACACAAGGTATGTTCTCCACGACATTGATCAGGAGGCAAAGGAGCAGGCATTACTTTACCACAGCGAGCGACTTGCCATTGCCTATGGTCTGATTAGTACACCTGCACGGACACCTCTACGGATCATAAAGAATCTGCGTGTCTGTGGTGATTGTCATAATGCTATCAAAATCATGTCCAGAATTGTTGGGAGAGAGTTAATTGTCCGAGACAACAAACGTTTTCATCATTTTAAGGAAGGGAAATGCTCATGTAATGACTACTGGTAAATTCCATTGGTCCAATGCTATTCAATTATGAGTCGATGGATGATGATTTGCATAATGATATTGCCAATGCCACTGAATTAAGGGCTCATGACCTGATTGTAGAGATGGCACTATTCCATTGTTTGAAGATATTGTCTTGTCTTTCGTGGAGTTTATAGGTAAATGTACTGTAGTTCCTTATTGTCTCTTGTATAACAATGAGATTTAGCCAGC
Source organism: Linaria vulgaris (assembly GCA_948329865.1). NCBI lineage: Eukaryota > Viridiplantae > Streptophyta > Magnoliopsida > Lamiales > Plantaginaceae > Linaria > Linaria vulgaris. The sequence continues at coordinate 113,976,034 of OX415249.1, read as the reverse complement.
ATTTAGCAATTTAGTTTATATGATGCCAGCTGTTGAATTAAAGGGTTATTTATTAATAACTGAGGTGATATTGCTGCTAAGATGGTTCCAGTTCACTGCAAATTTTTGATAGTATTATCCCTGTTCTTCCTTAGTTAACTTCAGTTGCTTGTCATTCATGTTTTTCCACCAGTTTTAAATGTTTAATAGATAATTTCCCATCGGAAATGTGCTGGCATAGATGGCCTTTATTGGGGTTGGTACCCATTACTCCCTGTTCAAAAGGTTGTTCAAGATGTATTGCAGCAAATCTGTTTATGGTATTGCAATCATTAGGAAGCTTTTTATCTGGCTTTTATCTCGTCATTTGTTTATTTCCTGCACTGCTTGTTCCAGTGTAGCATCAGTCCACATGTAAACTTTTCATGTGAAAAAAGGATGATCATACTCATTTCCCTAACTATTGTTTATTGCTTAATATAATAATAATATACAGAGCTGAGCTTTATATTGACTGGTTATTGCAAATTCCTTAACATTGGGTTAGCTAACTGATAATCATTGTACGAGTCATCATGCTCATGAATTCATCTGAGTCAATAACACCGTCTCCATTAGCATCCACGGCACGCACCATCTTTTGGCAATCTTGAATGCTGCATTTCTCCCCTAGCTTTCGAAGCAGCTCATGCACCTCGTCTACTGTTATTTTCCCGTCGTTATCTCTGTCAAACACCTGGAAAGCCCGCTGCAAATCAACTGCCTTCACCCCGCCTTCCTTCCGTTGCACTTCCACAAACTCGTGGAAATTGATGAATCCATCGCCATCTAAATCTGCTACCTCAAATATCTTCTGTACTTCTCTTGTAAGGAGATGTCCTTTGCCTAAAGCTCTTAATATGCCCTTGTACTCCTCTGGAGATATTTTGCCATCTTTGTTGGAATCAAATTTGTTGAATACTTGCCTTAGCTCTTCTGTATTTGGCAAGTAAACACGCAATGCTCCGGAGCTTTGTCTATCTTTAGAGAACAGTCTTGAAGGTTTCTTTAGGACTTTTCTCTTTGAGAGACTATATTGGAAATCAAGAAAACTGAAACTAGACATATTCTGGTAGCTTTCTTAGCATGGGGAACTTACGATGGTTTAGGCCATCTATTGACTTGAATAAATAGCAACAAATGTAGGGGCATCAAGTCTGATGGAAGATTGGATTGAATATATTCTGATGCTTAAAGAAACTTGGGACTGACCACCAATTCATGATACTTGCCAGTTAAGAAACATAAGAGGAACAAGGTGAGAAGGGTACATTGCAAAAGGAAAAGAATACTTTTCATTGTGTTTGTAGACAAGATTAGGATGTGTTTGCTTGATTCTGTTATCCAAACTTCCTTGTCGATAAGGTCATTTATCTCTTGGAATAAGCCACCACTTTTCCGAGTTTATTCGATTTCCTTTACCCGTTCATGATGAATACTTTGCTAAAAGCAGAAGCTTGGAAAGTGGGAGGATAACCGTAGGATTGATTAGTACAAATAGATTCGTGGGAGTACTTCGTACATTCCTGGAAGTCTTCAATCAGATCAATATATGTGCTTTGTTATCCTCTGCATATAATAATAATAAATATATAACAAGTGGTCAACATCTGAAACAGTATAATATTCGAAATAAGTAAAGCTTAATAAGGGGGCAGTATTTGTTTTAAGTTCAATGGAGCAGTCAGGCCAAATCTGTTGTTCGTACTAGAGAAAACAATTAGTCTGATCTAGGTGATACTGATAGGAGGCGCCTGTAGCTCAGTGGATAGAGCGTCTGTTTCCTAAGCAGAAAGTCGTAGGTTCGACCCCTACCTGGCGCGATTCAGAATTGCCCATAATGCGATTCAATTTAAATTGTTTTAATTTTCGAATAATTTGGCGCAGCATCGGATTTTGGTTAAATCTTTTATCAATCTCATTTATTCTCTTATTAGTTATTAAGGAAATAAGGCCCAAGTAAAATATTAAAAAAATAAGTAAGGTTGTAGCATTGTCGTCTTTTAATCCAATCCGGGCTTCGAGCATAATGAAGTCAAGACTTGGGCCTGAAATGAATTAATCATGAGGCGCTCAACTCCATCAAACTTCTTTTCTTATTTACATTAGCAACCTTCTTATACTATGAATAATTACATCTATTTACCAAGACCAACAGAAAAAAATTAGGTATTATATGTCTATTTACAAAACACAAATTAACGTCTATAAACGTTTTTTAGGACAGTGGTAAAGAAGAAAAAAGGAAGGAAACAAAGTCAATTGCATAATAATGTATTAACTTTCACATAAATTGGAGGGGCAAAATGGTAAAACAATGATGAACAATCATAATCTGGTTGCATCATAATTAATGTACGGTAAACGTATAAGTATAATTTTCACCCCCTAGAACTGTCAATTAAGAAAAAAAATGTGAAATTTAATGTCACCGTTTGGAAATTGCTAATCGACTCAGTTTCAAATCCCACAATAAACGAATCGACTATTTGTCTTCTAGGTCTATCTCTGTCACACATGGTTATCCTAGTGTGATTTGTCTGGTTGACGATGTTTGTAGGCTTCAAACTGCGAGTTTACCTAGTGCGCAGTTTAAGGTCGGCTACGGATTCCCGCATCATTAAAAATGAATAGGCCCAACATGTAATGACCCATAAGGAAGCCCTAAAACTACTGCTCAACTGATTTATATTATTTTGGCTGTAAGTAATTTATTTATTTATTTTCAAAAAAAGATAGTAGGTAAATTATTTATTTGCCCCTTTTTTTTGCTGGTATTTATATATTTTTCTGGTTGTTTTCGGGTTGATTAATGCAGAACTGGATCCCTACTTGACTGAAGTTAAATGTGTTCCTTTTCATTGTAAGTCTTAAGTTTGTGACAAAATGGAAGCAAAACTCATACTAGGAGCAGTCTCGAGAATTTTTCAGAATTGCTCCCATAAATTTTTAAGATAAAAAAACCATTTTTGGTCTATTTTATGCATTTATTCTAATTTTAGTCGTCGACGCCAAGAATCACACATTTTTTTTGCTGGAATCACCCATGTGACCTGCACGTGGGACAGTTCTAAGGGGCGTTTTTGTACTGTTAGCATTTCTTGTTCAAACGATATAAAATAAATTAAATTAATAAGCTAAATACGCTATAAAATCCATCTTCTTCCCCTACCGCACCCTTACCTCGTGTCCCGCTCGCTCCACCAGAATTTGTCTGACACTATTGTTAAAGCTTCATTTGATGGTGATTTTCAGTCATTTTCTTGAATCAACTTAGACTTAAAACATACCCCAAAAGTACTTTGATCTATGATTTTAATTTAACTCATACTATTAGTCGATGTACTGAGTGTTTGGTAGTACTAAGTCTATTAATTTTTGAGTAAGATCTATTTTTTTCTTCAATACTATGGAATTACAATGCTTGGTGTTCATGGCACTTCTAAATTTTAAAACATATTCACTCAAGTTACTATAAAATTCTGAACTAAACCTACTTGTGGACTAAAGAATTCAGAGAAATTTAAAATGTAGAATCGATAAAAACTTCAAAAGCAAAATATTTTTAAACATTGTATTAAATATGCTTTTAATCAGATTTATCTCATTACCTTAGGTTTTGTTGAACGTAACGGGTGTAAAACAGAAAACAAACCAGAATTAAAGTCGAGGCAAGAGTTGGACTCTTTCTCTTTAAAACGATATTTGTCCCGCTCAGTGCTTACGGTTTGATCGGCAATCGCTTCTCAAGATGCAGCGACTATCTTCTTAATATGGCAGCACTTCGAATATTAAGAAACGGCGAACTAAAATATTGTTTTGAACTCTCGGAACAAAACATACTGAAAGAAAGAATGTTTTTGATTGAATGTATTTTGAGGAGGAGGAGCCTGCCTTTTATAGATTTCGAAAGTGGGCCTAGGGGGTGACTGGACGGGCATGTCCTTTCCACGTCACAGCTTTTCTGTCAGAATATGCACCACTTCGGCTGACTATACACCTATATGAACGTGAAAGGTGGCATTGTTTCTGGTGACTGGGTGCGTAAGTGACTGTTCGTTACTTAATTAAACTTTGTCTAAAAAGATAAGTAATGGATAGAAAATCTCAATCCCAATCCCAATCCCACGTCCGGGTCCGGTCCAGACGGACGGCGGCGGCGCGCGCGTGTGGGGCTTGAATTGAAGCATAGCCCATCTAAGTCTTCTCCCATTCAAAGACTTGTGGTACCCTTTGGGGCCCAAACCCATATCACAAAGAAGCAACTTATTAGGTGTACTAGTTTAGCTCAAACTTTCCACGTGGGATGGTGACTTTTCACCTTCCCACCTATTTCTTTTCATTTCTTCAAGATAACTTATTTCAACTAGCTTACTTGTTCATTTAATTTCTCATTCATCCCACAATGGTTTTGAATAATTAAATATACTAGATTCATCTACACGAAACGTAGATTTCATTAAGTTAAACAAGTTCCACTTTTATAAAGAGGAACATACTCAAATAAATTATCAAAATCATAGAAAAGTCATAATTTTTCCAACAGATTTTAGAGTATAACCACATTTCTTGCCATGTTAAAATGATAGCTTTCAACTATTTTATTTGCTGCATCAAAGTGCGGAAAGAGAGATTATAACTCAAACAAAAAAGCTTTAAGTTTGAATTTGTCGAATTTAACTAGAAGCTCAGCCTTGTCACTTTCCATCAAATTACATAACTTTCTAAGTGGAGATGAGCACCTGAACATAATGCAATTGAGTGATGCATCCACGAATCGTATGTTGGGAAATTAATTTATTTTTAAGAACAATAGACAAGATATTAAAAAAGAAATGAGAGGAGAAATAATTGATGAATCTTAGTTGTATTTATTTTATATTTAAAAAAAATTAGTGTTTTATCTTCAATGATACCGCCTCTGCCAAGTGCCAGCAATATGATTTAATTTGCAACTTATTCAATTACAGAAATTTCTCTTTTTCTCTTCTTTGTAAAATTTCAATGAATCAACAAATATAATAGAGAATATTTGAACCAGGTAAAGAATAAATCAGATAAAAAATGAGCGTTGAGTGCTCTGACAAAAAGAGAGCTACTTAGCACAATTCATCAAAAAGAGAGAGAGAGAGAGAGAGAGCTACTGGGCACGTGTTTCTTATATATGCACGTGTTAAATGTGAGAAAATTTGTTTGTTCGAATATGCGGCTTTTATAGGCCGCATTCATCCTAGGACGACGTCAACATCTGTAATATTGTTGTAGCCAGATTTACTTAGTGGGACCCGTCACCTTCCGCTGTTTTGCCCGCGTTAAACTTTCCTTTAGTAGTAAAGTACCGAAAAATTCTTTCCGTTAATTGCACGTTTTAATTAACAGATGTATGGGCTTTTATATTATTTAATATTAATTAACTAAAGATTGATCTAAGTGTTGTGTGGTTCAAAATAATATGAACGGTGTCAGCTACGAGGTTAGGAGCCAGGTAATGTCGAAGATTATTAATCACTATAACATATAATTTGTATATCAGTTATTTTTTATTCACCACTAAAATACTATTTCACCATAAACCTTCATGAAAAAAGGAAAAAAAAAGAAAGAAACAGGAAAACACCATTTGATCTAAAAAAAACGACGCTAAACTTTTTCTTTTATTTAGAGGGTATCAACACAATTACTTTGTGATTTATTTATTGTTTTTCCTTATAAAAAAATATTTATAAGTCCTTGCATCAAACCAAATCTACAAAACTCTAATATTGTGAAACTTTTAGTTTTAAAGGTATATATAGAGTTTAAATAGAATAAGCGAGAAAATTTTGAGAAAGCTTTTATCAAGGGGGTAACAACTTCTTTATATTACAAATATGACAAACCAAGTGAGATTTAAATCTCCAACTTGTGCATTCGCGATAAAATTATCTATGGTGGTAAAACAGTCAAACCAGACTAAGGAGGTTAATTGGCTTGTCCTTAGTGGGCGTTGAAAGCTTCTTATGTCATATACAAGGAAGATTCATACAATAGTTTACGTCTCATGTTGTATGTGTCTATGTGGGAGAGGTGATTGACTCTAAATTAACCGTGTGCAAGTACAGTTAAAAGTAGTTAATAACGTTTTGGCTCCACTGGGCTATAAAGATTTTGATGTCAAAAGTGGTGACGGCACTACATCAAGGATGTTAGATCAGATCAACAACACAACTTGTTCAATCACGTGTTTGTGGCTTAAGAGCTAAATATAGACTTATTAGTAGAGTCTTGTCAACGAGAATGAGTTTTTGAATGAACAATCTCGTGGTTAGAGTTTCAAGGTAGAAATAAGATATTTGTGGAAGAAACTATACGTAGTTAAATTATTTATACATCATCACCATGCATTCACTCTTTTATTTTTCATTCAAATTCTTTTTTTCACTTGTGTAGTTGTGTATTATAAAAGTACTTTTTGTGTTTTTTTCCCATTAAGGAGCAATATTCCCTTTTTATATCTATCAAATGAGACCATTTTTACCAATACATGTTATTTGCACTTATATATAAAACAGGTTTGTTTGTGAGGATATAATATTAGTTTTGATTTTAGGGCAATTATTTATTGTATAACAAATACACCATATGAGAATTATCTCTGATTTTAGCTTATAATATCTGGTTCATTATATTCACTAGCCTTGGTGTTGAAGTTAGGAGTGTAATGTTTACTTTCATAATAAGTATACTAGTCGACTTGTTCCGAACGTCTAACTTCATTAAGCTTCAGTTGATGATAAAAAATGACATGTGCAACAAGACTCTTCGTTAATGGATGTTAAAATTGATGATAATATTAATCAAATTTGGATTCTTCTATCAATGTAAAAAGACTTAATTAATAAAATAAAAACTATACTCATTAGTCATACTGATACATATGCAAATATGTCTTGAATTATCATTTCATCACAAGACTCATTGACATATGGATGCGCTTCTCCCTCTTAACTAACCAAAACAACAGAGCAAAGGCAGAAGCCAAACTTTACTTTATAAACATTATAAACTACACAATCCCGCCATTGGCAGACTCCGATGAGTGATACTGACAGCTAATTAAACTCCTCAATCCATCATACTCATCCACTCTTGAATTTCATTTTCTCCCATCATCAATTCCCAAATGTCATTTTGTATATTATAACTACTCACTCCATTTTCTTGATTCCTAAAATTAGACGACTTACTCGCCACCGATGACACGACAGATGACGCAGAAGCAGAAGCAGAGGCCGTAGGGGAAGAGGATACATAATCCGAGAACGAAAAATTAATCTTCGCTCTTGGACCACGAAACCCAATCGCCGCCCTATCGTAAGCACGCGCCGCGTCCTCGGCCGTCTCAAATGTCCCGAGCCACACACGAGCCGCCTTATGCGGGTCCCTAATCTCCGCGGCCCATTTTCCCCATGGCCTCTGCCTCACTCCCCTGTAATTCTTATTCTTCTTCTTTCTCTTCTTGTTATTAATGTTATCAGCAACAACCTCCTTTTGACCACTCTTGTGATTGCTGTCATCAAAGAAATTGCACCCTAAGCACCCATTTATTCCGCAAACACGACAATTCTCGATGAATTCTGGAACGGTGAAAAACCCGTTGGAGGGAGGAGGGTCTATTGTCGTGGTCGTGGTCGAGGAGGTTATTAAGTGCTGTAGTGCCGCCACCATGGCTGAAGCTTCATCTTCAATTGTAAGTGGATAGTAGTGGTGGTGGCTCATTAAGCTACCATTGTTGATGTTGTTGTTTGACTTATCCATTGCTGCTAGCTGACTTTCTTTTCAGTTCTTGAGTTTCAGATATATTTCTGTTGTGGATTTTGTTTGTGTTTTGTGTTGAAAAGAGTTTGGGGGTCAATTGGAGCTATATATATACTTTCCGGATTTGCCAAAAAGGGACAGGCTGGCAGTGACAGTCTCTGTACGCTAATTTTACACGGGATTCCGTTCACACGTGAGGAATTAGAGGAGATGACATGGCAGTAGTTAAGTTGTTAGCTGTGGGGTAGACTGGTCATCAGTTATTTTTTATTCACCACTAAAACATTATTTCAACATACACTTTCATGGGCAAAAAACAGGAAATACCATTTGATCTAAAAAAAAATGCTAAATATTTTCTTTTATTTATATTGAATATGCAGAAAATTGAGAGGGTATAAACAAAAAATTTGGAATATATAAGTCCTTGCATCAAACCAAATCAACATAATAACTCTAGTATTGTAAAACTTTTAGAATTAAAGGTATACCGTTTAAATAGAATAAGCCATAAAAACGTGAGAGAACTTTCATCAAGGGATAACAACCTATGTATATTACAAATATGACAAACCAAGTGAGACATAAATCTCCAACTTGTGCGTTCACGATAAGATTGTCTATGGTGGCAAAATCAGCGAAGAGGTCAATTGGCTTGTCCTTAGTTAGCGTTGAACGCTTCTTACGTCATATACAAGGAAGATGCGTACAATGGCTTGCGTCTCCTGTCGTAGATGTCTATGTGGGAGAGGTGATTGAACAACTATCTCGTTCCAAATTATTTATGGTGGAGTTTGTTTGATGTTCGAACATATATCTGGTAATCGAACAATGGCTATAAGTTATTTATGGTGAAAATAAAGGAGTTTGTTTGATGCTCAAATATATGTTTGATGGTATGCATGGAAGAAAAATGGGAATACAGAAAAGAATAGTATACTGAATATATGTGAGTTTTCTTTGATGACGTGAACTAAAAACACTTTCCGAAAAGCAATATTTTCACTATTAGAAAATCTGCTTCCCAAGATACAACAAGAAACTTAGAAATATTTATAAGATGCAGAAAATACTAAGTGAATCAAATCATAATATGTATCAATATATATATTTATAGAACACGAAGAGTTATAATTGAACAAACATGTTTATTCACCAACGGTTGTGCCCCGTAGGATAATTGCAACCTTTCAATAATAATAATACGAGTTGTAACTCTACACAAATGGTTGTGTCCCGTAGGATAGTTGTAACGTTTTAATAATAATAATACTACGAGTTACAACTCTTAACAACTAGTTATGTCCGTTGGACAGATTTGCATCCATTCACTAATAAATTCAGATTTTAAACGTAATAAGATCTGAATATTAAAATACTATGGGTTGTAACTTTTTACTAATTTATTTAGATTTAAAATAAAATAAAAATCAACAATCCCCTACTAGCTGTGAATAATTATTTCCTACAATGTAGGATACTCATTTTTCCCAACTAAAAAATATAGTCAACAATCCCCTACTAATTGTGAACAATTATTTCTGCCTAATGAATTGACACAAATACGAGAATATATCTTTTGATTTGGGCCTTCAATTATAGTAAATACTTTAAAGTCTTAACGAAGTTATATGTGTCCGTAGATTGAACCTCAACTCCTAATGTTAGTACCGAAAGTATCACACATATATCAATCATTTTAGTGTCTTATAGATTTCCTTCAACAACATTAGCACTATTATATATGGTCATGTGCTAATCCTGTATGTCTATGAACATTTATAAGAAAAAACACATTTTCCTTACTAAAGCGGCACCACTTGTATGTTCACATAGGTAGAGTTTCTGATTTTGTCTCAGTTGCTAAAGGCACTTAACTGCTCCATTAAGAGCAACTGATCATCCTATTTTTATTCGCAACTGTCAACACTATTAATTTATAGTGTTCTCAAGCAACGTATCAATGACTTGTTTGTACCCATTGGAATTTAGAATCAGAAGTTTACTGATTTAAAGTTGGGTTTCCATAAACTGTGTTTAAATTTAACGTTTTAAGTCTTATACCATTAGTCGTACTTCTCACTAGTTACTTTGTAAGCGGTTTAGTGATGAGATCGGCTAAATTATCACCAGACTTAACATATATTATGGTGACCACCCCATTTGATATTAACTCAAGAATATATGAATGCCTCATGCTCATGTCTAGACTTTCCATTATATATATCACTGTATGAACAAGACATTGCCGCTTTATTATCACAATGTAAAGAAGTTGATGTCGTGCGTTTTGGCCATAACCTAATATCAGCTTACAGATCTTGCAACCATTCTGCTTCTTTGGCTGCTGCTGCAAGAGCAATGAATTCGAATTCCATAGTTGAATGTGCAATGCGAATTTGCTTGTTGGAAGCACAATTAATAGCTCCTCCACCTAAAGTAAAAATCCACCCCAACTTGGACTTACTTTCGCTGTTATTTATCAACCAACTTGCATCACAATATCCTTCTAGCATGACTGGATAATTACTATAAACAAGGCTTAAAGCTTTAATTTTCTTTAAGTATTTGAATATTCTACTAACCTCTTTCCAATGATCTGTGTTGGGTTTACTTGTAAACCATCATACACACAACATATGCTATGCCGGGCCTTGTACAATGCATTGCATACATAAAGCTACCAATGTCACTTGCATAATCTAATTGTGTTATAATTCTTTCATGATTTCCAGACTGTTTGACACTACAGTCAAATGGAGTATTTGCTTCTTTTATACCAAGACGTTTGAACTTATCAAGCATTTTTTCAATATAGTGCAGTGTTGTGAAAGACGTTGGGCGTAAGCGAGACGTTTTTCATAGTTAGGGGCGAGGCGTAAGCCTCGAGGCGCCGGGCGTAAGCCCAATAAAAGTTGGCATTTTATTTATTTTAAGTACTATAATATTATAAATAAGTATATAATAATACAAAAAAAATATGAAATAGAACCAAATAATAAACTTATAACCTCCAAAATATTCAAAATACACTTAACTTAAAACTTAAACCAAATTGCTCATATGCAAAACTCAAAAATATTAGTCAAGTACTCAAGTCCTACGAAGTCTCAAAGAACATTTACAAATGCTTTCACAAAAGAACCATACGAGAAGAAAATTAAAAGTTGCGAACTATAAACTACCAAACTAAAATAAGTCTTACGTAACTCATTGCCTTACTTAGTCACTTTCAAACATATCATCATCTAAAAGATCATCTTCTTCATTCACGCCTACTCCCCTATTTTGAATATAAGGACCATTTAAAATTTCAACGTCGGTAAGCGTAGTTATTTCTTCATTTGATCTTCTTTCAAAATGACCTTCTAAATCTTCTACTTCATCTTCATCAAGGTTTGTGCATGCCTCACTGCTTTCTCCTGTGCGACGAGGTCGGCCTAATCAAATAAAAATCTCAAATGTAAATAATATTTTTCAATACATCGAATATATTATATAATATATATATATATATATATATATATATATATAAAGGAGACGTACTGCTAGAAGCTTCAGTTGTCTTTGTTTTCTTTTGTGGTCGACTTGAAGAAATATTAGCACTGACAGAGGTATCATGACGAGAACTACTCCCCATATCATATGTGTTAACAGGATGATAATTCACCTGCTTAAAATAAACAATAAGTCAATTACTGGAATTACCAAATAAGTTATTATATGATTATGCGACCTACTTCCGCGATACAGGTATCACACCTCTTGGAGCACATCTCCCACACAACAAACTACTGGAGTAAAAGCCAACATGAGGAATATGAAACCAAGGCAGTCTCAAATACGAAAGCTCTCGGAACTCATACTACTTTCCAAGAAAATTAAGCTCTCGGAAAGAATGAGTCAACGGACTACAGTCCCAGAACCTTGGCAAAAACCCTTCCTTGACTATACATTCCAAACACGAAAGCTCTCGGAACACTACTCTCAACGATCAGACTAAAAGTCAGAACTTTACAAAATAACTCAACCAACCTCTCTGGACACTCGGAGAAAGAAGAACACCTACCCACGATAGCTTAAAACCTCTCGGAGACCAACTCACCCACACCCTCTCGGAAAATATCTTGGGACACTTACTCCAGAATACGCATCTCTCGGAACAGCACTATCATTAAAGGGAATACTCCAACTTGGCCCTCGAAGCCACCATTAGAGACAGCAAAGGAAGTAATCTACCCCGTATCACAAAGAAGACCAAAGCCCTCGGAAAGGATACAGTCAGCACTCAGAATGAACACGTTATCTTATTGGTTGAATAAGCATTGTAACACGTGTAAACATAACCACATGCATAACGACACCTGTAAACACATGCACCGTGACACCTGCCCCTATCAAAACCTATATAAAGGGAGATATCAATAGAAGAAAAGGGGCAACTCAAGAACGAGACTCGGAAATGTAAGAAAATCCACTCGGAAGAAAGAATGAAGTATAGTTAATAAAAGGAAGGAAGATTCTTGTCCATTTTTCCTTCTCGTAATGATAGCATTTAGCCTTTGAACCACGGGCAAAGGCGTTCCAACCTTAATAAATAATTCAGTTAATAGGGAATAATTCCAAACCCGTTAACAATATGCTTCAGAAGGAACTTGCCTAATCACTTATACATCAAACAAATTGTCATCATCAAGCCACGATGCATCAATAGGAAGCAATGGGTCTTCTTTTTCAGTAATCCACTCATCATCTGAATCAACCTCCTCAATAACAATCAGATCAATTCCTTGCAACTTTCTTCTAATACTTCTTTCACGTAGTCTGGTATTGTACATCACATAAGCCAGAGCATTTAGTTTTTTTATGCTCAAGCCTATTTCTTTTCTTTGTATGAATCTAGCATTAAAAAAAATGAGAATGACATACTAATTAAACAAATTAACTAATATACAAACAAAACATATTTTACCATTTCAAATGAACTCCAATTTCTTTCACAACCAGATAAACTACAAGTTAGGCTTAGCACACGAGTTGCAAATTTAGTCAATTCCGGTGTTTTGCTCCCAAGTCTTGTCCACCAATCAGCTACCAAACAAATCACACACCAAAAAATAAGCAACACTTTAAAATATCACATAAAAAGAAGTTGATTTTTTTATTGCACTAATAAAAATAAAATGTTTTACCTGGAGAACGCAACTTCCTTGAGTCAATTGCAATACGACTCTCAAACTCTCCTGTTGCACTATCATATTGGTCAAGTTGAACATCGGCCTTAAGCCTGTCTCTGTAGCTCAACATCATGTCCATACACTCGTACAACCCCTCCTTTACTCCTTCACAAAAAGAAAATCTATCCTCAAATCGAAGTTGAGGGTTCAAATAATACCCAGCAGCATGCAATGGCCTGTGTAGTTGTGGCTTTCACCTAGCATCAATTTTATTCCATATAGGCATGTACTTCTGCACATTGTTATTACAATTGAAAGCAATTTTTTCTCTAGCTGCATTCATCAACTCATATATAAAACCCATTGCAGGTCTTTTTTTCCGAATCAACCTCACGTAGCACACTTACAAGTGGAATCACACTCTGAATACAATATTTAACACGACCCCAGAATGATCGATCAAATAATACAGTATCTCGAGCTTTTATACCTTCTGGGTTTTTTGCCCACACACTTGAATGCCATTGTTCTGATGAAAACATGCTTTGTAAGGCTTGTTTTTGTTTATAGATGCTCTGAAGAGTGAGATAAGAAGTTGCAAACCTCGTCACTGCAGGTCGAATAAGTTCATTGTTCTTTGTAAACGATCTCATCAAGGTTAGAAGCAGAGTGTGAGCATAGATAAACTTTACAACTTGTTTAGCCTTTGCAAGTGTCTCTTGATAAATCTTCAGCTCTCCTATATCTTCCAACAAAAGATCTATGCAATGTGCAGCACATGGTGTCCAATACAAATTCCCGTACTTTTCCATTAGCCTTTTTCCAGCATTCACATAATTGGAACCATTATCGCTAATAACTTGAACAACGTTCTCTTCTCCAATTTCATCTATCACCGTGCTAAGATAATTGAACAAGAGCTCACCATTTTTTATGGAATCGGATGCATCAATAGATTTCAAAAACCATGTGCCAGCAGGACTATTGACAATAAAATTTATGAGGCATCTACCCTTACCATCGGTCCAGCTATCTGACATTATAGAGCATTCGTATTGTTTCCATGCTGCTTTATGCTCTTCCATCTTTTTTTTTATATCATCTACCTCGGCCTTCAGTATCCAAGTCCTCAAATCATGAATTGAAGGTGGTGTAAATCCAGGCCCAAAATCAGAAATAGCTTTGCACATGGGCATAAAATATGGATCTTGTGAAGCATTAAACGGAAGACCAGCTGAGAAAAAGAATCTTCCAATCTTGCGACACACTTCTTTCCTTTTTTTTTTTCCATTTAGAATTCAGAGTACCTAGTCTTGCATTTAAGTTGGCAAAATTATCCATTGGACCTCTTACTCGAGATTGTGAAGCTCGATCTCCATGTTCTGTTGATGTTTGATGATGTCCTTCAGCAGCTTGTCGTATATCTGTCAATATGGCATTACGGTGGCCTTTATTCTCTTCAACTTGAGTTAATGCAATTCTGCACTTCTCTTTAACTTCATTAGGAGCAAGTTTGCAAGCGAGTACACTTTTGTGTGTACCAGCTAAATGTTGTTTGAGCCTATAGATAGTGCCGCTACATACATGCTGACAAAAATTACACCGAACATATTGTTGGGTTGAGGTTGCATTTGGGAACGAAGTTCCATAAGCCCAAGCAAAATTCCTTTTTTTGGTCTTTGATTGAGTTTCACCATCATTTTCAGCCATTATAGAAAGAAACCTGAAATATAAAAGTGTAAAGATTTTATCCTTTTACATCACGTATAATTCTTTTGATATGAAGTTATGAACAACAACCATATATACTTACATATTATGATGAAAAAAGAGAGTATACACATAGATACATAATACATGCATCTAATTCTAAATCAATATTTACCTTTAAGGGTAAACTAGTTGTTGCTAGCATGCTAGTTGCAACTTGGTACTAAGAATAACAACTTAAGAAGTAAATTTATAGAAGATTTTAAGTTACACAGTAGAGAAGCTAATGAATTCAATAATCAAACTAAGACCTTTAATACCTACGGCTGAAAGCTACTCTTACAAATGCAATGAAGTACTAAAACCTTTAACCAATTAAACATGTACTTTAGGGAGAGTTGAAGTGTTGGCTAAAATTAAAAACAAAAACTCCATACAAACAGAATAGAAAAAGAAAAAAGAAGTTCACTAATCATACCTGTAGAGAATTGGGATCAACCGTGCACAAAAAAACTGATTATATAAATTATCTTATATCATAATCATGGTTCGATTGTTAAAATAATGAAAGAAAAGAAAAGAATTGGAGAATAGCAGGTGAGGTGAGTTCACGGTACTGTTGCTAACTTTTCATATTCTTTAACAATGCAAAAACCCTTTTTTCTTTCTTTACTTTTTTTTTTTGGGCTTTAGAATATTTTAACTGGGCCTATTTTATGTTTTTTTTTAATTCATTAGAGGGCTGGATTAACTAAAAAAGAAGGAAAAAACTCAGCCTTTTTTCTATATTTGTTGGGCGTGTGTAAACGGCATGGGCGTATGCCCAGTCGCCTTTTTCGTTCTGTGCGCACGCCCCGAACGTCGGGGCGTGCGCCCCACAAACCTGACGCCCCAACAATGCGCCCAGAGGATGTTTTATGTACATTTCGCCCCAGGCGCCCCCCGGGCGTGCCCCGGGGCGCGCCTTTCACAACAGAGATATAGTGAGCTTGATTCAAGGAATAACCCTTATCATGCTTGGTTACCTTAATACCTGAAATAGTATCTATTTCTTCTAAGTCTTTCATTTGAAAGTTTAAAGTTAAATACCTTTTGATATCCTCAATGCCTTTGATATTTGTACACAATATTAATTCCATTCTCATTTGTTACTTTACAATAGATGCACTTATCAACATTATTATGTTTGAACACATTTGATAAGGTTACTTCATCAGATTCTTATGCCACTGTTTTGGAGCTTCTTTCAAGCTATTTAATGACTTGACTAGCTTACAAACTTTTGATTCATTTCCTGAAAGAACATAATCTCTAGGTTGCTTCATATACACATCTTCACTTAAATCACCGTTTGAATATGCAGTTTTAACATCTATTTGATGCAAATATAATTTGTGAATCAATGCCACATAAAATAATGTTCTAATAGATGTTGTTCTTGCCACATGTGCATAAGTATCAAAATAATATATGCTTTATCTTTGAGAAAAACCTTTAGCCACTAAATGTGCTTTGAAGGTTTGTACCGAACCATCAGTTCTATATATTCTTTTAACACTCATTTACTACCAATTGGTTTAGAACCAGGACGTAAATCAACTAAAATCCAAGTACCATTAGACATTATATAGTCCATTTCGTCATTTATCGCTACTTTCCTTAAAAAGGTGTCTCTTGAAGTCATTGCTTCATTAAAGGTACTTGAATTATTTTCTAAATTTGATAAAATAGGTGTTTTGTTTAGAACTTTGGTTCTATCTCTTTCAACAGGAAAGGAAATGGAATCCCTTGAGATAAAATCAGAATCCAAGAATTTGACTTTTCTCATTCATTGGATTCTTCTTGGTTCTATAGTTTCATCGATTTCTTTTCTTTTCTCACCGACCCCCACATTTAGTCAATTTGATAAAACCTGATATTTCTTTTATTTTCTTTTGGTATCCCCAATGCCTTTGATATTTGTGCTAAAAATTAGCATATCATCAGCGTAAAGGCACAATATTATTCCATTCTCATTTGTTACTTTACAATAGATGCACTTATCAGCATTATTATGTCTGGACACATTTGATAAGGTTACTTCATCAGATTCTTATGCCACTGTTTTGGAGCTTGTTTCAAGCTATTTAATGACTTGACTAGCTTACAAACTTTTGATTCATTTCCTGAAAGAACATAATCTCTAGGTTGTTTCATATACACATCTTCACTTAAATCACCGTTTGAATATGCAGTTTTAACATCTATTTGATGCACATATAATTTGTGAACCGATGCCACAGAAAATAATGTTATAATAGATGTTGTTCTTACCACATGTGCATAAGTATCAAAATAATATATGCCTTCTCTTTGAGAAAAACCTTTAGCCACTAAATGTGCTTTGAAGGTTTGTACCGAACCATGAGTTCTATATATTCTTTTAACACTCATTTACTTCCAATTGGTTTAGAGCCAGGAGTTAAATCAACTAAAATCCAAGTACCATTGGACATAATAGAGTCCATTTCATCATTTATCGCTACTTTCCTTAAAAAGGCGTGTCTTGAAGTCATTGCTTCATTAAATGTACTTGAATTATTTTCTAAATTTGATAAAATATGTGTTTTGTTTAGAACTTTGGTTCTATCTCTTTCAACAAGATAGGAAATGGAATCCGGTGAGATAAAATCAGAATTCAAGAATTTGTCTTTTATAAAACATTGAATTCTTCTTGGTTCTATAGTTTCATCGATTTCTTTTCTTTTCTCACCGACCCCCACAGTTAGTCGATTTGATACAACCTGATTTTGTGTTTCATTTCCATCTTGAGATGGGACATAATTATGAATGAATTTGTTTTCAAAGAATTCAACATGAATGGATTTAACAATGACATTTGAACCTAAGTCTAATATTCTATATATATGCTTTTGAATTTTGTGCATATCCAACAAAAATACCTTTAATGTCTCTTGGTCCTAACTTCGACTTATGAGGATCTGTAACTTTATAAAAAGCAACACACCCTCACACTTTAAGAAAATGCTACGTGAATCAAATCAATATATGTATCAATATATTTGTAGAACACGAAGAGTTCTAATATTATGTATGGCCATGTGCTAATCCCGTATGTCTATTGTTAACAGGTTTGGAATAATACCCGATTAACTGATTTATTTAGAGGTTCGGAACGCCATTATCCGTGGTTCAAAGAAAGTAAATGACTATTTGGGAAAAATTACGAAAATATCCTTCCTTTATTCACTGAACTTCTTATTCCGAGGAGCACAAATATGATTTTATGCTTTTTGGTTGAGTTTTTGTATATGTTTCCCTCCTTTTCCTTGTTGTTTTTCATCTCTCCTCCTTTTCCCTTATATAGGTATGGAAGGGAGTATGTGTCACCATGCATGTGCTACAAGTGTAATGTTGCATGTATTACAAGTGTCCTTCTACAAGATAAGGTATATCTTGTTGACAAGGTGCTGACTAGGCTGATCCTCATCTTGTCCGAGGGCTACGGGGAGTTCCGAGGGGTTACTTCTTCTGTTTTCTTCCCTTTGATAGACGAAATCTTCTGTTTTCTTTTCTCCGAGGGGCTGAATTTCATGAGGAGGTCCACTAGCTGAAGTGAAGTGGGTGTCCGAGGAGTTTTCTATTCCGGGGATGGCTATTTCTTCATTGACTTCTTTGGTAAGATTTTCCGAGGGGCAGATTTGTCTCTCTAGGCTTGTAAGGCGGGCTCCGAGAGCATAAATATATATGTAAGGCTGTATTCTTGCCTATGGATCCTCGTAGTATGGATTCCGAGTGTTTCTTGTCATCGTGAGAATAGTGGCTCCTTTATGAATTATTCTTCGAGGGCTTCTTGGTCTTTTGCTGAATGACCTTCTTGATTTGGGCCTTCGGAGTAAGGGAATTTAGTGGTTGGTGCTTTGAGTAAGACGTTGTTTGGTGAATTTTGACCTCCGGGATAGTGATTCCGAGGGCTTTTGGAGTGTTCAGCAAGGAAGTATTTTCGTATAGTGGTCCCTCTTGGCGCGGTGATGGATATCCGAGTCGCGTGGATCCATCGGGGTTTACTCTTTTTCCGATGCCACGTTGATATCTTATTTTTATTCATCTGTGACTTTCCAAGGGACGCTTGGGTGTTCACTCGGGTGTCACGTCGTACCCTAGTAGGATATGTGAGTTCCGAGGGATTCTATTATCTCTTCGGATGCCACGTCATACCATAGTAAGGTATGTGACATACGAGAGTGTTTGTGACGATAGTATCATCCTTGGGATTAATCCCTAATTTAAGGGTTAATCTTTTGTTTAACTCATATAACCCCTTATTTATTTTTTAGGGTTAACACTAGCCCCCCCAAATTTCGATCGTTCTCGCAGAGACGAGTGAAATTTTATTTCGTGGCCTTAATAGGGCCAAAGGGGCTTTTTCTTTTGGTAATTTTTCCGAGGGCTTAGGATTTTCTCCATTCTTTTTTATGATTTACGGGGGTATTGTATGTATATAAATATATACTTGAAATACCGTGAAATAAAATTACCGTTATGGTCTTGGGAAGCAGCGGTCCAGATGAAGAGTCACTTTTATAACGGCTCTTTCTAGCCGTTGGATGTCTTAAATGACATTCATTCATCCGTGCGTTAATCTGCAGTAACGGCTAGCGCGTGGAACGACACGTCGCTTCCTGAGTGGAGACGTGGGGTGTGGGAGACGAGGCACGTTTTTAATGGCGGTCTATTTATAAATATACCCGTCCGTACCTTTTTTTTTCCCATTCTCTTCACAAAATTTTCAATCTTCAGGCTTCCAAATTTTTCTTAGTTCTCTAATTCTTCTCAAGCGGAAAAGAGCGACTTTTGTTCTTCTCATAGTTTTTTATTCACTTTCCTTTCACCCAATTCGTAAAATCTTCTTTCCGCTCAAAAAATAGATGGCTTCATCTGTCAACACGTCCTCTGCCGCTGCTGTTTCCGTAGATGCTCCTGTCCCCGTCGCGACTACCATTCCCCTCGTGGGGCCTGCTGCCGCTATTCGCAAGAAGAGGGCTGCCGTCGCCGAAGGGAGTGGCGCCGCCGCCACGAAAAAGGCTAGGGTTTCGAAATCAAAGAAACCCCCTCTCCGTGACTTCTCCAAAATTGAGAATGTTCAATCCGTGGTTACTTATGAACAGGTCATGGATTTGTTTGAGGCTACAGGAACTGCGATGGCGAATGTGACCGTTCACATTCCTTCGGAGAATCAGAGGGCGTGTTACCCTCCTAAGGGTATGCTCACGGTGTATTTTGCGCAAGTGAATTACGAGTGGCGTGCGTTTATGCCCTCTTTTTTCTGCGAAGTCTTCAAGACTTGTGGAATCTGCCCGAGTCAGCTGGTTCCCAACGGCTATGCCGCCCTCTGTATTTACGTATTCTGGTGTATGGTCAAGGGGTACGAGTGCAATGTGGATCATTTCTTGTCTATCTTCGATGTGGGAGTGTCACCTGGGGGATATCCCTTCTATCACGTTCACCACCGAGATCATTCGGCTAACTCTACGAAGAGGATTTTGGGTGCGACGATAAGTTCACACGGTGTTTGGAAGGACAAGTACTTTTATGTGAAGCCTGTACGAGGGAAATGGGATATGCCCTTCAAGTGGGGAGAGGGTGTGACTCCGATTCACACCTTAGCTGAAGATATGGTGCTCTCTCCAGTGATTGCCCAGCACGCCCTAATGGAGTCAGAAGATTTCTTGTGGTTATTTGATAAGTCTGGACTTCACTTCGTGGTGGGTGCTAATGACAACGTGAAGAAACCGCTTTTCGTTACGAGCATGCTCATGCCAGCTTTCAGTAAGTTTTCCTCCTGTTGCTCGTATGCTCTTTTATTCCATATCTACTTTCTTCAAGCAGTTTTTCGTACTCTTCCATTACTCGTTCTAAGACATTTTGGGGTGACGCAGAGGAGGTTCTGGCGAGGTACTATTTAGTACCCGGTTCCGAAGAAGTGGCTCCAAGTGGTCATAGCGGAGCTTCCGAGAAAGGAGATCACGAGGGGGCGGAAGCGCAGTCCGAGGAGGTAGGGATAGGCGCGGAGGCCGAGAATGTTTGTGAAAATATTCCGCCTCCTTCCGAGGAGGTTGGGGGAGTGCCTCTAGAGGCTGTCCCGTTACGACAGGTAGCTCCTTCGTCCGTCCTGACTTGGAGATCTGCCTCCGAGTCAGACACTGGTAGTCTTCCGAGGGGCTCGCAAGGGGGGCAATCTCCGAGGGCTGAAGAAGAAGAGTCTTCGTCTCCAGATGTGGTTTTAGTCTCTTCTCGAGACCCTTCTCCCATTATTCCTGATCCTTCTTCTACCCGTCCTCGTAAGTTTCTCTCTTTTCTACTTCTCTCCAACTTTTGTTATCGTTATCTGACCATGTATTTGGCGCTTGTAGATGTCGATAAGGGCAAGGCCCCTATGTTTCCAGGTGCAGATTTATTCGCTCAACTACTCCATCCGGACTCGGAGAAGCCGTCCGAGGGGATCGGTCAAGGTCCTACGGATCTACTGAAGGATTTTGAAGCGAAGAAGGAAGTGTGGGATACTCTGTTCCGGGGAGAGGGTCCCTCGACCACTGCAAAAGTTCCGGAAGCGGTCACAACGGAAGCCGTGGCCACGACTCCTGCTACTGATATTCCTTCTCCTATAGGAGATCTCCCGAAGAGGGTTCCCCTGCGGAGGTCAGCTTCCGTGGGGGATTTTTCATCTCAAGTGCCCGAGAAGGAGCCTTCGACTGTAGGGGAGGCATACCACGAGATCCTCCATTTCTTCGGATCTTCTCTTGCTTCGCCCGAGGAAGGTTATCAGTTTTTGCGGGCCAGCATGATCTGGATGGAAACAATCGTAAGTATTAGTCCTCTGGCCACTTTATTTTTAAATAATTTTCCTGTATCTTTCCTTATGTTTCTCTTCCTGTCTTGCAGTCCAAGAAGACTCGGGAGGTCCTCACTGTAGTAGAGAAACGCCATTCGAGGGAGGTGGCTGAACTAGGATCTCTCCAAAAGCAGGTGACTTCTCTCCGGGCCCAACTCTATGAAGCCGAATCAATGAGAGATGTTTTCCGAACGAAGTTGGAGGCCAGCGACTTTGCTTGGAGGGAGGATCAAAGAGCCAAGGAAGTGATGCGGCTCACTTTGCAGAGGATGCAGTCGGCTTACGATAAGTTGGAGGTGTCCGAGGAGTCTGTCCGAGTCCAATTGACTCTTCTGGAGAAGGAGAAGAGGGAGTCCGAGGAGCTTCTTCGTGCTCGGGTGGAAGCTCTGGAGAAAGAGAAGTTGGGGTGGTTGGAACGAGAGCAGGAGCTTCAATCTCGGATCAAGGAGTTGGTGGATTTGAAGATAGCCAAGATGGTGCCCCAGGAGGAGGTGCAAGCCCGAATCGACGAGGTTGTTCGGTACGCGGCAGTGGAAGCGGAGCGCCAAAGTGCATCTTTGTCCGCTCGGGATTCCCTTGGGCATATGCTATGGGGATGGTTAGAGTGTGCTACCGTAGCTCGTGGAGTAATGCCCCCGGGGGTAAACTTCGGTAGCCTTTTCGACGTCAAGAAGCTTGCCAAGCCGTCTCCTGAGCAGGTTCAAAATCTTCTCGAGATGTATGACGCGGTGATGACACCTAGAGGCTCCCCTGCTCCTCTTCCGACCGCGTCAAATCTTGGGGCTACTGGTTCAAGTGGGATTTCACCTCCACCCCCACCTCCACCGAGTACAGGGATTTAGAATGGGATCCCTTCTTTTTTAGTTTTTCTCCTTTTGTAACCTTTTCTTATGCTTTTGTAAACTTTTCCGAGAGCTTCTCGGATTTATGAATGAACAATTTGTCCTATTCTTGTCTTATTTGTCCATTAGCATGAGATATTAATAAATTATTAGCATGCTTACATATAAAACTTATTCTTTTTACTCCTCTTCAAAAAGATAAGCTAAAGACAAAATCTTTTATCTGTTGACTAAGTACATAACTTAGCAGGACGTGTCAAATTACATGCGTGCTTAAGAGTTATTTATCCTAATTAAGGACACTCATTAACACGTGTCACACTCCTAGGAGTGGGTGGGACAGCTCCAGCTTCTTTCCATAGGATTAGCTTATCACATATAATATGCCAGCAATGGTATTTATACCTTTTATTAAAAGCTATTTTGCTTTAACAGATAAATCATTTTACTTCATTCTTTTAGAAATCTACCTTCGTAAGACTTATTTTCATTCTCGTAGTTGTACTCAATACTTTATTTTCGACCTTCGTATAAGAGTAAACAGAAAACTTACCATTAAAGATGATGCCGCCACATCGCAGGCATGGGGGGTCCACATCATCAAGTAGTTCTTCTCGGAGTCGTGCTCGAGTCGGCCCTGGATCCCAGGTTTATAGTGCCTCCTCAGAGAGTTCTTCCCCGGGACAGCGTATTAGGTTGGTTGAGAATCAAGTGAACACTGGGACAAGTTCGTCTTCAAGGATGGGGAGTAGGTCATCGTACATGGATTCTCGAAGGATAGACCATATAAGGGATGTGTTCCTAGGTAGAGAACCGTATTCTCTTGCCGACGAGCGTTCTGAATTTAACTTAATACCTCTGACCCCCTCAAGGTTGATAGGTCGGGGAGGGTTGGTTCTGCCGTTAGTACTGTGTACGGAGAGTCTCTAGTAACACTTTTTACGGAATTCAATCTGAATTTCAATGATTTTGATGTGATTGTGCCCTCCCCGGACCAGAGAGCATATGACCCTCCTCCTGGATTCCTAACTGTCTATTGTGATCAAATGCACTGTGGATTACGGGTGTTTTTTCATCCTTTTCTTCGATCGCTCTTCCAGTATTGGCAAATCTGCCCGAGCCAGTTAACACCCAACTCGTATCGCCTTTTAGTGGGATACGTTTTATGCTGCGAGCTCCTTAACCTTCCCCTGTCCCCGTATCGGGTGGGGGCGATTTTTATCCTTCGGCCTTGTTCGGATGGAGTTCCCCTTTTCAGCCTGACCTATCGGGACGTCGAGAAAGCCTTCACCGGTACATCCAGTCCTCGCACTCGTAGGGGGGACTGGAAGCGGAGGTTTTTCTTCGTCCGTTCGAAAGGTCATTCGGCCCGATCATGGGGAGTGCCTATCCGATGGGGCTTGGGATACGTTTCGCCCACCTCCGAGACGTCGGGGCGGGAGTGGGAGGAACTGAGTCATTCCGGGTTATTTTCTGGCTCGTACGATATTACCGGCCTGCTTGCGTGTCCTGAGGCTCTTATTCTGGCAGGTCTTCAAGAGGGAATAAGGAGAGAGAATTCGCCAATTCATCCTCTTCATGGCAATTTCTATTTTCGTAAGTTCGAAGATCTGTCGACTTCTCTCTTATCAATTTGTGTGCCCTCGGGATCATCATATACTCTATATTTGTCTTATAGGTGCTGAGATGACGGCCTTTTCCATAGATCCATTTAAGGGTGTTTTTCTGGGGCGAGCTCTACATGGTATGCGCTGGGCGTCAGAAGGCCTTTCCGATACCTTCGTGGCAGTTACGAGGGCTGACTCCTCCTCGGAGAGGCAGGAATCGGGGGGTTCGCCCGTGGCAGCCCCCCCAGTGAGCTTTGTAATCCCTCTCAGGGCAGAAAATCCGACTACAACACTTTCTCCGATAGACTATCCAGTGCCTCCCTTGGTGTCACAATCTTTTCCTCGGATTTCCGATATCATGAATGTTATGGAAGGAGGTCCCGAGCGCGTACCTGTGTCACTGTCCGGGGGGAATCCTCCTCCCGTGGGCTCTTCTCCCGCGGGTGCGGACCCGGGGTTTTCTCCTCTCGGAGAGGTATCGAGGTTTTGCCGAAATTTTCTTAGCGGTCTACTAAATGTTACAGATTGTGAGCTCATGAGGACCCTTCCTTCCTCCCGTCTTCAGGATTTGGTTTGCAAAAACCTGTGTGAGGTAAATGCTCATTTTATTTGCAAATTTTTGTTACTTACCTTTTATTTCTCCAGTAGTAATCCATTCATCTTCATCCAGATTTATATGGTGCTGGACGCCATCGGATCTCGGGGGTGTTCCTCTTCAGATCCTGGCCTGGTAT
Organism: Linaria vulgaris; assembly: GCA_948329865.1. NCBI lineage: Eukaryota > Viridiplantae > Streptophyta > Magnoliopsida > Lamiales > Plantaginaceae > Linaria > Linaria vulgaris. The sequence continues at coordinate 113,951,257 of OX415249.1, read as the reverse complement.
ATCGTCGTCGGGATGAGTTAGAGCATGGTTTGTTGGAAGCTCAGACGGAAATTTCCCGTTTGCAAGAGGAGCATGAATGCTGCTAAAGCGATTCACGATATGGTCCTTCAGATTGAGAGGGATAAGTCTTGGGAAGTGGAGCGTCAATTAATGCTAGAGAGGACCCGAGTGACGAGTTTTCAAGCGAGTTTGGAGGAGTTGAAGAATCAACTTCGTCACTCCGATGAGCAATTATTACAGATGACTCGGGAGCGTGATGCGGCAACTCATCGGGTGCTAGAGATTATTCGCGCTCATGATGTTGCTTTAGTAGTGGCTCGAGTCCAAGCTGTTTTGGATATCGCGGGTCCTTCAGCTCTTAGGGAGTCTTTACGAAAGGAGATGCGTGATCTGGTCCGCATCGGGTATCGACTTGGTACGGATGCGGTTCAAATATTGCCAGAGTGCCCCAGGGACTTGGTCATTCCTGAACTTAATCTTCATCCCATCTTTCCTGAAGATAGTCCCATAACATCCGAGGGCGTGTTATTGGCGGATCCACTAACCTTATCTGAGGAGCAGCGTCGTCGCCTTATCCGAGAAGGGAAGCGTCCTTTACGAGAGGAGTAGTTTGTAGTAGGTAGTATTTAACTTGTAGTAGGTGGTCTTTTGGGGTCCGATGGCTGTTTATCTATAGTAGATGGCTCCTCGGGGTTAGGTTGCTTATAATGATTTCCTGTGTAAGGCTATCATTTTTGTTTTGCAAACCTATGTACCCTATCGGATTCGAATGTATCATAACCATCTATTTATGAACAAACAGTTTTATTTATGTAACAATGAAAATGTTACATTAAGCATAGTATTTTCTAAGGTTGAAGGAATTCCACGTATTGCGAAGAGTAGCACCTTCAGAGTTGGCAAGTAGATAAGTTGCGGGTCCGACAATTCCCGCTATCTTGTAAGGTCCTTCCCATCGGGGCTCAAGTTTGCCTACGTTTTTGGAGGCTCCGACCCGTTTTAGCACTAAATCACCCACTTGAAAAGTTCTAAGTTTTACCTTGGCGTTATAGTACCGTGCCATCCGAGTTTTGTATTCTTCAGCCCGAACGGCGGCTCGGATTCTTCTCTCTTCTAAGAGATCAAGGGCCAGAGCTAAGTTAGCATTATTGGCCACTTCTTCATATTCTTTGACCCGCCAACTCTCAATTGAGACTTCGGAGGGTACCACTGCTTCACAACCATAAGATAGGCTGAAAGGGGTTTCGCCTGTAGCGGTATTTTGTGTAGTCCGATAGGCCCATAATATGCCGGGTATTTCTTCCACCCATTTGGCTTTGTGCCAGTCGAGTCGGGCCTTCATATTTTTCAGGAGAGTGCGATTAGTTCTCTCAACTTGTCCGTTGGCTTGAGGGTATCCTACCGAAGCAAAACGGTGCTTAATTTCCCAATGATCACACCACTTTTCTAATCCTTGGTCCGTGAATTGCAGACCGTTGTCACTTACTAGGCTCCGAGGGACCCCAAAACGGCACAGAATGTTTCTCCACAAGAAGTTAATAACCGCCCCTGCAGTTATTCGTGCTAAGGGCTCCGCCTCTACCCATTTGGTAAAGTAGTCTACTGCTACGAGTAAGAACTTCTTTTGACCAGCATCGGGAATAAGTGGACCCACTATGTCTATTCCCCATTTGGCGAAAGGGCATGCGGTTAGATGGGGTTCCCACGGAGTCGCTGGCTGATAAATCCGAGGGGCATAAGCTTGACACGACCTACATTTTTCCGCATGGTTTTTGCAATCCTTGACCATTGTGGGCCAATAATAACCCTGTCGGATTATCCGTCCGACCATGCTTCCGCCACTGGTATGACTGCCACACACCCCTTCGTGAGTTTCTGCCAGGACAAGTTGAGCCTCTTCTTCATTTAAACATCGGGCATGAGGGTAGGAGTATGTCCTTCGGAATAATATTCCGTCTTTGAGGAAATATCGGATGGTCTTCTTAGACAACATTCGTCGGACAGATTTGTCCTCGGAGTACCCTTCGGGATCTTGTAGGTATGCTTTAATGGGTGTTATCCAGCTTATCGGAGGATTTGTCATGGTGACACTTACCTTTTCAGGTTCAGTCCTTTCTGATTCGCTCATGTGTAGCAGAGTGATTTTCCGAGTACGAATGGTGGTCAATTGTGCAGCCATTTTGGACAAGGCATCGGCTTCCTGGTTATCCCCTCGGGGAATCTGCACTAACTGATACTCCTCGAACCATGCTTTGGCCCGATGGACTACTCGAAGATAACTCTGCATCCTCTCTTCTTTGGCTTCATATGCGCCCTGAACTTGCTGGACAATTAACTGAGAGTCGCTATGCAGGCGGACCTTTCGTATTCCGCCTTCCCGAGCGAGTCTCATTCCGACCAGGAGGGCTTCATATTCGGCGTCGTTATTGGATACGGGATAATCAATTCTAACCGCGAAGTGTAGCGCCTCTTCTTCGGCTTCCGTGTTAATCAGGATTATCCCGGCTCCGCCATGCGTATTTACGGAGGAACCGTCCACGTAGACATGCCAGAGAGGTTCTTTCCTTTCCACTCCGATTCCCGTAAGTTCCACTACAAAGTCTGCTAGCACCTGGGCCTTGATAGAAGGTCTCGGAGCATAGGAGATATCATACTCCGTTAGTTCGACGGCCCATTTTATCAATCTCCCTGAGGTCTCGGGTTTATTGAGAATTGCCCGTAGAGGGTGTTTGGTCAGGACAGTGATCGGGTGGGAGAGAAAATACGGGCGTAATCTACGCGCCATGGTAACCAAAGTGAGTACAAGTTTTTCTATTAGAGTATACCTGGTTTCCGCTCCGAGGAGAGTTTTGCTAACGTAGTAGACCGGATGATGCTCTCCCTCGTGCTCTTTGACCAATACCGCTCCGATAGCCTCCTCTCCTACGGATAGGTACACGAAAAGTTCTTCCTGGGGCGACGGTTTGACCAGCAAGGGTGGTCTTACCATATAGCTTTTTAATTCCTGGAGAGCTTCTTCACATCGTGAGGTCCACTGGAATTCTTTGATGTTCCGAAGGATTTTAAAGAACGGGAGTCCTTTCTCTGCTGATTTGGAGACAAATCGACTGAGGGAGGCCATTCGCCCAGTCAGTTTCTGCACGTCCTTTATGGATTTCGGGGTTGGTAACCCAATAATTGCTTCAGCTTTCTCGGGGTTAATTTCTATTCCCTTCTCAGTGACCATGAATCCCAAAAATTTGCCTCCTCGGATACCGAAGGAGCATTTCCGAGGGTTTACCTTCATCCCAAAGCGATCCATAATAGCCAGGGTTTTTCGCAAGTCTTCGGGATGATCTTTCGCGGAACGACTTTTGACGACAGTGTCGTCTACATATACTTCTATGGTTTTTCCGATGAGTCCCGCAAACATGAGGTTCACCAATCGTTGGTATGTAGCTCCTGCGTTCTTAAGTCCGAAAGGCATGACTAGATAACAAAAGGTACCTGCATCCGTAATGAAGCTGGTTTTGTCCTGGTCCGGGAATGCCATCGGGATTTGATTGTATCCTTGGTCCCCGTCCAGAGTCGACAGGAGTGCACAGCCAGCGGTAGAGTCGACTAATTGATCTATGCTCGGTAAGGGATAGCAATCCTTTGGGCAAGCCTCATTGAGATCGGTGAAGTCAACGCACATCCTCCATCTTCCTCCCGACTTGGGGACCAAGACCACATTGGCCAGCCATTCGGGATACACGACCTCTCGGATTTGTCGTAAACTGAGAAGCCGTTGAATTTCTGATCGGATAATCTTGTTGCGTTCGGGTCCCATTTTTCTCTTCTTTTGTTGAATGGGTTTGGCCCCCGGCTTCACATTAAGGAAGTGTTGGCATACCTTATTGCTGATCCGTCCGGGGGGGCCTCCTTCCCATGCGAAAAGATGACAAAATTCCTTTAGAACAGATACCAATTAGGTTTCCAATTCAGGTTCCATATTAGTACCCATCTTGATCGCTCTAGCGGGATTTCCTTCCACGAGTTCTATCATCTTAAGCTCTTCAATGGGTTGGACTCGGGTTTCTTCTACTTTCCGTTTTTTGCCACTATCCGAGGGGTTTTCGTCTTCTTCGGGGAGTAGGGCATTCATTCGGCATTCTCTGGCTCTAGCTTGATTGCCCCGGACTTCTCCGATGCCTGCCAAGGTGGGAAATTTTACCTTAAGGTGGAGGGTAGAGGGGATCGCTTCGAATGACCGAATGGAGGGTCTGCCGCATATAGCATTGTATGTCCTTGACGAAGCCTCCACCACCCAAAATTTGGTGTGTTCCGTTCTTCGTAGGGCTCCCTCTCACCACGACATTGGCAGGGTCACAGTTCCGAGGGTATTACAGGCTTCGCCAGAGAAGCCTACTAGAGGGACTTCAGCCACTTCCAGTTGCTCCTTCTTCAATCCCATAGCTAGATAGGTGGGAAAAAACAAGACATCCACGGAGCTGCCCGTATCTATGAGGATACGTTGGATCTCAAATCCATAGATGGTAGCTTCAATTACCAAAGGGTCTTCGTGGGGGTAGACTACACCTTTCAGGTCTTCGGGTCCGAAAGTGATATTTGGTAACCTAGCCCCTTGGGCGGAGCATACTGGGAGCCCTTGTCCCACTCGTCTGGCTTCTTTGAGATATTTTGTCTTCTTACCCTGGGGTATTCTGGAAATGTCTCCTCCCTCTATCATGTTGATCGTCCGTCCCGAGGAGGGATTGACTTCGTACGTGTCGGGAGGGGGAGGTAGGTTCCGATACCCTGCGGTCCTTTCCCGTGACCGCCGCGGAGACGTAGCGGTTCTTTCTCGGGGGGTTCTTTGACGTTTTCTAGCCTTTTCTTGGGGCTTCCGCCGATGTTCCGCGGTTTGTTCTCGAGACTGCCGGTGGGGAGTATCCTCTTCCTCTCCAGGTCCTTCTCGGGGCCTTTTCCATACATGTGCTTTGGGCTCTTCGGGATTGTTTCTTTTTAGGTAGTTATGCAGATATCCTGCCTCCAGAAGGCGAAGTATTTCTCTTCGCAGGGTGGTACACTCTTCGGTAGTGTGTCCATAAGTTTTATGGAATTTACAGTACTTACCCGTATCCTTATCTTTGTTGGGAAATTTGGTGGGTCGGGGCCAGCGCACTTCTTCGTTGCCCCGCATCACGTTGAGTACTTCCACGGGAGCTAGGGTCATCGGAGGAAGGGGTACGGGTTTAAGGAATTTCTTGACTGTCTCCCCATCGTCCTTCTGAGGGGGTGCTTTTCCGTCCTTACCCTTCTCTTTGGTTTTTATTTCCTTTTCCATCTGCTCGTGACGTTCATTGTCATCCTTCTCTAGCCCTCTCTTTGTATGGTCGGCTTCTTCCATAAGAATATGAGTTTCAGCTTGTTGCATAAGTTCATTCATGTCCGTGACATGATTCCCCATTAGATATCGGAAGAATTCTCCCGCTCGAAGCCCTTGTGTCAGAATATCGGCCATAATGGTTGGGCTGACGTTCGGAACATCCAATGCTTCGTCCGTGAAGCATTTTATATATTCCCGAAGGGATTCATCCTTTCGTTGCTTAATAGTAAAAAGATGAGTGGCCGATTTGGGATACCTGCGGTTACAGGCGAAATGGCGTATAAACAGGTGAGCCAACCGGTCAAAGCTGGCCACTGAATTGGGAGGGAGATGGGTAAACCAAGATTGGGCTCGTCCTCCGAGGGTAACGGGGAACACTCGGCATAGGACATAGTCCGGGGCGGACGATAGGTCCATTCCTGCCAAATATTGGTGTATATGATCTTGCGGATCTCTCCCATCAGCTTCTCCTGTATATAATGGTACATTAATAGGCCGCATTCCTGAAGGAATCGGAGCAGATGCTATTTCAGGAATGAAGGGAGATATCTTAAACGTCGGATCTTCTTGGGGCCCTACAGTCTTCTTGAGATCTCCTACTTCCTTTCGTAGATCTTCAAGGATTCCCCATAAGGTTGGTTCTCCGTTGGGAGTGATAATAGGGGGGGCCGATATACGGGGAGAGACCTCTCTTCCCTCTGGATTATCCTCGGAGTTTCCAGATGATCATAACGCCTTGGCGTCCTCCGAGGAGTTTCCTGGTACCACGAGATTGGCGTAGGGCATTGTGCCCTTCTTGCATAAACTTCGCCTTGTTCCGAGGGGTGATTTCCTTGGTTCGGAGATCCTGGGACTGTTTCCAGGGGGGATTCGAATTCTCGGCGATTAACTCGAGTGGTAACTTCCACTAATCTTTCATAAACAGACCGAGGAACATTGATAAAGTCCCTTTCGCCGGAACGGCGATTCGCTACAGTTTCCTCCGAATTGTCCGAATAGGGCGGGTGATTTTCGCTGTAAAACAAATTTTCCATAGTGGATTTGCTTTCTTGAACACGCTCGAGGACAACTTCTATGGCGTTCCCACAGACGGCGCCATTTTGTTAACAGGTTTGGAATAATACCCGATTAACTGATTTATTTAGAGGTTCGGAACGCCATTATCCGTGGTTCAAAGAAAGTAAATGACTATTTGGGAAAAATTACGAAAATATCCTTCCTTTATTCACTGAACTTCTTATTCCGAGGAGCACAAATATGATTTTATGCTTTTTGGTTGAGTTTTTGTATATGTTTCCCTCATTTTCCTTGTTGTTTTTCATCTCTCCTCTTTTTCCCTTATATAGGTATGGAAGGGAGTATGTGTCACCATGCATGTGCTACAAGTGTAATGTTGCATGTATTACAAGTGTCCTTCTATAAGATAAGGTATATCTTGTTGACAAGGTGCTGACTAGGCTGATCCTCATCTTGTCCGAGGGCTACGGGGAGTTTCGAGGGGTTACTTCTTCTGTTTTCTTCCCTTTGATAGACGAAATCTTCTGTTTTCTTTTCTCCGAGGGGCTGAATTTCATGAGGAGGTTCACTAGCTGAAGTGAAGTGGGTGTCCGAGGAGTTTTCTGTTCCGGGGACGGCTATTTCTTCATTGACTTCTTTGGTAAGATTTTCCGAGGGGCAGATTTGTCTCTCTAGGCTTGTAAGGCGGGCTCCGAGAGCATCAATATATATGTAAGGCTGTATTCTTGCCTATGGATCCTCGTAGTATGGATTCCGAGTGTTTCTTGTCATCGTGAGAATAGTGGCTCCTTTATGAATTATTCTTCGAGGGCTTCTTGGTCTTTTGCTGAATGACCTTCTTGATTTGGGCCTTCGGAGTAAGGGAATTTAGTGGTTGGTGCTTTGAGTAAGACGTTGTTTGGTGAATTTTGACCTTCGGGATAGTGATTCCGAGGGCTTTTGGAGTGTTCAGCAAGGAAGTATTTTCGTATAGTGGTCCCTCTTGGCGCGGTGATGGATATCCGAGTCGCGTGGATCCATCGGGGTTTACTCTTTTTCCGATGCCACGTTGATATCTTATTTTTATTCATCTGTGACTTTCCAAGGGACGCTTGGGTGTTCACTCGGGTGTCACGTCGTACCCTAGTAGGATATGTGAGTTCCGAGGGATTCTATTATCTCTTCGGATGCCACGTCATACCATAGTAAGGTATGTGACATACGAGAGTGTTTGTGACGATAGTATCATCCTTGGGATTAATCCCTAATTTAAGGGTTAATCTTTTGTTTAACTCATATAACCCCTTATTTATTTTTTAGGGTTAACATCTATGAACATTTATAAGAAAAAAACACATTTTCCTTACTAAAGCGTCACTACTTTTATGTTAACATAGGTAGAATTTCTGCTTTTGTTTGAGTTTCTAAAGACACTTAGCTAACTCCATTAAGAGCAACTGCTCATCCTACTCTTATTAGCAACTGTCAACACTATTTGTGTGATGGCCGCGCCCCATGAGTCACATTCTGATCCGAGTTGGTTCAGCATTGGCCAGACACTTTACCTAGCTCAGACTAAAACACTTCTCGTAGGAAGGAGTGTTATTGTCCAGGATCAACCATATACATAATGATAAAAATTTACTTTAATATACATAGCGGAAGTCTGGAAAATAAAAATAATTTGACACTTTAATAATTACGTACTAATGATTAATCATTTTCAATTACATAAATATTCCAAAAGGCAAGATTGGCAAAATTATTCATGTGATCCATGCTGCCACGCGAATCTTATCCTAAGGAATGGACAGACAGGAAAAAGTAAAGAATAAGTCTTTGATGACTTAGTGAGATTCATACAAACAAGTGGCAAAGCAAGAATTAACAGTGATTTAATTGATATATTTCTAGGAGTGATGTTACCGATAGAAATAATTTAACAAGATAATTTGATGTAACAATTGTACCAAAATATTCTAAAAGTAGTTTATGAACATGTGCGTTAACAGTAAACCAATCCAACCTTATACTTCCAAATACTACCTTATACCTCCCAGCGAGGAGCGACCTCGCAAACAAAACAGGCGACATGCTCGAGTACATGTTGATCCAGCACGCGGGTTACAACCAACTCCTAACTGTAAGCGGCGCCTGGATAAATGGGTATCAAGCAAAATTACTTAAACCGAAAGTCCTTACTACCCGACAGTAAATCGACTCAATTCATGGGCCCAACTTCCCAAAGGCGTCCCAATTGGTGATAACCAAATAAGCTAGTAAACCGAATAATATCCGTTGCTCCTTGAACCACATGTCACGAACATAGTTCGTTGCTCTTTGCACAGTTCAAGAACCAGCAGACGAAATAATAATGACTTACCATGATTATGAATTACCGTGATTATGAATTAATATGTGATAAATAATTAATGGTTGTGTATGATTTAACGATGAGTAAGAAAATCATGTTATGAGTCGAGATAAGATGCAAAAATAGGAATACGGTGAATAATAGGTTGTTCGTGATTTGGTAACGGGGTAATGTCTTTTTTTTGTCCAAGTTCTTCATGCCGGATGCCAAAACAGGCCAGAACAAAATCAGAAATCGAACCTCACCTTTATTTGTACGGAGAATCTTGTGCGTCGTTGATTAATTTGTCAAACCTTTAATATCATTAAGATAATATCAGTTAACTGAATAATCATAACTTACCACTAAACATATGTACTATTAAACTGTCGTATTGATGAAAATCTTACTCGATAATCTTTGATGTCGTAAGGTTAAGTGAAATATCAAATATACTTTGTATGCGTAATTTATATCTCAAGATTTATCTTAATCAACCATATATTTATAATTATAATTGTAGTTATAATTTTTCTAATGTCATAAAATCATTTCAAATGGTAAGTATACAATAATATCAAGTATAGTTTGATAAACTATTTCATTTGATGCTTAATAAATTTTCAAAATATATTACTTAACTGATTTATCGAACACCGTTCTTTAAGTCTCTAGTACATCCAAAATTCCAGGAATCATGACATCAAACAATTACCTTATGAAGCAATCCAGTCATTTGTATAACTTTAGTTAATATTATTTTGTTTCAAGATTATCTTAAATTACACAACATTGTATTAATAACTTATAAAAATATTAATACGTAAACCTAATCAAGATAAATTATCAAAGAATATTTAAGTTACGACACATAATCATATAAGAGGATTAAACCTCAAAAGTACATATGATAATCTTCTTAAACTTACGTAAGGATATGTTAAACATGATAAATATACTATTTATATACGATTGAAAAATATCAAAAATATTAATTTGTGAATAAAAATCATATTAAAGTGATTCTAATGATTGTTATATCTTATAAGAGTCATGTGTGAGTGATCAATCATGGAATTATGATGATTATTTTCAATCATAAACAAAGAACTTAAAGTATGAAAAATAAGCTGAAAATCGTCGTAGTTTCGAGTTTACCTTTGATCGGATATCCAAATGAACCTTGTTTCCAAATATTTTTATGGCAACTGATCCCTAACATCACTATGAACATGTGTACCCAAATGGGAAGGAATATCCAAAGGCTTGCTATGCTAAATAATTCTTGAAAATATAGAACCTATTTTCGGATTTTCAGATAGCAGTTTACGGTTTCGAAATTTCGATCTTTTAAATCACATTATTTAAAAAATATTTCTTCATATAAAAGTTAGAGTACATCATGAGGAGTATTATTCCATTAGCCTTGATCAAAAAGGATTTTTCTGCAATTAGTTATGATTTTTCTAAGGTGCAGGGCTGAATGGATAATTTCTGCGCATTAAAAGTTTTGGGGTATTTTCGGATAGAAAATGATGAAATAAGAACTTGGGATAAATTTTTCCTGAAAGTAGACTTACTAACTTAGAGATTCATAGGAAGAAAGTAGAAAAAACCGAAATGATTTTGGGTGTGAAAATTGTTGGAAGAAAGCCCACTATTTATAATCAAAAAAATAAATTAAAATACTTTTGATTAAGGCCCCACTTTAATTTCTTTATCCTTGGCCAACTAATGAAGACTCTAATGTGATAATAGGGAGATGTGGCTGATTTTTCTTTCATAACTTAAAATATGATATGTCCAATTCCAACAAAATACATATAAATACATATTTATTTATTTATACATGTTAAAACAATTTAACTAAGGTCACACCTTACTTTTTTTAACAACTAATCACCAAAATCTGATTTCAATTGTCATAAGGGTGATGTGGCTGATTTCAAAACCATTCACCTATGATGTGATATTATCCTTCTTGTTTATAATAAAAGAAAATATGAATAAATAGATATTTTGTACTTATTTAATTATGTAAGTTTTTCTAGGTAAAAAAACTCCAAAATCAATATGTGCATATAAAATATATTTCTTAAAGATATTTGAAGCATATAAGATAAAAAAATAGTTAATTTTCGTTCAAGGACTAAAATGCAATTTTTCTCAAACGTTTGGAGTCAAAAATGCTATTTTCGAAAGTTTGAGGACTAAACTGTAAATTTATGTTTTTGTTCAAATTTCAGGGGCGTTACAATTTATATATAGTGTTCACAAGCAACATATCAATGACTTGAATCAGAAGTTTACTAATTTAAGGTTGGGTCCATAACTCGTGCTTAAATTTAACGTTTTAAGTCTTATACCATTAGTCGTACTTCTCACTAGTTCTTTTGTAAGCGGTTTAGTGAGGGGATCGGCTAAATTATCATCGGACTTAACATATATTATGGTGACCATCCCATTTGATAATAACTCAAGAATATATGAATGACTCGTGCTCATATGTCTAGACTTTCCATTATATATATCACTGTATGAACAAGACATTGCCGCTTTATTATCACAATGCAAAGAAGTTTGTCGTAGGTTTTGGCCATAACCGAATATCAGCTAACAGATCTTCCAACCATTCTGCTTCTTTGGCTGCTGCTGCAAGAGCAATGAATTCAAATTCCATAGTTGAATGTGCAATGCAAATTTGCTTGTTGGAAGCATAACTAATAGCTCCTCCACCTAAAGTAAAAATCCACCCCAACTTGGACTTACTTTCGCTGTTATTTATCAACCAACTTGCATCACAATATCCTTCTAGCACGGTTAGATAATTATTATAAACTAGGCTTAAAGCTTTTATTTTCTTTAAGTATATGAGTATTCTACTAACCGCTTTTCAATGACCTGTGTTGGGTTTACTTATAAACCTTGTCATCATACGCACAACATATGCTATATCGGGCCTTGTACAATGCATTGCATAATAAGGCTACCAATGGCACTTGCATAATCTAATTGTGCAATAATTCTTCCATGATTTTCAGACCGTTTGAAACTACAACCAAATGGAGTATTTTCTTCTTTTATACCAAGACGCTTGAACTTATCAAGCATATTTTCAATATAGTGAGCTTGGTTCAAGGAATAACCCTTATCATGCTTGGTTACTTAAATACATGTGTTAACGGGTTTGTAATTACGACCTAATTAACTGAATTATTTATTTGGGTTGGAACGCCTTTGTCCGTGGTTCAAAAACTAAATGCTATTTTACGGGAGAGTAAACTTAACAAAAACATTCCTTCCTTTTATTCACTATGATCCACTCTCTTTTCTGAGTTAATATGCGTATTTCCGAGTCTATGTATGTTTTGCCTTAATTCCCCCGACCTTTCTCACCTCTCCCTTCTTCCTCTGTTTATATAGAGTTTTCAGGGACAGGTGTCGTCATGCATGTTTTTACAGGTGTCGCTATGCATGTGGTGGTGTTCTACACGTGTTACAATGTTCATTTAACCAATAAGATAACGTGTTTATCTAAAGTGCTGACTGTATTATTTCTTCTTGCGAGGGCTTGGGTCTTCTTCATGATAAGGGGTAGACTGCCTTCTTTGCTTCCGAGAGCTCATTACGTCAAATGGTGACTCGAGGGCTGAGTCTGAGTGTTCTCTTAGTGACAGTGCTTCTCCGAGAGGTGTGTATTCTAGGGTGTTTGTTTCAGGGTATTCTCCGAGAGGGTGTTCGTTCATGGGTTGATCTCCGATAGGTTTTTAGATATCGTGGGTAGGTGTTTTCTTTTTCCGAGTGCCCGGAGAGAGTTGTTCTGTAGTTGTTGTGTTATTGTGAAGTTCCGACCTCTGGGTTGGTCGACAGGAGTAATGTTCCGAGAGTATTTGTGCTGGAAGTACGTAGCAGGGAAGTACTGTGGTAGTGTTCCGAGAGTGTTTGAGTTGGGAGTGCATAGCAAGGAAGTGTTTTTGTCAAGGTTCTGGGACTTGGGAGTCCAATAGCTCCAGTGGGTTTTGATAGATTGGTTCTTTTAACTCATTCTTTCCGAGAGTTCATATCTCTTGGAGAGGTAGAATGAGTGGGGCGGAGTACTTGCCCAATGCTAAAGTAGTTCCGATAGCGATTAGTCTGTGAGATTCTGCCTTGGTCTCGTATTTCTCTTGTTGACTTTGCTCCAGTATTTGATGTGTTGGAGATGTGCTCCGAGGGATATTTGAGGCGTGATACCTGTATTGTGAATGCAGGTCGCATAATCATATAATAATATACCTGGTAATTCCTGCAATTGATTTATTATTTATTTCAAGCAGGTGAATTATCACCCTGTTAACAACCTGAAATAGTGTCTACTTCCTCTAAGTGTTTCATTTGAAAGTTTAAAGTTAAATACCTTTTGGTATCCTCAATGCCTTTGATATTTGTACTAAAAATTAGCATATAATAAACGTAGAGACACAATATTATTCCATTTTCATTTGTTACTTTACAATAGATGCACTTATCATCATTATTATGTCTGAACGCATTTGATAAGGTTACTTCATCAGATTATTATGCCAGTGTTTTGGAGCTTGTTTCAAACCATTTAATGACTTGACTAGCTTACAAGCTTTTGATTCATTTCCCGAAAGAACATAATCTCTAGGTTGCTTCACATACACCTCTTCACTTAAATCGCCGTTTGAAAACGCAGTTTTAACATCTATCTGATGCATATATAATTTGTGAATCGATGCCAAAGAAAATAATGTTCTAATGGATGTTGTTCTTGCCACATGTGCATAAGTATCAAAATAATATATGCCTTCTCTTTGAGAAAAACCTTTAGCCACTAAATGTGCTTTAAAGGTTTGTACTGAAAAAATAGTTCTATATATTCATTTAACACCCATTTACTACCAATTGGTTTAGACATGAGGTAAATCAACTAAAATCCAAGTACCATCGGACATTATAGAGTCCATTTCATCATTTATCGCTACTTTCCTTAAAGAGGCGTGTCTCTTGAAGTCATTGCTTCATTAAAGGTACTTAGATTACTTTCTAAATTTGATAAAATAAGTGTTTTGTTTAAAACTTTGGTTCTATCTCTTTCAACAAGAAAGGCAATGGAATCCGGTGAGATAAAATCAGAATCCAAGAATTTGTCTTTTCTCATTCATTGAATTCTTATTGGTTCTATAGTTTCATCGATTTCTTTTCTTTTCTCACCGAACCCCACAGTTAGTTGATTTGATCTAACCTGATTTAATTTCCATCTTGAGATGGAACAAAATTATGAATGAATTTATTTTCAAAGAATTCAACATGAATGGATTTAACAATAACATTTGAACTTAAGTCTAATATTCTATATGATTTTGAATTCCGTGCATATCCAACAAAAATACCTTTAATGTCTCTTGGTCCTAACTTCGACTTATGAGGATCTGTAACTTTATAAAAAGCAACACACCCTCACACTTTAAGATAATTCAAGTTAGGCAGTCTACCGTTGTTCCAAAGCTCATAAGGTGAACACTTAAATTTCTTAAATAGAATACAGTTGTAAATGCGACATGTTGTCAACAAGGCTTTGCCCCCAAAGTGAGAAAGGCAGATTTGCATTCGTTAACATGGAATTAATCATTTATACCAAGGATCTATTTTTTTTTTATTTCTGCTAGTCTATTTTGTTGGGGACTATATGGTGCGGTTCTTTGATGAATAATTCCATAATTCTCACAAAATTTATTAAAATAATCTAAAAATATTCACCACCTCTATCACTTCTAAGAATTTTAATCTTTTTTTCTTTTTGATTTTCGACAATGAACATAAAGTCCTTAAATTTGTCAAATGCTTCATCTTTCATTCTCATTAAGTATACATAAGTATATCTAGAATGATCGTCAATAAAGGAGATAAAATATCTTTTCCCGCCTCTTGTTAACTGACCATTTAATCCACATATATCAGAAGGCACAAGTTCTAATAATTCGGAAATTTCTACTTTTAAATAGGGTTTCATTGTCATTTTTGGTTTAACACATATTTCGCATTTTCCATCATGTTTATCACTACTTGTAATATATATATATATATATATAGTTTGAAATATAATGCAAATAATTATAATTTAAATGGCCTAGTCTAGCATGTCATAAAGTAGAAGAATGCTCAACAACATGAGCAACAATATTTATTTCATTAATAGATAGTTGAAATATGCCATCACATGCGTAATGAATTGTCATATGGAAAAAGTTTTTCCAGAATGTAGAATCTTCCTTCTATAGTCGTTCCTAGTTGAGGGGAGTTTAGATACTACTGCCCCCACTTGTACTGCATCTGAAATGCGTATTTGCAATTCATTCATTTGAGAAAAAAGAACTTCTAATTCTCGAACTTGATCAATTATTGGCATGTTACTAGAAAAACTAAATTCAAAATACTTTAAAGCAAGAAATATGTTGGTACCTTTCTTCAAGTCTTTGTATTTAGTTTCAAGTGCACTCCAAACTTCTTTCAGTGTCTTATAATTTCTGCAAATATCATACAACTTACTTGAAAGAGAATTCATGATGTAGCCCCTACATAACTTCTGATCCGTATCACGCTTTGCTTGATCAGTGATTAACTTAGACTTTTTTTCTTCTCATCGGTTCTCAAATTCGGGTCCAAGATATAGAACATTTATTAAGCGACTTCGGGAACCAATTCGTGCGATCCTGCTAGCGGGGATAGTTCGTTCCATCAAACATGTCCAGTTTTTTGAATTCATTTTCTTTAAACTGGAATGTTTTCTTTTCTATTTTCATTGAACATATTGCTTTTAGATTGTTAGAAAAATGGGAATACATAAAATAATAGTATACTGAATATATGTGAGTCTCCTTTGAGGGCGCGAATTAAAAATACTTTCCTAAAAGCAAAATTTTCACTATATATTAAGAAAATATGCTTCCGAGGATACAACAAGGAATTTAGAAATATTTATAAGATGCAGAAAATGCTATGTGAATCAAATCAAAATATGTATCAGTATATTTATAGAACACGAAGAGTTATAATTGAACAAACATGTTTATTCACCAACGGTTGTGCCTCATAGGATAGTTGCAACCTTTCAATAATAATACTACGAGTTGCAACTCTACACAAATGGTTGTGTCCCGTAGGATAGTTGTGACCTTTTAATAATAATACTACGAGTCACAATACTTAACAACTAGTTGTGTCCGTAGGATAGATTTTCACCATTTTACTAATAAATTGAGATTTTAAACGTAATAAAATCTTAAAATTTAAATACTATGGATTGCAAAACTTTACTAATTTATTTTGATTTAAAACAAAATAAAAATTGGAAATATATTAATACAACTAGCTAGCTCTTTAATTAGTTCATGACTTTATTTTCTACAATGTGGGATACTCATTGTTCACAACCAAAAAATATACTCAAAAGTACAAGTATAGTTAAAGATAGTTTATAATGTTTTGGCTCCACTAGGCTCTAGATTGTGATGCCAAAGGTGGTGGCGGCACCACATCAAGGATGTTAGGTCAGATCAACAACATAACTTGTTAAGTCACGTGGTAGTGGTTTAGGAGCTATCTATAGACTTATAATGGAGTCGTGTCAAAGAGAATGAGTTTTTGAATAAAAAATCTTGTGGGAGGGTTTCAAGGTAGGAATAAGATATTTGTGGAAAAATCTATAAGAAGCTAAATTGTTTATACAATAGCACGACGCATTTGCTCTTTTACCATTCATTTATATAATTTTTTTCACTTGTGCATAGTACAATTGTTTTTGGTATTTTTTTCCCATTAAGGGGCAATTTTCCCTATTATATTTATCAAATGACACCATTTTAACCAATACATGTTATTTGCACTTAACAAGTGACATGTTTGTTTGTGAGGATATACTGTTAGTTTTGATTTTAGAGCAATTATTTCTTGTATAACAAATACGAAATATAATAATTATCTCCGATTTTAGTGTATAATATCTAGCTCATTCACTAGCATTGGTATTGAAGTTAGGAGTGCAATGTTTACTTTCATAATAAGTATACTAGTCGACTAGTTACAAAAGTCTAGCTTCATTCAGCTTCAGTTAATGATAAAAAATTGGGGAAATGCAGATATCTATCCAACCCTTTTTGCACTTACTTATCCAACTGTTAAATTTTTGCAGTTTTCGATCAAACGTTTCATTTTATTGCAGTCGATAGTCTCAACTTTAATTTCGCCCGAACTCTGCCCAAAAACATCACTATTCGACTAAACGACGTCATGACAACGTCATCCGAGCGAGGTAAAATTGGTAGTTCACCTTTTTTCAATGTCGAACTCATTCAAACTCAATTTCAACGCCAAATTAGCCTCAAATCGACTTATTCCACGAACTCTAAAAAGCTCAATCCGTAAATTAACAACAATTTCAACGAATTAACGCCACAACCCTAATATATCGATGTCAGAAACTACTAAATTTGATTGCAGGTGCGTTCGTCCAGTGGTTACAAAGCTCTCTTTAACGGATGGTAATCCGGATCGTCGATTCACCCAGTGTTACCAGGGATACAGAGGATGTGGCTTGTGGATCGATGAACCCTTTTGTGAGCGGGCACGAGTGGTGATACCGATTCTGAGAAGGAGAATTGAAAAGGCCGAAGCCAAAATGAAGGAAATTCAAAAGGGAAAATTTGAGCCTGAGTTGCAGCAGAAGAACATGGAGTTGGAGTTGGAGAATAGTAAGCTAAAGAAGAGGAACAAGAAGCTTGAAAAGCATGCTTTCAGTTTAGAGGCCAAAAGCAGAAACTTATAGATTGCTCTCCGTTTTTTGATTTGTTATGTGTTATACCGTAATTTTATTTAAGGTTGTTTTAATGTTTTGTTTAAGGTTGTTTGTACTGTTGTTTTTAAGGTTGTATGTGTTGTTGTCTTGTCTGGTAAAGATTATGTACTATTGTAAGGATTTTTAATGGTTGTTTAAGGTTATTTTGTCATTGTGTTTAACGTGTTCATGTGGTAAATACTTTTCATGGTGGTAATATTAGAGTTGCTACTGTCTAAACTGCTAACAACTCTAATTAGAGTTGATATTGATCATTGGCGGTCTGATATTATATGACTATGTGTATTCAGATATTTGTAATTTGAAGTGCAATCTAATTGATTTCCAATAATGAGATCATTCAATAAGTTTATGTTGTTTGATATTTCACTTCAGATGAAGGCCATTTTTCAAACATTATTATTATTGACTTTTGTCTAATAATGTAGTGATATTAAACACGATTGGACTCTTGAAAATAGTATTTGGACAAATATTTGAACTTAAACACGATTAGACACCAAGTCAGAGTTAACCGTTGGATTATATGTGGATATGTGCAACACATTAACTCCTCAGAATCTTCATATTTACCATAAATATCGGTCATCTACCATAATACTCACACATTATCACAACCATTGTCAAAGAAAAAATAAGACAAGTAAATACAAATGGCGTCAACCGAAAATAAATTGAAAGAGGTCTATAATGGAGCCATGGTAAATTATTTACATATTACGTATCTCACTCTTCTCAGTTTCCAGTTTCTTTTTTTTTGTGTTTTTAATGTCGTATGATTGTTACAGGAGGACATCCATTTAGTCTTCTACAAATTTGATGACTTTATAAAAGACGACGGAGCCTATCTTCTAAAAAAACTATGTGTGATGGTGAACCGTGACATATTTTAAGCATTGGGGAAGAGATCTTCACGTTTATCTTCACCAACATTTTCACAAACTCCCTCATTTTCACCTATGTAGTCCAATCCTTCACTGATTGGATGAAGATTTGGTAGTTCATCCTGTGATTGACTCTCATTCAATGGCACATCATCTGTAACTACATAAACCTCAATTGTTTTTCTTGTAGAACCCACCAATGCCATCTCAGTGCTTTCTTGTCATTATTGATTGCAATATAATCCCCTGGTACAAAATCAATAATGTAGCATATCCTAACCACACAACCCTCCACTTGAACACCAACTTCTTTTACCATGTGCAACAGTTCCATCATAGACATTTCATCCTCAATACACCAATCTATGTAGCTTACTTGTCCCTCCAAACAAACAACTTTAACCAAATCCATTAACTTCCCAGAATGGTGCAGTATGATGGTGAAATTGTCATATTTGTCTCAAGAAAAGAACACAATGGAAAAATTATTATGCTATTACCATGTTGGGCAACATATACATAAAAAAACCCTTATCACGTGGCAAAAGTGAAATATAGGACCGCAACAAACCCTACACTCAGTGGCAGACAAAGTGTGAACAAAAAAGAAAAAAAAAGGAATACTTTTGCATATGCATGCAACTAATTCCTCAAATAAAGCCAAAACAATGGGCCACACACCCATGATTCACTCTAAACAAATGAATAAAGTAAATTAAAGAAGTAGGGTTTCTTACCATAATGGGACGCGAGTGAACCTTCCGGAATAACGTCACTTGGTGCTCCAACTTTCCAGCCCCTTATCAGATTATACAAAGGTGAACTATCGATTTTATCCCTATTGGATGATGTCGACATAACATCATTTAGTCGAATAGTGACACTTTTGGGCGGAGTTAGGGCGGAATGATAGCTGGGACCGTCGACTGCAACAAAATAAAACGTTGGATCGAAAACAGCAAAACTTTAATCGTTGGATATGTAAGTGCAATATGGCCAAAGTTTGGATAGGTATTTGCATTTTTTTCTAAAATTGTTGCGCAGCAGTACGATAAACAGAAAATCATACACGAACGAAAAGCAAGAAAGACACGTTATTTGTTTACCCAATTCGTTGCCTACATTTGGGGGTGTACCAAGCGAGGATTTTCACTATGTGTTATATATGTTGTAGGGTTACAATTACAACACAAACTATTTATATTAGGCAACTCGTAATATAATTTTACATGAGCCCGAGGTCAACTTAGGCTCCACAACCCAAAAAAAATGACATGGGCAACAAGACTTTTCGTTAATGAATGTTAAAATTGATGATAATAAAAATCAATTTTGATTCTATCAATGTAAAAAGACTTAATTAATACAATAAAAAACCATACTCATATAAGTCATAATATGCAAATATGTCTTAATTATCATTTCATCACAAAGATTTGAATTTCTCATTGACATATGGATGCGCTTCTCCCTCTTAACTAACTAAAAAAAGAGAGCAAAGGCGAAGCCCAACTTTACTATAAACATTTAAAACTCTCACCCAATATAAACTACAACAGTATAAACATTCCCGCCATTAGCAGACTCCGATGAGTGATACTGACAGCTAATTAAACTCCTCAATCCATCATGCTCATCCACTCTTGAACTTCATTTTCTCCCATCATCAATTCCCAAATGTCATTTTGTATATTATAATCATTACAACTACTCACTCCATTGATCATCCCTTCATTCTCTTGTAGACCCGAATTTTCTTGATTCCGAAAGTTAGACGATGTACTCGCCACCGATGACACAACAGATGAAGTAGAAGCAGAAGCACAGGCCGTAGGGGAAGAGGATACATAATCCGAAAACGAAAAGTTAATTTTCGCTCTTGGACCACGAAACTCAATCGCCGCCCTATCGTAAGCACGCGCCGCGCCCTCCGCTGTCTCAAATGTCCCGAGCCACACACGCGCTGCCTTATGCGGGTCCCTAATCTCCGCGACCCATTTTCCCCATGGCCTCTGCCTCACTCCCCTGTAATTTTTATTCTTCTTCTTCCTCTTCTTGTTATTAACGTTATCAGCAACAGCCTCCTTTTGTACGAAATTGCTATTTCCACCACTCTTCTGATTGCTGTCGTCAAAGAAATTGCACCCTAAGCAACCATTTATTCCGCAAACACGACAATTCTCGATGAATTCTGGAACGGAGAAAAACCCGTTTGAGGGAGGAGGAGGGTCTATTGTCGTGGTCGTGGTCGAGGTGGTTGTTACGTGTTGTAGTGCGGCTACCATGGCTGAAGCTTCGTCTTCAATAGTAAGTGGATAGTAGTGGTGGTGGCTCATTAAGCTACCATTGTTGATGTTGTTGTTGTTGTTTGACTTATCCATTGTTGCTAGCTGACTTTGTTTTCAGATATATTTCTGTTGTGGATTTTTGTTTGTGCTTGTGTTGAAAAGAGTTTGGGGGTCAATTGGAGCTATTTATACTTTCCGGATTTGCTAGAAAAGGAACAGGCTGGCAGTGAGAGTCTCCGTACGCTAATTTTACACGGGATTCTGTTCACACGTGAGGAAATAGAGGAGATGACACCAAAATTTGATTTCAATTGTCATAAGGGTGATGTGGCTGATTTCAAAACCATTCACCTGTCATGTGATATTATTCTTCTTATTTATAATAAAAGAAAGGAAAAAAATCACTTTCCCCTATACTATGTTCCGTTTATCACTTTGACCCCCGAACTATGAGTTTCAACACTTTACCCCCTGAACTATCTTAATCGTTTCACTTTACCCTAATTTCTCATTTTAAGCTTCAGAACACATCACGTGCGTCGTCCGTGGCTAATTAGTGGGGCTATTTTCGTCTTTTCCTATTGCCTAACGGTAGAAAACGGCCTACTCCCTCCTTAAACATTATAATTCACAAATCTAAGAAAACTTGCCCTAATTTCTTGCGCCCTTAATCAATTTTTTCTTTCCAAAAATTATCTCTCTCACAAAACAGCATTGAGCAACACTACATTTGCAATTGTGGGCGACATGCAGCAATTAGAACCTCTTGGACGAACATCAACCCGGGAAGAAGGTTTGCATGTTGTTCAAAATCGGCCGTGAGTTAGAACAATTTCTTTGTTAATTTGGTTTTGTCTTTGTTCAAAAGAAGGTTTGTAAAATGTTATGTTATATTCATTTTCTTTTGTTTGGATTAGGTTGAAGGAGGATGCGACTTTTTCAAGTGGGTTGATCCGCCCATGTGTGATCGATCGAAGTCCATAATTCCGGGGCTATTGCGCAAAGTGAATAAGTTAGAAGTTGATGTTGCGAGTGGGAGAAAAAGACAGAAGGTGTTGTGGGTGCTTCTCTTAGTCACATGGATCGGTTTGTTGTTAAAGAGCAAGATGTAATGGGTTTTGCATATGTATTAGGTGGTTGTAATTTAGGTGAAGTTTCACACATATGTTGCAACTACATTTTGATGAGGGTTTAAGGGTTGATATTTTGGTTGTATGATCAAGACTTATAATTCCTCATATAATGGTGTTTTATCTTTAAATAAAATGTTGGTGTGTTTGCTCCTATTTCTGGTGTTTTGCATGTTGTAGTGTTTTGGTGTTGTGTAATGTGTATTTCAATTTGCTGGAAAAATAACTGGAATGCAACAAGCAGCCCAAAGTTTTAACTGGAAAAATAACTGGAAAAAAGCAACAACAAGCCCAAACATAACTGGAAAAATGCTCATTGCGCCTGGTAAAGGAAAAATGCTCACTGGATCATTAACAAAACATGTTCTATCTAGTACAACACAACACAACACAAAAGCTGACAGAGCATCATCACAACAAAAAATGACAGAGCATCATCATTAACAAAAAATGCTCACCTATCCCACATATGACAGAGCATCATCACAACAAAAAATGACAGAGCATCATCATTAACAGAAAATGCTCACCTATCCCACATATGACAGAGCATCATCACAACACAAACAAAAGCAACCTAACAACTTTATGATTTTCATCACTTTAAAAAAGGCATCCTCTCCTGTCCCCACAGTCATTTTTTGCACTTTCCTCTTTGGCACACCAACCTTGGGCTTCTTCTTGGCAGGGGCATTGGTCTGGCTAAGGCCTTCAACTCCCACTGGATTTGATGACTCCTCAAACAGAGTCTTCTTGCACTTGCCTTTTCTTCTACAAGGTGCAGGTGGTGGGGGAGCTGCATTTGCCATAGGGCTTTTGATTGAGATGCCAACACTTCTGGTATTTGGTCTTTTTGGTGTGGTTTGGCTCCTAGCGGTAGGCCTACTAGGTGACACATCAACAAAGCCCCTTTGTGTTGATGTTCCATCACCATCATTTCCATTATTCTTCTTTGCCTGTGTAAAAACACACAATGCCACAACACTACAGATTTAACCACAAGGCTTTTGATTTAGATGCTCATCACATGGTGAGATTACAAATCATAACACAATTCACAATATTAACATCCAGATTAAACAATTACCTTAGGTTTTATTTTGTTCTTCTGTTTCCCATTCTCATTGGTGCCAGACCCCCTCCAACCTAAATGATGATAATTAACACATACAAGTCGGAACTCATACAAAAATAGTAAGAGTAAATATAAGACAAATCTTAACACAATTCTTACCTCTGGATTATTAACTCTTGTTGGAGGTTCTTTGCCTTGTCCTTTCTTTGACTTTTTCTTACTGCAAACTGCATTTGGATCTCTTTTCCTTGCTGCACAACCTCTAAAGTTGTGTCCTATTTGGTGGCAGTAGCTACATGTCATGAGAGCTCCTTGTCTCCCTAATTTTCCTTCAGTCACTGTCTGTTTCTTCTCATCAGGTTGCAATGCCCTCTTCCCTTTTTTAGGCCTTCCAGGCATCACTTGTGTGTGTGGAGGAGCAAGCCTTGTCATTTGAAGTTGAGGTGTTGGCTAGGCTTCTTTGCCTTGTATAGGTTGCATGTATTGCCCATAGATGCTCATATAAGTGGCTGTCTTGTGATAATCATCAATTTAGCTTTCTGGTTTTTGCTTCATGAAGTAGATTCCCTGAATAGCATGAACACAAGGTATGGCTGATAACTCCCACATCCTACAACTGCAGGTTCTCTCCTCAATATTCACTGCATATCTGGTGCCTCCTGGAGCCACCACTTCAAAGGACATGTGTCCATTCCAGTGTGCTTGACAACCCATACTTCTCTTCTTTAACTCTTCTAATCTCTAGAATATTTTGGGACACATGACCCTACTACTCTTCTCCATTACTTTCTCCATTGCCTGTCTTCTTATTCCTATCCTTTTCATCAACATTACCCTTATACTCTCCATCATATCAATAATTGGTAGACTCATTGCCTTCACTATTAGAGCATTGAAGCATTCTGATATATTGTTCAATAGTAGATCACTCTTGGAGTGTGTTCTGAAGTAGGCTCTTGACCACTGTGAAGGAGGTCTTTCTGATAGCCATTCATATGCCTGAGGCTCTCTTGCTTTCAGAAATTTCATCACCTTTTTGAAATCTGCAGGCCTGCTTGCCCTATCTGCATTCCACAAAATCTCTTTCAGTGCCAACCCTTTATGTGCTTGCTTGAAGTTTTGATACAAGTGCATAACACAGAATCTGTGTTCACTGTTGGGTAGCACCTCAGTGATAGCATCAACAAGGCCTTTTTGCTTGTCACTCATGATGGTCCACTTGTGACTGTCTTGTATATTGAGATCACTCACCAGAATCTGCATGAACCACAACCATGATTTTCTCTTCTCCTTTTCAACTACGGCATAAGAAAATGGGTAGATGTAATTATTTGCATCAACCCCAACTGTTGTAAGTAGTACCCCTCATGTTCTTGTCTTCAGATGTGTTCCATCAAGACATATCAGGGGTCTGCAACCAGCTAAAAACCCCCTTATTCAAAGCTGCCCAACAAATATACATTCTTTTGAATCTTACTTCATCCCCCTGCAACTTTCATTTTATCTTGACAGTTGTCCCTGGATTGGTTTGCATAATTTCTTCTGCATACTTCCACAGAAGCCCATACTGCTCTTCTTCAGTACCCTGATCCATCTTGAAAACCTTATGTTTGACCCTATACATCTGTTGCTTACTGAATATCAGATTCTTGTCATTGCCTATGACTGTAACCATGGATGTAACAGGCCAATTGGGATCAGACTTTATCTTGTCATAGTAGTTTTTTGCAACCCACCTTGAGTTGGCTGAAGTAACTGACTCTTGCCTTGCACACTCATGCTTCCAGTGTATATTCTTTATGATCATTGTATCTTTACCCTGCATTTTAGAAGCATAGACAAACCAGGGGCACTCTGCATCATTGCACACAACATGTATTTTGTGCTTTTCATTCTTCTTGAAGTTAATGTCCATACCCTCATCAATTTTGGGACATTTTGGAATTGTGGGAAAGAAGAACGGTCTATTTATTACGCGTTGTTCTGGAGTTTTCTACCGTTAGGTAATAGGAAAAGACGAAAATAGCCCCACTAATTAGCCACGGACGACGCACGTGATGTGTTCTGAAGCTTAAAATGAGAAATTAGGGTAAAGTGAAACGATTAAGATAGTTCAGGGGGTAAAGTGATGAAACTCATAGTTCGGGGGGCAAAGTGATAAACGGGCCATAGTATAGGGGGAAAGTGATTTTTTCCCTAAAAGAGAATATGAATAAATAGATATTTTTACACATATTTAATTATGTAAGTTTTTCTAGGTAAAAAAACTCCAAGGTCAATATGTACATATAAAATATATTTTTTAAAGATATTTGAAGCATATAAGATAATAAAAAAATAGTTAATTTTCGTTCAAGGACTAAAGTGCAATTTTTCTCAAACGTTTGGAGTCAAAAATGCTATTTCCAAAAGTTTGAGGACTAAAATATAAATTTATATTTTTGTTCAAATTTCAGGGGCGTTACAATTTATATATAGTGTTCTCAAGCAACATATCAGTGACTTGAATCAGAAGTTTACTAATTTAAGGTTGGGTCTATAACTCGTGCTTAAATTTAACGTTTTAAGTCTTATACCATTAGTCGTACTTCTCAATAGTTCTTTTGTAAGCGGTTTAGTGAGGGGATCGGCTAAATTATCACTGGACTTAACATATATTATGGTGACCATCCCATTTGATATTAACTCAAGAATATATGAATGACTTGTGCTCTCATATGTCTAGACTTTCCATTATATATATCACTGTATGAACAAGACATTGCCGCTTTATTATCACAATGTAAAGAAATTGATGTCGTGTGTTAACCGTAAAAAATAAATACGGGATTAAAGAAAATATTAGTCCTAAATGTGGGAATTAATATACGAACAATACTATTGTCACAAGTACTTCCGATAAGATGTAACCACCTCCC
This sequence comes from Linaria vulgaris, assembly GCA_948329865.1. Classification (NCBI taxonomy): domain Eukaryota; kingdom Viridiplantae; phylum Streptophyta; class Magnoliopsida; order Lamiales; family Plantaginaceae; genus Linaria; species Linaria vulgaris. The sequence goes on along the minus strand of OX415249.1, from coordinate 113,925,406 downwards.
ACGAGGAGGCCCTCGGAGAGTTACAAATCTGCATGGTCACTCACCTAAAAACAATATAAAGGAATACCCGAGGAGACACAAAGCGTCCCATGGAAAATCGACGATGGATAAAGAAAACATATCCACGTGGCATCATAAACATGACAAAACCCGATGAATCCACGCGACTCGGATATCCATCAAATGCACCACGAGGGACCACAAAGAACCCCGAGTCCCATAAACTCACGAGAACACTTCTTTGCTGAAAACTCCTCAACATAAACTGCCCTCGGAACATCACTCCCAAAATCAAATCTCCGAGCAAAGACAGATCCAAACACAAAAGCCATTAGAAAACCACTACGAGGACCGAGAGAAGAAAAAACCACGTCACGAAGGATAAGTCAAGCCCATCGGAGATCAAATCTAGCCCTCGAAGATCAAACCAAAGCCCTCGGAAATCAAGCCAAGCTCTCGGAGATCGTACCCAAACCACTCGGAGACCAAGTTAAGGGCAAAAACACCCCTCGGAAAATAGTGTCCCAAAATACGGCCCCTGGAGATCCCGGAGCTATCGGACGAGGAAAAGATCAGCCTAGTCAGCGTCTAGTAGACCAAAAATATATCTTATCTTATCTTTTTACACTTTTACACATATTGCAACACTTGTACTTACTAAAACACATGCACAACGACACCTGTCCCTAGCAAAATCTATATAAAGGGAGGTAGTCAGTTAAAGAAAAGAAACGGGAAGCCAACATAGACACATAGACAATCACACACCAACAAAATCAAGGAGTGAAGTTCAGTGAATAAAAGAAGGAATATTCTCGTATCTTTATTATCCTTATCAATGCTTTTTGAACCCCGGGTAAAGCGTTCCAACCCCTAAATTACCCCGTTAATTAGGTTATAATAACCAACTTGTTAACAAAATGGCGCCGTCTGTGGGAACGCTATAAAATTTGCCTTTGAGCGTGTTTAACAAGCGTTGTTTACTATGGATGATTTGTTTGAAAGCGAAAGTCTTCAGACCCGTCAAGGCAACTCGGAAGAGACTTTGTCTCCCCACCAATCCGGTACTCGGGATTTCATCAATGTTCCCTGTTCTATCTTTGAAAGACTCGTAGAAGCCACAACTCAAAGAATACCCCGAGGATGAAGGAATCTCGGCAACCAATCCTCCGAATCCCCCAGATGGAGGAATCCTCCCTCAGAAGAAGGGACACCCCCAACGGATGGAGCCCCACTCCTGTCTCCTGGCGCCGTGAACCTCTACGAGAATCACTAAGGTATGATAATTATGAGGAAACTCCGAGGATAGGCCAAGGAGGAGGAATACCCCGCCCTTGGGAATACCCTAGAGTTGATAATCATGCCCTATGGGGGATGCTAGATGGTTTACGGAAAGAAATGAGTGATATCAAGAAAACCATGGCCCCTAAGGAGGATCCCACTTTTAGAATTTCCCCTTTTACCCCTGAAATTTCACTAGCATTCGTCCCCTCGGGGATGCGACCCGTCAACGTTCCACTATACACTGGGACGCTGATGGAAGAGACCCACAAGATCACATACACCAATACTTGGTTGGAATGGACCTATCCTCCGCCCCCGATCATGTCTTATGCCGTGTTTTTCCAGTCACCCTCAAGGGACGAGCACAGGCTTGGTTTACCCACCTTCCCCCTAACTCCATAACAAGTTTCGATCGGTTAGCTCACTTATTCGTGCGACAGTTTGCATGCAATCGGCGATACCCCAAATCAGCCACCCATCTCTTCACGGTGAAACAACAGAAAGATGAACCCTTGCGAGGGTACATAAAACGTTTCACCGATGAAACGTTGGATGTCCCTAATGTCAGCCCCACCATCCTAGCGGACATACTGACACAGGGACTTCGAACAGGGGATTTCTTTCGATACCTCATGGGAAATCATGTCACGGACATGAATGAGCTTATGCAAAAGGCATAAGTTTACATCCTCATGGAGGAAGCGGAAGGAACGAAAAGACGCATGGAGCATGACGACAATGAGCACCGAGAACACGTTGAACGAGAAGTGAAAGCTAAAGAAAAGGGAAATGAAGGAAAACCCGCCCCCCGCAAAGATGAGGGAGGGGTAGTCAAAAAATTCCTGGGACCCGTACCCTTACCTCCGATGACTATTGCTCCCCAAGAGGTACTTAACGTAATGAGAGGCAGCGATAATTTACACTGGCCCACACCGGCCAAATTTCCCAATCGGGAAAGGACCACAAGGAAGTATTGCAAATATCATAAAACCTATGGGCACACCACCGAGCAGTGCACTACCCTACGCAGGGAGATACTCCGCCTTCTAGAAGCGAGGTACTTACAGAACTACCTCAAAGTGAATAATCCCGAGGAGCCCAAGCCGAATGTATGGAAAAGATCACACCCAGAGCAAGAAGAGGGCGAGGCGGCTCCCAATCACCGGTCACGAGAAAGGACCACGGAGCGCGGTCAATCCCGAGGATGGACTACGGACCAACGGCAGGGTCCCCGAGAAAGAACTGCGGGGCATTGTAACTTACCTCCTCCCCCAGACTCATACGAGGACAACGCCCCTTCGGGTCGAACGGTCAATATGATAGAGAGAGGAGATATCTCGATAATACCCCAAGGTAAGAAGAAAAAATATCTGAAAGAGGCCCGACGAGCAGAACAAGGATTTCCTTGTATGCTCCGTCCAGGGAGCAAAGCTGCCTAGTATCACCTTCGGACCCGATGACTTAGCAGGTATAGTTTACCCCCATGAAGACCCCTTGGTTATTTCAGCCGTTATATACGGATGTGAAATCCAGAGGATCCTCATCGACACGGGCAGTTCTGTGGACGTACTCTTCTTTCCTACCTATCTCGCTATGGGACTAAAAAGAGAAAGGTTGGAAATGGCTGAGGTCCCCCTACTAGGTTTTTCTGGAGAAGCCTGCCATACCCTCGAAATTGTGACCCTTCCGATGTCATGGGGAGAGGGAGCCCTTCGAAGAACAGAACCCGCCAAATTTTGGGTAGTGGAAGCCTCTTCACAAACGTACAACGCCATATGCGGAAGGCCATCCATCCGAACCTTCGAAGCTATCCCCTCTACCCTTCATCTTAAGGTAAAGTTTCCCACTTTCTCAGTTATCGGAGAAGTTCGAGGAAATCAATCCAAGGCTAGAGAATGCCGCATGAATGCTATCCCCTCGGAAGAAGAGGAATTCCCCCTCGGGAATAATAAAAAGCTCAAAACCGAAGAGACACGGGTTCAACCCGTAGAAGAGTTAAAGATGGTAGAGTTGGTAGAAGGAAGTCCAAAAAAGGTGGTTAAGATGGGTACCCGCATAGAACCGGCAATAGAAGCTCAACTAACTTCCATCCTCAAACAATTCCATCACCTTTTCGCCTGGGAAGGGGGACCACCCGGACGAATCAGCAACAAGGTATGCCAGCACTTTCTCAATGTAAAATTAGGGGCTAGACCTGTCCAGCAGAAAAAGAGAAAAATGGGGCCAGAGCGCAATAAAATTATCCGCTCAGAGATTCAACGACTCCTTAGCCTGAGGCAAATTCGGGAAGTTATATACCCCGAATGGTTGGCTAATGTGGTTCCCAAACATGGAGGAAGATGGCGAATGTGTGTAGACTTTACCAATCTTAACGAAGCATGTCCGAAAGATTGCTATCCCTTGCCCAGTATCGATCAGCTAGTGGACTCCACTGCTGGATGCGCGCTACTCTCAACCCTGGACGGAGACCAGGGATACAACCAGATCCCGATGGCAACTGCTGACCAGGACAAAACTAGCTTCATTACAGACGATGGCACCTTCTACTATTTAGTAATGCCCTTCGGACTCAAAAATGTCGGTGCAACTTACCAAAGACTAGTAAGTCTCATGTTCGCTGGACTCATCGGAAAATCGGTGGAAGTCTATGTGGACGATACGGTGGTTAAGAGTAAAACCGCAGAAGATCATCCCGAGGACCTGCGAAAAGCATTGGTTATCATGGATAAGTTTGGAATTAAGGTTAATCCCAGAAAGTGCTCATTTGGCATCCGATGAGGAAAACTCTTGGGATTTATGGTCACAGAAAGAGGCATAGAAGTGAACCCCGAAAAGGCTAAGGCCATTGTGGAACTTTCCACTCCAAAGACAGTTAAAGATGTTCAAAAGCTCACAGGCCGGATGGCCTCCTTGAGCCGATTTGTTTCTAAGTCAGCAGAGAAAGGACTCCCCTTCTTTAATAGACTCTGTAACATCAAAGAGTTCCAGTGGACCTCTCAATGCGAAGAAGCCCTCGGAGAGCTAAAAAGGTATATGGTGAAACCGCCCTTGCTAGTAAAGTCTTCGCCTCAAGAGGAGCTCTTTGTATACCTGTCTGTCGGAGAGGAAGCTGTTAGTGTTGTGTTAGTCAAAGAACAAGATAAAGAGCACCACTCCGTGTACTATGTCAGCAAACGGAAACCAGGTATACCATAACTGAAAAACTCGTCTTAACTTTGGTTACCATGGCACGTAAACTGCGCCCCCATTTTCTCTCTCACCCAATCACTGTGTTGACAAAACACCCCTTGAGGGCCATTCTCAATAAACCTGAGTCATCGGGAAGATTGATAAAATGGGCCGTATAACTCAATGAGTACGATATTTCCTATGCTCTGAGGCCCTCCATCAAAGCGCAAGTCCTGGCGGACTTCGTAATGGAGCTGACTGGTATCGGGTCCGAGGAAAATGAACCTCTATGGCACGCATATGTAGATGGCTCCTCTGTCAGTACACACGGGGAGTGGGAATTGTATTGGTAAATTAAGAGGTGGAAGACGAAAGACTCCATTTCACAGTCAGAATTGATTACCCCCTTTCCAACAACGAAGCTGAGTATGAAGCCCTCCTCATTGGCATGAGACTTGCAAAAGAAGGAGGAATAAGGAGAATACTCCTCCATAGTGACTCTCAATTGATTGTTCAACAAGTTAAAGGTTCATATGAAGCAAAAGAAGAAAGAATGCAGGAATACCTTCGGGTAGTCCATCATAGGCAAGAGTGGTTTGAAGAATATGACATAATCCAAATTCCCCGAAAGGAAAACCAAGAGGCGGACGCCTTGTCTAAAATGGCCACTCAAACTGCCGCCATCCACACCCGAAGGATCACTCTACACCATGTCAACGAATCCGATAAGTCCGAGGGTAAAGAAGTAAATGCCACTATGGATCCCCCGTCCAGCTGGGCAACTCCCATTAAAACCTATCTGCTGGATCCAGAAGAATATTCCTCAGACAAAGTTGTACAACGAATAATGTCCAGAAAAACCGTTCGATATTTCCTTAAGGATGGAATACTGTTTCGAAGGACATATTCAAGCCCCCACGCCAGATGTCTTAACGAAGAGGAAACCCAACTAGCTATGGCGGAAACTCACGAGGGGACATGTGGGAGCCATATCAGCGGCGAAAGTATGGTCGGACACCTGATTCAGCAAGGCTATTACTGGCCCACGATGGCTAAAGATAGCAAAAGCCCTGCGGAAAGGTGCAAACCGTGCCAAGCTTACGCCCCTCGGATATATCAACCTGCAGCACCGTGGGAACCCCATCTGACCCCTTGTCCATTCTCCAATTGGAGGCATTGATATAGTGGGACCACTCATCCCTGACGCCGGCCAAAAGAAGTTTTTACTCGTAGCAGTGGATTACTTTACCAAATGGGTAGAAGCGGAGCCCCTAGCCCGAATTACCGCTGGTGCCATCATTAATTTTCTATGGAGGAACATCATGTGCCGCTTTGGCATCCCTCGGAGCTTGGTAAGTGATAACGGCCTGCAATTCACGAACCAAGAGTTAGAAAAATGGTGTGACCATTGGGAAATCAAACATCGCTTCACTTCGGTGGGATACCCCCAAGCAAACGGACAAGTGGAAAGAACTAACCGAACTCTCCTGAAGAACATGAAGGCCCGACTTGACTGGCACAAGGCCAAATGGGTTGAAGAAATACCTGGCATATTGTGGGTCTATCGGACCACGCAAAGCACCGCCACGGGTGAAACCCCGTTTAGCTTATCCTACGGGTGCGAAGCGGTCCTGCCCTCGAAAGTTTTCGTTGAGAGCTGGCAAGTCCGAGAATATGAGGAAATCGCCAACAGCTCCAACCTAGCCCTGGCCCTTGATCTTCTTGAAGAAAGAAGGGCTCGAACTGCCGTCCGGATTGAGGAGTACAAAGCCCGAATGTCACGATACTACAACGCTAAGGTAAAACCTCGAACTTTTCAAGTTGGAGACTTAGTGATGAAACAGGTCAGAGCCTCCAAGAATGTGGGCAAGCTTGACCCCCGACGGGAAGGACCCTACAAGATAGAAGAAATCGTTGGATCTGCAACCTACCTTCTTGCCAATTCCGAAGGCGCGGTACTCCGCAATACCTGGAATTCCCTCATTCTCAGAAAATACTATGCATAATGTAAGGCAACAGTTTGTACATAAATAAAAAAGTTTTTTGTATATAAATGGTTCCCTTACAAAACAAAAATAAATAGGGTTGCAAAACAAAACGATGACTCCATGAAAATGTCATCACAAGCAACCTAAACTCCGAGGAGCCATCTAGTACAAACAACTAGTACAAAATAGTTAGCACCTACAACAAATCCTAATCCCAAAGGGATATTGGATTATATCCGATACAAAGAGATCGATGGTATCTCCGCCTACACGGAAACATCCTCTATCGGACGCTTTCCTTCCCTGACAAGTCGGCGGCATTGCTCTTTGGATAGTGAAACAGGGTCATCGACAACCACCATCGGAATGGCCGGATCCCCGATAACTGAGGGAGGAACTTCTGCAAAAACTTGGCAAACGCTAAGTTCAGGGATGACCAAGCCCGAAGGAAATCCTGGCAGAGCCTGGACCGCATCTCGGCATAAACGATAACCTATACGGACCAAATCTCGCATCTCCTTATGAAGAGACTCACGAGGGCTAGATGGACCCACCACTTCCAACGCTGCATGGACCTGGGCCATCACTAACGCCACCTCATGAGTACGAGTTGTCTCCAGCAGTTGTTGAGTTGCCACATCTCTTTCCTTTGTAGCACGTATTAACTGCTCATTGGAGAACTGAACCGACGCTCCAACTCCCAAGATTTATCTTTCTCGGCTTGCAAAACCCCCTCGTGAATTTCCCGAGCAGCCTCCTTATCTGCGGCCAATTGGGTTATCTCCTCGTGAGCTTCAAGTAAACCCTTCTATAGCTCATCCCGACGGTGATATATCAAGTTAGGGTCAGAAAAGGACTCTCTTCGGGATTCGATGGCGTTCAAAACCATGTAAATCTGCATGCCAATCAACCCGTCAGCACCAAAGGGATAACAAAGGTTAGTGCTAAATAGAACAAATGAAAAATTGCAACACCTCGCACAAATCTTTACAGGCAAGATCCTGAAGACTGGATAGAGGGAAGGTCCTCATAAATTCATAGTCTGTCGCATTCAACAACCCGCTCAAGTAATTTCGGCAAAAAATCTGCCACGGAGGAAGACGAAGGGGCGGAACCACCTTCTCCGAGGGGATGAATCCCCGCCAAAAGAGTATTACCCTCAAGAGGTGGACGAACAACTCGGGCAGGACCCTTCCCGAGGGGATGGGACCCACCCAGAACAGAAGAAGGAAAACCCTCATCCACCACGTTCACAACATCTCCCGAAAATCAGCGTGATACCAACCGCGGTATCGGAAAATCCATCCGAAGAAGAACAACGGTGGGATCCTCGGAGACAGTGGAAGCTGGGGGGGCTGCGGCAAGTAAGACCCCCTAATCCTTCCTCTCCGAGGGAGGACTCACCACAATATCAAAGCTCGAGTGATCGGAGCCACCCTCCTCCGAAAAGGCATACCCATCATTTAGCGTCTGCGCCAAAAAGACCTTGTCGAAAGGTTTTATTGCAAACGTTTGCATCTCCAAACCTATCGGGAAAACAAGTATACTATAAACTCAAGGCAACAGAAAACATCCCATAACAACAAAAACGAGAAGAAAAACTTACGAAAGAAGAAGTTGCTATAAAGTGGCTGAGCGGGGAGATTGAACATCTCTACCCCTTCTTGAAGACCTGCCAGTATCAGAGACTCGGGGAACTCTAATAAGCTGCTTATGTCGTAGGTACCCGAGAATAGCCCAGGATGAGACAGCTCCTCCTCATCATGCATCAACGACTCGGAGTTGGGAGTAACGTATCCAAGACCCCATCGGAGAGGTACTCCCCATAAATCTGCTGATTGACCCATCGGGCGAACGAAAAAGAACCTCCGCCTCCAATCCCCTCTACGAGAATGCGGATTGGATACATGAGTGAAGGTTCTATTGATGTCCCGATAGGCCAAGCTGAAAAAGGGGGACCCCCCGCACAGGGGCGCAAGGCAAAAACGGCTCCCACCCGATGATGAGACATGGGGAGGTTCAGAAGCTCACAACACAAGATGTACCCCACCAAGTGACGATACGAGTTTGGCGTCAACTGGCTAGGACATATTTGCCAATAACGGAAGAGAGTCTGAATAAAAAGGATGAAAAAACACCCGCATCCCACACCTCATTTGGTCACGGTACACCGTCAAGAATCCCGAAGGGGGATCGTAGGCCCTCTGCTCGGAGTGTGGTATGACCACATCATACTGGGTATAATCTAAATTATACTCAGCAAAGAGGGTCATAACTGACCCCTCGTGCTCGTTACGCGTAGCAGTGCCCACTTGACCGCGGCCCACCAACTTTAGGGGGTTTAACGAAAGCATATCAAACTCCGAAGATTGATCCGACAGAGTATAAGACCCCCTACCCATAAATACCTCTTGAATATGAGTCATCCTGTGGGACTCAGCATTTGAGGATCTCCCAGCGACTCCCCTCGAGGGACTTCCCAAAAGAGCTGCTATATCATCGTCCAAACTATCTCGCCTAGAGGAAAAGCTAGCCGAGGAGGCATGGCGCACTCTTAACGCCAACGGAGGAGTCCGAACCGAGTTCCGAGTGTAATTATGAGAAGAAACAGACCCTCCTCTCCTGTAATGTGGGGGCATCATCTTCTCGGGTAAGTTTTCACTCTTTTATTTCACGAAGAACTGCGCAAAAGCTAAAAAGTGATTTTTGCAAAGAAAATCGGTGAACGCTCTATCTAAAGGAAATTTTTCTTTTTAAAAGAAAATTGTGATAAAACTCACTACGCATTTGCTCATATATACATTGTTGCCCATAAATAAAAGCATGAGCTGCCCAAGCTAAATTAATTACTAAGGCCACATGTCCAGTAAAAAACCTATGGAGATGGTAAAACCTCATGCATGAAGACACCTCCTGCTACAAGTTTTACTTGGCCAGCAAGTTTATTTGACAAGCTTATCCTTAAGCATTAAATAAACAGTCAGATATTTATGGTTGCTAAATAGTTACTAACGGAAAAGACAAAATAGAGCAAGAAAGGAATGATTTATTTACTGATAAGTCCCGAGAAGTCCTCGGAAAATGATCGTACAATGCGGAAAAGGTCGGAAAACTAAGAAATTAAAAATTTAAACTTATTAAAATAAAAAGCAAAAATAAAAGTCTTATACTATGCCCCCGTGGTTGATGGAGGCGGAGCGGGACGCGAAGGGGGTGTCGCATCAGCAAAGGTACCCATCGGAGCCAGACGTGAAATGGGTGACAACACCCCCCGGAGCCACTAAGTCTTGGACTCGGACTACTTGCTGAATGTATTGGAGAAGGCACAGGAGAAGCCCGAGGGGATAACACGCCACCAAATCTCCCCATGAGTACGCGGCAATCCTCAGAAGAGGGCTTCTTCAGCTTACGGAGGTCAAAGGACTTAGTGAAGTCCACGTCCGGCCGCAGTAAGGACTTCGCCACTCTAGCACACTCTAGATAACCCCACATCATATGGCCCATTAAAAGCTCGTGGGGCGGCCTCTCAGAAATTCTGGTTGCTGTCTAGAGGTCTCTTGATGAGCAAATTGGACCGCCACATCAATTTTGGCTTGCACCGCCTCGAGAGAAAGAAATGTCGCCAACTTCTTTTCTGCCGACTCAGCCCTATCGGTAGCCTGACCCAACAACTCTTGAAGTCCCCACTCTCTCGCCAAACCCTCGGATACCTCCTTCTCAAGAGCAGCGATCTGGGCCTTAAGAGTCCCCTCGGACTCTGACTTCTCCTTCTCCAAAAGGGCCACCCTAGCCTTGGCAGTCTTCTCGGATGTCTCCATCTGCTTATATGCAGATTCCGCCCTTTCCAGTCTATGGTGCAAGCCCTCGTTCGTCTTCTCAACCTCTTTCAGAGTAAAGTCGAGAGTATATATTTTTGTATGAAGCACTTCCTCCCTCATTTGGCTCTCCTTATCCCTGAACAGAAGAGGCGCCAATTGTGCTCGAAGTGCGTCCACCTCCTCCATGCTCTTTAACCCACGCTGCTCAACAGCAGCAACCGCTTCCCGAGTCTTTCCTATCTACAAAAAGAAAAGCAAAAGAAAAGATTGTTAACATAGAGCATACAACACGAGGAAGCAAATACGAATAAGAGAAGGGTAAACTTGAAACTTACCATCAACCCCATCCAGTTAAGGCCGGTGTACAGGAACTGAAATCCCTCGGCAGGTGTGGAATTGGAGGAAGCAAAAAATTGGAGGACCTCCCGATAGCATCCCCCACAGTCCAGGACAAAGGTTGCCTCTTCGGTCCACGAGGGGATACGGGCGTTTGAAAAGTGTGACCCCTCGGAGATAATGTCACCGGAACATGACCCTCGGAGGAGTAGTCCCCGGAATTGGCGTCACCACATCCGAGTCGGTAAACACCGCCCGAGGACCTCCAGCAGCTGTGGACATACCCGCCTCCCCAATTAGTGAGCTCAAAAGCTCCACCTTAACCTCCCTGTCTTCGGACGAGGGATCAAACTCCCCTTGGATGTCCTCCGAGTCCTCCAAGGAAGTCTCTGGACCGGGAACATGAAATTGTGCCAAAAAATCTTCCTCTACAAGGAATAAACGAACATGAATAAAAAGAGAGAATGAAACTAGAAAAAATTATCCTACAGAGAGGCAAAGGTAGGCAGAAAAGGTTTACCGAAAGGAGCAGAATCTTCCACCATCGGAGCCTTACCCATATCCACGGTACCTGCACCAGAAAAAAGAATATAAATATATGAACAAACTCCTCAAAAGTTTAAGAGAATCTTGCTAAATGATCAACCAGAACTTACCAAGGGGAGCAGGCTCAGACACGGCCTTCTCCGAGAACTCCGGAACTCTAGGAGACATGGGCTCAACTCCACGAGAAGAATCCGGAGACGGATCCCGAGAAGATATAACCACCACCTCCGCAGTATTCCGGGCAGAACCCTCCCCGCCAACCCTCGGAGAGATCCCTTCTTCGGAAACCCTCGGAGAACTTCCCGTATCAGACCTGGAGACTGGCACCAGAGCCCAAGGACCAACCTGGCGCAAGGGAACTGCATTCTGGATCACCCCCGCAGCATCTATGTATAAAGGGGAATGATCCTCGGGAGCTCTACCCACCTCCGAACCCATGTGCGTGCCTTTCGGAGCATTAACCTCCTCCTCGTCATGGTCACCCTCCTCCGGAGCATCGGAAATACCACTCGGAACGGGATCCACGAGGCCCGAGTGCGAATAATACTTCGCTAAAACGTCCCCTGCACCACCTGAGAACCAGCGAATACAGTTATAACCCACTTCTATGCCAAAAAAGGGAACAAAAACGAATACCAGATACTTACGAAACAAAGTCAAGGCATTGGAAGAAAGGGACAGTGGCTTCTCGACCGCATCGTCAGTGAACACCACGTGATGAAGCCCGGATGCCTCGAACAACATCAGAAAATCCTCCGACTCCATCAGAAGTTGCTGTGAAATCATCGAGGACAGAACTACATCCTGATCCAAAGTGTGCACGGGAGACGCGCCTTCTCTCCAATCAAAAGGCATGTCCATACACCTTTTTCTGGTTGCACAAAGAAGTACATGTTCTTCCAGATAATGTGCGAACTTATTGAAGCGTCCAATATCCTCTTCTTGGAATGCTTGCTATTATCCCGATGACGAACGTGGTAGAATGGGTACCCCCCGGGTGAGACCACTACGTCAAAAATAGAAAAAAAAATGATCAACCCCACATTCCAGTCCATTCACCTCACACCAGAAGACGTAGATGCAGAAGACGGCGAATCCGTTCAGAACCATTTGACTCAGACTGATGTTACACGCCTTGAACACTTCGCAGAAGAAGGGCGACATAAAAGAGCGCCATCCATATCGCACCTGCACGAAGTAAACCGTCAACATCCCCGGAGGTGGATAACAAGCCCTCTCGTCCTTCGTCGGAATCTGAAACACCATATTCTTCTGGAAGGCTCTAGTATTGGTGAACAAATCTAGAACCTGCTCACGAGTAGCCACACTGGGAACTTTCTCAACCTTTGCAAAATCGCAAACAGATGCCTTCTTTGATTTAGGAACCCTAGCTTTTTTAGCGGCAGCGCTACTCTCAACGACAGTAGAAGTCTCCCCCTTTCGTTTACGAGTGATTACTCCCGTCGGAGCACCCCCCATCCCCGCCTGAGAATCAATTGGAGCAATAACTCCAGAGGTAGTAGAGGCGGCGATGGGATCAGTGTTGGTGGAAGAAGCCATCTGAACGATAACGAGGAGAAAGTGTTTATCCTAAAAAGGGAAAGAGAAAAAAGTGCGTGTGAATTCGCTAAAGAATTTGAAGTATGAAAGAAGAAGAGAAGAAAAGCTTTTGGCTCGTCGAAATTGCTAAAGGAAAGAATTGTGAAAGTGAGGAGAAGAATGAATAGTCCTCATATTCATAACCCCCAAGGTGGCAACGGGCAGATGTTATTCAAACGTGGAACGCACTCAAAGCTCCACGTAGCCGCCGCATCCGCACGCCACCCATTACAAATCTGACCGTTACCAACGGTCAGATGCTTTGGAGTTTTAAAATGGTCAACGGCTATCTGCAACGCATGTTCCGAAACCCCCGCGTACATAAGGACAGCACCCTCAAAGGGTAGTCAGATAAAATCCCTATGATCCATTTTCAAATAATTATAAATATCATACACCCCCTCGGAAAAATACCAAAACATAGATACATTGAAGGAAAACAGGAAAAAAGCCCCTCGCCTCACGGAAGGCACGGAATAAAATTTCCATCACCTCTACGAAGACGATCGAAATTTGGGGGGGCTAATGTTAACCGTAAAAAATAAATACGGGATTAAAGAAAATATTAGTCCTAAATATGGGAATTAATATACGGACAATACTATTGTCACGAGTACTTCCGATGAAATGTAACCACCTCCCACGAGGAGGCCCTCGGAGAGTTACAAATTTGCATGGTCACTGACCTAAAAACAATATAAAGGAATGCCCGAGGAGACACAAAATTTCCCATGGAAAATCGACGATGGATAAAGAAAAGATATCCACGTGGCATCGTAAACATGACAAAACCCGATGAATCCACGCGACTCGGATATCCATCAAATGCACCACGAGGGACCACAAAGGACCCATAGTCCCATAAATTCACGAGAACACTTCTTTGCTGAAAACTCCTCAACATAAACTGCCCTCGGAACATCACTCCCAAAATCAAATCTCCGAGCAAAGACAGACCCAAACACAAAAGCCATTAGAAAACCACTACGAGGACCGAGAGAAGAAAAAACCACGTCACGAAGGACAAGTCAAGCCCTCGGGGATCAAATATAGCCCTCGAAGATCAAACCAAAGCCCTCAAAAATCAAGCCAAGCTCTCGGAGATCGTACCCAAACCACTCGGAGACCAAGTCAAGGGCAAAAATACCCCTCGGAAAATAGTGTCCCAAAAAATGGCCCCCGGAGATCCCGGAGCTATCGAACGAGGAAAAGATCAGCCTAGTCAGCGTCTAGTAGACCAAAAATATATTTTATCTTATCTTTTTACACTTTTACACATATTGCAACACATGTACTTACTAAAACACATGCATAACGGCACATGTCCCTAGAAAACTCTATATAAAGGGAGGTAGTCAGTTAAAGAAAAGAAACGGGAAGCCAACATAGACACATAGACAATCACACACCAACAAAATCAAGGAGTGAAGTTCAGTGAATAAAAGAAGGAATATTTTCGTATCTTTATTATCCTTATCAACGTTTTTTGAACCCCGGGTAAAGCGTTCCAACCCCTAAATTACCCCGTTAATTAGGTTATAATAACCAACATGTTAACATCGTGCGTTTTGGCCATAATCTAATATCAACTAACAGATCTTGCAACCTCTGCTTCTTTGGCTGCTGCTGCAAAAGCAATAAATTCGGATCATATAGTTGAATGTGCAATGCAAGTTTGCTTTTTGGAAGCACAACTAATACCTCCTCCACCTAAAGTAAAAATCCACACCAACTTGGACTTACTTTCGCTGTTATTTATCAACCAACTTGCATCACAATATCCTTTTAGCACGGCTGGATAATTATTATAAACTAGGCTTAAAACTTTTATTTTCTTTAAGTATATGAATATTCTACTAACCGTTTTTCAATGATCTGTGTTGGGTTTACTTGTAAACCTTGTCATCATACACACAACATATGTTATGTCGAGCCTTGTACAATGCATTGCATAATAAGGCTACCAATGGCACTTGCATAATCTAATTGTGCAATAATTCTTCCATGATTTTCAGACCGTTTGACACTACAGCCAAATGGAGTATTTTCTTCTTTTATACCAAGACGCTTGAACTTATCAAGCATTTTTTCAATATAGTGAGCTTGGTTCAAGGAATAACCCTTATCATGCTTGGTTACTTTAATACCTGAAATAGTATCTACTTCCTCTAAGTGCTTCATATAAGAGTTTAAAGTTAAATACCTTTTGGTATCCTCAATGCCTTTGATATTTGTACTAAAAATTAGCATATAATAAACGTAAAGGCACAATATTGTTCCATTTTCATTTGTTACTTTACAATAGATGCACTTATCAGCATTATTATGTCTTAACACATTTGATAAGGTTACTTCATCAGATTCTTATGCCACTGTTTTGGAGCTTGTTTCAAACCATTTAATGACTTGACTAGCTTACAAACTTTTGATTCATTCCCCGAAAGAACATAATCTCTAGGTTGTTTCACATACACCTCTTCAGTTAAATCACCGTTCGAAAATGCAGTTTTAACATCTATCTGATGCACATATAATTTGTGAATCGATGCCAAAGAAAATAATGTCCTAATGGATGTTGTTCTTGCCACATGTGCATAAGTATCAAACTAATATATGCCTTCTCTTTGAGAAAAACCTTTAGCCACTAAATGTGCTTTAAAGGTTTGTACTACTGACCCATCAGTTCTATATATTCTTTTAACACCCATTTACTACCAATTGGTTTAGAACCAGGAGGTAAATCAACTTAAATCCAAGTACCATTGGACATTATAGAGTCCATTTCATCATTTATCGCTATTTTCCTTAAAGAGGCGTGTCTCTTGAAGTCATTGCTTCATTAAAGGTACTTGTATTACTTTCTAAATTTGATAAAATAGGTGTTTTGTTTAGAACTTTGGTTATATCTCTTTCAACAAGAAAGGCAATGGAATCCTGTGAGATAAAATCAGAATCCAAGAATTTGTCTTTTCTCATTCATTGAATTCTTCTTGGTTCTATAGTTTCATCGATTTCTTTTCTTTTCTCATCGACCCCCACAGTTAGTCGATTTGATCTAACCTGATTTTGGTTTAATTTCCATCTTGAGATGGGACAAAATTATGAATGAATTTATTTTCAAAGAATTCAACATGAATGTATTTAACAATAACATTTGAACTTAAGTCTAATATTCTATATGATTTTGAATTCTGTGCATATCCAATAAAAATACCTTTATTGTCTCTTGGTCCTAACTTCGACTTATGAGGTTCTGTAACTTTATAAAAAGCAACACACCCTCACTCTTTAAGATAATTCAAGTTAGGCAGTCTACCGTTGCTCCAAAGTTCATAAGGTGAACACTTAAATTTCTTAAATAGAATACAGTTGTAAATGCGACATGTTGTCAACAAGGCTTTGCCCCCAAAGTGAGAAAGGCAGATTTGCATTCGTTAACATGGAATTAATCATTTATACCAAGGATCTATTTTTTTTTTATTTCTGCTAGTCTATTTTGTTGGGGACTATATGGTGCGGTTCTTTGATGAATAATTCCATAATTCTCACAAAATTTATTAAAATAATCTAAAAATATTCACCACCTCTATCACTTCTAAGAATTTTAATCTTTTTTTCTTTTTGATTTTTGACAATGAACATAAAGTCCTTAAATTTGTCAAATGCTTCATCTTTCATTCTCATTAAGTATACATAAGTATATCTTGAATGATCGTCAATAAAGGTGATAAAATATCTTTTTTCACCTCTTGTTAATTGACCATTTAGTCCATATATATCAGAAGGCACAAGTTCTAATAATTCAGAACTTCTTTCTACTTTTAAATAGGGTTTCTTTGTCATTTTTGGTTTAACACATATTTCACATTTTCCATCATGTTTATCACTAGTTGTAATATATATATATATATATATATATATATATATAGTTTGAAATATAATGCAAATAATTGTAATTTAAATGGCCTAGTCTGGCATGCCATAAAGTAAAAGAATGCTCAACCACATGAGCAACAATATTTATTTCATTAACAGATAGTTGAAATATGCCATCACATGCGTAATGAATTGCCATATGAAAAAAGTTTTTCAAGAATGTAGAATCTTCCTTCTATAGTCATTCCTAGTTGAGGGGAGTTTAGATATTACCGCCCCCACTTGTAGTGCATCTCGAATGCGTATTTGCAATTCATTCATTTGAGTAAAAAGAACTTCTAATTCTCGAACTTGATCAATTATCGGCATGTTACTAGAAAAACTAAATTCAAAATACTTTAAAGCAAGAAATATGTTGGTACATTTCTTCAAGTCTTTGTATTTATTTTCAAGTGCACTCCAAACTTCTTTCAGTGTCTTATAATTTCTGTAAATATCATACAACTTACTTGAAAGAGAATTCATGATGTAGCCCCTACATAACTTCTGATCCGTATCACGCTTTGCTTGATCAGTGATTAACTTAGACTTTTTTTTTCTTCTCATCGGTTCTCAAATTCGGGTCCAAGATATAGAACATATTAAGCAACTTCAGGAACCAATTCATGCGATCCTACTAGTGGGGATAGTTCGTTCCATCAAACATGTACAGTTTTTTTAATTCATTTTCATAAAACTGTAATGTTTTCTTTTCTGTTTTCATTGAAGATATTGCTTTTAGATTGTTAGAAAAATGAGAATACGAAAAAAAAAAACAGTATACTGAATATGTGTGAGTTTCCTTTGAGGGCGTGAACTGAAAACACTTTCCTAAAAGCAGAATTTTCACTATTTATTAAGAAAATCTGCTTCCTATGATACAACAAGGAATTTAGAAATATTTATAAGATGCAGAAATGCTAAGTGAATCAAATAAAATTTGTATCAATATATTTATAAAACACGAAGAACTATAACTGAACATACATGTTTATTCACTAACGGTTGTGCCTCATAGGATAGTTGCAACCTTTCAATAATAATACTACGAGTTGCAACTCTACACAAATGGTTGTGTCATGTAGGATAGTTGTAACCTTTTAATAATAATAATACGAGTTACAATACTTAACAACTAGTTGTGTCCGTAGGATAGATTTGCACCATTTCACTAATAAATTGAGATTTTAAACGTAATAAAATCTTAATATTAAAATACTACGGGTTTCAATTCTTTACTAATTTATTTCGATTTAAAATAAAATAAAAATCAAAAATATATTAATACAACTAGCTAGCTCCTTAATTAGTTGAAGACTATATTTTCTACAATGTGGGATACTCATTGTTCACAACTAAAAAATATACTCAAAAGTACAAGTATAGTTAAAGAGTTAATAATGTTTTTGGCTCCACTAGGCTCTAGATTTTAATGCCAAAGGTGGTGGCGGCACCACATCAAGGATGTTTGATCATATCAACAACATAACTTGTTAAGTCACGTGGATGTTTGTTCATATCAACAACATAACTTGTTAAGTCACGTGTTAGTGGTTTAGGAGCTAACTATAGACTTATAATAGAGTCGTGTCAAAGAGAATGAGTTTTTGAATAAAAAATCTTGTGGTGGGATTTCAAGGTAGGAATAAGATATTTTTCGAAAAAGCTATAAGAAGCTAAATTATTTATACATTATCACGACGCATTTGCTCTTTTACCATTCATCTATATAATTCTTTTCACTTGTGCATAGTACAAATTTTATTTTTTTTGTATTTTTTCCCATTAAGGGCAATTTTCCCTATTATATTTATCAAATGACACCATTTTAACCAATAAATGTTGTTTGCACTTAACAAGTGACATGTTTGTTTGTGAGGATATAATGTTAGTTTTGATTTTAGAGCAATTATTTCCTGTATAACAAATACGAAATATAATAATTATCTCCGATTTTAGTGTATAATATCTAGCTCATTCAGTAGCCTTGGTGTTGAAGTTAGGAGTGCAATGTTTACTTTCATAATAAGTATACTAGTCAACTTGTTACAAAAGTCTGGCTTCATTCAGCTTCAGTTGATGATAAAAAATGGGGGAAAATGCAGATACCTATCCAACCCTTTTTGCACTTACTTATCCAACGACATTTTTTTTTTGCAGTTTTTGATCCAACATTTCATTTGTTGGAGTCGACAGTCCTAGCTTTCATTTCGCTCGAACTCCGCCCAAAAATATCATTTATTCGACTAAACGACGTCATGACAACGTCATCCGAGAGGGGTAAAATCGATAGTTCACATTTTTTCAATGTCGATCTCATTCAAACTCAATTTAAACATCAAATTAGCCCCAATTCAACTTATTCCACGAACTCTAAAAAGCCCAATCCGTAAATTAACAACAATTTCAACGAATTAATGCCACAACCCTAATCGATCGATGTCAGAAATTACTGAATTTGATTGCAGGTGCAGTCGTCTAAAGGTTACAAAGCTCTCTTTAACAGATGGTAATCTGGGTCGTTGATTCACCCAGTGTTACCAGGGAGACAAATGATGTGGCTTTTGGGTCGATGAACTTCTTTGTGAGCGGGCAAGAGTGGTGATACCGATTCTGAGGAGGAGAACTGAAAAAGCTGAAGCCAAATTGAAAGAAATTCAAAAGAGAAAATTTGAGCCTGAGTTGCAGCAGAAGAACATGGAGTTGAAGTTGGAGAATAGTAAGCTAAAGAAGAGGAACAAGAAGCTTGAAAAGTATACTTTCAGTTTAGAGGCCAAAAGTAGAAACTTGTGGATTGCTCTCTGTTTTTTGATTTGTTATGTGTTATACCGCAATTTTGTTTAAGGTTGTTTTAATGTTTTGTTTAAGGTTGTTTGTGCTGTTGTTTTTAAGGTTGTACGTTGAAAGTGCAGGTTTTCTGGAATCAATGTTAGACGGTGCAATGTTAGACGATGTTGGGTTAACATTGGATAACATTGAAAGCCGAGAGCTTTTGTGAAAACTGTTCTTTAGTTGCCAAAATTAAGTTTTGCCTTTATTCACCTATTAATCAAGTTCCACGGTTTTAGTTGTTTATGTTTATGTCCAGGAAAGTATCTTAAACATAAGGAAGAGCTTTGGAAGATTCCTTACTTGAAGTTTCCATAATTCAAGCTAAGTTGAATAGTCAACTCACACGGTTTCAAAAGAAGGAAACAATATTGGATTCTCTGCAACTGTGATTCTTTCCAAGATTCTGCGAATTGAAGAAGTTGTGTTGCCTTGTTAAATCAGTAACAATGGAAACACGTTCTCAGGAAAGATTTGAAGTTCACAAAGAAGGCAATATTCAACAAGGAAACAACAAGAGTTACCAAAACTGTGAACAACACATCTTGGCGTTCAAGACTCAAGAAATCTATAAAGATGTGAAGTTCATCAAGATGAAGACAAGACAATCGTGCCAATAATCCAAGGGATTAATTATTCTTTGTATTGTCTTCATTTTGTTTTGCGAAGTTTTTGTATCAACTGCTTAAGTCTAGTCCATAGAAGTTAAGTAGTTCTTACTTGTCTGCTTCGTTGAGTCCGATCAACAAAGAGCGTGAGTGAATTGTTGTGAGGAACGTTTTTGATAAAACCTTTATGGTTATTTCGCCTAAGGCTCGGAAGTTTTTAATTATATTGAAAACTTCTTAAAATTATATCTTCTTGTGTTCTTACTTCCGCTGCATATTATTATTATCAAGAAGATCAAAATAGAGTTAAGGCAATTCTAGCTTAACTCTCAAAAAGTGTTGTGTCAATCCACGGTCCTACAATCTCAATTGGCGTCAGAGCCAAACACCGACTACACTGGTGGTTTGGAGGTGATACAACACCATGGACAGTGCCAATCCTAATACCAACAGGATCCCAGTTTTGGATGGCTCCAATTATGCATATTGGAAGATCAGGATGAGGTCTCACATCAAAGCTATTGATATTCGAGCCTGGCAATCCGTGATCAATGGATACTCTCTTCCAACATTACCAAGAGATGGTGAAGGTGATCTAGTTCCAAAACCAGAAGCAGACTGGACAGCAGCAGAGGTAAGTCTCTATAACTCTAATGAAAAAGCTCTTAATGCTATCTTTAGTTGGGTTAATCATCACATGTTCAAGTTAATCCAGAACTGTACAAAAGCCAAACATGCTTGGGATATACTTGAATTACATTGTGAAGGAGATTCTGCTGTTAAAGATTCTAAATACAGACAACTGCTTTTGCAATTTGAAAAACTTGAGATGGGAGAAGATGAGAGTGTTGACAGTTATTTTGAGAAAATTCTTGATATTGCTAACCAATGTGAAAATCTAGGTTTTGCTATGACTAATCAAGAAATGGTTTACAAAGCTATGAGAACACTGTCATCTAAATTTGCTCTCAAGAAAATTGCAATGAGTGAATCTAGAAACCTTGCTAATCTACAGTTTCAAGTCTTGATGAATACTCTTAGAGAATTTGAGATGGAGCTTGCCTCACAACCTAGCAAACATAGGGTTGTTGCTTTAAGAGGTTCAAATCTTGACAATGAAAGTGATGATGATTTTGAAATAAATTCTTCAAACTATGGGAAAATTACTAAGAAGTTCAATAAGTTGAATCTTAAAGGAAAAGGTAAAGAGAAGAACCTTAGTAATAGTTCCACAGGTTATAAGAAATTACCTCCTAAGTTTGTGAAGTACATGGAATCTAAACCTACTCCTTTAGAAGCTGATAAGTTAAAAGATGTTCAATGTTTTGAATGTAAAGGATATGGTCATATGGCTAATGAATGTGCTAACACTCTTAGAAAAAGAGGAAATTCTCATTGGGTTTGTGTAGATGATTTCAATGAAGATGACTTTAGTTCTGGAGAAGCTGAAGAACAATCAGAAGAGGTTCAAACTGCTGCGCTACTCACTCAGATTGACTGGACACCAAAAGACTCCCTGAACTGCTTTGGATCTCAATGTTACCCCAACATTCAGGATCCAACATCAGAACAGGAGACCTTCTTTGCAGATTGGGATGAATTTGATAATGATTCTGAACCTTATCTTGTGTCCTACTTTGATGAAGCTAACTTTGATTGTTTTCATGGTACAGTGGATCTAGATGAAGAATACTTCTTTGAAGGTGAAATGTCCCAGGAGGAAATCATTGAAGACCTGAAGTCTATCTACCACAAACTGCTGCTTGAGAATCACAAACTCATCAAGAGCAACAAAAGCTTGAAGGGAGAGATTGAATGCATGAAGGAGATGCTGAAGCTGTATGAGAAAGACCTTGACAAAACTGAGGCTGAGCTGAAAAAGGTAAAGGTAAAATTAGATAAAGCTGAACAAACCATTAACAAATGGAACTCCTCTACATCTATACTGGATGAAGTGCTGAGTATGGGAAATCAAGGTAAAAATGGTTTGGGCTATGTTGAGAAACCTTCCTCTGAAGATGTTAATTCTGTCTACTTGAATGCTGGTTTCATCAAGGATAGCAATAACTTGATCAATGGATACTCTCTTCCAACATTACCAAGAGATGGTGAAGGTGATCTAGTTCCAAAACCAGAAGCAGACTGGACAGCAGCAGAGGTAAGTCTCTATAACTCTAATGAAAAAGCTCTTAATGCTATCTTTAGTTGGGTTAATCATCACATGTTCAAGTTAATCCAGAACTGTACAAAAGCCAAACATGCTTGGGATATACTTGAATTACATTGTGAAGGAGATTCTGCTGTTAAAGATTCTAAATACAGACAACTGCTTTTGCAATTTGAAAAACTTGAGATGGGAGAAGATGAGAGTGTTGACAGTTATTTTGAGAAAATTCTTGATATTGCTAACCAATGTGAAAATCTAGGTTTTGCTATGACTAATCAAGAAATGGTTTACAAAGCTATGAGAACACTGTCATCTAAATTTGCTCTCAAGAAAATTGCAATGAGTGAATCTAGAAACCTTGCTAATCTACAGTTTCAAGTCTTGATGAATACTCTTAGAGAATTTGAGATGGAGCTTGCCTCACAACCTAGCAAACATAGGGTTGTTGCTTTAAGAGGTTCAAATCTTGACAATGAAAGTGATGATGATTTTGAAATAAATTCTTCAAACTATGGGAAAATTACTAAGAAGTTCAATAAGTTGAATCTTAAAGGAAAAGGTAAAGAGAAGAACCTTAGTAATAGTTCCACAGGTTATAAGAAATTACCTCCTAAGTTTGTGAAGTACATGGCATCTAAACCTACTCCTTTAGAAGCTGATAAGTTAAAAGATGTTCAATGTTTTGAATGTAAAGGATATGGTCATATGGCTAATGAATGTGCTAACACTCTTAGAAAAAGAGGAAATTCTCATTGGGTTTGTGTAGATGATTTCAATGAAGATGACTTTAGTTCTGGAGAAGCTGAAGAACAATCAGAAGAGGTTCAAACTGCTGCGCTACTCACTCAGATTGACTGGACACCAAAAGACTCCCTGAACTGCTTTGGATCTCAATGTTACCCCAACATTCAGGATCCAACATCAGAACAGGAGACCTTCTTTGCAGATTGGGATGAATTTGATAATGATTCTGAACCTTATCTTGTGTCCTACTTTGATGAAGCTAACTTTGATTGTTTTCATGGTACAGTGGATCTAGATGAAGAATACTTCTTTGAAGGTGAAATGTCCCAGGAGGAAATCATTGAAGACCTGAAGTCTATCTACCACAAACTGCTGCTTGAGAATCACAAACTCATCAAGAGCAACAAAAGCTTGAAGGGAGAGATTGAATGCATGAAGGAGATGCTGAAGCTGTATGAGAAAGACCTTGACAAAACTGAGGCTGAGCTGAAAGAGGTAAAGGTAAAATTAGATAAAGCTGAACAAACCATTAACAAATGGAACTCCTCTACATCTATACTGGATGAAGTGCTGAGTATGGGAAATCAAGGTAAAAATGGTTTGGGCTATGTTGAGAAACCTTCCTCTGAAGATGTTAATTCTGTCTACTTGAATGCTGGTTTCATCAAGGATAGCAATAACTTGAGTTGTGAAATCTCTTCCCACACTGTGAAAAGGCCTACTTTTATCTGTCAATATTGTTTTCAACCTGGTCACATTAAGCCTTATTGTAAAAGATATAAAATTGTGATTGAGAAGAAAACAATAATTAATAGTTGTACCAATGTTAGGAAAACCTCTGATCTGAATGTTATCCCAACATTAGGTAACAAATCTGAAGGACATAAAAGTAGAACCTGGACTGAGAAGATAAAAACTCCTAAGGTTAAAATTGTTTGCAATGTTGTCTTTTCTGCTGTTTACTCTAACCTTGCAGGTAAGTGGTATTTTGACAGTGGATGCTCAAGGCACATGACTGGAAACATTGACAACCTGAAAAATGTAATCCCTTTGACTGTTGGAACAGTTACCTATGGAGGAGGCACCAAAGGGAAAATCATTGGAAAAGGAGTACTGGATGTTGAAGGATTTCCACCACTCAAGGATGTGTTGTTGGTTGAAGGATTGAAAGCAAATTTAATTAGCATAAGTCAACTTTGTGATGACAATCTGCTAGTTACTTTTGATAAAAGTTCATGTGAAGTGTTTAATAGTGACAATGTCTGTGTCATGACAGGTACAAGATCAAAGGATAACTGCTATCTTGCTCAAGATGAAGCAGAATGCTACCATGCCAAGGTAGATGAATCTGTCATGTGGCACAAGAAGTTAGAACATGTGCACTATAGGAATCTGGAGAAACTACAGAAGTTAGAGGCTGTAAGAGGACTGCCTAAGTTGACTAGCCCAGGTAAAATTGTTTGTGAAGACTGCCTGAAAGGTAAACAAACAAAAGTTGTTCATCCACCACTTCAGGTACAAAGTACTAACCCTAGAACTAATAAGTGCTTTGAATTGCTACATATGGATCTCATGGGTCCTATTGAGGTTAGTAGCCTGAATGGTAAGAAGTATGCTTTTGTTATTGTTGATGATTTTTCAAGATATACATGGATTAAATTTTTGAAAGAAAAATCAGAGGCATTCAACACATTCAAAATTTTGCATGCTAGTATTAAAAATCTTTATGGCACTTCTGTAGGAAGAATTAGGTCTGACCATGGAAAAGAGTTTGAGAATGCTAGCTTTGCTAATTTCTGTGAATCTAAAGGCATTTTCCATGAGTTCTCTGCACCTAAAACACCTCAGCAAAATGGTATTGCTGAGAGGAAGAATAGAACACTTCAAGAGATGGCTAGAGTTATGTTGAATTCTAAAAACCTATCTAAGAAACTCTGGGCTGAAGCTTTGAATACTGCATGTCATATTAGTAATAGAGTTTATCTTAGACCTGGTACTACTATGACACCTTATGAAATCTTGAAGGGTTCAAAACCAACAGTAGCACACTTTCATGAATTTGGTATTAACTGCTATTTGCTAAAAGATAGAGACTATTTGAGCAAATTTGATTCCAAAAGTGAAAAGTGTATATTTGTTGGATATTCTCCTAATAGTGCTGCTTTCAGGGTCTACAATCCAAGATTGCATACTGTTCAAGAATCAGTGAATGTCATATTTGATGATTTAACTGTTTCTGCAGGTACTGAAGAAGTCACTGGTTCAGATGTTACTCCAACATTGGACTCAACATTGAACACAGACGCTGGAGATACTGAACTGGAAACTGGAACTAATGTTGACTTAACACCAGAAACCCCCAATGTTAGGCCAACATCTATGCTGTCAGATTCTGAAGATGAAGTGATTCCTGTATCCAGAAGACATCCCCCTCTTAGAATACAAAGAGATCATCCAGCCTCTCAAGTAATTGGTCAAATTACTGAAAGAGTAAGAACACGCAACAAAGAAAGGGTAAATTACAAGGATATGGCTAAGTTGTGTGTTTGTATGTCTTCTTCATGTACTATTGAAAATGCTTCTTGTTTTGTGTCCTCCATTGAACCTAAGAATGTAACTGAAGCTCTTAAGGATAGTTACTGGATTAATGCCATGCAAGAGGAACTCTTACAATTCACCAAAAACAGAGTTTGGAATCTAGTACCTAGGCCATCACATGTGAATGTAATAGGTACAAAATGGATTTTCAAAAATAAAACTGATGAGAATGGTGTAATTATGAGGAACAAAGCTAGGTTGGTTGCACAAGGTTATACTCAGGTAGAAGGTATAGATTTTGATGAGACTTTTGCTCCAGTAGCTAGGATAAAATCAATTAGATTACTTCTTGCTATTGCTTGCTCTCTTAGAATTAAACTCTACCAAATGGATGTTAAAGGTGCCTTTCTGAATGGTTTAATTGACAAAGAGGTTTATGTAGAACAACCTAAAGGCTTTACTGACCCTAAACATCCTGACCATGTGTACAAACTTGAAAAGGCTTTGTATGGTTTAAAACAGGCCCCTAGAGCTTGGTATGAGAGGCTAACTGATTTTCTGTTAGGCCTAGGTTTCAATAGAGGAGATGGAGATAGAACACTGTTTGTCCTTAGAAAACGTTCTGATATATGCATTGCTCAAATACATGTGGATGATATTGTATTTGGCTCTACTAACAAGTCTACTTTAGACAAATTTGTTGAGTCTATGACAGGAACATTTGAGATGAGCATGATCGGTGAACTTAACTACTTTCTGGGACTGCAAGTCAAGCAGCTGGAGAATGGTATCTTCCTGAACCAGGAGAAGTATGCAAGGAATCTGGTGAAGAGATTTGAGCTACAAGAATCAAAGCCTTGCAAAACTCCTATGTCCTCTTCAGTGAAGATAACAAAAGATGGCACTGGTATCAATGTTGACCCAACATTGTACAGATCCATGATTGGTAGTTTGCTATATCTCTCTGCCTCTAGACCTGACATCATGTTTTCAGTATGTGTTTGTGCTAGGTACCAAGCTGATCCAAAGCAATCTCATTTGATTGCTGTGAAGAGGATTCTTAGATATATCTCTGGAACTTCACCATTAGGCATCTGGTACTCTTATGACACTAACACTAACTTGGTTGGTTTCAGTGACTCTGACTGGGCAGGTGATGTGGATGATAGGAAATCCACAAGTGGGGGCTGTTTTTATTTGGGGAATAATTTGGTCTCCTGGTATAGCAAGAAGCAGAACTGTGTTTCATTATCAACTGTTGAATCAGAATATGTAGCAGCTGGCAGCTGTGTTACCCAACTTGTGTGGCTCAAACACATGCTTTCAGATTATGGGCTAGATAGTGATACACTTCTCATGTTCTGTGACAATCTATGTGCCATCAGTATCTCTAGGAATCCTGTTCAACATTCTAGAACTAAGCATATAGACATAAGGCATCATTTCCTAAGAGATATGGTAGAGGACAAAATAATCAACATTGAACATATTGAGACAACAAATCAGCTAGCTGATATGTTTACTAAACCTTTAGATAGTGAGAGATTCTTCAGCCTGAGGAAATCTCTTGGCATGTGTGATATGTGAAAATGTTGAGAAAACCAGTGTTGTCATAACACCACTGACTAGCACTGGTATATTGGTTGTGGTGTAGTAGGTATTCTGTTGTCATTCCTTTGTTGCGTTGCATTCCTTGTGAGTCTCATTTTATCACTGTTTTGTCATATTTGGTTTGTGTGGTTGAACTCTTTGATTAACAACTCTCTCTAGTTATCAGTTTCACATCTTTGGTTTTGAAAAGGTTAATAAAACTCTTCTGTTTGTCTGAGGTTGTGATTACCTAACATATGGAGAAGCTGGGATACACAAAGTTCACTACTTTGTTGTCTATTCAGTTGTGTCTTATTCATATGGAAGGTGTACAGGACATGTGGAGAACCTGGGGTGCATGATGTTGACAGCTTCACTGTTACTCAGTTGTGCTTATTTACATGTTTCTGTTTGTTTGGCCAAGGAACACATGAGGGTGATCTTTTCTACTAGGGTGTTTGAGGTTTCGATTTCTTACATTTAGTAGCACTGATCACTTGGTGATTCTCTTGAATGCAGGTTGGTAAACAAGTATGCATGAGGAATTGGGGTGTTGGGGTGCATGATAAATGAATTGCCAACATTCAAGGCCTTTGTACTTGCCTAACTTGCTGCTGTTAATGTTGTTACTGGGGTGTGTGGAGTTCAGGCTGCCCTCATTCAGTTGTGACATTAACTTTGTGTTTAGCAACCTTCAGTTTTTGTTCAGATGAGTTATGAAAATAATAAAGATTTTAAAGAGATGTGACTGTGCTGGTTTGAGGAGTTTTTCATTTGTGTTTACCATCTACCTATTTGACATTACTTTGTTGCATTCATATAGAACTGCATTGTTTTCTTTCTTGTTTGTGAGTTGTGTCGGTTTAGGCTTAGGGGGAGTATAATTCATGTGTTGAGGCATACAATTTGGGTGACATACTGCAGGTGACACACTGATCTGTGACTTTCTATGCTGTGGAAGTGAATTGTTCCTTGAATTCATAACTGCTTATCTCTGTGTGTTTCTTGTTATCTATGTTACTTACTCATGATTTTAATCTGAACAATATGTCTGAGGTACTCACTTGCTATATTGGTTAAGTTTCAGATGTTTTTTTTTGGATGTATCTCAAGCTCTCACATGAATTTGCCTTGGTGAAGCATGTACCTCCACCTTCGGTTTTGAATGTTATTGAATGTTATCCTAACATTGTGCACAGACTGAGGTCAACATTGAAAACAGGAACTTATAAGTTTTCAGTTTTTTTTTCTGAAAACCGCTCTGGTTAACTGTTAATTTAACATCAAAACGTGTGCGCGGGAAAACATAGTGGGAAAGTTTTATTTGTTTCAAATTTGGTAACTGCCCATTAACATTCTCTCTCTCTCTCTTATTCACGGTTATTATCGAAATCAAAACCCTATTTTCCTTAATTAAACTTGCAAGTTCCTTATTTGTGCCTATTTTGCAAAATTTACTCTCAAAATTCTCTTGATCTTCTCTGCGATTACTCTCAAAATCTCTGTACTAACAATGGCAAGCAAGTCCCCCATGCAAACTCTTGCAGATGTTGCCCTAGGAAGCGAACCCACTGCTGCACGCACTCGCTCACACACTAGAAGTGCTGCTGCAAAAACAGTTGAGGCCCATGTTGCTGACAAGAGGAAGGCGATTCCCTATGTGCGACGAGGAAAGAAGACCAAACAGGGAGAATCGACCTCCAATGTTGAGCCAACAGTGGAACCAACCACTCCCATCACCAATGAGCCTGAAACTGAGGTAAACGCTGCTGAACCCACTCCTGAATTTGATGCTGATATACCTGTTGAGGGGGAGGGCAGTGGTTTTGTTGAAAAATCTGTGGAGGTGTCTGCGGATGAGTCTGTTGACAAGATGGTGAGGAAGTGGATTAGGGCTCAAAAGAAAAAGAGAAAGGGCAATGGTGAGAAATTGAAAAATATATCTGAGTCTGCTAAGGCTAGGGCTGAGGCCAGGAAAAGACAGTCTGAGAGATCAGCTAAGAAGAGGGCTGTTGAGGAGGAGAAGAAAGCTGAGGAAGAGAAGAAGGCTGATGCTGCTGCTGAGAGAAAGAGGAAGGGAAAGCAAGTGATGGAAGAGGAAGTTGAGGTGTTGGATGTTGAGGATGAGGAAGAAGAATAGAAGAAGGAAGAGGAGACTGAGGAGGAGCAGGATGTTGCTGCTGATGTTGGGGCAACATCAGGAACAGAGGAGTACACTGATGGGCTATATGTGGTCTACCCTGAGGAGGAAGAGGACTGCTATTCTCCCTACTATCTCTCTCAAGAGTTGGAGAAGAAGTGGGATTCCTTCAAAAGAAGGGAGATTCACACTGAAAGGGCTATAGAGATGGCCAGTTTCAAAGAGAACAAAGTAATGGACTTGCTGGAAGCAAGAGAGCTGCAACAATCAGTGATGGAGCTGAGTGACTATGCTCCTGAGATTGTCATGGAGTTCTACCTCAATCTCTCCAAGTGGATTAGGGACTACAGATCTTCAAAGTTTGGAAAGGCTTGGGTGAGGGGGAGAGTCTTCAACATTGACCCCTACACCATCAACAAGGTCTGTGGCTTCCCTACTACTGATGAATCTGAGGACCCCTATTATGATGATGTAATTGAGGACTTGACTGGAGAGTTGGTCAAAATCTGGAGAGATGCTCTGCCAACCACAAAACTCACCTCCCTGAGTGCTGTCTTGCACAAGATAGCTTGCTTCAACTGGCTCCCAAGCAAGAATGTGACTGTACTTACCAAGGAATCAGCAATCTTGGTGTACAAAATCAAAAATGGGCTAGCTGTAAATATGGGGGAGAGGATTTTGAAGTCTATGTCTGAAGTTGCTGGAAGGAAGAATGGGATGCTACCCTATCCCTCACTCATCTGCAAAATCCTTGGCAGTCAAGGATTGAAGACAAGTGTCACTGTGGGCTGGAGGAAGAATGATTCAGAATTAACTATTCTCCCAAGCTACTTGTCTGGATCAAGGGTGAGAGACCTTCCATGGAATCCACAAGGAGTGGTGAGACCAAGAACTGAGCAGAAAAGGGTTAAGGAGTTTGCTGGAACTTCAGTGCCAATGTCCAAAGAAGAGGATTGCTTGGTTATCACTTCTGCTTTTGTGGATCATATGTTGAATTGGTATAGGGGGCAGATTGCTGACACTCAGAGGGAGATCGAAGAGAGGAAGGAACACCTCAAAGAACTGGAGGACATTGTGAAAAATTTGGAGGACCTCCCTTCTTCACAAAAAGGGGGAGAGTAGTTCCAATTTTAATTTTTGTCTTCTTGTTTTTGTTTTGTTTCCTATGAACTGCTAATATCTTTGAACTGTTGGTTCATTAATCTCTATTTTGGTTTTATTTGATCAAGGGGCTTGTCCTTGATATCTAGCTATGGCCTGTAACTCTAAGTACTACTGATGAACTGCTCTAATTGTTCTTAACTGCTATTCCTTGTGAAGGAATTTTTTGAACTGTTCTTATTGTTAACCTTTATGCAGGAAACTTACTGGTTTCAATGTTGAGGCAACATTGATGAATGTTGAGGTCTGAACATATGTACATATGTGGTTGTAGTGATGACCTTTATTCATGTCTTTGTTAAATTAACTTTGATTATGATATCTTGTATTAAGGGGGAGCAGTTTGGTAGTTTAATTTGTTTCTTGTTGATTATAACTTTCTGGATATAAGACTTGATTGGAACAGGTATTGGTTTTGTGAAGAAAGGCAAAAAGGGGGAGATTGAAAGTGCAGGTTTTCTGGAATCAATGTTAGACGGTGCAATGTTAGACGATGTTGGGTTAACATTGGATAACATTGAAAGTCGAGAGCTTTTGTGAAAACTGTTCTTTAGTTGCCAAAATTAAGTTTTGCCTTTATTCACCTATTAATCAAGTTCCACGGTTTTAGTTGTTTATGTTTATGTCCAGGAAAGTATCTTAAACATAAGGAAGAGCTTTGGAAGATTCCTTACTTGAAGTTTCCATAATTCAAGCTAAGTTGAATAGTCAACTCACACGGTTTCAAAAGAAGGAAACAATATTGGATTCTCTGCAACTGTGATTCTTTCCAAGATTCTGCGAATTGAAGAAGTTGTGTTGCCTTGTTAAATCAGTAACAATGGAAACACGTTCTTAGGAAAGATTTGAAGTTCACAAAGAAGGCAATATTCAACAAGGAAACAACAAGAGTTACCAAAACTGTGAACAACACATCTTGGCGTTCAAGACTCAAGAAATCTATAAAGATGTGAAGTTCATCAAGATGAAGACAAGACAATCGTGCCAATAATCCAAGGGATTAATTATTCTTTGTATTGTCTTCATTTTGTTTTGCGAAGTTTTTGTATCAACTGCTTAAGTCTAGTCCATAGAAGTTAAGTAGTTCTTACTTGTCTGCTTCGTTGAGTCCGATCAACAAAGAGCGTGAGTGAATTGTTGTGAGGAACGTTTTTGATAAAACCTTTATGGTTATTTCGCCTAAGGCTCGGAAGTTTTTAATTATATTGAAAACTTCTTAAAATTATATCTTCTTGTGTTCTTACTTCCGCTGCATATTATTATTATCAAGAAGATCAAAATAGAGTTAAGGCAATTCCAGCTTAACTCTCAAAAAGTGTTGTGTCAATCCACGGTCCTACAATCTCATACGTGTTGTTGTCTTGTCAGGTAAAGACTAGGTACTATTGTAAGGATTTCCAATGGTTGTTTAAGGTTATTTTGTCATTGTGTTTAAGGTGTTCATGTGGTAAATACTTTGCATGGTGGTAATAATTAGAGTTACTACTGTCTAGACTGCTAATGTTAAGACCAAAACTCTAATTAGAGTTGATATTTATCATTGGTGGTCTAATATTATATGACTATGTGTATTCATATATTTGTAATTTGAAGTGCAATCTCATTGATTTCAAATAATGCAATCACACAATAAGTTATGATGTTTGATATTTCACTTCAGAGGAAGGACATTTTTGAAACATTATTGTTATTAACTTTTGTCTAATAATGTAGTGATATTAAACACGATTGGACTCTTGAAAATTGTATTTGGACAGATATTTGAATTTAAACACGATTAAACACCAAGTCAGAGTCAACGTTTGGATTATATGTGGATATGTGCAACTCAATAACTCCTCAGACTCTTCATATTTACCATAAATATCTGCCATCTACCCTAATATTCACACATTATCACAACCCTTGCCAGAGAAAAAATAAGACAAGTAAATGTCAATGGCGTCATTCGGCAGTAAATTGAAAGAGGTCTATGATGGAGCCATGGTAAGTTATTCACATATTACGTGTCTCACTCTTCTCGGTTTCCTTTTTTTTCTTTTTGCATTTTTAATGTCGTATGATTGTTACAGGAGGACATCCATTTAGTCTTCTACAAATTTGATGACTTTATAGAAGACAACGAATCCTATCTTCTAAAAACCTCCGTGTAATGGTGAACCGTGACATATCTTAAGCATTGGGGTAAAGATCTTTGGCACCTTGGTTGTGATGCATTGGGAAAAACCTCTGGTTTAGTTGTTGGTGCTCTCTATCTTTCGTCATTTGCCCTTGAACAACTAGGTAGATCACTGGTTTTTGGTTTTGTTGTCCTCAACTCTTGTAATAAAGACAATAGATCATCATCAGGATCTTCATTCTCACTTTCAACAACAACTTCTTCTGGTTTATCTTCACCAACATTTTCACAAACCCCCTCATTTTCACTTATGTAGTCCAATCCTTCACTGATTGGAGGAAGATTTGGCAGTTCATTATGTGATTGACTGTCATTCAATGGCACATCATCTGTAAGAACATAAACCTCAATTGGTTTCCTTGTAGAACCCACCAATGCCATCTCCAGTGCTTCCTTATCATTATTGATTGCAATACAATTCCCTATACAGAATCAGTAAAGTAACAGATCCTAACCACACAACCCTCCACTTGAACACCACTTATCACGTTGCAAAAGTGAAATATTGGACCGCAACAGACCCTGCACTCGGTGGCAGACAAAGTGTGAACAAAAAAGGGGAAAATGTAATATTTTTGCACATGCATGCAACTGATTCCTAAAATAAAGCCAAAACAAGGGACCACACACCCATAATTCGCTCTAAACAAAGGAATAAACTAAATTAAAGAATTAGGGTTTTTACCATAATCGGGCGCGAGTGAACCTTCCGCAATAACGTCACTTGATGCTCCAACTTTCCAGCCCATTATCAGATTATACAAATCGAGTAGTGTATGCAAGAGATTGAGATTCAATTTGGGAGATTCAAGTTTGATTTTGGGATTAGGGTTTCTGATTTTGGCGGGTCGAGAAAGGTAAAGTAACTAAAAAGGGCGGGTAGGTGAGTTATGTATTTGTTTTTAATTTATTTTTTTTAATCAATAAAAGGTGAACTACCGATTTTATCCCTCTCAGATGATGTCGATATGACGCCATTTAGTCGAATAGTGATGTTTTTGGGCGGAGTTCGGCCGGAATGATAGTTGGGATCGTCGACTGCAACAAAATGAAACGTTGGATCAAAAACTGCAAAACTTTAACCGTTGGATATGTAGGTGTAAAATGGCCAAAATTTGAATAGGTATTTACATTTTTGTCTAAAAAATGACATGTGCAAGAAGACTCTTTCGTTAATGAATGTTAAAATTGATGATAATATTAATCAAATTTTGATTCTATCGATGTAAAAAGACTTAATTAATAAAATAAAAACTATACTCATAAGTCATACATATGCAAATATGTCTTGAATTATCATTTCATCACAAGATTTGAGTTTCTCATTGACATATGGATGCGCTTCTCCCTCTTAACTAACCAAAAAAACAGATCAAAGGCAGAAGCCAAACTTTACTTATAAACATTTAAAACTCCCACACAATATAAACTACAACAGTATAAACATTCCCGCCATTAGCAGAATCCGATGAGTGACACTGACAGCTAAACTCCTCAATCCATCATGCTCATCCACTCTTGAACTTCATTTACTCCCATCATCAATTCCCAAATGTCATTTTGTATATTATAATCATTACAACTACTCACTCCATTTTCTTGATTCCGAAAGTTAGACGATGTACTCGCCACCGATGACACGACAGATGAAGTAGAAGCAGAAGCAGAGGCCGTAGGGGAAGAGGATACATAATCCGAAAACGAAAAGTTAATTTTCGCTCTTGGACCACGAAACTCAATCGCCGCTCTATCGTAAGCACGCGCCGCGCCCTCCGCAGTCTCAAATGTCCCGAGCCACACACGCGCCGCCTTATGCGGGTCCCTAATCTCCGCGGCCCATTTTCCCCATGGCCTCTGCCTCACTCCCCTGTAATTCTTATTCTTCTTCTTCCTCTTCTTGTTATTAATGTTATCAGCAACAACCTCCTTTTGACCACTCTTGTGATTGCTGTCATCAAAGAAATTGCACCCCAAGCACCCATTTATTCCGCAAACACGACAGTTCTCGACGAATTCTGGAACGGAGAAAAACCCGTTGGAGGGAGGAGAGTCAATTGTCGTGGTCGTGGTTGAGGTGGTTATTACGTGCTGTAGTGCGGCCACCATGGCTGAAGCTTCATCTTCAATTGTAAGTGGATAGTAGTGGTGGTGGCTCATTAAGCTACCATTGTTGATGTTGTTGTTTGACTTATCCATTGCTGCTAGCTGACTTTGTTTTCAGTTCTTGAGTTTCAGATATATTTCTGTTGGGGATTTTGTTTGTGTTTGTGTTGAAAAGAGTTTGGGGTCAGTCAATTGGGGCTATATATATACTTACCGGATTTGCTAAAAGGGACAGGCTGGCAGAGAGAGTCTCCGTACGCTAATTTTACACGGGATTCACTTCACACGTGAGGAAAAATATGATGACATGGCAGTAGTTAAGTAGTTAGCTGTGGGGTAGACTGGTCAAGCGACGCGCTGCTTTGGTTCTAGAATGTTTTTTGTATTCGATATTAGTTTGACATTTGACTTCAGTTAGAGTGGTTAATGTGTAATATAGATTTCTTTTTTAATAATGTCAAAATTATGTATTTAATTTATTTTTTTATTAGTTTGTAAACGTATATACTTCACGACTACGTTACATGTATATATAATAGGGAAAATGTTAAAACTAGTCCATAATGATGTCGCTTATCAACTTTTAGTCCTATATTGATTTGTTTGTCTATTTTATTCCTATATTGGTCAGTTATTTATCGATTTTGGTGTTTTAGGTCAAAATTAAGTTCAAATAACGTGTACATTTTATTTTTATTATTATGATCTATTTTGGTACTTTATTTTTACATCAAAATCTAGCGCTTTTTTTCACGTGTTCTACTTTTTGCAGACATCTTTGTAATTCTCATCCTAACGTGTGCAAAACTTAAACCTAATTTGATTTTGTGTCAAAAACTCTTACTAAAAAATTGTTAAATCTTTCATAAACATATAATCTGACTTGGGTCAAATTGCTTTGGTTCTCGTAAACATGTAAACATCTTTGCAAAATAATAAGTTGTTCTTATTGAGTTTAGGATTAGAAGAATTTAGTTCATATTGAAAAACATGCACATGAAAACAATAAAAATTAATAATTTTTTGACAATAAAAAAAAATATTGGATTTAGGCTTTGCATGAATGAAGCATAAAAACTACAAACATATGTCAAAAAATGTAACACTTTAAAGAGGGTGACATATTCTGATATAAATTGAAGAATTTAGGATGAAAGTATCGAAATTGACAAAAGAAATATCAATACGAGACCAAAATTGAAAACTAGATATCATGTGGGCCTAATTTTGGCCCCATGTACCAAAGTTGATAAAGAACTGATAAATATGAACTAAAAATTGAAAAGCACGTAATTTATGAGACACAAATTGAGAAAGAACATCATTATAGGACTAGTTTTGAAAATTTTCCATACATAATATATCAGTGAAGTGAGAAATGTATTTATGATTTATAATTTCATCTTTGGATTGGGTGGAATGAAAAAGACAAAAAATGAAAAATAGAAAATGTATTCTCACAATAAAATAACCACTATGACTACGATAGCAGTCACACAGATAAGAAACAGCAGAGCAGAATACTCAAACCGAGATGCTACAGAAGAGGTACTCCTTTTGAGGTTTTGCGCTTCTGCCAGTGTTATACACACGTCAAGGATATTTTTTTATTCCCAGCACTAAAACATGATTTAAAATTTGTTCGATCACAAGACATTATTCTGGGCAAACCTTGTAAATAGTACGTCAACTTATGACCGAAATGCTAAATTTAAACAATCAACTAGTTGTAAAATTGTTATAATGTATTCTACTCGGCATGCAAGCAAATAATTAGCATCGACCAATAATCCTAAGAGAAACCAAGTATATTGTTACTGCAACTAAAACATAAAGTAACTAATAAAAAAAAAAAACCTGTAATACTGGTGGTGGCTAACAAACAGGAAGAATTTATACAGGGCAAGAATCACCTATCATTTTTACAAACAACATTTCCCTCTGACATGAAATGCTACAACGATCCTACCGTAACCTTACTCATATTACAAGAATGGTAACACAGAATTAAAACAGTATAATATTTGAGTAGAAATTTCAACTATTTCTACTCAGGAAACCAAATACCAAAAATGCATGAAACACCAAAAGTGATTTGAACATGCTAAGACACATCGCTACCAGCAATCAGCATACTTTCCAACTAATCATCATCTGAATCTGTCATGAATGGAAAAAAAGAGTTAGCATATAAGGCTCAAGTATATTATTAGCTTGAGCAAAAAACTGAAACTCCTGACCCAGAAATTAAGAATATGAAAAGTTCAGAAATATTCTTATTTCAATATGTAAAGAAAACCCTGCATATTTTCACTTAGAAACTTAGAGAAGGACTTGAAACTAATGTAACACTTGATGGTATTTAAGTTGGTTATCCACTTGGTAACTTCAATAAAAACAACCATAATAGATGTCTTATTAATAGGTGTAACCTCCTATTCTTTGCCAACTAAAAGCCCGACTATCTCAGGCATGAAATTTCATGGGCCAGGAAAGCGAGGCATACTACTTGGATGAGAAACCAGCTTGTGCATTGTAACTTTCTCCACCAAAGCCTCAAGGCACAGTTAACAGCATAGTGGAGAAAGAGATTTGAATTGATAATGGAAATCTCCCATTCTCCCCTTACAGTTCTAGTATATACACACCTTGAAACTTAAAAGAGCATTAGAAATAGTCTCCACTAGCAGGTTAGCGTAATCAAGTGAAAAACATTACAGTTAGACCTTCTAGTGTTTTTTCTTCAACCTTTTTAAATTTATAGGGCTCCATAACTGTCAAACTTCTAAGGAGGTTTCTATAATGAGACAAAACCTCAAGGGGTGCAAATAAAATGAAACCTTCAAAATAAGATCATTCAGCGGAAGACATTATTGTGAATATAAAACTATCAAAGACGGGGTGAAATGAAAAATGTATCTAACGGCATAATTCATAATGTGGTAGCAGTGACAAATATTGAGAATAAAACAGCATTAATGGCATCAATAACTCCATTATTATGCCTACTTGGCAAATTACCCCATTGAAAAATCAGAAGCACAAAACAACTCTTCTATTTTGTACTGATGTAACTATCCACCTATTCGAGAGTTT
Source organism: Linaria vulgaris (assembly GCA_948329865.1). Taxonomy (NCBI): domain Eukaryota; kingdom Viridiplantae; phylum Streptophyta; class Magnoliopsida; order Lamiales; family Plantaginaceae; genus Linaria; species Linaria vulgaris. Next base: position 113,887,597 of record OX415249.1, on the reverse strand, counting down.
TGTTTGTTCGCGAGACACCGGGAGCAGGGATGAATTTTAAGAAGAAAAAAAATGATATTCATTAACATTTTTTATTGACAATATATATCTTTCTTTTTATGTTTTTAAATTATAAATTTAAAAAAATGTAAGTACGTAAATACTATAAACATCAAGGATATATAGGGCACTAGAAATAGTAAATACACAAGAAAATGATAGGAAACAATTTTGCTACTTTTTGAAAACTAAAGAGTACTTAGCAACTTTTCTCACAAACTGTAATTGCCTCTTTAGCATAACACAAGGGAGTTAATGTATTACCTCAAGAAAGAAATTACTTTGCAATCAAATAAAAAGAACAAGTTCCCATAAACTTGCTGGGCAGAAACCAGAGGAAATTTGCTAAAAAATTCACATTCCTTTAGGACAAATTGGCAGCAAAGAGAAACATTATGTACAAATTCAGGAGAACCGAAGGCTACCTGATCGTATATCTTCCCCAAGTTTTCCTCTATTTGTCAGTTGTCTTCTGATCATTGCGCATATGAGAATCCACCAGTAAATATGAAAAACAAGCAGGGTAATCAACATGGTGTTGAAGACATAGTATAATACTATGTGGTATGTCTTCGATAGGGTCAAGACCTCTAACAAGTAGTAGCTGAGAGAAAATCAATCAGATAAGTGATTAGAGGGAAAACTTCAGTTTTGAAACTAAGGTGGTGTTTGCAAACTCTTGAAAAAAGCTATAATCAGCTTTTTATTTGAACAAGTGATTTTGGGGTGTTTGCAAATCTAGCTTTTTCGGTTACAAAACTTTTTTTAAGCTAAAAAAGTTCACAATCTTCAAGCTGGTGTGGGGGTGCTTTTGGCTTAACTAAAAATTGTGAACTTCTACTTTTCCACTAGAGTTTGCAAACACCACCTAAGAAGGTCGTAAAAAAACTATTTAAAAGCCAACCTTGACGATCTTATGACCCAAAATGGAAAGAATATAAGCCTAAGTACAAGCCATGACACAGCAAACAAACCGAAGCATATACTAGCTCCAAGCTCATTCCGGGCGTACTTAAAAACTTTTGCAGCTTCAAGAAATACATCACTGCCATCATGCAGCGCAAGAATAACGACTCCAATCCGAAAAAACCTATATCAAAGCACATGCAAATATTCATCAATAAACTTTTCTAAAACAATACCTCTGTTTGGGTGGGTGGGTAGCTATTGCGTGTGTGAGCAAGAGTTCAATATTCCAGTTTTCTCTTTTCAATTGAATAAGTGAATACATAGCATAATCATGAACCAGCGAAATCATTCTGAGATCCATGCACCAAAATTTTCTCCATTAGCAGAATCAAAAGAAACAAAGCCGAGCAGTTCATAAATACTAATACACTCTAACGTGGATCCTTCAGAGCTTTTGTTAAATTTTATTCTTCAATATATTTATGTTGACTAGGGTCATTTTTTTCCCTGTGAACTTAGATAGCTTTATTATTAGACAATCATAGATAAAATATACCAAGTATTTCCACAAATAGCAAAGAACTGCTATGAGTCAGTAAATTATGTGAGTAGAGGCGGTATAGTTCTTGACTTAGAAGTAAAACCAATGTGTTCATGCATAGTTCAATCAACGCTGAAAGTACAAAAAGGACGACTATTTTAGCAGTACTGCACGATTCTTAAAATGCAGTGATGTTTCTCACTGCCTACTACCCTAAAATAAAGAGACCATTTACACATGTAACAGCTTCAGCTAGGAGAAAAAAGTCTAAAAAGAATGTGGCTGCAATGAAGTTGTGCCATGAGCACATCACAACAATGATCGTTTCATGCTATATTATGTTAAGTATTTGAATCAATAAAATACTCTCCCCTCGAACCTGCCCATTGTGGAAGTAAGAAACAAAAGAATAAAAACAATGATACCAGACACAACACAAGGAATGCAAAAATGCCAAATCCATAGAAAAACAAGGGGTCTAGAATACACTATGTAGAAAATGGCTAACAGCTACACCATTTTTTGACTCATCCACGATACCTGCAGAGCCTTCTCTGCAGGAACACTCTCTAACTAAAACCTCACTCCAGTAAATGAACTAAAAACGAGAATTAAAGAAGCTACATTTATTGCTCCATTTCAAAGAAGTATAAAACCTCAAAGATTGGCTTCGTTTTATAGGCCAATTTCAGGGAAGAAAACAGCATTGCAGACTGGCAACACAATTCGATTGATAGCAAACGACCTTCAATCAAATGAAGGTGGTTCAAACAGCCGACAAATAATCCGGCTGCAAGCTAGAGCATTTATTAGGCCAACATGCCATACTAACATATTTGCTATGGGCAATTGAAAAATCATTCTTTACTAAAATTATTAACCTGATGCACTAACAGACCGAGATATATAAAATCATCACACCGGGGAAAAAGGAAAAGCTACTACCAAATTCAAACAAACTAGGCACCTAAAATAGTTGATCTGGTGAGAATACAGTATATTTCTCAACTTTTTATTGACCATAATGGAATCATATATGACACTAGATACCTATGGCTAAGATCACCAACATAAACTCCATGAATTTTTTTAAAGAAACTAAGGATTATACACTCAAAATGTCATTAGTATAAGGCAGAACAGAGTACTGAAAGTTTGACCAAGAGGGCTAGGCAATGCCGAGCGCACTTTTATCCAACTATTAAAAGAATAAATAAAAAGAAAATATTCATGAAACAGTTTTTTAACTGAAGTATCTCCTTTTGACTCCCTATGCCTGACAAAGAAAAAAAGCTTTCCTTGCAGTGTGATATCAATTGATTCTAAGATTTCTTATCTACATAGTATAGAGGAACACAACCTTTTATTCCCTCTCCTCAGAATATGGCACCAAGCCTTAGGTGGTCAGAACATAAAGCTTTCATACACCTAGTCTTTACCAACATCAAAACCTTGTAATGCTTATCTCGTAAAAATTACCTTGTCATGTATGAGGACGAAAGCAAGCTCACAGTGATGATATGATGAGCCATCATGACAGAGAAATCCTTCCTTCGTGTTTCCCAGGTAATGAGGGCAACAGAGCTATAGATGTAGAATCCACACTGGCACATGTAGATAAGTTTTATACCAAGCCTGCAAAGATCAAGATACTAATTTAGATACAACAAACATAAACCCATGAATACTTTATAAATCTCAAGGTATGGAAAAGTTAAAGACTAAGCAGCCCTGTGTGCACGTAATAAGAGGAAAATACTGATGACTACCCTAATAATCACAGTTGGAGAAAGAAGAATATCCTAATTATCAACTTGGAATATAGAACATAGCAATCCACACCCATGAAAACATTTAACTAACACAACACATTTCACAAATCCACATCAGATGAATTATTTTTATTTTTTAACTTGAATTACTCATGAACATTCCGAGTTGAAACACTTTTATGATTAATAAAATCTATTTCCATCTAGATTGATGCTTGAGATGCTCTAATCTGTAGATGGAACATACATGGCCATGCAATACCGCGGATCACGCCTGGGACTATGGTTATATTGGAATCATATGAATCAAACAAGAGTAAGAGATTTTTTTGCTATTAAGAGGGACAATTAATAAATTGATATTAAGATAAATTCCATCACACTTAAGAATTTCCAGAAGATATGTCTAAGCTGTTATCCGCTCTTCTAGTGGGCAACACGTGTGCAAATATTACAATCAGTGACATAAAGCTGCTCAAAACCCTTATATGGACAACTTGGCAGTGTATCCTTCTCACTCAAGAAAATTAACAATAAGATCCATGAATGGGAGAACAATTGCCAATAAACTTACTTCAGCTCTTGATGTGGCCAGCCTCTGAAGTATTGCTTTATATCTCTGAACCAGGGATCATCATAGGTAGTGGCCAAGACACAGTACTCAATAATAGCATAGTATGTAAATTTCCACATGGACTCCGAACATTTTACTACTTTTGCTCTCGTCGCCTCATTAAGTTTCAACCGTTTGTTTCCTCTACTCAACAACCAAAAGGCTACCCTCTGGAACAAAGTATAAATTAGAGGTATAAGAGACAATTTCCTGAAGAGTAATGATATCAACGGGACAGTTTCTTTTAGGCACAATAGAATGTATTTAGTAATCTATTCAATTTAAAAATGTTTTTATCAAGCAAATTGACCTTTCATCTCAATATAATGACATCCTATACACTACATTGGATGCTTCAAATTAGCAAAGGAGTCAAAAGAGACCACAAACTCACATTTGTTTAGAACGGGATACTTGACAAATTCTTACAGGAATCTACATTAGTGACATCATCTATACAGCATTGATATTTTCAAAACAGCAACAAAAGTTATCATTCAATCCATTTAAATTTAACAGCCCTATATTAAGTGTTACACAAGTAAAAAGAGTGAAACTCGTACGAGCAAAACCTTCCAGTAGATCAAGAAGGAAGTAAGGCATTCCAAAAAAAAAAATCCCAAAGATTAGCCAATCAAGGGTTCGAATAAGACAACTTGATTCTGTTTTCCCTGTTTTGTTTCGAAAACAAGGACATTACTATTGAAACAACATTTATATAACATGCATTGAACATGTTAAAAAGATTTGCGATCGATCTAATCAAATATAGTTCCTCAAGTCCTTCTAATTGGATCGCGTCTACAAACAACACACAGTGCAGTAAGATCATACCTAGCTCCTGTAAAGTCACTTAGTTGTAACCTCTAGTATATGCCAGATTACTACAATAAAACCGTAAACAAACAATCTAAACACAGGCAAGCAACATTGCACAATAGATCTTCAGCAATTACTATCAATGACTCAATTATTAAACCCTAACAAGTTGCTCAAATCCAAATTTTGCCAACCAGATGTTGCCATATCCACAAGCACAACTTTATCCAGGCAGATTTCAGCAACAGCTAACGTTACGCATTACAATGCGCGATGAAGCTCGTCCATATCCGGTTTAATAATAACAATTAAAATAAACACATACAAACAAGTAAACAATCTCTGCACGAATCACCATAACATTAACTATCCGATTTCAAATATTTTTAACAAAAAACAAAAGGTAATGAGAAAACTTGTGTGTATACAAGAGAGAAAGGTTACCTGAAAAATGAATCTATCGAGCACAAACCTTACAGCAACGAAGGCAAAAGCAAAGTAAATAGCAACGACGAAATGCCATGAATCGGGCTCACTATTGTGCGTCCAGATCGATGCCATGAGAAAAAAAAAAAAAAAAGGATTGAAACGACGCCGCAACAATCAAGCAATGGATATAGTATTTATTACTATATAATACAACAAATGCGAATCGAACGCCACAATTCCACCATGGGTAACAGACTGGATTTTGATGAAAAGTGAAGGGCGGAATTGTGGATTTCTTGTTCTCTTTCTCTTTCTCTTTCTTTTTTAATATTAAAATAAAATATTATTATTAAAATATTATTTAGTTTTCTGTGTGCATCGTATCGTATATATAATTAATTGACGGTTGAAATATTGATCCCGCGACCATTGCCGGTCAATTCCGCTCTACTTTTATACTACTATTCATGTTATCAGGAATATTCGCCTTGTTTTTTATTTATAATAATATTTAAGGATCAGACTTGGGGCATTCAAAAATAAGAATATTTTACTTCATTTTTAATTAAAACACCCCATCTCGAGTATATGAACCGCCTCAAATAACATGTCGTAAATACGAAGCAACACGAATAAAACTTTGACTATATCAATTAGTTATCAAGTAAAGCTAACTAATACAATGTGTGTATCAAGGAAAACGTAAAATATTAGAAAAGCACCCAAACTTTTCTACAAAACTTTTGGCCAACATGGAGTGACGAGCAATGCACCACCCCATATTCCTACTACTATAAAGATATATAAGAACGAAGAGAACCCGACACTCAACTCATACAAATACGACTTCAAATTTTGCACACGGATTGATCCCTATGTGATTTCTAAAATTAGAGTTTTCGTTAAATTTGAAGGTATACAATGATTGCCTCTCTGTTATCACGACTCAGTATATTTTGTAAACATAAGTCATCCCCACCTGTTATACTTTTGGGTTGTTCAGATTTTCAAACATGCACATAGTACCGAGACTTGAAATTTAACAAAATGGTTGATGTGAATGGCCTTCAAAGTCAAGTAATCAAATCTGCAAGCGCACAACGATACAATTTACAATGCCACAGAACTCTAATATTATCATATTCCCACCACTCACTAGAGAATTTAAGATTAATTGGGAGAAATAGTTGTTTCTTTCTCTTTATTGTTTAGATCTTCTAGGCAAACTACTTGGAGAGGTTGATAGATTAAACTACTTATGAACTGAGGGCATTTACAGAGGTAGCTTCAAAAATGAATGAAATCAAGCCATCAAATCAAGAATGAACAAGAACCTCCACCAAAGAGCATAAAACAAGTTAAATCCTTGTTTCATTATAGAAAACTAATTAGTGGGTAGCATTGCATTGTAGGTCCACGAACTCAAGTTTTACTATATTAACGTGGTTTATAATGATTTTTTTAGTATATAAACTTCGGGTGACTCATTTTTATTTTTATTTTGCTTTTAATGAAGCCTGAACACTGACGGCACATTTGGTTGCCCCATGAGCTGAAAACCCATATAATTTAGTGTCAAGATTATACTAAATAAAAAAATTAATCTTACATTTGGTTGCCCAAAAAAATTTCACCTTGTAGCCTTTAATTTTACTAAAACTCATGTTTGGTTGCACATACACATCCACATAATTTCGTGAATTACCAAAACTATCCTTAAGTTGCTTCGTAATTCGTGATTCTACTTTATGTCACTCAATTGTGAGGTAAGCACCTTTTTAGGGGTAGGAAAATGTAATTTTTTTGAAAAAGTGGGGGCAAAACGGTATTTAACTTGAGTGGCTGAAGTTGGTGGTTGTGGCATTAAATTATCATAGGGGGGAGGGTGAGAATAATCTAGGTCACATAATTCCCGCACCCCCCCTCACGCACTAGCGCACGATTCGCGAACTCACGAATTGAGTTCGCGTGCGGCGCTCCAGTGCGAATTAGTATTTCTTAGTTCGCGAACTAAGAAATACTAGTTCGCGAACTAAGAAATACTAATTCGCGAACTAAGAAATACTAATTCGCGAATTAAGTGTAAATGCGTAATTTGTGCACAAATTTTCCTTTTTTTTCTTTTTTTTTTCCTTTTTTTTCCTTTTTTTTTTTACTTTTGAAATTCACATGAACAAAAATCATATATAGTTAAGATTTGGAGGAATTTTTAAATCTACCCATTAAGTTTGCCATTTTTCTAAAACTACCCAAAAGAATTTTGGGCTTCAAAAATATGTCGTAACTATATGTATACCTTGTCAAAAATACCCAATCTCTATTATTTGGGCTATTTGGTCCACGTGGCGGCCACATCGCCGCCACGTAGAATTTTTAGGGCAGTTTCATCAAAACAGCAAACAAAATGGGCATTTTTAATAATTCGTTCATAATAGAATAATTCTACTTACAAAAATTTAACATATACTTTCAGAAAGCAGAATATTTTCAACAGACATAATTGTTTAAAGCTATTTCGAATTAAAACATCAAGCTTAAAAAGTATTAATTAGATTTGTTGCAAAAATTTAATTTCTGAAAATTTATATCGTTTGATCAAGATGAAGTTTTTTCTGAATTATTAATTAAATAAAAATCTAGTTTAATTAATGGAATTCTTATTTTTTTGAATTTTCTTTTTTTATCACGTTTTTAAATAGTATAATATCAAAAAATTTAAGATATAAATATAAATAGTAGTTAAGTTTTTTCGATATAAATATAAAAAAGTAAGCAAAATAATAAATACTAGTAGTTTAGTTTTTAAGATATAATATATTTTGTTGATGCTTGCAAGTGAGTGAAATATAGCATGTCACCACGTCACTCATTTTCTGAATGTAATAGCAAGTAATTTAGATGTTGTGATGAACAAACTGACATTTTGATGAATGAAAAGACTTATCTTGTTTATGATTAGTATTATTTTGGCGGAAATAATCATTTTGTTGCCTAATATTAAAAAAAATACTTAATATTATTAATATTTTAATATTTTTTTAATAGACGCATTAGAGGCGCATTAAGAAGTGAATTTTTGAAAATAGGCGAACTGGCGCACCCGCACACGCACACGCACGCGCTCGCGTTTACGACTTATGTGACATAGGGTGAGATTAGTTATCTTGGAAAATGCTCCCAAAAGGCAATTTATCTTGGGCCCCTTCTACCTTTTATTTGCCAACCAAATGTGGTATAAACTCATATTATTTAATTAATATGGGCTGTTAAGGGCAACCAAATGTGACGTGATTCTTATTTAGCATTTTGAAAGAGCCAACCTAGTCGAGGTGTTCAACATGCCAAAAAATATTTGGAAAGAAAATAAATGGATGTTTCATCCCAACTAGTAATTGTTGAATTATTGGGTTTAATAAGCTTATGTGCATCTATATGTCTATAAAATGAACTTCGAGAGAAAATGAGGCATTTACCTATATTACATAAATGATGTGATTTGATTCTTATTTATTATTACATTTTTTTTTATTTCTCTCTGTCTTACAAGAAAGATGTGAGAGTTGGAATTTTTTTTGAAAGAAATCTACGCTTGTTGAAGGTAAAATTTGGAAATAGAACAATTCCTTTTGTCGTGTATCCTCGATTAATGCAACCTTATATGCTCTTAGTTTAATAATCTCCTCTAGTTGATACACTACATTATTATGGTAAGTAAAATTCTTTAAAAGATCCGTTGGAAGACAATGTTATAGTAAGTCAAATTTTTAAAAAATATATGTGGGATGACAATGTTACGGTAAGTGAAAACGTTTAAAAGATCCGTTAGAACACTGTTATGATAAATGAAACTCTTTCAAAGATCCGTTGGAGGATAATTTTATGGTAAGTAAAATCCAAAAGATCCGTTGGAGGGCAACTTTATCGTAAGTAAAATCCAAAAGATCTGTTGGAGGATAGTGGGGAAAAAATCGAAACTAGTCATTTATTGTGTCCTAGTTACAGTTTTGGTCCTTTATTGTGTCCTTGTTTTATTTTGGTCCTTTATTGTGTATTTCACTACAATTTTGGTCCTCAGGAAGAAGTCAGAGTCGAAAATATCACGTGGGAGCACTTGCCGGCCAAAATAAAAAAAAAATTAATTTCCACATGCAAATTCACATGTGGAAACGCTGGTTTCAATTTTTTTTGTATTTTTTTATTTAAAATTCTGACCCGGCCAACCCAATTTGACCGGGTTATCCGGATCGGACGGGTCAGAATTTTAAATAAAAAAATTAAAATTGTTGTTCCAACATGCGAATATGTTTGTGGAAAATTCAAAAAAATTGAATTGAGGGCAACACGTGCTCGTACATGACATTTTCGGCTGAGATTCCATCTGAAGGACCAAAATTGTAGTGAAATACACAATAAAGGACCAAAATAAAACAAGGACACAATAAAGGACCAAAACTGTAACTAGGACACAATAAAGGACCAATTTCGATTTTTTCCCGAGGATAGTGTTATGGTAAGTAAAATTCAAAAGATATGTTGGAGGACAAAATTTTATAAGCTTTAATTAATAAAATGACTATAATTAAAAAGATTATAAATGCAAAATAAAATTTTGAATTGAACATCATATGATGATTTATGATTTATTCCTAACCAACTACTAAAATCAAATCAAATCAGATTAACGATTTGAATAATATTATTACCCAAATCTCGTGAAAACATTATATATAATACACCTCAATCCTCTTAAAATTTCATCTCTCAAACAAATGAACATAATAGAAATAAAAACATATGCTCACAAATGTAGTGAAATGTTGTTCGCGGTATTCTTCATGCTTGACACGAATGTCTCTAACAAAGTTGTGTATGTCTATTTTAAAGTCATGATAGTCTGTATGGTTGAGATTGAAAACACTCTCATGTCCCATCATGCATTGCGTCATAAAAATCTCCAGTTCTTTTATTTTATTATTTTTCTTTTAAGCGTTGGAGTTGTTCCTCTGCCTTTCGCGTTTGCTCCAGTTGAAGCAGTCTGGATTCAGCTTGTTGTCAAAGCACAACAAAACACGTAACGAGTTGAATCCGGACAACTTCAACCTGGAGCAAACGCGAACGAATCTGACGCCTAAAAAACGACAACAAAAGGAAAGATTGGAGATCTTCATGGCGCAATGTATAATGGGAATGAGAGTGGTCATAATCTTAACCCGACATACTATCATTACTTGAAAATAACCATACACAACTTTAAAAGCTCATCCCCCCGTCGCACAGCCGTATGTGGGATGATTAGCCATTTCTCTTTGTTTCGACTAGCTCTTAGTAATGAAGCTACACCCTGATTGTCGATAAATAAAAAATGTACATGAGCTTTTTAATTAGTTTGTGTAGCAATTTAATTAGTTTGTCATAACTTATTTTGATATAATTTTTTGTTTATATTTCTTGTTCAACTTATGTTTGGTGAAAAGGTGGTAAAAGTGGTGTTCATAAGATAAGAGAAATTAATAATATACAATTATACTACACATAATTCAAAAAAATAAATATTCTAAATTTGACATAATAATGAGAAAAATATACAACATGTCATTCGGTTAAAAACAACAATATGTTTTCACTTTTGTTTTTAAAAAATAAATAAATAATAGTTAATTGAATGTTAATGGCCCAATTCAACAAAACGCCATTGAGGTAATGACACTTAAACTTTATCAACCAAACAAGTGGCACACATTCGATATCGCATAAATCCTGACTTTCTATCTCATTTATGATCTATACCACTTCTTTTAGATAAAAAATATCTTTGAAACCAAACGGCTTCTCAATATAGCACATGAGGTAATTTGTCAATTTCTTGATAAGGCTTTATACATATAAATAACATTTTTTCTAAATTGAAACCCACCTTAAATTTACACCATTTTCATCAAATCTCATGCATTCTAGGCACACGGCACACCATCTGCACCTCTTAAATTACTTTTTCAGTGTCTAATTTCCCATTTAATATTTCCAAACAAAGAGAGCAGTGTCCCGTAAAGAAGATTTTTTCATCGTGTCAATCAAATTCATTATTATATATGACCTTTTGTAATGAGAATAAAGTAATATAATATGCAATGAAAATGAAAAATGAAAGGGGAAAAAGGACTTTACTCGTGTACTTGATAAATTTTGTTATATATATAAACTAGGGAACAACATTAAACTAAATAAGAGTTTAAAAGGGCGAGATTCAATATGGATGATTCCCTTCAAGTTACAAAATAAGGCCCAATAAGCTAAGTTGTGGGCCGCTAGATTAGAAGATCTATTAGTGAATATGAATAACCAATTGGGCCAGATTACCCAGAATTTCCTAATTTCATCAATATAAGATTTAGCCAACCAGTCCACTATTAGCATAGGATCATGGATCATGTTTATAGTATTAAGGATGTCTGCTTCAAAGACCAGATTATGGAGCTTGAAAGAATCTGCCAACTTGCATGCTTCCCAGATAGCCCATGCTTCAGTAGTTGCAGTATCATAGGATGGAGATGTGTTGGCTGCTGCAAGGAGGATGGAGCCATTTGAGTCTCTCCAGATTGAGGCATAGAATGCCTTGTCATCTTTGAAAGCGACTTGTGAGTTGATTTTGATCCAATTGAGAGGGGGTGGCTTCTAGATTGCTGATGGGGGAAAAGCCTTTGCAACTTCAACATTGATTTGGCCCATTGCATGCTGTTTTGCGTTCATGTCAATTGATTTTGAAAGCTTTAAAGGGCAGCGAAGCTCCTTCTCATGGATGACCTTATTTCTGTTGAACCATACTTGGTCCATTGTGAGTGCACAGAAGCTTTTGAACTCCAGGTTTTGAATTTCATCTGTTTTACCTGGTAGTTTGCAATCAATAAAATAAGTAATCCAGTCAATGAGGGAGTAGGAGTGAAAAAAAAAAGCTAAATTAAATGACCATTTAGAGGAGATCATAATCTTCTTGATGACATTACAATGAAGAAACAAATGGTCTGAGGTTTCAGGTCCAGAGTTACACAAGGGACAAGAGGTGTCAGATATATTGAAAAGTTTGTTAAGTCTGGTCCTAGTAGGTAAAATATCAGAACAAGTTCTCCATAAGAGCATTTTGAGTCTATTGCGAATTTTGGAGTTCCAAATTTTGGACCAGATCTTGTTGGGGTTGGGGTTTCTAGAGGAGGAGGTAATGGACATGAAAGCACTTTTGGAAGAGAAGTTCCCTGCCTTAGAGGGAGTTCAAATGAGCTTAGGCGGGCCAGAGGATGAGGTAATAGGGATTTTACAGATCTCTTTAATTGTATTGTGAGAGAACAAATTAGAGAGCATAGTAAAATTCCAATTACCAGTTTCCTGGTGGAACAGGTCAAGGACCATGAGATTGGGATTGTGAGAAGTGGTGGAATTGGGCAGAGGAGAGGGGATAAAGGTGGGAATGGAGAAATCCATGGATCTTTCCAAATAGGGAGAGTAGGGGAGGTATTAGTAGTGTAGCAAGCACCAGAGGCAATAGTAGGCCTAAGGTTGAACAAGTCTTTCCATATCCATGAAGGTCTGGATTTGGAGGGAAGCATGGTGAGTAAGTCTTTTTGCTTCACATACTTGGACCTAAGGAGATTCACCTAGGATTTGTTGGAATTGTTGGCTATGTGCCAACAAAACTTATCTATAAGAGCATCATTCAAGTTTTTTATTTTCCTAAAGCCTATACCACCTTGAGCTATAGGTCTACAAATGGAGTTTCAGCTTTTGAGAGGGAGGATATTCTGGTTTTTGTTTTCACCCCACCAGAACCTTAGCATTAAACTATCCAATTTGGAGCAGAGGAAGATGGGGAAAGAAAAGATAGACATGGAGTAGGAGTGAAGAGCTTGAGTTGAGGTTTTGATTAGAATGGCTTTACCAGAGAGAGAGAGAGATTTTTGCCTTTCCAGCCTGAAAGTTTAGAGCTAAGAGTGTCAAGAGAAGAAATCATAGCTTGCTTTTTTAAAGCAGTCCTACAAAAGTGAACCCCAATGTGCTTTTCAGTGTGGTTGCATTCAGTGAGGTTGAGAACAGATAACACTTCAGATTTGGTGGCATTGGTGGCATTAGCACTGAAATGCACAAAAGATTTTGAGGGGTTAAGGTTTTGATAACTCCATAAGCTGATTTTAGAAAAAGGATTTTTTAAGAGCAATAGCATTTTCAGAGTTAGCTTTACAATAGATGATAGAGTCATCTTCATAAAGTAGATGGGTTATTGGTGGGCTAAGTCTGGAAATTTTTACTCCAGATAAGTTGCCTGAAGTTCCTCAACAGTAAGAAGTCTAGAGATTCAGTTATGCATATATAAGGAATAGGTAAGGGGAGAGAGGATCCCCTTGCCTGATACCTCTTGATGGTTTGAAAAAAACATATTGAGCTCCATTGATGAGAGTAGAAAAGGATGTGGAGGTTATGCATAACTGAATCCAGTGAATGAAAGTAGGGCAGAAACCTAGCTGCTTAAGGATAGTTAACAGAAGAGGCCACTCAACATGATCAAAAGCCTTAGTAAGGTCTATTTTTATGGCCAGGAAACTGTTCTTGCCTTTTTTGCAATTTAGGTAATGCATGAGTTCATTGGCCATTATATTATTGTCCTGGATTAGCCTACCAGGAATGAAAGCTGATTAAGTGGGGGATATAAACTTATCAAGAAAGCTTTTAAGTTTGTTAGCAAGAATTTTAGTTATTGCTTTGTAGATTACATTGCACAAACTAATTGGTCTAAATTGATTAGGTTTGCTTGCTTCTTTAGACTTAGGAATTAAAGCAATAAATGTGTGATTAAAGGCATGAGGAATGGTTTTACCAAGGAAGAAATCCCTGATAGTGTTAGTGATATCAATGGCAATAATAGACCAATAATGTTTATAGAAGTGGAGGGAATATCCATGAGGACCAGGGCTGGTATAGCTGTTCATGTTGAAGAAAGTTTTCTTGCTGTCAGCAGGGGAAGGGAGGGAATTAAGGGAATGAAAGTCGTCATTGGTTATCACAGGTTGGAATAGGTTAGAGGGAAAGGGAAGGGTACCATAAGTAGGGTAATCAGTAGAAAATAAATCAATAAAGTAATTCTGAAAAAGATCACCAATATCATGCCATGAGGAAAAGATATTACCTGATCCATCCTGGATTGAGTGGATATGATTTTTCTTACCCCTGAAAGTGGTGGATAGATGGGAGAATCTGGTGTTGGCATCCTCATCCTCAATCTATTTAACCTTTGCTTTTTGCCTCCAATGGATTTTAGCTTTTTCCCTCAGGTCATCAAGACGAGATTAAGCTCTTTGTTCCTGCTTTTGGATCTCAGATGAATAAGGATTGGCCTACAAGTTACTAATCAACTTGATAAGATGGTTAGTTTGAGAAAAGCAATTTCCAAATTGAGATTTGTTCCACAAAATTAAAGCCTTTTTCACTTGTCTAAAGTTCTGGAGAACTTTGAAGGGAGCAGACTTATGGGGTATTGGTTTCTAGTTCTCTTTTATGGTGGTAAAACATGGTTTATCAAGGGTTCACATTATCTCAAACCTGAAATATTTTGGGGGTGTGGGGTGAATCAGATCAGTGAGGAGGAGAAGAGGCTTATGGTCTGATCTAATAGTAGGTAAATGGTGGATAGAGGCTTGAGGAAATATGGTGCACCAAGAATGAGTAGCTACTCCTCTATCCAATCTAAGTTGAATATTGAATTCATCTGGTCAATGGTTCTTCCAGGTGTATATTTCACCTTTAAAACCAATGTCTGTTAAGTTTAGTGAGTCAAGAGCAAGGGAGAAAGGACAGTGGGAGGAATTAGCAAAAGGGTTGCCTCCTAACTTCTCATCTTGGTTCAGAATCAAGTTGAAATCTTCCATTAAGATCCATGGAGTGTCATCAGCCAGAAAAAGATTACTTATGCAGTTCTAGAAGAGAGATTTGAGGGATGTTTGGTTGGGCAGTAGATGCTAGTAAAGTACCAATCTTGAGTAGAATTAGAAGGAGTAATTTTGTTGTGAATGAACCAGGTGTCAATCATAAGGGGGGAGAGGGAAATATTAGCAGACCAGGCAAGGCAGAGACCACCTGATGTGCCAATAGGGGGAGAGAAAGAGAAATTGGAGAGAGAATTAACTTGAAGAACTTTAAAAACATGATAGGAGTTGTTAGGCTTGAATTAAGAGAGAAATATGATGCCTGGCTTTTGGAGGTAGATTAAGGCCTCCAGAGCCCGAACTGCCTCGAGTTTACCCAACCCTTGGCAGTTCCACGCGATGATCTTGGGATTACTCATTCTTGTACCCCCTATGGGCTGTGGTGTTTTCAGAAGAAGAGATGGTAATGTTGTTGCTAGTAGAAGATTCAGTATTTTGTTCACCTTTAGGTTTGAATGACCTGCGCTTTCTTGTAACTTTATCCTCAGAGGAGATATGATTCTGCTCATTTGTGTTTAGGACCATAGTGTTAGGGTGGCTGTTAGCATCACGGTAAATTGAGGGGTTTGCTTGAGTCTACGTGGAGGAATTTGTCAACAGCATTTCCGAGGGATTCAACCGTATCTTTGTTGATGAAGTACAAAGGGATTCCAAACGCTTGAATCTAAATTTATGAAGTTGAGAGGTCTAGGTCATCGAACATCTTTTCGCCTGGCCATGGAGTGAGAGTAAGGTGCCGACCTTTAAAATTCCATGGGCCCTGTTTGATGATTCTTTCAACTACTTGGTGGTTTTCCAGAATGAATACTAGGACATTTTTTTTTCTTGGTTTTAGCGGGGGTTCTTATTCCCATGCATGAAGGAGATCGATTTTGATGGGGATAGTAGAGTTTGTTTTTCAGAGAGCACCTTTACAACAAGAGTGTTGTGAGGATTGTTTAGGGTAAGGGCGAGTGGGTTTTGAGGGGGATTTGAAGGGCTGGGTGGATTTCCACAAGAGATGAGTTTCTGGGCTTTAACAGATTAGCTCGAAAAATAACAAGAAAAGAAGGAAGGAGGAGGTTAAGGGGAGAAAGGGAGAGTGAAAGAGAAGTGAAGAGATGATAGAAGCCAAAGAGATGAAACCCAAGTAGGATAGCTCTATTTGAGGGGAGAGAACATTGAGGGGAGAGAACAGAGAAAATCTTTTATTGTTATATTATTCTTGAAAATATACAACACAACAACAAAATTCTTTAGAGTGAGAAAATATTACTCAAAAAATTTGAGAAAATAGAAAAAGTATAACTCATCAAATTGAGAAAAATATTTAGAGAAACCATGTCAAAAAATTTGAGAAAATAGAAAAAATATAACTCATCAAATTGAGAAAAATATTTAGAGAAACCATGTCTACGATACACCTTATGGCTACAAATGATTCACGATTGTTTCATGTATCGAGCATTGCTACTTTTTGATAACATGACACAAAACACATGTTCTATTGATCAATGTTTAGTTGTTTACTTAAGTATTTTCCCCTATCCATAAAAAAAAAAAGTATTTTCCCCAAATTCATTAGAGAAATCATACAAAATAATATTCTTTATATTGAAAAAGAAACTGTTGCGGTTTGAAGAAATCATTATGTAAAACACGGTAATCTCAAACAAATGGCTTCAAAGTATAACCCAACTAAAAAGAGCTCAAACAACATGATCACCTCCAATCTTTTAAATAAAGTTATCCCTGCTTAATTCAAAATAAGACTACACAAACGTCAAATCTCATCTTTAGCAACTACACCGTTGGTCAGTACTTGTAAATTGTAATTAATTATCAAGTGAAGCTAACTAATACAATGTATGTAGAAAAAAAAATATATATATTAGAAATGCACCCAAACTTTTCTACAAAACTTTGCCAACGTGGAGTGACGAGCAATGCACCACCACCCCAGATTCCTGCTGCAATAAAGATATGCTGGAATGACGAGAATTCAACACTCAACTCATACAAATATGACTTCAAATTTGGCACATGGATTGATCTCTATGTGATTCCGAAAATTAGAGTCTTCGTTAAATTTGAAGGTATACAATGATTGTCTCTCTGTCATTCCAACTGGGTATATTCTGTAAATTTTAAGCTCATCCCCACCCCTTATGCTTTGGGGTCGTTCGGATTTCCAAACAGGCACATAATTCCGAGACTTGAATTTAAACAGAATGGCTGTTGTGAAGGCCTCCAAAGTCAAGTAATCCGATCTGCAAGCGCAGAACGATATAATTTACAATACCACGGAACTCTATATTACCATATTCTCACTACTCACTAGAGAAGTAAATATTAATTGGGAGAAAGGGCTGTTTCTTTCTCTTTATTGTTTAGATCTTCTAGGAAAAACTACTTGGAGAAGTAGAAAAACTACTTGGAGAAGTTGATAGATTAAATTACTTATAAACTACGGGCATTTACAGAGTTAGCTTTGAAACTGAATAAAATCATGCCATCAAATCAAGAATACACAGGAACTAGAACTAGTTAAATCGTTGGTTCATTATAGAAAATTAGTAAGTGGATAGCATATGCTTTGAACATTTGCAGTAATATTGTTACTTCAAGTACTAAAATGAAATTATATGTGCAAGATCAAGAAAACCAGTTAGGCATGCAGTATTTACCGTAAGTAAATGGATTCCATCTTGAATCTCCCTCTTTCTCTTACATAGATATGATATACAGTATTTGGGCCACTGGAACACTTGCAGGGGCGTTTTCTAAATTCAGGACTCTTTTCATCTTTATCTTGGATCTTGGTCGCCAAGTAAATGCATAAACGGCATGAAGAGTGAACTGCAGCCATATCAAAAAGGGCCTTGAAAGAATCAGAAGGTCCTTCATACTTCCACCTGAAGAAAAAATAGCAAAAAAATGAGAAATATTAATACATCAACATCTCTTAGGTTTTGTCTAACCATGGAAGCCTCCCCCAAGTTTAAAGTACTTTACAAAAAAATACCATAGATTGAAGTCTATCTGGTAATGCTTTTCTCCATCAACTAATATCACTTCAGGAAAATTGTGGTTTTGTACATGTCTTCAACCAGTAAGGAATATTCTATAACTATTTCAACACTAGGGGAGGCTTTTGTTATTAGACCAAACTTCTCAGAGTGTAAATGTAACATCCCTTAAAAGTATTCTACTTCCATATATTTAGCAATGGAGTTTCCAGAAGAAACTTTGCACGGGTCTTAACCAAAAGCAGACCTTAATGATTCACTATATGCACTGGGGTTTTTAGCGAGATATTTCATTGTCCTGGCAACAAAGTCAACATCTTTCACTTCCTTGATATGCAACAACGAACCAGGAGAAGGGGCAAACTCTTGGATGTTAGGGGCGCCAATGACCACAGGAACAGAACCTACAAAAGTAATGACAAATGCATATTATGAGAACAGTAGCATACTAACCTACTGTGGATACAAGAAGTTGTTCCCATGATAACTTAGCCAGATTCCGAAATAAACTTTCATAGCTCCAAAACGAACTCACAGAAGGTATGTATTTAGATAGTGAAAACAAACAAATAATATAACATGTAATCGCAATTAATTCGGATAGTTAGCATTTAATTAAAAGGAAAGTAATTATTGCTTAAGGAATTATTCAGCCAAATTCTTAGCTTAGTCCATGTATTAAATCCACTTCTGTTATAAGTTAGCCCATGCTTGACTCAACTTTTAGATTATACCAAACATTCAGCAATTTCAACAGTCCACAAATAATTAATCTGATTTTTCTCTAAACTGATTAACTTAATATAGAGAATCAAAACCGCATCGAACAATGAGAGGGAAAAAATAAATAAAAAGAAGAGTTACAACGTGCCACAAGTCTTCAATAAATTCATATACAAAAAAAGAGAAGATAATTAACAAGTATCACTGATAGTTTGGAGTTGATTAGTTCACGAAGATGAAAGCCCAGACTAAGAAATAATACATTACCAGATACAAGGGACTGGAAAAATTTCTCCGTAACGTAATCCTCTTCATTGGAGTTCTCAAAAGCCAAACTAAACTTGTACCGCTTCAATGTTTCAACTTTGTCAACTGTAATACGAGGAAAATCGGTCTTCATATAAGCTCAACCAAGTATGTTTGGAAAAAGTAGAGGCAGAAAGTAAGTAACACGTTCAATGCTACAGTGAAGTTATCAGCCACTCCATTTTGCATCTAAATTTAAGCTAGGCGCGGTTACGCTTTTGCAGCTCCTAAAAAAATCGGTATCTTTTATAGAACTACTAAAAAAATGAAAAGTATGAATCACAGGATATAGTTCATCATATAGTCTAATATTCGAAACTCCACAAAAACGTAACTTTTCTCCGTAACAAAGTTTGATACACTTTCTCTATATGCAAAGCTAAAGCTATAATAGATCATACTTGTGCTTGTAATGGGTACCAAGTGAAGAAGTGATAATAACCCTACCATATGATCGGAGTTCTTCTACCGACTCAAGTAGCAACGGAAGATTCTTGTTGAAACTAAAATTGCTTTACTAGCTTTAGACATATATGGCAGCTAACATAACTTGACTGATATAAAAGTATCTATTAGTAAGAAATTGAAAGTGCCCAAAGAGAAGCTCTAAACAATAGTTTAAGTCACCTTTTCCATCATGGTTCCGATGGCAATTCCCATAAGAATCGATTGTAATGTTAGCCTTCTCAAGTGCATCCAATGCCTGGATTCGGAAGTTCTTTGCACCGCAATTAGAAATGAAGGCAGCGGCTAAAGCACTTTCAGTTTTGGGTTGAACTGGAGCCATTATATCATACTCAGCCCAAGAGAAATATCCTACAGGCACATCTGATGAAAGGCTTGTTGTCATAACAACATCAAATCCCCTCCTAACATAAGAGAACATAGCATAATCAATTCAGAATAATAAAGATTAGATGTGTGAAAAGTCGTAAATAAAGTATGAGGTAGAGAACCAAATAATCTACAAATTAGAGGCATTCCATTCAAAACTAGTTTTTACATCTAAGTGACCCCAGTGAGCTAATACCAGTCAACCCATTATTACTTATATCCTGATTCTCTGTAATCCTGATTTTGACTCAGCTGGAATATCCAATATTCCGATTCTCTATGATCATACCATGATTTCTAATATCCAAATCATGTATTTAACTTCTGTATACCCAGTCTAAAAGTTAATTCCATGATACATTTCTAGCTCCAATGTAACAAAACCAGGGAGTACATTATTTTTCAAGATATCCCAACAGATTCTGCGGTTTGATTGTTCGATCGGAACCTCAATTCATTCAAACACTCTAAAGTCAGGTCAGGTAATTGTGAGTATCCAGAATTCAACCAGGTATTCAGAATCACAATTTCAGGTCAAGGAGAAATTTCAAAAAGTGGCCTTTTTTTTTTTTTCTGGCTATGCGCCTGATCAGGCATCGAGATACATTCTACCAAAACAACTTCCTTACTTATTTTGCCATTACTCAACAAGCATACACAGTTATGAAGCAAAAGTTTAAACTAAATTCATATCACCTAAAGTGAATTGAATAGAATGCAGCAGTATGGACTTGGATATACTTGTGGCACAGAAAACAGTATGCATGTTCATTGCAAAAGTATGCAAAAGGTCACCAAGACAGACACAGTGCAGTGCTTACCCACCGTCGTGCTGTGGAAACATTATTCTCAGCATAATAGGTAGCTGACTCCATGGAGCGAAGCACACTGGAAACACCAGAGAGCTGTGAAATCCCAAACTGAGCATCAGGCTTCTTACCAGGCCCGAACTTACATCCAACGGCACAGGTTATAACACCCTGCACATCAAATTGAGGTAAAGCTATAACAAACTAAGAGGATACAACAATAACAGAATTAGCATCGTATATCGAATTCCGAACAATCTTCCATCGTGCCAGGGGAGACAAGGCAGCACACTATCAATAAAGAAGCTACCCAATAAAACCCATAAAGAGAAAATAGTAATAGAAATGAAAGAGAGAGAAGTAGAGTACAGTACTCACCTGTTCAGCTCCTTGTACCAAAATGGGGTCTTTAGTGAAATCCCTTGAATAAGTGACGTGGTGATCCTCTTTCTCCAACCATGCCTCACACCTTTCCTCATCGGACAAAGAAGACAAAGAAGGGTTGGTTGTATTACTATTAGTATTGGTATTACGAGTGGTGAAATGGTAGAAGGAATCGGCCCACGTGTCAACTAGGTCGGCGCTCTTGCTCATATCCAGGCGGGCTAAGAACGCGATCTCACACAACACCACAAGCCCCACAAATATCGGCAATATATTATTATTAATCGACATTTTCTTCTTTTTTGTATTTACAGAAGAAGAAGAAGAAGATGGTGAATATGGTGAGAGCCCGAATTCTCCGGAGTCCGGGTGACCCATTTACTAAAATGAATCACACTCTCTCAAAGTGTTTGATTTAACTGACAAATTGTTGAAATTCAAGCCGCCTCCATGTCCATTCTTGAGGAAACTTCACTTCTATTTTTTCCCCCAACAACTCTCTGTTAAATACTGAAGTGGGACCTACCTTCTCGTCAAATTTGTTTTTTAATTGCTGACTTGCACAATTAATTGTCTTTTTTAGTGCAACATGTAAAGTTAACAATAGTGAACAATATTTTCTTTTTTTGATGATTTAATTAATAGTGAACACTTATGAATGGAAAGGAGTTGGATTTTAAATCTCTGCAAAAAACAATGTCTGTGCTTGGCTAAATATATTCTTGCAAACCTGCACTGCATAGTTTTGCCATGCCTAAAAGCCATTTCTAGAACTAGAATTATGTTACAATGATGACGTATTATCACCAACGCGTGCACCTAGTAACATGAGATTTTGAGAATTTTGTGATGTATAATTTTGGTGTTTGAAGGTGTATCTTGTACGCGGATGGCAGTTTGCATTAACGCAACATACGTGAAAAACGTTGTGTTGATGGCATCCATATGTTGAAGTTGCTCCATAATTATCAACGATGTTGTTTGTTTATTCGACTTGTTCGAAAATGCTTATAATGAACTTATTTTGAGTGATTGTGTTTTTTATATAGAATCATACTCTTAATGATAGAGGAATGGTGGTTCTATACATTGAGAGTTATGTCTGCGTTTGGTGGAAGCTATGAAGCATAGTGATAGCCAGATGGATTGCTTGTTGAAGTTGATCATATATTTTTAGTCAATGTTGAGTGGAACAACATAACTGAAGTTTACAGGGCAGAGTAAAGTATATCCCTACCACATACAGATGAATATAACTATCTTTTAGGGCTACATATACATACTACCTATAAACCGAACGAATTAATTCACGTAACTGCCTAATGATCTTACTTCTACAACAGAGAAGAACTATATGGCTCATGATTCCATAACACGACACCTAGAAGGTGTCGTCCCCTGCCACCAGGATCTGGCTTGCCACTGGTCCTTCGATTAAAAATTCAAAGAAGAAAGTGAAGTTCTTGTCTTTATCTCGCCGGTGCAGTCATCATTCATACAGATAGTCTCACAACAGCTCAGTAGGATAAACATAGCTCTCAAAGATCTCTGATGAAATATGCGCGTGCTAGTTCTTCTGGAGAGTGGAATTATGAATAGCTGAATAATCAGTTGTAGGATCATTCTTGGAAGGCACAATCTGAGAAAAAAAGAAGTGTTCAATCAATAAGAAATCTAATAGTTAATGCGGTTGCCAAGTTAACATTAAAACTGAGCATTACTTGGTCCTGACTTGAACTCTCCACCGAAGCTCTCTTCAACCGTTTTGCTTGAGACTCAGTTTTTTTACTTTCATCGTCTTCATCCAAAAAATTCTGATCTGTACCCTCTGCTGGAAATACAATATCTTGAATAATAAGATACAAGCACATAGAAAGATGAGAGTGCAAACTGCATTTTGGTCCACTGGCATACAACCGGACTTCAAGAAACTTTTGAACATATTTAGCTAAACAAGCAAACAAATATTCTCATGATGGAACTTAGTTTAATTTTATCCCACCGACATTGTGTTTCTTAGTTTTTAGAATATAGTTATGCATGAAAAGTATTTTACATTAGTATTGTACAACGGTGCACCTTTCTACATATATGTACCCTTTGAGCTTCTGAAAAAATACACTCATCAAAATGGGATAAGCTAAAACAGCACATGCATTGTAGGGGCACCTCAGTCTCTGAATTTAGACCCTTCTTCTACTTAAGTGGACAAGGCCCAAATTCTGCTTAGTTCATGTAAAACGGTTCAGTAAAACATCAAGAGCCATCTAGCATATTGCTTTGAGGAAAACCATACATCTCTACTTACTCTGCACTCTTAGGATTTGCTAATGTTTCAGACATGAAGCAAAACTCATTCTGGTCAACTTTATAGATAACCGAAACCTATCTCAAAATACAATGCTGAATAAGCCAAAGGGGTGAGGAACTTGCAATTTCTAGTTTTTCACTTACTGATATTACTAACAAAATAATGTAATGGTTAAATTTAGTTTCAAACTCAGTGAACCTTCTGAAACTATATTGCTCCAGGAAGCTCAACAGTATTTGATAGTAATTGCACTTGCACACAAAAAAAGGACAGGGAACCAAAGGCAGAAGCTGCATTAATAAATATTTTGGCCAGTTACATGAATATAAGATTTGGGATGAAGGGAATATATTGTACCTGCTAAACAGTACTATCATGGTGCATATTTCTCCTACGAATTTAACGGAATAAATTTTCAGTGCCAAAGATTATAGAAGCAATGAGATGGCAATTAAGTTACGCTCCATGTCAGTAAAAGAGCAACCTCAAGACAGTTTAAAAAAAGAGCAACCTCAAGACAGTTTAAAAAGAAACCTCCACGTTTCTCAGACGACGCGAGTAATAAAAGAGAACAAGACCTTGACATGTACAAAGAATGGCTATCACCTGCGGTTAAATCTGAAAAACCTCTATAGCTGGGGTTAAAGGACGAAAATTGCTGTGAACCTGCAGCTAATCCATGAGACATGATCCTTTTCCCTTGTTTCTCTATGCCAAAATGCATCAGGGATTCTTCCATATTTAATGATGGTGGAGGACAATCCATCCCCAGGTGCTTCAGATGATGTATCCATGGCCTCCTCAGAAACATTTCCGAATCAGCTGAAGTATGAGGTACCGGATAACCACTTCCATAATTCTTTTTTCGCCAATAGCCATTCCGTAAAACCGTAATCTGCTTAAGAATAACAGGACAAATAAAGTTGTTTATTAACAGTTTTTCCACGCAGTATTCAGCGACGATGATACAAAATAAGGCTTAAATTAGTTCCTCAACCTGCTCAGTAGAATTATGACAATCAGCCGGCCGCTTCTGGTACATATTCATGTTTGTTTGGTTCTGCTTGGAGGATTGCGCTAGTAAACCCTTTGACTGGTGCAGCTGCTTAACGAATGACCCTTCCAACTGACTAAGATAAGAGTTGTGCTTCTCATCTGTCCATTGTGTGTAATCCTCCTGCAGGAAGAAGAACAACAAAGTTACTTCTTAAATAAACGTAGATGGAGTAAGAAAATTAAATCAGCTGAAATCATACTCATATGCTTATATTTAAGAAGCTTGTGATCCCATAAGTTTTCGACTCTTCAATTATTTAGAGATTTGTAATTCATCACGCTTTCCTTCTTAAACGTGTAAGAGAATCAGGCCCTTTCTAACAACAACAGGTGTTCAAAACTCGAATCTCCTTTATTATCAAACCGAGAAAGGGCAACCAAAGTGCGCAAAGCATGACACATATTGTCCTTTCTTTCTTAAAATTATAAAGCTCCGAACACTAACATTCTATTAAAGCGAAATCACGCTACTAACATACCAAATCTTCAGGAAATCAGGAAAATTCTTAAAAACATTATACTGGCATAAAAATGAAATAATATATAGAACATGATCACTAACAAATGTAAAAATGATAACAGGAATATTTCCATGGACGATAGATAAACAGACTTAAATCGAGAAGAAGCGAAAAGAAACACCTCCTTGTTGCAATTGTGAGCAGCAAAAGATGACGTGTCAGGTTTCAACACAGCAGCAAAATCCCTCGGGCAACCAGCACTCATTGATGATGATCGTAAATTCCCTTCCATGTATTTCAAAATCCAATGAAAATATCTAAAAGAAACAGAACAAAAAGAGGGAAGAGAAAGAAACCCTTTGCTTGCAGAGAGAGAGAGAGAGAGAGAGAGAGAGAGAGAGGATAGTTAGAGGCTCCACATGGAGACGCTTTTCCACGTGTCATTAACTAAGAATGGTGCCAAGTCACCCTTGCTCATAATATCTCCGCCTAGCCTAATGTTATTCAGATATTTTCTCAAAATTCTTCTTCGTAACAACTAACAATAGATCTTTTCTCGACAGCTGGACTAGGCTTTATAGTTTATAGCACAAGTTTATATAATATTCTTATTTTTGGTTTCAGATTTTTATATACAAAACACATCAAATCACTATACTTTCAAATCTTTATAAAAAAGAGCTTCAATAATAATATTTGATAGTGCAAGAATTATTTGACGTTGTTGTTAATAAAGTTTGGTCACTTTGTTATTTTTAGAGTTACATCATGTTCTCTTATAATAATAAGTACGAAAAGTCGCTTTTTGTTGCATATACCATGTTTCCATTTACATAAAATCAAGGGTTTTTGACAAATTACCGTCATGTGTTATGGTAAATTGGTAAGTTACCTCACTTTGAAAAATAAGTTGGCCGAATATATCCCTTTGATCTCAAAAGTTTGTCATGTCACTTCTTCATACATGGAGATGTGGTTCACTCTCCTTTAAATGGGAGTGAGGGTAAAATTTGTTTTGAAAAAAGACATTTTATATCCTCATTGCTTTAAGAAAATATTATATCTTTTAATTTAATATTTTAAACTATCAAAAAATGTACAACTAAATTTAAATTTAAAATAAAAATCTAAAATATATACATGTAATGTTTGTTTTTTAAACTTTTTATTTTTATAAAAATAGAAAAATATATTAAAATCCAATTTGAAATGATATATATAAAAATATTACTATTGATAAGGATACTTTTGTTTTTTATATATAAAATTTAGAGGAGGTGTGCCAACCAGTGAATATTCGGTCAAATTATTTTTGAAGGAAGGTAAATTGGAGATAGTATGTGGTGTGACACTGACCCGCCATTGCCCTTTTATGAGTATACTGTATACTTGGGGGTATACACTATATACCCCCAACCAACTCAGTTATTGGAATAGAGTACCACTTTACCAATTATATTTCTTTATTTGCTAAGGATGAGAATGCTGATTCATTTCTGTCGTCTTAATGATTTTATTGGAATTAAGATATCTTAAAGTTGGGTCCCGCGGTGTTGATATCTTTATCTTTATCTTTATCTTTATCTATACTATTATATAAAGAAAGGCAAAATGTGACACCAAACTTTTGATTTCCGGTTTTAGCCTTATAATTTTATTGTTAGCACAATAGTTTAATTATTGAGTTCCTAATTTAGCCTTATAATTTAAATAGAATCAATAACTATAGTAATTATTGTGATTGAATATTTAGTTTCCCAAAATTTAAAATTTTCTATATAAAGTCTCTATCCTTATTTATTTAATCTTTACTTATTCAAATTATTATTTTACCATATAAATTAAAATAAATTTTTAATCACGCGGGGACCGCGTGCCAGCGTTTCTAGTACTATATAATAAGAATGGATGTAACAAGCTTCAGACGTACGCAAGCAGGCTGTATAACTTTTCGTGTTTCAATTTTGCCCCTAAAAGTTCATCTAATTATTATATTAATAGTTGGGACCTCCGAATAATAAAATTTCTTGTACTTCGTAAATTACAGGACAGTCCTTTTATTTTTTTACGTTTTCCGATCTCGCCTCAAAAGTTTTACGTCTCGCACTTATCGGTCCGTTGTAAATTGCCAAATAGTCCTTTTACTTTTTATTTCTTCAATTCTGCCCCTAAAATTTGCTATTATTTACTTTTGGGCCTGTGGTACATTATAAAATAGTCCTTCAACTTTTAGACTTTCTTATTTTTGCCCCAAAAGCTTTTTAATTTAACTCATATAAATTGCAAAATAGTCCTTATAATTTTTAACTCTTTAAATGTTGCCCCTAAAGTTTGATATTGTTTACATTTGGTCCTCACAATAAATTGTAAAATAGTCCTTCAAGTTAATTTTTTTTCTTATTTTTGCCTCAATAGATTTCTTATTTAACTCATTCTATCGTTCATCTTGTTTTGCAATAGTAAATATCTTAGGGGGCGCGTGTATTAATCGATTGGGGTCCATCTAATATAATATGAGTACAAAAAAATTTTGACGTTAATTTTTCGATTTCTATTTTGTCCTCATTTCATTTGCAAATTACTTCTCAACCACAGTGTATGTTTTCTTCTTCTTGGTAAAAAAAAAACTAATAAAGACTCTAGCATGAGGTTTTTCACTTTTCTTAACCTTGAATATCAAGAAAAATGGATGACGGTCCCACAATAAGATTTGGCTTATATCTTTTGTGTGCAACAAATGGAACCCAATTTTTTTTCTTTTTATATCTAGAAAATGGGTTACGGTAATTTTTGATTTATATTCGTATGTGCAATACACAAAGTTTCTTTGACATGATAAAAAATTATAGAAGATCATAAAATGATAGTTAGTGGACATAAGATAACATATCATTTTTGTGTTATGGTAGTATATTTTTTTTTTTTTTGATAGGTGTGTTATGGTAGTATATAGTAGTACCAATAAGTAATGTTGCAAAACCTACAGCTGTCCATAAATATGCTTATCTTATGGTCTGCCCATATTTTAACGATGTAGTTTAATTAATAATATTGAAAAGCAAGTAATTTCAAAAATTCTCATGAATTGCTTATGTAATTTAGGAAATAAGATTTCACTGGTAAACAAATATATAATTTATTTGTACTCTTTTTTGTGGAGGTCGACAAATAGATATATACATAATTCTAAGCCCATCATTAAGTATATTTCTTTGTTTTCTCATTTTTCAAAATTTGAAGGTTACTTGCTAGAAAAGAAAATATGCTTTTGCTACGGAAGAAAAACTCCATTTAATGAAATACTGACACGCTCAATACATGCTAAATTGTTCTAATGTTTAAAATGTACTCTTTATTTTTAGATTGAAATGAAATGGAGTAAGTTATGTAATGAAAAATCATAAAAAGAAAAAATAACCACATAAAGAAGTGCATTGTGATTTATTGTTGTTTTATATCAAAATAGTGTTAAATATAAATATTGTTTAATTTAATCTAATTAATACTAATTTAATAATGATAATTAAAAAATAATAAAAATCCTAGTAAAAATATATATATGAATTAAGAAAGTCTTTGTTAAGAACTCAAGGTCTATGGTTATGCTGCTATAAAAGGGGTGGCATACAAAAGGTCTAAACTCTAAACTAATGTCAGTTTCTCAAGAGTTTAGAAGTAAAATAAAAAAAGCTTAGAAGTAAAATCGAATGAGGAGGTGTTCGCTAGAGCAAATTAATAATGGTTCAGATTGTATATAAAAATGTTTTAACGACCCAAAATTTCAAACATAAATAGAAGAATTTCACAACATTAAACTAACTAAAGGGGATCACGTGTGTCATTAATTGTTACTGAAACATATATGACACAAAATGCCAAAATAACAAAGATATTGTTGGGTATTTGAACAGCCTCAAATACCACCTTAAGGATTTGCCCATGAGGTAAATACGAAGCAACAAAAATATAACATTGACGATAGTAACAACACAAGAATTTAACGTGAAAACTTCAAAACCGGAGAAAAAACCACTGGGACCCGAGCAAAAATCACTACGTAAAAAATTTGTACAACTACATAATTTTCACTCAACCCGAACGACCCCCCAACCGAGCCTTTACATTAGTAGCGGGGACCCGATATTCTCAACGTTTGCAGTAGAAAAAAGACAACGCCATGAATTTATCTACACATGCTCAATCTAACCTTTCCCAAACAGTATGAGGATTCGGTCGCCGACAACACCAAGTAAACTTTGGTCCACAGAAACCCAAGTCACTCAAATCGGTATCGAGAAGCGTGTTTCTAAAATCGCGCATTAGCCAATTCGACCGTGGCAGACCTCCACGTTTCTCATCATTTTTAAGAATTTCATTATAATCACCTAGACAGATCCACGGTTTATTAGAATTGGCTATTATTCTCTTAAGCAACCTCCAAGTTTCCTTCATCTTTCTCGCGTCATGCTCCCCGTAAAACCCGTCACCCTCCAATCCGTATCTCCCCCGGTTCCCAACACTAATGCATCCATGTGATTCTTCGAGTAAATTAATAACTGAACGTTAAGATTTTTATCCCAAAAAGTGCCAAGCCTCCTGACAAACCTCACTCCACACAAACACCAAACATGTTCAATTTCCTCTTAATCACCTCAAATTTCCTTGTCTTACATTTAGTCTCAAAAAGAAAAATGAGGCGAGGGTGGTAACGAGAAACCAAATTTCTCAACTCGCGAATTGTCCAAGGGGACCCCACTCCCTGACAATTCCAACTTAAAATGCTCATTGGATGTGGCGAAACTGCCTTGCAGTTGCCGCCGATGAATTTTCATTATGCAAAATCAAACACCCATGTCGCTATCTTTTCTTTTGCATTGGAGTTCGTTCTCGTCCCGCGCAGCCAATCTCTTTTTACCGTCATACCTTCCTTGAGACTTCACCGTGTTACATGGTTCGGATTGTCGTCGTATGATCTTCACCTTCTTCAGTTTCCCTCCCGAGAGCGCTATGGAACCACCCTGATCAGAAATAGTCTCCATGGAATACATAGAGCTTGAATTAAGATTTGTGATATCCTTAAGTGTTGTGTTTACATTCTTCAACTTCAGATTCATTCCTCCTTGTCCATCATTATTTTGTGAAGAACCTGGTGCAGTCCCACTTAAAGCTACTGTCTCTCCATGTTTGTTATTATTCCCCTCTTCAATATGCATATCCAATTCGATACTCACCCCATTTTCCGTCCCGGTCCTTCCACAAGTTCCTTACACCATGATACATCCTCTTTTCTCTTATTCTGAAATTCAAAACTTGCTTTTCCTTTTGAATAAACTTCTCAGCTTTTTCCTTATTCTGGAAAATCAAAACTTGCTTTTCCTTTTGAATAATCTGCTCATCTATCCTACCCCGTGCCGCACTCGATCCCCCAACACTATCTGATGATTCATTTGATGGAGTGTACTTATGAATATTCCATGGCTGATTCAATTCCCTATCTCTAGCAGCGGGATTCCTATCATTCCATGCACCATTAAAAAATCTACTTGCACCCTCCCTATTAGCAGTTCTTATGTTACGAAAATTGTTATTATTAGTATTTGCTCTCGCATCCATGCTCCATAGGGAAGGTTTGATTCATCAATGTCCTCCTGAAGGTTGTAACGCACTTCACAGTCCCCCACTATGTGGCCAAGCATACCACAAAGATAACAAAAGTTCGGCAATCTCTCGTATTTAAAAGTGACTATCAATTCTTTCCCGTTCGGCCCTCGAACTTTCATGCGTCGTAGTAGAGGTTTTGTGACATCAATTCTTACACGAATTCTCATACCCCAAGACCCTGCCATGTCAACCTCTTCCACGAAACCCAGTCGTCCCCCAATCATACTCGCAATATCCTTTATATGTCGAGATAGAGGGACATTATAAATACGAACATAGAAACTACACATATTCAATTTAACATTGTCGGATTGTCGTCCGTGGTAACCTCACTCAAGATAAGGATTTGTTTATCGAACTCATCCCTCTAGTGCTCTCTTCTTATCAAGGATATGGAAGAATTGAAACATGATTCGTTCCTCGTTCAGTCGGCGAATTTCGAGCCCTTTACGTACGTTCAACGCATACTTTATAACCGCACAAAATGAGTTGAAGTTAAAACTTCGACTTGTGAGAAGTCTACCAACCAGAACCAAATCAGATGATGCATTAATGTGAGTCCATATGCCATCTGGGATCTCTGGACCCTCTGCCTCTTCCTCCGTAAAACAGAGTATTGCGTAACCGTTCTATCTCTAAATCCATAATCGTCTCGATACCAATAATCTGAATATGCGTTGCGGATAGTAACAAACAAAACAGCCAAGCGATGAATTAAATCCCTACAAAAACAGAAAAACGAAAATACGAAATAATAAAGAAACGTAATAAAATGAATCCTAGAAAAGGAAGAACAAGAGCGACGAAAGAAGATAAAAGAAGACAGAGACGCAACAGTAAAAAACACGGCCTGTACGAGAAAAATATCACCACAGAGTATACGGGAAGTAAGAGGATGATCACGAAAAGGGATCGACGAAGACCTTACCAGATGGCATATGCACTCTCATGGAAGAGATCAGAAACCTTCGTGCCAAGGAGAAAAGAAAACGGTTATTAGAGTAAATATTGTATGAACCGATGAAGGTAACTCCAGAACTAATACAAACGTTTAGCTCAACATATTTTGAGTTCAATATCAAATTTTATATTGACGGAAAGTAATACTTTTTTTTTTTTTTATGAACAGCAGTAAGTACAAACATACTATTACTTATTACTCGAGGTCAGTCCGTTTATATTAGATTAAAGCGAAGATGCAGAAAACTATAGATGGTAAATCGATCGATAATGAACGACGAGTAATTATTGAAACTTATAATCCAGTTTTTTCACTGAGTAATATGAGGTTCTTTTAGAAGTTTTTAAACATATAACTGCCATAGAACTCTCTTTACATGTGTTTTTTTTTTTTTTTTTTTTAATGGATCATGACTTAATTTTTCTAGTCTAACTTTCAAAGAAGCTTATTACCACATCACAACTTGCGTATCAGTAGAGAAGCTGAGGTTAAAAACTGCAACCCCATGTTGAGGTAAACAGCTGAGGATTCTAAGATTATAGCCAAGGACTCGTCTTGCTTATTACATTCTTTCACGCCATATATTTGGTAATGTGGCTCTTGTCAGATCAGGTCAAAAACAATAGTTAATTTCGCCGAATCATTCATACAATTCTTGGATCGCATCATATAAATGCAATTACAAATTTTAATACCTAAACAAATGTAGTGCAGCAGCAAAACCTGCAAAGGTCTAGCTAAGAATATATCAAAAGTTTAATGTTAATGTGTATTCTAATATACAGAATATTTCAGAAAAAATAGATTATATAAGCTAATCTCGTGATTTTAGCTCTGATTTTGTTTTAAAGACTGAAAACTTTTATTAGATAAAACTAAGAGTTTTAGAACTTAAAGAGTAAAACTTCCACTGAAAATACCATGAACTTACTTCAGATAATACAGATATAATCTTTCAGAATTCAATTATTGCTGGATTATATATGAACTTGGCACTCAAATATGCCAGTAGCAAGTTCCCCAGTAGACATACATTAACCGAAGTGATTTAACTTGTTACCGCAAAACACAAGCATTAGGTGTTAGCTCCACTGCTCACATGGTGTGCCAGGATTTGCCGCTGCAGTGATTTTCCAGAAACTGTACATCATTCTGAATCTAGAAAACTCAATGATCGTGTAACATTAGAAAGCTTCAGAACCTACTGAAGTGTCCTAGTTTTTCATAAAAACAGCTTATATTGTAAAGTACTTAGCACATACAAAACGGTCCTGAGTCATACAAAAGAGAACTCATTACCTTCATGGAAGGAACTGGCAACCATCAAGACTTTCAAATGAAGTGGTGTATAACCAATAAACTTGCATGCGAAGCAGTAGTTGTCCAAAGATCCTACAGAAAACAGACTCGTGTTAACTATGCATAAAACGCTGACTCTATCCAATATCTCCAAGTGTACAAAATCACTACCTTAAGAATGACAAGGCAGATGGTCAAACATGTTACTGCTCATGCTACCAACAGAATTCTGTAATGCCCTCGAGGAGCCGAGCGGACCCGGTGAATCTTACTAATGGCATGTTGATTGAATTACCTTTGATGACAATGTCAATTCCATCACCATGGCAAACGAACGGACAATGATCAAATGCCACAAACATGTCACCAGTAATCGGCACATGAACAAGATCCATCTTTGAAATGATGGAAGCGGTTAGAATCTCTTACCACTATCTCTCTCTCAGTAAGCTTTGATACATATTTAGTAAAACTGTGACAATCCCCACACACCCGCAAATTTTTGTATATCCTAATAGAAGTTTTGGGTGGCATGTTAAGAATTCCATACATAATAGCCAATCTCTCACTGTGACTTGTAAGGATATTCTCCTTCTCATCATCCTCAACATCTTGCAATACAAAACTATTGTCTGGTGTATAACCAATGCCTTTTAGTTTAGCGTTTAGTATCGCTAATTCCTTATATAACTCTTTAGAATGTGGGTGAGATTGATTTCCTGTATAAAACACTTCAACCACGTTATTTAACTCAATTGAGCTCCACCCGGGTGTTTTCCGCAAGCCCCTATCTCTTACAAGTGATCTTACTTCATCCACACCTTCCCATCTCCCAAAATTTGCATAAATATTAGACAACAAAACATAATATCCAGCATCTCCAGAATCGAGTCCAAACAAGCGACTAGAGGCTACTTTACCCATTTCAACATTCCTATGGATTCTACATGCACCAAGAAGAGCACCCCATATCGAAGCATCAGGTCTCATTGGCATTTCTTCAATGAAATTATACGCCGTTTCCAACTTTCCTGCCCTACCAAACAAGTCCACCATGCAGCCATAGTGCTGCAAATTAGGTTTGATTCCACACTTCTGCTGCATCATATCAAAACACCATTTTCCCTCATCAACCAAGCCCGAATGACTGCAGGCAGTCAACAGTGATAAAAAGGTCACTTTATCTGGCTTCACCCCGTCTTCCAACATATCATTAAAAAGTTTTAGAGACGTCTTACCGAGTCCATGAAGTCCATGACATGATATAATGGAATTCCAAGGGACAGATGTGCCTCTGGGCATCTTATAGAATAAAGATAATGCATCATTGAGCCTCCCACATTTTCCATACATATCAATAAGGCAAGTAGCCACAAAGACGTCCAAGTTGAAACCTGATTTGACCACTTGACCATGAGTTCCCATTCCATCTCTCAAGGCTCCCAGATGAGCATAAGCCGGTAAAATGCACACCCATGTTCCTTCATTTGGTTTTAGATTATTACAATCTTTCATCTCGCGATAAACATCAATGGCCTCAACTGCAGAACCATTTTGAGCATAACCAGCTATCATCGTGTTCCATGAAATTACGTCTTTTTGAGGAAGCTCTTCAAATACCCTGCGTGCAGAATCAGTTATACCCAATTTCGCATACATGTCTACAACGGCATTTCCAATCACAGAGTCTTTTTGAATCCAACTTCTTCTAACAATGAAACCATGAACAGATTTTCCAGCCAAATAATCCTTAGTCTGAGCGATACTGGAAGACAAGCTGACTAGTGTCAACAAATCGGGGCAGACCTTATCCAATTGCATTTGGTGGAATAAATTGAGTGCATCATGTGGACAGTCATTCTGCTCGTATGCAGCAATGATGGAATTCCAAGACACTAAATCTCTAACCTCCATATGGGCAAATATATTTTGTGCGCATTTTAGTTCTCCGAATTTGGCATACATATTAATCAAGGCATTTGAAACAAACACCTCCAACTCCAAACCATGTTTTATAACATACAAATGGATCAACATTCCCTGCAAAATATCGTTCATCTGTGCACAAATAGGAAGAACACTTGCAATAGTTACCGAATCCATCTTTACGCCCTCCAATCTCATCTCGTCCAAGATACTTTGTGCCTCATCTGCCTTACCATTTTGGCAAAATCCAGATATCACAGAATTCCAACAGGCCATATCACGGGATGGCATAGCCTTAAAAATCCTATGAGCAACATCAGTAAAGCCAAAACGGAAGTACATATGCACCAAGGAAGCGGCCACAAACACATCCCACTCAAATCCGAGTTTTAAAATCCAGCAATGTAATCTTGCTCCATCAAGTATAGACTTACAAGCTTTCAACACAGGGGGGAAAGTGTAATGATCAGGCCCCACATCTGCGGTCGAAAACATTTGGTAAACGCATTTCACAGCTTCCCCGAAATGGGCATTCCGAACATATGCTGATATCATTGAGTTCCAAGTGTATGTATCTTGTCTGCGAACGTGATCAAAAGTGGCCCGTGATGAAGAAATATCACCAAGAAAGGCATAAATATTAACAAGCCTGGTGGCAACATAAACACTTTCAACTTTTCCCGACACAGTAAGAAGAGCGTGAAGGCGCTTGGCAATCTTGGATGTGGTGCAAGCACTAAATAAAAGCTCAATATCAAACTTGTGGTTCGTTTTGTAGGTTCCATTTGGCACAGTGTCTTTGTAGCTCACACAATGGAAACGAAGGAAGTAATTGGTTGAGGGTTGTAAGAACTTGGACAAATGCCTATCTTTGCAGGTGGGCAGCAAGCTGAGAATGAAAAAAGAACGTCACAGTTACCATCCCAAAGTAAAGATGGAAAAATAATAGTAGAAGAATCAAAAGCACGTCATAATTATATGATACACATCTTTTACATCACACGCCCAATAATATTAAGTTTAGTTTTTGCTGATTAGAAAATACAAATAGATAGTTTGAAACTTAAAATACAAGACTTTTACATTGGAGAAACCAGAACAAGAAGAAGTTGCAGAGACACCGATGAGAGAGTCACACGTTAGAACAACTGAATTTTGTATTTTGATTTCAAGTCACTTAACATTAGTTTATACTTTTTGTAACTACACTCTCATAGTCATGACCCAATTTTCCCGTTCCTTAGCTTAGGAAACAGCACATCAACTTTTATGGAATTCTTTGTTTATATTTTCATTAACGAAATTATTTTGATGGAATACTAATCAATGATTTCATTTAGCTTTTCTATCTAGTTTTTTTGTGTGTATGCCTAACCTATGAATGATTTGACATATGTAAGAGTGCTCGACGAATGAATATCACAGAATTCCTAAGGACAAGAACGTAATGGTAAGAGAAAATACTATTCATTCACATGTTAGTATTGAAGTAACTTTTGAAGTCAAGAATCAGCCGCCCGCCCCTAAGTAATAAACAACGACGGGAGCGAGCATACCTCATAATCGCGGATTGATGTGTTAAATGCATTGAGCCAATTCCATTTCCTGGAACATAAGATATGCAGCACAAAAAACCAATTAGCTTACATACTGTCACATACTCTCACATTTCATTCATGTTGAACATTACCACAACAGCTATTACCTGCAACAGTAAGCAAATATAAGAATAAAGTCAACAAAGAATCACATAGGTATAAGGCATGGTCACATACCAAGGACACTAGAAATAAACAAGTAACACTACACCCATAAGATATTAGAGAGTGGCAAAAGGCAGAGACATCGTCAAATCTATGAGCTGCAAAACTTCTAGAAAATCTGCTGGTAATGAAATATCTAGTTCCGATACTGACTCCCTTGAAACCTTTTTACAAAAAATATAATCATGCATCCTGAAAGTTGAACTCGTTTCCAAGACCCTAAACTCAAGCAGTTGTTCCTCAGCAACATCAATCTTCAGCTAAGAAAGAAATAATATTCTACAAATACGATTACAACATCCTACCCCAAAGGAAACAGAACAGACATGAAGGGAAGTGCCGTCCCGCAGTAAAATAAAACACTCTTCCCGTCTCAAAGATACACACCAAAAAGAAAGAACACAGACACCTCCATAATAAAGCGAATACATCCTAGTACAGCTTTTCCTGCCAAAGCAATACCAGATTCGAGATAACGCTACACCTATACCCTGCAATTGCTGTAACGAAAATCAAAATACCGAACACTTTATTCCAATTGAAGACAATTGCTTCACAACAACTATCGTTCTTCACCAAAACATGGATCGACTCCTGCCTAGCTTTTTCTCTCCTCCACGCAACAATCACCAAACATACAAGGTGGCAGCTCGGAACCTCATCGATTCCCACTCTTCCCTCAAGTTCCGCCCCGTGCCCTTATTCAACAAACCCCCCATAATCTCACCAGAAAACTAGTAAATGTATAACATATTTTTATCCCAGAGGCGCAGAATTTCTCCAATTCTAACCTCACCAAACCAACAAACTTCTCATAAATGTATAATAATAATAAAATGCAATACAGCCATAAATATCCAACAAACAAAGATCATATTGCTCTATAAAACTTATCCAACCAAGCTATATCTTAAACAAATGAGAGGCGAACATCATGCGATTGACCAAAATGTGACCAAAACTATGTGATTCTTTGTTGACTATGGAGACCCTTTGCAACAGTAAGCTATTAACTGCAACAGCTATTAAACATGTATGAATGAATAAAGAGATGTGATTTGAAATGAATCATGGACCAAAATTACTGAAATTGCCCTTTCTTTCTGTACACAGCACCCCCTGCCCCTAATTCAATTGTAGCAATTTCTAATTCAGAAAATAATAATATGAATAAGAATAACAGAAGCAAACACTTTGTGAGCAGAAAGGTAAGATTTCGAAAGCCGTACCATTACACAGTTGAGGCAGAAAACAGTGAACTTAGCTTCCAAAATTTGAAACTCTTATACAAGAAGAAGGTTTTATTAATATAAATGCAAAGGGGTTTAAGAAGAAAAGAATGGTGGGAGTGGGAGCTAGAATTAGAAATCCTTCAATGGGCCGGGCTGCAATGGGTTAAATGTTCACTATACTTTTCTTTCTTGTGGGCTTTTGATAAATTGGAAGCCCATCCATTTTAATCCACACAAAAAATGACCAACTAGTTGAGTAATTTATTTTCACATAATAGCAAGAGATCTCCACTTATTATCCTTAAAAATGCAAACAAATTCTATCATTTGAAATTATAGGGCATCGTTTCATTCCACATGCATTGTTTTCTTTATTATCAATTATGCTTGTTATTTGATTCGTTTGTATATTTTAATTAGTAATGAAACCTTAATTAATGCTAATATTGTCCAAGATATTCTTTTGTGCTTATGGATGAAGTCCTTACGTGTCTATATATATATATATATATATATATATATATATATATATATATATATATATATATATATATATACCTAACACCTATATCTAGACTTTATACAAAGAAAATCATGTTGAGTCTAATCTTTTAATTTTTTTATTTACTCAAGGACACACTATCAAATATTGTTATTCACTGGGATATAACAGTAATTTAGTTTAACATTGTCATTATTTAAAACATTCTCACTAAAGACAAATTACTTAACGGTTATCTTGTTATGACTTCACTCTAGTCACTAGCCCTGCCTTCGGCACCCCCTCCTTGCGGTTAAGGTAACTACTTTGGGCATGACCAACTCCGATAGTGTAACAGGCGGTGTGCACAAGACCCGAGAACGAATTAACTATCGTATGGCTGACTGGCGATTACTAGCGATCTCATACATAAAAAGAAGGTTAAGATATACATATTCTATCCATATTTAGTAAAAATCTTTACCCTACAGATTATAAATCATACTTAAAATAAATTATTAATTATTCGAGAACGTGTGCCAACATGTCTAGTCATCTGTAAAAGGTACATAAATGTCAAATTTGTCTATGCCAACTTCTATGATGTATTACATTTTGGTAAATGGACAGTTACAATCACATAAGATGTTAGTTTGGACTAATACAAAGTTCATGTACAATGCTTATAGTGTCTTTCAAAATTTATGTAATAGTTGGATCACTGAAAATTAGGATTGATATACAATACTTCAAGCTCCACAACTATACTCCAACTCGATTATGAATTTATTTGTATCAATTTAATTTTCGTCATTAATGCATACATGATTAGCAAGGATTGATATAACTTATGACATTTTCTTTCGTATTCCTTTGCAGATGAACTATAGAAGAGGCAAGTCGAGGTAGGCTGCTAAAATGGGATGTGCTTGGTTAGCTAAACACGTTTTGAGGAAGCGACTTGTTGAATGCCGAATGAAAGCTTATGTTAAACTATGGCCTAAGCAATTTAAAGTAAACTGTATTTTCTTTCTCATTTGTTGCTATTCTTGTATGTCTGAGTTCCCTTCAAAATAGCTCAACTCTTAGTTTAAAAGGAAGAATAGTTGTCAAAAATGGTTTTTTGTTGATCAGATAATATTTAATTTCATTAAGAGTTCTTTTCGTCAAACACTTGGACGTCGTATATTTGACATATGTTTAAGTGATGAATTGTTGTCGCGTGGTTGTAGTTGCACTACAAGATTTCAGCACTTTTCCCGACCGGAAACTCCCGACCGCATTGCGGTCGGGAGCAATCCCGACCGCAATGCGGTCATTATAAAGTTTACCGACCGATATGCGGTCGGGACATTTATTAAAACCATTCCCGACCGCATTGCGGTCGGTACAAGTTGTCCCGACCGCATTGCGGTCGGGAATACTCTGGGCGGGAAATTTCCCGCCCAGAGTGTCGCCCTAATCTCGGCCCAGCTGGGCCGCGCAGCTGGG
Organism: Linaria vulgaris; assembly: GCA_948329865.1. NCBI lineage: Eukaryota > Viridiplantae > Streptophyta > Magnoliopsida > Lamiales > Plantaginaceae > Linaria > Linaria vulgaris. Next base: position 113,847,804 of record OX415249.1, on the reverse strand, counting down.
CCGAGACCCTTATTCCCGACCGCAATGCGGTCGGGAAAGTTCCCGACCGCGTGGCGGTCGGGAATATTAGGGTTTAGGGTTTAGGGTTTAGGGTTTAGGGTTTAAGGTTTAGGGTTTAGGCTTATTGGCGACCGGTACGCGGTCGGGAATAATATTCATATTCTTAATTTCACAATTTCGCTCTCAATTTTAGGTAAATTCGTTATTTAATGATCGAGTAAATCAGTATTAGTTATATATTACTAAAAATCTAAAAAAAAAAAAAATTTAGTTGCACGTTGATGAATCGTTTGAAGCGTCGATTCATATTGTCACTTATAAATAGATTAGTATATGTAGTTGCTAATAATGTAACTACTTACGATTATGTTAAACAAATGTTAACATATATATATATATATATATATATCACAATTAGCCTCTCTATATTAACGTTCGTAACAAATGTTAATTGACAATTGTGAACTCCTATATACTACGTATGATTATTATAGGTATAACTCCAAACTAACTTAATTTATACTCCGATAAACTATACTAATTTAATAATTAAAAGTACATTAAACAAACTAACTAATAGTGCAATTCATGAATTTAATGAGATTCTATAGTTATACTTAACAAACACATCAAGATTTTCCAAAAGATCGAAAAAAAGTAAAATTTACCATTATTGCCGACCGCACGACGGTCGTAAATAAAATTTAAAGGTATTCCCGACCGCATGCCGGTCGGGACTAATATTTAAAGGCATTTCCGACCGCCTTGCGGTCGGGAATAAAATTTAAACTTATTCCCGACCGCAGTGCGGTCGGTATGTCGCGAGTTTCTGGGCTGCAAAGTATTGCCGACCGAATTTCGGTCGGTATTTTTTGAAAAATTGGCGGTTTTTTGAAATTCTTGAAAAAATTAAACATTCCCGACCGAATATCGGTCGGGAATAATCGAAAAAAATGGCGGGACTTGGTGGGAAATTCAAATTTGACGAAAATTCAAAATTTTTCAACTTTTTCTATAAATACACTTCATTATTCTCCTCATTTTTCCATCTCCACACACTTTGTTCCTCTTCAAAAAAAAATTCAAACACTTTTTTCATATTCATACACTTTTTCAAAACCTTCTTTCTTTCAACTTCAAAATTAAAATTTTTCACTTCTTTATTCAAATTTTCAATAATCAAAAACTTATTTATTTTTTTTGTGTTTTAGACTAAGCAATGAATCAAAAATTTAATTATTGCAAACACAAAAACTAAATAATATTTTTCAAATATTGCAAAATATTAAAAAAATAATATTCCGGTAATTTTATTACCGGAATATTATTTTTTTTGTTCTGATGATTATTATTCCCGACCGCGAATCGGTCGGGAAATACTTGAATATTATTCCCGACCGGGCCTCGGTCGGGAATAACATGAATTTTAATCCCGACCACTTTGCGGTCGGGAATAGTCCCGACCGCTATCCGGTCGGGACAAAAATTCAAGTATTTCCCGACCGATATGCGGTCGGGAAATATTCCGACCGGTGTGCGGTCGGAATAATCGGTCGGCAAATTTCCGACCGCATGCCGGTCGGGAAAGGCGGTCGGGAAAGGGTCATTCCCGACCGCAGATGGGTCATTCCCGACCGGCTTTGCGGTCGGGAATGACCCGATTTTTTTGTAGTGTTGGGTTCTCTATTGTTATAATTGTGATATGCAGAAGGCTACCTTGGAGGGATCTAGTAATCAAAAGACGGAATAATTCACTGGCTGCAATGCTCCACTCACACAGTTTGCTTTGATTTCTTAATCTTGGTTGTTGAATAATGTTTTCTACTTCATGGATTAGCAGGTTAGAATTTGGTGTATTGCGAGTTATGAATTGGAGAAGATAAAAAGGGTCGTTTGTAATATCTTTTGAACATGGATACTTCAATTTAGTTCTTTCCTTGGTTACACCTTGATTTGTGTGTTCATGAAACTTGGAATGGGATGCATGTTGAGAACATTATTATATCATGAAGCTGTATATCTTCAAATCAATGGTGAAAACTGGCAAAATTTCTCCAACAATTGTATTTGCCATATTAGAGGAAGATTAGTGCATTTTTCCTAAATTTGACACTCACCAAAAATCTTACAAATATTTTGTTAAAACTTATCGATGTCGACAGTGGTTGTGGATAATACCAGAAGTTAAGGCATGTCCTATCCAATAATACCATGCAATTACTACATTAGTAGCTATTGTTAACTACTACTTGTAATATGTGGATACATTACGGTAATCTGTCCAGGGGTTACGCGTACTCCTTGTCATCTATTGATACATTGTTGAAATGTATATAAGGGTCCCGGAAGTGACCATTCATTGTCCGGATATAATATATTAAGTACAAATGTGATCAAAATGTGGTACTCCCTCATATCTTTTACTGCATGTGTTATGGCGTTCAATTTTATGGTCGTAGCAAGTGATCTCTTGCTCGAAAATATTTGTGCTTAGACCCATGATCCAACCTTTTGTGCAATGATTTTAGATGCATATCAGGTAGTAAAACAGCGAACCTATTTCAATTAACTGATATAATTATAGCCATCACGAATCGACAAGCAGCTCTCACCGAAACTAAGATTCACTTACTAGTCGTGTCTACGAAGGACCCAAAGATTCTCTAAACTGAATTTCTTGACTAATTTAATTTCTGTTCTTAATACCATATGTATGATAATAATAAAATAAATTTTAACGATGTACCAAATGCGTGTCCTGTAATTTTCAAGAGTTCGTGTCATGCATGTTCGTGAACTTTTGATATAGTACGCTTCTGGATTAATTTGAGTAATTTTTGTTGATACTAATTTTGATTGGCTGTAATTGATTTTAAATTGATATGTTTTCTTCAAAATTAATGTTATTTATTGTCTATTTTTTGATTAACTAACTTTGCTTGTTAAAAGTCCAAAGTACTTATAAATACACCCCACATATAAGCACATTTATAAATACACACACATATGTATATATGTATTACAGTCAATCATCACTAAGCGAAGTCTAGTTCGTAAGCAACATCTTTTGGTATCCAGCTCTCACCATCTAAAAGAGTTCGGAGGGAATATTTAGAAGCAGATGCACTCAAATCCTCAAGCTTTTGAACGTAAGGTGGAATAACTTTCATATCTGAGCATGGCCCGGTATTACCATAAATCGCAATAGAAGCACGAGGGGCCGAAGAACCACCTAAAAGATATCCAGTTATTCTTTCATACAGAAAGGATCTAGTGACTGCAATTCGTGCGAAATCATGATCCAAAGCACTACCTATGAATGCTGAAGCAGGGCTTTTATTTGCCCTGCCAATAGTGTTAAACCCGCATAAATAAAATGTAAGCCTGGTTGTTTGTGGGAGGGAATCATGGTTTTGGCGTATAAAAACTAGCTTTTCTTCAAGATACAACTTGACAACATAAAAGTCATATTCTTGGAAGAAAGTGTAGGAATCAGCAACAATCGTGTAATTCCTCCCGTAAAATGTGCAGTTACATGAAACCTCTTATGTGCACTGTTGTTGTGGCTCCTTCAAATTTGCAACCAAAGAAAACTGACTGGTCGACAAAGATCTTGAGGACTAAACCTTCCAGTGCCGTGCTTTTGATTGTTAAATCCTGTGCACTGAAATGTTTGCCACGAACCCGTGTCGAGACACTATTGTCCAAATGTAGACATAACTAATCAAAAAATATCGAATATTAATACAAAAGGACGTACACAATGTCGCTATAGACTGGTTTGCAGTATTACTGTGTCTTCAACCCCATCTCCAATAAATACCAAATTGGTCTTTTTTTTGGGAATATCTATATTCTCGTAATAATCTCCTTTTTCGATGATAACACAAACTCGGCAGGAGCTGTAACTGGGGAAGGCCTGCACAGCCTCAAAGATAGTTTGATACGATTTTCCATCTTGTGCAACCGTTAACTTTATATCACAATGATGGTCGGTTTGGTGTTTGTGACTGTAAAAGATGATAGCAAGAACACCGAAAATTATCGCAAGCAGGGCGAGCGTATACATCAATAACCACATCCATGGCGCTGCTCTAGTGTGTAAATCGAGCCAACAGTTTGGTTGAGATGTTGCCACAGGTTCAGAAATAGAGTTGTTTGAATTAGTAGGTGATGGAACATCAACCGGGAAATGAAGCATCTCCTGAAATAACTTGAGAAGTAGTGGATCCGGAAAATGAAGCATGTCTTATGGACAATTTACACGTCCTGAATATAAGTCATGATTTTTTTCCCCTTAATGTTACTAAGGAAACATACTAGTTATATTTTACGAACTAAGGTTACTCATATCCGGTTATTAGTAGGGTATTATGTACTAGCTCTCTAAATTGTATATTTATCAATCATCATAGAATGATCTCAAAAGTATTGAAGAAATGTTATTAGAAATTTGCACTAGTTAAATAAAGGGAAGATGATCCTATATATGATATTAGAAATTTGCACTCGGTCCTATATAAATGTATTAATGAAATATTTTTGTTATATTTTATGACCTAAGGGTTATTTATATATGGTTTTTAGTAGGTTATTACTTTAATGATAAATAGTATATTCATCATAGAACGATCTCAAAGTATTGATTCTATAATTGATATTAGAAATATGCACAAGTTAAATAGAGTGGAGGTGCAATTTTATTAATTAACAAAAAATACTAGTTATTGTATAAACTAAGGGTATTCATATACAATTATCAATGGAATATTATAATGTAAACTAAATATTCATCATAGAATAATTTCAAAGTATTGAGTCTATAAATGATATTAGAAATATGCACTAGTGTTTTTGGATAAATGAAATATGCATAAGTTATTATTAACGAAACTAGCTAAATTAAAAAAAAAAAAAACTTAAATAGACTTGGTTTATAGATTATGTGGTTAGAATTATGTTTTAATACATGAAATAACTCCGGCCATACATTTTCTATTTTGTGGTTGGTGCGTATTATTGGTGATTAATACGAATAGATTGAAAATAGTCATTTTTGTGTATTAGAATTTTAAATAAATAATAAATAAGAGAAAAGAGTGATCGCCCAAGCATCGCAATTTAAATGTAAGCCTTTTTGTGACCGGCCAGAGAAAAAAAAACGAGAAAAGAAAAAGAAAATTTTAAGGCGGTAGCTAATTTCTAATTGAAGTCATTATGTTTCAATGGTTTGTATTATTTAGTTGATTAGTAATAAATGTCATATTTTGTAAGGTAATTCTAACTATTTAACCATCATTCCTTGTTAAAGATCAATAAGAAAGTTCGATATAGCATTAATTATTCCTTAATAATTAACTACCCAATTTTCTCAACAAAAGATGGCTAACAAAAAAATTATTAGTTTCCCACCTTCTCCAACAACCTCCTCCGATGAAACATCCGCTTGCCACCGTTCCCACCTACCTCACCTATTAAAGTAAAAAGCTTTAGTTGGATTAAGTCGAGAGTCTCTAGTTTTTCTTACTCTTTTTTGGAATGATCTATGTCACCTCTCTCATGTAATATTTAATCGAATACTTTGGGGAGTATTTCTTGTGCTCCCCCTGTTTTGTTTCTTTTTAATAAATTTCCTTTTTCTCGATATAAAAAAATGTGGTATTTTGGTGAGGTTTTTTGTTTATAAGTTATAACACAATATTGGAGTTATAATTTCTGATTTCACAAAGTTAGGGGTTACTTTACAATTTATTAGAACTTGCTGGTAGTTAGTTAGTAGAATTAGTTTTGCGGTCTGTTATTACCGCTTTTCCCTCCCACTGCAGTTCAATTGATTTCATTTCACGATTATTGCCGTCGTTTATACGCTTCAACACACAATAGTGGTGTTATGTTCATAAAATTAACAACGTAGTCATTCAAGTTAATTTACTGTTTTGACATTGAAATATATGGTTTCGTGTGAAACATTCTTCCATGCAAGTAAGTAACATTCACATATATAATTAATATTTTACATTACAAATTTTCCCGCCACTTTCTAATTTCTTTTGTTTTTGGTTAAGCATGGTAACAGATTTCAATGTTGGATCATTTATCCAATAATATTGGATCGTTAATCCAACGTTGGGCTTATATGATAATAATTATGTGATACAAAATGTCATTAGTAATAAGTCCGATAAAAGTGATCTAAAATTCGGTTAAATTATGGATTTAACGTATCTAATAGCTAGGGTGTGGGTCTTTAATGGGTCGAGACTGTTGTAACTTGTGCTTACGATGATGGGTCGAAGCCCAAGTTACGAAATAAGGGCACGAGAATTTTGGTGACCTAATATTTAAAGGTGGTCATGGTCTCCAAATCACACGAGTCGTTTTCTATACTACACCCCACCGATAGTTAGATTTAGAGAGAAACTAAAAAAACTTTCAAGAGGTTCGTGCTGATTTGGAAGACCAACCACACGACGTTTCGCAAACAATTAATTATACAGTGTAAGGTGCGCTTCCGCAATCCAGTTATTCAGTATATATATTTAATTCTTGATGATTTAACATGAACGCTCTTCGTTCCCAACATTCAATTCATTTTCGACCATTATTCCAGTTTACAATTCTCCATTTTGTTCTCTTTATTTTGTCAAACCAGTGATCAGCACATTGCATTATGTTATTACTTAATTTGTCGAGTACGTATCAAACGCTGAAACCATGCATGAGCTTACAAGTGAGCCCATATTAATTTTCCTTTTCACCACATTCCTATTTTCTAAGTATTAGTTGCTGCGTGTTCTTGTCAATTTCTGATTTTGCCTCAGTTTTTTGTATGAACTAGTTGAGTATTTCTCATACTCCTTTTTGAATAATATTTTTCGTCGATCAAAAAAAAATCTGATTTTGCAAGCTATAACTTCCCTCGATTTAACTAGTTCAAGTTTCTGGTATATTAGTTATAAAATCTGTACGTAGATTGTTCTATGATGATTGATAAATATAGTTTAGATAGTAATACCCTACTAGCTAGTTAATAACCGTGTATAAATAACCTTAGTTCGTAAAATAGGTACTAAATGCTACATATATTGTCCAAAACATTGTCAATTACTAACAATATTTATTATCTTAACACTACAAGAATTCGAGTGTTTTCCCGACCGGAAAATCCCGACCGGAAATCGGTCGTGAGCATTCCCGACCGGAAATCGGTCGGGAAAAGTATTCCCGACCGGAATTCGGTCGGGAACTTTTAAAAAAGCATTCCCGACCACGGTTCGGTCGGGAATACTTTTTCCGACCGAATTTCGGTCGGGAATAAGTATTCCCGACCGGAATTCGGTCGGGAAAGTGGGCATACTTATTCGCGACCGAAATTCGGTAGGGAATTAGGGGTATTGGCGACCGATTTTCGGTAGGAAATAATATTCATATTTTTAATTTCACAATTTCGCTCTCCATTTAAGATAAATCGTTGATTTAATGATCAAGTACATCAATATTAGTTATGTATTACTGAAAAAATCAAAAAAAAAAATAATAGTTGCACGTTGATGAATCGTTTGAAGCGTCGATTCATATTGCCACTTATAAATAGATTGGTATATGTAGCTGCTAATAACGTAACTACTTATGATTATGTTAAACATATGGTAATATATATCACAATTAGCCTCTTTATACTAACTTTGTAACAAATGTTAATCGCAATTGGGAATACTTTATACTACGTATGATTAATATATATGTGAAACTCCAAACTAACTTAACTTATATGTTAATCTATACTAATTTCATAATTAAAAGAACATTAACCTAATTATTTGTTAGTGCAATTCATGTATTTATTGAGAATATATAGTTATACTTAACAAACACATCAAGATTTTTCAAAAAATCGAAAAAAAAAAAATTTACTATTTTTCCCGACCGAAATTCGGTCGGGAATAATATTCATAAGTATTCCCGACCGAAATTCGGTCGGGAATACTTATTCGCGACCGAAAGTCGGTGGGGAATTAGGGGTATTGGCGACCGATTTTCGGTAGGGAATAATATTCATATTTTTAATTTCACAATTTCGCTCTCAATTTTAGATAAATCGTTGATTTAATGATCAAGTACATCAATATTAGTTATATATTACTGAAAAAAAAAATAGTTGCACGTTGATGAATCGTTTGAAGCGTCGATTCATATTGTCACTTATAAATAGATTGGTATATGTAGCTGCTAATAACGTAACTACTTATGATTATGTTAAACATATGTTAATATATATCACAATTATCCTCTTTATACTAACGTTTGTAACAAATGTTAATCGCAATTGGGAATACTCTATACTACGTATAATTAATATATATGTGAAACTCCAAACTAACTTAACTTATATGTTAATCTATACTAATTTCATAATTAAAAGAACATTAACCTAACTATTTGTTAGTGCAATTCATGTATTTATTGAGAATATACAGTTATACTTAACAAACACATCAAGTTTTTTCAAAAAATCGAATTTTTTTTTTACTATTTTTCCCGACCGAAATTCGGTCGGGAATACTTATTCGCGACCGAAAGTCGGTAGGGAATTAGGGGTATTGGCGACCGATTTTCGGTAGGGAATAATATTCATATTTTTAATTTCACAATTTCGCTCTCCATTTTAGATAAATCGTTGATTTAATGATCAAGTACATCAATATTAGTTATATATTACTGAAAAAATAAAAAAAATAAAAATAGTTGCACGTTGATGAATCGTTTGAAGCGTCGATTCATATTGTCACTTATAAATAGATTGGTATATATAGCTGCTAATAACGTAACTATTTATGATTATGTTAAACATATGTTAATATATACACAATTATCCTCTTTATACTAACGTTTGTAACAAATGTTAATCGCCAATTGGGAATACTCTATACTATGTATGATTAATATATATGTGAAACTCCAAACTAACTTAACTTATATGTTAATCTATACTAATTTCATAATTAAAAGAACATTAACCTAACTAGTTGTTAGTGCAATTCATGTATTTATTGAGAATATATAGTTATACTTAACAAACACATCAAGATTTTTCAAAAAATCGATTTTTTTTTTTTAATATTTTTCCCGACCGAAATTCGGTCGGGAATAATATTCATAAGTATTCCCGACCGAAATTTGGTCGGGAATAATATTCATAGTTATTCTCGACTGAAATTCGGTCGGTAAATGTTGAAAATTTGGCGGGTTGGCTAAATTTTCAAATTTTAAACTTTTCCCGACCGAAATTCGGTCGGGAATACTCGAAAAAATTGGCGGGACTAGGCGGGAAATTCAAATTTTACGAAAATTCAAAATTTTTAACTTTTCCCTATAAATACACTTCATCATTCTCCTCATTTTTTCATCTACTTTACATTATTTCTTCAACTTTCTCTTTATTCCAAGAATTTTTTTCTACAACACACAATTTATTCTTTCATCTTCAAACAATTTTTTCCACAAAACAAATTTTTTCTCTTCTTTCTTCAACTTGAAACAAGCATTTTATTCTATTTTAAATAAACACTTATTTAACTTTTTTGTGCTTTAGATTGAGCAATAAATCCAAAATTTAATTGTCCATCTACAACACAAAAAAACTAAAGAATGTTTTAGATTGGGTAATAAATCGAAAATATTTCAAAATATTAAAAATAATAATATTTCGGTAATTATTACCGGAATATGATTTTTTTTTATTCTGGCGAGTTTTTTTCCCGACCGCAATTCGGTCGGGAATAGTTTAAATATTATTCGCGACCGAAATTCGGTCGGGAATAATATTTAAACTATTCACGACCGAATTGCGGTCGGGAAACTCCCGACTGATTTTCGGTCGGGATTGGGCGGTCGGAAAAACCCCGGGACGACCGAAAGGCGGTCGGAAAACTTTTTCCGACCGAAGCAACGCCGACCGCTTCTTCCCGACCGAATAGCGGTCGGGAAAGAGTCATTCCCGACCGCACATGGGTCATTCCCGACCGGCTTTGCGGTCGGGAATGACCCAGTTTTTTTGTAGTGTAAGATATATTATATGTAATTCAAATATTTTGAAAATTTTGAAAAAACAAGGCAAAATAAGGAAAATGCATGCGTGAAGGTTAGTATGCAAAACATGGGGGGAAGCCAGAAAAAATAAAATAATAATTGGAAATTGTGTTCTTGCCTCAATTACTATCCAAAGACATTGTCAATGACGTAAATAATTTATTATTTAAAGGATATATGTAGTTAAAATACATGAAAAATAGGAAAATATGAGAAAATAAGAAAAAAGTATCACAAGTAAAGTTTGGGCAAATACATTTAGGGTTAATTGCTTAAGTAATTGGCATATTTAAATACGTTTTACAACGAGGAGAGCCAGAATGAGAAGAATCCCTGTGAAAGCATTGATTCCAATGCATGCCGACTGACTTTCGGGTCGAATCATATTGACTTTGACCTACCAATGGAAAGATAGGGAAGTCAGTGGGAAAATAGGTACCTACTAAATGCCACATATATTGTCCAAAAAAATCTCAATTACTAACAATATCTTACTATCTCAATAGATTATATGTAATTAAAATATTTTAAAAAATAAGAAAAAATTACAGCAAAATAAGGAAAATGTGTGAAGGTTAGTATGCGTCTATGCGAAAAAGGGGGAAACTAAAAATAAAATAAAATATTGGAAATTGTGTTATTGCCTCAATTATTATGCAAAGACATTGTCAATGACCTAAATATTTTATTATTTTAAGAATATATGTAGTTAAAATACGTGAAAAAAATATATGAGAAAATAAGGAAATATCGTAAGTGAAGTTAAGGAAATTAGGTACTAAATTCCACATACATCGTCCAAAACATTATCAATTACTAATAATATTTTATTACTTTAAGATATTATATGTAATTAAAGTATTTTTAAAAAATATGAAAAAATACCGCGCAAAAAGGAAAATGCGTGAAAGTTAGCATGCGAAAAACGGGAATGATAATAATACGATCCAGCTCCGCGAACATCTACCAGTACAACTCAATACAACTCCCTCGTATAGGGGGTATCCATGACTAAAAATGAGAGATGACACTGACAAAAAAGTCCTCGAAACACTTATCTTGTTTTGAAAGATAAGCTTGGGACACGTGCACTCGTATGAAGGTTCAATACGCACCTCCTGTCATTTGGCACATGTCAGAACCCTCTACAACCACGATGGGCAAGCATGCACCAAATGAGACAGAGGGGCATACCCTTGTGGTTAACTGGCATGCCTCCATTCGATGAATCAAGAGAATGACCAGCTCCCCTCCGCGTATAAAAGGATCCCCCTGAACTGGAAAGAAAGGGGGGGAGGAGAAGAAATAGGACCCTCGAAAACCCCAAGAATGTGCAATCCATTGGTTCTGTATATCAAGTTGTTTTCAATGCAAGTAGGCTTGGGAGAGGCGTTTCTACCCTTGTAAAATCCCATATTTTCTTACGACCAGCATACATGAGGATCAGTATCGTCGTAGAGCCCATAGAAAAGGCCTATGCGCTCGAGATAGGCAGTGGTCTCCTTAAACACCTTGGCAGAAGGATAAACATACCCCAGACCCCATTAACTGGATATACCTTCCCACTCTACAATCGACTCTCCGACGGGGGATATGAAAAAATATCTCTGACGCCAGTCCTCGTTGTTGGCAGGCCTGTTAGCGGCAGAGGTCAAAAACAATTATTTTCTGTCACGAACGGACAAGGAAAAGAATGGCAAACCTGGAGCAGTCGCTCGCAGAACAAACGCCCCTGCCACGGTCTGGGGAGTGCATGGAATGTTCACCAGGTGGCAGCAGATTATAAATCGAACCAAGTGACGGTAGGAGGCCGGAGTCAGTTGACTCGGACACATTTGCCAGAAAATAAAAAGATCCCTTACGATCGGGTGGAAGAAGTAGCGAAGGTTGCAACGAAGTTGCTCCACATACACAATCAAGTAACCCTCAGGTGGGTAGTACGCCCTATGAAGACTTGAGGGATGATCACACCTGCCTGGATGGAAGAGATGTTGAAGGATTCCAACAAAGCTTGGGCCTCCGCCATGTTCATCACCGAGGTCGTGGATCCAACCCAGAGCCGACCAGTCATGCATTTGGGATCCAGATTCTCCAGAATAAAGACAACACCCTTGGTCGAATTCTGGTAAGTGGCCCGACGACCAAAAATAGCGAACACCCACGTCCACCACCATCACCGATTGAGAAACAACATCATCCCCGGCATGAGAACCCCCGGCTCCTCTCCTAGAAACAGAACACGTGGATGGCAAACGTGCAGCCCTTTGACGGTGGCTCCGTCGGGTGACAGCCGCGCTAGCACGCTGAGGAGAGAACGAAGAGCCGAATGAACCATGAGAGTCCTCGTCACTGGAAAAATCAGAAGTTGCATGGGAAACCATGATAGCAGAAAGGAAGAAAAAATTCTTTTTTGCACAGAAAATGTTGAGAGGGAAGAAAGTGGTGGAGATAAAATGACGAAGATGGTCGGGCTTTTATAGGCGGGAAAAATGGGTCGTATCACGAGTTGGTTCACTTCCCCGCCCACGATTCTAATGGTGGGACACTTCAGCTGCCCATTCATGGCCCCTCAGAACCGCCACATTCCCCGAATCATTGCAACCCTAGCATGGCAAACGTCACCATAGGATAGTTAGAGTGGCGCCCCAACTCCTCACGTCCCTTCGCATTTAAAGAGCACCCCTTCCCAAGGCGGGGAGTTGAAGGAACCAGCAGGCGAAAGGATTAAAATCCAAAACCACCTCTGGGCTCGCAATCTCGACCATCCATTCACGGGGTACCCCCACGACGCTCACATGTAATTATACAAAGAGCTCAAAATTTTCTAAGTGTAGTAACCTCGAACATCAGAATCAAAGCCTAGCACCTTTGCGGCATACCACCCACGGGCCCTGTGAGGAGATTGCAAAAGACTCCCTAAAATGGGTCACCCTCGGAAACTTGCCTATAAGAGTGAAAACGGCCACCGAATCCGATGGTCGTGGTTACCCACGCAGAAAAGAAAAGAGACTCCAAAAATATAATGCTTGAGAACATCAAATAAAGAAGGATGGCGTCCCTCGAATGAGGAGGAATGCGCGTACTCAGGTGGCCAACGACAAAAAATTTCTAAGTATGGAATCATAAAAATAGAATACATAAGAGCAATGTCATAATCCCCGACCAAAGAAAGACAAGTTGGCGTCAAAAAGTTTCATTGAATCATTAAAACCCGGCGCATGGCGGAGTCGATGGGGGGGGGGGGGGGAGCAACCCCAAAGAAAAGGAAAAACAACAAAAGCAAACTAAGGTCACATAACCACAAACGCTCCCTAAAGCTACTTAAGACTGAGAAGGGCGGAAAGGTCTAGTTGCAGTCGAAGGAGCCGGAGAACCCCGAACGCGCGGACCACCTCCGAGAAGCACCACCAGAGCCGCTTCAAGAGTCTTAGGATGGATCATCTGGGCAGAAGACAACCTTTGAACGTTGACCTCAGGGCGGTAGAAGTTCATCAAAGTATCCATCTACCGGCAGGCCTTGAATCTCTACACAAGCCGAGCCTCATAATAGGGGTCGAGCTGCTCCTGCACCTCTCTCTCACGAGTTGCCAGCCGCTCGTCTTGCTCCTCCACGGTCTTCGCCAAAGCAACTTGAGCGATTCTACTAACTCCTTCAACACCTGAAGCCTCCGAGCCCAATCGACCTCTTGACCCGCCAAGGATTCATTTTCCTTCTCAAAGGCGACCATGCTGTCATTCAATTGTTTCTCTAACTCTTCCAGCTCCTTCGCCTGGGACACCCGGCTCTTGGCTTGGCCAAGACCCTCAGCCTCAACTTCTTCCAGTCTCATCTTCAGGGTATCCCTCTCACGAGCCGCTTCCTCATAAAAATGGGATAGACCCCTTAACCCAATTGGGCCTTGCCAATGAAGGAAAAGAAGCAAGTATCAACCAACTGTGCAAAGAAAAAAATCATCATCATCATTCACAAAAACAATCTCACTTACCAGGGTCGCACACATTTACGCAACCAGACCGAGCTCTTGGGGACTCAGAAAAGAAGGGGTCAGAGAGGAACCTAGGGCCGCTAGCTCGCGAGAAACACCCAAAGTTTATGCCCCTAACCCCACGGCACCCTTTAGAAGAGACTGCACTGGTGGAAGCATGAATTGGCCCCAAGTAACAGCCTCTCTGGCATGAACCACTGTTAGAGGACCAGAAGACTCAGCTTCACGACGTTTGGGCAGGGGAGACGAAGACCTCTTGACAACCGACTCCCACCTGGCGGTCAGAGGTTGGGGCGTCGATGGCTCACCACCCGGGGTCCCATCGATATCTGCCAGCACCGCCTCCTCGTACCTCTCCGCCAGCCACTCCAAACCTACATCGGGTCCCACAGGCAGGTCAGGAGAAAAACAAGAAGGCGTGGGACTCTCTCCAATTTGCGCAAGGGTAAATCCCTCCTCGCCAGAGTTCGGCACCAGAGTAACCTTTCTCTTGGAGGAAACCTCAGGCTGCTCCCAACGTCGCTTTCTCCCAACTAGGTTGTTCCCTTCTCACTCGACTGGCTCGTATGGGACGGAACCTCGTGGGAGGCACTCATTTCCTCTGAGGGCTTATTCGGTGACACTGCCAAGGTGGTCGACCCCCCAGTCCTCCGAGGCTTCTAAGCAACAACCTTCTTCTTCTTCTTCTTTTTGGAGGGGCGTGGAGGAGGAGTGTCGTACTTTAGCTTCTTCATAACAACCTATGCAAAACAGAGTAGTAAAACCCGATTCAACAATGAAGAAAAACCCGACGAGGAAATGACCCGGGAAATCACTCAGAAAACTTACTTATTTTGGGACGCTTGTCCCCAATGAAAAAAGCCAGTGCCATAACGTCGTTCAGACCACAGTCGTCGTAAAGGGTTGAGACAACCTTAACCTGTGACATCTTGTCCGTGGCCTCCACAATATCTAAGTCGATAGGAACCCGAGGGTCCAAATTTCATTCCCTCGGAACATCTGCCAGCTGACCTTCAGTAGTATGGCAAACGAAGAAGAACTTCTCCTTCCAACTATTGTGGGACCCCAGAAGCTCATGAAGGATCCTCTTCGTCGACATCCGCATGGTGAAAGTATAGAAGAGCTTGTCCACAGAAGAGCTCGCCAAATCAAAGACCCAAAAAAATCGGTGCACCATGCAAGGGTGGCCATAGGCCATGCAGATGAAGGCGAAAGCCACCAAAGCCAACCATCCGTTGAGAGAAAGTTGGCTCGGACAAAGTAAGCAAGCCTTAAAGACCTCCAGGTAGAACGCCGAGAGAAAAGACCTCAGTCTCATCTTGATTTGAACAAAGTAGGCTGTGTAAAAGCCCTCGCGAGGGGCGGTGGCTCTCTCGTCCCCCGAGGTACCACGATCTCCAGGCCAGTAGTATATGCCCTGTACTTGGTAAACTCGGCCTCGATCTCCTCATGAGACCTCACCGTACTTCTAACATCCCCCGTCGAAACCCTAGGTGGCGCCGCCGCGACAACCACCTTCTTCTCATTCTTTGCGGATGCCTCCGCTACTCCAGAGTCAGCGCGACGTCAACGAGATGTCCCTTCAGCAGCAGAAGACACCGCCGCCTCTTTCGCCACCACATCTGACGCCGCTTGGCGTCTCCCCGCACCAACGGCCTTCTTGCCAGAACTGCTCATTGAAGCCATGAAAAACACCAGAAAATTTTGAAGGAAGAGAAGAGAGAAAGAGAGGGAAAATTAAGAGTGACTCGAATGAATGAAGACAAAACACGCCGAGTCCCCTCAATTTATAGGCAAGAAAGGCCAATCAACGCCCTTGACGCGTGGCCAACTAAGCGCCACGTGGAACATGTAGGACCACAATTGCAGAAACTACCCGACAACACATAACTCATTTAATGAGTTCCAAGTGATTTCTACAAAATACACTCGAAATTGGGGGGACACCTGATGATGCATAATTCGCCACGCCATCGGACATGGACGAAAAAAGGGTACCCCACAAAAACGACTAAGGCCTAGAGGAAGGGCATGCCTAGATCACGACCAGTTGTTACCCAAATAAGGGCATACGGTCCGGTATTTGGAGAAGGTACCCCCAGGTCCCGACCGACCAACGCCCCAAAAAGGGAATACACCTCGGACCCAAAGGCTCGGGTACACCCTTCCCCACGACCTAAAGTCAGTCTTAACCTCGAGTACCCACAAAGATTGACCACATAACCCCCTCCCCCCAGGTCAATGAGTAAACACCTGCCGAACGGCTAAGCGCCACTCGGACCCCGAGAGGAAACATCCAACACTTAGCCAAAATATCAAGGAAAAAGGAGGACAATACAAAAACACTAAGGACACGAGTGAATACAAGGAAGGGTCAAGACCACTCAAAATGTGGTCTAAAGAGATAGCTTGACAATCACACAACCAGGAAGAATGACCCCACGGGTCCCTCTCAAGACCAATGACCAGAAGAATCCTCCGATCACCCAGATAGAGCCTCAAGCACGACCAGGCTCGGAAGATGTGCCAACCACCATTATTCAACATAGCTCCCAACCACCCTCATTATAACAGAAGACCACCCCTCATTGGCCCAATCAGCCATTGGGGCAGAAAGCAACAACTCTCACTAGTGCAGACTAATCCCCCCTCATTGGTTCAGAACCACCTCTAAAGACTATTGGAGCAAACACGTTCGATACCCGCTTAGACGGCCTGAAGTCAACTCACACCATTGATAGTCTCCTGGCACCCGACCCCCATTTGCGCAAAATGCACTCACATCATTGGACGCTAGAGCCACCCGAAGTTAAGACGGAAAGACCAATTCCTATTGGCCAAAGTCCTCAGAGCTATCCCTATAAATAGCCTCCATTTTCAGCACCAGACAAGTCTGAAGTCCAGAAAAAAAAACACACTTACACACAAGATCAGTGCAAGTTCTGCTAAAATCTTAACACAATTGTACTTATAAATATTATATCTCTCTAGCTGTAGCTATCTCACTACACCACCCCTTATGTAATTTACTCAAAATATTTAATAAAATAATTGCGCCACATTTTCTCCTCAAACTCGAGATTGGCGTTCCGAACAAAAACTAAGTGATGATATCCTCGAATATCCCAACCTCACGGGCCCAAACAATATTGCATCACCAGCATGTTTCTATTACTGCACTCATTATTGAGACTGACTCGGAGGTAACCTAATCTTATTTGACTAGGATGCGGGACGATATGGCCTCAGCAGAAGCGCGAGTCCTGCTCCATGACATATTGAGTTTATGAGGAAGAGTACCAACCATATTCCTCTCATGTACATACCTAGAGGGGAATACGTTAGCGGATGTGATTGGGACGCAGTTGACTGCCCTCAACAACCATGGTTCGCGGGTGTTTGGCTTCATTGTCCGCCTGGTTTGGCGAGTTTTGAGTTGTGATATATAACTTGTACATATTTTTGCCTATCCCGCAAGTCCCGACCCCGCGCATCGATGTACATTTCCTGGTCTCGACCATAGTAAATAAAAGTTCAAGTTTTAAAAAAAATTAAAAAAATTTAGAGAGGGGGGCGCAAAGTGCGAAAACTTCTTTTTTTTTGAGTGCACAAAATGGAATTTGATGCTTTGTATACCGACACCAGCCTAACCAAACTCTGTAACTACTAACGACATCAGCTCCATAAATCTTGGTGTGGTCCACGTCAGCCCACGTCGAACAATCATCACAAAAAGACACCCATTTTTTATTGGGCCTAGCGCATCTGAATTGATACCCCGCCCGCAAGACCCCAACATTGTTGTGCGCACACTGCAGAGATATTTGCAAATATTTAGTTTAGTAAATAGTAACTTATATATTACCATCTTGTAAAAAAAAAAAACTTATATATTACCATAACCTTTTATTATAAAAATAATTGATAGTTAATCCATCACACAGATTGTAGGAAAAGAAAATGTAGCGTACACCACCCTAATTTATATACAAATGGTAACCTCATAAAATAATAGATACTTTTTTTCTTATGGGAGCCGTATGAGTCGTAAGAGGAGATACTTGCAAACAGTCAAAATCATTATCGCCAGGAATATATAATATCCAATAGATATTTTTCTCGCATCGATTATGAGGCGCACTACGCCCATAGTCTTTCGTCACCATTAGTACGGAACTGAGTTTTGCCGAAACCATGTACGGTTTATACTTTATTAGTTCATAGTGGACACGTCATTTGAAATAATAATAATAATAATAATAATAATAATAATAATAATAATAATAATAATAACATTGTTGGGATAAGAAATATTGTATAAGGAATGGAAAATTAAGACAAAAGGCCACCTACCAAAATGATTCTGACCAAATTTCAATTTCGAATCTTAGTTATTAATTAACAATGTACAATTAAGTAATACGTGACATATAATACAGTTTGTACTATAAGGTAAACTAAATTTTGCACCTATGATGCATATATCATAATTTCACGACTATAACATATACACGAATGGATTAACGTTTAAATATTTAGTTTGAGTATTTGAATGTTAAAACTTACAAATAATCTTTCAAGAAACTCTAAAAGTATGTGCCACAAAATCTTCAAAAGTTAAGGTTAAGAAATTTAAATAATATTTGATGAAGGATATTTTTGTTGACTGACTTGACACGCTGACTGAACACTCCACCGGTCAAATCAGAGCTCCACTAGCTCGTGATCAAACTTCGTCATTTGACGCACTAACAACATTCATAAATTAGGTCGCAACATAGTCAAGTGTAGACACATGTATACTCAAATTAATTAAAAAATTACGTGTTAGACAAAAAAACTATATTTTAAAATAGTGCATGTTTTGCATTTATACATGCTAATGGGTTGGTCCAACATTAATTGATTTGTGTTGAACTTCTAAAGGCGCTCGAGAATGCGAAAATACGAGCATGCGAAACTCGAGAAGATGAAAATGTAGGAAGGCAAATACTTGAGAAGAAGACATGCAAGAATGCAACATCCTTGAATGACGAATTCTTGTTTGTTGATGGTATAGAGTAGTGCAAGAAACTTCGTGCATTTATGAAATAGACGATTGATAAGTTTTAATGTGTGCCACGTGATCGAGTGCAAGGTTCTCGTTGTGTTTACTCCTCATAGTTAGAGGTATGAACAAAATATGTTATCTTGTATTTTGAATTATTATGAAATAACATAATAAAACCATAATAAATCTATTTAAAGCAACTAAGCAAGTGTTTGGGCTTCCCAAAC
The DNA here is from genome assembly GCA_948329865.1 of Linaria vulgaris. Taxonomy (NCBI): domain Eukaryota; kingdom Viridiplantae; phylum Streptophyta; class Magnoliopsida; order Lamiales; family Plantaginaceae; genus Linaria; species Linaria vulgaris. The sequence continues at coordinate 113,828,452 of OX415249.1, read as the reverse complement.
ACAAGTAAGAGAATTTCAGCACTTGGAGGATGAACACACACACTAAAGAAAGCAACCAGTAATAACCCGAAAACTGTCGGGTTGTCGGGTCCAATACTCCAATTCCATTACCAGATTCCCCCGTCAATTGGCTTTTATTTACTCAATCATGGTTGGCCCACGTACCACCACTCCCAGCAGTAAATTAAAATTCGGGCCCCAACATAATTGGAAATAACAACAATAAATGGAGATTTATATCACTTTTATATATATATATATATATATTTATATATATAATTATTTGATTTGAAGAGAGAGATATCGTGTGTGAATACAAGTGTTTGGGTTGGGTAGACACTTGGCGCCTCCACCAGGAATCGGACCGGCGAAGAAGCAGGAATCCAATCGACACGAATAGGGGTAATTCCGTCTTTCTCTCTCTAAACCTGTATTTATTCATTCCCTTTTGTTTTCTTCTCTCTATAATTGCGGAATATGGTAGTAGTTGGAATTTGATTTTCATAAAGTTGTACTTTTTCTTTGCCTGATTAAGCTATGGAGTTATCACTGAATCAAGCGTGTAGTAGTAGTAGTACTAGTACTCGATGTAATTGGCAAAAGAAAAAAAGAAACAGATTTAGGGCAAATATGTGAAGTGGGATAGTGCTTTTGTGAACACAAATGCACTAACTTCTGCACTTTTTAGATTTAGGGCTTCTTTTTTCATATTGTTTGATTTGCTGAATAACTAATTGTAATGGATCTTTCTCAGATCGTAACTGCATTCCGCAGCATTAAAATTATGGGGTCTTACATGAATTTCAAGAACTTTGGGGCCACATCACAGCCAGATGGTAGTGCTGGGAAGCTAGCTGGAGGTACTGTTTACCCTTTGGATCGACAGTCTTCCGTTTATTCGTTGACTTTCGACGAGTTTCAGAACACTTTGGGTGGTTTGAAAGGGAAGGATCTTGGATCTATGAACATGGAAGACCTTTTGAAGAGCATTTGGAATGCTGAAGAGGGTCCCGGCGTGGCTGTGTCCTCCAACGCTGGAGGAGAAGGGAGTGCTCCTGTTGCTGGGAATTTACAGCGGCAGGGGTCTTTAACGTTACCGCGGACGTTAAGTCAGAAAACTGTTGATGAAGTGTGGAAGGATGTTATGAAAGAAACTTCTGGTGCAAATGGTGGTGGTGGTGGTTTGAATTTGGGTCGGGGAGAGCCCACTTTGGGGGAAATAACGTTAGAACAGTTTTTGGTTGGAGCAGGAGTGGTTAAAGAAGACGAGATAGTGTCTGCAATCCCCACTGGGGCTGAAATTTACAGTGGTTTATCTCCCATTAGTGGTGATACCTCTGTTTTAACTCCTGGATTTCAGAGCAACTCTGTGTTGATGTCGTCAAAGAAACCATCTCAGCCGCTACTGCAGCCTATATTTCCAAAGCAGACGACTCTTGCCTTTTCCACTCCTCCTTTACTTGGGGATAGTCCTCAGATGACTCAGCCACGGGCAAAAGGTCCTGTGGTTGGAATAGTGAATGCTTTTAATAACGGTACAGTTCAAGGCGGAGCAGCGGCTGAGGGGGGATATCGCAATGGAGCAGCAGTTACGTTAGACTCTTCTAGGAATCATCTTCGTCCAGACACTATGGTCCATAGTTATAACGACACTTCACCTCTTTCACCTTCACCTTATGAGTTTGGTGAAGGAGGACGAGGAAGGAGATCATCTGGTCCTGTGGAGAAAGTAGTGGAGAGAAGGCGGAGGAGGATGATTAAAAATAGAGAGTCTGCTGCAAGGTCACGAGCTAGAAAGCAGGTGATTCATTACAAGCAACTCATATACACTGTTTCTCTGAACCACATTTAATGTGACCCGTCTTTGTTCTTTTCCTGCTGTAAATGTGGTAGGTAGTGAACTTGTATAATAACTTAAGGCCCAGCAAGATTATTCATATGGCCGTTGCCGAGAAGTGAATATCCCTCGCCTCATAGTCTGGAAACTAAAATTTGAAAATTACCACATTATGAGCGGATAGAATGGAGTTCTATATGTTATGCAATGGTGTTAAAACATTAATTGCTTATAGCTGAAGTGGCATTACTCTTGCTCATGTGTTATCTAGATTGTCAATGAAAGCTCAGTGGTAAAGCGCTAAGTATGGGCTTTTAATTAGGGAATGTGGAATTCTTTTAATTTTTCTGCCGCTGATCATGGACTTCCTGCATTAATATGACAGAAAGGGCCTGAATAGTGAATATGAGGCATCTACAGAATGCGAATGCCTCCGTAATTTATTGCTCTGTAGTTGTATTACTGGTTCCCTCATACTGATTACATGCACATACATCTATAAAGATCTATCATGAGTGACTCATCTGCTGATATTTCTGGATCGTTTAGAGCATAATTGCCTTGAATCCTTGAAAGTGTGAATAAGGTAGATTTTCCAGTGGAGGCTGTAATTTGTTGGAGTCTGAGTAAATTCTGACTCATATAACTTCTTATCCTTTTAATTTATCGATACATCATAATGATTTATTGTTTATTGAAACAATCAGGCCTATACACTGGAATTGGAAGCGGAAGTAGCAAAGCTCAAAGAAATCAACCAAGAGTTGCGAAGAAGACAGGTATGTTTTATAGACCGTTGAAGGTGGATTTTTGACGATCAAACAGGAAATTCATGGCTTTGACCATATTTTCTTTTTTTGTTATGTCTATGATGCAGGGAGAGCTTCTGCAGATGCAGAATTCAGAGGTACTTGTTTTTCTAGTTTTCTATGGTTGTGCTTTGAAGTGCCTCTGAACCACATAATTGTTGCATTTCTTCCTTTTCTTGTTTAACGAATGGGTGATTAATGACGTGCAATTCTGTTTGTTGGACCATAGGTACCGGAGACAACAAATAACCCTCTGGGAGGTAAAAGAAGATGTTTGAGAAGGACTCTAACCGGACCGTGGTAGAAGTTTTTGACAAATTTAAAACCTTTGTTTGTCGATGATATATAATGAAATGATGCCTGATATGGTACAGACATTGTTAGGCAGCTTTATGTACATAAGCAAGTAATCTCGTGCTATGTTTGGGACTGACCCGTGTAATAGAGGGCTGTATGATTTATGTTGTGCCCTTGCAGTGTTTGGGTCAGTGATTGTTGATTGCCTGGTGTACCTCAGATGTATTGTCAATTTTGGAGAATATTAATAGGTGGTGTAATTGTAGCCTATTCTGTTGTAATATGCTTGTCAAATAGTTGTTTCTGGTTGTTCAACTATCAATACGATCATGCTTAAGAAATTATCTTATATGTAAAGTTTCTATTTGTGGTTCTTGTTTAAACCAAATTTAGCTGTCCGACTTTTTTACTATAAATGTTTACCTGAAATATGTCATGGAACGACAGAAAGTGGTTCGAGATGAGCCTGTAACGTTATCAATTTATTGATTAGTAAATACCATAACTACAAGTAAAATTCACACAATTTCTTTGAAAAAACAACCCACAATTTTTGGTATTCCACATACACCAGAATCTTCGAAATTTTCTTTTCAATCCAAACCATTCTGAAACGAATCCAAGCGAGCTCCATGAATTTGAGACGCACTTAGTACTTTGTGCCGTTACTGGAGCAAAAAGTCTTCCTAACAAGGTGTCGTGAACACTAAATAAATTATACAATACAAACGACAAAATCATGTATACGAGCTGGAACAATTGGCTGGGTATGAGAGACAACTTTTCAGTGAGCATCCAGTAAGGAAATACAATTAAGGATTCAACCAGAATTTGCTAGCCATAAATGTAATTCACAAGAGCACCAGAGGAAGTCAACTTGACATGGTGAACATGTACTTTTTGTGAAGGCAAAAGTGTAAGATCAGGGATGGCAGTATGGCATCGTGTCCCGCTTGCGCCAACATAAACTCTTTGAGCAACATATATCAAACCATAGCAACCACCAACATATGCACTGTCAGTGAACAATATCAACCATAGTTTAATGTTTCTCGAGATATTGCCAATCCAACTGCTCATTACATGGACAATGAATCGTGTCTTATAGGCAATGCACCTTGGCACCCATCTTCTCTGCTTAAGAGGAAATTTCAGAAACCACCTACTTTTTCCATTCTTCAAAAACAGGGAAATCTTAACCGGCACGGGAGAAGGCAATCCACCAGCGATCACTTGGGGTACTCAAAAACAAGACCTTCCGCCACGCTCCTTGCTCTGGCTTGCCCAAAAAGCTTACTTACAATAACAAGCGCAAAATCTGTCGCAGTAGCAAGTCCCTTGCCAGTTATCAGTTTCCCGTCAATTACAACTCGGGCACCATTCACTGGGTCACTCAGCATGCTTATCAGGGAAGGATGAGCTGTTGCTCTTTTATCCTTCTAAGCAGAGCAAAAATTTAGTTCAATTTCCATTAAGAAAAACACAGGTAATACAAAAATCCTACCTTTAGCAGCCCTTGCCTCTGTAGGATTTCAGGTGAAGAATTAAGCGCACCAATTATTCTTCCAGCCGAATCTTGTTCTTTCAACAATTTCTTCAAGATTCTTGACTTGTTCAACCGCTCAGATCCTGATATTCCTCCCTATATATTTCGGAGCAAGCAAAAAATTAAGGATTAAGATACAAGTAACTTTTTCTTCATTTTTGGTATCCCGGAGATTGTTCATTTACTGGCAACAGTCATGTAGGAAGTTCAGATAAACCACGAGGAGCGGCTCCTTAGATACTATAAAATATAAGGGATAACTACATTTACACCTTGGGGTTTGGTCTAATTAGAGAACCTCTCCTATAGGTTGTTTATTACAGACACTCACGGAGCTTTAAGATATGAAAAGGTGGAGGCTCTAGTTATCATGTTTTTCAAACTTTAAGAGGTTGGTATATTTGTAATGACCCAAATCTCAATGTGATTTAGCTGCAATTCGTTGATAGATGTTAATGAAATTATTTGATCAGTAAGAGATGTTTCTGTAATTAGATCAAACCCCTTGAAATGTAAATGAAATTACTGAAAAGATGCACTTAAACATCCCATCCCCCACCCATTTACCTATTAAGAGTTAATAGTGATGAAACAGATTCCTGCCCGAGAAAATTGATACAAAGACGAAGGTACAGTTTTTTTTTTTAAAACAAGTACAAGGGAGCTTACTGGCAGAATGATAATATCATATATTGTCTCTGCGGCAGCACTAAGTGTATTGTCAGCAGTGATGTTTGTGCCACTGGATCCCTTAATCTGCAAAGACCTTTCCAGTGAAGCGACTACAACATTTGCTTTTGCTCGTCTAAGAATATCGACAATGGTCACCACTTCAATTTCTTCAGAACCGTTAGCAACTGGAACGAGTACCTGCATAAATTCCAGGAATGGTAAATAATTTTTTCTGCAAATTAAAGAACATTAGGGTGAATTAGGAATTATAAATGACCCTCGTCACTGATATTGCGGAGACATGACGGACGGGCTTGTTGACCAGACAAACTACGATTAGGATGAGTGCCTAATTTCCTTTCTGGTACAAAACAAAGCGAGTAAATAATAAATTTGATTCTACAAAATTTCGGAACATTAGCCATTACTCCTAGTGAAATGATAGCATACCTTCTTGAATCTCCCAACAAACTACTCAGAGCCAATTCATGACGACCTTACCATGTTAACGTGAATCTTCTATTCTATCCTCAGGCATAAGAACCAGAAATGGCAGGATCCATGACTCATGCTAATTTTATTCACACATTCAAATTAAACTCAAACCTTTAAACAAGAGGACTTTTTCTCAACAAGACCACACCATATCTAAAGAATCTTCACAATCTTCAAGACTTATGCCATGTGTATCAAGGATGACAGCATCGAGCAGACTTGCTAAGGAGAATACTTGGTTATGAGAGATCTTGCCAGTCTAGGTTCAAATTGACTTTTCCTAATTCATAAAAACATCTGATTTTTTATTAATTCATTTATTAGACTATTAATTTTTATATGCTTATCTGTACATAATATGTAAGCATTGCTCGTTTTCAGAATCTAGCATGATAGTGATCGGAAAGGAGAGGTATGAAATTGGATATAGATAGAGAGAAAAACGTTGAGCATAAAGAAAGTTACAGATTGTTTTTTACACTAAAACAAGAACAATGCTATTTAATCTCAAAAAGAAGTAAATACCTGAGGGGCATGATCCAGGGACCATGAAACTTCATTGAATTCTTCTTTTCTAGAATCATCAACAGCAACATTCAAGAGCTATGCAAATGGGAAAGAAAACAGTTATCTCATGCTTGGTATGCACACGTATCTGAAGTGTAGAAGACAAACTAGTATGACCATTAGGCAGAAAAAAGGAAAACAGAAACTGAACAATATTGAACTTAGAGGACTTGAAAATCCAGAAAACCTTTATTTGAAGTTTTAAAAGCAGGACAAATACAAGCCGAAACTCTACTTTAATTTCGAATAGAGGCCGAAAGATGGGAAAATATTGATAGTTAAGATAACAGCCAACATAAGATGACTCCTTTGCTTAGGTTGAAGTGGGGTTTACCCTTAACCAACTAAGCCTACAGGCTACCAGCTTAAGGATAGAATTCTTTAAAGGAAATTCGTCATGCATTTTGCAAAAATGTCTTTTGAAACTTTATCAAACCATTGCTGCAGTATTTTGCTGCTTTTCAAGGCAAGCAATAAGGTGATACATTTTGATTCATGTACCAGCCAGAATTCAACAGTTCTGAATATTCCATACCGTTGAGTCACAAATTTGTTTGGCAACAGACTCCCCAAAGAGCTGATCCACCAGAGATACAGCAAATTGAAAGGAAGTGCCAGGGCCTCGACTAGTTGTTAGCTCTCCAGAGACTTGTAAATTTGTTTTGACAGCCCAGAAAGTAGGAAGTTTCTCCATGAATGCAGGATGACAAGTTGTCTTGTAAAATAAACAACGAGCCAATTAGCCAACCCGCAAATGCTAAATAGAAGGAGGTCAAATTTTTGATAAATAACCGAGTGATGTTACCAGCTTTCTCTTAAGTAGCCCCCACGGCAAAAGTGTAACCGCTGGAGCTGCACATATAGCACCATATAACCGGTTTCCTTCAGCCTGTTTGGTAGTGATATCCCGAAGAATCTTGCAGTCCCTTAACCGTGCAGAGCCTGGCATTCCTCCCTAGTTAACATTCACGAATAAGATTAACTCTTTCTCCGGAAATGCTTAGTCATCGAGAAGGTACAACATCAAAATCTATAGCTAAACAATGAATCAAACTCTAAAATATCACAACCAACAAAACAATAAGCCTAGCCCAAGAATCACAAAATTGACAAACTAAGCAAAGTCTCATCTACATTCAATGAAAACTAAGCAAAACAGTGGAATGACATTATAGGCAATGTGGAAAACCAACCGGGAGTGCAACGAGATCGAAGATGATATCGGAACAAGCGGAGATAAAGGCGTCGGCCACAAGCTTAGTGCCTCCATAAGCCTCAACCTGAAGCTGGTCCTCCACAGAAGCGACCGTAACCGCGGCCCCTGCTCGTCGTAATACATCAATGATTATGACAGCCTCCATTTCTTCCGTGCCCAACCCAATTGGGACCAGAACCTGAAAAAAAAGATATTCATTAATGAAGCACAACACAATAATAATCCAATGAGCAAATAAATTAGAAGTAAAGGAGTCACCTTTTTGGTTGGAACTGATGTTGGAAGGGAAATAGTGGAGGTTTCTTTAGTGGGTTTTGGTGGTGAGCGTAGTTTTCTGAGAGTGGGTTTCTTCTGTGTTGTTGATTCTGATGCGTGTAAAGTGGTGGTGGCGGAAATGGCAACTGGGGTTTTGGAAATGGGTAATGAGAAGAGTGGTGGAGAGTAAGATTTCACCACCATCATCATCATCATCATCATCTTTTCTTCTCTTTGCAAGGTTTAATGGCGTTTTTCAAGTGCTGTGAGCAGCGAGTTCATGTCAGTAAGAACCATTTCTTGTTATCTCTTCACAAGATTTATACATTAATTTTTTATTATTATGACTTGTCGTTTATTGGGCCTTGACAAATTACAAGTAAGAAAAAAAAAAAGAATACAGGCTTTTGAAAGACAATTTATTAGATAATATTATTATTAGAATATATTTTTTTCTTTATTTGTAATTATATTTTCCTTAGTTCTTAATTAGCATTTATTCTTTTCTTTATTTGTAATTATTCTTTCCTTAGTTCTTAGATAGCATTTATTATTTTTCTTATTTATAATTATTCTTTCCTTAGTTTTTAGATATAATTTATTCTTTTCCTTATTTGTAATTATACTTTCCTTAGTTTTTTTTGTAACCTATATATATGTTGTACTCTTGATGAATAAAAACCATTCACTTCCATTTACATTATAATCGTTATATGGTATCATGACGCCACAATCTCTAACGAGATCTTGATCCATGACTAATCCGACGGATTCCGCCACCTCCCCGTCCGACTCCAACACCAGCGGCCCCACCATGGACGACTCCTCATCCGCGATTCAGTCGCGCCCGCTTCCCATTGCGGCAGGCCCCTCCGCGGGCACTCAGGCGTTGATTCCGATCAACGCTCACCAACAACTCCCGCTTTAACTTACCGGGAGTAACTACGCCTCATGGCGTTCACAAGTCCGTCATCTCCTCTTTGGCTACGTACTATTTGGTTTCTTGGATGGCACGACTCCATGTCCTCCTCCAGGTTCCAAACCGAAGAGCTTGGCGGCTCATTCTTACTGGTTGCGACAAGACTCGCTTCTCATCTCCGCCCTATTTGGTTCGGTTTCGCTGGAAATCGTTCAACTCATCTCCAACGCCAAATTCTCGGCAGATGCGTGGGGTATTCTTCAACATACCTACGCTAATCGCTCTCGCTCGAGAGTCATGCAATTGAAGGATGACTTGACCTCCCTCAAATTGGGTTCAAAATCAGTCTCGGAGTTCCTCCACTTGGTGAAATCAAAAACAGACGAACTCGCCATCATTGATGGTCCATTGAAAGACGACGATATCACTCTCTACATTCTTAACGGCCTCGAATCTACCTATAGGGATATTGCCGGCTCTATTCGCGCATGCTCTATTCAATTTCCAGAACATCACGACTTGTTGGCGGGTCATGAAACCTATTTGCGTCGACTGGAAACCGACGCGACGTCCCTTGTTGCCACCGCTAATATGGCATCCGCGCAGCAGCGCTCAGGTCGGAACCGTGGCCAACAACACAGTCACGACCGTGGCTTCTCTCAGCATTCCCGTGGACCATCCCGCGGACAGCCTCGAACCTCCAATTCCAACAACAATAGGCCTCCGATCACCTGCCAACTTTGTGGCATTTATGGGCACGGTGCGCGCACCTGCATAAAATCCCCAAATTCGAGTGCCAACTTTGCCGCTTCGCCATCGGCCCCGACCACATCCAACAACGAGTGGCTTGTTGATTCCGGTGCATCTCACTCGCTGACATCCGATCTCAACAATCTTTCGGTTCATTCCGAATATGCGGGGCCCGTTGAGGTTAACACTGCCGATGGCACAAGTTTGTGTATATCCCACACAGGCACTTCTCGTTTTCTCTATGCCGATAAAACGTTCAAACTTGATAATATATTATGCGTGCCTCGCTCGCGGCGAAATCTCTTATATGTTCATCAATTTACTAAGGCGAATGATGTTTCTATTGAATTTTACTCGTCACATTTTTTGTTAAGGATCGCAGTTCGGGGGCTAAACTGATGCGTGGTGATTGTGTGGATGGGGTGTATTGTGTTCGTATTTTGCGCAACTTGCGCCCGCCTATGACAGCCTTAGTTGGAGAACGGGTTCGTAAAAAGTGTTGGCATGAGCACTTTGGTCATCCCTCCTTGAAGATTAGTTCTTTGATTTTACACAAGTACAATTTACCTTTCTTGTCGTCGAATAATATGGACTTTGAGCATTGTAGTTCATGTTTTTTGAACAAGAGTCAACAATTGGTTTTTAATAACTCAGCCCTTATTTCGGATCATGTTATGCATTATATTTATGGTGATGTTTGGGGTCCGTCTCCTGTGGTATCTATTTTTGGTGCTCGCTATTATCTGATACTTGTTGACCACTTTACGAAATATTGTTGGGTTTATATGCTATCTGCGAAATCTGATGTGTGCAGGACTTTTATACAATTCTGTGCTCTTGTTGAAAAGCAATTTGGCATGCCAATTAAAAAAATTTATTCTGATAATGGTGGAGAATTTTTGGCACTTCGTACATATTTATCAATGAATGGCATAAGTTGGTTAACTACGGCACCACATACACCTCAACAAAACGGTACAAGTGAGCGTCGCCATCGCCACATTGTCACTATAGGTCGCACCCTTCTCACGCGTGCAAACTTATCTCTTAATTATTGGGATCATGCATTTTCTACGGCCGCTTACTTATACAACAGGCTTCCTACTCCTGTATTGCATAATAAGTCACCTTTTGAGGTGCTTCATGGTCGTGCGCCTAATTATCTTCGGCTTCGGGTGTTTGGTTGCCTCTGTTATCCTTATTTGCGTCCGTATTATTCGAGCAAATTAATTCCACCATCTCGGGCCTGCATCTTCATCGGTTATTCCACCTCACATGCGGCTTATAAGTGTCTTGATCCAAGTTCTGGCCGAATTTTTATTTCTCGACATGTTCGCTTCGTGGAAACTATTTTTCCGGGAACTCTGCCCCTGGCCTCTCCCACCATTAGTCCTACCACTGCCGTGTTATCACTTCCGCTGCCCTCACCACGACGCCTGCCCCGCCTCCGGTTGCTCCACCACCTGCCTCATCGGTGCATTCGGCTCCTGCTGAGCCCAAACCTCCATCGGAGCCACCTTCCACAGCTATTGATGTACCATCCCCTATTCCGGATGCCTCTCATCCACTGGCTCGCACTCATTCTATGGTCACTCGGTCTCGCAATAATATATTCAAGCCTAAGGTCCTTCATCTCGTCACCAAACATTCGGTAGTTGGTCCCATTGAACCAACTTGTGCGACTCAGGCTATGACCGATCCGAAGTGGCGAGCGGCAATGGCAGAAGAAATCACTGCGCTCACAAAGCATGGCACGTGGTCCTTAGTTGCGCCACCTGCTGATCGTGGAATTATTGGCTCCAAATGGGTGTTTCGCATCAAACGGCACCCTGATGGGACTATTGACAAGTACAAAGCACGCCTTGTGGCGAAAGGCTTTCATCAGCGTCCTGGCATCGACTATAAGGAAACGTTTAGCCCAGTCATCAAACCGGTAACTATTCGCACCATACTTTCCTTATCTACTATGAATCAGTGGTCTCTTCGTCAGTTGGATGTTAGTAATGCATTTTTACATGGTGATCTATCTGAGACTGTTTACATGCGCCAACCATCCGGCTTTGTTGATAAGACATTTCCCGATCATGTTTGTCTTCTTCATAAGACTATATATGGCCTTAAGCAGGCCCCACGTGCTTGGTATCTCGCCCTCAGTGCTGCACTCATCTCATTTGGTTTTGTTCAAACCAAATCTGATACATCATTGTTCGTGTTCTCTCATGCCTCTATTCGCCTCTTTGTGCTTGTATATGTGGACGACATTATTGTGACCGACTCTTGTGATTCTACAATGGCTTCTCTTGTGTCACAACTTGCCACCAAGTTTGCGGTTAAGGATATGGGTGCTCTTTCCTATTTCTTGGGCGTTGAGGTTATACGATGTCGCGAAGGGCTGTTTTTATCTCAGCAAAAGTACATTCACGACTTGCTCTCCCGCCACAAGATGGATGGTGCTAAGCCACTCGCTACACCTATGGCGACCAATCCTCCTATCTCGTCGTCCTCATCCTCAGTTGATGCCACCAAATTTCGGCAAGTTATCGGGGGTCTACAGTATCTTGCTATTACACGCCCCGACATTGCATTTTCCGTTAACCGCTTGACTCAACGTATGACTTCTCCGTCTGACGCGGATTGGACAGCTCTCAAACGCGTCCTTTGCTATCTTAAGGGTACTCTTGCTTTCGGTATTCTTTTTCGAACAGAGAAGTCTCTTGCCCTCACCGCCTTCTCGGATTCAGACTGGGCCGGCGACACTAGAACCGGCACCTCTACTTCGGCCTATATTATTTTCCTCGGTACAAATCTGATCTCTTGGTCTTCTCGGAAGCAAAAGGTCGTTGCTCGTTCTTCCACTGAAGCGGAGTATCGTGCACTCGCTACTGTCTCGGCCGAAGTACGTTGGCTACAACATCTCTTTGGCGAAATTGGTCTCTCGCTTCCTTTGTCGCCACTTATTCGCTGTGACAACATGGGCGCCCTTCGTCTGTCTCTCCATCCGGTCCAACACTCTCGGATGAAGCACATCTCTGTTGATATCCACTTTGTTCGGGACCTTGTTAACAAATGACTTATTCGAGTCTCTTATGTTAACACTCTCGATCAACTTGCGGACTTTCTCACCAAACCCCTTACTCGCTCTCGATTTTGCCTTATTCGTTCCAAAATCTCCGTTGCTGATGGAACATCCATTTTGCGGGGGCGTATTAGATAATATTATTATTAGAATATATCTTTTTCCTTATTTGTAATTATACTTTCCTTAGTTCTTAATTATCATTTATTCTTTTCCTTATTTGTAATTATTCTTTCCTTAGTTCTTAGATAGCATTTATTCTTTTCCTTATTTATAATTATTCTTTCCTTAGTTTTTAGATATAATTTATTCTTTTCCTTATTTGTAATTATACTTTCCTTAGTTCTTTTTGTAACCTATATATATGTTGTACTCTTGATGAATAAAAATCAATCACTTCCATTTACATTATAATCGTTATACAATTCACATTTTTCGTGATTTAAATGAATTTTTCTTTTTTTTTGATTAATTTAGTTGTTTATTTATTATTATTTTTTTAAATTTTAGTTGTTTCATTATATTCTAGAAAATTATAATTTGTGTTTAACTTTCTATTTTGGTCTTATTTCGTCTAGGTTACAATACACCGAGAAATCGATACAGTGGGGCCTGACTTAACCAAAATAATGCTATCCTATTACAGTGAATGGACTAGCTTGGTCCGGAACACCTATTACACATAGAGAAATATAAGGTTACAGGAAATAATCCCTAAATGGCCAAGTTGAGGGAACAGTCGAACGTGAGAGATTTGGTACTCTTTGATCGTTGACTTGCGGGCGTTAGACACTTGTGATATCGGACTGAACTTGGGAACTTGCCAAGCTGCCTACGTGTCCCATTAAGGGAATCAAGCCGAACGTAGTTCATATGTCTCTTTTGAGCTGCTTCTATTAGGTCAACCCTTGGTTGGGCTGCCCGGTTCACTTGTTTCAGCATTGGCGTGACTTCACGGTTTCGATCATATCTCCTTGTAGGATGATCGAAACCTCGATCCGCTTCTTGATTACGGACCCCGACTCATGTAGCTTTCTGGGAATGTGCATCGAATTGGCTTGGTTCGATGCGTGCGCATCGAATTCTATGCCTCCATGTCGAACCGGGTGAATTCGATGCGCTGTGCGCGACTTCACGGTTTCGATCATATCTCCCTAACGGATGGTCGAAACCTCATTCTGCTTCTTGATCCAAAACCCTGACTCACGTGGATTTCTGGGAATGTGCATCGAATTGGCATGGTTCGATGCGTGCGCATCGAATTCGATGCCTCAATGTCGAATCGGGTGAATTCGATGCGTTGTGCGCGACTTCACGGTTTCGATCACTCACCTCCCTAACAGATGATCGAAACCTAATTCCGCTTCTTGATTCGGAACCCTGACTCTCGTGGCTTTCTGGGCATGTAAGTCTTCGATTTTGGGACGCATCGAATTGTCTTGATTCGATGCGTCCATGTCGAACAAGGTGAATTTTAGGCATGATAGATTGCGCATCGAACCTACTTGGTTCGATGCGCGTGTCGAATCGACTTGGATTCTATGCGTCTCATCCCCGTAGGGTCCCTATTACTTGTGAGGAGTGAGGGGGTATATATAGGCATGATTAGAGGGGCTTAAAGGTCATTTTAGGACCGCATCGAATTGTACAAATTCGATGCGCTCAGGACACATCGAATTGTGCAAATTCGATGTGCTCTGCGCAGCTTTACTATTTTGACCATAACTTTCTCTCTGAACCTCCAAATCACATTCCTCTTGTTGCGTTGCGACCTAGACTCGTGTGGCTTTCCAATGACATATTACTCAATGTATAATTAGCTATATAGGTATTATGGTGATTCAAATACGGCTAAGGTAGCTTTACGTTTAAGCCTTCTCGACATTCATTGGTCAGTTTCGCGCCTACGTGGCTTTTCTTTGACATGACACATTATACCATATCACTAGTCCCCCAGTTTGGAGTGTGATTTTGGTACATAAACATACTTCAAACTATAATGAAGTGCTAGAGCCGTTTCGCCTCAATTTTGGGGTGATTAATGTCATTATGCACCAGTGTATTTTACCGAATAAGCCCACATCATATAATCCCCCCAGTTTGGGAGACGGTGTCGATCAGAGAGCGGGTGCCAAACTTATAAGATGTATTCTTGACTTACCTCTCTATGCTAGTTATTTTGATAATGTTGAAAATCAAGCCCCTGATTGGGAGGCGGTCTGATCTGTGCGACTAGCGCTCAGTGGAGATTCGAGCGCGCTAGGCCCGTAAGGCTCAGATTCTAATTGTAATGAACAATTTCTAATTTGCTATTTTTGTGGCGCTGCGTCGCTTTTTTATTAGTCGCACGGTTGTCATTTATGACTATTCATTTGTTAGTTTAATCGAAGGCTCATAATCATTGTCTGTTCTTTCAATTTCTATCGTTGCTTTTTACTTTATTTTGACAACTCGAGCATTCTTCCATAATCACGGAAAGTTTGCGCTGCTGTTAGGTGTTTAGGAATTTGCGGTAACACGTGTCCTTTTAGACAGAGTCTCCGTCCCTTTTTAGTTATTGCGAGTCCCCTTTAGGTCTTATATAACGTTAGTTTCATACAAATAACTCGTGGTTCCGCTTTGTTTATGTATATAGGCATAGTCTGATCGATTCTTTTCATCGTTCTAATGCGTCTTGCCATTATTTATAAAGATTATTTTGCCGGCAATAGGACGACTCTCATTTCTATGAAGATCGTGGTTTCGTTGCAAATTATGGCAGCGCACCTAGTTACATTCCTGCCTTTGTGGATTCGATAATAGTTAAGACTGTGAAATGATTTCACCAGTCGCTAGTCTGTAAAGACCGCCAGGCATTTAACTCGTAACGAGCTTGCCATTGAGGTTCCGGCGAGAATAGCTTTGTATTATGCCTCGTTGCTGGTTGCAATAAAGCTCGACCTTGGGTATGCTATCTAGTTGTATGATCATACGGGGTTTTTACCTCCAATTTTGATGTTATCGCTGTTTCGACAATGTTGTTGATAAAAATGTGACAAGCATAATGAACTCTGACTTTGGAGTCCTTTGCTTCGGTGCTGTGCACTGATTTTACAGTTATGTTTGGTTTAGATTTTTACCCATAGTCGTGAGACTTTATGGAGTGCATTGCTTCCATTGAGGGCAGAGGCTTTACATGATAGGCCGAATCTGAGCTGTTATATCAATGGTAGATCGAATCTGATGAATCTCCAGATCATTCATACTGAGACTATTAGATAGTCATTTCATGTTTGAAGCGAAAACAAATCGGTAGTGTTACTTCACCATATCTCGGAATTTGATTGGTATGACTTATGGCATGCTTCGAATGGATGGAATTCGACCGCCGTTGCGCAGTCTCAACCTAATTTGATTTTGAAGGTTGTTAAAAAATTGAAATTTGGATGATCACTATCGATCGAATGTGTTCGGATTCGACCGACTGACTGACGCGTCTGCTTTTATGAACAATTTATTGTGTCTGTTTTGGCTCTGCGTCGCCCTATTGCTTTGGACATTGTTTTTCAATGGATATTTGTTGCTTTATTTTTGCGGTTATTAGAATTGCCTTATCGAAATGCATCACTTGCTTGCCCATTTATTTCAGCGGCAATTTGTACTATTTCTATGTTACTTGCCAACTCCGTGCCACGTCATGTTGCAGAGTTGCTATGGCATCTTTTGCTAAGTTAGCTCAATATTCACATCATTGTTTTGAGGTTTTCCATCATGTAGGATTTCTTTGGGTGCACTTGCTGCTTGTGGCGCTTATTTTAGCGGAATGTGTTGTTAGCACTCGTCATTTTAGGCGAGGCACAATACATTGAGAAAGATCACAATAACCGAGGAGAATTAACCCACTGTTGCGAACGAATTTATGAGTCGGCTTGAAAGCGAGAGCGTCGTCTACCGAGGAAAGTCTCCGCCTCCTCCGATGCCTGCCATTTATCCTTCTTCAGAGGATGAAGATAACGCCGAAAGTTAACGACCTTGATTTTAATTCCCTACTTTTATGATCAACGCTTCTGATTCGGTTTGACGTTGCGCCACCCTTTTATTTTGAATTATTTGATTATTTGAATTCCTGCCGTATTTTTCTCGTTCAATCTTGCGATACTTTGTTCGCTTGAACAGTTGCAGTTTCGTTTGCCTTTTCCTTCAAATGCTATTTTTGCAATTTACTTTATTTTGGCAATTCATATGCCGTATTGCATCATGGGGGATCGTGCGTGTTTCATTTATTTTTGCCGCATCAGACATTTGTTATGTCAGTGCAATCAATTTCATTAGATTTTTCATAGATAGTTGTCTCTTGAGACAGACTTCCTTATCTCGTTGCTTTGTTTTTAGGGATTTAATGATTAGCACTTGTCATTTGAGACAGAGTGTCGATCCCGTTTCTTTCTCATCGCGGGTCTCCTTTAGATCATGGATGGTGTTATTTTTATGCAAATAATTTCGCAATGCGTGGTTCTGCTTTTGCTGCATTTTTGAGACAGTGCTGCCATCGTTGATTGGTGCATCCTAGTTGCTGCATTAGCGTTGCTGGATCGTGCGAAGGCGCGACGTTTATTTGCCCAATACAGTTTTACAGTTATCTTTTGAATTAATCGTTGTTGTCTTTGAGAGATAGACAGCTTAGATAACACGTAGATTATGTTGCTAAGCACCTCGATCGAGCGAGAGATCGTCTCAATGGAGACCTTCGATTATGATAGAAATGATATATAAGTGATGGATCTAAAGCGATCTAGTGCTAAGTTTCTCAAGCTTCCTGCATTGATCTTGGAGTTTACGCTTGGTAGAGATCTTTGTCTATCTGGACATTGTGTCGCATTTATTCGTGTATTTTGTTGCATTCTTGCTCAATGATTTCTCGTGTTCTGTTTACGGAACTTTGTGCTGTCACATGTTATTGCTCTTCGACGTTGACGGCTAATTCAACGAATGGATATCTGCACCTCTTAAGATGATAATCCTTTTATAGTAGTCTAAATATGCACTCATTTGGGCAGATTTTCATCGTATTAAGCTGGGTAGCTGACATGGTGCTGCTTTGGACACGTTCTCATTGTATTGTTATAATTAGATGTTTATCGTGTTGTTTTGGGTAGATTTGCATCGTACCATGCTGGATAGATGTAACTGATTTACCACGTGAAGTCTCTTGCCATATCCAGCCTTTCAGGCATATGGATATGTTGTTTGCATCATGCTTCTACTAGCGAATGTCTATCCTTTGCGATGTCTAATTTGTTTCAGACCATGATGGACTGATGTCCATTTTCGATATATTCCATTTATTCATCTGACCACTTCGGGTCATTATTTCATTTTTGAAATTTTAGGTTTACGTTTATCTTGTCGGGTTGATGCTTTTGGTGTTGCTTTGTGTGGACATTCTCGGTGCCACTTTGGATACGTTTGACGTATCGCATAGGATCAGATTCATGGAAATTGTGCCAATTTCTCTCGTTCGGTGGGTGTGATCATTCGTCAGGAGTCCCCCCAGTCTTCGAGTGATTAGCAATATTTAGGTTACATTATTTTGACGATATTAGGCCTTTTTGTTTTGTATAGAATCTTTGTAACTTTTTCGCAGTGGTTTTTGTATAAGACTGATGTTACTATTTGATATCATAATCTTTGATTTACGTTTTACTCGCATAATGTTTCTTCCTAATGCATTCCCAAGTATGTTATCTCATTCATTTGCTTGTCGTTGATTTAGTATTTATTTGATGTTCAATAATGGGTTTTTGATGTCATGGTGCATATCTAATATTATGATTGTGCTTGCCATGAAAAATATGAGCACTTTGAGCTGTTATTATTACCGCTAGGGCATTCATGTTTTACCTGAGAGATCGGATCACTTGGGCCTTTATCTCACCGTTCTGGCATGCAGAGGTGAACCACTTTGGGCCTTTTTATCCCTCCATCATGTTCTTCCTTCTTGCGTGCGGGGGTGGACCACTTGGGGCCTTCTTATCCCTCCGTCATGTTCTTCCTTCTGGCATGCGGGGGTGGACCACTTTGAGCCTTCTTATCCCTCCGTCATGTTCTTCGTCTGGAATGCGGGAGTGGACCACTTTGGGCCTTCTTACCCCCCCGTCATGTTCTTCCTTCTGGCATGCGGGGGTGGACCACTTTGGGCCTTCTTACCCCTCTGTCATGTTCTTCCTTCTGGCATGCGGGGGTGGACCACTTTGGGCCTTCTTACCCCTCCGTCATGTTCTTCCTTCTGGCATGCCGGGGTGGACCACTTTGGGCCTTCTTACCCCTCCGTCATGTTTCTCGTGTTTGTCTTGTTGCTGAACTTCTTGGTTTCTCATTTGGGGTTTTTAGCATCATTTCTATAAGACTCCACCTGCGTCGTTCACGTAGATAAATACATTTAATAATTTGGAAAAAGTTGGGCTCAGTTTCTTACCAAGGGGTCTACGCTTCCCAGTCTTTGCATGGGACTTAAGCCTTCGCAGCTCATACAATTATTTGGCCGCCGGGTGTTATTTTTTTTTTTTTTAACTCCTATGCATAGTAGCGTTTAAGATGCTGCACATTCCACGGACGCTTCTGCTGAACACCCTGCATAGTCTCCAAGTAATTGCATCCCCGCGAACTTGCTTGTATGATTTTGGAAGGCCCCTTCCAATTCGGTTCGAGCTTCCCGATATGCTGTTTTGCCGCAATGCCTCTCAGGACCAAATCTCCTACCTCAAAATTTCAGAATTGGATTCTGTTGTCGTTACTTTTGGCCATTGCTGCTTTTAAATGCTACAGTGCGTTGGTACGCATCTTCTTTTGCTATTCCTATTATGTCCAGATCCATCTGACGTAAATGAACAGTCGATGTTCTTGTAGTTGTCCTATATGCCCATAATATTCCTTGAAGTTCCTCTGGCCAGGTTTTTCCTCTGTCTTTCATCCTCTTCTCGAGGTAATTCTTCAATGTCTTGTTGTTGGATTCCATTTGTATGTAGTATCCACGTGATGATGGCCTTGCTGGTTCCTGCTTGGTCTGATAATCAATGCAATCCCACCTTCGATACCACCTTAAGGTAAGACAAATCATGACACTATTCGGGGTGTAGTCATCTGTCCGTGTAGGATTGAAATTGAAGAATCCCTAATCATTCTCCGATAATGTTAGTTTTCTTGGTTGAATTGTGGATTTGTTTATTGCTCTTAGCACCACTCATTGCTTGCTTGGGACCGAATTCCATATTGTCAACTTCGTAGTTGTATTCCGATCTCGATATACCTACTTGGACTCTTCACGGTTCTTTTCCCATTGGTCCATTCCATTTCTTTGCCATTTTACCTAAACAGACTCTTGAGCGTAAGCGAAATGGTGTTCCCACAGACGGCGCCAATATTTTAGTCTTATTTCGTCTAGGTTACAATACACCGAGAAATCGACACAGTGGGGCCTGACTTAACCAAAATAATGCTATCCTATTACAGTGAATGGACTAGCTTGGTCCAGAACACCTATTACACATAGAGAAATATAAGGTTACAGGAAATAATCCCTAAATGGCCAAGTTGAGGGAACAGTCGAACGTGAGAGATTTGGTACTCTTTGATCGTTGACTTGCGGGCGTTAGACACTTGTGATATCGGACTGAACTTGAGAACTTGCCAAGCTGCCTACGTATCCCATTAAGGGAATCAAGCCGAACGTAGTTCATATGTCTCTTTTGAGATGCTTCTATTAGGTCAACCCTTGGTTGAGCTGCCTGGTTCACTTGTTTCAGCATTGGCGTGACTTCACGGTTTCGATCATATCTCCTTGTAGGATGATCGAAACCTCTATCCGCTTCTTGATTACGGACCCCGACTCATGTAGCTTTCTGGGAATGTGCATCGAATTGGCTTGGTTCGATGCGTGCGCATCGAATTCTATGCCTCCATGTCGAACCGGGTGAATTCGATGCGATGTGCGCGACTTCACGGTTTCGATCATATCTCCCTAACGGATGGTCGAAACCTCATTCTGCTTCTTGATCCAGAACCCTGACTCACGTGGATTTCTGGGAATGTGCATCGAATTGGCATGGTTCGATGCGTGCGCATCGAATTCGATGCCTCAATGTCGAATCGGGTGAATTCGATGCGTTGTGCGCGACTTCACGGTTTCGATCACTCACCTCCCTAACAGATGATCGAAACCTCATTCCGCTTCTTGATTCGGAACCCTGACTCTCGTGGCTTTCTGGGCATGTAAGGCTTCGATTTTGGGACGCATCGAATTGTCTTGATTTGATGCGTCCATGTCGAACAAGGTGAATTCGAGGCATGATAGATTGCGCATCAAACCTACTTAGTTCGATGCGCGTGTCGAATCGACTTGGATTCGATGCGTCTCATCCCCGTAGGGTCCCTCTTACTTGTGAGGAGTGAGGGGGTATATATAGGCATGATTAGAGGGGCTTAAAGGTCATTTTAGGACCGCATCGAATTGTATTCGATGCGCTCAGGACACATCGAATTGTGCAAATTCGATGTGCTATGCGCAACTTTACTATTTTGACCATAACTTTCTCTCTGGACCTCCAAATCGCATTCCGCTTGTTGCGTTGCGACCTAGACTCGTGTGGCTTTCCAATGACATATTACTCAATGTATAATTAGCTATATAGGTATTATGGTGATTCAAATACGGCTAAGGTAACTTTACGTTTAAGCCTTCTCGACATTCATTGGTCAGTTTCGCGCCTACGTGGCTTTTCTTTGACATGACACATTATACCATATCACTTTCTAAGTAAACAAACAAGTGTCTCTATTCTCCATGAAGATTAGTCGTGCTCAATGGTGCCCGATTCGAAAAAGGTTAAATCGTGCAATTGAGGAGCCAAAAATTTTTCTAACGATGAATTTATTGAAAAGAATCTTGCAATAAGATTTATACACAAGCAAGAAAAATGAATTTGTTACCAGCTTAAATATAAATAGCACAAGCTTTAGAAATTTTGTATCTCACCATATCAGAGTTTGAAGACGCCTCGTGCATTTCGTAAAAAGTTCAAAAGAAGCTTTTCAAATTTTTATTTATTTATTTGTATTCCTTATATTTAAAGGAAAAATGTATAAGTTCAAATAGAGTCTAAAAAAACAGTAATATACCGTATGTAAATATTCTCAAAAGTACATACCCCTATTCAAACTAAAACTCTTGCATTCTACTTGTGCAAGTAGTGAAGCACATATATGATTTCATTTTTCTATTTCAAAACAACCATCAACTAATCATACAATTCAATAATTCGTTGCCCACACTTAGAAAACTTTAACCTAAAAAAAGTAATCAGTTAGTGAAGAACATTGACGCCAATTACTCATTGGATGTGGACCTCAGGATTTTCACAGCTTTGGCAACGTTAGCTCTAAGAGATCTGGGTGACTCCAACAAGTTAATTACTTCTGTTTGATCCATTTCCAAAAGCATTTCATTCACCTCAGCTGCCATGTCAGGTTCAATCTCTTCAACTAATGGGTACAATTTCTCACCCAATATCTACATCACAAACACAAATCTCACCATCAATTAAACAAAATATATATGCTACAACAAAAATCACGTTCAATCAAATACATAATTTATTCTAAACAACTTAACTATGCAAATCTGATGGAAAGACTTTGAAATGTATGCACCATGATGAATTCAACAAGAATCAAAGTTACACTTGAAATTCTTACAAGAAAGACCTCTTTAAGATATGATTAACTACACAGACAGCCCTTGATGTTCGACAAACGATTTAAGTACACCCCCGATTTTTATATGTAAGTACTTGAATTTATAGGAGGTGCCTTTGTAATAATTCGATCAGCACCAAGGTGTTTATGATTAGGCTATGTTATCGTTGAAGAAAAACTAGAAAACAACAATGAGCATGAATGTAAAGGGCAAAATATCTTACAACTCTTGATCAGCAGGGGAAGCATTTGCAAGAGTAGAAGCCAAGTCTCCAACAGATGTCAACCCGGAAGTTCTACCATTTTGCATTGGCAACTGACCGTTTTCAGGGGGAACAAAATGCATACCTCCATTAAGACCTTGTTGTGGACCATTAGGTAGACCATATCCATGAGGACAGTGATATCTATTTCCTCTAAATGGCATCTGCATTACACAAATGAGCTATAAGTTAGATATTTTGACAAAAAGAAAGAAATAAAACTAGTGAAAATGTTAGGCACCTCATGGTGCATCATCTGAGGTGGCCGTTGAGTCTGCGGCCCAAAACCATTGGGACGTGCATTGTGCATCCGATGCTGAACCAAAGGATGTAACGTGTTTGCAGGAGGCCTTATATTAGGAACATATCCCAGATGGTGCCCGAATTCAGGCCGGATTTCAGGAACAAATTGTTGATGATGTTCAAATTCGGGCTGACAAATAATATTAGAAAAATGAATCTATGAGTTTGCCGTGTAACAATACGAGTTATATAAGGAAAATGTATGAGATACATACATTTGCACGTAAGCAGTCAACTATAAGCATTATATATATCATCACTTCTAATGCTAAGATACCAACCATATTATACAAAATATATAGTACAATAGCCAACTTTTGACTTCCTTGAATAGTTAGTGCGATCATAAACATAAACAGTTGCAGGTATAAAAAATTTTACAAGACTCTTTATGTAAAAAAGAAGGGGGGGGGGGGGGGGGGGGAGGTCACCATAACATGACGTGTAGCAGGTGGAGATCGTTCATTGAAATTCGGTTGCCAAAGGCTTGGATTAGTAGGAGGGTAACTAGTCATATGAGGTGCCAATGCTCGTGGAGTTGTATGCGCCAGCTCAGTGGAATGCAAAGCCTGCGTGCACCATATAAGCAAATCATGAATTATTGTCCACAACAAGAACATTATTTCATGCATACTTTCAGGTCTACTCTTTCTTTCTGTTACAAGCTTCATTCTAATGGATCAAAGTAGAAGAATTCACAGCGATAGAACTTACCATCGATCGTGCTTTTCTATCATCCTTTTTTTCTGCTATGCGGACATAGAGAGGCCTCGTTCCTAGCTTTTTACCATTCATGGCTAAAATCTACAGAAACAAACAAATGAAGTTATGTTTTTTCTTACCAAGAGAAATTATTATCTGAAAGGTTCTTCACAAACACTTTGGTGAATGTATTCCTGTCGTCAGAAGCTCTTTCCCTTTCTTCTCTGTTTATAAAAGGCGCCACGCGTAATTCTCTTCCACGGAAAGTTGCTCCGTTTAATTGCTCAATAGCCTTTTGGACAACTTCTTCGTTATTGTACTGCACATAACCGTGGCCCCTTGACCAACCAGAACTATGTGTTTCTAATTTGGATGCAATAATGTCTCCAAATGATGAAAACAGGTCGTATAGCGCTTTATGATTGCCGGTTTTATCCAAGTTCTTGACAAATATACTTCCAACTCTATTGTGAAGCATATCGGTATCGAAGTTAGAATATGATATCCTAATGTTTTTTTCCATTTAGAGGACTGAAGTTCAGTTCCTCTAAAGCTTTTGCAGCTGTGACAAATACAGAGAACAAGATGTTACCATAATTGCTTAACCAAACAATAGACCAATCTAATGTTTTTGTTGCTACTCTTAATACTAATCACTTTAGCCACTTTGTACGAGGTTAATTAAAAAAAAAGACGCTTAAAACAACATATAATTTAGTCGTTACGTAGTCAATATTGAAAGATATATAAAAGTAAGATAGGTACGTGATTTACCATGCGTTGTATATTTGTATTGCAATATGAATAAATTGGAAAAGTAGTACAAGTAACAAAATGCAAAATCAGTAATTTAATTTATGGAGAAATGCACATATACGAACCAATACTATTGTCTATTAACTCCTATAATTTTGTTATTTTTAACTACTCAATATGTGTGATGTACTGGCTGGATTACCATATCTTAAAATTAAACACAACATGGCTTTACTAGTTTTGTTTCTTGCACTCGATTGGTACGCAATCACAATTTAAATCCACGCATAACCCTTTAAAGTTGAAGGGAACAAATTCCCTCGCAAGTAAATATATTAATTAATCAACACGTACCCTATAGCTTCCTCTATCAAAAGTTGTAAAATAGATAATTTCGAACAACCGTATTTATTCATATTATTTTTCTTTTCCATTTCAAATGAACAAGAAACAAGAAAATCAAGATTCTAATTTCTTGTGAGGAAGCAGAAATAATACTGGAATTAAAGAATTAAAAAACCAATGCAAAAAGATCGTACTAATGCATGGGTGCAAATGGTACGTACCATGTTGAGGATTGGTGTACTTGACATAAGCGTATCCTAATGGTCGTTCCGTGGTTTGATTGAGGCAGATTTTTAACGACGCCACGTCGCCTTTCTTTCGAAAAAGACGGTGCATGATACAACCAAGTATCGATTTAATGTACCTAATTCGAGTTTAGGTGGGACTCCTAGAATTGAGATGAGAATATTTAGAGAAAATAATAAATTGCTTAATATTTCTTGAATAAAAGTGATCACAATCAGCTGAATTAAATAAGAAAAGGGGACTGAATAATTCAGCCCATGACTCCACTAGTTACTCCACTAAACAATAACTGACCATGACCCTAAATTAGGCAAGACTCCAACGGACAAATGGATTGAAATAACTTTAATAAAGCTGGAAATAATTAAAATAAAGCTGAAAATAATTAAAGTAGCAATTGGGCCATTAAGCTTCATATTCTTCAAGGTAAGTGGGCCGCTTAGTGGCACGCCTGGGCCGGCCAAGGGTTTGGGCCGTATCAATCTCCAGCCCATCAAGCAAAGCCTTGTCCACAAGGCTGTCAGCACTCTTAAAATCAGCAGCTAGGGTTTGAGCCGCCACAGCAGCACCGTCCAGATCGGGAAATTGGTTGAGGAGCGGTCCAAGATCTTCCCACGTGGCATCCGAGTCAGGACATCCCTTCCACTTAATTAGGGTTTGGACAACCCTACCGTTATTTCGCTTCACCACACGTTTCTCTAAAATACTCTCGGGCTCCAAACATAAAGCGTCGTCGTCGGAACTTGGCGGTACGAATGGTGGCTCCGATGGCGGAGCGCCGTAGAAGGGGCGGAGCAATGATGCATGAAAGACGGGGTGGATCCGTGAAGTGGCGGGGAGCTCAAGTTCATATGCGACTTTACCGAGGCGACGGAGGACGCGGAAAGGGCCGAAGTAGCGCCGGCCGAGTTTCGAATGTGGCTGAGTCTTAGCGGTAACCTGGCGGTAAGTGCGTAGTTTCACAAATACGAAATCTCCTTCTTTAAAAGTGCGATCTTGTCTATGCTTGTTGGCTTGTTCACGCATACGTTCTTGACTTCGTTTCATGTTCTCTTTGACCAGATCTACGATTTCGGCATGCGCGGTTAATGTCGAGTCGATGGAGGCGTTCGCGGAGTCACCGGAGTGATAAACCGGAAGAGTAGTGGGCGCGCGGGCCGAACAGCGCTTGGTACGGAGTCATGCCAATAGCCGAATGCATTGCTGTGTTATACCAGATCTGCGCCATCGAGAGGTAACGAGACCATTTTGTTGGTTTATCTGTGCAAAAACACCTAAGATAGCACTCCACAGTACGATTCACCACTTCACTTTGACCATCCGTTTGAGGATGATATGCACTACTAAACTTAAGAGTAGTACCAATCTGTGTAAATAACTCCTGCCAAAAATGACTAAGGAAAAGAGGATCCCTGTCTGATACAATAGATTTAGGTAACCCATGTATGCTATAGACGTCAGTTAAGAACACAGAAGCTAGATATGATGCAGTGTAATGAGTCGGAAGTGATAGAAACCTGGCGAACTTAGAGAGTCTGTCAACAATAACCCATATGACCGTTTTCCCATTAGAATTAGGAAGATGAGTGATGAAGTCCATTGATATGTCTTCCCAGGTGTTGTTGGGAATGGGTAATGGAGTTAAGAGTCCATACGGCTTGCTGGTTTGATACTTTATTTGTTGACATATTTGGCAAGTTTTAACATATTCTTGAACATCTGCTTTGATTCCAGGCCAATAAAAGGCGGATGAGATACGAGCTAAAGTCGACCGAGTACCAGAATGTCCTCCAATGGCGGAGCTATGAAATTCCTGAATTAGCTTGGCACGCAGATCAGCAAAATCAGGTACAAATACCCTATCCTTGAAATAGATCAAATTACCTTTGCAGGTGTACTGTTCTGACTTGTTGTCTAATTCGTCCTTGAATTTTAGACCTTCTGGATGGGATTGGAAATACTCACTGATTTGGTCCAGCCATGGTGCCTTGACTACTGTTACTGCATTGAACTCAGGTGAGACTACTCGTGATAAGGCGTCAGCCACCTTGTTTTCCTTGCCTGGCTTGTAGTAGACTTCATAGTTGTATCCAATCAGTTTTGAAATCCATTTATGTTGCTCTGGAGTGTGAATTGCCTGCTTTAAAATATGTCTCAAACTTTGCTGATCTGTAAATATCCTGAATTTATTGCCCAATAGATAATGCCGCCATTTTTTTACTGCTTCTGTGACTGCAAATAACTCCTTGTTGTATGCAGATTGTGCTTGAAGGCGTGAGGACATTTTCCGACTGAAGTAGGCAATGGGGTGGTCAAGCTGGGACAGAACCGCACCGGCGGCGACATCCGACGCATCCGTGGTCAAGTCAAAAGGCAGACTGAAATCTGGAAGGGCCAGGACGGGGACAGTCGTCATCAACCTTTTTAATTTCTCAAATGCTTCTTGTGTATCTGTACTCCATGTAAACTGATCAGTCTTTAATAAATTCGTGAGAGGAGCGGCGTGAGTGGCGTAGTGACGCACAAAGCGTCTATAGTACCCGGTGAGGCCGAGAAACCCACGTAACGCAGTCACCGTAGTGGGGGTGGGCCAGTCAACAATGGCTTGCACCTTCTCCGGGTCGACTTGCACACCCTTTTCACAAATAACATGCCCAAGATAATGAACCTTAGGAACAGCAAACACACACTTGCTAAGCTTGGCATAAAATTGGTTAGTAGCCAATAACTGAAAAACAACCTCAAGATGCAACTTATGCTCACGCCAGTTACGACTGTAAATAAGTATATCATCAAAAAAGACAAGAACAAATTTACGTAACTGATTTCTGAAAAGATCGTTCATGGCTGCCTGAAAACTTGACGGTGCGTTTGTAAGACCAAATGGCATGACTACAAACTCGTAATGTCCGTCGCAAGTTCGAAAAGCAGTCTTCAGTATATCCTCTTCTGCCAGCCGAATTTGGTGGTAACCGGATCTCAAATCGAGCTTTGTAAATATCCTCGCTCCCTTTAACTCATCCAGTAACTCATCCACCGTTGGGATAGGGAATCTGTCCTTGACTGTCACTGAGTTCAAAGCTCGATAATCAACGCAAAATCGCCAAGTGCCATCTTTCTTTCGTACCAAAAGTACAGGAGATGAATATGGGCTGGTACTAGGGCGAATAACACCTTCTTTAAGCATTTCCGCTATCATTTCAGACATTATTGATTTCTGGTAATGAGGATAGCGGTAAGGCTTGACATTTACCGGTTTAGAATTTGGCAAGAGATGAATGTGGTGGTCATGCTCACGAACTGGGGGTAGGTGGACTGGTTTCACAAAAATCCCTTTAAATTCTTCTAGTAGTTTACTCAGTTCAGGATAATCTTCCGAGACACCTGTTTTTTTTAAATCCACAGAACCTTGAGTATCATCAGCACTAATAGCGAATAAACTACTTACAGAATCAGTATGTAGAAGTCGTTGCAACTGGTGATGCTGAACTTCGAGAAGTCGAGGTTCCCCAATTAGTTTGATTCGCTGTCCTTGCCAGTCAAATTCCATTCGCTGGTCACGATAATTTGTCAAAATGTCTCCCAGCTTTTCCATCCATTCCACCCCTAGTACCATTGCGGCTCCATGAATTGGCAGCACCATTAATGGAACTTTGAATTCTGTCCCTGACAGATTCAAGGGAACATCTTTGCAGATACCCGTGCAGACCAGCTTCTGCCCATTTCTGACCATTACTCTCGTCTGAGGTGTATCTACAACCTTGAGTTTGAGTAGTTTGGCCCATCGAGGTTGCACAATGTTATGTGTACTGCCGCCGTCAACAAGGATGCTTACATTCCTGTTATTAATGTGACCCGAAATACGCAAGGTTTTGGGTCCTTTAACCCCAACATATGCAGCAGCAGAAATATTAAAAAGTACCTTTTCAGTTTCTGATTCCGCTTCATTGATTTCAACTGTTGGTTCACTGTCTTGTACAAAGTCAGTATCCCATTCTGTCTCGGGTTCAACATCATCTGCTAATAAGGTTAAGAATTGAGCTCCTTTGCATTTATGGCCCGGGCCATACTTTTCATCACAATTAAAGCACAAGCCTTTAGCTCTCCTTGCTTGCATTTCTGTATTATTTAACCTTCGAACTGGGTACTGTGGCGTTGATTTTGGTGCTGGTAGTGCCAAGGTGGGGTTAGGCAACACTGCTCCAGCATGGTGTACCGAACCCAGCCGTGGATATGACGGTCGAACCCGTGAATCCTTTAACTTGTCCTCCAGTAATTTCGCCAATGAAATTGCTTGCTCGATCGTCGATGGCTTTAAAATGGCCATCTCTATGCGAATATCCTTCCTCAACCCAGAAATAAAGCAGTTTAAAACTGCTTCTGCACTAAGACCCGTGACAAAATTATTTATCTGTTCAAACTGCACTTGATATTCATGAACATAATTTGTTTGCCTCAACTTAAAAAGTGTTGCCTGATGATTTTCATAAGTTGAAGGACCAAACCTCGAAGATAAGTCACGTACAAACTTATCCCATGTGTTCAAAAGATAATTATGGTGCATCCACTTGTACCAACTCAACGCATGACCTTTCATTCGAATGGAAGCAATTTGCAAACGCTGTTCATTCGGAATCTGGTACAACGTGAAGTATTGTTCAGCCTGAAACAACCAATCAATTGGATCAGATCCATCAAACATAGGAAGGTCCAATTGCTGTGGTTTTGGTTGTTGAAAAATTGGGTTAGTGGTTGGGTTATTAAATGGACTGGAGTGTGATGGGCTAGAAACATTATATGGGTGAGATGTAGGTTGAAAGGAAGATGAGGCTGGGGCTTCAGTTGCTGGCCTTTTGGAATTTTGATTTTTGATCTCTGCCATGAAAAGTGCCATAGACTCGTTGTGTTGTGATTGTTGCCGCATAAACTGCCCCAATTTATCATCATTCTCGCGTGACTGCAACGCTAATTTTTCAGACATTGTTGTAGCCATTTTCGCCATGTTTTCTTGCAATTCTTGCCTGTGTGAATTATGCATTTCTGCCAATTCAGCACGCAATGCTTTCAATTCAGCCTGTTGAGCTTCATCGGTAGTGTTACTTTGTGCTGGTTTGGGAGGCATGATTTCACTGGATGAAAGCACCAATGATACAACCAAGTATCGATTTAATGTACCTAATTCGAGTTTAGGTGGGACTCCTAGAATTGAGATGAGAATATTTAGAGAAAATAATAAATTGCTTAATATTTCTTGAATAAAAGTGATTACAATCAGCTGAATTAAATAAGAAAAGGGGACTGAATAATTCAGCCCATAACTCCACTAATTACTCCACTAAACAATAACTGACCATGACCCTAAATTAGGCAAGACTCCAACGGACAAATGGATTGAAATAACTTTAATAAAGCTGGAAATAATTAAAATAAAGCTGAAAATAATTAAAGTAGCAATTGGGCCATTAAGCTTCATATTCTTCAAGGTAAGTGGGCCGCTTAGTGGCACGCCTGGGCCGGCCAAGGGTTTGGGCCGTATCAGTGCAACTCCTCTGCGGTCACGGCCGAGTCAAGTTCTCCCACATAGAGCTCCGTCGTTGCCATCGAAGTTTGCCCCGCCATATTTTGTATTTTGTAATGTGTGAATGTTAACTTTGAGATAGTACTGGAAAAAAGCGGACAAATATAATGTAGTGTTGGAAAAAGTGGACCAACTTTGGTATTTAACTATTTGTATTTTATGCCTCAGCCCTCAAGAGAAATCCTAAAGTGAAATGGAGTACCCCATTTGTGATGTGTTAGTATGATATATATATATATATATATATATATATATGGACGAATTATTATTTGTGCCCGTGATGTTTCACTTTTTGATGAAAATGTCCTTTATCTTTCGAATATTTGAAAATGTCCTGGATCTATGCCTTTTTTTTTGTAGAAACTGCAATTTTTCTATGCAAAGGGTAAATTCTACTTTCTCCCCCGAACATTTGGGGTCTTAGCAATGCGTTCTCTAAGGCTTAGAAAAAATTACAACCCAATGTTTGCGATTTTGTTTGAATGCTCCTTGAGGCTTGAACCACATTAATCAGATGTTTATTTAGAGTACGTATTTGCATTATGTGGTTTTAGAGAGTGTATTCGCACAAAACCGCAAACGTGAAAGAAAAACGGGAAAATTCATGGATTGGTCCCATAACTTGGCAATTCCGTTATTTTAGTCCCATAACTTGGCAGCTCTTGATTTTAGTCCCTCAACTTGGCTATTTGACTGCATTTTGGTCCCATTGACCCTTCTCCGCCAATTTTGGCCGTGAAAATCTGATGTGGCGTTCGTTGACCGGCGAGGCTCCAATTTTGACCAAAAATTGGTCCCACATACACACTTGGCAACCACTTGGCACCCCAATATATATATATATATATATATATATATAATTAATACTACAATTAACCATCATCAACTTCGCCAAAGCCTGAGCAGCCTCGATCTCAAAATTAACCATCATCAAATCCTCATCATCATCCTCTCGTTCCATTTTTTTTTCTTAACAAACAGTTTGTGGCAGTTGTAGAACAGTACAGTAGTCCCCACCTCAAAAAAGGTTGGGGTTTGAAAGAAGGTGAATATGTACCTCGTCGGAGTTTCTGCCGGTGCCGGAAGTGACAGTCGGAGTATTCGGAGCAATACGTACCTCCTCGTATCTCAAGTAGAATTTTGGCTGCCACCCAACCCCCCACCCCCGCTGCCATCACCACCACCTGCCCACCTCGCGCCGCCGCCGTTACCTTGTCATCATCTTCACACACACCCGTACCCACCCCCCCAACCCCCAACCCCCGCTGCCATCACCACCACCTGCCCACGTCGCGCCGCCGCCACGCCCCATCGTCATCATCTTTGTTACACAAATCTCCGGCGGGAGTGAGCTTCAATTTCCGGGCATTTTTTATCGATCTCCGTCGAGATCCGCCAACTTTCAGCGATTTCAAAGTACAGATCGGTGGTGGTAGGCGGCGACGGCGGGGGGGGGGGGGGTCGGGAAAGGGGATGAACTATATATATATATGTGTTTATTATTATTATTTATATGTTTATTATTTTTACAAATATTTATATGTATATCTTTATTATTATTATTATTATTATTTATATATTATATATATATATGTTTATTATTATTACAAAATAGTTATATATATGTTTATATCTTTATTATTATTAACATATATACATTTGTTTATTATTATTATTATTATTATTAATATATATATATATATATATATATTTATTATTTTTACAATATTGTTACATATATATTTATATATGACCCTTTTTTAATTATATTTATATATATGTTTATTATTCTTATTATTATTTATATATATGTTTATTATTATTATTTATATATATGTTTATTATTATTGTTTTATATATATTTATTATTTTTACAAAATAGTTATATATATGTTTATTATTTATATATATATATATATATATATATATATATTGGGGTGCCAAGTGGCTGCCAAGTGTGTATGTGGGACCAATTTTTGGTCAAAATTGGAGCCTCGCCGGTCAACGAACGCCACATCAGATTTTCACGGCCAAAATTGGCGGAGAAAGGTCAATGGGACTAAAATGCAGTCAAATAGCCAAGTTGAGGGACTAAAATCAAGAGCTGCCAAGTTATGAGACTAAAATAACGGAATTGCCAAGTTATGGACCAATCCATGAATTTTCCCAAGAAAAACATTTCACTTTTACAAAACTTGGGAGCGGAGTGGGACCCTGGATTTACCTTTACCTTTTAAGTTTAAATAGTATTAAACATTTGTTCTCCGTAGTTGTTTACACTTTTATAACAAAAGCGAAATGGAGGACAATTAATTTGACAGAGATGAATGATGATGTGTATCAACTGATATATTAAATTGCAGAAAGGGAGTAGCTACGGAGGGTAGGAGAATATATGGAGGATCGAATTTGATGTGGATATGGATTACACCTCGAAACAAGAGGAATTTCAACAAGCTACGTAACATACAAATAGCTCCTATATATATAATAGAAGTAGAGATAGAGAAGTAGAGAGAGAGAGAAGTAGAGAGAGAGCAAATTTTCGGAAATGCTGAGGAATTTGGGTCACAGACTTTTGTCGTCACCGGCTTCCGGCCGATCAATTTCACTGCGGGGGTTATGTTCAAGTGTGCTGCCCGACACCCTTGACCGGACCTCCGAATCCTTCGCCCGCAACTCCGAAGCTATGAAAGGCCTAATTACACAACTCAATTCGCATATTCACCAGGTGCGCCTTCTATATTTTTTTTTTTGCCACGTGTTTGATTTGCTGGTTATTTATTCTGAAATGGAAATCGATTGATTAGGTGATGAATGGAGGAGGAGCTGAGTCCGTCAAGCGTAACGCCAGTAGGAATAAGCTGCTTCCTCGCGACAGAATCGAACGATTGATCGATCCTGGTTCTTCCTTCCTCGAGCTTTCTCAGGTTTATTATCATATCCAAAATGCACCTTTGTTTGTTCTACTTATCATTCAAAGTTAGCTAATACCTCTATTGTACTAACCTTACTGCAATAAGGAAAAAATGATGAGTTACTCTACTTGTTTCTGTGTAAATAGTGCCACTAGATTAGTGTGCTTGTACAATTAATCCGTCTTCAATGCAAAAACAATTGCTCATTTTTTGTTGTTGTTGTTGGTATTTTGTGCATACTGATGATGCTAGATTGTACTGTACCTGATTCGGTTTCTCGTTATCTTATTAGCTCGCTGGCCATGAGTTATATAATGAATCATTACCATCTGGGGGGATTATCACTGGTATTGGTTCAGTGCACGGGAAACTATGCATGTTTGTTGCAAATGACCCCACAGTGAAAGGAGGAACATACTATCCTATCACCATCAAGAAACATCTTAGGGCGCAAGAGATCGCCGCCCAATGCAGACTGCCCTGCTTGTATCTTGTTGACAGCGGAGGGGCTTTCCTTCCAAAGCAGGCCGAGGTTTTCCCCGACAAAGAAAATTTTGGTAGAATTTTCTATAACCAAGCTGTCATGTCTTCAGAAGGCATTCCCCAGATTGCACTCGTACTTGGTTCATGTACCGCTGGTGGGGCTTATATTCCTGCCATGGCTGATGAAAGCGTAATGGTTAAAGGCAACGGTACCATATTTCTTGCTGGACCTCCACTTGTGAAGGTTAGTTAAAGTATTTTACTACTCTGAAAGGGCTTCTTTTCTTGGTTTTGATAATAATTTCTCTTTTCCTTAGCCCATACATGGTAATTTCGCTTATTATATTTCAAGGATGTCTAAGTTTGGATTCGTTTGTAGGCTGCTACAGGGGAGGAAGTTTCTGCGGAAGATTTGGGGGGTGCATCTATGCATTGTAGGGTTTCGGGTGTTTCAGACTACTTTGCTCAGGGTACTTAACTAATCATGTTGGTGATTGTGAAATAATAGGATTTGAACTTTACGTGACAAATAATGTACTTCATGTTTTAATGTGCTGAGTCGATGAAATGTCACTGTATAACATGTAGATGAACTACACGCACTTGCTATTGGAAGGAATATTGTCAAAAACCTGCATATGGCTGGAAACATGGATGGATGGCACCATAGCTCATTGGATTTCAAAGAGCCATTGTATGATGTGGAGGAACTTCGTTCCATTGCACCAACAGACCTCAAACAATCATTTGACATTCGATCAGTTATTTCACGTATTGTTGATGGAAGTGAATTCGACGAATTCAAGAAATTGTATGGAACTGTGAGGCCTTCTTGTTCTTCCAAATATAGTGTATCTGTTAATCTTCTGCCTTTCTGGCAGTATCTTATAACTTGGTCTCTTGTTTTATCATGAACAGACTCTGGTAACGGGCTTTGCGAAGATCTTTGGGAAACCTGTTGGAATAATTGCGAACAACGGAATTTTGTTCAACGAATCTGCCTTGAAAGGGGCCCATTTTATTGAATTATGTACTCAACGTAACATCCCACTGATCTTTCTTCAAAATATCACTGGATTCATGGTATGCAGTATCCTAACTCTTTCTATTACTTCCAGTGACCTGACATAATTTTCTTCTCTAGTTATCTTAATCTTGATACTTCCCCTTTGCCACCCCACGTCTTCGTTTCAGAAGAAGCATAGTCAACTGCTTCAGAGTCCAAGGGCTTGATTGATTGGATGGTCAAGTAATCCACGTGGACTTTAGTAGATGACTAGTATATCTATTTCAATGAGTTCTCCATTTGTTAATATGCTAATTACCTGTTATTACTATTAATAATTCTCAGAAGAATGGTAACAAATCTTTCAAACTGTTGGATGTTGAGTGATTAAACTCCATCTCTACGGAGTTTGTACAACTGTTTCTCATTAAGCCAAGTCCAGGGACCAATTGGTAGCCACAACAAATGGGCGTAGTTACTTGAAAAATGGCCACACAAGTGAAACTTTTGTATCTTCTTCTGAAGCCATCATAGTTGAAAAATGCTACATTTTATATCTAGGATCTCTATGAGCAATGAGTATATCAATATTATCTAATTTCCCGTCATGAGAATATTGAGGATGTATAACACTTTAAAGATGAGATCAATTGTATGAAAAATTATTATTTGATCCTCTTGCGAAACAAACCTGCAGGTTGGCTCAAAATCTGAGGCCAATGGTATAGCAAAATCTGGAGCTAAAATGGTGATGGCAGTTTCTTGCGCAAAGGTTGGCTTCTGTACCATGTCTTATGCTGCAATAGTCATGCGCTTCTTTTGTTTTATTCTTGAGTAGTGAATCTTCATCCCTCTGTTGTCACTTTTCCTCCAAATAACTTACCAAGCCTGGAATTCTTTATTCTTGTACAAGTTTGAAGAAGAAGAGAGTGGATTTTCAGTTACAATAAGCTATCTATATTTAAAAGTACAATAACCCTATTTGAAATCACTCCAATTAGCCAACAATAAACGGGGATAACAATAACAAATGACAAAAGTATACTAGAAATACGACAAAAACACCAGAACAAAACACCAATATTGGTGTTGCTCACAAACACCAATATTCAAAGTTAACCTAGAGAAATTTCTTACTGATTCTTTTCTTTCTTAACAATGACCCTCAGCTCTCTGGATTAATTTAGTAACTCTGACACCAAATCTGGCCAAGTCCGTTCACTGGGTTGACGCAATAACTCTGATCAAATCCCCTCGAGTCAACTCACTTGGTTAACTGGGCAACTCTAACCTACGTAAGTGAGGTCAACTTACTGGGTTAACTACGATGAAAGAAAAAGTAAAGAATTGGGTTGCTCACTGGACAGCCAAGCCAAGACAAACAACTTTGAGAAGAAAAAAACGATGTTGAATGAGGAATCAAACCAAGGAACTTTGACTAACATATACACCATATATAAATTTTAGTGGTGCAGCCATTGCAAATTGAAAATAGCGTGGTGGCGGCAGCAACCCCACGTATGAGTTCAGAGAAGAATAGAATTTGATTCTTTCGTTTACAAAAAGCTGTCTATTTATCCAAGTACAATAATACTTAACTACAACTCCTTCATACTTTCTTATCTAACAGTTTCATACCTTACTATTACCTCTATACTTTCTTGTCTAACATTTTTCCATACCAAATACTTCAACTTAACACATCACTTCTCTAGCAATTCTATCATTTGTTTTTATTTTTTTCTTTTGAGATCATAGTTTCACTTATTCTCTGTATGTAAAAACACAATTATTATATAAGTTGCTCAATTCTCTGATTAAATTCTTTATAGGTCCCGAAAATTACAGTTGTTGTTGGTGGAAGCTTCGGAGCTGGAAACTACGCAATGTGTGGGCGTGCATACAGCCCTAATTTCATGTTCTTTTGGCCAAATGCTAGAATATCTGTGATGGGTGGAGCTCAGGTACTCACCTATTGACCAGAATTTGCATGAATTTAAGTCCTTGACAAGGCTTTTAATGTTTTCTATGGCTTGGACATCAGCGCCAGGCGTGGCAGATTATTTTGTTTTAATTATATTCACACCCTTTTAAAAGCTCTACCTTTTCAAATTACACCTGACTACTTGTTAAAATTTAGCTTCAGTCATCTCTTAAATCTCGAATAACATATAATGGTTTATTTGTATAGTCCACTGCAATTGATAGATTTAAGTTTAAGTGATCAAAGATATAAAATAAAATGAAATAAATGTGATTACTTCCAAAACCTTTCTCAGTTGTTTATTACTGTTTCTCTTACTTTCCTTCTTTGGGGAACTGAAATCACTGTATTTCTCACATACATTGATGATCTTTGCAAATCTGTGTATTTCTCAATAAGCAGTGTGATGTTCCTCATGATGAACTAATGTGTTGATAGTATATTTTGG
Source organism: Linaria vulgaris (assembly GCA_948329865.1). Taxonomy (NCBI): domain Eukaryota; kingdom Viridiplantae; phylum Streptophyta; class Magnoliopsida; order Lamiales; family Plantaginaceae; genus Linaria; species Linaria vulgaris. The sequence continues at coordinate 113,791,252 of OX415249.1, read as the reverse complement.
TTGAACAACATAGTTGCCGCTTGAAATTTGCAATTTTCATATATTATCATATTGATGTGTATCCAACTTGCCCTTGGGACGCTTAGCATAGAGATATTAATCAGTTGAAATGACTTTCTTCAGGCTGCCGGAGTGCTGGCCCAGATCGAACGTGCGAACAAGAAAAAAGCCGGAATCCAAGTAAGAACTGTACATTGGTTACAACAATTACACCCCCTGAGATTTGAAACACCCCTAAACTCTACAAGATGAAAATTAAGGGACTATATGTAACAGTTTTCAATTTCAAAGGTTTATCTGTAACACTCTCGAACTTCATGGTTTCTCTCTGTAATGATAACCCATTTGTACTCTTTTTTGAATTTTGGGGAATATACCCATATTATTCAATTAAAACATGAAAATTTTGCAATTAGATCAAACTTTTTAGAGCGTTAACTTAATTATACATTTCAGTTTGTATTGGGACTCTCTTAGATATATGGCTGCACTCACTCATTTATATGCTGCAGTGGACCAAGGACGAGGAAGATGCATTCAGGGCAGGAGTTATGGAGGCATACGATCGAGAAGGTAGTGCATATTACTCGACAGCAAGGCTATGGGACGATGGTGTTATTGATCCGGCGGATACTAGAAAAATCTTGGGCCTTTGCATTGCCGCTTCATTGAACCGCAAGCCAGAGAGTACTAAATTTGGCGTCTTCAGAATGTAATGCTGATTGTTACTCTTTCTGGGGCCAAAATTAAAGCGTCGTAGGTATCGATGGTATGTTTCAGAATGTGTGAAAGAAGCCTTCTGAAGTGTTGGGAGGAATTATGCCTGCATGCCATAGAATAGAGAGGCTTACTCATTACGTTCGAAAATAATTATTTTTGATACGAGTAGCTTGGTCTTTATATGTAATATACTTGAACAGAAAGGGAAAAAAAGTGAAATAAAAAAATGTATGTTGACATGTTATAATAAAAGAGTAACCAATGTGATCTTGATTGCATGATGTGTTAGAGGAAACTAATGATGAATATATCTAAAGATATGGTAAATGTGGTAGTTAACGATCCGTATCAAAAAAAAAAATGTGGTAGTTAACGTTAGCAAATAAATGAATAGTTGATCTCTTTACAAGGCAATTTTAACGTTTCGCTCTATTTCAATCCAGATCCGCACAACCATCTGCTAATTAAGGAATCTTTCATTCCCTTTGTTCTGTGTCTTTGAATTTAACCTGAATCAGAACTAACTTTTATGATTGTTTTTCAGTTTAGCGGCAATTCCCCACAAAATCGGGGGGTGGGGGCGGGGGCGAGTATACGCTTAAAACAAGTGCCGAACCCGTGCCTCAACTCTTTGGCAAATTTTTGGCCTAAATGTTGATTTGTGACAAATCACACAAATAACATAGTTTAAGCTCTTTTGTTGCGATTTTTTTCTTTCTTTCTAGGGGTGCTTGGTAAATGACTCCATAAGTTAGGAGGTTTGGTGTGTTTATCCCATGAAACTAAGCCAATTTATTCTTAATTTTTCACATAAAGTTTAGCTTCTACTGCTAAGTTTAGGTGCCGCAAAGGAAGATGATGATGGGATGCCTGTATGCCTAACTACAATAAGTTTCAGGATAAGCTTCTACTGCTAAGTTTAGGTGCCGCAAAGGAAAATGATGATGGGATGCCTGTATGCCTAACTCAAGATGGCATAAGTTTCAGGATAAACTATATCCTCCAATGCTCGTCGTTATCATTTGCTCGACTCCATCTTTTACTTAAAAAAAGTATCCCCTACACAATCTAATCATCCATACACTATAGTTATTTCGGCCTCATAAAGTTAATTAAATCAAAATCTAATATGCCATGACACGTTTACAGGAAGTAGAGGCTACAAAACAACATTGCTAGTACTTTAGAGGAAAAACAACATTAAAAAAAGGGATAAAAGCATCAAACCCCTTGAACTATACACGTTTTTGCGACTTGCCCCTTAAATAAATTTAATAAGCACTTTCCCCCCTAAACTATGCACATTTGTGCGATTTGCCCCCTCAATGCATTTCCGGCCAGAATATTCTCTGTTCGAGGCGTTTTTTCACCTACTTTATGTCATCAACTACAAAAATACATCTAGCACAGCACATATGAATCGGGTAGGGAGAATATTCCGACCAAAAATTGCCTAAATATACTGAAGGGGCAAATCACGTTCCCGACCATTTTTGGTCGGAATACTCCCCGTTCGAGGTGTTTTTTTTCCTACTTTTTGTCATCAACAACTAAAATACATCTAGTACAACGATTTTAAGGCGGGTAGGGGGAAATATTCTGGCCAAAAAATGGCCAAAAATGGCCGGAAATGCACTGAGGGGGCAAATCGCACAAGAGTGCATAGTTTAGGGGGGGAAAATGCTTATTAAATTTGTTTAAGGGGCAAGTCGCAAAAACGTGTATAGTTCAGGGGCTTTGATGCTTTTATCCCTAAAAAAAAAATCAAAAATAGCACATTATCTTTCATGACAATGAATTGGCGAATGGATTAAGTTGCATGTTTGTTATAATTGGCAAATGTATCAAACCACATGTTTTAACGGTATAAATTAAGGAGATACATATGCAAAAGCCTTTCCACAAAAAGAAAGATACATATATATACATAAACATGTTATGATAAGCATCTCAAGCTTTATAAACATACCATTTCGAATTCTTTCCACATGTTTCCTACTATCTGATGCAAAGCAGACCAAGCGAAACAAACTCAACAAGTTTAGTACTTGTACTACTATTACAAGCGAGGAGGGCAAATTACATATTCTTATTCTAGACATGCGCGTTAGGGGTTCGATCGGCCAGTGTAGGAGCCACCCTATTCCTCTTACCTCTTTCGTTTCTACTGTTTTAGGGAAACTCAAGCTAGCGATTGTGATAGCCTCTTTCCTGTTCTGCCGCACTCCATTCTAACAAGTAATAATCTTCCTCCGTTATGCCACGAGAGGACGGGCCACAAAACATTCCACCCCATTGCGGAAAGTATATGAAGAAAACCATTATAGTAACACATATAACCATGTCTCCCATCAGCATTAGTCCCTTTTCTGTGGTGTATGTCGACCCGCGAAAGAAAATCAATTGAGTCATGACGGCGCCTGCATTTCCGCCAGCACCGGTCATCCCGGATATAATACCTAGTGATCTGTAATCAAGCAAGAGAAAAATGTAGTAAGTTTAAGCAATAATATTGGAAATGCATTATCAAAAAAAATAAATTATTACCTTCTCGAAATAAAAGGAACAACTCCAAAGGTGAGCCCACAAGAAGCTTGAATAAACACAGAGAATATTATCATGACTACCATGGACACACTCCATGATCCAACTCTCCCCAATAGAAGGCAAAAAACACCTCCTAATGTCTGAACTGCCCACAATGTCCAAAGCCTTCCTCTCATCCCGAACCTCGTCGCCATAAAATCCGACAGCATTCCTCCCACGGGCCTCGCGAAAAAATTTGCCATTCCAAAACTAGCTGCAATCATTCCAGCCTTGCGAAGATCCAAGTCGAACCTATCATAGAAATACTGCGCGATTATGTTGTCTATCGTGAGCTCAACTCCGAAGCAGGACCCGTATGTCAATGCCAAAATCCACCCCCTATAATTCCTGAGGCCGACGTACAACACCTTCCACGCCTTGTCCTTGTGCTTTTCCCCTGTCACATGTAGCCGTGAGTAGTTCCCGCGGGGCAAATCTTGTCCGAGGAAGAAGACTGCATAAGCCGATAACGTCTGGAACAGGGCGGGAACAAAGAACGCGATCCTCCACGCGGTGAAGCTAGTCGACCCTCCCACGCGATGGATGAGCTCGTACACCCACGGCATGATCAGCTGTGCCACCCCTCCCCCGAGGTTCCCCCACCCGGCCGCCACCGCATTGGCAGTCCCCACGACATTGCTCGAGAACATAGAACTCATCCAGAACTGCGTCGAGACAAATGTCGCCAACGAGAAACCGGTGAAGAACCGTACAAGGATGAATGAGTGAGGAGAGTCGGAGAGAGAAGTCAAGGAGACCGCAGGGGCGGTAATGAGAACGATGGCTGACGAGGCGAGGCGGGGGCCGAAGAGGTCGCAGGCTGTCCCCATCACGATACGAGCGAGGATCCCTCCGGAGACAGAGGCAATGCCGGCATTGGTGATGTCGGTGGCAGTGAGGTTGAGATTATCCCGAATGATCGGGAGGAGCGGCGGGGCGGAAAAGCTAGATACGAAGCAGGCGAAGAAGGAGAGCCATGATAGATGGAACGCCCGCATATGAGGCCCCTTAGTGGAGAAGGGGCGGAACTCGGTAGCTTTGCCTTCGAAGTCCACCGGAAGTGGGAATCCGTTGTTGTTTGGCTCGTCCTGAGCTGGTTGCACGTTGGCCATGTTGCTTAATTTTGATGATTACCTGACCTGGTGTTTGACACTATGACATATATGAAAGAAAGAGAGTAACAGTGTTCAAAAATGTGAAACTGCTTTCTAAATTAGGTAACTAAACTATGATTCTGCTATGTACAAGCACACGGCACAGGTAGTTTATTCCGGTACATTGTAGATTTGTAGCTCACATGTGAGTTGTAACATACATGTTTAAAATAATACTCAGTGGCCAACCATTCTGTATCTGATGGATGTCACTTGGATTTTTAGTAAAAGTTTTCAAAATCATCACGCGTCGTAACTTACCTATGCCTTTTTTGTTAATTATGTTGAGTTCATTAATTTCATGACAAGATTTTTTCGTGTTATAATTGCAATTGGCTTGCTTTTTTTTTTTTTTTTAAACTAGTAATACTGACACAGAGTCCCTGCGTGATTAAAAGTTTAAGTATAACTTAATTAATTTAGATGGTAGATATTATAACTTAAATATATATTGATTACACATGTAAGGATTGAAATCTATATATGTAATGATTTTCTTTTTTTAATGAGAAGATTTAAATAATGTTAAGACTAAAATAAAATTACAGTTACATCACAAATAATAACAAAGTTTAATAGTGTATTGATGGGTAAATAAGGAAATCCAAAGATTGGTGTAACATTGAGTTTCTTTATCTAATAGTATATAGATCGTTACTATATCAGTTTGAAATGATTTAATCTGAAAAGATGTAGTCCGATGATATTCTATGTAGCCATACAAGATCTTATTCGAAAAGAAAATCTTGAATATGTGGAGTTCTATTAATATTATATATGAATGACCCCGAAAATCTGATACGCAAGAACTTGCAGTGGATGTGTTCTTTTCATTTTTCTTGGACTATGAATAGAGAAGACAAAGTTATGAGAATCTACTCCAAATAAATGAGCTGGAGGAGAGCCAAATGAACTATAACATTCAATTTGTTGAAGATTGATCTATGAAAGTTTTAAAAACAATCGAAACATCTCTACTTCCATTGAGTAAAGTTACTAGATAAGCGAAACCAAAGGATATATATGGAATACTATCTGCAGTGGGGACGTTAAAATCCATATTCAATTTTCAGAGATAATTATCAAGTTAAAAATCAAAGAGTGAAAGCAAAATAATAACTTACGCGCGCCAACAAGGGAGAAGTTAGCTAAGGCCTAAGAGAGCGCAGAGAAATTGAGAAGAGTGGGAGACAATAGGAGACGGTGTGAGGAGAGAAACGAGGTAGATGAGATAAGAGTTTTATTTTGAAAACCATATAAAATGTGAGTCGGTTACAGGCGTGACAGGGAGCGCCATTTTCATGGTAGGCGCGTTGCCAAAATAGGTAACCACAACAACGCGTACTACTAAAAATAGATTTCGGGATCTGAAACCATTGAGAAATCTATAACTCATATATGTCAGCCACTTTTTAAAGAAGTTTGAAATTATGAAATTAATAATAAAAAAAAAACTACAAGTCAACAACTAAGAAATATAGCAGAGTAGTACACCTAAATCATATGTTTAAATGAATGTTTTAAAGGAAAAATCTAGGCTTCAATATATCACATAGTTATATGGAAAACAAGTTGGACATATTAAAATGTTTAGGTAATAGTTCAAACTAAACTTTGAGTGTCTTTCATATAACTGAGAATTCACATAAAAACATGGATTACTGCGTATTTGTACTTATCATGGTGTCAAATATACTCTATATGTTGATTATACAATCAAAAAGAATCATTAACTTACCATACAGTTAAGCAAAATTTAGTTCCGCACTAAGAATCATTCAACGTAACTTACCTTAAGATGCTAACATTTTAGTTTCGTCTGAACTTCGAGCCTCCAATTAGATATCAAATCAGGGACCCCAAATAGTTATAAAGTTTTGTTACCATAAACCAAATCAAGGAATTGATATTTTTCGGGAAAGATTGCTTGAACTTATCAAGTTGAGGTGAGTGTACATATCTTGTACTACTTAGCTCTTACATAAGCCAAGTAATGATATAGAAGCTACCTCTTTAAAAATATTCTTGACTTGTCTCAGCTTTTCATCTGTGCTCCTACGGTTGTACACAATGATCATAACCTTTTGATCATCCACTTGGTTTTTTAGGTCAAGAGTCCTTGTTTCGACCTTGCATATGTTTTAGATTGTCCATATTCATTTTTCCTATCGATCTTGGATATCAAGACTTTCATGATTCTTGTGTAACATGAATTTGGCAGGGGTATCAATATCAACATCAAGAGATTGTAAGTATTAACAATCAAACACGGAAAAAATCTAAACAACACCACAATCTCCTAAGTCGTAACATTTTTCTCAGTTGAACATTGTGTGGTATATAAGCATGTCATTTATATCATAGACAATTAACCTAACATTGCGATGCACACCTTCGAATGCATGCAAATACAAAATGAACAGAAAGACGATACAAATGATTTAGAAACAATACTATATCTTGGCACATCATCGATAAACTTTCCGTAAATGAAAAGGTTTTCAAATTACAGTAATATATCCGTTATAACTAACTTTTCCAATCTGGAAAATTAGCTTAAATTAAGTCTTATTATTGTGATTAGTTAAGTGGTTTAGTTTGGTTAACCAAAGTATAAATAGATGCAATATTTCTTGTTAAGAATTATACGGTATTATTGCTATTGACTTACTTTCATCCAATGTTAGAATACTACGTACAATGGATAAGAGAGGAACTCACCCATATCATGTGAGAGTTTAGGGAAATTGTGAAGAGTGGGAGACAAGAGGAGACGGTGTGAGGAGAGAAACAAGGTAGATGAGATAAGAGTTTTATTTTGAAAACCATATAAAATGTGAGTCGGTTACACGGGTGACAAAGAGCGGCCACCATGGTAGGCGGGTTGCCAAAATAGGCATACATGGTTCTTGCGCAACATAAATTTGGCAGGTGTATCAATATCAACATCAAGAGATTGTAATTCTTAACAATCAAACACTGAGAAAGTTATATATATATATATATATATATATATATTACACAAGATTATTTACAATGACTAAACAACAGCCAACCACAATCTCCTAAGTCCTAACATTTTCTCAGTTGAACACTGTACTGTGTGATATATAAGCATGTCATTTATATCATAGACAACTCACCTAAAATCTCAATGTACACCTTTGAACGCATGGAAATACAAAATGAACATAAAGATGATATGGATGATTCAGAAACAATATTCTATCTTGACACATCATCAACAAACTTTTCGTAAATGGAAAAGGTTTTCAAATTACAGTTATTCATTATAACTAACTTTCCCAATCTGGAAAGTTAGCTTAAGTTAAGTCTAATTATGAATAGTTAAGTGGTCTACTTTGGTTAACCAAAGTATAAATAGATGCAATAATTCACAAATGACATACTTTTATACTTTACAACTTATGCAAATTGGGATGTATTGAATTGTCATCTCAGAGAGGATCGACATTTAAGACTTAATATTATCTCCAACACGCTCCCTCGCATGCAGGCTGTAAATATTTTTGTTATGCCTATCACGTGACACTTGTTGGATAATTGGGGGCGGTGAGATTTGAACCCAGGTTGTGTTGTGCGCACATCGCAGGGTTTGCTCTTATCTCGGCATAAATATGTTTCTCATCTTCTTATGCAAATCTCATTTACATACTGTCAAACATGTGCACACTCCGATTATTTTTAGAGTTACATTGTCACTTCTTGATGGTGATCTTCGATCCGACAGATTATCGTAGTATGGTTGGGGCTTTGCAATATTTAACTATGACTCGTCCGAATATTGCTTATGTTGTTCATATGTTGTCTCAGTTTATGCATGCTCCTCGTACAAGTCACATTCATGATGTGAAAATAATTTTAAGGTATTTGCAGGGTTCCTCGGAATTCAAATTGCTTCTTCATCACTCTAGCTCTCCCGATCTTGTCTTTGCATATTCCGATGCCGGCTGGGCAATGCGTCCTAATAGTCGGCGTTCCATCACGGGTTATGCGGTGTTTCTGGGCAAAAATCTGATTTCCTGGCATTCGAAGAAGCAACCGACAGTGTCGCGATCCTCTACCGAGGCAGGTATTGTGCGGTTGCTTATACAGTCGCTGAGACTGTCTGGGATCGGCAACCACTTGCGGATCTAGGTTTTTTTCTTTGCCGTCTAGTCACTCTCTACTGTGATAATATTTCTGCTATATATCTTATTGTTAATCCGATTCAACAGGATTGCATTAAGCATATTTATGTAGATTATCACTTAATTCCGTGAGATTGTGTCGAAATGTGGCATTTGTGTTCGTCATATTCCTACTGAATTGCATGTTGCCGATATTTTTACTAAGGGACTGTCCACTAATTTATTTTGTAAACATCGTTCCAATCTATCTGTATTGGCACCTCGTAAAGATTAAGAGGGTGTAGGTATTATGGTCATTGTTTATATTAGGGTTTAGTCTCTTGTAAATACTCTTATATATATCATGCCAACCTAAGGGTTGGGGCATTCACTCTCATTTTATTCTTGTACATGATGAAGAACAGAACGCTCCCAACGACCATATTTTCTCATTCGTAACCTTTTGATTTCTTTTGATTAAAAGTTGATTTCTTTTCAACTTTCCTCAACTGAGTGTTGTGTTCACCAGAATCATATTCCAACAAGCAATTGATGAGAGCCGTCTACAATCAATTTTCTAGATGCTCGAATTGGCATGAAATCGTGGATCGAAACGACGCATTTTTCTTCTCATATTTGGAAATTCTATTAAAATGTGAGTCGAAAGATTTTGAGTGAGATTAACATTCTCAAATTTCACGAAATAAGCTCTGAAATTATTGATTGTTGAGAAAAATAGCCCACATCTCTTGGGTATGGTATTAGAAGTTCCGCCCTCCACTTAACAAGGTATTTTAAGTGGAGGAATATGAGCTTCAATTTATATCATGGTATCAGAGCCAACCCAAGACATATGTGGGCTCCTGAACTATCCATGTGATGGCACTGAAGATATTACCAGCCACACGTGAGGAGGCGTGTTGAGGAAAATATCCCACATCGCTTGGATATGTTCTTAGATTATACTTAATAAGAGAGGTCCCCCTCCATTTAACACGACCTTTCAAGTGGAGAAATATAAGCTTCAATTTCTATCATTGTTGAGACATGGAGCAAATCAACATCTTCGTAGGTGATAAAATGAGCGGGAAAATTATTGGCTTGTTAAATAGACTACTAATTATTAACTCGGGGTAAACTTATTTTTTAAAGGTTAATAGATTCATAATTATTTGACTAATGATATTGCTAAAGCAGAATTTGTTGAAATAAGAGATTTATATATTTATTTTTATTGTCTCCATTTTGCCCACTCATTTTTTTTCAAAACTAAACAGAAAATTATATTACTCAAGAGGTCGAACCAGTTCTATACAAGAAATAGCAGCTCAAATGACTTATGAAACCAATAGAAACACATAATCGATTCAATGCATCATCACTCAAGCAAAAAGGTGGCCATTGCGTTTCTAGCCAAATCATGGGCATCCGTGTTAGCTTCCCGGCGTACCAACTCAAACGTAAAGCCTTTGTAATTTCTACATGTCCCCCAAATACCCGATATTATATTTGCGTACATAGCTCTATTCGATCCAATGCACATAGTATCATGTATGACGTTAAGGCAATCACCCTCTAACAACACCTCCCTCAAACCCATTCGCACGGCAAGCCGAACAATCCACATAGCTGCAAGAAATTCCGTACTTCCCGCATCAGGTGTTGCATCTATTCCTCGTTTAATTCTCGCCTTAACATCCCCCATATGGTCCCTTGCTAGAATGTCAACTCCGATTGCATGATCATCCATAAACAGTGCACCATCAAAGTTAATATTGATAGCAAAAGGTGGCAGTTGTATCCATCTCAATTCAGTAGCATCGCGCTTTTATTAAACATTAGGAGTCAATGACTTTATCCAACTCCTAGCAAAACCAAATGCAAACTCCACAATGTCCAGCGGGGCTTTTTCTTTCTCTCCAGCCTGAACACTATTTTTGTTTCCCCACAATACTAGACTCGATTTCATTAACGAGGATAGAATATGACACAATGCGCACTCGTAACATCACCAGGTCCACGAACAGAGAATTAAAACCAAGTTTAAGCATTACATTTTCCAAGAAGGACCACCCGATTCATAATCATTGAAAAATGCAAGAGCAAACTTAGTGACATCTTGGCCGACTATATGCCAGTATTCTGATAAAAGACAACAAAGAACCCATCGGGTCTAGGAGACTCGTAAGGGTACATATCACACACAACAATCTTTAGCTCATTAGCCATGTAAGGTTGAAACGAGATATTCGTTCATTTCGGGGTTGACCTACTTGTCTACATCATGAAACACATTTTCAATATCATCCATTGAGGGAACAACCGAATCGAACAAGGGCTTAATTTTTTTATAGCGATCTAGTCTATCTCATCCAAATTCTGCCTCCATACCCCGTTCCTATCATGTATCCTGCTGGTTTTGATTTTCCTTGGTCTCTCACTAGCTATACGGTGAAAATATGTTGTATTTCGATCCTCGTGCCTCAACTAGTGAACCTTCGCTATTTGTTTTCAATAAATTTCCTCAGTCTCGTACAAATCATCGGGCTTATCCATTAATTCCATGTCCTCCTTCTTAGACTCAATAGTGATTTGTCCGTCTCACAAACTTTTGGTCCTCTCATTCAGTGTCACTATTCTTTTCTTCATCTAGAGCCACTAATTGATTTCCACGTCACTAGGTCAAGTTTACATCCCTCCAACTTTTTGATTAAGCATTGGTTGTTAGGTCCATCTGCCACTTCTTTCCATATTTTTTCAACCACCTCCGTGCACTCGACTTTTCTTGCCCAAACTGTTGTGAATCTAAACAACTTTGGTTTTCCTCCATGTCTAGCGTGATTCGGGTGAGAGTGATTTCTGATACCAATGGCAAAGTGGTATGGCTGAGTAGGGGGGATGTTTTCCACTTGGGCCATAGGGAATTTATGATACCATGAAAGATTAGTGCATGCACGATCAAGTCTCTCCCAAACCGTATGAGGCCACAAATATCGACAACACCAGGTAAATCATGGGCCCATGAATCCTAAATCATTGAGCCATGCATGAGCGAGAGCGTCCCATAAGTTCTTCATGCACCAATTAGGTCAAAAGTTAGCCCCATTTATGTCATTTTGGCATAAATTTTTGTTAAAGCTACCATCATACACCCACATTTTAGAGGACACCGTGCTTAACCTCCGTAGCAAGTCCCACGTTTCTTTCCTCTTAGCAGGATCCGACTCCCCGTAAAACCCCATAAATCACAAATCATCCCCAAGATTCGTACCCAACACCAAAACATCAATATAATTTTTGCTCATACTCACTAGATGAAGATCCAATACTTTATCTCACAAAAGAGCTAATCCTCCAGATTTCCCACGAACAACGACTGAAACTCCAAACATATCAAACTCCTCTTTAGTGCCTCTATTTTCCTTCCTCTACATTTGGTTTCTGAAAGGAGAATAAAATGGGGGTTGTAATGAGAAACCATATCCCTCAGTTCACGAATTGCCCAAGGGCGCCGCAAGCCCTGACAGTTCCAGCTTAGGATATTCATTGGACTTGGCAGGACTACTCTGCAGTCTCCGCTGCTGAATTATCATTATACATAATCAAACATCCACTTCCACCTTTCTTTTTATTCGCAGGGTTCTAATTCTCATCTTGGTTAGTCGGGCGCTTTTTTACCTTCTAAAACGCATCTACTAAGACCTTATCCACATTTAGACCCACCTATTTTCTGATTATGTTTGCCCTTTTCTATTTATTCCTTTTGCTTCTCGTACTCCCCCTAAAACCGTCGAGAAAGCGACTCTACTACTCTTCGCATTCAAATCTGTGATATCCCCAAGGGTTCTTAGACTCGTATGCTGCAATTCCACACCACTAACCATATTGTTTTGTCTATTGTTCAAATCCACCCTTTGATCCCCAGCCTCACCATGAGCAATGATTTTCTTTCCTATGTTCCTGTCCTCCACTGATTTCATTTATGACATTTCCTGCTTCCGCCCCCAGTAGTTAGACGGGTGTTCTTTGATTCAGTTTCTTCCCCTACGGTATAGTCTGATTTCCCTGATATTCTCGAGCTTTCCCTAGTCTCTTATGACCAGTCGTCGTCTCTTCTAAACACACGATGTTTCTGACCCCCGTGTACAGTTTTGATTATTACTTCTTCTCTGATCTGCGTTATCCGCTCGACATGTGTCTTCCCTAGCTATAAATCTTTTACGCAACCCTCTATTTGGTGGTTCTCTCAGCCATGGTCCATACGGAAGTTCCTCCCAAAACTTAGTTTTTTTCTAACTTTTGTTAAATACCTAGTCGTATTTTATGATTTTAATGTTTAATATCATATGAATAAAAAAGAGATATGACTATTTATATTAAATAATTATTCGTAGATCTCAAATAATTTTACCAAAAGATCAATAACTAATTATCATTTCCTAATGTTACGTGTTATGTGAGGGAGAAGATTGAGAAAAATCTTGATAATTCCTAAAATTAAGGAATGCTAATTAGATAATATAGATATTTTAGAAACTGATATCGTTTTTTTAGAGGTAGAGGGTAAATTAGATAATCTAAAATTTTGCTCGGGTCACAATAGTTATTTTTTTAACAATATCGTCGCCCTATAGAAGCTCTTTGACCTTCATTCGGGGTCTTGGAAAAAATAGACCAAGTAATTATGTATAGAATAGATCCGATCGAGTCTGGCCCATACGAATGGATGCGATTTCATGCTCATGGATAGAGGGGACAACCGTGTATGTGAAAGTATAAGTGATGAAATACTAAACTCGAAAGACATCCAAGAGTGAAGGCCCTGAAAGAGTGAGAAAGCTCTTGAAGTGTAGTTTTCATACCAAGAATCGAGTTGCAAATTCGATCTTTATGAAAGAAGTTATGAACAAAATAGTAAAGTTGTCTAATGCCAAAACATCTTCTGATGCTTAACCTATTTAGCTAATAAGCCTAGATTTGGCCTAAAAATCTTGGTTAGGCATGTATTGTAAACCATATGACATTGAATTAACCTAGAGACTTGATCTGCCAAGCAAGCTATTCAACCAGCCAACGATCAGCCACCAACGAGAATCAATAAACTACGTTCGATTTAATTTCCTAGACATGATGTCTGGCTTAGACCTAAGTTCAATTCGAAATCTACAAACTCTCAATCTGCATCAACGTGACAAAATAAACCACTTAACTAGGAAGGTGAAACTTATAAAATATACCACATCAAACAATCCACTCCGGATAACCCAAGTCGATTATCAATCACAGATCTAATCGACCTCATTTGACATAGATGATCCAATATCAAAAGCCTAACCCGCTAAAGGCTAACCCAAACACACTAAAAAAATTGAGAAAGAATTAGTCTATAAGTATGGCACTGATCATCCTTAAAGGTACTTTTTCACGTTTCGCACGACAACTCAATTGTTTCACACCTGTTATCACATATCGGTTTGACCAATCAATGGTCCACTCTGCCCTCTCTTTTACCTCGTAGTATTGTCCAGCCTAACACCTTATCGTAACTAGCAAAACTGTCTGCTGTGGAACTACTGATGGACCTGCTGTGAAATACCTCGTTGCCTTTATATTCGACCTCATAAATTCTTATTTAACCTAAATACTTATCCGTGCTACGACCCGCTCGTCCCCTTAATAGATATCATCCAACACCGAGTGCAAACGTTGGGTTAGCTACAACTTAGTTTATCTGTTGTGTTTTTCAATGCAGGTTTCTCAAACTCACAGCTAACTCAACATTAATAGAAAACTTAGATTAATCTGACATACATTACTTTTCAATAAACGAAGATACCCCGCATAGGAGGTTGAACAAATTTTCTTCTTCTTTTTCTCCATTAGAGAATTGATGGCAAAACACATAAATAAATGAAAATCTGCGAAAAAGAAAGAAAAAAAGAAATAGTTTAATGATCAATGCATGGAGTACAATGCAAGTATGCAACCTATGCGCTCCATATCGTTGTCCTTGTTTGTAAGATAAGAGATGCGTAGTCAAAATGTCGGTTCGCCTTTTAATCAAAATTATATAATATAATAATATAATAACTTTATAAATTATAACAACAATAAAATAAATATAATAATATTTTTATATACGTTTCTTCTCCACATCCAAGAATTCTCTCCGCCTCCTCCTAATATCACTATACTTTTAATTCTTCCCTATTTATTAAAAGGGTACAAAATTATCAAAGTCTTTTTTTGGAATATAATCGCAGCTTAATATCGCCAGGTAACTCATCTTTCTTAATTTTGTTTTTCGGAAATTTTATTGATTTGCAACTAATCCATCAAGGGTTTTCGATAAGATTGGATCTTATTCTTTTAATGGGGTTTTTTTTTCCTTCTCTGAATTATTGACAAAACAAATTATTGCACAATGATCTTGAATTTATTTGTTTTTTATTTCTGATATCAGTTTAATTCATTGAATTTTGTATTCTAATTTTATGGAAAGGAGAGTTTATGGATTTTAGGTTGATACTTTGGCTTCTCATTTTCCAAATTAGGTTACTTGTTAATTTAGGCCCATCTTTGTTGATGAAAGTAAAGAGTAATAATGTATGACAAGCTCCACAATTATGTAAGGTTTGTATGTTCATAATTGAACTTGCCAACTTGTAAGATCTTGATTGGTATGTCAAGTTCCAGAGCTGTTATAGTTCTGCAACAAACCCGATAAAGAGATTGGTATTCTTCTCTATACTGTGAACTATTGTCATCAGCTCTTGGATTTGGTCTTGATTATTCGGGAATGTTATGCGATCTCGCTTCTAGAATCTGTAGTGTCTTGCTTCTTTCAGCATTATCTACCTTTGATACTTCTTCAGCTAGTAATGTAATGGATTGTAGTCGAGCAAGTATTCTTTTAGGTCAATCATATGTTTTTTCTTCCAAACAGGAGATCTAGAATTATGTCAAGCTCAAATGCATCTTCATTGGCACTGCAATCAGAATTCTCGGGGAATGGTGAGAAACAAATGGCCATTAGAAACACTAACCCGCCCTTACCTCCTCCACGTCAAACTCGGAGCTCCACTTCAGGTCCTGTGGCTGTTCTTTGGGACATCGAGAACTGTCCTGTGCCAAGTGACGTTCGGGCCGAGGATGTCGCTGGCAATATTAGAATGGCATTGCGTGTCAATCCGGTCATCGATGGAGCTGTCACTGTTTTTTCTGCTTATGGAGATTTTAATGCTTTTCCAAGGAGACTTCGAGAAGGTTGCCAGAGGACAGGTGTCAAACTCGTAGATGTGCCAAATGGGCGGAAGGATGCAGCCGACAAGGCAATATTAGTTGACATGTTCCTTTTTGCTCTCGACAATCCTCCACCATCATCAATCATGCTGATCTCAGGAGATGTTGATTTTGCTCCTGCGCTTCATATTCTTGGCCAACGTGGATATACTATAATCCTTGTTATTCCTTCAGGAGTGGGGGTGTCCTATGCTCTTAGTACTGCAGGAAGGTTTGTCTGGGATTGGCCTATTATTGCTCGCGGGGAAGGTTTTGCTCCACCTCCTCGTGTAGGATCCACAGAGATTTCTGGGTTTTATATGGGATGCCGTATCAGTGACAACATGGAAGGTCAGAATGAAGAAGAATCTATCGTGTATAGGGGCACTTCAAGAAGTTACAGTGGTAAAGATTTTTCAATGTTATCGCAATCTCAGTCTGAGTTTGGTGGTAGTTCAGTTAAAGTAGTCCAAAATCACACAACTTCGAGACCATTCAGCACTGCAACTTGTTCAAGTGAAGTCCAAAGAACTATTTCGAATTGTGATCAGAGTAACCTGACGTGGGTACAGCCGGGAGATTTAAATGGTTTGAAGGGTCAACTGGTAAAGTTGCTTGACTTGTCGGGTGGCATTTTACCTCTCACCCGTCTTCCAGCAGAATATCAAAGAATTTATGGCAGGCCTCTATACGTGTCTGAATATGGTGCAATTAAGCTTGTAAATCTTCTCCAAAAGATGGATGGTGAGATTGCTATTGAAGGAAAAGGCCAAAGGAGATTTGTCTACCTCCGTAACTCAAAATCTGGACAAATTAGTCGTCCTGTTATTTTAGCAAGGAGGGATAATAAGAAAGGAAACGGAGCTGAGGAAGGTAAGATGGAGGTAGTGGCTGGATCCGGATCTTCAGAGGAGTTGACAGATGATGAAAGAGTGGTTACTGCAGAAAATGATTCTAATAAAGGAGGAGATGGATCTGATTTGGAGATCGGAGATTCTTCGAAGATACTTCAGCAAAGTCTTGACAAGTTTAGATTTGAGCTCCAAGATATACTGGTGAGCTATTCTTGTCGAATTTTTCTTGGTTGTTTTGAGGAAATTTACCAGCAAAGATACAAAAGACATGTAGATTATCTGAGCCTTGGTGTGAGTCATTTAGAGGAGTTACTGGCAAAGATGGGGGATGTGGTAGCGTTGCAGGAGGAGCCAGTAAGTAAAAGGAAATTTCTGGTTGCTGTTAGTGGCTAGAGTAAAATTTCGTTTCTTGCGTTCAGGGATTTCAGACCAGAGGTACGTTGTCCATGACCATGTTCTTCTCAGCTTACTTTTCTACACAACTTATGTTACTGAGGAGATGCATTATGTTTATTGTATGACCATCGTTTTAGGCTTCGTTCAAATTGCTTGCTTTAACACTCACGCAAGCATGTCATCTTATTGGCAGTTCGAGACATTAACATGAAAATGGAGATGTGTACATGCACTTTTTCCTTAAAACTAAAGAAATACTCACGCTAGGTTACGAGTTTATGATTTTTTTCTTCTTTTTTTTGTTGATAATCCGAGTTAAAAGAATTTGATTTTAACTTTTTGCGCAAGAGCAAAAGGCCAACTTATTAAGGTTCATCTGTGTCCTCACCAAATCTCTAGTCAAGATGCAGCTCAGTTCTAATGTGTAAGCTTGGTTTTGCTGCAGGTGTCCATTTCTGCCCCTGAAGATAACAGCCACATATGGTGAAATGGTGCGTGTTCTACTATAAGACGACCAAAATGTCGAGTAAACATCAGCAATGTAGATACAAAGTTATACAATCATAAGTTGGTTAATACTTATGCGATTAAAGATTGAGGCCGGCAGACGGCGGTTTCAGAACAGAGGGGATGCATCGTGTTTCTTTTTGGAGGTGGGTTAATATGATTGGATATGGTGGTGATAGCAAATCTGCTATGTCATCTCCAAGGTAAGATGGAGTTTGCTGTTGGTTATTACTATTTGGTTATTCGACTCCCTAGTACTTAAAGTAGCTTACTATTTCTGCAGGCTTCCATGGAAGTCGTACCGCTAATACATGACATCCTACTGAACAAATCCTTTAGTTGCCATAGAACCATCCGAGAGTTACAACACGGATGCTATGGCTTTAGTGAGAAGTTGCTGAAGAAGATTCAGAAACAACTGCATGCATGATATTGTTGCCAATGCCATTTTGTGTCTTCGCTCACTGTACCTTTTCCTTGTCGGCTGGAAGCCTGGAAAGGTGCCAGTTTCTCTATAACACTTGTTTATATTCAAGTGCTGAACTTTGCTTGAGATATTTTTCTAGGTTGACTTTGTTTATTTTGTGGAATTAATTGTCCCCAATCTCATTTTTCTGGGGAACTCCTGTCTTCCAGATCACATACTTCTGATTTGATGATTATTACCGAAGGTGGGTTATCTAACCACCAGACTAATGTATTCTGATGTGATGATTGCCAAGCTGCATTATAGAATCTAATTGTTTGAGTGTTTCCTTGTGTCTTTTTTTTACGTGAAGTGGAAGTTCTTGTGGCCTTCATTGCATTGATATTAATATTGATGATAGCATTTTGGGCTGAAAAATAGGATTTGTATCATGTTCAGTTCTTCCCGTCATAAGTTTTCAGTTTATTATATTTATAAGTTTGGCTGGCAATAATTAGTTTGTGTTAGAATTTGAGGAGCGAAAGACAATTGAAGAGAGAAAAGCAAAGGAATACATGAAATGCATGGGTTCGGTCATATTGAATT
Source organism: Linaria vulgaris (assembly GCA_948329865.1). Taxonomy (NCBI): domain Eukaryota; kingdom Viridiplantae; phylum Streptophyta; class Magnoliopsida; order Lamiales; family Plantaginaceae; genus Linaria; species Linaria vulgaris. The sequence goes on along the minus strand of OX415249.1, from coordinate 113,772,612 downwards.
TTATCTACGCTACACAGTGGTGTGCAGTGTGGAGTCCAGTGCGTTCACAAACTGGTGGGGCCGACACCCCATGTGAGTGCTCTGGGCACTACACACTGTGTAGCATAGATTACATCGAAAATGGCGGAAGCACACGAGAACCTAATAATTAGGTAAAATCCACATTCTCTTATCACAAGGCACTGATCCATTAGCAGATATTTACGCTTATAAATCGAGGTGTTGTAATTAATAAAATTCATAATCAAGAGAAATCCCAACTCCACAGGGTAGTGAACGCTGGGTAGCGTAGACACTCCCGCAATTTCCGCACACTGATGTTTGCCTTACCACTGTATGGAATACTGATGACTGATGAGTTTTTTTTTTTTTGGTTGGTATGACTGATGAGTTTAAAGAGTTTAGGTTTGAGTTTAAAGAATTATTACAATAGGGGAAACTGTATAGTTTTACAACTTGTCTCTTGAAAACTTCATTAGCTTGGCAAGGTACATAAACCAACTGATCACTATTTTTCATGTACTAAAACTGCTCAAGAGTACGTTGAAGTGTGGTTATAATTTGTACGAGCCTTTTAATGCCCTACTTAAGAATGTGCGACTACAAATCTTATTGATTTGCACCTGTATTTTCTTGAAATCAACAAGAGAATAGGAATTGTTGACGAACCTGAATCTTTAGTGGCAGAGATTCTATATGTTAGAAGCCGAGATTTTCAACTTGTGAAACTGGAGAGTCTGCTAATTATTGCAATATGATTGCACCACTAAAAGTCTAAAACTATGCTACATGAATTTTAAAATGACTATCATCATGAATTCTTTATCGTGCTATAATATTAAATTTCTGGTTGTCAACATTAACTTTGATGTCTACAACTCGGGCTCATGAGAACCCCATATGTAATTGGTCTCTTTGTACTTATCTTAGTCCAACAGGCAAATGTCTTTACTCTTTAGGCATTAACGCCTCAAGAAGTCCATATGACCAGAAGTTTTATTGGAGTAACAGAAATCTGACAAGTGAATCTGCTCATAAATTACAGAAACTGTAAAAATATTTTAATATGTATAAGTTTAGCAAGACATACACAATAGTTAATATTATTGTGACGAATTCAGGTCTATGAATCTATCAGGAGCTCAGTCGCAAAAACTAAAGATTCACATTTCCAGTTATCAGTTATAAAACATAAACGAAGGGTAATTAACTTCTTGTATTATTATAAGAGAAACAATATCGACATGATTTCATTCATAATTCTTTATCTATTGACAAATGCCATATATTTTGGATAATGATATTACTAGCTAGCTAACAATCTTATGTCGACAATTCTTCGTTAGCTCAGGTTTATGTCACTTTGCTGTTATAATTCTTTATTACTTTAATTTTTGCGATCAGTTCACATCATAATTAATTAAATAACGTGGCATTTTTGTCAAGAAACTAATTTAAATAAAATAATCGTATATGCACGTCCTTCCACAACATGGGGAGGACCTACTTAAATCACAAAAAAACATGAATAATACATCAAAATTCCTAAATTTAAAAGATTAAAAAACATTACATCTGTGGACCACGTCAAATTTCACTCACTCATGGAAGATGTAGACTACATTGATTATCACGACTGCATGTGGACTCAATTATGTTATATATAGGACCACATTGAAAAGATTTGATTCCAATTTTTTACTTTCATACATAGACCGAATCCACTAGCCAACTAGGCGTTTACTCACTTTACACTCTAATCGTGCAATGGTAATTAAATTACATTAAAATAAACAAGGGATCATATATTAGTTCTTAAGTAACGGAAAAGCACATCTAGACACATCAAAAAAAAAAAAAAGAAGCACATCTAGAAAGTTATTCATTAACTTTATGCTTTATCCATATGTTTCCTTATTTAAAGTATGTGAAAAGCTAGTGGTCGTGCAATTTAAGCATACTCCTTTAGCGTAGCTTTAATATATATATATATATATATATATATATATATATATTATTTTGGTCTTACTTCGTCTAGGTTACAATACACCGAGAAATCGATACAATGGAACCTGACTTAACCAAAATAATGTTATCATATTACAATGAACGGACTAGCTTGGTCCGGAACACCTATTACACATAAGAAAATATAATATGACGGGAAAAATCCCTAAATGGTCAAGTTGAGGGAACAGTCGAACGGAAGAGATTCGATGCTCTTTGATTGTCGTATTGTGGGCGTTAGATACTTATGATATCAAACTGAACTTGGGAACTTGTCAAGCTGCCTACGTATCCCATTAAGGGAATCAAGCCGAACGTAGTTCATTTGTCTCTTTTGAGTTGCCTCTATTAGGTCAACCCCTGGTATGGCTGCTTGATTCACTTGGTTCAGCATTGGCGCGACTTCCCGGTTTCGATCATATCTCTTTGTAGGATGATCGAAACCTCGATCCGCTTCTTGATTAAGGACCCTGACTCGTGTAGCTTTCAGGCCATATATGGGTTCGATCTTGGTGAGCATCAAACCACTTGGATTCGATATATCAATGTCGAACATGTTGAATTCGAGACAGCTTGGCGCGACTTTACGGTTTCGATCATATCTCTTTGTAGGATGATCGAAACCTCGATCCTCTTCTTGATTACGGACCCTGACTCATGTAGCTTTAAGACCATATATGGGTTCGATCTTGGTGAGCATCGAACCACTTGGATTAGATCTATCAATGTTGAACAGGATGGATTCAAGACAGCTTGGCGCGACTTCACGATTTCGATCATATCTCTTTGTAGGATGATCGAAACCTCGATCCGCTTCTTGATTTGGGACCCTGACTCGTGTAGCTTTCGGGGCATGTGCATCAAACAGACTTGGGTTCGACCTTCGTGAGCATCGAACCACTTGGATTCGATGTAGGTCAACATCGAACCACTTGGGTTGGATGCGCACCACTTGGATTCGATGTTATGCTTCGTCCGTCCCCCCTTACTTGTGAGGAGTGAGGGGGTATATATAGGCATGATTAGAGGGGTTTAAAGGTCATTTTGGGCTAAGGTTGAATAGAGGCGATTCGATGTACTTTTCAGCATCGAACTGCGCAAGTTCGACACTGATCTGTGCAGCTTTACTATTTTGAGCATAACTTTCTCTCTAGACCTTCGAATCGCATTCCGCGTGTTGCGTTGCAACCTAGACTCATGTGGCTTTCCAATGACATATTACTAAATGTCTAATTAGCTATATAGATAAAATGGTGACCCAAATACGACTAATGTAGCTTTACCTCTAAACATTCTCGACACTTATCGATCAGTTTCGCGCCATCATGGATTCTTTTGACATGATACATTATGTCACACCATATATATATATATATATATATATATATATATATATACACGATAGTCATTTTAGGACCACGTAAAAAATCTATATATAAAAGGACCACGTTGTCCCAAGGTTTATTTTCTCATAAAACCCATATATTTTCCAACTACCATAAATATAATTGAGAAACCTCACCTAGTGACATCATAAACCACTTATGGCACTCAAATTTGAGAACTTACAATTTTTAATAGGATGTGTTCATGAAATTAAGGATATATGTATTATAAATTTAATCTCTTGTAGTAGAATCCAGAAGTTGATACAAAAAAAAAAAAAAAAACTGTATTAGGATATAAGTATTTGTGAGAGAAGCGATTAGCTAATGCTAAATAACTATGTAATTACTTCTGTACAAAGAAAAATTATCACTCAATTTTTCTTAATCTCCTTTAGAACTTCAGCAACATCAACCTGTTATTATAAACTTATAATATTTTTTTAATCTCTAATACGATCGATCCACTATAAACAATTTTCCGTTGAATCACATTCACACGTCCGTTTACTAGCTCTAGAGCTTAAAATTAATATATTCCGAAGGGACAATATATTGAGATAACCCCTTCCAATAAGAAAGTATTTTGTTGAAAAGTATAGAATTTAGCTCATTATAACACCGTAAAATTTATTATTGCTAGCTGTAATAACATGTTAATGTATGGTTCGCTCAATTGAAAATATGTTGGAAACCTAGACATATTCAATTGGAAGAATACCCGAAAGTCCAGACACTGCGAATTGTTTTCTAATTAATAATTATGTCCTTCCGATTTTTTAGTCTCGTCATATTTTTACCTCGAATACTTCATAATTCATTATCAACTATACATGCATGTCAACATCTAGTTTGTAGACAACTCTTTACACCTTTTTAGAGAATTATACTCTTTACAACTCTACCTTTGTAATGTATGTGACACGTCATAACTATAATGACGAATTATTATTTATGCCCTGTATGTTTCACTTTTTTATGAAAATGCTCGTTATCTTTCGAATTATTGAAAATGCCCTGTAATTATGCCTTTTTTTTGTAGAAACTGCCTGCGTGCCACATGGAAATTTCGAACGACGTGGCATCCACCGTGGCTGCCACATGTAATATATTTAAAATATAAATATATTTATATCTATAATATATATAAATATATATAAAATATATATCTTTATGTATTAAAATATATCAAATATATATAAATATATAAAAAAGGAAAAAAAATCATAAATATCATTTATACCTATAATATATATAACTATATAAAGATATATATCTTTATGTATTAAAATATATCAAATATATATAAGTATATAAAAAAGGGTAGAAAATCATAAATATAAATTTTTATTACTGAAATAAAAAAAAATCTTTTTTTTTACTAAAATTAATTTTTTTTTTTTTACTGAAATTAAAAAAAATTATTTTTGTTTACTGAAATAAAAAAATACCCCCACACCGTCAACCCATTTTTTTTGGTTTTTTTTTTTAACTTCAGAAAAAAAATGATTTTGATTTTAATTTCAGTAAAAAAAAGATTTTTTTTAATTTCAGTAATTATAAATTATATTTATGATTTTTTTTCCTTTTTTTATATATTTATATATATTTGATATATTTTAATACATAAAGATATATTTTTTATATATATTTATATATATTATGGATATAAATATACTTATATTTTAAATATATTACATGTGGCAGCCACATAGACAAAATATATTACATGCGGCAGCCACGTTGGATGCCACGTCGTCCGAAATTCACATGTGGCACGCAAATGACAGTTTTTACAAAAAAATGCATAGTTACAGGGCATTTTCAATAATTCGAAAAATAACGAGCATTTTCATAAAAAAGTGAAACATACAAGGCACAAATAATAATTCGTCCTAACTATAATAATATTAGCCAACTTTTAGAAATGAAGGACAAACAGGTAAGAATTTTACCATTGTCCTAATCTAGGGGAATACTTGTGGTGCCATGGAACTGCCTAAACCGAAACGCCAATTGTATTTGATAGGGAGTTGAGGCTTTGCATATTATATAAAGCCACAAAGACTATCGGTGGAGCTAAGTTCTCAGGCGGCTGGCTGCAACCAAAACAATATCTATACGGTGCTCAACGAAAAGAATCAAGGTTTTAATCTGCGAAATTCAGTATGGTCATTTGTTGATTAGTGCACGTAACTCTCATCGTTTCTTGATTAGTGTAATCCACTCTCCAACGGTATCTTTGTGGATATATTTTAACCAAGATTCTGTGCGAGGGCACTGCACTCCCTCACACTTTGCATACTTTAATGCATCCATATATCTAACTTATCTCGAAAAAAGAAGGTGAAAATCACGTAATTCATTTATAGGATGAACCGTGGAAACGAATCCATTTTCCACTCATGCAAAGAAACATTTTACAACTACTGTTTCGTTCGAGATTTTCACAGGAGCATGATTTTTTAATGAACTTCCAAAAGTGACGCTATTAAATAATACATCAAGTCAGCAACCACTTATCCTATAAAAATAAAATAAAACGTCAAATTAAAGTGTTAACGGGTTTGGAATTATTCCTTATTTAACGGAAGATATTTATTTGGGTTAGAACGCCCTGTCTGTGATTCAGAGGCAACGACAGGTGGAAATGGTAAGATAAGAATAATTGCAAGAATATTCCCTTCCTTTATTCACTGAACTTTTCCTCCTCTCTTTACTGTGTATATGAGTACCCAGTTGTATTTAGTAAGCTAAGTTAAGTTATCTCTGCCTTGCCCTCTTTCTTCTACTGATCATCTCCCTTTATATAGACTTTGGTAGGGGCAGGTGTCATTGTGCATGTGTTTTGGTAAGGACAGGTGTTGTCGTTACCTTGATACTGGTGTAAAAATAAGGATAAGGTTTATCTTTTATCTACTAAGCACTGATTAGATTTAATCTTGGTGTCTTCTGATGGCTTCGAGGACCTCTGATGCGTGTTTGTTTTGGTAGAACAGCTCTTCCGAGGGGTTTTATTTCTCTTTTTTGATTCGGGTTTATTCTTCAATAATCAGGAGTGATCTCTGAGGGTGTAAATGTGATCTCCGAGGGCATGGTGTGATCTCCGAGGGCTTGATTTGGTCTCCGAGGGCATGGTGTGATCTCCGAGGGCTGTATTTGCTCTGTTTGAAGTGAGATTTTTTCATCGGAGTTCTCGGAGTATATTTACTGAGTGTTCTCTCATTCACTTCTTGATTTTCTCCAAAAGTGAGTTCTCGGATAATAGTCCGAGTGTAGTCTTTTCCGAGGAGTGTTCAGCAAGGAAGTTTTCTTGTAAGTTCATGGGACTCGGGGTCCATTGTGGTCCCTCTTGGCGCATTGGTAGATATCGGAGTCGCACGGGTCCATCGGGGTTTGCTCTTTTTCCGATGCCGTGTTGATATCTGTTTTTCATTTACCGTTTGACTTTCCAAGGGACGCTTATGTTCCTCCTCGTGTGCTCTTTTAAACCTTTTTGGGTCCGTGACCGAAAGGTAAGGCAATCCTCCGAGGGGTTTTCTTTATAGGTACATCTCATCGGAAGTACTCGTGACAATAGTATTGTCCATGTATTGTTTTTTCCGAGTAGGAGTAATATTCTTTATTTTATTTTTAGGGTTAACACTAGCCCCCCCAAATTTCGATTGTTCTCGTAGAGACAAGCGGAATTTTAAATCATCGTCCTCAGTGAGGCGAGGGGTTATTTTTCGTCCTAGTGTCCCTATATTTATTTTTTGATATTTGTCCGAGAGATAAATATATAAATTCAAAGTTTTGCAAGGATTTTACCTGAATACCCTTAGGGTATCATTATTAAGCACGCGAGGATCTCGGGGGCGCAGGTTGCGGACTGCCGTTTGACCAGCTTCGAGATTTGAAGCATCTGACCGTTGGCAACGGTAAGAATTTTGACGGCGTGGCGCAACTAAGCAGCGGATACGTGGAGGTGTAAATGATTGCCACGTCTTGAAAGCATCTGACCGTTGTAATCCCGCGGCTATAAATATGGGCACTGTTGTTCTTTCTTCCTCATTCTTTCAATTTACGATTATTCCCTCTTAAAGCAAAAAATCTTCTTTCTCTAATTTCTGCTCTTTTTTTCAATTCAAACTTCCAGCAGATTCGTTCGTTCTTTTTTTTCTTTTTTCAAAAGTACTCCTCTGTATCTATGGCTTCTTCCGCTAACACCGATTCCGTTGCTGTTGCTACTTCCTCAGAAATTACTGCTCCGATTAATACTTCTGTAAATGTGAGGAGTATTCCGGTGGGAGTTGTTACTTGTAAACGCAAGAGAGAAATTGCTGATGCTGCCGAGGGCGGCGCCACTTCCTCGAAAAAGCTAGGGTTCCCAAATCGAAGGAGCCGCCTCTTCGGACTTTCGCTAAGGTGGAAAAGATGCCGAGTATTGTTACTCGTAAGCAGGTGGCGAATCTGTTTACCTCAACCGGGGTTCTTCAGAAGAATATGGTATTCCGAATCCCGACGAAGAATGAAAGGGCATGTTATCCTCCTCCGGGTATGTTGACAGTGTTTTTTGCCCAGGTGAAGTACGGGTGGCGTTCATTCATGTCACCTTTTTTCTGTGAGCTTTTCAAGACTTGTAATATCTGCCCGAGTCAAATGGTACCGAACGGGTTTGCCGCTATTTGCATTTATGTCTTTTGGTGTCAAGTGAATGGACTAGAGTGCACGGTGGACCATTTTCTTTCGGTCTTTGACGTGGCGGTGTCACTCGGTGGGTATCCTTTTTATAATGTTCGTCACCGGGACAACACGGGGGATTCCACGAAGACAATCTTGGGTGCGGCAATTACCTCACATAGCGTCTGGAAGAATAGATACTTTTTCGTGGGACCTGTTAAAGGTGAGTGGGATGTGCCCTTCGACTGGCGAGAGGGTACTACTCCCCTGCATGCTTTGGACCAGGAGGTGGTTTTATCTCCTATAATTTCTCAACACAAATTGATGGAATCAGAGGACTTCACAATGTTATACGAGACCTCCGGTCTTTACTACGTAGTTTTTACCGACGACGCCGTGGAGAGGCCCTTGTCTTTGTCTCCCGATGCGAGGAGTCTCTTTCGTAAGTCCCTTTATTTATTCTTTTATTCTTTCTCCGAGTATAACAGTAAATTATGCTTATACATGTTATCGGTGGGGGTGATGCAGGGGAGGTCATGGCGAACTACTATTTGCAGTCGAGTCCGAGGGAGCCTACTCCTAGTGGTGTCTCCGAGATACCAGAGGAGGGTGATCACGAGGAGGATGAGGTTAATGCTCCCGAGAGTAAGTATATGGGTTCAGAGAAGGGTGGAGTTCACGAGGACCATTCTCTTCTATGCATGGATATGACAGGGGTCATCAGGAGCGCTGTTCCCTTGCGCCAAATAGCTCCTGCTTCTTGGGATTTGGCTTTGGTGCGCGTTTCCAGATCCGAGTCGGGGAGTTTACCTGCCCCTAAATCTAATATAGGAACTTCTCCGAGAGTTTCCGAGGAGGGGATCTTTCCGAGTGTTAACGAGGAGGAATCTGTTCAGAAGGTTACCGAAGTAATAGACTTGTCTTCTGAGGGTCCTTCTCCTCAGCCTCCGATAGTTCCCGAATCTTCTCCTCGTGGTAAGTTCTTATGAGGTTTTAATGAGATTTTCATATCTTACTTGTAACACTTGTTCATGTGTTGATGCTTTTCTTTTGATGTAGTGGCTATGGATAAAGGAAAAGCTCCGATGGTAGAAGAGCCTTCAGTATACGGTGAGTGTCCATTACTCGTCCTATTTCCATAATTTTTTCTAGTTTCATTCTCTCTCTTACTGACAGTGAGTACCTTTTGTAGAGGAGGATTTTCTGGCCCAGTTCAACATTCCCGAGCAGGAAGTTTTACGAGGGGATTCCGATGACACTCAAGGGGAGTTCGATCCTTCTTCCGAAGACAGAGATATGAAGGAGGGAATTCTGAATTCACTATTGGGAGAGACTGGTCCACCCACAGCAGTTGGTGGTTCTCGGGCCGTGTTTACAAATTCTGAAGTGATGACTCCAGTACCAGACGCGACGCCTCCGAGGGGGCATGTTCCAGTGACTTTGTCTCCGAGGGGTCATACATTCCAGGAGCCCGCTCCTCCCAGTGGATCCGGGGGCAGTTCTCGTCTCGGTCAGTGGGGGAAGCTTACCAAGATATCCTCCAATTTTTTGCCTCCTCCAGTTCAACACCCGCCGAGGGGTATCAGTTTTTGTACACCAGTCTTAACTGGTTGGGGCTCATGGTAAGTTTTTCTAGATTAGTTCTCTGAAGTTATATAATATATCTCTGTTAATTTTGTTCTTGTTGACTTCTCCGCAGATTGGAAAGACTCGGGAGGCCGTCACCGTCGTTGAAGAACGTGGTCGGAAAGATATAGAGGAGGTGGAAGTGCTCCGAGCGCAACTAGCACCTCTCTTGGTCCGGGATAAAGAGAGTCAGACTAGGGAGGACATTCTCCACACCAAGATTTCTGACTACGAGTTCCTCCTTAAAGAATCAGAGAAGACGAGGGAGGGTTTGCAATGTAACTTAAGCGCTGCCGAGTCCGCCTACAAGAAGATGGAGGCATCCGAGAAGGTCGCCGCGGCTAAGATAGCCCTTCTGGAGAAGGAAAGAAAAGAGTCCGAGGGGGTCCTTACTGCTCGTATCGCTGCTCTCGAGAAGGCAGTGGCAGAAGGCGGTGAGCGGGAAAGGGGTCTCCAGGAGGCACTAAGCCAAGTCACATGAAATTGTTGGATCGGGATTGATACAACTTTTCCAAAGTTTCAGATCTCAAGTTAAGCTGGCGTTGCCTTAACTTGATCTCAAACAATCTTCTTGATAGAGTAATGTGCAACGGAATTAAAGAACACAAGAAGATAAATTTTCAATGGTTTATTATAAATAATCAACCATCTAGCCTTACGGCAAAATAACCACGCAGGTTTTACCAAAGATGTTCCTCACCACAAAATCACTCTCGCTCTTTTGTAGATTGGACTCAGCAAAGCAGACAAGAATTTTCTCCTTAAATCTAATCCTAGACTTAACTCGAAAACTCACAAACTTTGCAAAACAAGAAACATAGCAACAATGCTTAAGATATAATCTCTACGGATTTATAAGCTCTATTGTTTCTCTATGTATCTTGATGTACTTCACACCTTATATATAGGTTTCTTCAAACTTGATCTCCAAGGTGTGTTGTACACAGTTTTGGTAACTTATGTTGTTTCCTTGTTGAACTTTACTTTCCTTGTTGAACTCGATCTCCTTCTTGAATAATAGTTCCCTTTATTAGATTGAGTTCTAATAAGGAAATACTCCTTCTTCAATTCAGAGTTGATCTTGGAAAGATTCCTAGTTGCACTTGAACTCCAAAACTTTCCTTCTTTGAAACCGTGTTGACTTGACCGATCTCCTCCTCTTGAATTATGGAAACTTCAACTTAGGAAACTTGTAATGTTCTTCCTTATGATTAAGAGATGTTCCTGGACATAAACAAAGACAACTAAAATCGTGGAACTTGATTAATAGGTGAATAAAGGCAAAACTAAAATAAAGGAGTTAAAGACAGATTGATAGAATACTCTCGGGTTTAAATGTTGTCCTGATGTTGGCTCAACATCCATCCAACATTTATTCCAGAATATGTTCTCGAATTTTGGAACAATGTTTCAAGTTAAGAATGTTCTCGGGTTTCAATGTTCTCTTGATGTTGGCACAACATCCATCCAACATTGATTCCAGAACATCTTACACTTTCAATCTCCCCCTTTTTGCCTTTCTTCACAAAACCAATCAACCTGTTCACATAACAGATAATATGTCCAAATATCAATTAAGCATAATAATCTAAACTACTCAAACTGCTCCCCCTTAATGCAAACTATCAAGTATTAACTTGGCATAACAAAGATTAATCATTAAAGTCATCACCACAACTCAAAAAAAGTTGTTCAGACATTTAACTCATCAATGTTGTCTCAACATTAAGACCAGAATGTACCTGCACATTAGTTTATCAGCAGAAACAACAGATATAGACTATCTTCATAAGCAAAAGCATTAAGAGCAGTTAAAGCAAGTAGCATTACCATTACAAACCAAAACAAATAAGAAGAACTAGCAGCAAAATAGAAACAGTTCAAAACATATCAAAACAAAAACATAAAAACCAGAATCAAAAATTAAAAACTAGATTACTCTCCCCCTTTTTGTGAAGAAAGCTCATCCATGTTCTTAATCAAGACATCCAGCTCTTGCATTTGTTTTTGCTTGAAAGCAATTTCTCTCTGAAGATTGGCATAAGCACTTCTATACCAAGTCAACTGCTGATCAACAAAAGATTTTGTTGTTACCCTGGTTTCTTCCTCATCAGATTGAGGCACTGAAGCTCCAACAAATTGTTGAGCCTCCTTTTCCTCTCCAGGTGCAACTCCACCTTCAGGATTCCAAGGCAAGTCCTTCACTCTTGTGTTAGACAAGTAGGATTGAGTGATGGTGAACCTAACCTTGTTCTCTGACATTCCTCCAAACTCTTTCTTGTTCATCTTCTGTTTTAGCAGCAGAGTTGTGATCAAAGAAGGAAATGGTAGAATCCCTTGCTTCCTCCCAGCAGCATCTTCCATAGCCCTTAAAATTCTCACCCCAATATTCACAGCAAGCCCATTCTTCAGTTTGTAGACCAAGTAAGCTGACTCCTTAGTCAAAACAGTAGAATTTTTAGTAGGCAGCCAATTATATGATGCACATTTGTGCAGAACAGCACTTAGGGCAGTGAGCTTTGTTGTTGGTAATTGTTCAACCCAGGTTCTCTCTAGACCACCTGTGATATCCTCAATCACCTCATCTGGCTTTGGATCTTCAGATTCCTCAACATGTGGCAGTCCCCAAATCTCATTTATCTTCTTAGGACTAATGTCAAACACTTGTCCTCTTACCCATGCTTGACCATATTTGGGAGACAACTCACAAGTGATATACTTTGAGAGATTCAGGTAGAATTCTTGTACAAGCTCAGGAGCATAATCACCATGCTTCTTCATTGAATTCTGAACCCCTCTTGCTTTCAACAACTCAAAAACTCTGTTTCTTTTAAAGCTGTCCATGTCCATGACCCTCTCTTTGTGAAAATCCCTCTTTCTAAACTCATAAGCCTTGTCCTCTATCTCCTTATTAAGATAGTATCTAGACCTAGCTTCCCTACTATGATAGGATAACACAAGAGTGTCACAATACTCTTCTTCATCATCATCACCATTAGCTTCAAACTCTTCAGCAGCAGTTTCCTCTTCCTCTTCCTCTTCTTCTTTTTCTTCCTCTTCTTCTACATCAATTACCTCAACTTCCTCATCCACAACTTGTTTCCCTTTCCTCACTCTCTCAGCCTCAGCCTTAGCTTTAGCATCAGCCTTTTTCTTCTCAAGTCTCTCTCTTTGAGCTCTTCTAGCCTCAGCTCTTAGCAAGGCTATTTTACTCATTGGCCTAGACCCCATAGGTGTTCTCTTTCTTCCAGAACCAGCTCCAGATCCCTCCCCCTCAATTATATCATCAACATTATTCACTTGAGGTTTAGGGTTAGCCACATTTACCTCAGATTCAGATTCATGGGCTTCTGATGTTGCGCCAACATTCGACTTAGATTCCACATTCCTAGCTCGCTTTGACCGTCGTTGATAAGGAATCGTTGGTCGTTTTGCAGCAACTTGAGCAGCAGGCCGTCTTTGATCCACACGCGCAGCAGCCCTGGTGCGTGTTGTTGTTTTCTTGACATTCACAGCCAAATCTGCAAGAGTGTCTAAAGGAGTCTTGCTTGCCATGTTAGTTTTGAGAATTGAGAGAAAAATATGAGAGATTTTTAGATATATATTTGCAAAGAGAAAGATAAATTGCACAAGTGACAAAGAAATTATGGCAAATTGTTCAATTAAGTCGTGCAGAGTGGAGAGAGAAGGAATGAATGTAAGTAGGATTATGGAATATGATCAATTAAGTTTTCCCACTCCTCTATTCCCGCGTAAGAACTTCACCACGTGTCACTTAAACACAACAAGTAACCAGAGCAGTTCACAATAAAACAATAAAAACTTAGTTTTTAAAATTTTAAACAAACTTATAAGTTACTGACTTCAATGTTGTGCAGACCGTGTGGCAATGTTGGACTAACATTCAGATCAGAGAGTAGAGTAACATTCAAACCAGTAGGTTTTCAAACCATAATATTTGAGGTTTTGGGCTTCTTCAAGGCAATTTCATGTGAGAGCGTGAGATATATCCAAACTTATATCTGAAACTTCACCAAAGTAGCAAGTGAGTACCAAAAACATAAGATTTAGATCAAAATCATGAATAAGCAACATATCAAACAGAAAACACACAGAGATAAGCAGTCATGAATTAGAGAATTAATCCACTTCCACAGCATAGAAGGTCACGAATAGTGTGTCACCTGCAGAATGTCACCCAAAGAGTATGCCTCAACACATGAAAGGGACTATATACTCCCCCTAAGCCCAAACCTAGTCAACCACACTAACCAAAGATGAAAGACAATGCAGTTCTAGAATGAATGCAACAATGTTGTGACAACATTGACAGATGGTATACACAGTGAATCACTTTTCAAACCAGCAACAGATCACATCACATCAAATCTTCACTATTTTCATTATCTCTTTAGAACAAAAACTGAGGGTTGATTAAAAAAGGATAATGACATTACTGAATGAGGGCAGCACAAGACTCCACACACCCCAGTAACAACATTATCAGCAACAAGTTAGGCAAGTACAAAGGCCTTGAATACTGGCAACACATTTATCATGCACCCCAATACCCCAATTCCTTATGCATACTTGTTTACCAACCTGCATACAAGAGAGCACTAAGTGATCAATGCTACCAAGTGAAGGCAATCGAAACCCCAAACACCCTAGTAGAAAGAACCACTCTTATGTACCCGTTGGCCAAAACAAACAGAGACATGCAAATAAGCACAACTGAATATCATTGAAGCTGTCAACATCATGAACCCCAGCTTCTCCACATGTCCTGTAAAACCTTTCCATATGAATAAGACACAACTGAATAGACATCAAAGTAGTGAACTTTGTGTACCCCAGCTTCTCCATATGTTAGGCTAACACAACCTCAGACACACTTTAGAGATTTATACTTTTCAAAACTTAGATGTGAATCTGCAAGCTAGAAAGATTAGTAAAACACAGTGATCAACCACACAATCAAATATGCCAAAACAAAGATCAATGTGACTCAAAAAGAAAAGAAAAGAAACAAAAAAAACAAAAAGTTACATACTACACCACAAACATTAACCAGTGCTAGACAGTGGTGTTATGTCAACATTGGGCTCCTAACATTCTCACATATTGCACATGCCAAGAGATTTCCTCAAACTGAAGAATCTCTCACTATCTAAAGATTTAGTAAACATATCAGCAAGCTGATTATTTGTCTCAATATGCTCAATGTTAATCATTTTATCCTCAACCATGTCTCTCAAGTAATGATGTCTTATATCTATATGCTTAGTCCTAGAATGCTGAACAGGATTCCTTCAGATACTAATGGCACTAAGATTGTCACAAAACATGAGGAGAGTATCACTATCTAGCCCATAGTCCAGCAACATGTGTTTAAGCCATACTAGCTGGGTAACACAACTGCCAGCAGCTACATATTCAGATTCAGCTGTAGATAATGACACACAATTCTGTTTCCTACTATACCATGAAACTAGATTGTTTCCCAAATAGAAACAGCCCCCACTTGTGGATTTTCTGTCATCTACATCACCTGCCCAATCAGAATCACTAAAACCAACAAGATTTGTATTTGTATCAAAAGAATACCAAATGCCCAATGATGAAGTTCCAGATATATATCTTAATATTCTCTTCACAGCAATCAAGTGAGATTGCTTTGGATCAGCTTGGTACCTAGCACAAACACAAACAGAAAACATAATATCTGGTCTAGAGGCAGAGAGATATAGAAGACTACCAATCATAGATCTGTACAATGTTGGGTCAACATTGTCTCCAGTGCCATCTTTAGTAATCTTCATAGAAGAAGACATGGGAGTTTTGCAAGGTTTTGACTCATGCAGCTCAAATCTTTTTACCAGGTTCCTTGCATACTTCTCCTGGTTTAAGAACATACCATTCTCCAGTTGCTTCACTTGTAATCCCAGAAAGTAGTTCAGCTCTCCAATCATGCTCATCTCAAATGTCCCTGTCATTGACTCAACAAACTTGTCTAGAGTAGACTTGTTAGTAGAACCAAATACAATATCATCCACATAGATCTGAGCAATACAAACATCAGAACTCTTTCTTAGAATAAACAAGGTTCTGTCTCCATCTCCTCTATTGAACCCAAGACTTAACAAAAATTGAGTTAGTCTTTCATACCAAGCTCTAGGTGCCTGTTTTAAACCATACAAAGCTTTCTCAAGTTTATACACATAATTAGGATATTTAGGATCAGCAAAACCTTTAGGTTGTTCAACATATACTTCTTTGTCTATCAAACCATTAAGGAAAGCACCCTTCACATCCATCTGGTAGAGCTTAATCTTAAGACAACATGCAATAGCAAGAAGTAATCTAATAGATTATATCCTAGCTACTGGAGCAAATGTCTCATCAAAGTCAATTCCTTCTACCTGAGTATAACCTTGTGCAACAAGCCTAGCTTTGTTTCTTACAATTACACCATCTTCATTAGTTTTGTTCTTGAAAATCCACTTAGTTCCTATAACATTCACATTAGAAGGTCTAGGTACTAGATTCCAAACATGATTTTTGGTGAATTGCAACAGTTCATCTTGCATAGCATTTATCCATTTACTATCCTTAAGAGCTTCATTCACATTCTTAGGTTCAATATTTGAGACAAAACAGGAAGCATTACTTACAGTGCAAGTGGAAGACATGCAGACACACAACCTTACCATATTTTTATAGTTTACCCTGTCTTTGTTGCGAGTCTTCATGCGTCCAGTGATTTCACCTATCACTTGTGAAGCTGGATGGTCCTTTTGAATCCTAGTAGGGGGATCTCTCCTAGGTTCATCAACAATGTCATCCTCTGAATTGGACTGTGGGGATGTTGGCCTAACAGCAGCAGGTGTCATCTCAACATTAGAACCAGTCTCAATTTCAGTGTCTCCAACTTCTGCTCCTGATGTTGGGACAGTCTCTGTTTCCAATGTTGGGGCAACATCAGAGACAGTAACTTCATCAGTACCTGTATCAAAGGTGGAATCATCAAACACTATATTAACTGATTCTTGAACAGTCTTCAATCGTGGATTATAAACCCTGAAAGCAGAACTATTCACAGAATAACCAACAAATATGCACTTTTCACTTTTTGGATCAAACTTACTAAGATAGTCTCTATCATTCAACAAGTAACAATCACATCCAAATTCATGAAAATGAGCAATATTTGGTTTCGAACCCTTCAAGATTTCGTATGGTGTCATATTTGTACCAGGTCTAAGGTAAGCCCTATTACTTATATGACATGCAGTATTTAAAGCTTCAGCCCAAAGTCTTTTAGATAGGTTTCTAGCATTAAGCATAACTCTGGCCATCTCTTGAAGTGTCCTATTTTTCCTCTCAGCTATCCCATTTTGCTGAGGTGTCTTAGGTGCTGAAAACTCATGGAAAATTCCATTCTTATCACAGAAATCATTGAAACTTGCATTTTCAAATTCTTTCCCATGATCAGACCTAATCTTACAAACAGAGGAACCATACAGATTTTTGATGCTAGCATGTAAGATCCTAAAAGTGTTAAATGCATCAGATTTTTCTTTAAGAAACTTAACCCATGTATATCTAGAGAAATCATCTACAATAACAAAGGCATATCTCTTACCATTTAGGCTGCTCACCTCAATAGGACCCATGAGATCCATGTGTAATAATTCAAAACACTTACCAGTCCTGGGAATTGTACTTTGTACCTGGAGGGGTGTATGAGTAGCTTTGGTTTGCTTACCCTTTAGGCAGTCCCCACATACAACCTTACCTGGGCTGGATATCTTTGGTAAGCCTCTTACAGCATCAACTTTCTGTAGCTTTTCAAGGTTCCTATAGTGAACATGTCCTAGCTTCATATGCCACATAACTGCATCATCAACTTTAGCATGAAAGCAATCTGCTTCTTCTTGTGCAAGGTAGCAATTATCTTTAGATCTAATACCTGTCATAACAAGGACATTTTCACTATTAAATACATCACAAGAACTTTTATCAAATGTAACAAGCAAGTTATCATCACAAAGTTGACTAATGCTTATTAGATTTGCTTTCAATCCTTCAACTAGCAGAACATCTTTGAGTGGTGGAAATCCTTCAACATCTAGTACTCCCTTTCCAATGATTCTTCCCTTGGTGCCTCCTCCATAGGTGACAGTTCCAACATTGAGAGGAATCAATTGTTTAAGATTTTCCTTGTCTCCTGTCATGTGTCTTGAACATCCACTGTCAAAGTACCACTTACCTGCAAGGTTAGAGTACACAGCAGAAAACACAACATTGCATACAAGTTTCATCTTAGGAGTCTTTAACTTTTCAATCCAAGTTCCACTTTTCTGTCCTGTTCCTAATGTTGGGATAACATCTGTACCACTGACCAACTCAACATTAGAGACAGTTTCTGTTTTCTTCACATTTTCTTTCAAATATTTCTTGCAATAAGGTTTTATGTGACCTGGTTGAAAACAAAATTGACAGATATAAGTAGGTTTACTTTTGTTGGGATTAGCACAGCTCAAGTCTTTTGATTCCTTAACAAAACCTTCTTTAATGAAAACAGGATTAGCAACTTTAGAGGTAGGTTTCTCAATATATCCAAGACCATTTGTTCCTTGATTACCCATACTCAGTACCTGTTCAAGTTTAGATGTACCTGAGTTCCATTTAGCAATGATCTGATTATCTTTTTCAAGCTTTCCTTTTACCTCTTTAAGTTCAGCTTCTGTCTTGTCAAGGTCTCTTTCATACATCCTCATCAATTTCTTCAGTCCATCAATCTCCAGTCTCTGAGCTTCATTCTTCTTGGTGAGTTTCTGATTTTCTTTCAGAAGATTATGGAAGGTAGACTTCAAGTCTTCAATGATTTCCTCCTGGGACATTTCACCTTCAAAGTAATACTCTTCATCTAGATCAACTGAGCCATGAAAACATTCAAAGTTAGATTCATCATTATCAGACAAATAATTGAGATCAATATGGGTATCATATTCAGTCCAGTTCCCAAAGAAAGTCTCTTGTTCTGATGTTGAGTCCTGGATGTTGGAGCAACATTGGGACCCGTGGCAGTTATGGAGATCTTCTTCTGTCCAGTTGACATGAGTAAATAGCGCAGCTGTATGAATCTCTTCAAAGCTTTCTTCAATATCAGCACTTGATCCAGAGTTATAATCCTCTTCATTGAAATCATCTACACAAACCCAATGAGACTTTCCCTTCTTGCGGAGGGTGTTAGCACATTCAACAGCAATATGACCATAACCTTTACATTCATAACATTGAGTAGTTTTCAACTTTTCAATTTCTTCAGGACTAGATTTTGTTGCCATATATTTAACAAATTTGGGAGGCAATTTTCTAAAACCAGTGGAAGTATTGCTAGGTTGTTTCTCTTTGTATTTATCTTTAAAGTTCAACCTACTGAGTTTCTTGCTAATATTTCCATAATTAGAAGAAATAATTTCATCCTTATCTTCACTCTCATGATAATTTGTTCCTAACAAAGCAATAGCTTGTTGTTTGGTAGTCCTAGCAGGAAACTCTAGCTCAAATTCTCTAAGAGTGTTTAACAAGGATTGAAATTCCATGTTGGCAATATCTCTTGTTTCTCCCATGGCAATTCTCTTGAGAGCAAATCTAGGTGACAAAGATCTAAAAGCTTTATAAACCATAGTTTGATTTGAAACAGGAAATCCTAGATTTTCACATTGATTTGTAATGTCAAGGATTTTCTCAAAATAACTATCTATACTCTCTTCATCACCCATCTCAAGTTTTTCAAAATCTTTAAGCAATTGTCTATGTTTAGAGTTCCTAACTGCTATATCTCCTTCACAATGAAGTTCAAGGATATCCCAAGCTGATTTAGCCGTGGTGCAGTTCTGAATTAACTTAAACATCTGATTGGTAACATAACTAAAAATAGCATTAAGAGCTTTCTCATTGTAGTTGTACAGTGTTACCTCGTTTGCTGTCCATTGTGACTTCGGTTTTGGTACAATATCTGCATCTCTGTCGTTCTCAATCTTTGGGACAGAGTATCCATCAAGGACTGCATCCCATGCTTTCATGTCAATGGATTTGATGTGAACTCTGAGCCTGGTCTTCCAGTAGGCATAATTGATGGATCCTTCTAAGACTGGGAGTCTGCCAGAATTGGGATTGATGTTGTCCATCGCGTTGTATCACCTCCAAACACCAGTGAAATCGGTGCTTGGCTCTGACGCCAATTGAAATTGTTGGATCGGGATTGATACAACTTTTCCAAAGTTTCAGATCTCAAGTTAAGCTGGCGTTGCCTTAACTTGATCTCAAACAATCTTCTTGATAGAGTAATGTGCAGCGGAATTAAAGAACACAAGAAGATAAATTTTCAATGGTTTATTATAAATAATCAACCATCTAGCCTTACGGCAAAATAACCACGCAGGTTTTACCAAAGATGTTCCTCACCACAAAATCACTCTCGCTCTTTTGTAGATTGGACTCAGCAAAGCAGACAAGAATTTTCTCCTTAAATCTAATCCTAGACTTAACTCGAAAACTCACAAACTTTGCAAAACAAGAAACATAGCAACAATGCTTAAGATATAATCTCTACGGATTTATAAGCTCTATTGTTTCTCTATGTATCTTGATGTACTTCACACCTTATATATAGGTTTCTTCAAACTTGATCTCCAAGGTGTGTTGTACACAGTTTTGGTAACTTATGTTGTTTCCTTGTTGAACTTTACTTTCCTTGTTGAACTCGATCTCCTTCTTGAATAATAGTTCCCTTTATTAGATTGAGTTCTAATAAGGAAATACTCCTTCTTCAATTCAGAGTTGATCTTGGAAAGATTCCTAGTTGCACTTGAACTCCAAAACTTTCCTTCTTTGAAACCGTGTTGACTTGACCGATCTCCTCCTCTTGAATTATGGAAACTTCAACTTAGGAAACTTGTAATGTTCTTCCTTATGATTAAGAGATGTTCCTGGACATAAACAAAGACAACTAAAATCGTGGAACTTGATTAATAGGTGAATAAAGGCAAAACTAAAATAAAGGAGTTAAAGACAGATTGATAGAATACTCTCGGGTTTAAATGTTGTCCTGATGTTGGCTCAACATCCATCCAACATTTATTCCAAAATATGTTCTCGAATTTTGGAACAATGTTTCAAGTTAAGAATGTTCTCGGGTTTCAATGTTCTCTTGATGTTGGCACAACATCCATCCAACATTGATTCCAGAACATCTTACACTTTCATCACAGATAGGGCCGAGTCGGCCGAGAGGAAGTTTTTAAACTTTCTTTCTCCCAATGAGGTGCAGGCTAAGATTGATGCTGCAGTTCGATTCGCCCAGCAAGAAACATCAAGGCAGCACTCTGAGGTTTCCGAGACGCCTTCTCACGAGCTCTTGACAGGCCACCTTTTATGGGGTTATTTGGAGTGTGCTAGATTGGCTAAGTCTTTGATAAGGTCGGAGGTTGACTTTTCAAAGTCTCTTGACCTTCGTAAGTTGAAGAGGCCAACTCCCGATGATTGCCAGTACTTTGTGGGGGAGATTTGGGGGTTTGTTATCTTCCCGGGATTCTCCGGCACCGTCCCCGATGCGCTCTGCTACTAGTCCGAGTCCGAGGGCTAGTGGTTCCGGGGGGTATTTTCTCCAATTTCTCGTCTTGCTCCATTGGGTACTTCCGCCGAGGAGACAATTTCTCCCCTCCCTCCTTCAACGGGGGCTTAGTCTTGCTTTCTTTATTTTTTGTTTTTAAATAAATGTTCTTTGTATCTATTACCCCTTGCGAGGGCTCTTAGGCTTAAATAAATAAATATTTTTGTTTAATTTCCCTTTTCTACTTTTTGTTTTTATTGTTAAAATTCAATTAAAGCAGATAATGACAATTCTTATAAGGTTGCTGACTAAGTAAACTTCCTAAGTAGGAGGTGTTGCTTTGCATGGTTAAATAGGGTACGTGTCATTTTTAATTAAAAGTTTTTCAACACGTGTCCCTTATTTAGCATAATATGAATCTAAACTTCTTCTTTTAATCAAGGAATAAATAGTATATATGTACTTAGGCCCTTTACCAATTATGCATTTATCTCTAATCTTATAATCACAGCTAGTCTTTGATCTTCTTTCAAATTTGTCAATAATTGCAAGTACGAGGATAATACTTACCCGACAAGATGATGCCTCCTTACTATAGAAGAAGTGGTTCAGTTTCGTCTTGTGGTTCTTCTTGGGATACCGCTCAGAGTCCCTCTGGATCATCAAGGGTTCCTCCCATTTCTCGTGAAAGTTTCTCTCCGAGGGACAATCTATCCGAAAATCATGCGACACTTGGTGCTAGTTCCTCTCTTGGGGTAGCTCGTAGGCTTCCATCTACAAATTCATGTAGGATCAATCATATCAGGGAGATATTCATGGGTAGGGAGCCATACCCTTTGGCGGATGAGTCTTTGGAATTCGATTTGATTCCTCTTAACCCGTCCAGATTGATAGGTAGAGGACGTGTAGGATCCACTATGAGTACAGAGTGTGAGAACTCGATAAGATCTCTTTTCACTGGTTATAACCTGGATTTCGAAGATTATGACATAATAGTGCCTTCCTCGGGCCAGAGGGCTTACGCACCCCCCTCGGGTTACATGACCGTTTATACCGAACAAATGCGTTGTGGGTTACGGACGTTTTTCCACCCCTTTTTCCAAATACTTTTTCGGTATTGGCAGGTGTGTCCGAGTCAGTTGACACCAAGTTCCTATAGTCATTTGGTGGGATATGTCCTTCATAGTGAGCTTTTAAACCTTCCAATGTCCCCTTATCGGGTGGGAACAATATTTACCCTTCGACCTTGTTCAGAGGGGACTCCCTTTTTTAGCTTGACCTATCGGGACAAGGAAAATACCTTCACTCGTGTATCCAGTTCCCACTCTTGTAGAGGGGATTGGAGGCGAAGATTTTTCTTCGTCCGTCCGAGAGGTCAGTCAGCCAGATCGTGGGGGGTACCCATCCGATGGGGTCTGGGATATATTGCTCCCAACATCGAAACACAAGGGCAAGTGAGGGAGGTATTGCTTCACTCGGGACTTTTTTCTGGTTCTTATGACATATCCGGGCTACTGGATTTCCCCGAGGCCCTGATTTTGGCAGGTTTACAAGAGGGGGTGGAGGGATGTACCCCTACTTCTCGTCCTCTTCACAGTAACTTTCATTTTCGTAAGTTTTATTAACCCTTCTTTAACTTGTAAATTTTATGGGTGCCCTCGGACCGTTTTTCTACCGATATCTTTTGTAGGAGCGGAGATGGGAGCATTTTCCCTCGGATCTTCTACTGACGTTTTCCTTGGGAGAGCGTTGCATGGTAGTCCCGGGATGCCGGAGGTTGGTAATTCCGTTCCTCTCGTGAATGAGGCAATGGTTGATATTTCCTCGGAGGAGTAGGAACCTGTAGCAGCCCCCCCAGTCAGTTATATAATTTCTCCTAGGCCGTCAGATCCGATAGCAGCTCTCTCCCAAACGGACTTTCACATGAATCCCATAGTATCACAGCCTATTCCTCGTAATTCTGCAGTGGTAAATGTGTTAGAGGAGTATCTTCTCTCCCCTAGCACAGAGGACTTGCAGCCCCGGGAAGATGTCCCTGATCGTATTCCTGTACCACCGCCCGAGGAGCACCCTTCCCTCGGGAGATCTCTTCCCCCCGGGGATAATCAGGATGTTTCTCCTCTCGGATCAGAGGTGGGATTTTGCCGAAACTTTCTCAGCGGTTTATTGAACGTAACAGACTGTGAGCTGATAAAAACCCTTTCGGTACCCGTTCTCCAAGATTTAGCCTGTAAAGACTTATGCGAGGTATTTATTCATTTTATTTAATACTAACATGTCTTCCGGTCTGATGCCATTCGTTTTGTTTTTTGCGCAGATTTATATGGTGCTAGATGCTCTCGGGTCTTACGGAAGTTCTTCTTCAGATCCATGCTTAGTATATCGTCGTCGGGACGAGTTAGAGCGAGGTCTCTTGGAGGCTCAAGTGGAGATAACTCATTTGAAGGAAGTTCACGAGTCCGCTCAGGAGACTCATATCCATGCGTTACAATCCGAGAAGGATAAGGCGTGGGAGTTGGAACGCCAATTAGTGCTTGAAAGAGCCCGGGTACTAAATTTAGGAAGGAGACTTGAGGAGTTATGTGGCCAAATACGGTCCTCGGAGGAGCAACTAACGCAGGCTACGATGGAAAGAGATGCCTTGAGTCAGCAGCTACTAGGGATAACTCGTTCCCATGCAGTAGAGGTGGTTATTGCCCGAGTCCAGGCCGTTTTGGAAGTAGTGGGTCCATCCAATCCTCGCGAATCTCTTCGGGGTGAGATGCGCGATTTAGTGCATATAGGCTATAGATTGTGCCAAGATGCCGTACAAGCTTTGCCGGAGTTTCCCTCGGGCCTGCTTCTTCCTGAGCTCAACATTCGTCAGATCTCCGAAGAGTTTCCTTCTTCACCCATTAGAGATTCTGCAGCCGGAACTGTGTTCCTTGATGACCCAATCTCTCTTTCCGAGGAGCAACGCCGACGACTTGTCCAAGAGGGAAAACGTCCCATGGGAGGGACTTAGCTTATAGATGAATATTATACAGTTTAGTTCATAATACAGAGGGTTTTTAGTGTTATCGGGTTGTCTCGATGTCTCATATATAGAGCCATCATTTTGTCGGACAACTCTAATTTCTTTTGTACTATAGCCCCTCCTATATGAACACTCTTTTTATTCATGTATGATTATTACATTAAGCATAGTACTTTCTAAGGTTGCTTGAGTTCCACGTGTTGGGAAGTATTGCCTCCTCGAATTGGCGAGACGATAAGTTGTCGGCTCTACAATTTCCACTATCTTATAGGGTCCTTCCCATCGTGGATCTAATTTGCCCACATGCTTGGAAGCCCCTACTCGTTTCATCACCAAATCTCCAACTTGAAAGGTTCGGGGCTTTACCTTGGCATTATAATATCGCGACATCCGAGCCTTGTACTCTTCCATTCGGAGGGCTACTCGGGTTCTCTTTTCTTCGAGCAAATCAAGGGCGAGGGCTAGATTCGCGTTGTTGGTTACTTCTTCGTATTCCTTAATTCGCCAACTCTCTATTGAGACCTCCGAGGGCAAGACAGCTTCACATCCGTAGGATAGACTGAAAGGGGTTTCACCCGTAGCGACACTTTGCGTGGTTCGATAGGCCCACAATATCCCGGGTATTTCTTCAACCCACTTAGCTTTGTGCCAATCAAGCCGGGCTTTCATGTTTTTCAAGAGGGTTCTGTTGGTTCTTTCTACTTGGCCATTTGCTTGAGGGTATCCTACTGAAGCAAAGCGATGCTTTATTTCCCAATGATCGCACCATTTTTGTAACCCTTGATCCGTAAAATGCAGACCGTTGTCACTTACCAAACTCTGAGGGATTCCAAAGCGACAAATAATACTTCTCCAAAGAAAATTGATAACAGCCCCTGCGGTTACTCTAGCCAGGGGTTCCGCTTCCACCCATTTGGTGAAGTAGTCAACGGCTACTAGTAGAAATTTCTTTTGACCGGCATCGGGGATAAGGGGTCCCAGTATATCAATACCCCACTTGGAGAATGGGCAAGGAGTCAGATGGGGTTCCCAAGGAGCTGCGGGTTGATGGGTCCGAGGGGCGTAAGCTTGGCAGGATTTACACCTTTCGGCATGGCTTTTGTTGTCTTTGGCCATCGTGGGCCAGTAGTAGCCTTGTCGAATCAAGCGTCCGACCATGCTTTCGCTGCTGGTATGGCTTCCGCATACCCCCTCGTGAGTTTCTGCTAAAGCTAGTTGGGCCTCCTCCTCATTAAGGCATCGAGCATGAGGACATGAGTAGGTTCTTCGGAAGAGTATCCCGTCTTTGAGGAAGTATCAGAGAGTTTTTCTGAACATCATTCGCTGAATATTCTTGTCTGAGGAGTATCCCTCGGGATTCTGCAAATAGGCCTTGATAGGAGTCACCCAGCTAGATGAGGGATCTGAAATGGTATTCACCTCTTGGCCTTCGCTCTTTTCAGATTCATTGACATGAAGTAGAGTAATCTTCCGAGTATGTACAACGGCTGTTTGAGTAGCCATTTTGGATAAAGCGTCCGCCTCTTGGTTTTCTTTTCGGGGAATTTGAACTATATCATATTCTTCAAACCATTCGGACCTTTGACGAACAACTCGGAGGTACTCTTGCATTTTTTCTTCTTTTCTTCATATGATCCTTTAACTTGCTGGACAATTAATTGGGAATCACTATGGAGGAGTACTCTCTTCATTCCCCCTTCCTTTGCTAGTCTCATACCAATAAGAAGTGCTTCATATTCAGCTTCATTATTAGAGAGGGGGTAATCTATTCTGACTGCAAAGTGGAGTCTTTCTTCCTCTCCTTCTTGATTTACAAAAACTATTCCAGCCCCCCATGTGTACTCACCGAGGATCCATCTACATGTGCGTGCCACAGTGGTTCTTTCTCCTTAGATCCAATGCTCGTAAATTCTGTTACAAAGTCTGCCAGAACTTGCGCTTTAATCGATGGTCTCGGAGCATGGAAATATCGTATTCAGTAAGCTCTACGGCCCATTTTATCAATCTCCCTGATGATTCAGGCTTATTAAGAATTGCCCTCAGGGGGTGCTTAGTTAGCACGGTAATTGGGTGGGATAGAAAGTAGGGACGTAGCTTTCGAGCCGTAATAACTAATGCTAGGACGAGTTTCTCAGTTAGGGTATATCTGGTTTCGGATCCGAGGAGAGTTTTGCTGACGTAATA
The DNA here is from genome assembly GCA_948329865.1 of Linaria vulgaris. Lineage (NCBI taxonomy): Eukaryota > Viridiplantae > Streptophyta > Magnoliopsida > Lamiales > Plantaginaceae > Linaria > Linaria vulgaris. The sequence goes on along the minus strand of OX415249.1, from coordinate 113,746,109 downwards.
TACCGGATGATGTTCTCCGTCTTGTTCCTTGACTAAGACGGTGCTAACAGCCTCTTCTCCGACCGATAAATACAGAAATAGCTCTTCTTGAGGTATAGGTTTTACCAGCAAAGGTGGTTTCAACATATACCTTTTTAATTCTTCGAGAGCTTCCTCGCATTGGGGGGTCCACTGAAATTCCTTGACATTCCGAAGTATCTTGAAGAAGGGAAGCCCTTTTTCTGCGGACTTGGAGACGAACCGACTCAACGAGGCCATTCTTCCAGTTAACTTTTGGACATCTTTCACCGTCCTCGGGGTAGGTAACCCCATGATAGCTTCTGCTTTCTCGGGGTTTACTTCTATTCCCTTCTCCGTAACAATAAATCCCAAAAACTTTCCTCCCCGGATACCAAAGGAACATTTTCGAGGGTTAACTTTCATACCAAAATTGTTCATAATGACCAACACTTTCCGTAGGTCCTCGGGATGCTCTTCGGCAGTGTTACTTTTAACTACAGTATCATCTACGTAAACCTCTACTGATTTCCCAATAAGTCCTGCGAACATAAGACTTACTAACCTTTGGTAGGTAGCTCCCGCGTTCTTCAGCCCAAAGGGCATGACTAGATAACAAAATGTGCCTGCATCTGTGATGAAGCTGGTCTTATCTTGGTCAATAGTCGCCATCGGGATTTGGTTATACCCTTGGTCTCCATCTAAAGTTGATAGTAGCGCACATCCCGCGGTAGAATCAACTAGCTGATCTATGCTCGGTAAGGGATAACAATCCTTTGGGCATGCTTCATTGAGGTTGGTAAAGTCAACACACATTCGCCATCTTCCTCCATGCTTGGGTACTAGCACGACATTAGCTAACCATTCGGGATAAATGACTTCCCGAATTTGTTTCAAACTAAGAAGGCGTTGTATTTCCGAGCGGATGATCTTGTTGCGCTCGGGTCCCATTTTCCTCTTCTTCTGTTGGACAGGTTTAGCCCCGGGCTTTACGTTAAGAAAGTGTTGGCATACCTTATTGCTAATTCGCCCGGGCGGTCCCCCTTCCCATGCAAAGAGGTGATGGAACTGTTTGAGGAGAGAAATCAGTTGACCTTCTATGGCCGAAGCCATGTGGGTACCCATTTTGATTACTTTCTCAGGGCTTCCTTCTACTAATTCCACCATCTTTAATTCTTCCATAGGTTGGACTCGGGTTTCCTCGGTTTTACACTTTTTGCTCTTTCCGAGTGAGGGTTCTTCCGAGGGGATGGCATTCATGTAACATTCTCTAGCTTTTGACTGACTTCCTCGGACTTCTCCGATTCCCGAAGAAGTGGGGAATTTCACTTTAAGATGTAAAGTAGAGGGGATAGCCTCGAAGGCCCGAATGGATGGTCTTCCGCAGATGACATTATATGTTCGTGAGGAGGCCTCCACTACCCAAAACTTGATAGGTTCCGTCCTTCGAAGGGCTCCCTTCCCCCATGACATTGGAAGAGTCACCGTTCCGAGGGTTTGGCAGGCTTCCCCTGAGAATCCTACTAACGGGACTTCAATAGTTTCCAACGTTTCTTGTTTCAACCTCATAGCAAGATAGGTAGGCAAGAAGAGTACATCTACGGAGCTGCCCGTATCTATAAGGATCCGTTGGATTTCATACCCGTAGATGACAGCAGAAATAACCAATGGATCTTCGTGAGGGTATATTATGTCTATAAGGTCCTCGGGCCCGAAAGTGATGCTAGGCAGATTTGATCCTTGAATGGAGCAGACAGATAATCCTTGTTCTGCTCGTCGGGCTTCTTTCAAATATTTCTTCTTTTTACCCTGAGGTGTCATGGAAATTTCACCCCCTTCAATCATATTGATGGTTCTCCCTGTTGGGGGGTTGCTTTTATAAGAGTTAGGTGGAGGAGGCAAACTCTGATACCCTGTCGTTTTCTCTCGTGAATTTTGCCGACGATCTTTAATTCTCTCTTGGGATCGGAGGCGTCCAATTATCCCTTCTCGTGACTTCCGACTAGGCGTCCTTTCTTCCCTTTCTTGTTCCTCCTCTTCTCTTCGTGATCTCTTCCAAACATGTGCTTTGGGCTCCTCGGGGTTATTTTCCTTGAGGTAATTCTTCAAATACCCTATTTCTAACAGGCGGAGCACCTCTAAACGAAGGGTAGTACATTCTTCCGTAGTGTGCCCGTAAGTTTTATGGTACTTACAATATTTCCCAGTGTCCTTGTCTCGGTTAGGGAATTTAGTCGGCCTGGGGCAGTGTAACTGGTTGCTACCCCTCATTATATTGAGCACTTCTGGTGGAGTAACAGTCATCGGAGGCAGGTGCACGGGTCGGAGAAATTTCTTAACCACTCCTCCTTCGTCCTTGCGCTGAGGAGGTTTTCCTTCCTTATTCTTTTCTTTGGTCTTCGCTTCTTTATCGACACGCTCTAAGTGTTCATTATCCTCCTGCTCCACTTGCTTCTTTGTTCCTTCGGCCTCTTCCATCAAGATGTGGATTTCCGCCTTTTGCATTAGCTCATTCATGTCCGTGATCCAATTTCCCATAAGGTATCTAAAGAAGTCCCCCGTTCGGAGTCCCTGAGTTAATATGTCCGCCATGATGGTCGGGCTAACGTTGGGAACATCGAGTGCTTCATCCGTGAAGCGCTTTATATACTCTCGTAAGGGTTCATCCTTTTTCTGTTTAATAGTGAAAATGTGTGTGGCAGATTTAGGGTACCTTCGATTGCAGGCGAATTGTCGTACGAACAAATGGGCTAATCGATCAAAACTCGTAATGGAACAAGGTGGAAGGTGAGTAAACCAGGCTTGGGCCCGCCCTCCGAGGGTAACAGGAAATACGCGGCATAACACATGGTCAGGGGCAGAAGAGAGGTCCATTCCAGCCAGATATTGATGGATGTGATCCTGCGGGTCCTTTCCGTCAGCTTCTCCAGTATATAACGGGATATTGACAGGTCGCATCCCCGAGGGAATAGAGGCTGAAGCGATTTCGGGAATGAAAGGAGTGGTCTTGAACGTAGGATCCTCCCCAGGGGCCATGGTCTTCTTGAGGTCACCTAATTCTTTTCGTAAATCATCCATCATTCCCCATAAGGAATGTTCAACCTCTCCTCGATACTCCGAGGGGCGAGAAATTTCTTCCCGACCCCTCACTGGAGTTCTTTCATGACATACATACCTTCGAGGCGTTTGTCGGGGTGCCTGTTGCCAAGGATTCGAATTTGGGTTCCACGCCATCGGAGGTGTATCTCCTTCCGAGGGGAAATCCCTGTTCTCGAGGAGTACAGAGGACGTGCATCCGAGAGGTTCACCCCTTCGGGGGGTTCGTGCAGCATCTATAAGTCTTTCATAGACAGATCGGGGAATATTAATAAAATCTCTTGTACCTGATTCATAATTGGACAAAGTTTCTTCTGAGTCGATGTTTGGGAAAGGAAGGTTGTCACTTTCGAAAAGATCATCCATCCTAGCTGACGTCTGCTGAATTCTCTCGAGGACAGATGTTATGGCGTTCCCACAGACGGCGCCACTTTGTTAACGGGTTTAGAATTATTCCTTATTTAACGGAAGATATTTATTTGGGTTAGAACGCCCTGTCCGTGATTCAGAGGCAACGACAGGTGGAAATGGTAAGATAAGAATAATTGCAAGAATATTCCCTTCCTTTATTCACTGAACTTTTCCTCCTCTCTTTACTGTGTATATGAGTACCCAGTTGTATTTAGTAAGCTAAGTTAAGTTATCTCTGCCTTGCCCTCTTTCTTCTACTGATCATCTCCCTTTATATAGACTTTGGTAGGGGCAGGTGTCATTGTGCATGTGTTTTGGTTAGGACAGGTGTTGTCGTTACCTTGATACAAGTGTAAAAATAAGGATAAGGTTTATCTTTTATCTACTAAGCGCTGACTAGATTTAATCTTGGTGTCTTCTGATGGCTTCGAGGACCTCTGATGCGTGTTTGTTTTGGTAGAACAGCTCTTCCGAGGGGTTTTATTTCTCTTTTTTGATTCGGGTTTATTCTTCAATAATCAGGAGTGATCTCTGATGGTGTAAATGTGATCTCCGAGGGCATGGTGTGATCTCCGAGGGCTGTATTTGCTCTGTTTGAAGTGAGATTTTTTCATCGGAGTTCTCGGAGTATATTTACTGAGTGTTCTCTCATTCACTTCTTGATTTTCTCCAAAAGTGGGTTCTCGGATAATAGTCCGAGTGTAGTCTTTTCCGAGGAGTGTTCAGCAAGGAAGTTTTCTTGTAAGTTCATGGGACTCGGGGTCCATTGTGGTCCCTCTTGGCGCATTGGTAGATATCGGAGTCGCACGGGTCCATCGGGGTTTGCTCTTTTTCCGATGCCGTGTTGATATCTGTTTTTCATTACCGTTTGACTTTCCAAGGGACGCTTATGTTCCTCCTCGTGTGCTCTTTTAAACCTTTTTGGGTCCGTGACCGAAAGGTAAGGCAATCCTCCGAGGGGTTTTCTTTATAGGTACATCTCATCGGAAGTACTCGTGACAATAGTATTGTCCATGTATTGTTTTTTCCGAGTAGGAGTAATATTCTTTATTTTATTTTTAGGGTTAACACTAAGTTATTTGCATCAAAACAAAAAAAAAATGTTTTAAATTAGAATGCATATCTATCATATACGTGTAGTAATGTTGTTAATGGCTTTTTTTTTAATTTTTTTTTTATAGAATCATAAACTCTTATATTTGAAGACTTCAATAATTTTTCAAATATAGTAATTATTACGCTTTTCGGCTAAGAGTCTAAGACCAAGATGACTTCGATTTCGAAACATTAATATTTTCTCAAATAACTTATGTCGTTGTTGTTTAACATTTCGAAACATCGTGGTTGGAAGTCTTCTTTCCATTGTAACCTATTTTGGTCTTATTTCGTCAAGGTACAAGAACACAATAATACAATTGTAATATAAATAGCCAAAATAATGATAATCAATTAAAGATCGGACTAGCTTGGTCCGGAACACCTATAACAAGCTTACTAGGTTAAACATGTAAATTACAAAATAAGTACAATGTGTCGAATCTAGGACGTTCGAAGCACACATGTCAAATTGCCATTGTTCGATGTTGGACGTGCTGTAGAGGTCCTGTATCGAATCAGGATGTATCGAATCTAATAGATTTGATGCTGTGTTCCGTATCGAATTTGGTACTCTTCTTTAAATAGTGTGTCGAATGTTCAAAGTTAGATCCGGTTGAATATCGAATTCGGTGAGTTCGATATTGGTCAATGTCGAATGCTTAACCGTTCGATGTTGTGTTGCTCAGAATGTACTTCGAATGAATGCGTGCACGGACTACAAGGGGACGGGGTATATATAGCCACCGTCCCGCGAGTCTCATTTACAGCTGTAAAATGCACATCGAATCGTATTGGTTCGATGCATCCGCATCGAACAAGAGTCGTTCGATGCACATCAAACATCGAATATGGCATGTTCGATGTACTATAGAGCAGGCTGACGCTGCTGGACCGACCCAATATGCGGTATTGGGCCAATTCTAAAATATCCCCATCATAACCTTTTAAGATTCCAAAAATCTGCACAAAGTTACATTATAGTTTGCTAATTGTGTGAAGCTCCCTTATGAATTTCAATAACACTACGCATCGATCGTGAACTTTGCACAAAATGATTTTACCATCTAATATCCCATATATATGTTTGAGGTTGCACATATACAGACAAGATTTCCATATTTCCAGAAGGAATTCTTAGAGGGCTTTGATTTATACAAGATATATGCATGTACGAAGATTATTTTCTTATATATTATGTTTCTATATCCCTTTTTCAGAATATACCGTGAAAGAAATGAGAATGATGCTGTATTGAGCTGAGTTACATTACTATATTTTTTTTTAAACGCCTGTAAGGATTGTCTCGTGTTAAAAGGCTTGTTCAAAGAAATGTCTTATCGACCATTATGCTTAGACAATACCTGCAACTATTTCCTGTTCTAAACTTCAAAAAGGAAAGTCGGTGAGGAAGGGAGATAGATAGTTCCTCTGTATTTAAAAGAATAATGGAAAATAATATTTATATATATAATATATTCTAAATTTACATGTTATTGTTGACCATAGTAAAAAACATGTGAATTAAATTAAATATCAATACGTTCCGCTCCAATCATCGCAATTCGCTATTAAGAAAAATACTTTAGGTGACAAAATAAGTGGTTAAAACTTAAAGGGGCTTCAACTAAAAGATAACTTGTTAAGACTTTTTTTAGGTTAATCTCCAAAATAAATTTTGTAGACAATTAAATGATGAGAAGCCATTTGCTCTATAGCTTATCTCATTTTATCTCTCATTTGGTTCTATAGATAATTGTTTTTGGGTAGAAGTGAAGTATGCCCCAATTTTTTAGTTTTATCCCAAAATATGAAATAAATAATTTCACCGCTATCCTTAAGATAATTTTTTTTAATTTTACCTTATTTTTAATATTCATTAAAATTCTCCATTAAACCTCCTATAAATTTATAAATTACTTCACTTCTCTATTAGATAAGTAAATATAATATTTATTAAACCTCAAAAATAAAAGTTTGAACAAAAAAATTATATATTATATATATAAGATTATCGTGGACAATAACTTTATAGTTTATTAATTAAAAATTAAAAAAAATCTTTTGTTAGTTTGTTTTCAGGTTTTTAGTATTAAATCACATGTACATATATTAATTTTTTATTTGCAACATGCAACAAGAATTTCAATTTAGTCTCTCTTCTTTTTTTCTTCTTCTTTAAAAGTAATTAAATTGTGATAAAAATAAGTCAAAACTTTACGAAATTATTTGATTTGTTTCTAATAATTATAAAAATCCATATTGATTCGTAAAATTAAAATAGAAAAGGAAAAATATTCCAACTTCTTTTTTCTCTCGTACTCGACCCTACCACCCTTATTCTAAAAATACGTTTATTGTCATAACTTTTTCTTTTAATTATTCTTTTGGTGATATATTTTGTTTAGTTTATATTTGGTGAATAAGTAGTATAGTTCATATAAAAAATAAAAGAAATTAAACATATACGATGATGCTACACATGATTCAAAAAATAAATATCATAAGTTCAACATAATAATTAAAAAAAAATATACAATATGTCATTGAGTTGAAAACAACAATGTTTTCACTTTTAAAAAATACATTTCAAAAATGGTTAATTGAATATTAATGACCAAAATAAACAAAAAGTTATTAAGATAATTTTTTTTGACACTTAATCTTATCAACCAAACAAGTGCCACATATTAGATATTACATGAATCCTGACTTTTTATCTCATTTCTAATCTATACCATTTTTTTGAGATAAGATCCATTCTTGAAATTCTATTATTTTACTATGAGATTAGGCTCTTTGGGGGGGGGGGGGTGTTAGAATAATAGTTATCACCCCAATGGACCTATCCATGATAAATGCTTCAACCTTATTCAAGTAGGAAAATTAGGGAATTTGAATATCAATTAAACTAAAATTCAAGAAAGAAAGAAAGATATAATAATCCAAATTTATACCACAAAAATAGAGAAAGAAGCACACAATTACGTCAAGGAAAGTGGCGACAGAGGTGGAATGACAAGACTGTATTAATATTAATTAAATTGCAAAGCAGAAATAGAATCGAACAGAGCAGAGAGGTTGATCAGAGAGAGAATTTAATTGTATTTGCCATTTGGATGGTGCTGAGCTGTTTAAACACGTGCGAAAGAGTTGTACCTCACGTGTATCACTGTTAACCATAGGTTTAAGCTCTAAGTAATTCGTACGCTGTAGAAAGTTAATACTGCCAATGCTGCCTGGTTGACCACAGACAAACAATCTCCCTTTGTAGTCGGCGCCCCCAAAAACCTTATTAATAAATTTATATTGTATATTTGTATGTACTATTATTCTGCACTTGCCAGCCCTATCCAATTACTACTGTAATTAAATGTAATTTTACTCTTCTATTCAGAGAGATCAGAGATATGTACTTTACTATCTTTAAATTTGACTTTAATTTTATAGTTATAGATATTTAAATATATATGTCATTACAAAAGAAAGAAATCTACATATAAAAAACATTAAACTTTACAAAATCGTTATGTAATTTCTCAAATTTTATGCGAGTTGCAGTGTTTTCTTGAAATCTATATCTCAGCAAAACGTGGAAGACATAAATATAATACTAATAATAAGTAAATGATATCAAAAACATTAATATTAATCGTAATCAGATCAAGGAAAAAGAGCAATTCGGCCCAAAATTATGATTCTTGGCACTTTGCCCCCTAATTACAAACTCTTAGGGCATAATTCTATTCATTTTTTATTTTTTTGTACGTAGTGGAGGTGGACCTTGTTGTCATATATAGTAATATTCTAGATTTTAAAATTACCATCATGAAAAAAATATCAATCCATGATATTGGTTTGTGGAGACACAAAACAGAAAAAGTTGTAAGTAATTTCATACCAATTTTGTCAATTTTATGACGAAGTTTGCACAAATTATCTTCATAACCATCAATTTTTTTACGCAATTTTTCAAATTATTTCAAACGTTATAAGCTGATTTGTTACCATCCAATAGTTATATGACGAGCATAATTAGTCAAAGCAGCTATGTATCTTGCAATTAACTTGATTTTGGTTTTGCGACTAGTTTTTGTAAAAACTATTTTGTGATTTTACTATATGATATTAAATTATAAACATAATTTTATTTCAAAAATTGAAAACCCATAGCACTTTGTCTCCTATGAAATCGTATATTCAGCACTTTGCATTGATGTATCTTGGCAAGAGCGCCCTTAATTATTTTTAAAGGACTCACTTATATATGGGTTAATGTGCTACCCTGTTTTGATCTTTCAGGGGGTAAAGTGTTATTTTTAAATCTTATAGGGTCAAACGTGCGAAAACTTATTATTTTGTGGGGCAAAGTACGTGGTATTTCGAGAAAATAAAATCAAGTTAATTCACTCATTCTTCAAGCTAAGCGTGGTGGACACCTGTCTTAATTAACTAATTAAGTATGTCGTACGATTCATATGGAAGAATTTTTTACGTCATCCGTGCATGCGATGGTACTACAAAAATGTTACTTTTGTACAATTCAAGAAGTATATAATATTTTGATCCAAAAAATCACGCAGCAAAGTCATCTAACTATGTGCAAAATAATATTTCCCATTTAAAGATTAGGATAAAGGTCTATAAATAGGACAAAATATTTGAAAGCTCAAAATTGTCGTTATTTCTTTTCTTTTGAGGAAAACTGATCGTTACTAACAATACGGTTATATGCCAAATCACAATATTAAAACAATTGGAGAGTGATGGAAAAAGTCACAAGGTAAGAGCTCATTTGGTAAGTGTTTATAGGCCGATTATGAACTTTTAAATGAGTTTCACAGTAAATAGTATATATAGTTTTGGTTGTTACTCCTTATAACCGAGCCTCCCATACTGAATTAAAAAGACTCGGTACTGAAGGTCCGATCATCGAGACGATTCCGGTAGTGCTAACGGTATCGTAAAAGTCAAAGTCATTACGTGGAAAATTTAGTTTAAATTTGTTGAATTTCCAAATATTATGAAGAACACTTGAAGGTGTTCTTCACATTTTTTCGGAAATCTATCAAATTAAAACTACATTTTCTATGTAATGGTTTTAAATTTGCGATACCGTCACCACTATCGGAACCGTCTCAATGAGAATAAGATTCTGAAAAAAATTAAATTTTTTGGTAATTTTTTAATCGAAAAATTGCCCGGGGGACAATTCGAACAGGTTGGCGAATGTTGGGGGCGGCGTGCTTATTTACAAAGTTCGAAAGTAGTGCCAAAAAATCGTGATAGTACATAAGATTTAGAGGGTGTTTGCAAGAGCTTATGAAAGCTACTTCTTCATAACTTTTACTTAAAGTTACTTAAAGTGGCGTTTGACTTAAAGCAGTGAGTGTTTGCAAATGTATTTTTAAAAATTACTTAAAGCAGTTAAAATAATTTTGTGGTGTTTGCAATAGTTAGCGAAATGCAGTTTTTGAATGTTTCATCCACACATGCACAATTATGGTTATATTTAAAAATAAAATAATATAATTGAATTAATACGCTTATTACACTAAATTTCACAATTTATTTGATGTAAGCATTTATTTTTAGAAAGTATAACTTTATTTGAAAGTTGTTAATATAAATATGTCGTTGTTAAGTAATTTTTTTTTCTTTTATGAATTTCTTTGTATTCTGTTTCGTTATTACTTTTTCTTTAATTATTTTTTATTATTAATTAAAACACCACAATTTAAAATTATAGAGAATATCACGTAAATGAGGAAAGAAAGAAATTATGAGAAATCTTTTTCTCATTAATTAAGACTTAAATAATATATTAAGAGAAATTTAAGGAATATATAAGTAGAAGCAGTTTATGGAAGCACCTCATGACATGCTTTTAGGCTTCTGCTTATTTTTGACTTTTTTTAAGAGAAGGAGAAGCAAAAACATGAATTGCAAACACTAAATAAATGCTTTTCATTGACTTAAAGCCCATAAGCTCCTTTTAAAAGCTCTTGCAAACACCCCTTAATGCTTTTATGCTATTTATTTTAATGGGTGAGAATATGATCCAAAGCAACTAATTTAATTCAATAACAACTCACATCCACATGAAACGACTTTCAGAAAAGTTGAATCGTATGTATAGAAAGAATATTCTAAGGGTATATACGAAAGGACTAATTAACTAGTAAATTAGTAAAAATTAAAAAAGAACGGAATGATTAACTAAGAACCGAAAAAGCTGATTAGTACGTAATAGATAAAATAGAATTTCTGGCAATCGACTGGCACAAGTGAGTAGTGACTAGTGACATTACTAACTACTAAGACAACACTCATCCGGCTTCCATGACCCCAAGTCCCCAACCGTCAATTACACAAATGTTTCTCCTTGCAAATTTGATACAAATTTTGTAAACACATTAAGCTTTAAAACACTTCTAAGAGATTTTCTGAGTCATTTCAATGCGTTTATAAATTTTTTATAAAATCTCCCCAAATGTTTCCCCCTGCAGAGATTATTACAAAGAATAATTAATGGAACAACTATACTTGTACATAATTATCACTCGCAGGTCCCAACCCACAACTAGGGATGTGCATTTGGATCGGATCAGATCGAATCGAGGCTGGTAGTCGATTTCGATCCTGATGAAATGATGGTCGAAATCAAATCAATTTAAAACGATCCGATTTGATCCAAAATCATGTGATTTCGATCCGATTCGATTGCGATCTTTTTTTTTTCTTATTTATTTTAATATCAATGGAACAAACATACATGATTGATTATTTTGCATCTAAAACTAAAGAAAACTTAAATAAACATGAATACAATGACAATTCAAAATAAATTAACATACATAAGTGGACTTCTCCTTACAAAATACTAACCCAATGTTTAAATAGAAATCCCAAAAAAGGAGACATGCGAGCAAAACGACGAGCGAAAGAATAAACATTTCCCGGCCTTCGTACTTAAAGGGTTTGTTGTGCTAGCGTTGTGACTCAGACTTAGAGGCTTTTATACTATTTTTTGTTTCATTCCTGCTTGATGATGCATAATCTGCCCCACCCTCGGAGAGGGGCGGAAAAGTGGATACCCTATAAAAATATTGTCTAAGGTCTTGTGGGTAAGTACGTAATGGCCATGACCCTCCTCCTCCCGGATACAGATGGATGGCCCAGACTTTGGAGATGGTACCCCCGAGTCACGACCTGAAAACACCCACCAAAGGTACTCAGTCTACACACTCGGAGAAAGGTACCCCCACGTTCGACCAACATCTCTTAAAGGAATGCAGCGAGGTCACGCGGGCCTAAACACGTTCCCCTCAACAACCCACGACCCATCTAAAAAAAGGGACATGACGAACAACCAGGAGACCCCCCAACCCCAAAGGAACGACTCCCCTCAGAGCATTCAACACTTCACGAGACGTTCGAGGAACTATCACCAACACTTAGCTAAAATTGAGGAAACATGAGCACACAACAAACATTAAGGGCACGAGTAAAGACAAGGCAAGGTCAAAAGACCCACACTAATCGCATATCCACAGTTCAACGACCCCAGGTCTCATTAGCAACAAACGACCCACAAAGACAAATTAAGCCAACCACGACCTCCGACTCTACCTAGAAGACGCATAATTTATTCTCATCTCTCCCAACCACCCTAATAAATGAGGAAAGACCATCCCCCATTGGTCCAACTCATTTATTGGGACGACAAGCAACAAACACTATTGGTGCAGAATATTCATTAGCGAAAACCGAATTACATGCAATGACTCATATTACCCCCAAAGACCATTGATACAGAAATCATTATTATTCGTTCAGACGGACCATCAGCCATTGGCCACTACCAGACAGACGACCTTATTGGCGTAGAAGACCCTCGTACCATTGAGCGACAACAAAGACGGCAAGACCGGCCCTCCAATGGCCAAAGACTCCTGGGACTTACACTATAAATAGTCCCCCATTTTCAACAACTGAATCAACTAAATCAACTCCAACAAGCTCCAACTTTCAAGCACTAATCTACTCCACACAAAAGTAGTTGTATTCTCCATTACTACACACCTTACTTGTACTTAGAATTTATCGCATTCTTCTAGCTCTAACTCGTGTACCTCACACGACCCCTTGTACTTTACTCAAAGCCCTTAATAAAAATATTGTGTCTCCTTTCTTCAAACTCGAGATTGACGTTTCGAACACAAATACTTGAGTAACTATATCCCCATACCCCATGACTATCCGGGCCCGGACGATATTGCCTCACCACTACTTTTTTCAAAACGAAAACGTGGTCTTTTTTTGACCAAGGAAACGATGTTAAGTGTTATATCTTTTTAATATTTTAAGTTAATTATTAGCATTTTATTAGCATTATATATAAATATATAATATTATATATATACTATTATGTATTTATTTATTTTTAAAAAACAAGATGAGTATTCGATTCAATTCGATTTTTAACCTCTGAAATCGAGAATCAAATCAAAAGGAGGTTCGATCCTAAGGCAAAAATCAAAAGTCGGATCAAATATTTGATTAGATTTTCGGATCGGATCATTCAGTCGATTTTCATCCGATTCGATCTATTCGATTTTTTTTGCACAACGCTACTCACAACTCAAAGAAATCTCATTTTTTTAATGTGATATTATCCACTAAAAAATCTTAATTAAGTATAGAGAGAGAGAGAGAGAGAGATAGACAACCTTGCCCCGCTGATTCCCCATTGTTCATCTTTGACCACCACTAGTCACCAAAACGCCTCCCCTAGATAAACACTTCATATAATTCTTTACCCGTCTCTTTCTTCTACACACACATGAACTTTGCTTTTCTTTCTAGTTATCTATCGCCCTTCTTTTTCATTGTAGTCAAACATAGTTAAAATTGATAACATCAGATTAGACTACTAGAATAGTCTCTCCTTTATTTAATTGTTATGTGAGATGACTAGTGGAATAGTCGAGGCCTCATAAGTCATAACAAGTTATTACTAAGATAATGTTGTCTCAAAGGATCAGACCTTAACTTACATTATTTCAGCCAGTATATCTATAACTACTGTTGAAAAATTGGTGTTGCACCAATATTATATAATTTATTTCAATAAATTTCTATTTATGAAATTGGAATTTCTTTAGCTCAATGAAATCTACATTTCGTGTAGATGAACCTAGTATATTTAATTGTTCAAAACCAATTTGGGATGAATGAGAAATTAAATGATAAAGTGAGCTAGTTGACATAAGTTGTATTGGTGGAAGAAAAAAAAATAAGTGGAAAGGTGAAAAATCACCATCCCACATGAAAAAAAAAGCTAACTTTTACACCTTATTAGTTGTTTGTTTGTGATAAGGGTTTGGGCCCCAAGGGGTACCACAAATCTTTGAAGGGGAGAAGACTTATATGGGCTATGCTTTAATTCAAGCCAACACGCGCGCGCGCGCCGCCGCCGTCGTCCGTTCGGACCGGGCCCGGACCCAGGTCGTGGGCCACAGGCCTGGGCTTGGGCTTGGGCTTCCCTATCAAATAAAGCAACAAATTAATAATTAATTAAATCGTGATTATGTGTAAATATCTGATCGAATGAGTGTGTCTAGTGGCTGAAAATCTGGCGGGAAATGTCCAGTCAGCAAACAGTCACTACGCACCCAGTCAGCAGAAACAATGTCACCTTTCATCCGAATAGGTGTATAGTCAGTCGAAGTGGTGCAGGTTCTGGCGGGAAAGCTGTGACGTGGAACGGATGTGTCCGTCCAGTCACCCCCTAGGCCCACTTTCGACATCTATAAAAGGCAGGCTCCTCCTCTTCCAAAAACACACAATCAAATACATTATTTCTTACTTTCAGTTTTGTTCCGAGAGTTCAAAACGTTCTTCTGTTTCGCCGTTCTTAATATTTAAAGTGCTGCTATATTAAGAGATATTCGAGTTATCTTGGGAAACGAATTGCCGATCAAACCGTAAGCACCGAGCGGGGCAAATATCGTTTTAAAGAGAAAGAGTTCAACTCTTGCCTCGACTTTAAATACTGGTTTGTTTTCTGTTATACACCTATTACCATTAACAATTTTAAAACGATATTTCGCTTGTTGTATTTCAGAAAAATGGTGACCATATCGCCTGTCCACAGTAGCGGCGAGAAGCCGGAAAAGTTTTCCGGCACTGATTTCAAAAGGTGGCAACAGAAGATGCTGTTCTACCTTACGACCTTGAACCTGTCAAGGATGCTGACCGAAGATGCTCCTGCGGTGACAGAAGACCTGACTGATCCTCGTCCAAGGGCTGCCTTCGACGCTTGGAGTCAAAGTGACTTTCTGTGCAGGAACTACATCTTAAATGGATTAGACAACTCACTGTACAACGTCTATTCCACCATCAAGACGTCAAAGGAACTTTGGACGTCCCTCGACAAGAAGTACATAACAGAAGATGCTGGGTTGAAGAAGTTCATCGTTGGCAAGTTTCTGGACTTCAAAATGAGCGACTCAAAGACGGTGACGAGTCAGGTTCAAGAGTTGCAACTGATCCTACATGACCTTGATGCAGAGGACATGAAACTCAGTGAATCCTTCCAAGTTGCTGCTATGATAGAGAAGTTGCCGCCGTCCTGGAAGGAGTTCAAGAACTATCTCAAGCACAAACGCAAAGAGATGAATCTTGAAGACTTGATAGTCAGACTTCGGATTGAAGAAGATAATCGAATGTCTGAGGCCAAGCCAAAGTAGATGCAGATGGAGGCTAGAGCCCACGTGGTGGAACACAAGCCCAACTCTAAGAAGAGAAAGAATCAGGGCAATGGTGGAGGGCAACAAAAGAAGAAAAAGAAGTTCAAAGGGAACTGCCACAACTGTGGAAAGCCGAACCACATGGCTAAAGACTGCCGACTCCCGAAGAAAGACAACCAGAACCCGAACCAGTCCAACCAGGTTGCTGTGTGTTAACGGGTTTGATATTATTCCCTATTTAGCGAGTATATTTTTGGGTTGGAACACCGATCCCGACCCGAGGGGATTGTTGGTTTTTATTGATTTGGGGCTGGACTCGGATATTTTTCGAGGTGCCTACGTATCCCCCGATTGGGAATCAAGCCACTCGTAGTTCTTGTTCTTTGTGTTGATTATTTGGAGTATGTCGATTTTATTGATTGTGTTGTTTTTGTATCTGTTGAAAGAGTTGACTTTTGTGAAGCCTTCAGAAAGAAATGAGTTCTCCCTCTCCTCTGAAGCCTTTTCTCTTTTAGTTTTATAGAGAACATGAGTTCCCTTGGGAGCCCCTCCTTCTGATCTCTCATCTCTACCTTTTATAGAAGTCTTTTAGGGACATGTATCACTGTGCATGTGTTCACAGGTGTCATTATGCATGTGTGAAGAGATAGGTTTTATCTGTTTGGTATATCTGCTGACGGGGTACTGACCAGGATGAATTATCCTCTCCGATAGCTTCAATGTGCTCTGATGAACTGGCTCATTGGTTTCCTTCTCTTCGATGGGCGGTACCTATCGGAAACGCTGGATAAGTGGGAGGGAATGCTCGTCCGATGCTGTTGTAGTTCCGATAGTGGTCCATTGTTAGGTTGTCTTCTTCTGATGTGCACTCTGATAGGTGTTTCTATCTTGATCTTGGGTTCCGTAAATTGGGCATGTTTTCGAGGGGTCTGATTTGATTTCCGAGGGCTTTACTTTGTCTCCGAGGGCTTTGCTTGGCCTTCGTGAAGTAGTGTTTTAGTATCCAAGCCCTCGTAGAATGTCTTCCAACGTTCCTTGTGCTTAGACAAGGCTTTCTTGTTCAGACAGGGCAATGTTCTTGCATTCAGGTCTTTATGACGTGCGCTCCGAGGGGTTCTAGGTTTTGATAGTGCATTTTTATCCCGCTTTGGCCCTCGGGGTGAGTTCTCCGATAGCTTTTAGACATCGGAGGGTGTAGGGGTGTCCTCGTATTTTGGGGAACTCGGGGTCTTCGCCGTGTGATACGGGTATTTTGTTGTTACGAGTATAAATCATATAATAATATCTCCGGAAACTTTAGTAATCGAATTATGGTATGTTTTAAGCACGTGGATTTTGACCCTGTTAACAAACTCTCCCAGTTTTTAGTGCAGTTGACTGCACTAGAAACTTAAAAGGTCGAAAGTCACGATGGTCCTGGTATCGCAGCCTTCAGTCATCGGGGTCGTCGAAAGCACTGATTTCGAGCTTTTAGAGTATTGTACGTAGTATCAGGACATCTTAGTGTCCTTATAGGCATCGTAGGGGCTGCCTTGACCCTTTTAAAGCATCGTAGAGTTATCAGGGAACTTGTAGATTTTGGTCAGGTATTATACCGTGAATGTCTCA
The DNA here is from genome assembly GCA_948329865.1 of Linaria vulgaris. NCBI lineage: Eukaryota > Viridiplantae > Streptophyta > Magnoliopsida > Lamiales > Plantaginaceae > Linaria > Linaria vulgaris. Next base: position 113,729,148 of record OX415249.1, on the reverse strand, counting down.
TAAGGCATCGTAGATCCTCGAGAGGAATTCGAGTCGCATCCAGGACTTGGAAAACCTTGGGAGGGTATCGTAGAACTCTTCTGGGGTGTCGTAGACATTCGTCATCGACGTTTATGTCTGTTTAACACATGTCTCCCAAGTTCTTGGCCTTGCTTTTGATGAGACGAGGGGATTATTGTGATTGCCTTTTCCGAGGCGAGAGGTTTCCGATGCCTTTGAAATGTGCCCTCGTGGGATTAATATCGGGGAATTAATTATAATTAATGTCGTGGCATTTAATATATGCGATTAAATGCAATTAATGGTGGTTTAATGCCACGTTCAGGAGTGGTGCGTGGGCCGAGGTATTCGGACCGTTACCCCTTCCCTAACCGAAGAGGCGTGATGGTTTATAACCCACTAGGCACGATTTCCAATCATGGGGTGTAAAGAGGTTTAGTGGGTAATTAATGCCTTTATTGGGCCTAGGGTTTATAAATACTTCTCTTTCCAATTATATTCTCACTTGCAATTTTTAGGCGAAAAAAATTTATCCCGCTTAACTTCTCTTTCTGCAAAAAAGCTTTCTAATCTTCTTAAGATCTATCTAATGGCGTCTCTACCCACAACCAATTTGGTGTCTGCCACTTCTGGCATTGGCGGGGCGACGGGGGCTATTTTTTTGTCTTCTCGAAAAAGAAGCACGACGGCGGTGATGGGGGGCCGGTGGTAGCGGGTAGTGAAAGGAAGGCGAGAAAGTCGAAGAAAAATGCTGACAAGGGTGGTGCTCCTCGAGCTACCCAGAGGGTTGAAGCGACAGTTAGCACTGCTTCAGAGGAGGAGATTCGAAAGTTGTTCACCGAATACGGTGCTTCAGGCCGGAACGTGGAGGTGACGGTTCCGTCAGCAGATCAAAGGGGTAATTCTCCTCCGTCGAAGCACTTAACAGTGTACTATTCCCAGGTAAAGGCGGGATTGCGTTCCTTTTTCCCGCTTTTTTACTGCGAAATTTTTAAGTATTGCAATGTATGCCCTAGTCAACTCACCCTCAATTCTTTCACGGCCCTAGCTTTATTTATCTTCTGGTGTTTGGTGAGGGGAATTGAATATACGAGGGATAGGTTTTTTGCAATTTTTGAGTTGAAGGTGTCTCCGGGGGGGGGGGGGGGGGGGGGGGCTCCTTACTACTGTTTTAGTCATCGGGACAAAGATGACCGTATCTCCGAGGGCAATGTCAGTTCTCACAGCACATGGAAGAATAAATTTTTCTACATCTGTCCCACCGAGAGGAAATGGGACATGCCACTTACTTGGAGGGAGCCCAAATTCCCAGAGAGGGTGTTGGACGATACATTGGTGTTTTCACCAGTGTTTTCTGCGAAACCTTTGGTGGAGTCGAGGGATTTTGCTCGTCTCTATCGGACCGCGGGCTTGCGACATATTACCCCGATAGACAAAATCAAGACCCCTCTGGCTATCCCTGCGAAATACTTCAACTCTTTTGGTAAATTATTATACTTATACTTCTTATTTTATAGGTATTTCTTCTCGTTTATCTAACTTTTAGCTGTTTTTGCAGTGGACGTTTTACGGCCGTATATGGTGGAAGGTGCTAGCGGTTCGGGTGGTAATGAGGAGATGGGAATTCAGGAAGGGAAGTTGACGGTGGGAGAAGACAAAGTCCCCGGGGCTGCGGAGGGTGATACCGAGCAAGCAGGGACTCGTTTAACGACTTCGACAGCCATATCCCGATCATCTAGTGGAACGTCTGATACCCCGGAAGAAACGGAGTTGGACGTGACTTCTGCGGATGCGGTCCTCGTGGGGGCTTTCTCACTGGGAGAAGGGGACGAGGATGTAGGGATAGGGGGGATGCCCTTGCCCCCCTTAGGTGTTGTCGGCATATCTTCGCCCTCGGAGGCATCAGGGGGATTCGTTGGAGATACTATTGGCAACCCCTCCCAAAGGTACGTATCTCTTCTTAGTTTTAAGTGATATTGAGATACTTACATATTTACTTATATGAAACTCTGTTTTGGATAGACAAAGGAGAGGCCCTCCCTGCGGAGAACGAAGGAGTATCTCAGGAGGATGCTCCAGATTTGGGTAAGCTTCTCAAGATTAAACATTTCCCTTTTTAGTTTCCCCTTAGGGAACAACTTACTTACCCGAGAATTTTTAATACGCATGGGGTAATAATTTATTTAATTTTGAAGGAGGATCCTTTCCCTCGGATCCTTACGTTCCTTCAACTTTCGATGATCCGATGCTCTTATTGGATGAGCTGATGGTTGCAGCTCCTTCTTTTACGGATCATCCTGCTCAAAATTTGTTTGCCGCTATTCAATCGGACAGTCCCGTGGTTACTCAAGTACCCATATCGGGGGGGAGTACCTTTAGGGGGACCTTCGTCTTCGAGTATTCCAGCCTCAGGACGAGAGCCTAGCTCGGAAGAGGCTAAGGTGGCCCTCGATACAGTCACCCGATACCTATCGGCTGCCAACTCTCTGCCATCGGAGGGGTGGCAATTTGTCCAGACTTGCACGAATTGTGTGGCTATGCTGGTAAGATCTAATTTCTACTTATCTAATTCCTTTAGGACCCATTGTTGGGATCTTTATTCTTCTATTTTGCTTTCTAGGCACCAAAAATGCTTCCTCTTCTATTACTCAAGGTTGAGAAGTTGCAAAAGTTGGCGAACGCAGTGGAAGAAAGGTCTCGGAAGATAGAGGAAGAGAATAAGGATCTCCGAGAAAAGATGGGGAAGTATGAAGAAGCGTGGGCTAAGATCACGCAGCAGAACCAAGAGTTAAGGGGGGGAAACAAGCGGCTCCAGTCTTACGTATCGGAGATGGAGGCCTCGGGGTTGGTATTAAAAGAAAAGGTTACCTCCCTTGAGGAGGAGAATATTGCATGGGAGGTAAAGTAGAAGGAGTTGGAGCATAGTTTGTATCAAGCACTTGGCCAGATGGATGCTCTTACTGAAGAGTTGTCAAAAGCTCCGGTTTCGGGAGGCAACACCTCCGAGGAGATGCAGCAGAGGATGGTTGCTGCTGTGAAGCAAGCCCAGGAGGATGCCATTACCCACGTCAAGGAGCTATATGTCCGTAAAAATCATGGATACTTGATCGGACATGTAATATGGGGGTTCCTTCAATGCTTCGGGCAAGTGCGTAGGAAGATAGCTCCCAATGTAGATCCGCGTCTGATAAATATAACGGAGATGCAGAAGCCCACGCTGGAACAAGCCTATAATCTTTTTGTGAAGAGTAGTTCTCAGCTTCCTCCTTCCTCTTCTGCCCCGACTCGGGTTCCCTTAACTGCCGTGGTCCCCCTGCCTACAACTCGTGCTCCTCCCGGTATGGGGGCCCATGCTGGTCCTTCTGGTGCTCCCCCTTCTACAAGTGCTCCGACTCTCGCCCCCACAATTGGGTCAACCCCCACTTTCACGAGTGCTCTACCCCCCCCCCCCCCCCCCCCATCTTAGAGGCTTTTTATTATTTTTAAGAACAATTGTACTTTGTTTTTTATTGGAATGAAACTTATCTTTTCCGTGTTAATAGTCGTCATAACTTTTCAGCACGTTATGAATACTTGGATCCTTTCCTTTAATTGTAGAACTTAAGATTGAGTTTAAAGAAATGAAGTTCATTCTTACTGGCCAAAAAAATTACTTAGCATAACGTGCCTGTTTGCAGTCCAAACTTTGGAGATACATTTTCTCTAAATAGAGGTACCCCCCGACACGTAATCGTAGTTATAACATAGCTTGGGCAGCTCAAACTTAATTCGGTCATCCGAGGAAAGATTCCTAAGTATATATAGGTGCTTGGAGTTTAGTGAATATTCTCACGTACTTTTAAAGAATCATTCTGGTAGGATTATTCACATTCTGGTTACGAATAAAGGTTCTCCGGGTAAGCGCCCACGGAGAACCTCTCCGAGGCCACTGGACCACCTATTTCCTTCCTTTACAAGTCTTTTACAGATTTCGCATATATACTTATATAGCAATCAGAAAATCTTATGATTTTCAAGGAGATATCCAAGATTGGAATCGAATCATGCGAGTTTGGAGAAATAAAAACTTATCTTCGATACGTAATCGTCCCGTGGCAGTAGCACCTGTTTTCCGTTTTGGTTTTGGCGGCGATCTCCTCGGGCTTGCTCAAGGATTCAACGGCGGTTCCCACAGATGGCGCCACTTTGTTAACGGGTTGGATATTATTCCCTATTTAACGAGTATATTTTTGGGTTGGAACGCCGATCCCGACCCGAGGGGATTGTTGGTTTTTATTGATTTGGGGCTGGACTCAGATATTTTCCGAGGTGCCTACGTATCCCCCGATTGGGAATCAAGCCACTTGTAGTTCTTGTTCTTGGTGTTGATTATTTGGAGTATGTCAATTTTATTGATTGTGTTGATTTTGTATCTGTTGAAAGAGTTGACCTTTGTGAAGCCTTCAGAAAGAAATGAGTTCGCCCTCTCCTCTGAAGCCTTTTCTCTTTTAGTTTTATAGAGAATATGAGTTCCCTTGGGAGCGCCCCCCCTCTTCTGATCTCTCATCTCTACCTTTTATAGAAGTCTTTTAGGGACATGTGTCACTGTGCATGTGTTCACATGTGTCATTATGCATGTGTGAAGAGATAGGTTTTATCTGTTTGGTCTATCTGCTGACGGGGGTACTGACTAGGATGAATTATCCTATCCGATAGCTTCAATGTGCTCTGATGAACTGGCTCCTTGGTTTCCTTCTCTACGATGGGTGGTACCTATCGGAAACGTTGGATAAGTGGGAGGGAATGCTCGTCCGATGCTGTTGTAGTTCCGATAGTGGTCCATTGTTAGGTTGTCTTCTTCTGATGTGCACTCTGATAGGTGTTTCTGTCTTGGTCTTGGGTTCCGTAAATTGGGCATGTTTCCGAGGGGTCTGATTTGATTTTCGAGGGCTTTGCTTTGTCTCCGAGGGCTTTGCTTGGCCTTCGTGAAGTAGTATTTTAGTATCCAAGCCCTCGTAGAATGTCTTCCAACGTTCCTTGTGCTTAGACAAGGCTTTCTTGTTCAGACAGGGCAATGTTCTTGCATTCAGGTCTTTATGAAGTGCGCTCCGAGGGGTTCTATGTTTTGATAGTGCATTTTTATCGCGCTTTGGCCCTCGGGATGAGTTCTCCGATAGCTTTTAGACATCGAAGGGTGTAGGGGATGTCCTCGTATTTTGGGGGACTCGGGGTCTTCGCCGTGTGATACGGGTATTTTGTTGTTACGAGTATAAATCATATAATAATATCTCCAGAAACTTTAGTAATCGAATCATGGTATGTTTTAAGCACGCAGATTTTTACCTTGTTAACATTGTGGTTCAGGACAAAGGCGTTCCGGTCGACATGGGTGACCTGATGCTTACTGCAGTTGTCTTCGAGGCTAACAGGGTGGACCATCCAAAGGAGTGGTTTGTCGACACCAGTGCCACCCGCCACGTCTGTTCCGACCGAGACATGTTCTCCACATACTACTCATTCAACAACCGGAAGTTGTACATGGGGAACTCTGCAACGTCTAACATCATCGGAAGTGGAAGAGTGGTGCTAAAGATGACTTCGGGCAGAGAGATAACCTTGATTGATGTATTGCATGTTCCAGATATTCGAAAGAATTTAATATCTGGTTATGCACTTGATGCAAGTGGTCTTAGACTAGTGTTTGAGTCTGGTAAATTGGTGCTCACTAAGAATGGGCACTTGATGAATGTAATGACTGTAAAACGTGACCTCGAAAAGAATAATAAAACTATTACTTCTGCTTATTTGGTTGAGTGTTCAGATTTATGGCATGTTAGATTAGGACATGTTAGCTTTAATACTCTACGAAAACTAGTAAGCTTAGAATTATTGCCTTCATTCAATATCGAATCTCAAAATAAATGTGAGATTTGTGTAGAGGCCAAATTAATCAAACTACCGTTTCCTTCTGTAGAAAGAAACACTGAACCTCTAGACTTAATTCACACTGATATATGTGATTTAAAGTTTGTGCAAACTAGAGGTGGTAAAAAGTACTTCATTACTTTTATTGATGACTGCACAAGATACTGCATAGTATACTTATTAAGAAGTAAAGATGAAGCTTTACAAGCTTTTAAAATCTACAAACTTGAGGTTGAAAATCAACTTGGCAAACAAATAAAAACTATCCGAAGTGATAGAGGTGGAGAATATGGAGCTCCATTTGACGAATTTTGTGCTTCTTCAGGCATCATTCATCAAACTACAGTCCCTTATTCACCACAATCAAATGGAATTGCTGAACGCAAAAATTGTACTCTTAAAGAGATGATGAATGCCATGTTGATCAGTTCTGGTTTACCACATAATTTGTGGGGGGATGCAATCCTCTCAGCAAATCATATACTAAACAAGCTACCTCACAAAAGTAGAAACGAAACCTCTTATGAGTTATGGAAAGGTCAAAAGCCTTCATATAAATACTTAAAAGTATGGGGGTGTCTATCAAAGGTAGAAGTACCTAAACCGAAACAAGTGAAGATAGGACCTAAGACGGTTGGCTGCATATTCATTGGTTATGCGCACAACAGTAGTGCCTATCGCTTCTTAGTACATAAGTCCTCAATTCCTGATATTAATGAAAATATGATCATTGAATCAAGGAATGCAGTATTCTTTGAAAATATATATCCTTGCAAAGAAAGGAAAGAATATGGTTCCCTTAAAAGAACCAATGAAGCTGTTAGGGATTATCATCAAGAAGATGAAGAACCCAGACGCAGTAAAAGGACTAAAACAGCTAAAAGTTATGGTCCTGATTTTCTAACTTATATGTTAGAAAACGAACCAAGGACAATAAGTGAAGCCTTGTCCTCTCCAGAAGCTCCCTTTTGGAAAGAAGCTATCAATAGTGAAATAGAGTCTATTTTGCACAACCACACATGGGAGTTGATTGATCTCCCAGCGGGTAGCAAACCTTTGGGCTGCAAATGGATACTGAAGAGAAAGTATAAAGCAGATGGATCTATTGACAAGTACAATGCCAGATTGGTAGCTAAAGGGTTTAGACAAATAGAAGGCCTTGACTTCTTCGACACATATTCACCTGTGACTAGGATCACATCAATTAGAGTGCTCATTGCTATTGCTGCATTGAAAGGTCTGGAAATACATCAAATGGATGTCAAGACGGCATTTCTAAACGGTGAATTAGATGAAGAAATTTACATGGAACAACCTGAAGGGTTTGTTGCTCCAGGAAAGGAGAAAAATGTGTGTAGACTCATTAAGTCACTGTATGGGCTTAAACAAGCGCCAAAGCAGTGGCACGAAAAATTTGACAGAACGATGTTGTCAAATGGTTTCAGAATTAATGAGTGTGATAAATGCGTATACGTAAAAGGCACACCTAAAGATTAGGTGATCGTCTGTCTATATGTAGATGGCATGTTAATCATGGGTAGCAATCATGACTTAGTCATGAATACCAAGAAAATGTTGACCAAACACTTTGACATGAAAGACTTAGGGGTCGCCGATGTCATATTAGGGATAAAAATCAATAAGATGTCAAATGGGATCGTGTTGTCACAATCTCATTATATTGAGACTATACTTAAGAAGTACAATGCATATGACGGTCCTCCGGCTAAGACGCCAGTAGACTTGAGTCTACACTTAGGCACAAATCATGGCGAACCTGTCTCTCAAGTAGAATATGCCAGGATAATAGGTTGTCTCATGTATATCATGAACTGCACTCGTCCGGATATTGCTTACTCAGTTAATAAATTGAGTAGATTTACGAGTAATCCAAACAAAGATCATTGGAAGGCGTTAATTAGAATACTTAGGTATTTAAAACACACCTTAGATTATGGATTACATTACGGTAGATATCCAACTATATTAGAAGGATATAGTGATGCGAACTGGATATCAGACTCTAACGACACTAAATCCACCAGCGGTTATGTCTTTACCATTGGAGGTGGAGCTGTGTCGTGGAAGTCCTCAAAACAAACATGTATAGCTCGCTCCACGATGGAATCCGAGTTTATTGCCGTGGATAAGGTTGGTGATGAAGCAGAATGGCTTCGAAACTTTCTTGAGGACATTCCTTGTTGGAATAAGCCACTGCCTGCTATTCTAATACATTGCGACAGCCAAACAGCTATTGGAAGGGCACAAAGTGGCATGTACAATGGTAAGTCTAGACATATTCGCCGTAGACATAATACCATAAGGCAGTTGATCTCTAATGGTGTCATTTCCATTGATTAGGTAAAATCGAAGGAAAACTTATCGGATCCATTGACTAAAGGCCTACTAAGAGATCAAACATACTGCTCATCGAGGGGAATGGGTTTAAAACCCAACGCTAAAGAATCTTTGTGATGGAACCCAACCATGTAGATTGGAGATCCCAAGATCTTGGTTCAAAGGGACAACGAAATTATAAGGATTCAGTGATAGCATTTTGGAACTAACTCCAGCTCATTCTTGTGTACGATAAATATGCTACATGTAGAAAGGGTAAGGTTAAGTTTAACTCTTAATGATTCCTAAGCCTAATTAGGCATAGTATGACAGAATACTCTTGGAAGGAGATCACCTATGTAAGTGTGAAGTTTGGCCGCTTCATAAGAAAACACTTATGAACCCCAAGAGCTGTCCAGGGCCAAAACGGACACAACCATGAGAATCAAAAGATGTTAGGGGAGTTATTGTGTGAATACAGTTGTCTTGGTTTACACCAACAGCTGAACGGTTCAAGACATCACGTTCACTGATCAGCTAAGTAAATCCGATGTATTTCACTAAGAAAGGTTCAAAGCCAAAAGCTACCTATCCTGATGCAGTAAGCTCTCCGCCTGAACTCTCTCGAATGTACACATTGAATTTTCATTCATGTGGGGGATTGTTGGAAAATTGGTGTTGCCCCAATATTATATAATTTATTTCAATAAATTCCTATTTATGAAATTGGAATTTCTTTAGCTCAATGAAATCTACATTTCGTGTAAATGAACCTAGTATATTTAATTGTTCAAAACCAATTTGGGATGAATGAGAAATTAAATGATAAAGTGAGCTAGTTGACATAAGTTGTATTGGTGGAAGAAAATGAAATAAGCGGGAAGGTGAAAAATCACCATCCCACATGGAAAAAAGAGAGTTAACTTTTACACCTTATTAGTTGTTTGTTTGTGATAAGGTTTGGGCCCCAAGGGGTACCACAAGTCTTTGAAGGGGAGAAAACTTAGATGGACTATGCTTTAATTCAAGCCCACACGCGCGCGCGCGCCGCCGCCGTCCGTCCAGACCGGACCCGGACCCGGGCCTGGGCCGGGGTCGGGATCGTGGGTCGTGGGTCACGGGTCACGAGCCCGGGCCCGGGCTTGGGCTTCCCTATCAAATACTTATCTTTTTAGACAAAGTTTAATTAAGTAATTAATTAATTGTCTGAAAATAAATAAAGCAACAAATTAATAATTAATTAAATCGTGATTAGGTGTAAATATCTGATCGAATGAGTGTGTCCAGTGGCTGAAAATCTGGAGGGAAATGTCCAGTCAGCAAACAGTCACTACGCACTCAGTCAGCAGAAACAATGCCACCTTTCATCCGAATAGGTGTACAGTTAGCCGAAGTGGTGCAGGTTCTGGCGGGAAAGCTGTGACGTGGAACAGATGTGTCCGTCCAGTCACCCCCTAGGCCCACTTTCGACATCTATAAAAGGCAGGCTCCTCCTCTTCCAAAAACACACAATCAAATACATTATTTCTTACTTTCAGTTTTGTTCCGAGAGTTCAAAACGTTCTTCTGTTTCGCCGTTCTTAATATTTGAAGTGCTGCTATATTAAGAGATAGTCGAGTTATCTTGGGAAACGAATTGCCGATCAAACCGTAAGCACCGAGCGGGGCAAATATCGTTTTAAAGAGAAAGAGTTCAACTCTTGCCTCGACTTTAAATAATGGTTTGTGTTTTGTTATACACCCGTTACCATTAACAATTACATCCCGATTATCGTTTTCTTTGTCAAAATAAATTTAGTATATAAGCATATAACAGGAGCGTTTGTGCAATTGCATTTTTCTCAATATAAATGAAAACAACTCATGAGTGTGGAATAATGCATTAATAGTACTTTTCAAGTCGCAATGCTTTTTTGTTGATTGCTAATTAAATGCTATCCTACAAGTAAGCACCCGTGCAGTAATCCTATATCTATTCACTCTATATTTCTTGTGAATACTATCATATAGAAAAAAGAAATTAAGTAATAGCCTCACATAGTTACAACTTACAACTCCAGCTAGCGGCCTTATAACATTCCTAAATCCACTTACAGTGGCACATTAATTCTCCATTCAGCTTGAAAATTATTGATCGAAAATATTTTCATTTGCTGACTTGACAAACTAACTCAACACTTTACGTCGGACCGATCTAACGTAACACTTGTACCAACTTTATTTTTTAGAGACATGCATTGCAAGCGACAAAGTCACAAATTGAACTAAGAAGCAATGGACTCAACATAGATTCTCCAATTCTTAAGTCATCGAAAATTTAAGTAAAAGCTACCAAATCATAGAGCTCATTTGAGCGCGTGTGGGAAAAAATCACGTTTGGTATCTTAATTTGGCATCTGTTTCCTTTTCGTACCTTAATTTGTCACACCAACTTTTTGGTATCCTATGTTTGCAAACTTAATCACGATTGGTACCCACGCAGCGACGTCCCCAAATTCACCACCCTAATGTCTATGTGGCTCGTCGTTGACCCGTAAACCCTCAATTTTGACCAAATTAAGTCCATGTGGACATGCTGACTGGATAAAAAAAATTAAAAAATTATTTCTCCCTCCTAATAAATTAGCATTTCTAGTTTTTATATTTCTTTATAATTAATTTTATTATATAAATTTTAAAAATTATTATATAATTCTGTTTTAAAAAATATTATAACTAATGAATTTTAAAGAAAAAAAAAGTAAAACAAAATAAATTAAAACAAAAAAAGTTAAAAAATATAATAATCTTCAACAGCCACCCCCCCCCCCCCCACCCACCAGCCATCACCACCACCCATCACCGCCCTCTTTTGTCAAGATTGACAGCCCTGTACTCATATGAAAGTCCTAAATTTTTATCAACAAACATTATTAGTCTTCCCATAATTAACAACAACTATAAATATATCTTATCCATGAGATGTGGAAACCTTTGAGATTCAAAGCGAATCGAACACGCCACGAACACGAGCTCTGCCAAAAAGAGTAGAGGATCAGCTTTCGACCTGATGAGGAGGGTGGGTGGGGGTGATGAATTGGTAGTGGTGGGTGGTGGGTGGCGGTGATGGCTGGTGGTGTGGGGGATGTTGAAGAAGATGATTAATTATTATATTTTTTAACTTTTTTTGTTTTAATTTATTTTGTTTTACCTTTTTTTTTTGTTTTTCTTTAAAATTCATTAGTTATAATTATTTTTTAAAACAAAATTATATAATAAGTTTTTAAAATTTATATAATAAAATTAATTATAAAGAAATATAAAAACTAAAATTTATAATTTATTAGGAGGTGGAAATGATTTTTTAACTTTTTTTAATCCAGTCAACATGTCCACGTGGGTTTAATTTGGTCAAAATTGAGCTTGGACGAGTCAACGGTGAGCAACATAGACATTTGGGTGGTTAATTTGGGGACGCCGCTAAGGGGGTACCAATCGTGATTAAGTATGCAAACATAGGGTACCAAAAAGTTGGTGCGACAAATTAAGGTACCAAAAGAAAACAGAGGTCAAATTAAGGTACCAAATATGATTTTTTTCCTGGCGAGTGTTGGGAATTTGCCCATTTCAGACAACTTGGAACTAAGTCAAGTCGCCTACGTATTACATTTAGGAAGTTAAGTCGAATGTACTTCATTATTTCTCGATGAAGAATAATCTTCATTGAATTGAATAATTTTCCTAGAAGGTGGAGTCTTAGCTTAAATTAGCTCCCAATACAATGAACACGACTCTTCCACAACATATCCATGACTCTTGATCGAATTTGCGCTCATTATATGTTTAGGTTGTGCAGCGAGTAATGCTTTAGATTTGTGGGACCTCACTATTTAGCTGTAACTTTTTTTGTAGATGTCACTTTCGTAAATTGCTTCTTGGTTTATAAACAAATTCCTAAGAGCTTTACAGGAGTGTAAGATCCACCAAAATATGCATTTAAATATACATCGAATATAGATCAGACTAATAATACATCAATTCAGTTAATGCCTCAGCATTGCATTGCATGGTACTAGCCATTTTGGCTATAACTCATTCTCTAGGTGTTAGATTTGCAAACCACTTCTTGAGTTTAAAACTAGACTCCAAGATTTTCCAAAGTTGAGATCGAAATATACTTTCAAAAAAAAATCTAAATAATACATCTGTTAACGGGTTTGGAATTATTCCCTATTTAACGAGTTATTATTTTTGGGCTGGAACGCCAATCCCGACCCGAGGAGATCGCCGGTTTTTACTGCTTTGGGGCTGGGCTCGGATATCTTCCGAGGTGCCTACGTATCCCCCGATTAGGAATCAAGCCACTCGTAGTTCTTGTTCTTGGTGTTGGTTAATTTGGAGTATGTCGATTTTATTGATGTGTTGATTTTATCTGTTGAAAGAGTAGACCCTTGTGAAGCCTTCAGAAAGAAAAAGTTTTTCTCCCCTGAAGCCTTTTTTAGTTTTATAGAGAACACGAGTTCCCTTGGGAGCACCTCTCTTTACTCCCCTCCCGAGAGTGCGCTCTCCTCTTTCTCTCTCCCATCTTTCTCGGGATTTCCCACTTCTACCTTTTATAGAAGTTTTTCAGGGACAAGTGTCACTGTGCATGTGCTCACGTATGTCATTATGCATGTGCGAAGAGATATGTTTTTATCTGTTTGATATATCCGTTGACGGGGCGCTGACTAGGATGAATTATATTTTCCGATAGCTTCAATGGGCTCTGAGGGACCGGCTTCTTAGTTTCCTTCTCTCCGATAGGCGGTACCTATCGGAGGCGCTGGATAGGTGAGTGGGAATGCTTGTCCGGTGCTATTGTAGTTCCGATAGTGGTCCATTGTTAGGTTGCCTTCTTCTGAAGTGTACTCCGATAGGTGTTTATATCTCGGTTGCGAGTTAGGCGTGTCTTCCGAGGGGCCTGATTTGATTTCTGAGGGCTTATCTTGGCCTTCGTGAAGTAGCGTTTGGTGATACAGGCTCTCGGGATGAGTCCTTCGATAGGGGGTGATCTCGTATCCCGGGGGACTCGGGACCTTCGCCGTGCGACACAGGTATTTTGTGGTTACAAGTATAAATCATATAATATATCCGGTAATTTCAGTAATCGACTTATAGTATCTTTTAAGCAGGTGAATTTTTACCCTGTTAACAACATCGGAATCACATTAATTTTTAATCATTATGAAGTTACAGATTTGGTTATAACTCATTCTACGCTTGTCGATTTGCAAACTAGACTTCAAGATCTTTCAAGAATATAAAATGCATCATATTTGAAATTGAGAAGAAACATCGGCATGTAGGTCGAATTCCAACCCATGCCAGCTCTAGACACTTTACTTCTTCGTGCAAGATTCTAGAGGATTTATTTGACCCTCTTGTGCTATTTTTTTGGTATACTTTGGATAAATGGCAGAAATAAAGATCAAAAACAGTTGAATAGGTCGAAATTCATGAAAATACATGAGAAAATAACAATAAGTCGAAAAATAATTCCACCATATTCTTATAACTTTGCGTAGCTTCACTATTGTTACCATAACCTAAATCACCTCCACACCGTCAAATATCTTGGAGCACCGATCTCGCACTAGCGACTTCAATGGCCATGCTTCATCTTAAGACGCTTTACAAATTCATAGTTCTAAGATTTTCTAGTTCTTTCATTGTAATATAATGAATAATCATATAAAATTTGTAAAGAACGTAACAAATGAGTAATATTGTAGAAGAGTTGAAGCAAGTGGAGAACAAATCTAAGTCAAAAATTATATAATTAGAGAAAATTAGAATAATTTAAGGTTTATACATTTGTCTCTCCTCCATAATAATTAGAAATTATTTTACAAAATTAATAACCATGAGTATATAATATATATTATTAAATAATGCTCAAATTTATGCGGAATTATATATTAATATTTAATATTTAATATTTTTAATAAACGTATTAAGGCGCTTTGATTTTTTTTTTTTCGAATTTGGTGAATTGGAGCACCATTATCCCCACCCGTTCTCGCACCCGCATCCTACTTATGTGACTTAGACTATAACTATATATGTTGTACTTGTGATTCGCTTTCTGTATTACAGACTAGACATCGATGTCTTTCGAGTTTCGACGACATGAATTTTTGCGTGATTCGATCTATAAAAATAGAAGCGAATCGTGAAAGTTGTGTTTAATTTTACCTTTGACCACTTTCAACTTTCAACTTTAAGGGATTTATATCCCAACTCAAACTATTGTAACTTCTACAGATCGTGACACGTATCATTACCAAAATATGTTACATCACACGGTAAATTTGAAGCAAAGAACTTACTTATTTAGACCAAATATATCTTTTGTGGCTATTATTTTGCAACGTCACTTACAAAATAATTACATCATTAAAATCTTGGTCACGAAGTCTAAGAACATGATTCAGTCAAGTATTTTCCTTATTGAAGGCTACGTCCTAATTAAACGGCTTCTATAATGCATGATTGCATGCACTTATTAACCACCTTGGCAATTGCATGTGCTGTTTTTTGAAGTTTTCCTCTGCTCTCTCGGTTGTTCCTATATCCTACACCGAGTAGTAAAGTCGACCAACTGCTCCCCACAAATGTTGCAGATTATTGGTCAAAATTACCCAATGAGAACTCGCTAAACCCCCTCATCACCCCGTTGGTCCCTATGAGTAAATGAAACTTAATTAGTGAATAGTTAAATCACCCAATGAAGATCAACATCAAATTAATGTCCATTGACTAATGATTGACCTCTCGCTATCTTTGAACACTATCTGCACCTTTTTTTAGCAGATTTCAAAATTTTACTAACAGATGGGCATTGTCGTCATTTCGCCGAGTCGGAGCTGGAGATTTGTTGCACATGAAGACCCAAGGAAATCCTTAATAAAGTTTCTACGCCGATTTGTATATACTTAATAGCCTTCAATACACTTCTGGTATTCATTTGTAAAGTAAAGAAGTAGATATTTATATGTAAAACTCAGTAAAAGTATTAAGACATTAAATGTTCTACTCTGTATATGAACACAGCAGTACAGGCATGCTTCCCCCTTCCACTGTTGCAAAAGAAATGGCTATTGTCCCATCAATCTTACCCATTATGCTGCATGAAAGCATGTAATGAATATTATTTTCATTAGTTTATCGTCATATTAAATAAAGATTTGTACTATTGTGGTGTAATAAGTTCCCGTCTTTAATTTTACCGCTAAACTACCACAAACGTGTGATTCTTAAACACAGCTGAGTTCACTGCCCATACATACTTTTTACGCGAGGTTGATGGTAAAAGCTAATATATTCAACTTCATAATATTCTTTATCCACATATTTTTAAGATGTGAACCTTCTACTTTTAAGTGCAAGAATAAAACTCCTGAAATGATGCAATAGTCTGTAAATTTCTGTTAACTCGATAAGTACTTGACTAACCAAACGCGCCAATACAAACTTAAAAGACATAATATCAAGTTGGATTACTGAAAGGGATCAAACTTTTGAATAATCTTTATCTATTTACCTAACTAAACTGTCACGATTCATAAAATGGAGAATTAGGTCATGGGCATTTGTGAATTCAAGCAACAAAAACTATGACATTGTTGCATACAAATATAATCTATTATAGAAATACAACACAAGATTCTACATAGTTGCATACAAATAATATATATACTTACTTAATATAATAATAAAACTCCATTCCAATGCCAAGACAAAATAGAGTGAGGCAGACTACACTACAGCAAGCCAACAAGAGTAAAAGGCAAAGGGACACCAAATGAACCCGGCAGGCACTGTCACCCTCAATGACAGTAATAAAACGATGAGTGGAGGGCCCTTCCATTAAACTCCAATATGATGTAAACATAAGTTAGATATCAGGAAAAAAGAAATAAAATCGAAAAGCAAGTGCCACCCCTGACCCCACCCCACATTCTCCTTTGACCATCTAAACCCCACCAACCCAACCACGGTTAGGAGAGCCAACTGTATCCACGAGTAAAATAAAACCACAGCATCCGTGTGGCTTTACGAGAACATTCAGTACATATTGGTCAGAATAAACCCACAGAGAAAAAATTGTCTTTCTGTTTTCTATTTCGTATTTAACCCCAACACCCTCCTTCCATTTTGAAAGAGAATTTGCACTCATCTCCAATTTAGCATTATATATTATTCTCTCTACTTCCTATTCTTTTCCTTTTCCAAATTGAACACAGATTCTGAAAAATAAAGAACAATTAACAGAGTGTCATAAGAAGAAAAACAAAATGCCTGCACGATTGGAGCCTTTAGATATAGCCGTACAGATCCCGTACCATTTCCGGTGCCCAATTTCTTTAGAGCTCATGCGTGACCCGGTCACCGTTTGTACCGGTCAAACATACGACCGGCCAAGCATAGAGTCCTGGGTCGCTACCGGCAACATGACCTGTCCGGTCACGCGCGTGCCTCTCACGGACTTCACTTTCATCCCGAACCACACGCTCAGGCGGCTGATTCAGGAGTGGTGCGTCGCGAACCGGTCTTTCGGAGTCGAGCGCATACCGACTCCGAAGCAACCGGCTGAACCGGGCCTGGTTCGGACATTACTAAACCAAGCTTCATCCGTTTCGGTTCCGTACGGTTCGAGAGCTTCGGCGCTGAGGAAGCTGAGAGGACTGGCGCGTGAGTCTGACAAGAACCGGTCCGTCATTGTGGCGAACAAGGCGCGTGAGATTCTGCTCTCGATTGTGTTTGCTGATATCGAATCTGAACCGTCCGAGTTAATTCACGAGTCGTTGGGGATTTTATCCATGTTTGTACTCTCCGAATCGGAGTGCTTGTACGTTGCCTCCGATCCGGATAAAGTTAACTACCTCGTGAATTTACTGTTCCATTCGTCAATCGACGTCCGTGTCAACTCCGCCGCGATGATCGAAACCGTCGTCGCTGGAATTAGGTCACCGGAGCTCCGATCTCAGATCAGCGGCGCCGACGGAGTATTTGACGGAATTGTTGGTATATTAAACTATCCTTTGATATACGCTAGGGCGTTGAAGATCGGGATCAAGGCGCTGTTCGCTTTATGCCTAGTGAAGCAGAATCGGCACAGGGCGGTGGCGGCGGGGGCGGCGGAGGCGCTAATCGACAGGCTGGCGGAGTTCGAGAAGTGCGACGCAGAGAGGGCGCTGGCGACGGTGGAGCTGCTGTGTCGAATTCCGTCGGGTTGCGCGGCGTTTGCGTCGCACGCGCTGACGGTGCCGCTTTTGGTGAAGATTATATTGAAGATCTCTGATCGGGCGACGGAGTACGCCGCCGGAGCGCTGCTGTCGATATGCTCGGCCTCGGAGCGGGCTCAGGGAGAGGTGGTGGCGGCGGGAGTGCTGACGCAGCTGCTGCTGATTGTGCAGAGCGGTTGCACGGAGAGGGCGAAGCGTAAAGCGCAAATGCTGCTGAAGCTGTTGCGGGACTCGTGGCCTGTGCATTCGGTTGGGCATTCGGATGATTATGCCGGAAGCGACGTCGTTTTCTTTTAGACCTTTTTTGTTTTTTATTTTTTGAAAATTAGGTTTATTATTTCTTAATTATCATTATAATATAAATATGCGATTTTTAGGGGGAAATGGTTACGTTAAGAGGACTGGGTTTGTTTGTTTGAGAGTTGGGTACATATGGAAGGAAAGTTGGTATGTGTAATTTTGTATCTAAGATTTTTATTTTCCCCGGGAAAGTTTTTGTTTAAGATGGAAGGAAAATTATTTAATTTATTTCATGTGTGTTCTCCAATCTTCTTGTTGTTTGATTTTCGAATATGAAATTAGAGCAAAACTAATTAATTTTTTAAATATGAGATGGACTTAATAGAGTTTAGTTGTGTTTCCATTAGTATAGCATATGGGTGTGAGTAATAAAGGACTGAATCTGTACGAACAATGTAGCATAGAGTAATTCGTAATAAAGATTGAAAGCAATGTAGCATAGAGCAATTCGTAATATAAAAAACCTTTTTTTATATCCTAAGCAATTTTTTTGTTGAAAGATTGAAAAAGAACAAGGTTGTGTACAATTACAATGCATATTCATGCAACGACACAAAGAGTACCAAACACCTAACTAAAATAACTCATCGAAACCCAATGGTAATCCAAATGAATTTGTAAGAATTTTGGAAAAAAGGTTGTGCGTCTTCACCCTACACCAAGTTTTGATGATGTAAAATTCGAATAAATTTCTCATCCCAATTGTCAAGGTGTTCCTTAAAATAGATTTGAGCTATGCTTTTATTTTATAAACTATGACTAATTCTAAAAATAATTTGAAAGTCTGTATTTTGACATGCAGTGACTAGTCGAACAACTCGAATGAACCAACATTTGACATCACGTTGCGTAAATGTACACATTGGATTAATGAGCTTTCTATATATTAATGCTTCTATATGTGTCGGTATCTTTTCAAAGCAAACCCACTTCTACTCGTATTTCTAATATATTACAATTGTAAAATGTATAGAAAGACAATAATAACTCAGTCATCCATTAACCACTTAACCAAACCATACATCAATTCGTCCATTAACCACTTAACCAAACCATATATCAATTCAAAACACACATAGAGCAAAACACGTTCCCATCTTGATCTTAACAATCAATACACAAATCAGAATTCACATAAAATGCATACTAAATATCTGTGTTCAAAATGTCATTTTCCACCGTTGGGAATTTCATAAAATCAATGGGTGGTCCTTGTGTAGAAAAACAACAATTCATGAGGTACTGATCGAAGTAGGGCAAAGGGACAACATAAAAGACACACTTGTATACTATGTGAGGAGATAAAATTGATTGTTCAACTTCCTTGTCATAGGCTCGCCGGAATCACGCTACACTAGTACGAGTACTAGGTGGACGCATGCATATGACAACTACCGAAGGTGCTCTGTTATGAATAATAATGACATTTGCGTCAATGGGCACCACCTTTTCATTTTGTTTTACTATAAGAAACCAATCGTCTTTTGAAATGATATGATTCACTTTTTTTGTTTTTCATTTTTTGAGAAAGCTATAATCAGTGGAGAGTGAGAATTTTATATATGCTATTGCATACTGGACCACGCCTTTCTGAAGTGAATAATTTTATTGATATAGCTAGATATTATAGGAAAATGAGTTGCCACTTGTTAATTACCTGTATGGACTCTATCTTATATCATCAAGGTATTCGATCTCATGATGAGGAATTTGTGAACGAAAAATATACAACATCGTTAACTATGCATTGCTAGAAATATTCGTTGAATAATGTTCGACTTTCTGATTTGTTTTTCTATGTTACAATCAATACCATATCTACTGAATAACGCTGAGCGGATATTACACTATACGAAGAGAACCACACGAACTTTCAAAATTAAATGTGTACAGCACAATAGAAGCATACATAAGATAATAAGTATTAATTATTCAACAGTAGTTTTTCTATATGTGGGCACCAAGTTTACCATTTTAACATATCAGTATACCACATGTGCATGAGATATTGAGATTACTCAACCATTAGATATAGGTTTTGAACTTTCATCATATATACAAGCAGCTAGTTTGATATTTATATACAGAATGAATATAAAAGTCATTCTTAATTAAAGGAAAACTGTATAATTATCTTTATTAATCCAAAACTTAAATCAATTAAAATTCCAATTTCTCTTGATCAGTGAACTATAATGTTAAATAAAGAGGAGAATTTCACCTCATAAAAATGCATAACTAGTGCTCATCAGTCTTTTTACCTGTAGACTGCTGGAGCTTCAACCTTATGGTAAAAAACAGCGGAACTATTTGAATCAATAACTGTTTTTATTAATATCTGAAATTTTTGAAGCTATTAAAAGTTAATTCCACACCGGATTGAATAATTACAAAAACAACCTTCTTAAAAAACAATACATATCCACACTCAATATTTTTATTTATATCTGGAATTTCCAATAATTGTAAGATTTTTGTTTGTACATGATGCTTGTCTGAAGTTTCAGAGTTCAGCGGTTGTCCTTATGGAGAAATACACAGGAGGTAATAACTAACGCTTCACTTTTAATTTACTATTATATGAGTAGATTTAATTGATAGATGGCTCAACTTACTTTTACCATAGACTGTTGAATTATTACTATGGGACGCATGCATATGGGCACCACCAATAAATTTGTTCTATAACAAACCAATCCTCTTTTTAAATGTGTCAAGATTTTGAATCTATTTCCGGCAAGTTAGTAGTAAGTGGGGAATAAGAATTTGTATGCTATAGTAGTAATAGTACAGTTCTAGGCCACGCTTGTATTCCCGCGAAGTAAGAATTGTAATATTGACTGGTATACCGTACCCCTAGATATTTTGTTACTTTTTTGGGATTTTTATTTTTATTTTTATAATTATGATAGGCTTGTTTCGGAAGGTCGTTCTTGTATGTTGTGATTTGTGCCATTTTGGTTGTAAGTCACTGTATTCATATCTAGAAATTCTCTCCAGGCCAGTATTACAAATAAGAAAAAGGCATTTGAGCTTTGGAGGTTGGGGGGGACGGTGGGGGGTGGGGTCGGGCAAGCACGTATAAGTCTCGAGTAATAGAAATAAAGAATAATCATAAATGCGAGCATATATAGTTTCTACCTCAATGACAAGCTACAGTGCTCCTCTTCGTTTTATCGTTAGAAGTCTGGATGGTCGGATGGTCAACTTTGCAAAAATTATTTTCGTCTTAGTGACCTAGCTGCGCTCCGACTGGCTATGTTTGTTATTTTTAACTAAGACAGGAGCTTTAACTCCTACAAATTATTTATGCCGAAACATAAAGAAACAAAGACCATAGCTCACACAAACAGTGTCCATGTAGTGGAAGATTCAATATCCCTGTATCTACACATTCATCAAGCTCGTCGCATTCATGAATCATGAATGTAATTTATTGAATCTGAATCAAGATAGAAGAGTCACGTGGTCAAATCGGCATATTACCAAATCATGCCCCTATTGCTACAGCTATAGATATAGGGATTTTGAGAATACGTCTTAAGGACCAATGGTTAACGATGGCTCTAATGGGTGGTTTTGCTAGAATAGGCAATAATGAGATTACTGTTTTAGTAAATGATGCGGAAAAGGGGAGTGATATTGATCCACAAGAAATGCATCTCTAAAAACTTCCCAACTCTTATTTAGTGTAAACTAACCAAGGTGCTATCTTCCACTATAAGTATTTTCAGATTAACTGCGACACGAAGAAGAGGATCAAGGTGCATTCTCAGAGATGTCTTAGCAGTAATACATCTAGCAAAGCAGAAGCTTGATCGGAGTGCTTCACTTTGCAACTAGTACCAATCGAGTCATTTTCAAATTTCCATAATGATGTTTTTGTAGTTCTAAAACCACAAGAGCTCAAATTTGATATATAAGCAAACACGGTTTGGAACCGGGCTTGGAAAAGAACATTGCCACCAAATGTAAGATAAATAAGCAAACAGGGTTTATTTTCTGGTACCAAAATCATCACTGCTACAGTCAACAAAGGGTCTCCACAACCCCATTATTGTCAAATGTTCATGGAACACACAGAATCCATATATTGCAAAGTTTAAACTTACCATAACAAAGTACATGTAGCTTCTTTACTACTCATTTCCTTTGAATACCCTTTCATTCTTCAAACCAACCAAGTTCAAGAAATGAAAGCGTTTCAGATGAGAAGTAAAATTGCCACAACCCAGTTCGACCAAAGGCCCGAAAAGATAGATATACCCCTGCAAGAAGCAGGTGCGATTATTGATTTCTTTTTTTCTTTTTTTTCTGTCCTTTGGGTTTCCAAGGGGTGGGGGGAGGGTGAATTTGCCTTTCGGGTGCTTGAAGGCATTTCTCGGCAGACTTTTTGCTCCTCCCAACCCAAAAGCCATTTACTTCAAGTTTCTAAGGCGGTCATTTTACAGATTGGGCACAAGTTCTTCAGTATCAACCACTGCTTGATGCAACCGTTGTGAAACTCGTGCCCACAATCCAATATCCCGATATCATCTCCAGAAACGTATTCGTCCTGATGAAACAAGAGAAAAAAATAGTAATTTTTATCGTTACATAAACCAGAGAGAAAGTAGATGATAATATGACCACCAACGAAACAGGACAGTCTCAATTTGGGTGAGCCAATGAACAGTCTCAAAATGAGAGGTTTACATGTTGTGAAGTGATGCACTCGGGAGGAAGTGGCAAGGCAAAAAGTTTATTTCTTAATTTTATTTATTTCTTAAAAACAATAAATATAGCTGTTTTTGGGTCTGCCCATGAAGTTGAGCTGACCTATTTAGCAAAGGTATCTCTATTCTCTTAATTATCATATAATGCTCATCTTTTTTAGGTTCTATAACAAATGTTATAAAAAGGGGCATATTTGCCAATGCAAAGACCCCGCCAATTTTTTTTACCACTTGTTCACGCTAAAATATAATTTTACAAACAACATGCGAGGTTTCAACAATTACACCAAATCTCAGAACCTTATGTAATCTCGTATGCAAGAAAGGGAAAATGAGGCTAACTGGGAGGAAAAAAGAGGAGAAGCTAAACCCCTTCGATAAGCGGCTACTTAGAGAATGGTAAAAGAGGTGCATCTAACCTGACAAATACAGCATGGCTCCAAGTTTGGAGAGGCTCCCTTTCCTTCATAACTCCTCTGCTTCATATAGCCCCTAATTTTTTCCTCGCTCAAGCCAGTACTCACGTTCCCTATTCGTTCCTCCAAAGCCAACAATTCCTGCAATGCAAAAAGGAGTTTTGACGTTACCAATGAGGATCTTCTTTTCAGTTTTTGAAACTCAGGAAGTTAAGATCTCAAATATACTTCAACGCAATTGTGTACCTCATAGGACATATTGTCAACATCAAGCCTCATCTCTCTGTGTCGATCATGTAACTCGGCAAATCCATTTATGAAAGGGTCAATAAGCACATAGTCCTGAAAAAGAGACATCTCACATCAACATCCTTCCCCTGTTAAAATGGTTCGAATTCCAGTCTTGTATGTGAATCCATATTAGAAATGTTCAAGTATTGCCAATTTAGCTAGCTCACAAGCTAGATTGCAAGCCACAACTAAACTTAGCCCCACCAGCTAATTAAATACACACCCTTTAAAATTTAACAACACATTACCTGCCATGCTCCATTCGAGGTTGGAAATATAGTCACGCACCATAAAATTTGATAAACATTACAAATATACCTCTTAGCTTTTCATGTGTCATTAGCTTAGGGCGGCGATACCTATGTAATGATTCTAAATATATGAAAAGTTTCTGTAACTAATCCACACTTCCAAGGTGTATATCTAATAATCCCTTAAATGCATAAAGTGCTCTGAATTGATACAAGGAGAGCTATTGCTGAAGGTAAGTATACTTAAAGTAGATTGCATGGCCAAGCTACTTTGAGATCCTCCGAACATGACAATAATCAACATAATACTACATCCCAGCTACAAATAACCAAGACAAACCTCAGCTTGTAAGTTGGCACCCCTCCGCATGGCACTCAACACTTGACGAATCTGTTCAACAAAGTTCAAGAAAGAATTAAAATGACTTCGGCAGTAACAGAAAAAGGTTATATTTGTAAAAAACATTTAAAGATAGTTAATCATCTAATAATCCACAACTGAGAAGTAGTCAAATACTTCTCAACCCACAATCTAGTTGATTTCATTGGTGATGTCATCCATCGCCAATACCACATTTCTTGATCACTACATCAGGTACCTTTCCCAATCAAAGGTCTGAAGATCTATCACCCCACTTGCTTCGGAAACTAGATCCCAATTTAAATGGTTCTGTGAATTCAGTCACTCAAAATTCAAGGTTCATTTTTCATTCAAGTCTTTTTAGAAGCACAATCCATAACTAAAGGTCACTCAAAAAGCTTCCTAAAGATCTGAAAAGATATCAAACCAAGAGCATTCAGCGCTTTTGATTTATAAACATCTCTGCTGGAAGAAGCTACTTGAATCAGTAACAAAGACCTCCCCTGAAACGAATGGTTGTTAAACTTTTGCGAGAATCCATAAAAAACAACTATACCCAGACCTGCCCCCCACCCCAGAGAAAAGAATCTAACATAAAAACACTAAAATATATGTATTAAATAGTAAAAGGACAAATACCCCTTATAAATCGTGGCTGTTATAGAAGTACTAAATCAACACAGTACAAATAACTTCAGAAGCTATCTAATTCTTCAAACAGACCACATCGGATTGCACAAGCTATAAAAACCCATGGAGCACCGTGTTCCAGGGCAATTACACATAACCGAGGTTGACCATATTTCAACAGCATTGTCAGAAGGAGAAACAGGCAACATATGCATAAATCACACGACCTATCAGATTCAATAGAAAGTACCCTAAGGTACAACCAATCATTTTATTTCATTCTAGTAAACACCCAAATAAACAAAAAGTAGCATGGAAAGAGTGATGGAAATCAAGAAGATAATGATAAATATTATTCCCTAGTATTTTAAATATTTTTTCCTAGTATTCCCTAGTCTTGGTTACTTAACTATAAATGTGAGGCTAAGGTTTTATTATTGAAAATGGTTAATGATTATTCATTTTGATTGATGAATGCAATGTTTTCTTCCTCGTTTCCCTTTTTTTTTCTGTCCTGTAATCCTTTCTCTAATCCCTCTAAATTCTATTTTCTTCTCTCTAATTCTTCATTTTACCTTATACTTTCCTGATCTCTAACAAAGAGAGTCCCTACTTGCCAATGAAAAGTCTTCCCATTAACCAACACATAAAGAAACTTGATATTGGCTCAAGTTCAGAAAACAAAAGGCATTGATAATTTGATATACTGCCATAAACAAAACCGCATAAAAGGCACATTCTTTGACGATTAAGTACTTAGTCCCTGATAGCAACTGTTAGCTTCAGCAATATAACAATATTTAATTGCTAAACAATGGATTGCAACAAATTACTGTTTCTGGTCAATGCTTTTGGTTTATTAGCCGTTATAAAGCTTATTACACTGTTAAATTTTTAGGTTCTGTAAAAAACATTCTAAAAATCTCAATTTTCATGATACCATATAACATGAGCGTCCAAATGTAATAATGAAGTTGACATACCAGTCTATGTCTGCCCTCAACTGCGGCCAAAGCACGCCAACTATTAACATCATCACTTGCCATATCCATCAATAGTGCTGCTGACCTATGATCTGAGTGATGTCGGGAGCGATTGGTATTAGCAGCAGCATCTGACGAAGAAGAACCTGAAGGAAAAAGTGCAAAGTGACCTCTCCGACTTCCAGCACTAGATTCAGGGCGTCGGTGAGTAATCCAAGAAGATGATTCTGACAGCATTTGATGATTTTGGGACGACTGGTACTGATGAGGTAACAAGGTTGCAGATGAAGCCCTCCCACCAGAAGGGGGACTATTCCGAGAACCAGATGAATGGTGTCTAGAAGCTGATGAAGAAGTTCCAGGGGTATAACTCCAATCAATTTGATCATGCCGAATATTTCTCGTCTCAGGAGCAGAAACAGTCATGGGATACTCTAGATTATTTCTAGGAGAGCGTCGAAAATTAACTTCATCAAACACAGCAGAATCTCTTTCTCCAGAGACCAGAAAAGAACTTGATGGGCCGCCACCTCTTGAACTGAAAGAACCATTATAAGGGTATGAGAGCATACCTCTAGCCTCATTTGCAAGCATTATTTGAGGTTGGTTTGAGTTCAAAGGCGACGTAACTGTTGGCCTAAACTCCGAAGGACCAGCGTTTGCGATAGGCCTTGACATCTGTTGGGCGCCATAAACGCCAGGATGTCTAAATGATCCTCTAGGTGTCTCGAAAGGGACTGCATCATGGTTTCCAAGATTTGACCTTATATTGAAGTTTCTAGCTGACCCTTCTGCAATACCTGGAACGCTGGAAGATGGAAAAAAGCTCGGGGCTACTCGACTCATACCAACTACGCTTCTTGAGTTTAGCTGTTCCGAGGGATTTGTAGGAGAAAAGCTCAGTGGGCCGGACGATATACTTAAGCTTCTCGGAGCAGAGTAACAACCAGGAAAAGGATGATGCATTATATTGGGCTCTGGCTGAGTAGAGCTTGAACTTGCACCATAAAATTGTCCGGAAGTACCTTCAAGAGCCTTTCTCTTGCATGATGAACCCCAATTACCAAAAGATGGACTTGATGAATCAATATTTTCGTAAAAGGTACTTGAACTACCAGAAGGATTTGCTCTATTGCTGGAAGACGTACAAAACGGTGGAAACAGTTCGGGTTCCGAATGACCAGATTTAAAGAGAGCGTAAGGTTCACCTGATCCTACTGCTGTCTGGTGATCATTCTCCCGGACATGCCCATGGTTGGGAATCATATTCAGTGAACTCTGACTTGAGTTATAATTTTGCAAACTTAAGGATCTACTGGCCATATGATTAGGAACATAACTAGGACCTCTCGTATTAAAAGGTTCAAAAGAGCAATCTCCTGACCTTGGATCACTCCCAGAACAATCATCGAAAGAGGACGACCACCCAAGATTCATTTTTGAATCTCGTTCTTGCAGATTATTTGCAGTAGAGCTGGATTCACCACGGTCCCAAAAACTCTGAGCAAAATTATGAGCTCCATTTGTACAATTACCACTATCATCATTGGGTGCAAGCATGTAATTTGACAATCGATTATCAACTGGATTTACCATGTTATCCCAAGAACTAGCAGGATCCATAGAAGTGCTATCAGGAAAAGATCCCTCATTCAGATCAATTGTTTCAGGAGAAAAAGAATCAAGAGCAGTCCTCCCCCGTTGCATATTTGTAATTATTTGTGAGAACGTTACAGATTGCAGATAGTTCAGGTCAAATCATGAGGAATAGGTTTAGTAGACCTGCAGAGGATTAGGAAATGTAATTAAGCCAGGATAGTATAAAGTTGCAAACAAATTAAGATGCCAAAATTGTTGCGCAAGAATAAACCAGTGCAGCTATTATGAATGCCTTCAACGAGAAAGGGCCTCAAGAAAGAAAATTGATATACAGTTATCTCAAACATTCCATTCTCAATACGCCAACCAGATACATTTAACAAATATATCACACATTTGATCCACCATTTACGTCCAAGTGCAATTGGCTAATTTACATATTCCAGAAAATAGAGTAAAATGGAGCATCAGTGATTAAAAAGTCAGTGTATGATGTAAGCCACGAGACTCCACAACAAAATTAATATAGTAGTCATATATCTCTAATTGGCATAAATAATTAGAAGCGGTGATCGGTGAAAACAAATCCAAACGACACGTGTATTCACTAAAGAACAGCTCCACCGCTAAAGTTTTCATTTTCGCAACGTACACGAGCGATGATAAGAAAATGACAACTCTATTCACATCAACAAAATGTTCGATAACAAAATTGAGCATCACCGCCTGTAATTGCAGACAGATTAATATCACCAACAACTAAAATGAAAACAATGGCAATAAGAACACACAGAGCCATACATATATACATACATTTCATAGTAGCAATATCGAAAAACAGGGGGAAAAAAAGCATTTTTAAGCACAAAACTAAACTACCTTGCCAATCCTAAAAGACCCACTTAAAAAAGGTGAAATCTTTGATATCATCGAAGCTCATGAAACAAATTTGTAAAAGAAAAACAGCCCAACATGCAGTAAAATACTCAAATTCAAACTCAGCAATTAAAAAAAATAAAATAAATTTAAGAAAGGGCGTGAACCTTATAGCCCAGATCCCTCTTCAGAGATTTTCGATCTCAATTTGATGTAGTCCAGCAGAAAATCATCAATCTGAAGGAATTAATTTCAAATTGGAAAAAAATCAGATAAAAAACATAAATGAAATTACCAAGAAAAATAAAACAGTAGAGCATAAATAAATTAATAAAAAGATGGATATGAATTAAATTAAAGAAGTAACCTCAAAATAGAGGAAGGAAGAAGATTGTTGAGGGGAGTGGCGATCGATCGGGTCTGTCTTATTTTTTGATAAAGAGCAGTTGGTGGAGAGTAAGAGGCGTTTCTAAGGAATCTTTTGTTTCTTCTTTCTACTGCAATACCAAAAATCAAATTACAATATTATTGTTTAATGATATGAGATAGGTGACGTGTTCGAATATTACATAAGCTAGCAAGCATATGGGAGACGGCAAATTCATTTTTTTTCTTCTTTAATATAATATATTTTTTGGATAATAAATCATTTAATTTTAACCCGTGATTTTTGTACATATCAATATCATATTGGTAGTACAATTAAGATAATAACGTTTTTGTATGCTTAATAACTGCGTGTAAAATACATTAATACAAAATAATTAATTGCGTTAAATTATCAAAATCAAAGCTACACATGTGTCACACCAAGCATCCTACCACATAACCCAGCGTATCTACCTACTTAGAAATTATGCGGTCATTGTATTGTTAATGAGTGAAATCACGAGCAATACACGGTTAGATGGGGTGATAAGTGATTATTTCCTAAAACTAATGCAGATCATAAATATGGGTATCTCTTGATCGAAAATAAAAAACTCGAGGTTCAATGGAGTCGAGGTTTGACCAGAAAGTCAATGGAGCCAGTTTTTGACAAAAGATACCACTTTTCCAAGTGGAAACGACATTCTGAGCAAAACTCGATTTTAGGCAAATTCGAAAGGTTTAGAGGGTCAAATTTGCAATTTATTATTTCCAGCGGGATTTTTATGTTTTATTTAGTTATTTTAAGAATCTTTTGTAATTTTGGCATTTTTCTTTAATTAGGGTTTTCACTTTATAAGTTAGTCGTTTTTGAGTAATTGTGGTCAGTTGTTGATTGAATAAAAAAACTAACTTGAGAGTTTTATTAGTTTTTGTCAATTTCTCGGTATTTTACGGAATCAACGAGCTTTTTATTCTTGTGTTATTTCACCTTCCCTTATGGCTTCCGCTCGCTACATCAGTAGGCATCAGAGATAGGTTCGTTCATTCACCATGGCGGCAAGAAAAAACTCTGAAGTCCATCATGTTCCGGTAGAAGAAGATAGATGTGATGAATACACAATATTACGTCGACAAATTAACTTGTTAATGCAACAAATAGCGGTGATGGTTGCTCGACAGCCTGAACTCGCATCGACTCCTGAAGCCCCATTGTTTGCGGATTTCGAGGAGAATCTGTTTGTACCACTAGACCAGCTATTGAATCCGTCTATTCACCGGAGACAAGATGATCTAGAGGAAAAACATTGGAAATCAGAGTTTCAAGGTGATATTCCGAATTTACATGGTGATTATGAAGAGGATTGTAAATCTTCATATGATGTTGTTTATGATAGCGATGGTGATGATATTGTGGATAAGTTAGAGATTTCTAGATTAAAAGCTTTCATGGAGGGTGTGGACGAGAAGATCACGATGGAGAATCCAATGAAATAGACAAAGATGTTGGAAAAGTATGAGGTTGATGCAAAAGTTGATATGCATGAGGGTGTTGAAAACGAATAAAGGGTTTAGGCGTGACAATGGTCGACGAGGAGAAGAAATATATAGTTGATGTCACAATTGAAGATGTTCATCCTTACGATTTTGCTTTTCCTGAAGTTTCAAATTTTATTTGTGTTGTGGCGATAAATTTACAGGTACTACACATGACTCAGATTCGAGGGCGAATCTTTTTCAACCAGAGTAGAATTATGTAGATCATAAATATGGGTATCTCTTGATCGAAAATAACAAACCCGAGGTTTGACCAGAAAGTCAATGGAGCCCTTTTTGACAAAAGATACTACTTTTTCAAGTGAAAACGGCCTCTTAAAGTCTTTACGCTCACGTGATTTTAGGCAAATTTGAAGGTTTAGATGGTCAAATTTGCAGTTTATTATTTCCAACGAGATTTTAATGTTTTATTTAGTTATTTTAAGTGTCTTTTGTAATTTTGGCATTTTTGTTAATTATGGTTCTCACTTTATAAGTTAGTCGTCTTTGAGTAATTTTGGTCAGTTGTTGATTGAATAAAAAAACTAACTTGAGAGTTTTCTTAGTTTTTGTCAATTTCTCGGTATTCTACGGAATCAACGAGCTTTTGATTCTTATGTTATTTCATCTTCCCTTATCGCTTCTGCTCGCTACATCAGTTGGCATCAGAGATAGGTTCGTTCATTCACCATGGAGGCAAGAAAAAACTCTGAAGTCAATCATGTTCCGGTAGAAGAAGATAGATGTGATGAATACACAATGTTACATCTTCAAATTAACTTGTTGAAGCAACAAATTGCGGTGATGGTTGTTCGGCAACCTAAACTTGCATCGACACCTGAAGCCCCATTGTTTGCGGATTTTGAGGAGAATCCATTTGTACCACTAGACCAGCCATTAAATCCGTCTATTCACCGAAGACAAGATGATCTAGAGGAGAAACATTGGAAATCAGAGTTTCAAGGTGATATTCTAAATTTACATGGTGATTATGAAGAGGATTGTGAATCTTCATATGATGTTGTATATGATAGCGATGGTGATGATATTGTGGACGAGTTTGAGATTTTTAGATTAAAAGCGTTCCTGGAGGGTGTGGACGAGAAGATCACGATAGTGAATCCTATGAAAGAGGCGAAGATGTTGGAAAAGTATGAGGTTGATGCAAAAGATGATATGCTTGAGGGTGTTGAAAAAAAAAGGGTTTAGGCGTGACAATGGTCGACGAGGAGAAGAAACATATAGTTGATGTCACAATTGATGATGTTCATCCCCACGGTTTTGCTTTTCTTAAAGTTTCAAATTTTATTTTGTGTTATGGTGATAAATATACAGGTACTACACATGATTCAGATTCAAGGGCGAATCTTTTTCAACCAGGGTAGAATTATGCAGATCATAAATATGAGTATCTCTTGATCGAAAATTACAAACCCGATGTTCAAGGGAGTCGAGGTTTGACCAAAAAGTCAACGGAGCCCATTTTTGACAAAAGAAACCACTTTTCCAAGTGAAAACGACCTCCTCAGCAAAATGTAAAGACTAAAGTCTTTACGCCCACTTGATTTTAGGCAAATTCTAAGGTTTAGAGGGTCAAATTTGCAGTTTATTATTTTCAGCGGGATTTTTATGTTTTATTTAGTTATTTTAAGAGTTTTTTGTAATTTTGGTATTTTTCTTTAATTAGGGTTTTCACTTTATAAGTTAGTCGTCTTTGAGTTATTGTGGTCAGTTGTTGATTGAATAAAAAAACATAACTTGAGAGTTTTCTTAGTCTTTGTCAATGTCTCTATATTCTACGGAATTAACAAACTTTTGATTCTTGTGTTATTTCATCTTCCCTTATGGCTTCCGCTCGCTACATCAGTTGGCATGAGAGACAGGTTCGTTCCTTCACCATGGCGGCAAGGAGAAACTCTGAAGTCCATCATGTTCCGGTAGAAGAAGATAGATGTGATAAATACACAATGTTACATTGACAAATTAACTTGTTGACGCAACAACTAGCGGTGATGGTTGCTCGACAGCGTGAACTCGCTCCGACACTTGAAGCCCCATTGTTTGAGGATTTCGTGGATAATCTATTTCTACCACTAGACCAGCCATTGAATTCGTCTATTCACCGGAGACAAGATGATCTAGAGGAAAAACATTGGAAATCAGAGTTTCAAGGTGATATTCTAAATTTACATGGTGATTATGAAGAGGATTGTCAATCTTCATATGATGTTGTTTATGATAGCGATGGTGATGATATTGTGGACAAGATTTCGAGATTAAAAGCTTTCATGGAGGGTGAGGACGAGAAGATCACGATAGAGAATCCAATGAAAGAGACGAAGGTGTTGGAAAAGTATGAGGTTGATGCAAAAGTTGGTATGCTTGAGGGTGTTGAAAATGAAAAAAAGGGTCTAGTCGTGACAATGGTCGACGAGGAGAAG
Source organism: Linaria vulgaris (assembly GCA_948329865.1). Lineage (NCBI taxonomy): Eukaryota > Viridiplantae > Streptophyta > Magnoliopsida > Lamiales > Plantaginaceae > Linaria > Linaria vulgaris. The sequence continues at coordinate 113,696,873 of OX415249.1, read as the reverse complement.
AAACTTATAGTTGATGTCACAATTGAAGATGTTCATCCTTAGGGTTTTTCTTTTCCTCAAGTTTTAAATTTTATTTTGTGTTGTGGTGATAAATTTACAGGTACTACACATGACTCAAATTTGAGGGCGAATCTTTTTTCACCCAGGTAGAATGATGCAGATCATAAATATGGGTATCTGTTGATCTAACAAACCCGAGGTTTGACCAAAAAGTCAACATAGCTCATTTTTTGACAAAAGAAACCACTTTTCCAAGTGAAAACGACCTCCTGAGCTAAATGTAAAGACTAAAGTGTTAACCCTAGAAAATAAATAAGGGATTATACGAGTGAAACAAAAGATTAACCCTTAAATTAGGGATTAATCCCAGGGACGATACTATCGTCACGAACACTCTCGTATGTCACATACCCTACTATGGTATGACGTGGCACCCGAAGAGATACTAGAGTCCCTCGGAACTCACATATCCTACTAGGGTACGACGTGACAACCGAGTGAACACCAAAGCGTCCCTTGGAAAGTCAAGATGAGTAAAAATAAGATATCAACGTGGCATCGGAAAGTAAAACCCGCTGAATCCACGCGACTCTGATATCCATCACTGCGCCAAGAGGAACCACTATACGAGAATACTTCCTTGCTAAATACTCTCAAAGCCCTCGGAATTATCACCCCGAAGGCTAAATTCACAAAATAACGTCCTACTCAAAGCACCAATCACCAGAGTCACTTACCCCGAAGGCCCAAGCCAAGAAGGTTACTCAGCCGAAGACAGGAAGCCCTCGGAGAATGATTCCCGAAGGAGCCACTACTCTCATGACGACAAGAAACACTCGGAACCCATACCACGGGGATCCATATACAAGAATACAGCCTTACATGCATATTGATGCTCTCGGAGCCCACCTCACAAGCATGGAAAAACAAATCTGACTCTCGGAGAACCTTACCAAAGAAGCCGATGAGAAAATAACTCTCCCCGGAACAGAAACCTCCACGGGCACCCACTTCACTTCAACTAGTGAACCTCCTCATGAAATCCAACCCCTCGGAGAAAAGAAAATAGAAGATTCAATCCATCAAAGAGAAGAAGACAAAAGAAGCAACCCCTCGGAACTCCCCGAAGCCCTCAGACAAGATAAGGATCAGTCTAGTCAGCACCTTGTCAACAAGATATACCTTATCTTATAGAAGGACACTTGTAGCACATGCAACATTACACTTGTAACACATGCATAGTGACACAAACACCCTCCCATACCTATATAAGGGAAAATTAGAAGAGATGAAAAAGAGGGGAGACAGTGCACATAAACTCACACAAAAAAGGATAAAGTCATATTTATGATCTTCGGGAGTAAGAAGTTCAGTGAATAAAGGAAGGATATTCTCGTAATTTTCCATAATAGTTATTTACTCTCTTTTGAACCACGGATAACGGCGTTTCGAACTTATAAATAATTCAGTTAATCGGGTATTATTCCAAACCTGTTAACAAAATGGCGCCGTCTGTGGGAACGCCATAGAAGTTGTCCTCGAGCGTGTTCAAGAAAGCAAACCAACTATGGAAAATTTGTTTCACAGTGAAATCCACCCGCCCCATTTGGACAATTCGGAGGAAACCGTAGCGAATCGCCGCTCCGACGAAAGGGATTTCATTAATGTTCCTCGATCCGTTTTTGAAAGACTAATGGAAGCCACTACTCGAGTTAATCACTGAGAATTCGAGAACCCCCTGGAAACAGTCCCAGGATCTCCGCACCGAGGAGATTACCCCTCGGAAGAAGGCGAAGTTTATGCAAGAGGGGCACAATGCCCTACCCCAATCTCGTGGTACCAGGAAGCTCCTCAGAGGACGCCAAGGCGTTATGATCATCTGGAGACTCCGAGGATAATCCAAAGGGAAGAAAGGTCTCTCCCCGTATATCGCCCCCCCCCCCCCCCCCGTTATCACTCCCAACGGAGAGCCAACCTTATGGGGAATCCTTGAAGATCTACGAAAGGAAGTAGGAGATCTCAAGAGGACTGTAGGATCCAAGGAAGACCCGACGTTTAAGACATCTCCCTTCATTCCCGAAATAGCTTCTGCTCCGATTCCTTCAGGCATGCGGCCTATTAATGTACCATTATATACAGGAGAAGCCGATGGGAGAGATCCGCAAGATCACATACACCAATATCTGGCAGGAATGGACCTATCGTCCGCTCCGGACTACGTTCTGTGCCGAGTGTTCCCTGTTACCCTCGGAGGACGAGCCCAATCCTGGTTTACCTATCTCCCTCCCAATTCAGTGGTCAACTTTGACCGATTGGCTCACCTGTTTATACGCCATTTCGCCTATAACCGTAGGTATCCCAAATCGGTCACTCATCTTTTTACTATCAAGCAACAAAAGGATGAATCCCTTAGGGAATATATAAAACGCTTCACGGACGAAGCGCTGGATGTTCCGAACGTCAGTCCAACCATTATGGCCGATATTCTGACACAAGGACTCCGAGCGGGAGAATTCTTCCGACACCTGATGGGGAATCATGTCACGGACATGAATGAACTCATGCAACAAGCTGAAACTCATATTCTGATGGAAGAAGCTGACCATACAAAGAGAGGGCTGGAGAAGGATGACAATGAGCGTCACGAGCAGACGGAAAAGGAAACTAAGACAAAAGAGAAGGGTAAAGAAGGAAAACCACCCCCTCGGAAGGACAATGGGGAGACGGTCAAGAAATTCCTTAAACCCGTGCCTCTTCCTCCGATGACCCTAGCTCCCGTGGAAGTACTCAACGTGATGCGGGGCAATGAAGAATTGCGCTGGCCCCAGCCCGCCAAATTCCCCAACAAAGATAAGGACACGGATAAGTACTGTAAATTCCATAAAACTTATGGACACACTACCGAGGAGTGTACTACCCTTCGAAAAGAAATACTTCGCCTACTGGAGGTAGGATATCTGCACAACTACCTAAAAATAAATAATCCCGAAGAACCCAAAGCACATGTATGGAAGAGGCCCCGAGAAGGACTTGACGAGGAAGAAGATACTCCTCGCCGGCAGTCACGAGAACAAACCTCGGAACATCGACAGAGGTCCCAAGAAAAGACCAGAAAGCATCAAAGATTCCCTCGAGAAAGAACTGCCACGTCTCCGCGGCAATCACGAGAAAGGACCACAGGGTATCAGAACCTACCTCCTCCTCCCGACACGTACGAGGTCAACCCTTCCTCGGGGCGGACGATCAACATGATAGAGGGAGGAGATATTTCCAGAATACCCCAAGGTAAGAAGACAAAATATCTCAAAGAAGCCAGACGAGCGGGACAAGGGCTCCCGGTATGCTCCGCCCAAGGGGCCAGATTACCAAATATCACTTTCGGACCCGAAGACCTGAAAGGTATAGTCTACCCCCACGAAGATCCTTTGGTAATTGAAGCTACTATCTATGGATTTGGGATCCAGCGTATCCTCATAGATACGGGCAGCTCTGTGGACGTCTTGTTTTTTCCCACCTATCTAGCCATGGGATTGAAGAAGGAGCAACTGGAGGTGGTTGAAGTTCCTCTGGTAGGCTTCTCTGGCGAAGCCTGTAACACCCTCGGAACCGTGACCCTGCCAATGCCGTGGGGAGAAGGAGCCCTCCGAAGAATGGAACACACCAAATTTTGGGTGGTGGAGGCTTCGTCAAGGACGTACAACGCTATATGCGGAAGGCCCTCCATTCGGTCATTCGAAGCGATCCCCTCTACCCTCCACCTTAAGGTAAAATTTCCTACGTTGGCAGGCATCGGGGAAGTCCGAGGAAATCAAGCTAGAGCCAGAGAATGCCGGATGAATGCCCTACTCCCCGAAGAAGACGAAAACCCCTCGGATAGTAGCAAAAAACGGAAAGTAGAAGAAACCCGAGTCCAACCCATTGAAGAGCTCAAGATGATAGAACTCGTGGAAGGAAATCCTGCTAGGGCGATCAAGATGGGCACTAATATGGAACCTGAGTTGGAGGTCCAACTGATATCCGTTCTAAAGGAGTTTTGTCACCTTTTCGCATGGGAAGGAGCCCCTCGGACGGATCAGCAATAAGGCATGCCAACACTTCCTTAATGTGAAGCTGGGAGCCAAACCCATTCAACAAAAGAAGAGAAAAATGGGGCCCGAACGCAACAAGATTATCCGATCAGAAATTCAACGGCTTCTCAGCTTACGACAAATCCGAGAGGTCGTGTATCCCGAATGGCTGGCCAACGTGGTCTTAGTCCCTAAATCGGGAGGAAGATGGAGGATGTGCGTTGACTTCACCAATCTCAATGATGCTTGCCCAAAGGACTGCTATCCCTTACCAAGAATAGACCAATTGGTTGACTCTACTGCTGGTTGTGCACTCCTGTCGACTTTGGATGGGGACCAAGGATACAATCAAATCCCGATGGCATTCCCGGACCAGGACAAAACCAGCTTCATTACGGATGCAGGTACCTTTTGCTATTTAGTCATGCCCTTTGGACTTAAGAACGCGGGAGCTACGTATCAACGATTGGTGAACCTTATGTTTGCGGGGCTCATCGGAAAAACTGTGGAAGTATATGTGGACGACACGGTCGTCAAAAGTTGTTCCGCGAGAGATCATCCCGAGGACTTGCGAAAAACACTGGCTATCATGGATCGCTTTGGGATGAAGATAAACCCTAGGAAATGCTCCTTCGGTATCCGAGGAGGCAAATTCTTAGGATTCATGGTTACCGAGAAGGGAATAGAAGTCAACCCCGAGAAAGCCGAAGCAATTATTGGGTTACCAACTCCAAAATCCATAAAGGATGTGCAAAAACTGACCGGGCGAATGGCCTCCCTCAGCCGATTTGTCTCCAAGTCAGCAGAGAAAGGACTTCCGTTCTTTAAAATCCTTCGGAATATCAAAGAATTCCAGTGGACCTCACGATGTGAAGAAGCTCTCCAGGAATTAAAAAGTTATATGGTAAGACCACCCTTGCTGGTCAAACCTTCGCCCCAAGAAGAACTCTTCGTGTACCTGCCCGTAGGAGAGGAGGCTATCGGAGCGGTATTGGTCAAAGAGCACGATGGGGAGCATCATCCGGTCTACTACGTTAGCAAAGCTCTCCTCGAAGCGGAAACCAGGTATACTCTGATAGAAAAACTTGTACTTACTTTGGTCACCACGGCGCGGAGACTACGCCCGTATTTTCTCTCCCACCCGATCACCGTCCTGACTAAGCACCCTCTACGGCCAATTCTCAACAAACCCGAGACTTCGGGAAGACTGATAAAATGGGCCGTCGAGCTAACGGAGTATGATATCTCCTATGCCCCGAGACCTTCCATCAAGGCTCAGGTGCTAGCAGACTTTGTAGTAGAACTTACGGGAATCGGAGTTGAAAGGGAAGAACCTTTGTGGCATTTCTACGTGGACGGTTCCTCCGTAAATACGCATGGCAGAGCTGGAGTAATCTTGATTAACACGGAAGCCGAGGAGGAGGCGCTACATTTCGCGGTTAGAATTGATTACCCCGTATCCAACAACGAAGCCGAATATGAAGCCCTCCTTATCGGAATGAGGCTCGCTCGGGAAGGCGGAATACGAAAAGTCCGCTTGCATAGCGACTCTCAATTAATTGTCCAGCAAGTTCAGGGCACATATGAAGCCAAAGAAGAAAGGATGCATAGTTATCTTCGAGTAGTCCATCGGGCCAAAGCGTGGTTTGATGAGTATCAATTAGTGCAGATTCCCCGAGGGGATAACCAGGAAGCCGATGCCTTGTCCAAAATGGCAGCACAATTGACTACCATTCGTACTCGGAAAATCACTCTGTTACATATGAGCGAATCAGAGAGGACTGAACCTGAAGAGGTGAGTGTCACCACGACAAATCCTCCGATAAGCTGGATAACGCCCATTAAAGCATACTTGCAAGATCCTGAAGGATACTCCGAGGACAAATCTGTCCGACGGATGATGTCTAAGAAGACCATACGATATTTCCTCAAAGACGGAATACTATTCCGAAGGACGTACTCTTACCCTCATGCCTGATGCTTAAATGAAGAGGAGGCTCAGCTTGTCCTGGCGGAAACTCACGAAGGGGTGTGCGGTAGCCATACCAGTGGCGGAAGCATGGCTGGACGGATAATCCGACAAGGTTATTATTGGCCCACGATGGTCAAGGATTGCAAAAACCATGCGGAAAAGTGCAAGTCGTGCCAAGCTTATGCTCATCGGGTTTACCAGCCAGCGGCTCCGTGGGAACCCCATCTGACCGCATGTCCTTTCGCCAAATGGGGAATAGACATAGTAGGTCCACTTATTCCCGATGCTGGTCAAAAGAAGTTCTTACTCGTGGTAGTAGACTACTTCACCAAATGGGTGGAGGCGGAGCCCTTAGCGCGAATAACTGCAGGGGCGGTCATAAACTTCTTATGGAGGAACATTCTGTGCCGTTTTGGGGTCCCTCGGAGCCTGGTAAGTGACAACGGCTTACAATTTACTGACCAAGGGTTAGAAAAGTGGTGTGATCATTGGGAGATTAAGCATCGTTTCGCTTCGGTGGGATACCCTCAAGCCAACGGGCAAGTTGAGAGAACTAACCGCACTCTCCTGAAAAATATGAAGGCCCGACTCGACTGGCACAAAGCCAAATGGGTTGAAGAAATACCCGGCATATTATGGGCCTATCGGACCACACAAAATACCGCCACAGGCGAAACCCCTTTCAGCCTATCTTATGGTTGTGAAGCGGTGGTACCCTCCGAAGTCTCGATTGAGAGTTGGCGAGTCAAAGAATACGAGGGAGTGGCCAACAGTGCTAACTTAGCTCTGACTCTTGATCTCCTGGAAGAGAGAAGAATCCGAGCCGCCATTCGGACTGAGGAATACAAAACTCGGATGGCACGATACTATAACGCCAAGGTAAAGCTTAGAACTTTTCAAGTGGGTGATTTAGTGCTAAAATGGGTCGGAGCCTCCAAAAACGTAGGCAAGCTTGAACCCCGATGGGAAGGACCCTACAAGATAGCGGGAATTGTCGGACCCGCAACTTATCTACTTGCCAACTCCGAAGGTGCCACTCTCCGCAATACGTGGAATTCCTTCAATCTTAGAAGATACTATGCTTAATGTAACATTATCATTGTTACATAAATAAAACTGTTTGTTCATAAATAGATGGTTACGACACATTCAAATCCGATAGGATACATAGGTTTGCAAAACAAAAATGGTAACCTTACACAGGAAATCATTACAAGCAACCTAACCCCAATGAGCCATCTACTATAAGTAAACAGTCATCGGGGCCCGAAGGACCACCTACTATAAGTTAAAAGCTATCTACTACAAACTACTCCTCTCGCAGAGGACGCTTCCCTTCTCGAATAAGGCGACGACGCTGCTCCTCGGATAAGGTTAAGGGATCCGCCAATAACACGCCCTCAGAAGCCACGAGGTTATCTTCAAGAAAGATGGGGTGAAGACTAAGCTCGGGAATAACCAAGCCCCCTGGACACTCAGGCAATGTTTGAACCGCATCCGTGCCAAGTCGATACCCGATGCGGACTAGATCACGCATCTCCTTTTGTAAAGACTCTCTCAAAACTGAAGGGCCCGCGATATCCAAGACAGCTCGGACCCGGGCCACCACCAAAGCAACATCATGGGCACGAGTAATATCCAGCACCCGATGAGTTGCCGCATCCCGTTCCCGAATCGCCTGTAGTAATTGGTCATCAGAGTAGCGAAGCTGACCCTTCAACTCCTCCAAACTCGCCTGAAAACTCGCCACCCGAGTCCTCTCTAACATCAACTGGCGTTCCACCTCCCAGGACTTATCCCTCTCAATCCGAAGGACCATCTCGTGAATCGCTTTAGCGGCTTCATGCTCTTCCTGCAAGCGGGAAATCTCCGTCTGAGCCTCCAACAAACCATGCTCTAATTCGTCCCGACGACGATATACCAGGCCAGGATCTGAAGAGGAACACCCCCGAGATCCGATGGCGTCTAGCACCATATAAATCTGAATGGAGACGAAGGGATCACTACAGAAGAAATAAAAGGTAAGTAACCAAAAATTGTAAATAAAATGAGTATTTACCTCACACAGGTTTTTGCAAACCAAGTCCTGAAGGCGGGAGGAAGGAAGGGTCCTCATGAGCTCACAATCCGTAACATTCAGTAGACCGCTAAGAAAATTTCGACAAAACCCCGATACCTCTCCGAGGGGAGAAAACCCTGGGCCAGCACCTGGAGGAGAGGAGCCCACGGGAGGAAGATTCCCTCCGGACAGCGACACGGGTACGCGTTCGGGATCTCCTCCCACAACATTCACGATATCGGAAATCCGAGGAAATGGTTGCAACACCAAAGGAGGCACTGTGTAATCTATCGGAGAAAGAGTCGTAACCGAATTTTCTACCCTAGGAGGAATCACAAAGCTCACTAGGGGGGCTGCCACGGGCGAATCCTCCGATTCCTGCCTCTCCGAGGAAGAGTCAACCCTCGTAACCGCCACGAAGGTATCGGAGGTGCCCTCCGACGCTCGTCGCATACCGTGCAGAGCTCGCCCCAGAAAAACACCATTAAATGGATCTATGGAAAAAGCCGCCATCTCAGCACCTATAGACAAGTATAGAGCGTATGATGATCCCGAGGGCACACAGGTTGATAAAAGAGAAGTCGACAAATCTACAGACTTACGGAAATAGAAGTTGCCATGAAGAGGACGAATCGGCAAGTTCTCTCTCCTTATCCCCTCTTGAAGACCTGCCAGAATAAGAGCTTCAGGACACACAAGCAGGCCGGTAATATCATACGAGCCAGAAAATAACCCGGAATGGCTAAGTTCCTCCCACTCCCGCCCCAACGTCTTGGATATGGGCGAAACGTATCCCAAGCCCCATCGGATGGGCACTCCCCACGATCGTGCCGAGTGACCTTTCGAACGGACGAAGAAAAACCTCCGCCTCCAGTCCCCCCTACGAGTGCGAGGACTGGATGTACCAGTAAAGGCTTTTTCGACGTCCCGATAGGCCAGGCTGAAAAGGGGGACTCCATCTGAACAAGGCCGAAGGATGAAAATTGCCCCCACCCGATACGGAGACAGGGGAAGGTTAAGGAGCTCGCAGCATAAAACGTATCCCACTAAGAGGCGATACAAGTTGGGTGTTAACTGGCTCGGACAGATTTGCCAGTACTGGAAGAGCAACCGAAGAAAAGGGTGGAAAAACACCCGTAACCCACAGTGCATTTGGTCACAATAGACAGTTAAGAATCCAGGAGGAGGGTCATATGCTCTCTGATCCGGAGAGGGCACAATCACGTCAAAATCATCGAAATTCAGGTTGAATTCCGTAAAAAGAGTCACTAGAGACTCTCCGTACACAGTGCTAACGGCAGAACCAACTCGTCCCCGACCTATCAACCTTGAGGGGCTCAAAGGTATTAAGTTAAATACAGAACGCTCATCGGCAAGAGAATACGGCTCCCTACCCATGAACACATCTCTTATATGGTCCATCCTTCGAGAATCCGTGTACGACGACCTATTCCCCACCCTTGAAGACGAGCTTGTCCCAATGATCACTTGATTCTCAGCCAGCCTATGCCGCAGCCCCGGGGAAGAACTTTCCGAGGATGCACCATAAACCTGGGATCCAGGGACAACTCGAGCATGACTCCGAGGACAACTACCTGATGATGTGGACCCCCCATGCCTGTGATGTGGCGGCATCATCTTTAATAGTAAGTTCTCTGTTTACTCTTAGACGAAGATCGAAGGAGAAGTATTGAGTACGACTATGAAAGCAAACACTAAGTTCTGCGAGAATAAATTTCTAAATGAAGAAATTAAAATGATTTATCCCTTAAAGCAAGATAGATTTTAATGATAAGTATAAATACCAATGTTAGCATATTATATGTGATAAGCTGATCCCGTGGAAAGAAGCTGGAGCTGTCCCACCCACTCCCAGGGGTGTGACACGTGCTAATGAGTATCCTTAATTAGGATAAACAACTCTTAAGCATGCATACAATTTGACACGTCCTGCTAAACCATGTACTTAGTCAGCAAATAAGGAATTTTGTCTCTAGCTTCATTTTTTAAAGAAAATTAAAGGGATAACAGACAAAATAAGACAAAATAGAAAGAGAAGAATAGGACAAATTGTTCATTCATAAGTCCGAGAAGCTCTCGGAAAAGTTTACAAAAGCATAAAAAAAAGGGTAAAAGAAATCCTATTCTAAGCTCCCGTACTCGGAGGAGGCGGGGGCGGAATAGTAAAAGACTCCCTGGGCGGAACTAGACCCGAACTGCTGGCACCAGAAGTGGACGTAGTCGGAAGGGGAGCAGGAGAAGCCCTCGGCGTCATCATGTTGTCAAACATCTCCAGAATATTTTGAACATCCTCGGGAGATGGCCTAGCAAGCTTTTTAACATCGAAGAGGCGGCCAAAGTTCACCCCCGAAGGCACTACCCCACGGGCTACAGTGGCGCATTCTAACCATCCCCAGAGCATATGTCCAAGGGACTCACGAGCGGACAAGGAAGCATATTGGCGTTCCGCCTCCGCTGCTGCGCACCGAACGGCCTTATCAATCCGGACTTGTACCTCCTCTTGTGGCACTGACCCAACTAACTTCAGCTTCACCAACTCGCTCACCCGAGATTGAAGCTCCTGTTCTCGCTCCAACCACCCCGACTTCTCCTTCTCCAAAGCATCCACCCGAGCACGAAGAATATCCTCGGACTCCGCCTTTTCCTTCTCCAGGCGGGCTAACTGAGCCCGGAAAGTCTTCTCGGACGCCTCCATCTTGTCGTAAACCGACTGCACCCTCTGCAGAGTAAGGCACATCACTTCCTTGGCCCTCTGATCTTCCCTCCAGAGGAAGTCGTTGGCTTCCAACTTAGTACGGAAAACGTCCCTCATTGATTCGGCCTCGTAAAGTTGGGCCCGAAGAGAAGTCATCTGCCCCCGAAGAGATCCTACTTCCGCCACCTCCCTTGAATGGCGCTGCTCCACCGCGGTAATAACCTCCCGAGTCCTTTTGGACTGCATAACAAGAGAAGGACTATGAGGAAGAAGACAGGGAAATCACAGAGAAATAAAATTACAAGAGGACAGGTACTTACGATGACTTCCATCCAGACCATGCTAGCCCGTAGAAACTGATACCCCTCCGCGGGCGCTGAAAGAGAAGAGCCGAAAAAATGGAGGATCTCGTGATATGCCTCCCCCACAGTCGGAGGCTCCTTCTCGGGCACGGGAGGCGAAAAATCTCCCTCGGAGGCGGACCTCCGCAAAGTAGCCCCCTTCGGAAGATCAGATGGCGGAGGAGGAACATCAGCAGCTGGAGTTACGGTCACCGCCTCCGTCGTGACCACTTTAGGAACCTCTGTAGCAGCCGAGGAACCCTCTCCCCGGAGCAAGGCGTCCAACACTTCCCTCTTCACCTCCGAGTCCTTCAGCAAGTCGGCAGGACCCTGGAAAACTCCCTCGAGACCCTCCGACGGCTCCTCCGGATCCTGGTGGAGTAACTGGGCAAACAAATCAGCGCCCTGAAACATGGGGGCCTTCCCCTTATTGATCACCGCTGTGCGAACAGATATATGAGTAACTATGTGAGACAAAATCGAAGATAATAACATAGACAGAAGCCGAGAGCTATCCAAATAGAGACGAAAAACTTACGAGGAGACGGGGAGGGGTCCCGAGAAGAAATATGCCCGACATCTGGCCCCGGAGACAAGAGCTCCTCTCCTTCCTCCCTCGGAGATAAGGCTCCCTTAGTACTCCTCGGAGAACTACCAGCGTTGGACTCGGAAGTAGACCTCCAAGTCAGAACAGACAGGGGAGCCACCTGTTGTAAAGGAATAGCCTCCAGAGGTGCTCCCCCAACATCCTCGGAGGGAGACGGGATATTTTCAGGAACCTTCTCAGCCTCCGTGTCCACTCCATCCTTCTCCGGGGACTGTACCTCTACCCCCTCGTGATCTCCCCCCTCGGAAGCTTCACTATGCCCATTCAGAGCTATCTCTTCGGAACCCGGTATTAAGTAATACCTCGCCATAACCTCCTCTACATCGCACAAAGACAAGTCATTACAAACAACCAAAGAATACGAAAAATTACCCGGAGTAAATAAAATGTGAGATAAAGAAGCATGCAAATAACAGAAGAAAGACTTACTGAAAGCTGGCAAGTAGATACTCGGAACAGAAAGCGGTTTCTTCACATTGTCGTTAACGGACACTACAAAGTGAAGTCCAGCCCTGTCGAACAACCACAAAAATCTACCGACTCCATCAAGAGTTGATGGGCAATCACCGGAGAAAGCACCACATCTTCCCCCAGAGTATGAATTGGAGTCACACCCTCCCCCCACTTGAAGGGCACCTCCCACTTTCCCCGGACGGGCTTCACGTAGAAAAATTTGTCCTTCCAAACGTTGTGCGAACTAGCCATCGCACCCAGAATCCTCTTCGTGGAGTTACCCGAGTGGTCCCGGTGCTGGACGTGATAAAAGGGATATCCCCCAGGCGACACCCCCACATCAAAAACCGAAAGGAAATGGTCCACATTGCACTCGTACCCCTTGACATTACACCAAAACACATAAATGCAAAGGGCGGCGTACCCGTTGGGCACCAACTGACTCGGACAGATTTTACAAGCCTTGAAAACTTCGCAAAAAAAGGATGGCATAAATGAACGCCACCCGTAATTCACCTGCGCGAAGTATACAAGCATACCCGGGGGAGGATAACACGCCCTCTGATTTTCCGAGGGAATGTGAACAGTCACATTCGCCATCGCAGTCCCCGTGGCCTTGAATAACTCCATGACCTGTTCGTAAGTAACCACGGACCGAACATTCTCAATTTTAGAGAAGTCACGAACAGGGGGTTTCTTCGATTTGGAAACCCTAGTTTTTTTCGCGGAGGCGGCGCCACTCCCTTCGGCGATGGCAACTCTTCTCTTACGAGTGGCAGCAGCAGGGCCCACGAGGGGAACAGTAGCCGCAGCAGAAACGGGAACGTCAACAGGGGCAGTTTCGGTAGAAGAGGTATTTGCAAAAGAAGCCATCCTCCTTTGGGGCAAGAGAAGAAATTTTACGAAATTGATGAAAGAAAAAAGAAACGAGAAGAAGAAACTCTGAGAGGAGCAAAAATCGCTCTTTTTTGCTTAAGAAAATTGGAGGATTAAAGAGAATTGGAAGCTTGAAGATTTGTGAAGAGAATAGGGGAGAAAGAGTACGGACGGGGGTATTTATAAACGGACCGCCATTAAAGACGTGCCCTGTCCCCCACGCCCCACGTCTCCACTCAAGAAGCGACGTGTCGCTCCACGCGCTAGCCATTACTGCAGATTGACGGACGGATGAATGAATGTCATTTAAGACATCCAACGGCTAGAAAGAGCCGTTATAAAAGTAACTCTTCATCTAAACCGCTGCTTCCCAAGAACATAACGGTAATTTTACTTCACGGTATTTCAAGTATATATTTATATACATATAATACCCCCGTAAATCATAAAAAAAGAATGGAGAAACTCCAACCCCCTCGGAAAAATCACCAAAAAATAAAGAAAAAGCCCCTTTTGCCATATTAAGGTCACGAAATAAAATTTCACTCGTCTCTGCGAAAACGATCGAAATTTGGGGGGGCTAGTGTTAACCCTAGAAAATAAATAAGGGATTATACGAGTGAAACAAAAGATTAACCCTTAAATTAGGGATTAATCCCAGGGATGATACTATCGTCACGAACACTCTCGTATGTCACATACCCTACTATGGTATGACGTGGCACCCGAAGAGATACTAGAGTCCCTCGGAACTCACATATCCTACTAGGGTACGACGTGAAAACCGAGTGAACACCAAAGCGTCCCTTGGAAAGTCAAGATGAGTAAAAATAAGATATCAACTTGGCATCGGAAAGTAAAACCCGTTGGATCCACGCGACTCTGATATCCATCAATGCGCTAAGAGGAACCACTATACGAGAATACTTCCTTGCTGAATACTCCCAAAGCCCTCGGAATTATCACCCCGAAGGCTAAATTCACAAAATAACGTCATACTCAAAGCACCAATCACCAGAGTCACTTACCCCGAAGGCCCAAGCCAAGAAGGTTACTCAGCCGAAGACAAGAAGCCCTTGAAGAATGATTCTCGAAGGAGCCACTAGTCTCATGACGACAAGAAACACTCGGAACCCATACCACGGGGATCCATATACAAGAATACAGCCTTACATGCATATTGATGCTCTCGGAGCCCACCTCACAAGCATGGAAAAACAAATCTGACTCTCGGAGAACCTTACCAAAGAAGCCGATGAGAAAATAACTGTCCCCGGAACAGAAACCTCCTCGGGCACCCACTTCACTTCAACTAGTGAACCTCCTCATGAAATCCAACCCCTCGGAGAAAAGAAAATAGAAGATTCAATCCATCAAAGAGAAGAAGACAAAAGAAGCAACCCCTCGGAACTCCCCGAAGCCCTCGGACAAGATAAGGATCAGTCTAGTCAGCGCCTTGTCAACAAGATATACCTTATCTTATAGAAGGACACTTGTAGCACATGCAACATTACACGTGTAACACATGCATAGTGACACAAACACCCTCCCATACCTATATAAGGGAAAATTAGAAGAGATGAAAAAGAGGGGAGACAGTGCACATAAACTCACACAAAAAATGATAAAGTCATATTTATGAGCTTCGGGAGTAAGAAGTTCAGTGAATAAAGGAAGGATATTCTCGTAATTTTCCATAATAGTTATTTACTCTCTTTTGAACCACGGATAACGGCGTTTCGAACTTATAAACAATTCAGTTAATCGGGTATTATTCCAAACCTGTTAACATAAAGTCTTTACGCCCACATGATTTTAGGCAAATTCGAAGGTTTAGAGGGTCAAATTTGCAGTTTATTATTTTCAGCGGGATTTTTATGTTTTATTTAGTTATTTTAAGAGTCTTTTGTAATTTTGACATTTTTCTTTAATTAGGGTTTTCACTTTATAAGTTAGTCGTCTTTGAGTAATCGTGGTCAGTTGTTGATTGAATAAAAAAAACCTAACTTGAGAGTTTTCTCAGTTTTGTCAATTTCTCTATATTCTACGGAATCAACGAGCTTTTGATTATTGTGTTATTTCATCTTCCCTTATGGCTTCCGCTCGCTACATCAATTGGCATTAGAGACAAGTTCGTTCATTCACCATGGCGGCAAGAAGAAACTCTAAAGTCCATCATGTTCCGGTAGAAGAAGATAGATGTGATGAATACACAATATTACGTCGATAAATTAACTTGTTGATGCAACAAATAGTGGTGATGGTTGCTCGACAGCCTGAATTGCATCGACACCTGAAGTCCCATTGTTAGCGGATTTCAAGGAGAATCTATTTGTACCACTAGACCAGCCATTGAATCCGTCTATTCACCGGTGACAAGATGATCTAGTGGAAAAACATTGGAAATCAGAGTTTCAAGGTGATATTCTAAATTTACATAGTGATTATGAAGAGGATTGTGAATCTTCATATGGTGTTTTTTATGATAGCGATGGTGATGATATTGTGGACAAGTTCGAGATTTCTAGATTTAAAGCTTTCATGGAGAGTGTGGACGAGAAGATCACGATAGAGAATCCAATGAAATAGATGAAAATGTTGGAAAAGTATGAGGTTGATGAAAAATTTGATATGCTTGAGGGTGTTGAAAAAAAAAAGGTTTAGGCGTGACAATGGTCGACGAGGAGAAGAAACATATTGTTGATGTCACAATTGAAGATGTTCACCATCAGGGTTTTGCTTTTCCTGAAGTTTCACATTTTATTTTGTGTTGTGGTGATAAATTTACAGGTACTACACATGACTCAGATTCGAGGGTGAATCTTTTTTAACCAGGGTAGAATGATGCAGATCATAAATATGGGTATCTCTTGATCAAAAATAACAAACCCGAGATTTGACCAGGAAGTCAACGCATCACTTTTTGACAAAAGATACCACTTTTCCAAGTGAAAACGATCTCCTGAGCATAACGTTAAGACAAAAGTCTTTACGCTCACATGATTTTAGGCAAATTTGATGGTTTAGACGGTCAAATTTGCAGCTTATTATTTCCAACGGGATTTTTATGTTTTATTTAGTTATTTTAAGAGTCTTTTGTAATTTTGGCATTTTTCTTTAATTAGGGTTTTCACTTTATAAGTTAGTCGTCTTTGAGTAATTGTGGTAAGTTGTTGATTGAATAAAAAAACCTAACTTGAGAGTTTTCTAAGTTTTTATCAATTTCTCTGTATTCTACGAATCAACGAGATTTTGATTATTGTGTTATTTCATCTTCCCTTATGGCTTCAGCTCGCTACATCAGTTGGCATCAGAGACAAGTTCATACATTATTAGGGTGGTTGGGACGTAGGGTAAGTTGATGATGAATGACGCGTCTTCCGAGTAGAATCGTGGGTTATGGTCGGCCTGAGTGACCGAGCTGCTCTTGAGGATCGTCTATCTTGGATGAGGCCCCAGGGGGCCATTTTGCTTCCTTAGGATTATGGTGTGTCTTGACTTCTTCTTACATTCATTCGTGTCCTTAATGTTTATTAATGTGCTCAATTCTAGCTAACGTTTGTGATGGTTCCTCGGGCGTTTTCTCGGACCCGGGGGTCTCAGGTTGTTCCTCTTGGGTACCCGGATTCAGGTGGGGGTCAGTTTGTTGGGGGAAACGTGTCCGAGCCTTTGAGGTATCGTATCCCTTTAAGAGACGTTGGTCGAATCTGGGGGTACCTTCTCCGAGTGTTTAGACCGAGTATCCTTAGACGGTATTTTCTAGTCGTGACTCAGGGGTACCTTCTCCAAAGCCCAGACCGTCGGCCCTGTATGGGTAACGGTGGTCGTGGCTTAGACGTATCTCCCCGCAAGACAGTAAATAATTTTTGTATGGTACAACATTTCTGCCCCTCTCCTAGGGTGGGGCAAATTATGCATCATGAGGAGTCCCCCCAGTTCTTAGTGTATTTTGTAGAAATCACTTGGAACTCATTAAATGAGTCTATGTGTTGCCGAGTTTTTTCTGTAATTATCGTCCTATATGTTCCATGTGGCGCTGAGTTACCCACGTGTCAATGGCGTCGTTTGGGATGCTCTGTCTATAAATTGTGAGGACTCGTAGTGATTTGTCTCCATCAACCGAGTCTTTCTACTTTCCCTCTCTTTTCTCTCTCTTCTTTACTTTGAAATTTCTTCGGCGATCTAAAGGCTTATGCGAGTAGTTCCGACAAAGGGGCGTCTGGTGCAATGACACGCCGTACGGCGTCTAATATGGCGGCGACATGAGCATTGGTATCGCCTTCCACTGAGGAGGTGTCGCGACGTTGTCGCGTTGTTTCTAGTTCAGTAAAAACTTCCACCAAAAAGGCGAAAAAGGTAGCAGCAGCGGCGGTGCCACCTAGGGTTTCGGCTGGGGGTGTGCGAAGCACGGTGGTATCTCTAGATGAGATCAAAGCCGATTTACCAAGTACGGGGAGAGTACTGACAGTCTAGAGCTCGTGGTTCCTCGGGGTCACGAGAGGGCTACTTCTCCTCACCCCGAATACTATACTGTCTACTGTGTGCAGATCAAGGCAGTGCTGAGATCCTTCCTCCCAATTTTCTATCAGGTGGAATTTAAGGCATGCATGCTCTGTACAAGTCAACTTTCTCCCAACGAATGGTCAGCTATGGCAGCGTTTACTTTCATCTGCACGACCTACACACATCCCTGCTCAGTGTATAGGATTTTTGGGGCCTTAGATTTGGCGAGCTCGTCGTCGGACAAGCTCTTTTATACTTTCACCATGCGGAAGTCGACAAAGAGAATTCTTCATTACCTCCCGAGTTCCCACATCAGCTGGAAAGAGAAATGTTTCTTCGTCCCACCTACCATCGAGGGTATTTTGGCCAATGTTCCGAGAGAGTGGAACCTAGACCCTCGGGTTCCGACCGGCCTGGATTATGCAAAGGCCACATATGAGTTGGTAGGTTTTAGCTGGAACAAGATGTCGTAGGTTAATATGTTCTCGTCTCTTTACGAGAAATGTGGCCTGAACGATATACTGGCTACGGAGCCTTTTGTGGGGAACAATCGTCCTGAAATTAGTAAGTATTTTTGGACTTTTCTGGGTAGTTATTTCCTCGTCATTATGAAAGCGCTGGAGTGTGATGCTCCCCTTCCTCGTCCTTCGAAGAGGAAGAAGAAGAAGAAGTCCATCGCACCAAAGCCTCAGAGGACATGGGGGTTGGCTACTTCGGCAGCGTCGATAAATGATCCCTCTGACGAGAAGAGCGCTTCAGCTGAGGCCCTTCTCACACAAGTCAATCGAGTGAGAAGGAGGCATATCTAGTAGAAAGAAAGCGACACCGAGAGCATGCCGAGGTTTCTTCCAAGAAAAATGTGATTTTGCTGCAAAATTCGGAGGACGAGGGAGAGAGTCCAACAATCTCTCGTCTTTCCCCTGCTGCACAAATAGGGTCATACATTGGTGGAGACTGATTTTCGAAACGCCATCAGGCGGCGATGCAAGCTAACATTGGTGGTACTACATCGGGTAAGCCCTCTACTCCTCAGCCCCCTACTGCTAGGTAGCTGAGAGGTCTTATTCTCCTCTTTCCAAGCATCAAGGAGTTGGATCTTCGAATTTCCAGGTCACTCATGCTCGGAAGGTCGGGACTTGGGGTCAGGTCACCCTTTCCCTAGTGTATTCACTTTTGAAGAGCGCCGTGAGTTTGGGAGCCCAAACTCTAGGTCTTTCTCATGAGTTAGATCTTCTTGGCTCCTCTCCGACTTCTTCTCTATTGGATGCCCATGAGTTGGTCTTGGTTACACAGATGTGTGCGACCTTGGTCAGTAATGTTGTTGTGGGCACGTTCATATTTCCTTCTTGATGTTCTTTTGAATGAGACTTGTTTCTTTTGACAGGCCCCTATCAAAATGAGAGGTTTGTCTCGCTTTTACGAGAATGCGGCCCAAGAGAGGGAAGCCTTGAAGGAGTCGGAGCAGCAATTGAGGGATTGTTTGGCTGCTTCTAAGAAGGCAATGGAATTCCTGGCTAGGAAAGAAACTGAGCTGATTGAGAAGCTCGAAACCTCATAGAAGCTGGTGAGGTCCCTTTGAGGGGTTTTGGAGAAAACCGTGATAGGGCAGGAGGAGCGACTGGCGACTCGTGAGAGAGAGGTGAGGGAACGACTCACCCCTACCTCGAAGGTCATCTTCTGTGGTGCTTCATGGCTTGTCGACAGCTGGGTTCCGCGAAGGGTTTCTTCCACTCTGACGTTAATGTCCATAAGCTGTCTACGACCCTGATGATTTGCCCTGACACGCTGGAGGAGACTCTAAACTTGCTCTATAGTCGTGGCTCGGGGGTTCGAAGCTCTCCCACACCTTCATCCATGGCAGGCCCTGCTTGCACCCCACATGCGTAGATTGTCGTAGGGACTCTTGTGGCCGTGTTGGCCTTAGTTTGTTTTAGTTTTTTGCTTTTCATTTTTTGGGGTTGTACCGGGTCCCCCCCACCCCCCACCCCCCCCCCCCCCGTTGGGATTTTTGATTATGAATGGAATTTTTTGCATCACCATTTCTTTTTCTTTCTATTGCGTATTTGTTGTCGTTGTTCTTAATGCTTGTTGTTAGCTTCCTGAGTACGCTGATCTCCTTTCTTTTCTCGGGAGGGGTGTCTCTCGTCGTTGTTCAACTTTTGTGATCACCATGATCCTGGAATCCCTAAAAACTTTCCTTGTTATTAGTCACGATCATTGGGGTTAGTAGCCGTTGTGGCCCTGTTTGCGCGAGTTATGCGATGGTAACCCTTCTTGTGGGAGGTCGAATGAGCCTTCTTGTTATGGGCCTCAGGGTATCACGAGAGGTACGAAGCATTAACTCCGATGATTGATCTTATCATACTTAGAATTTAAATTTCCTTTGTGGTCGCTTGTGAGCGTTGTTGGTGTCTTCATGTGGAAATAGTCGAGAGGACAATTTCTGGAGTGGTTGTGGATTTAAATTACCCTACCTTTTCATTCTCCCAACCGTTAGTCTTGGGAGGAGGTGCCTATTTAATGCGAAGGGACGTGGGGAGTTGGTGCACAGGTCTAGCTCCCCTATAATGACGTCTGACATGTTAGAGTTGCAATGATTTGGGGGAGGTGGCGGTTCATCTGGGTCGTGAGCGGGGAACCAAAGGGTCCTACTGTTTGAATCGTGGGCGTGGAAGTGAAACGACTCAGGATATGAACCATCTCTTCTCGCCTATAAAAATGTGGCCACCTTCACCCTTCTTCTTCATCACTTCAAAGAAAATATTTCTTCTCCAAAAATACTCCTCCCTTCTCTTCTTTCAAAGACAATGGGTTCTCAAGCTACCACTGTGTTTTCCAGTGAGGAGGGTTTGCGTGATTCTCCTGTCTATTATCTCCTCCCTCAGCGAGGTAGCGTATTTGCTTCTCGTTGGAGTCGCTGCAGAAGGGCTGCGTGTTCCTCCCCTATCTGTTCCACTTCACGGAGGCGGGCGAGGGATGGAAATGTTGCTGTTCCGCCGCCGACGGTGGCAGGTTATGTTTTCGTTGTTTTCGGTCATCGAGCTTCCTATTGGAATTTGATAGAGGGTGTTGTATTCTGGAGACTCCTACTACCCGAACCGCATTATTGGTAGGCTTTGGGTTAGATCTACGACCTCGATGATGAATATGGTGGAGATCGATTCCTTGTTGGCGGATTTTAATATCCATTTCGATAAGGTGGATATCATCATCCCCTCGAAAACGCAGATGGCATTTGACCCTCTCGTGGGTTATATGATGGTGTGTGTGGAGCAAGTGTGTTGCGGACTTTGCTACTGTTTCCATCTGGTCGTGAATGAGCTTTTTGTGTTCTGGCAACTTTGCCCAAGTCAACTGACTTCGGCCTCTTATCGTCAACTGGTGGGGTTTATTCTCTGCTGTCACTTGCTGAACCTCCCTTGCACTCTTGTGACCTTGGTGGGGGCGTTCATATTACGAGCTACTGCCAACTGGTCGCCGTTCTTTTCCTTGTTGGTGCGTGATAGCAAGCGGGTGTTCCTAACCTCGGCGACTAACAGTCTTGCCAGTAATGGTGACTCGCGTCAGAGATATTTATTTAGGTCTCCTATTGGGGAGTCGTCGGCTTTTTGGGAAGGGGTACCCTAGTTTGGGGGTTGGGTTATGTTTACCCATCCCCAACAATGAGTGCGGAGGTTGCTACCAATCTGGAGGATAGAGGTCTCTTCGATGGCCTTTATGACGTGTCGTCTATGCTGAACAGCCCCATGGTCTTGCTTCTTGCCGGTCTGCAAAACGAACTGGTGGGTGAATGCCCTTCTCCATTGACACTCCGATAACATTCATAATTTCGTAAGTGCTCGTATTTTGTTTTTATGATTTTTTTTCCGAATGTGCCTCGAAACTGCTTATTCGAGTATATACAGTATATTCCTTCTTTTCTTGTTTTTTATTTACTGACCCATATTGGTCTGCAGGTGCGGATATGGCCTCATACGCTTGTCGCCCCTTCAGAGGTGATGCGTTAGCGCTATCTGACGCTGGCTATGAATTGTCTATTTCGGAAGACCGAGGGTCGTCCGCCACTTTTGAGTTTCCTGAACCTTCAGGTTCATTAGATAGTAAGTACTGTACGAAGGCTCATGGGAGTCCATCTGATGTGGATGCAGATGTGGTGATGGCGGAGGCGGAAGAGAGCGCTAACTCCAAAGGTATACCCTAACCTATGGACCTAGTAATGGCTAAGCATTTCGCCTATCACTATATGCCTCCTTTTGGCACCACTCTTGATTTTGGCCGTTGCCAAATTTTTGTTTAACCTGATAGATAAGACGCATGCCGTCGGAAACCTCTCGAGGAAGCGAGAAGGAGGTTGAGATGGGAATGCATCATTCTCAAAAAAAGATAAGGAAAGGGGGTGATCAACCCTTTTTATTGTTGCGAAAGACTGCCGACCCCAAACTCCCCCCAAAATGGGCAAGTTTAAGCTAACCCCATATGAGGAAGAGTTCCTTCGCACCTTGTTGTGCCTTCAATTTTTGTTGAGGGCTACAAAGATCCTGCCCGTTACACGTCTTTTGTTAGTGGGATCGTGAACCAGGGGAACCGTGAGATCATGGGACACTTCTTGGTGTATATTTTGACTTATGTTTGTCACAGATCTCGTGACTCGTCTTTTTGTTTTGCATCTTACTGTGCTCGGAGATGCGTTCGGCACGTATACGGCTAGCCCTATACGTGAAGAGATTGCTTGGCTGGAGGCGGCTATAAAGGAGGCTTGTGGGCGTATGGCTGAGATGAGAGCGTCCTCGAATCGGGACTTTGGGGACTTGAATAGTTTCCTGAAGAAGGTTATAGCTAAGTCCGATTCTAAGGCCGAGAGGTGGGAACAGAAGGCGTGAGAGGCCATTCAGACCGCATATGAGGTCCCCCTGCTCTGAGAAGAACGAGATCGTTTGCTCCGCCAGCTCGAGGATGCAAGGAGAGAGCTTCAGGTGCGTGTTTCTAGTGCCCGTCTTGACTTGGATGGGCCGCCCCGAAACCATTTAGTGGCATCCAAGACGAGGGACCTTGTTAGGATTGGATACAGGATGGCAGTTTCCTCCTTCGGTTTTCTCCACGGTGTCCCCCGAGATCTGGTGTTTTCGAGGTTGGAATTTTTCTCCGCCTCCTCTGGTACTACTTTATTGGACCCTCGTAGGGATCTTTCCGGAGCTGTGATGATGCCTAACCCGATCGATATGTCCGCTGAGAAACGTCGGGCCGGGATCAAGGCCGGAAAGCGCCTCGCAAAGGAGTAGTTTTTACCTGGGTGTTGCCCTTGTTTTTTTTTTGTGTGTGCCGCTTTGTATGGTCATAGTTTGCCGCTTTGTATAGGCATAATCCCCTTAATTCTCATTTTTATTTTTTGATGGTCGTGTTAGACCCTTTTTAATAGAAGATCACCTTTTGGCTATGATTGTTATGAGTCGTAAGACTATAATTTTTTTCAAACGTAGTTATTTTATTGCCGATGGTATATTTACTTTTACACGGGTATAACTGTTAAGTCAAAATACAAACATAATAACTACGTGAACAAAATTGAGTCGCCGTATGGGGTCGACTACAGAGCGCTCAAAGGTATACTTCCGGAGTTAAGGCTATTCCAAGCTCATACGAGCTCTTGGCCGTTCACATCCTTAAGTAGATAGGTGGCAGGCCCAGGGATCTTAGAGATCTGGTAGGGGCCCTCCCACTTTGTATCTAGTTTGCCGACATTCTTGGAGGCCTCTTCTCTTTTCAGAGCGAGATCCCTGACTTGGAATAAACGAGGTCGGACCCTGGAATTGTAGTATTTGGCCATGCGGGCTTTATAGAATTCCGCATGGGTGGTAGCTCTAATTCTTCTTTCCTCCAGGAGGTCTAAGGCTAGGGCGAGGTTGGCATTGTTCAGAGCCTCCTCGTACTCCTGGACCCGCAGACTCTGTATTACTACCTCGAAGGGGACTATTGAATCAGTACCGTTGACGAGGTTGTAGGGGTCTCGCCCATTGTAGCCCCGCAGAGTAGTGCGATAGGCCCACAGTACTCCGATGACTTCATTGACCCACTTCAATTAGTGTTGATCAAGACGAGCCTTTAAAAATTTTAGCAGGGTTTTGTTAGTTATCTCTACTTGGCCGTTACCATGGGGGTATGCATCTCCTGTGAAGCGGTACTTGATCCCCATTTATCTCACCATTTTTCGACGAGGTCGTTGCAGAACTGCAAGCCGTTGTCGCTCACTAGTTGTTGTGGGACTCTGAACCGAGTCAAAATATTTCTCCAGAGGAAGTTTATTATGACCTGGCTGGTGATCTTAGAGAGGGGTTCCACTTCAACCCACTTGGTGAAGCAGTTTACTGCTACCAGCAAGAACTTCTTTTGTCCTGTGTCAAGGATCACGGCACCCACGATGTCTACTCAATATCGGGCAAACGGGCAAAGGACATTGTCTGGTTCCTAAAGGGCGGCTAGTTGATGCCTCATGGGGGCGTGCAGTTGGAATTTATGACACTTCCGTGCATAGTCTTCTCAGTCGGCTGCCATAGTCGACCAGTAATATCCTTGATGGATAATTTTAGTGGCCATGCTTCTTTCGTCCGAATGGTTGCCGCAGCATCCATCGTGGATTTATTTCGGGATTAGTTGTGCTTCTTCCTTATTTACGCATCGAGAGGTCGGATAAGACCATGATCTTCAAAATAGGACTCCGTATTATATGTAATATCGGGCGGTGCATCGATACATGGTGAGTTGCTTGGCTCGGTCGTGAGCATACTTCCCGGGATCCCTAATGAAGTCAATGATCTTGGCCATCCAATCTTCCTCGATGGGTGCTACCATCTGGATTTCTCCCTCCATGCCTTGTCTTTCGGGTCTTGGGGCTGAGAATAAGGTTATCCTCCGACTGCTGATGGTTTGGGCCAGGCTGGCAAGTTTAAATAGAGCGTCAGCATCTTGATTTTCTTATCTGGGGATCTGCTTAATTGAGAATTCCTGGAACATGGTCATTCCCGCTATAACCGCTTTCAAACATTTCTTCATATTTTTTTCGCGAGCCTCATAAGTCCTGTGGATCTGCTGGACCATGAGCTAAGAGTCGCTATGGACCAATATTCTGCATATTTTTGCCTCGCTGGCTAGGCGCATTCCTAGTAGGATGGCTTCATATTATGCCTCGTTGTTGGAAACGGGGTACTCCAGTTGCACGGCGAATTCTAGGATAGTCTCTGGCTCGTCTGGAGCTATTTTCTTGAAGATTATGCCTACGCCCCCGTGGGTGTTGGTAGATGACCCATCGATGTAGAGGTGCCACAGGGCTTCTGGCTCGTCTTCCTTAGTTTCTTCATGCATTTCAGTGATAAAATCAGCTAGTACTTGGGCCTTGATAGCTGGTCGGGGGGGCGGGGGGGGGGGGGGGGAATAGGTGATGTCAAATTCCCCTAACTCGATGGCCCACTTGATCATTCGTCATGACACCTCGGGGTTATTAAGGATGATCTGGAGAGGGTGTTCTGTAAGGACGGTGATTGGATGGGCTATGAAGTAGCCCCAGAGCTTTCGGACTGCGGAAACAAGGGCTAGTCCGACCTTTTCAATGCGAGAATATCGGGTCTCGGCATCTATGAGGGTTTTGCTAATGTAGTATATAGGCAGATGCTCCCTCCCTTCAGCTCGGGCAAGGGACGCACTTACTGATTCTTTTCCCACGGCTAGGTATAGGAAAAGCATCTCATTGGGGACAGGTTTCACCAGGAAGGGCGGATGGACCAAATAATCTTTTAGTGCTTTGAAGGCTTCTTCACATTGGTCGGTCCACCAGAACTCCTTTATATTGTTAAGAATTTTAAAGAAGGGAAGGCCTTTCTTCGAGGAGCGAGAGATGAACCTGCTTAATGAGGCCATTCTACCCGTCAGTTTTTGTACATCTCGTACGGTCTTTGGTGACACCATATTGAGTATGGCCTCCACTTTCTCTGGATTAACCTCTATCCCCTTCTGGGTAACCATATACCCTAAGAATTTTCCTCCTCAGATGCTAAATGAACACTTATGAGGGTTGATCTTCATCCCAAATTTGTCCATGATCCCGAAGGCTCGAGCGAGGTCACGAGTGTGGTCCTCCTCCTCCTGAATTTTTACGATCATGTCGGCGACATAGACCTCCATTGTTTCACCGATCAGCCCCTTGAACATGAGGTTGACAAACCTTTGATACGTGGCACCGACATGTTTTAGCCCGAATGGCATGAGTAGGTAGCAGAAGGTACCGATGTCAGTGATGAAGCTAGTCTTCTTCTGGTCATGGCTCACAATCAGGATCTTATTGTAGCCTTGATCTCCGTCCATGGTGTATAGAAGGTCACAACCTGCCGTGGAGTCGACTAACATGTCGATATTGGGTAAGGGATAGCAGTCATTCGGGCAGGCACTGTTAAGGTCAGTGAAGTCTACACACATACGCCATTGACCTCCTTTTTTGGGACAAGGACCACATTGGCCAATCATTACACGTATCTGACTTCCCGAATCTGGTGGAGGTCTATTAGCCGATGGACTTCAGCTCGAATTACTTTGTTTCATTCTGGTCTCATGTTCCTCTTTCTCTATTGGGCCGACTTGGCCGTGGGGTACACGTTGAGTTCATGTACACATATTTCTTTGATGATCCGCCCATGCAAACCATCCTTCCAGGCAAAGAGGTGATGGAACGGCATGAGGGTGGTGGTGATGGCTTTTTCTATATCCTCCCCAATTTGGGTGAAAAATCTTTATTGTTTTGCCCTCAGCACCTTCCACCGGTTCTATCATCTTGAGTTCTTCGGCGGGCTGGAATCAGATCTCCTCCGAGTGGGCCCTCTTGAAGGGGGGGGGGGGGGGGTTGCACCTCAGGGTGGTTAGACTCGATTGGCAAAGCGTTCATGCGGCACTCCTGTGCTAGGGTCTGATCCCCCTTGAGTTCTCCTACCCCGAAAAAGGGTCAGAAATTTGACCTTCATATGGAGGGTGGACGCGACCTCTTCGAAAGTCCTAATGGCGGGTCGTCCACATATGGCGTTGTACATTCAAGAGGGAGCATCCACTACCCAGAACTCTATGGGCTCGTTATGGCATGTAGCACCCTCTCCCCATGACATTGGCAGAATTATGATTCCCATTGTTTGGCATTGTTCTCCTGAGAACCCCACAAGAGGTACCACAATTGTCTCCATCCGACTCTGTAGAATTCCTAGAGCCAGGAAAGTGTCTACAAGTATTCTTATGCCTTTGGTTCCCAGTATTGCGGTTGTGACCACAAAGGGGTCTTCGTGGGGGTATACAACACCTATGAGGTCTTCTGGCCCGAAGGAGATAACCGGTTGGTTAGCTACCTTGGAGGCAAAGATCTTCAACTTTTTATCAGCATTCCATGCTTTTTGAATGCAGTTTGGCTTCTATTACATGGTCACAAATAGTACCCCTCCCTCGATCATGTTCACAGTACGACCCATAGAGGCGTTGTCGCGATACACACGAGGAGGTGGGGGCAGCTGTTCCTGATCTGGAGATTCTGGTTCGTCGTCCTCTTCAAGCGTCTCTGACCTCTATTTTTTCTTCCTGGGTGCCTCCTCTGGTCCTTTCTTCTCCGCGGGTTTACATTTGTCGGGCACCAGATACATATCCAAGTAACCCAACTTTAGAAGCCTGACAATCTCTTGCTGAAGGTGGATGCACTCGTTTCTCAAATGCCCGTACGTCCGGTGGTACGTGCAAAATTTTCCTTTATGTTTAAGCATCTGGCATGTCTTGCGTGTTTCCTCCATTTCTATGAGGGACTCTGATTTTTACAACAGGTCCTCTATGTTGATGGCTCAATTCCTCATAAGATAGTTGGCGAAGTCCCCTGGAAGTAACCCTCGGACAATGATGTCGGAGAGTATTCCTGGGTTGAATCGGGTTACTTATCCTACAGCTTGAGAGAATCGTTGGATGTAGTCCTTGAGAGGCTCATCTGCGTTATGTCAGACGTTGAAAAGGTGACCGCAAGTCTTTCTGAAGACTCTATTGCAGGCGAACTGCCTTACAAACATTTGAGTTAGCTGGGCGAAGCTATGGATGGTTCCTGAAGGTAGTTGGGAGAACCAAGAATGGGCTCTACCAGTAAGGGTCGTACGGAAGACTCAGCACATAGCGTGATCAGGGGCCGACAACAGGTCCATACATGCTAGGTATTGGTTGATGTGATCACATGGGTCGCGATCAGTACTCTCCCCAACGTAAGTTGGAACTCCAGCGGGCTTTATAGCCAGGGGGATCTGGGGCTCAGCTATGTGAGGTGCAAATGGTGATCCCTGGTAGGGTACCTCTTCGCCTGGGTTGAGGTTACGGCAGAGTTCTCGTAGCTCTCTCTGCATCTGCTCCATAATGCCTCGTAGAGGAGCGTCCAGGGTTGGTGAACGCTGGCGCCTTCCAACAGGCTCAGGATAGTAGGGATCGTAAAGGTCGAGAGCATCCCATGTTGACCCTTGAGGACATGGCGGTCTTAGAGGCTCTTCTCCCAGCGGTGCATCGACAGAACTTACAGTATTCGGTGAGGGTTGTCTTCTTCTACAGCGAGAAGGGATGCATGGGCATCGCCTCATGATAGTCCTTCCGACCGGACTCTCGAAGGCTGTGCCGATTGGCAACGCGGAGGATCCCTTCGCTCCTCAGATCGTTCTCTGTTACGGCCCTGATTATTTTGGGAGGCTGTGGCATCAGTTCAGTTGAACCAAGTGAACATGTTGCCATACATGTCCCAGGGCACATGTACGTAACCCATGGCTGGTCACGTCTCTAGGGGAGGCACATGACCGTCAGGCTGCGGAGCTTCCTCAGGAGGGGGCGGAATACTCAGCTCCCTCTCTATTTCGTTGTCGTGGTTCTCCATTGATTCGACTTCAGTATTAGATTGTGACGATCGTGAGGACGCTCGCACTGGTACTCTTCTATCTCATTTTCTGACCAAGCAATTTTTTTTCAAACTTTTATCAGAGAAATTAAGGCGTTTCCGCAGACGGCGCCATTTGGTGAGGCAATATCGTCCGTGCCCGTGTGGTCGGGATATTTGTGGATATTGTTACTCAAGTATTTTTGTTCGGAATGCCAGTTTTGAATTTGAGAAAAGGAGGCGCAATGATTTTATTAAGGACTTTTAGTGAAGTACAAGAGGGTCGTGTGAAAAACACGAGTGAGAGCTAGAAGAATGCGATAAATTCTAAGTACAATAAAATGCTAAATTGTGGAGAGTGTTCTTATGCTGTTATGATGTATTTTCTGTGTGGAGTTGGATTTTGTGCTTGAACTTTTGCTTGAAGTCTTCTTGTTGAAAATGGGGAACTATTTATAATGTAAGTCCCAAGGGTCTTTGGCCAATGGGGGGCGGTCTTGCCATCTTTACTCATTGGGGTGCTGGGGACCAATGGTATGAAGGTCGTCTGTCAGGGAGTGGCCAATAGCGGGCGATCCGTCTGAGTGGGCAATGATGATATCTGCTCCAATGGTCTTCGGTGGCGGTATTAGACAATGCATGAGGATTGTTCTGCTCCAATAGTTGATCTGCACCAATAAGGTTTGTTGTTTCCTGCCCTAAATAATGAGTTGGATCAATGGGGGGCGATCTTCCCTCATTATTAGGGTGGTTGGGACGTAGAGTAAGTTGATGATAAATGGTGCGTCTTCTGAGTAAGGTCGTGGGTCATGGTCGGTCTGAGTGACCGAGCTACTCTTGAGGATCGTCTATCTTGGATGAGGCCCGATGGGACCGTTCTGCTTCCTTAGGATTATGGTGGGTCTTGACTTCTTCTTGCATTCACTCGTGTCCTTAATGTTTATTAATGTGCTCCTATTTTCTCAATTCTGACCAAGTGTTGGTGATGGTTTCTCAGGCGTTTTGAGAGATATTGAATGCTCCGGGGAGTATTATTTTCTTAGACCGGGGGTGGGTCTCAGGTTGTTCCTCGTGGGTTCCCGAATCCAGGTGGGGGTCAAGTCGTTGGGGGAAACGTGTTCGAGTCTTTGAGGTCTCACCGTATCCCTTTAAGAGGCGTTGGTCGGGTGTGGGGGTACCTTCTCCGAGTGTTTAGACCGAGTACCTTTAGAGGGTGTTTTCTAGTTGTGACTTGGGGGGGTACCTTCTCCAAAGCCCGAACCGTCGGCCTTTGTTTGGGCAAAGGTGGTCGTGGCTTAGACGTATCTCACCGCAATATAGTAAATAATTTTTGTAAGGTACCCAGTTTTCCGCCCCTCTTCTAGGGTGGGACAGATTATGCATCATCAATTCTCTATCACAGTAGTGCACGAAGTAGGTAGATTCTTTAAAATAGAGAATTGATATTGTTGGGTGTTTGTTCCTTTTACATTTTGGCTCAGAAACCTTCGACTTGATTTTTTGCTCCTCTCAAGTGTACCACCAAGACCTCAAGGTCTACACCAACTAACAAGCGCATGCTAAGTAGTTCTCTCACTCTCACACATACACACACACAAAGTGTTTAGGTGAAAGGGAGGACGAAGAAAACCCACAAAGGTGAAAAGTACCCACAAAGACTCTAATTTTTCTCTTCTCCCTAACTCGAATATTTCTCTCACTAAGATATGAAATATGGTGGCTTACACAAAGAAGCGTGTCTTGAAATCTAGGATTCACAAGACTATATTAGAGCATAAAGGGAATTGGGCTTTCATTTGGACAATTAAGCCAACACAAATAAAACCAACAGATATTCTAGTGGATTCTTACGAAAATATGAGAATAACATTCTCCTTATAACACCTAACTATATCATTGTTCATTATATTCCTAATTGTGTAGTTAATATAATGATGAAGGGTATACGTAACTTCGTAGGGCACTGAAAACTCTGTGTAAAACTGAACATAGCATATCTAGTACATAGAGAAGAAGAAGTGAAGAAAAACATATTGTTAGGGCAGGAGAATGCATCAGGGATATACTTTGTTCAATCCTTTGACACTCTAATGTTTGTCGTGTTGCCTTAGGACCTTTCTTTCTGTATTTATTTAAGGATGTCTAATCACAAGTGTCTAGATCTAGGTAGTCACAAGATTTTCCTTATCTTTTTGGTAGTGATTTGGGCTAAATGCTTTTGTATGCCTTTTCAACATATAAATAAATTAGTCTTTATATGTGAGCATGACCAAAGAAATCTTATAGAGTAGAATGAGTCGAACATAAATATCATGCTACTATAAATCTCAGAACTGTCTAATATGCATCAGGAGGCACAACTTCCCCCACTCACAGAGAGGTGGGCCCGAGCCCGCATAAATATCATGCTACTATAAAATTCGAAACTGTCTAATATCTATCGAGGGCACAATTCCCTCCACTCACAGAGAGGTAGGCCCGCATCGGGCCCACCTCTCTGAGAGGTGGGGGAGTTGTGCCCCCGATGCACACCAGCATCAGACCCACCTCTTTGTAAGTGGAGGGAGTTGTGCCCCCGATGCATACCAGAAGCTCCCTATAACCTCCAACGCACTATTGCTAACTAAAAAGTTAGATTCATAAAGTGTTATTGGGTGTTTCTCAATTAAAACTTAATGGAAAATTAAAATCACTCGGAGTTCCTTTAAGAAAAAAGTGAATGAGAGTAGGTAAGGTCTTCGGACGTGACCATCTGAACCTGGACAAGTAATAAACTTGTGTATTTCTTTTTCTTTTTCTTTAATGAACTTATGTATTGAATACTTCAAATAATGAAATTATATAATTAGAGACGTTTAGCATAATTAACTTATGTATTGAATACTTCAAATAATGAAATTATATAATTAGAGAAGTTTTCCTAATATTGGTTTGCGGGAAATGAAACTCCTCTACCTATTAATTAATGTCTTCACAATTCACATAGTAATGACACTGCAAATCATGAACTTATGTACTTTTTAATTTTGAAACATGGAAAGGAAACCAAAAGAGATTCTCTAAAATAAATTGTTGGAATGCAATGTAAATTCCATAGTAATTGATAATCAAATATCAAACACTCGTGGAAAACTCAAGGAAATAAAAACCGTTCAAAAAAGTAAACGTTTTTTTCTCCTGAATTTTCGAAAATTCCATAACCGTTTTAACGTCCATGGAAACCGCCATGCCGGGAATGGAACAAAGCCATTCTCCGCCGCCACTGCCGCCACCAAACATATCTACTAACAATCCCTATGTGTTCAAATATGTAACTACTAATTTTACTCGATCTAGAATTCAAAAACGAGCAAGCCATTCTCCTAAAATGTCTGAATTTAGAACGGCCTCTACTGTTCCGCATGCAAACTTAAAGGCCAACTACTTGCCTTCCTCTTATGCTAATGTTGTTGCGCAACATTGGAAAAGCAATGATGTTCGAATAGATGATAATAAAATGCAGAGGAACGCAAGTTCATCGAAATCAAGGAGGCTAATGATGATATACCTTTCAAATAGATTCATATCATGCAAGAATTAAAGGAAAAGATGAGCAAACAGTGGGAACTTGCTATCATAATTCGAATTTCAAAAATTGTGGTACTACGCGACGCTTCAAACCAGGTTGGATGTCATGTGGAAGCTTCACATTGATTTTGATATTGTTGACCTAGAACATGGATGTTACTGTCTTAAAGGAATCTCAGAATCCAAAAGAGAGTTCATTCTTACTGAGGGACCCTGGAAATTGGCAGGGAGTTTTATGATTGTGAACAAATGGTCTCCTAATTTCTGTGCTGGAAGAGATGAGATTAAAAGTTCCATAACTTGGGTCAGAATACTGAATCTTTCTATTGAGTATTTATGGGAAGCAGTGGTCCAATCTCTGGCCTCTTGTAAAGGTGATCCTATCAAGATTGATGGCAACATTTTCAATGCCACTAGAGGGAACTTTGCTAGATTTTGTGTCCAAATCCGCATTGACCAACCATTGGAGTTAGGGTTATGGATTAATAACAAAGTATATCAAGTTTTTTATGAGAATGTGTCTAGTCTTTGCTATAAGTGTGGCAAGATTGGACATGTGAAGTCTGAATGTCATAACAATAAGATACAACAGGAAGGAATGAATTCTTCTGACCACGTTCAGGACTTGATTGGCAAATCTACTTCTGAAAAGAAAGAGCGGTGGCTTATGTAGAAAGCAAAGTCCAAAGAATATGGAAGTTGGATGTTAGTAAGTAAGAAGAAATCGTTTTAGTCTGTTAACAAAGGAACAATTACTTCTAAACCTATTTCTAAGTCTCCTAATGTAAATAGAATTAGTAGAGGAATGGCACAAGGACGTGGATCTCATGTGATAGGTAGGGCACCTCCTGTTTTAGCTTCCCATAATAGAAGGATTCTTCTAACCTCTTTGAATCCTAGTCTAAGAAAAGAAGTAGTTAATATCAAGAGAGTGGCAGTTACTAAAGTCAAAAGAATGCCAAGGGTCCCCAACTTACAAAAGACCTCTACAACGGTTCAGAACCAGAATCAAAATCCTTTTGGTATTCTGAATCTTGAAAACTTAGAAGAATTCCTTGATCTTGTTGAGTGTGCAGTGTCTTCAACTCTTAAAATCATCACACATGGAGAACGCTTTGGATTCGTGGGACTAGATCAATCCATAAGACTTCCTCACCCAACATGCTCAATTCCAGGCACCATCAATTACCTAAGAGATAAGCCACGAGGATTGAATTATATCAGTCCTAACAACACCAGCAACCAACTGGGAGATCAGTCTACAAGTTCACAGGGAGGAACACATATATGCAGATCATATCTGGTAGGAGAGGGTAGCACTAACACCCTAGGAAAGCAACAAGCAGATATCTCTCTCAGTGGAGATAATGAACCAAATTATGGTGCAATGGAACATGATTCCTGTTGAGAATCCAGTCTTTCCCTACCACTTGTACAACTCAAGCATGAGAGTCATATCATGGAATTGTCAAGGGACTGGTGATGAAGATTTCCACAGAAACTTTAGAAATTTGGTAAGGATTCACAATCCTAATGTTATTTTTATTCTTGAAACTAGAGTTTCAGAGGCTCAAGCTAGCATCCACTGAAGGGATGGATGGTGGCCTCTGGATGCTATGGAATGACTTTGATGTGTGGAGATTGTTGATACTTATTATCAAGCCATCTCTGCAATTATCAGACCTAGTAACATGAACAAATAGAGACTCACTGGAGTTTATGCTCAACCAAGGAGGAATACTAAGGTTAAAGTATTTGATGATTTGATTAGATTGTCTAATGAACAACCTATGCCTTGGTTAGTCACTAGGGATTTGAATGAAGTGGAGTATACTCATGAGAAGAGAGGAGGTAGAAAAAGGACTGTGAGCAGACTGCAATTCTTTAGGAACTTTCTGTCCAAATGTAATCTCATTGATCTGGGATATGTTGGCCCCATATTCACTTGGACCAACAAAAGAGATGATGGAGCTCTGATCCAAGCCAGACTTGATAGAGCTATGGCTAATCAAGAATGGTTGAATCTGTACAGTGCAGCTGAAGTGGAGAACTTGCCAAGAACTTATAGCGACCACCACCCTATAATTACTTGGTGTATGGGCGGAGAAGATCAAAATTTCAAAAGCCCTTTATATTTGAAGAGATTTAGCATTCCAACCCTGAGTATGCTAATCTGTTGACGAATATATGGGAGAAAAACTCTAATCTTATGGTGACTATCCAAGAGGTTCCTAGATTTATTCTTCCATGGAATAAGGAGAGGTTTGGCAACATCTTTCAGAAGAAGAGAATCTTGATGGCAGACTGGGTGGGATTCAAAAATCCTTGAGTTTCAGGCTCAATAGCTACCTCAGCAATCTAGAAGAAGAACTCTTGCAAGAATACAATATAATACTTAAACAAGAGGAAATCTTTTAGTTGTAGAAATCAGGAGTGAATTGGATTAGAGAAGGTGACAAGTACACTAAATTCTTTCACATATCCACAATGGTAAGAAGGAAGAGGAACCTGATTACTAGATTGAAGATTTTAGGAGAATAGGAGAAAACTGATAGTATGCTACAACAACATTCTTTATAGTATTTCTCAAGCTTGTTTGCTGGTGATAGTCTGTCCCCTGACTTCTCACAAGCTAACATTCTCTATACATCCACATTTCAAATGAAACTGTCATCTGGAGAACATGATAAGTTGGATGCTATGATAGAACCTTGGGAGATCAAGGAGGCTATGTTCTCAATGCACCCACTGAAAGCCCTTGGACCTGATGGTCTCAATGCCAACTTCTACCAGAAGAGATGTGAATGGTTGGAGAGCTCTGTTGTGTCCTTTGTGAAGGATGATTTCCTCCACATATCATTTGACAGCAAGCTTTGTGAGGCATTCATGTGTCCGATACCAAAGATCCAGTATCCTGAGACTATCACTCAGTTCATGCATATATCTTTGTGCAATGTTCTCTACAAACTTATCACAAAATGTATCAAAAACTGGCTCAGAAACCTTATGCTAACTATAGTAGCTCCAACACAAGCTAGCTTTATCAGAGGGCGCAACACTTAGGACAACATTGCTGTGATCCAAAAGGTTCACCATTCTCTGCGATCTAAGAAGAAAAATGGAAAAGGCTGCATGATCATGAAGTTAGATCTAGGGAAAGCTTATGACAAGATGAGTTGGGATTTCTTAGAGAAAACACTTCTGGCCTTCCGGTTTCCCACAACTTTAGTAGAACTGATTATGTTCAGTGTCAGGAGTGCTTCCACAAGAATGTGGAATGTCTGGACCCCTTCCAACACAAATGTGGTTTAAGACAAGGAGATCTATTATCTCCATATCTCTTTGTCTTATGTGTGGAGATCTATGTTGCACGGATACGGACACGGGGACACGAATATGACATGATACGAACACGACGACACGGATTTTTAAAAGTTACAGGATATGATACGTCTAAATTTTATATTTTATATTATTATACGTATAAAAACAACATCAAAGCAAAACATTTAAATTATATTTTTAAGTTCATTCACAAATAAATATCAAATATGAGTAAAATGGTTGAATTCAAACCATACAAAATAAATTGGTAAACTAAAATAGTGTAGTACACTTTTAGAAGTTTTCATTTTTAAATTCTAGATATAAGATTATTGAAATTAAAAGCCACTAAAATTAAATAAAAATCAAGAAATTAACTTATTTTGACAATTGAAGTTTATGTATGAGAAATATAATTAAAGAAAAAAAAGAAAATGAATTCCGAATTTGATTCTCACTTGTAGTTGCAAATAAAATGGTTGACGCGCTACATGAGAAGATAATGGAGTTTTAAACTTTGTTTTATAACTCATTAACTAACAAATTAAGTTTTTAAACTTTGATTTTTATAGGTGTTATATTTTAACCAAAAAAAAAACCTTTTGATAATAAGTAAAATAAACTCAAACGTCTCATAAATGTGTCGGACAAGCACATCAAAAGTGTCTGACACGCGTGTCTGAATTTTTCTTTTTTATATTAACTACGGACACGCCACGTGGCGTGTCGGACACGTATCCAAGGCGTGTCCAAGAGTGTCGGTGTCCCCCGCGTGTCCGACACGGTATTTTTCAAAAGTTTGAAGTATCCGTGCAACATAGGTAGAAAGGCTCTCCTACTTGATCCAGGAAGAAGTTCAGAGAGGGAAATGGAAACCTTTGACCCCATGTAGAGGGGGACCTCAGCTTTCTCACCTCTTCTTTGCTGATGACCTTATCCTCATGGGTATGGCTACTGGTGGAAATGCTCATGCTATCAAAGGAGTTCTAGACAAGTTCTGTACAGCTTCTGGCCTGAAGTTAAGTTGTCAGAAGTCTAAAGTGTTCTTCTCAAGAACTCAAGGTGCTAACTTAAAAAGACATATTTGTGATGTCATAGGCTTTGAGCAGACTCCTAACTTGGGTAAGTATCTTGGAATTAGGCTCATACACGGCAGAGCTTCAAGAGCTGATTCAACATAGCTTTTTGATAGGATCCTTGGAAGATTTAATTCATGGAATAGCAAACTCCTATCACTAGCAGGCAGAGATACTCTCATTGGTTCTGTTTCATCAGCTCAACCAGTGTACACCGTGCATGCATCATATCTCCCAGATCATGTGTGTCATAAGCTGGACAAACTCAACAAGGATTTCATTTGGTCCACTGATATTGGAGTTCAGAAAATGCACTCAGTGAATTGGCAGAGGGTGACCAAATCTAAGAAAGAGGGAGGATTTGGTATTAGAGTCTCCAGAACTGTCAATGAATACTTATTGGCTAAACTTGTTTAGAAAGTACTGAAGGAAGAGAACTCTCTATGGAGCAAACTGGTGCAAGCCAAATATCTCAAAAACCAGAAGCTTTCCCAGTACACTGCTAAGTCAACTTATAGCAGTACATGAAAAGGAATTGTAAGATGTATGGAATTGATGCAACCTCACTTGAGATGGAAAGTGGGAAATGGAAGTACTATCTCCTTCTGGTATGACAACTGGAGGGGCTCTGGTTGTCTAAGTGAGAAATTTTCTGTAATACAAGAATCAAAAAAATATCTTAAACTTTCTGATATGTTGGACCACAACAATGAGTGGAAACTGGAGGACATTGTTTCTTCAATTCATGCAGAGACTCAAGAGGAAATCAGAAGGAGGGTTATCATCCTAACTGAACAAGAAGATTCAATCATTTGGAATGGGACTTCTTGTGGAAATTTCACTTGCCAATCAGCTCATAAACTGTTCCAAGAGAGACACTTGCGATAAGCAATAAATTTTTCTAACATCCACTGGGTCTGGAAGGTGGATGTAAGTAACAAGTTCCAGCATTTCCTGTGGCTTCTAGTTCAAGAAAGACTAGTTACTAACTCAATGAGATACAAGAAACATGCAACTCTAACTACTATATGCACTTTCTACAATCATCATGAAGAAGCAGGCATCCATTTGCTAAGGCACCGCAAGGAAGCAATGAATCTTTGGTTGATAATCATCCATCCTGATGACATTGCAATTTTTAATGAGATTGGAGATGATCAATGGCTACACAGCAATCTGGAAAGCCTTCAACTCAAGAATCTGATCAGACCAAATGCTCAATGGAAATGGATCTTTATGGCAACCATTTCGCATTGCTGGCTACAGAGGAATGCCATAGCATTCCACAAAAAAGAAACAAATATCCAGGGAAGGATTTTTAAAGTCAAGAATCTTAGTTGGGAGCTGTTCTTGGGGAGAAGAAAGGGCCTCCAAATTCAAAGACAGATTAAATGGAGCAAACCAAAGCTAGTATGGTTAAACTCAACACTGATGGCAGTGTGAGTCAGGAGGAAAACAGTGGCAGTAGTGCAGGAGTCCTGAGATCAGATGATGGACATTGGATTTGTGGTTACCTGTTGAAGCTTATATCTCCCTCTGTAGATGAAGCAGAACTTAAAGCTCTCATCAAAGGATTGATGATGGTCTGGGACAGAATATTGGAAAATATAGAAGTGGAAGTAGACTCACTCACTGTCTATAAACTGATTACTGGGGAATCAGAGCCTTTACCAGAGTTCAGGGCATTGGTGGAGGAATGCAAGAGATTGCTGCGGTTTCCATGGAGTTCTTCCTTCAAATGGATTCCAAGACATGAGAATGGAGTTGTTGATGCATTATCTAAAATGCATAGTCTAAAATGAATAGTTCTTGTAATGATGAGTTTATCTTATGGGATAAACCTCCTTCTAATTATATTAACGGTTTAGTCGTTAAGAGCGTGATGTAATATCTTTGACTTTCTTTATTTACCAAAAATAAAAAAAAATATCAAACACTCAATCCAAGTTTCATTATTACTCAGTGATAATAAAAACTATATCAGAAATCCACACTTGAAACATAATTAAGTTAAGAGTTTTTGGCATAATACCCCCTTAATATAGGAAAGAGGTACATTACCCCCCTTAAAAAATGCATATTACCCCCTATGATATACGAAATAGGCATATTACCTCTCTGTAATAATAAAATAGGCAAATTACTCACTTGTGTTATCTTAAATAGGCACATTACCCACTTGTGTATTTTTATACGGTGCAAAATCCACCCTTTCTTATACACATGTATTAAGTGGATGGTGTGCAACTTTTTAAAATTATAAGGGGGGGGGGGGGGGGGGAGGGTAATGTACCTATTTTACATATTACAAGGGGATAATTTGCCTAATTACTATTTTTACATGTGGATAATGCGCATATTTCGTATATCACATGGGGGTAATATGCATGTTCTTATTTTATAAGGAGGTAATTCGCCTCTTTTAGGGGGGTGTTGTGCCAACATTATTACAATACGGAAAAAAAACACAATGTGATGAAATTAATCAAATCTTGATTATATATTAAAATGCCATGCTACTTGAAATTAATATAATACTTTTATATATAATTGAGATTACGGAATAGACATGTGAGTCGAGTACCACTATGAAGACAATAAATTGGTATATAATACTCACTCATACTTATTGAATTGCCATCTCATCTAATCTTAAGCTATTAGAGAGGACAGACATTTAATATTTATATATATTATCTCCAACACGCCCCTCACGTGCAGGTTGTAAATCTTTTTGTTACCACTGTCACATGGTATTTTTTGATAATTGGGTGGCGGTGGGATTCGAACACAGGACCTCTTGTGGCCTGAGCTCTGATACCATATTGAATTGTCATCTCATCTAAAAGCTTAAGCTGTTAGAGAAGGTAGACATTTAATATTTATATATATATATATTATCTCCAACACTACTCTCATTCTTGCGAATTAGCTTGCAAGTACCCTTGTCCGGCGTAACCATTCTAATTTTATCGTCTCAAATACTCGGAACAAATGCGTACTGAGTTGGATACCCGCAGTGTTTTTAAAATCGACCGGATCGACCGGTTGAACCGGTTTGACTGGTGATCGACCACTTGTTCGAGGCAATTCACCAGCTAAACCCGGTGTCTGAGAAACCCGAATTGGATCGGCCAAAACCGGGATAGAACCGCGACTTGCCTGACCGCCAGACCGGACCGACCCTTTTTCACTTTTTTTAAAAAAAAAACATAAAATAAACAAAAGGAAGAAGGATGAACACCATGACTTGCAGTAAATAGAGTGAAGAAGAAACCAAAATGAAAGGATAATAGTTGCCCAACATATATAGGTTTAAATTGTTAAGACTTTAGAGTGATTTGTTTAGATTTGATAAGAAATAAATTATAATTAATTACTTAAAAGATGAGGTGAAACTAGGAGGTGTTTGTAAGAGCTTTTAAAAGAACATTTAAGTCACTGAAAATTATTTATTTAGTGTTTTCAATTCATGCTGCTTCTACTTCTCTTAAAAAAAGTAAAAAATAAGCAGAAGCCCACAAGCATGTCATGACTAATGAGGTGCTTCCGCAAACTGCGTCTACTTATATATTCCTTAAATTTCTCGTAATATCTTATTTAAAATTAGAAAGAAATCTCATAATTTCTCAATTTTCTCATTTACTTGATATTCTCTATATTTTAAAATTTTGATAAAGTAATAAATTAATAATAAAAATAATTAAAAAAAAGTAATAATGGCAGAATAAAAAAATCTTAATTTTTTTACTTAACAACAACATATTTATATTAACAACTTTCGTATCAAGTTATAATTTCTAAAAATAAATGCTTACACCAAATAATTTGTACAATGTAATATAATAATCGTATTAATTAAATTATATTAAAATATAACTTATTTTATTTTTAAATAGGGAGAATTACACAAAGTACCCCTCAACTACGTGTAAATTACACAAAGTACCCCTTCTCTTTCAGAAATTACACAAACTGCACTTATGATCGATTTTTCATAATTGTTTTTTAAAAAAATATTGAATGTAAATTCATGCTCTTCATTTATTTTGCACAAAAAAACAAAAAATAAGTCAAAATTGTAGCATTAAACCCCATTTATCTCGTTTAAAAAGACAAAATATATTGAAAACAAATAATTTCTTCAAAGAAAAAATAAATTATCTGCAAACTTTAGTCTCTACTATGATTTGAATTTGAAAGGTTGTCTTAATTATTTTAATTTTTTCGGCTATGAGGGTAGTTTGTGTAATTTCCCAAAGATGAGGGGTAGTTTGTGTAATTTACCCATAGTTGAGGGGTACTTTGTGTAATTCTCCCTTTTAAATATAACCATCATTGTGTATGTTTGAGTGAAACATTAATATTATATATACTTTAAATATGGGACAATAAGTCTTATTGCATTTTAATCAACTAGAAACGTTGGCACGCGGTCCCCGCGCAGTTAATCACTTCTTTTAATTTTTGAGTAAATATGGTAAAGATTTTAATTTAACTATGAATAGAAAATCCACATATCATAACCTTCTTTTTTATGCAAGAGATGATTTAACAATTATTTCCTTAAATGAAAAGATTTAAATAATAATTCAGGTAAAGTAAATTACAATTATATCCCGACTAATAATAAACTTTCATAGTGTGTCTAGGAGAAGAAAAGGAAATCAAAAGTTTGGTCTCAACATGGCTTCCTTTATATAATAGTATATATATATATATATATATATATATATATATATATATATATATATATCCAAAAGCTACTTTTCACTAGATATTTCAAACACTACAAAACTGTTTTAACTGCTTTAAATAATTTTTAAAAACATTTGCAAACACTCACTGCTTTAAGTCAGACGCAGTTTAAGTAACTTTAAGTAAAACTGATGAAGAAGTAGCCTTCATAAGCTCTTGCAAACACCCTTAAATAAGTTGATGTATTATTTGAAAAAGAAAGAACAAAATGAGAGGCTTAATCAGCGTTGTTAAAGGCTTTGGGCGTAAGCGAGAAGTTTTTCATAGCTAGAGACGAGGCTTAAGGCTCGAGGCATGGGACGTAAGCCTAATAAATGTTGACATTTTAATTTATTTTAAGCATAATATTATAATACGAGTATATAATAATATAAAGAAATATGGAATAAAATCAAAAACAAACTTATGGT
Source organism: Linaria vulgaris (assembly GCA_948329865.1). Classification (NCBI taxonomy): domain Eukaryota; kingdom Viridiplantae; phylum Streptophyta; class Magnoliopsida; order Lamiales; family Plantaginaceae; genus Linaria; species Linaria vulgaris. The sequence continues at coordinate 113,655,232 of OX415249.1, read as the reverse complement.
GTTGAGAATATTCAAATTATATATGAGCTAAAACTTAAAACCAAATTGCTCTTATGCAAAGTCCAAAAATATTAAGGAACTTTTCACAAGTCACAAAGAGCATTTATAAATGCTTTCATTAAAGACCGTACAAGAAGAAATATTGTAGTTCGTAGGATCCTCATGAATTAAGCAAAAGAGGTGATCATATTCATATCATACTTTGATACGATGAAAAAAACCCAAAAATAATGGAAGAAAAAACACTTAAGAAGAAAAGTAAAAATAAAACCCGTATGACTTATTAGATTCTTTCACAAATATCAATTTCAAATATTTTTTTATCCTTTCTTTACTTCTCTTTAGGACTAGAGTATTTAGAATTGGCCAATTTTATGTTTTTATTCACTTATAGGCTGGGTAATTAAGAAAATGAGCAAAATGTAGCCAAATTTGTGGGGAGTTTACAATCATCTGGAGCGCTCGCCCAAGTGCATTTTGGGCCTCAGGCGTAGGCCTGTCAAGGGTAGGGTTTTACCCTACCCTTACCCTAAAAATGAGCTCAGGGTCTAGACCCAGACCCTATCCTGTAACTTTTAAAACTCAACTGAGGGTATGTGTAGGGTAAAGGTCTTGACCCTTACTCTAAAAAGTTCATTTAAAATCACATTAAACGATGTATTTTTTCGTCAAAATATTTTTTTTGTGAATGTTACGAGATTTGCTATTGACGGAAAAAAAAAATTGACGCGGGCGAAGTTTTGTAATGGGTCTAGTAAGACCCTTACCCATTTAACAGGGTAGGATAAGGGTCCTTAAAAACAGGGTCTTCAATGGGTCTTAGTCAGGGTAGAGTAGGGTAGGATAGGGTACTTACCCAGGATTATGCACAGGGTATTGGCAGAGTTTGGGTAAGGGTAGGGTAAAACCCTACCCTTGACAGGCCTACTCAGGCGCACACCCCAAGGTTTGGGGCGTGCGCCTCACGAAGGTGGCGTCCCAACACGGAGCCCAGGGGTGTTTGTAGGCCAAATTCGCTCTAAGCGAGCCCCGAGACGCGCATTTCACAACAGAGGGCTTAATTGAATATATTAGATTTTTTAATAACAAGTTCTTAATTTCCACGGCAAGAGGGTGCCTTGGAAAGTTTGACCAATTTAATTATTTTGAGTCTATTATATTATAGCATGTATAATAGACTTTACTTAAGGAAAAGATTATGCTTTAGTTCAAAAATAAGGTAGTGGATTTGTTATTATCTATAAAACGGACATTTAGATATGTAAATATATATAACTATTTTAAACACACAAAATTAGAAAGAAAACTTCTCTCGAGCTGATAAGGAACGCAATCTGCCCCTAAAATTGATTGATTTGAAAAGGCAACTAAATTAAATTTTATGCTATAATAATTTAGAGGAAAACACTACATCATTTCAATGACTTACCTAATATTTCGTATAAACAAATTGTCTTAAGATATATGTCGTGCTATATTATTAGTATAATAATTAGTATTACCGCACTAACTATGGAGATTATTAGTAAATAATTTCTCCTAACTATGGCTAAAGTATTATTAAGAAAAGCTAATGATGGTTAAGCAGTATAATATTCCATTCATAACTGTTAGTATCAATACTTTTCCTAAATTAATTATTAAATGAAACATAACATGAATATAAATTAAATTTCTCTAATGATGGATAAGCAACTATCAAGTTTACCTCACTTTTTAATAAGTAAGAATATAATATAATTATAAAACATCCCACCAGTGAAATCAGTGGTTCGACCTATTCGAACCAATAAAGTCAGTAACGAGTAAGATTACACGTTCACTATCCGATTCGGTTCTGAAAACACTGGATACCCGTCAAATGCGAGTTAGGCTGTTCCTTGTGATTTGGACGTTGGCTATATATCCTTGAATGTTTAATGTAGGCCAAAGTTGTTCTGTGGCCTACTTAGGAACAAAACTTACTACATATAGCTTTAAATAACTTTGGAGGTGGTTAAGTGTGTCATCAAGTAGGTGTAGATTATTATAAACTCTTGAACTCTTGTATGTGCTACGTGGGTACCGAATCACTCATTGTTTTTCTTCACAAAGTATTCCAAACTCCAAAGTCATACCAAGAAAATGACATACATATGAAATAATTCAAAATGTAATTCTTAGTTCTAATCTTAATACAAAACACCCAAATAAAAAACACGGCAAACGCAAAGGTGCAACACAAGTAACCACGAGCAATCCCATCCTCTTTGAATCTGTCTCCAAAACCTCTCCACCCACAACCTCACCAACTTCTTACCAAACGAGCATTCCACGTGTGATTCCCTCATTCGCTGCTGCCCCTTCCCTTTACTCCACTTAAACGCACTCAACACACAGACTTCGACCCATCTGCCCCACTCAACTACTACACATGGGGTCAACAAACAGTAGGTCCACGACATTTTTACCAACCCCGAACCGGATTTTACAACCGGTCTGAACCGGACTGAAGGTTCTATATATTCCCATTTCCTCATCATTCAATATCAGGAACATAACAAACAACAACTCAAATTTTGCACCAAGGAAAAAAAGTAATCAGCTCTAAAAGAGAATTAAATAAAAATGGCGTCAAATGTTGAGACAACCGAAGCACAAGCCACCAGGCATCAGGAAGTCGGGCACAAGAGCCTTTTACAGAGTGATGCCCTTTACCAGGTAACTTTATTTATTTTTATCATATTACTTTGGTTGGATAACGTCGTTATGTATAAATGCCTGCAAATTAAAACTGAGGCATATGCACCGTACGATGTTGAGTTACTTTAAAGTACACGAATATTGGTTCCGTAAATTTAATTGAGTCTATCAAATTGTCAGATCTGACATATTTTTTTATTAAACAATTGATGAAGTTTTTAATCAAAATCATGGCTTTATTTGTCTCGTGCGATTGGGTTAATTCATATATTATAAGTTTTAATAATCACACATGGACAGATCCCGCCATTATAACATTTTATAATAGATTAAAGATTAGCTTATCTTGAGATATTAGTCTTAGAAATTAAAATGAGTGATGCGTGACAGACAGAATTCCACTAGAAAAAAGATAGAGAGTGGGGAGGGGAGTCCTTTTCAATTACAAGGAATTTTTTGTTTTTGTTTTCACAATTATGCATAGTCACACCAAACTTTTTTTTTTACTATTTATTGTATATAGACTTTTTCCGAAAAAGAAAATTCTGTCTAGGGACATTCTTGAAAGGGGGTATCAATTATCATGAATAGTTTATATTATTTATTTGGGTGACTGAATAGTTACTGATTTACTTTTCTTTGTCTTATGATGATTGCAGTACATTCTTGAAACCAGTGTGTACCCAAAGGAGCCTGAGCCAATGAAAGAGCTCAGAGAAATAACCGCCAAGCATCCATGGTAGTGTCCAATAAATCCTTTTGTTCCAATTCAATTTTTAGAAAGAAAAAAAAAGGAAAAGAAAAAAAATGGCTCAAATTTACCTGTTCTCATTTTAGGAATATTATGACGACGTCAGCGGACGAGGGGCAGTTTTTGAACATGCTTTTGAAACTGATCAATGCCAAAAACACCATGGAGATTGGAGTTTACACTGGCTACTCTCTCTTGGCTACTGCCCTTGCCCTACCAGATGATGGCAAGGTACGTAAATTACTAAATATTAATTTAGTATCTAACTGAAATATTACTTAATGAAAAAGGTCTTTTGGCTAAATTATCAATTAACGTGTGGAATGTCAAGGAAGAATAATTAAATCGCACTCTTTAATGTTTGGTGGAAACTCAAATTAAAGATGAGGTGGAAATGGAAATAGAATTGTAGGATTTAGCGTTTCTCTTTGACTTTGCTTTGTGACATTTATAAAAATCTCAACAACCCACCGAATTTAGTAAATAAGATTCATTTTTTTTATATAGAAAAACCTTATCTAAGCTTAAATATTGTTTGATTTTATGCAGATATTGGCAATGGACATCAACCGTGACAACTATGAGTTGGGTCTGCCAGTAATTGAAAAGGCTGGTGTTGCCCACAAAATTGAATTCAAAGAAGGCCCTGCTTTACCTGTTCTTGATCAAATGATTGAAGATGTAATTTTCACCACCATTTCCTTTCACTTTAATATATATATATATATATATATGATAAATTAAGCTTCATCTACTTTACGAGGCAAAACCACTCCCAAATCTACCTCTCACCTAACTCCTCTAAAACTCGCTTAACTACTAAACTACTTTTGACACAATGACATTTCTTGCATGATTATTAAAATAAAGAACACAATGGAATGTTTTGCAGGGGAAGTATCACGGAACATATGACTTCATATTTGTGGATGCTGACAAGGACAACTACATAAACTACCACAAACGACTTATTGACTTAGTTAAAGTTGGTGGTGTGATCGGGTACGACAACACGTTATGGAATGGGTCAGTGGTAGCTCCACCTGATGCACCAATGAGGAAGTACGTTAGGTACTACAGGGACTTTGTGTTGGAGCTCAACAAGGCTCTTGCTGCTGATCCAAGGATCGAGATTTGCCAATTGCCTGTGGGTGATGGGATTACCCTGTGCCGCCGCATCAGTTAATTTGCCCCTTCTTCAGTACTATTCTTGTCAAATATAAAATGTACCTTCTTATTTTAATTTGTACGCGTTGTTTGTATTATTTGTCTTCCCTATTATGTTGGGTTACGACGAAACAGTTATCTATAATGTAACCGGAATATGAAAAGATGGCCCTTTTTAATGTTTTAGATTTCCTATAAATCAATCTCGAGCTCATTAGTTGTATTTGTAACACCATAAGTAAATGATGAAGTTGTTGCACCACCGCCCCCAACAAATTTATTAGTGCTGCACTTGAACAAAATTGTTAATGCTCCACTTATGAGTGGAGGCTGGACGGTGGCCCAGCCTCCACTCATAAATGGAGCATTAACAATTTTGTTCAAGTGCAACACTAATAAATTTGTTGGGGGCGGTGGTGCAACATTATGAATTAAAATAACACATTTGTGTGGCTATAAATAGCAGGCACCTCTCTCATCTTCAGATCATCCCAAAACACAAAAATACTCCTCTTGCATATAATTAGCAAATAATTAAAGTAAAGAGTGGTTAAGAGTGTTGTTAGTGTGAGGTAAAAATAGAGAGTTTGTACGACTTTACTACGGTAAAAGTCGGAGTGTTGTAATTCCTATTTTACACTCATAGTGAAGTCCTTCTACCTTGCCCGTGGTTTTTCACCCTAAATTAATTTGGGGTTTTCCACGTAAAAATCCGTGTGTCGTATTTTTTCCGTCTTTCATTTATTGCCGTGTTTTTCGCTCTATCGAGAAGGGTCCACTTTACAACAAGTGGTATCAGAGTCTCGGTTCATATCCGGGGTCTCGGTGATATCTGTGGGTGTCGTACTGAAATTATTTTTCAGTGACGGTGGTACGTGATAGAAGCAATGACGGCGAAATTCGAGATCGAAAAATTCAACGGGAGTAATTTCTCGTTGTGGAAGCTAACGATCAAAGCCATCTTGCGGAAAGATGGGTGTCTCACGACGATCGGCGACAGGCCGGTGAAAATCACAGATGATACGAAGTGGAACGAGATGGACGGCAACGCTATCGCAAATATTCACCTGGCGTTAGGTGATGGCGTCTTGTCAAGCGTTGAGGAGAAGAGGACAGCTAAGGAGATATGGGACCATCTCAACAAGCTGTATGAGGCGAAGTCCCTACACAACAAAATTTTCCTTAAACGGAAATTGTACACACTGAGGATGGCGGAATCGACCCCGGTAACTGAGCACCTCAATGTTCTAAATACTATATTTTCTCAATTGACGTCGTTGAGTCAAAAAATAGAAGTGGTTGAACGTGCTAAAATTCTGCTGCAAAGTCTGCCCGATTCGTATGACCAGCTTGTCATCAACTTAACAAATAATGTCCTCACGGATTATTTGGTCTTCGACGAAATTGCAGTCGCTATTCTGGAAGAAGAGAGTCAGCGCAAAAACAGAGAAGACAGGGAGGCAGGTTCGCAACAAGCAGGTGCCTTGTCGGTGACAAGAGGGAGAACGACGGAGCGCGGTGCAAGTGGGAGTAAGAAACAGGGGAGATCCAAATCAAAGACCAAGGGCAGTTGTTGGCACTGTGGCAAGAAAGGTCACTTGAAGAAGGACTGTTGGAATCTTAAGGATTCAAACAAGAAGAGTTTTGATCCTCAGGGGAACGTTGCTAGCACTTCAGATGATGGTGATGTACTATGCTGTGAAGCAGCAACAGCTATTCGAGGTATGCATGGCTTCGATGATGTATGGCTTATTGATTCAGGAGCCAGTTTTTATATGACTCCCCAGAGGGAGTGGTTTCATGAGTATACACCGATCGCTGGAGGATCTGTGTATAGCTGTAAAAATGAACCTTTGAAAGTTGTTGCCGTTGGTACGATCAAGCTGGAGATGCATGACGGGATTGTTCGGACCATTCGAGATGTCCGACACGTGGAGGGATTATGCAAGAATTTGTTGTCTTATGGACAACTCGATGATCTTGGTTGTGAGATTAGGTCGCAAAACAAGATCATGAAAGTTAAAAGGGGTGCGCTTGTACTGATGAAGACGGACAAGATTGCCGAAAACTTATACATGGTACAGGGGAGGGCTCTGCAAGTGGGAGAAGCGTCAGTGGCTTCATCTTAGTCGATTGAGAAATCATCAATCGACTTGGCATCAGCGGCTCAGGCATATGTCGGAACAAGGCATGAGGGTTCTTGCAGAGAAGAAACTACTTCCGGGCCTCACAAAGGTATCTTTACCTTTTTGTGATCATTGTGTTGTTGGCAAACAACATCGTATAAAGTTTCGTAGTTCAGATTCTAGAAGTAAAGTCATTCTAGAATTGATTCACTCTGACGTGTGGCAAGCACCAGTACTATCCCTGGGAGGTGCAAAGTATTTTGTGTCTTTTATAGATGATTATTCCAGGAGATGTTGGGTGTACATGATCAAGAGTAAGGCCGAGGTGTTCTCGATGTTCAAGACGTACAAAGCGCTGGTAGAACTTGAATCTGGAAAAAAAGATCAAGTGCCTGAGATCTGACAATGGAGGGGAATATACTGGCAATGAGTTTGAAGACTTCTGTAAAGATGCTGGGATTAAGAGGCAGTTTACTACGGCATACACTCCGCAGCAGAATGGGGGTGGCAGAGCGGATGAACAGGACCTTGTTGGATAAAATAAGAGCCATGATGCAGGCTGCAAACTTAGAAAAGTCGTTCTGGGCAGAAGCAATCAATACCGCATGTTATGTGGTGAACCGATCTCTGTCAACAGCACTAGGGCTGAAAACACCGATGGAGGTGTGGACAGGTAAACCAGTTGATTATTCTAATCTCCATGTATTTGGGAGTCCCGCTTATGTTATGTTTAATACTCAAGAGAAAACGAAGCTGAACCCAAAATCCAGGAAGTGTTTGTTCTTAGGGTATGCTAAAGGAGTGAATGGGTATCGCTTGTGGGACCCCACTGCCCACAAGATTGTTGTAAGCAGGGATGTTATCTTCACAGAAGATAAGAAAGGAAATGATAGCAGTACAGGGGAAGATCCAGAAACTATGATAGTAGTAGTCGAGAAGGATGCTGAGCAGGAAGGTCCTGCTGAACCAGAGCATGAACCTGAGAAGACAACGGAGTCTGGAGTTTTGGGGATACGTCGATCGACACGTGTCAGGAGACCACCAGGCTGGCACTCAGACTATTCTATGGAGAACAATGTTGCATACTGTCTTTTAACTGAGGACGGGGAGCCATCAACTCTCTAGGAAGCAATGAGCAGTTCAGATGCAGCTCAGTGGATGGCAGCAATGCAGGAGGAAATCGAAGCACTCCATAAGAATAAGACGTGGGAACATGTGTCTCTACCACAAGGGAGGAAACCCATTGGCAACAAATGAGTGTACAAAATCAAACGTAACAGTGATGACCAAGTGGAGAGGTATCGTGCACGATTGGTGGTGAAAGGATATGCTCAGAAGGAGGGGATTGATTTCAACGAAATATTTTCTCCGGTGGTCCGAATGACAACTGTGCGGGTGGTTCTGGCGATGTGTGCTACATTTGATTTACATCTTGAACAGTTAGATGTAAAGACAACTTTTCTTCATGGTGATCTTGAAGAAGAAATTTATATGCTCCAACCAGAAGGATTTATTGAAGAAGGAAAAGAGAACTTAGTTTGCAGGTTGACCAAATCTTTGTACGGTCTCAAACAGGCGCCGAGGTGTTGGTACAAAATATTTGATTCATTCATAATGAGCCTTGGATACAACAGACTGAACGCAGATCCTTGTGCATATTTCAAGAGATCTGGTGATGACTTTGTTATTTTACTGTTGTATGTTGATGACATGTTGGTTTCAGGCCCCAACAAAGCTCGTATTGAAGAATTGAAGGCTGAACTGGCTAGGGAATTTGAAATGAAGGACTTAGGACCAGCAAACAAGATTCTAGGGATGAAAATCCACCGAGACAGAAATTGTAGGAAGATTTGGCTTTCTCAGAGGAACTATCTGTTGAAGATTTTGCGGCGGTTCAATATGCAGAATTGTAAGCCAATCTCTACTCCTCTTCCTGTTAATTTCAAGTTATCCTCAAGTATGTGTCCTAGCAGTGAAGAAGAGATGAGGGAGATGTCTCGAGTACCGTATGCATCATCAGTGGGAAGCTTAATGTTTGCTATGATCTGTACTAGACCAGACATTGCATATACAGTGGGAATGGTTAGTCGATACATGGCGGATCCGGGAAGAGAGCATTGGAGTACAGTAAAGAGAGTTCTGAGATACATTCAGGGAACCTCAGATGTTGCATTATGTTATGGAGGATCGGGTTTTACAGTCAGGGGCTATGTTGATTCTGACTATGCAGGTGATCTTGACAAAAGCAAGTCCACGACAGGATATGTGTTTACTCTTGTTGGAGGTGCAGTGACTTGGGTTTCGAAGTTACAGTCAGATTTTGCGACATCAACAACGGAGGCCGAATACGTGGCAGCTACGCAGGCCAGTAAAGAGGCGATTTGGTTGAAAATGGTTCTGGAGGAACTCGGGCACAAACTAGAGAGTATTTCTCTATTATGTGACAGTCAGAGTGCGTTGAATCTTGCAAGGAATCCAGCGTTTCATTCCAAGACAAAGCATATTCGTGTGCAGTATCACTTTGTTCGTGAGAAAGTCGAGGAGGGTACTGTGGATGTGCAGAAGATTCACACTAAAGATAACATAGCTGATTTTTTGACGAAGAGTGTTAATGCTGACAAGTTTGTTCAGTGTCGGTCCTCGTGTGGTCTGGTGAAAACGTAAGCAACATGGAAGGGCAAGGCAGAAAGAGCTGTGTGTGAAGATCTGATTAATCCCTAATCAAATCTTTAAGTGGGAGATTGTTGGGGCGGTGGTAAAGCCTCCACTCATAAATGGAGCATTAACAATTTTGTTCAAGTGCAACACTAATAAATTTGTTGGGGGCGGTGGTGCAACATTATGAATTAAAATAACACATTTGTGTGGCTATAAATAGCAGGTACCTCTCTCATCTTCAGATCATCCCAAAACACAAAAATACTCCTCTTACATATAATTAGCAAATAATTAAAGTAAAGAGTGGTTAAGAGTGTTGTTAGTGTGAGGTAAAAATAGAGAGTTTGTGCGACTTTACTACGATAAAAGTCGGAGTGTTGTAATTCCTATTTTACACTCATAGTGAAGTCCTTCTACCTTGCCCGTGTTTTTTCACCCTAAATTAATTTGGGGTTTTCCACGTAAAAATCTGTGTGTCGTATTTTTTCCGTCTTTCATTTATTGCCGTGTTTTTCGCTCTATCGAGAAGGGCCCACTTTACAACAGAAGTTTGAAGGATTATGTGTGACTTTTTATCCTGCAGACTTTTATCATGTTTTAATAGTTCATACATGTATTAAACCAAATTAAACTTTGTTAGATTCAGAGTCTCTCCAAACAGTAATTACACCACGTAACTAGGCGGGAAAAATACATTAAGTTTTAGAAAAAATTGGTTCTCTCCTATTCGTTACCTCCCCGTGTTTAGTTTAAAAGATCTTGATGTACATAATCATTAATCAGACATTCAGACTCTTCTTATTAAGAAGCAAAATGTACAATTCATATCTAATAGATGTTAAATGGTGTATAATTTTTGAACACACGGGGAGCCTTCGTGCAAAAAATAAATATGAGAGGCCTAAATGCAAGATCTTTGAAAATAAGGAGTTTAGTGCAATTTTTTTGAAAATAGGAGAGATTTTTTGTAAATAAAAGAAAACAAAGAAAAGTTTATTGCTGGATTTGATAACACAACAGATTCTATGCATTTTTGGCTAAGTACGTAGGAAGAAAAAATGTGCACAAGTAAAAATGGGAGAATGTATTGTTTGACTATTGCATTTTTTGGCATTTGGATAATAGTTGAAAAGTTTATTGACAAGTGCCAAAAAATTGTATTATAGCCGGAAGGATAAAATGTATATAAAAAAAGAAGAAAGGTAGTCAAGTGAAAACAGCGCTGACCTAAAAGGTAAAAAGTAAAACAACATTGTTGTCCGAAAAACGAGGGAACTTCTGGTGTGCATTAGGGGCACAACTCCTCCCACTCACAAAGAGGTGAGCCCCGCACACATGAGGTCCACATGGGGCCCACCTCTTTGTGAGAGGGGGGAGTTGTGGCCCCTGATGCATATCAGACCATTCCGCAAAAAGAACCGTAGAACAAAATTACAAATAGAAAAACATCTATTAACAGTCTATATTTACCAATTTCTCTTTTGTACAATGCAAAAAGAGAACAGACAGCATACCTAACCGGTTGTGCTTCCCATGTTTATGTAAAGTTTTGGTAATAATGACGCACTACATTGGATTTCAGAATTGTATCAATATGTTTTTCCTCGCATTTCTTTATGAGCTATCCTTGTGGTGGTTTAGTCATCAGTTTTAAACGCATACAAAAACTAATTTTATTATAGCTGATTTTACACGTGAGATTATAACATCATTGAATTTAAGAGATTTGCTTACAGATAAAGTTAACTTGGTATCAAGACGGTGGTTTTGGTTATAATTATTATGGAATAACTGCAATAACATGCTTTTATACCACAATTATCCAGTACTATTTTAAAAATATAATATCAAATACAAACAACTTTCACTTATTTTTCCATTGCCCGTGTGCAGCGATACGAATTTACTTGAAGTTGAATTAGTTATGCCTACTTATTTGGATTAGTATTTGAAAAGTGATATATTTAGAACAAACACCACTGGAATTTCGCTCATTAGCAACTATCGATTTCGTTGCTAAGGAGAGAGTTCCCCATAGTAGACTAGTAGCGACGGAACATCGGTCGTTAAAGATCGTCGTTGTGACCCCATCACTATTGTTGTAGCGATTGGAAATCTGTCGGTTTCATATGTAGTGTTATTAGCGACGACAACTCAATCGCTAATATTGTAAAACTCAATAGCGAGGTAAAGCCCGTCGCTATACACCTTGAATTTTTTAAGGTTAGTAGTGACGTACGTGTCATCGCTACCAACCTTCAAAATAGTAGTGACGGCTTAGTCGTGACTACAAATATTCATAGTATTAATGATGATATAGCCGCCACTACTCATATTTAACAAAATAAAAAAAAAACGATAATTATTATAATATGAATACCAAAATATTATAACTCTTGAACCAAAAATAACTTATTTGCGGTCTAAAGCTTGATATATCATCTATTTAATAACCTAGATGTAAAAAGTGTAACACATCAAAAACCAAAGAAAGTTTCATTAAGAAAAAAAAATTATTCGTTGATGAGGAAAAAGAGAAATTTATTCATGAGCCAAATTTTGTGAAGAGCGTAATTTTGTGAAAAATAGAGGAGATAAGAATTCGTGAAGAGTATAGCTTTGTGAATGAATTTTGTTTTGTAGAATTTGGGTATTTGTAAGAGAGAAGATTGAAGTATTTGTAAGAGAGGAGTTTGAAAATATTAGCTATTTAATACTTAAAAAAAATTGAGTCCAAAAAAAAAAAACAAGGTGGCAGTATCAATGGTTGCCCCGTCATTATTGCTCTTTTCTTTCTTCTGTTTTTAGTAATAACAGCCATGCCGTTGCCAGCCATGCCGTTGCCAGAAGGAGTTGGTATGTTACAATTGTCATTAGCAATGACTTTTTCATCACTAATATTATTATTAGATCTCCTACAAATATCATGACTTGGGAGATTTCGGGAACTGTCTAATATGCATAAGGGGGCACAACTCCCCCACTCACAGAGAGGTGGCCCCATGCGGGCCCTATGTGTGTGGGCCCACCTCTCTGTGAGTGGGAGAATTGTGCCCCCCGATGCACACCAGAAGTTCCTAGGAGATTTCGTTATATCACAACATTTGCTATAGGTACGTCTATCACCTATCGAAAGCAACTCACATGGCATTTGTCTCATAAAAAGGTACACAATAGCTCCTACCAAGCACTAGGTCTAGACTTCCTAAAAGAAAGGGAGAATCGAGTTGTTGCACGAGCAGAACATTACAAAGCTAGGATGACTCAATATTATAGCAAAAACGTAAAGGAACAAAGTTGTCAAGTTGGTGATTTAGTCCTGAAAAAAGTTGAGATTAAGAACTTGAGGAAACTAGATCCAAAGTGAAAGGGGTCTTTCATGTGCGGTCCCAAACTCTAAAGTCTCGTTTAAGTCTCCGAATAGGATTTGTAAATTTCCAATTCGAACCTTAACGCTACCTCGGAGAGGCTCACTAAAATGGAACCATAATAAAGCCAAATACAAACTTATTTATTAAAGCGGAAGCTTTCAAGATTAATAGAGTTCATTATTACAATCCACACGAAACTCAAAACATCAAATACATAATAAAACACACAATTATTAGAGATTTATTTATATTCACACACTTTAGATTTGTTTTAAATCCCACACGTCCACAATAGTTTACTCCAGCCGCGTTGTTAAGCCTAACTTATTCCGAGGAATGGACAAAGAAAATAAGAGGAGATGTAAGTCTTTGGTGACTTAGTGAGATTTTCAGTAACAATAATATATGTAACAAATATGTGAAATTTGATATGGTATGAAAGGGAAAACATTAGAACTGAAAGTTAAAGAATAACAAACGAATAACAAGATAATAAACTCGTGCATCTCATATAACATATTCAACATTCTTTCATCCAGTATACTACCTTGTACCTCTGTAGACAAATTAATTTTGTCTACTCCAATTAAATATTGATAAGTGTCAAATTAAATTTTTAGAAATTAAATTGATTATTTCTATTTTTTATTTGAATTTTTACTAAATTAAATTCTAATTATTAATAGGTTAATTAATTGATTTTCTAATATCTATTTGATTGGCCAATCAAATAAAGCCACATGGAAAAGATGGAGAATTGCAACCAATCAAATAAAGCCACGTGAAAAAAATGATGATGTGATCCAGCCAATCAAACAAGGCCATGTGGAAAAGATGATATATTTCAATCAATCACGTTATTACACGTGGAAATATGATGTGTTCTATATATTTCTTGATAAGCAAGATTAAATTAAATCCATGCCTATCTTGAAAATAAAATCGACCAATCACAAGCAAGGAGCTCTAGGTTTTCACAGCTATAAATAGGGGTCCTCTCATAAAGAAAAAGGACACACACAAACATTCACAAGTTTGAAGAAGGAAAAGCTCAAGTATTTTCTCTCCATCAAGTCCACCAATCTTCAAGGCGTTCTTCGCGGGATTCAAGGCGTTCTTCGTGAAAAACCTCCATTTGATCCGGCGTCAAGCTCCAAGTCCATCAAATAACCGTTTTGAAGATCGCACTTCTGCTAAAGAAGATCGAGCTTCAACAAATCCAAGTCAAGTTCATACCGTTCTTCAACGATCTTCAAGCAAGAAAGTCCGTTTGATTCGAGAACAAGCTGCAAGGCCCTCGAAAAACTATTTTTGAAGATCAAAGTCCCTCTCAAATAAGATCAAAGTCCACATATACGAAGAACTGAAGACTAGGATCATATCGTTCTTCAACAATCTTCAAGCAAAAAAAGTCCGTTCGATCCGAGATCAAGCTACCAAGCCCTCGCATCGACGTTTGTCAAATATTCAAGTACCTTGAAGAAGATCAAAGTGAAGATCGTCTTCAAGATTTGTTTAAAGTTCAAGTCATTGTCCTTGTAAAATCGAATCAGAGGATCAAAGAGATTGTTACTCTATAAATTTATCAAATTCACAAGTTTTATTTGTTCAACTATTTTTCCGTCTTTTATTTTAAAGACTTAGAAAGATTTGTTGCTACAACCTCCCAACGAGAAGCGACCTCGCAAATAGATCAATAGACATGCTCGAGTACATTCCAACCTAGCACGCAGTTACATCCAACTCCTGACTGCAAGCGGCGCCTAGATAAATGGGTATCGAGCGAATTTACTTAAACCGAGAACCCTTGCTGCCCAGCAGTAAACCGTCTCAATCCCTGGGCCCAACTTCCCAAAGGCGTCCCAATGGGTATAACAGATAAACAATAAGCTAGTAACTCGGACAGTGTCCGTTTCTTTTGAGCTACATGTCCCGAATATAGTTCGTTGCTCGTTGCACAGTTCAAGAACCAACATGTGGATTATTATATTGGAAAAATTATTGTAATTATGAAAAATGATTAAGAATCCATGGTCCAGGGATATTTCAACATTAATCAAAAATATTAGGTTACAAAATGAGATCATAAATGAAAACAATTTTGTTGAAAGAATCAGTTGTTCTCCATTTAGAGTCAAGAATCACAAGTACTCAGTCCAAGTTCCTTAGGCCGGGTGCCAAACAAGGCTTAAAAGTATTATAAATCTCGCATTTGACAGTAACTTCGTGTTCGGGAAATTCTGCGCCGTCTCCTAAATAAATTTAAATGCGTTAATAAATTTAAAATAATAATTAACTTTTATAGTTTGTTATATTTTCTCATGTGTCCTTCTTATCTTTGATTACAACTAAGTCAAGAAATAGAAAAAGGACAAATAATCACATTTTAACCTGGACAAACAATCGCGATTTCACCGTAAGGTTATTAGTTTCTTAATAAAATCTATGTATGAACTATTTAGGCATACTTATTTTATTTTAAGGTTAATTATTAGTTATAAACTTTTTATTTTAACATGAGACTCATATATCATAATTTATAGAATTTTCTAGGCTTACTACTTATTAACAATACATATTGTTACATATATAAGGAGCCATAAAGATATAATTTCGTAGAATTAATTTAAGATGAAGCTTTTATTATTAACTTGGAAACAAGGTTATATAATCAGGTTATAACTTAGATCATAAAACAATTTCACACTTTGATTTGAAATTAAGAAGAAATTAAGTATGAATATATTTTCTACAACATGTAATTAAAAGAAAAATCATAATTAATACCTATACTTGACTAAAATTTATAATAAATGGGTTTTAACATATCTTCATGACTTTATTAACTACTACATATAATCAATTTTAAGATTAGTATCATTATGCATAGATTAATTTGAAGAATCAAAAGAGATATGCTATTAGGGCTGAAAATTACAGCAAGCTTAAAATTACCTTTAATCGACCCTTCTAATCAATTGCAATTCCAAATATTTTTGAGAGATTTTTTCTTAACACACTTAGGAAGATGTGTATAAAATATTTTCCAAAATCTTAAGCCTTGATATTGTTTTTATATCTTTCAAGTTCAGGGGTAAAACTGGAAGTTTTAGGAAGAATTAGAATTTGAGATTTTTCTCACAATTTTTGAGTTTAGGAACTTCTGTAAATATTTTATTTGAGTAGAGGGCGAAAAATGAGAGAACTTTGGTGAAGAAAGCATATGCAAACTCTTAGGGGATTTTGGTGTGAAATTTTTACAAAGAAAAATGCTTGTATTTATAGCCAAACTTACATGATTGAGGTAATTAAGTCATCAACTACTTAGATACTATTTAAATTATTATATGCTTGTATTAATAGCCAAACTTACATGATTGAGGTAATTAAGTCATCAACTACCTAGATACTATTTAAATTATTATATTCAAGTATTTTACTCTGTTTTTTCCAGAATTTTCAGCCAAGTTTGATGTAACAATATTTTATTCAAATATATCTTATTATTAATTATATGAAATTATTATTATGAAGACTTTTTCATTCAAGGTTTTAATGTTTGGGCCTATTATGGTTCTTCATGTCCCCACCATTACTTCTTGGGACCCTAGTGAAGAAAAAATCTGATTTCAATAATTATTTATTTTTATTATTTTATCTAAATTTAAATTAAAAGGATTAAATCAATATTTAAAACATTTGGGGACAAATAATGATTTTTAGAAGATGAAGGGCTTAAAGGCAATTAACCAAATAATTTATTTTTTCTTTTCTTTAAGAAGTATCTATATAATACTTATATTCTTATATATATATATATATATATATATATATATATATACGTATTAGGAAAATTTAGGGATGTTACATTTCAAATAACAAAAATAATCGGTCCAACAACATATTATGCAAGGGTGTGAATACCTAAGGACGTGGACTGTCATTATTAGACTAGATATTAGACAATCATAGATATTGTGCACATCTTTTGTATATTTGGTAGTTATCTTGATAGATAGTTTCCTAGTCACCAAGACTACCTTTTGTATATATATGACATTATAATGAATGAGAAGGCAAGACCAATATTATAATCTTACACGGTATCACACCTCTTCTCTCTCCTTAAATGTCTAACTCTAACGATCCTACCCTAAAGGACTCATCGTCCACATACTCGACCGCCGCCTCTTCCGTGGCCGCCGCCACCTCCTCTCCCTCTAAAATTCTACCGGCCCTCACGATCACAAATATCCGCAACTTCATTCATATCGTACTTGATGTTAAATCCGGACAATACAATTCTTGGTCTCAATTGTTCAAGATTCATGCACGCGCCTTCGAAGTCACGGATCACCTCTTACCCGATGAGGTCGATCCTCCATATGACGAGACTATCGAACCACGCATGTGGAAGCACATTGATGCCATCGTCTTTCAATGGATTTATGGTACCATCTCGAATGATCTTCTTCACACGATCATCGAGAAAAATGCCACCGCCCTCTCTGCTTGGATCCGTCTGGTGGAATTGTTTCAAGATAACAAAAACTTTCGAGTCGTTCATCTTGAAAGCCAATTCTCATCCACCACTCTCGACGAATTTTCCAACGTGGGGGCTTACTGTCAGAAATTGAAGATGCTCGTTGACCAACTTGCTAATGTTGGTGCCCGGGTTTCGAATCAGATGTTGGTTCTCCAACTCATGGCGGGACTCAACGAGATATATGGCGGTATCGCAACGCTCATTCAGCAAAGTAATCCCCTTCCACTTTTCTCCAAGGCTTATTCCATGCTTACTCTTGAGGAAACGAGCCTTGCCAAGCGAGCCGCCCGCACTACCACCGAGTTTGCCCTCGTCACGGGTCCACACTTCTTGGACGGACGCCACACGGGTCGCGAGGGTGCACCATACGCCTTCTCTCCTATTTGGCAATGGCCGTACCCCCCCTCATCCATCCTACAACACCTCTTGGACAACGTCGCCTTCTTCGTACCCAACTGCACAACCATCCCCGCGTCTACCCGCATCGCGAAGTACTGGCATGTTTGTCCCACGACCCGCGCAAGCCTACTACTCGGCACCCGCTCCCCCTACGCAGCCCTATGCCCCCACAGACATAGCTGCTTCCATGCACACCCTCTCACTTACCCCTCCGGATGAGTTGTGGTATATGGACTACGGTGCCTCCTCTCATATGACATCCCAACAAGGTACACTCTCACTCTATTTTAATACGAGCACCAATCATGGCATAATTGTTGGTAGTGGTCAATCCATCCCGGTTCGTCGTTACTGTAATACGGCTCTTACTCCTCCTTACCCACCCCCTGCCCTAAATAATGTCTTACATGCTCCAACTATAATCAAAGTCTTGTGTTAAAATCAAAAATTTACTAATGATAACTCTGTGACTGTGGAATCTGATCCTTTTGGTGTCTCTGTGAGGATCTATAGATGGTCACCCGACTTATGAGATGAAATAGCACTGGCGACCTCTATTCCATCTTCTCATTGGCCTTTCTTACTTCCGCTACTCCGCCCGCTACTCTCGTCGCCCTCTCTCCTACCCTTTGGCATGCCCACCTCGGTCATCTGGGAACATCCATCCTTGATTGCTTACGGCATACAAATTCTATCCCTTGTCACAAAGAGTCCAAGTCCTTGTGTCCGCCTTGTCCTCTTGGCAAGCATATTAGACTACCTTTTATTTTTTCATTATCTATTACTTATTTTCCCTTTGATATTATTCATAGCGACTTATGGTCGTCACCTGTTTTGAGTTCGTCATGAAATCGTTCTTATGTGTTGTTTTTGGATAATTTTTCTGATTTCTTGTTGACGTTTCCCCTTGCCCATAAATCCCAAATCTTTCCCACCTTTACCTTATTTAGTAACTTTGTCAAAACTCAATTTGAACGGAATATAAAATCGTTTCAATGTGACAATGATACTGAATTTAATAACCAATTATTTCACAGTTTTTGTGTGAATCATGGCATGCAATTTCGGTTTTCTTGTCCTTACACATCATCACAAAATAGGAAATCCGAAAGAAAAATAAGAACAATAAATAACATGATCTGTGCTCTTCTTGCCCATGCGTCCGTCCCTCCATCTTTTTGGCACCACGCACTTCAAATGGCAACATATTTACTAAATATACTTCCCTCTCAACGTTTGTGAAATTAAACTCCTCTTCAACTCTTATATCAAAAAAATCCACATATTCACGTTTTTTGGTGTTTGTGTTATCCCCTAGTACCTTCACCTGTCATAAATAAACTTCAATCCCGTTCCACTCCTTGTGTCTTTCTAGGTTTTCCATCCAACCACCGGAGTTACAAGTGCTATGACATCTCAAGTTGGAAAATAACTGTGTGTCGCCATGTTTTCTTTGATGAAGGTAAATTTCCGTTCTCGACACTCAATAAGCCCTCCCTTAACTCATATAATTTTCTTGATTCAGATTTATCACCAGTCCTAACCTCTCATCTCCTTCAAACGCCAACCCACAATCCTCCACCTCACGGTCCAAACACCGATACTAACGAACCTGTGGCCCCTCCTCCACTTTCGGCCCAACCGTCTCAACCCGCCCCTCCCTTGCTCCCGCCTATATCGACCGCTGTCCTAGCTAACCTTCTACCACCCCCTGACTCCCTCTCATCCCATGACCACACGCAGCCAACGTGGTATATTTAAGCCTAAACAGTTACTAAACTTATCAGCCACCCACTCGCCTTCTCCTCTCCCCCGAAACCCTGTAGCCGCATTATCTGATCCGAATTGGAAATTGGCTATGGCTGATGAATTTGATGCTCTTATTAAAAATAAGACGTGGGAGTTAGTACCTCGCCCTAGGGGTGTTAATGTGATTCGATCTTTGTGGATTTTTCTCTATAAGTTTAGTTCTGATGGTTTTTTTGAGCGGTATAAGGCTCATCTTTGTGGTGATGACAGGTCTCAACAGGTTGGCGTGGATTGTGCTGAAACTTTCAGCCTCGTTGTGAAACCCACAACTATCCGGACAATTCTTAGCCTTGCCGTTTCAAAATCTTGGTCTATTCATCAGTTGGACGTGAACGACGCCTTTCTTCATGGTTATCTTCACGAGACAGTCCATATGCAGCAGCCCCTCGGCTTTCGGGATTCCTCCCGACCTGATCATGTCTGCCTCTTGAAGAAGTCTTTTTATGGTTTAACACAAGCCCCTCGTGCATGGTACTAGTGTTTTACCGATTATGTTCGCACTCTCGGTTTCTTTCACAGCACGTCCGACCACTCTCTATTTATTTATAGGCACGAGACTAACATTGCATATCTTCTTTTGTATGTCGATGATATTCTCTTGATCACCTCGACCACTGCCTTGTGCCATACTATTATGACCTCTCTCAACTCAGAGTTTGCTATGAAGGATTTAGGTCCTTTGAGTTTCTTCTTGGGAATTTCTGTTACTCGAAACTCTAAAGGGTTATTTCTCTCTCAGAAGAAGTATTCTATGGATATTCTTTAACGAGCCGGCATGTCTTCTTGCAAACCAACCTTTACTCTTGTTGACATGAAGTCCAAGCTTGGTGTGGCTCTAGACAATGCTCATTGCTCGGATCCGACACTTTTTCGGTCTCTTGCGGGTGCTCTTCAGTAGTTGACCTTTACCCGACCGAATATCTCTTATGTTGTCCAACATATTTGCCTTTATATGCACAATCCTTGTAAAGCTCACATGCAAGCACTGAAACGTGTCTTGCGCTATATTCATGGGACTCTTGCTCTCATTCTTTTCATTCGATCGTCCTCTCTTAGGACACTTAAAAAGCTTTCACCGACGCTGATTGGGGAGGCTGCCCCAACACTCGTCGCTCCACATCGGGTTATTGTGTATATCTTGGTGATAATCTTCTCTCTTAGTCGGCTAAACAACAACCTACTCTTTCTCGCTCTAGTGCCGAAGTCGAATACCGTGGTGTTGCCAACATTGTGTTGGAATCTTGTTGGCTTCGCAATATACTTTTGGAGCTTCATTTTCCCGTCTACCGTGCCACCCTTGTCTATTGTGACAATGTAAGTGCTATTTATCTTTCGGGTAAACCCGTGCATCATCAACGCACAAAACACATTGAAATGGATATTCATTTTATGCGAGAAAAGGTGTCTCGCGGTGATGTTTGTGTTCTTCATGTGCCTCCTCGTTATCAGATTAATGATATCTTCACTAAGGGGCTCCCTAGTATTCTCTTTGATGATTTTAGGGACAACCTCAACGTTTGTTCTCCTCCCGTTGCGACTGCGGGGTTGTATTAGACTAGATATTAGACTAGAATAAATATTTTATATATATTTTGTATATTTGGTAGTTATCTTGATAGATAGTTTCCTTAGTCACCAAGACTACCTTTTGTATATATATATATATCACATTATAATGAATGAGAAGGTAAGACCAATATTATAATCTTACAGTCATGAATCTACTAAAGTGTTATGTTTGAATAAAACTGATAAACATAGAATTCTCCGGATTGGGTAATTCTTAATTATCGTGAAATATATGTGATTTGGAACGCGATTTCCGTGATTCATAGAAAATTTCTTATATGGTAGTATTTGGTATGAGGGGGTTTTGGATTACGAAGGTCCTCTAAATATATATAAAGAAATACAATGAACGAGAATCCTAAAGAGATGTATTGCTCAATTGAAATTAGAATACAATGTGTTATATAAATCTGAGTTGATTACTATGGTGGAATTCTCCTCCTATTTATATGTTCTTGAGCATTGTTAAAAGTGTGGCAACTTGGCCTCTTTAAGGCTGGGAATGGGCGTCTATTAATACTACTTCGTGGGAGATGGGTCCGTTGACAATGTTTAATGTGGGTCGCCCATGGTTTAAGGATGATTGTGCTAATAATGATTGTCATTCCTTTATTATGTGCGTGACTTTTCCAAGTGGACTATTAAGGTGTCTGACAGCTTTTTAAGCCCTCGTTTCTGCATAATATGTAGCTTATACGAGGTGATTTAGGCCCTCGGATTTGAGAATCCTTTGTACGAGGGCCTTCTATGAAACTCCTTCTGCGATCTTGGCAGGGTATTTTGATATTTTCTATGTCTGGTGTATTTATGCATTACCAAAAATAATTCTAGAAGTTGTGTACATGTAAATAACAACGTGTAAATGCAAGAATAAAACCATTCCATGAAAAAAAAGAAATACATAACACCACCGAACATGAGTACATAATATTATTGTTCAAATACGAATACTACCTAAAATTCATTGAGCCCAACAAAGAAAACAAATGAACGAATAAAGGAACAAACTAAACCAACTCAACTCATCAACCCGAGCCACCAGCTCTCATTCACAAGACTTTCTACACAAACCACCCACTCTTGTCTCCTAAAAACCCATTGTCATCTACGACATATAAAAAGCGAGTCACATGGTGTTCTCATTCTCGAAGAGCAGGAGTCATATCGGCTAGATTCGACTAAGACATAGGGGGTCAAAGTGGGAGTTGGTGCCAGAAAAAATGAACTTGAATCAATGGGGTTGAACTTTGGGCCTCAATTATAGATGAAGCACATGGAGGATAACATGCATCCCTCTGGCTTGGAGTCTGAACCACCACCAAATTCGTATGAACTAGAACCAGTGGAAACCTAAGTAATGATCATACTGCCTCTAGACATATGCGATATTCCATTGTGAGGAAATCATGTGCTTCATTCTTAAAAGAATTAAAATACTAGCTTGAGTATTGAAAACCGACAATTTCTTGTGTATGAGTTCTTATTCTCTACATCAATGAGATGACGATGATGCTCGCCTCTCCGAGTATTGATCATAGTTGCTTTATTGGCCATTTATAAATTTATATCCAGACTTGATATGTAAAGGAGCATTCAAAAACAAGGTGGAAGACCGTCTCTACTCCTTATAAAAAAACCACAATTTAAGGCTTTATCAATAAGGCTCACTCTCATTTTCAATAAATCTTGTTTGATAGAAACTCTATCCAATGACACTCTCTAAGCAAATATAGACATTTTTTACAATGTCGAGTGCTTTCAAACGGGTTTATAAAAATCTGTATTTTTACCAATTACTACAACATTCATCCTCAAACAAGATGATTTCGTTGAAAATTCCCTAGAGAAGTCAAACGTCCATCTCTAAGTCTCCCTGCAATTTCAATAAATATGGAGTTGGTGCACTAAGCTCACAAACTCATTGAACCATTGCATTTCCTTATAGAAAAGAACTCGACGCCAATTAAAATTCCATTCTCATACATCATCAATATCATCCCCGATTCAACAATTGTCTTACCTTTGTCACAAAAAAATTAAGAACAATCACTTGTGTTTATTCATCAAAGGTAGAATACCTCTACCATTGCCGGCCTATTTAAAATGCCTTACGAACAAACCAGTCACTCCTATTATTATTTACAAAAACCAAAAGCACACATTTCACCATCACGAGCCACTGCTATTACCCCATGATTGTGCAACGAGCGTGTAGTTTAAATAATACATATGCAATAATGCTACACTTGCGTGTTCGCAAGTGCATGGTCAAGATGTAATAAAATGGAAGTAATTTACGATCCAAGTATCAAGTTCCATATGGAGTAAATGATTAATACCTATAATCTACGTAAAATGTAAGGCGTGAATAATAGAGAATGTATTAAATGCAACATAATTTAGAGAACATACTTTAAGAAAATTGATCATTTTAGTTGTAATGTATGTGATGAATGAATGTGTTCAGAAGTTGGTTTCACAACAGAGTCACTTACTAGTTCATAAAGATATTACTTATGCTTATTGTAATGCCTCGTCGCGTTACATGACTATAATTTTGAATTTATAACTTAAACATGAATTCAGTTTTGGTCCTTTTAAATTATTGTCTTTATTAGTTCGAAATTTGTATGTTGATATATTTAAATAAGTTTATTTTGCAATATCTATCAAATATTGTTCAATTCAATATTACCAGTATTTGGATTTATAAATTTTCCTTACAAATTAAAGTTTTCTTTTTTAACACTTTTAAAACACAAGTGCAGTTTCAAACTTACAAGTGCTAAGCCGTAACATATAAATTAAATTATGAAATTAAGGTCTTTCTTTTAATTAAATAATTGACTTTTAAAATTTTAGTCAACCGGCACACATGAAACACTTTTCTATAGAACTTGCGACGACACCGAAGCCATAGGACTAAATTAAGAATTAGAAATCAGCTTACATACTTGATAGGTTTTCTACTGATAATTATAATGCTAATAAATGTTTTTTTCAATTCATATCACTAGTTCTTAGAGATTTGTATAATCTTTAACAATATAATAAGTTATTTAAGAAGATATGAGTTACAAAGTCTGATTTAGAAATTAAGTGCGATGGCCTCATATTGGACAAGAATTAAGAGAACTTGAATTGATGCCACTTAATAAATCAATTGTTTTATTTTGTTAATCATCATCCTTTTTCGTTATTATCATAAGCTTAAGAAACGTGTGAAGTGGGTCAAAGGGTAGTCATATGAGAGAGACTTTTAACAATTTTATTAATAGACATACTAATCGACTCGATTTACCCGGACCTTATCTTGGGAAGATGTGAACTACATGATAAACATGGGTATTTTCCATTTACCTCCCCTGAGGTTTCCGTGCTTGGCAAATACCCCCCTGTAGTTTAGAATTTTGGTAGATACTCCCCTTAGTTTAAATATAAGGGGTATTGATTTACTTTTCATAACAAATTAGAGTAAAAGTCAATTTTGCCCTTTTTAATAAGATTGTTTTATGTACTACTATTTATAATGTTTATAATGTTTAGTATTAAATTTTTAAACAAGAAAACTTTACTCTATAATTATATGAGTTTGAGTTAATTATTGTTAATGTTTTGAATATTTTTGAAGTAACAAAAATTTTTAAATTATAAATATAAATTGGGATTATAAATATAAATTGTGCCCCGTAACTATGGGTACCCTATGCTAAAAATGTTCAATCGCTCTTGTTCGGGCTATTTGGCCTACATCGTCGCCACGTAGAATTTTTAGGGCATTTTCATCAAAACGACAAACAAAATGGGCATTTTTAATAATTCGTTCATAATAGAATAATAAAATCTCAGAACTAACCTTATAATTTTAAAATTACTTTTTGCATTCCAAAACATATAAGAAAAGTATTTTTTTATATTTATATCTTAAAAACTAAATTACTAGTATTTATATTTATATCTTATATTTATTAATATTATACTACTTAAAAACATAATAAAAAGGAAAAAAATAAAAAAGTAGAATTTCGGTAATTAAACTATATTTTTTAATTAATAATTATAAAAAAAAACTTCATCTTTATCAAAAGATATATATTTTCAGAAATGAAATTTTTGCAACAAACCCAATTTATATTTATAATTTAAAATTTTTTGTTACTTCAAAAATATTCAAAACATTAAAAAATAATGAACTCGAACTCATATAATTATAGAGTAAAGTTTTCTTGTTTAAAAATTTAATACTAAACATTATAAACATTATAAATAGTAGTACATAAAACAATCTTATTAAAAAGGGCAAAATTGACTTTTAATCTAATTTGTTATGAAAAGTACAATAATACCCCTTATATTTAAACTAAGGGGGGTATCTACCAAAATTCTAAACTACAGGGGGGTATTTGCCAAGCATTGAAAGCTCAGGGGAGGTAAATGAAAAATACCCTGATAAACATGCTGCCTCTTAAACCTTTTAGGTTCCACATGTCAACATGAGTTGCAAACACCTTTCATGCTACCCACGTGTACTTTTTATATAGGAGTACTCTTACATAAAACACCATATATTACTGGCAAAACCACACTTAAGCTAGCGTTTGATCTACCAATTTTCAACTCCCAAAACATGAGCTTTCTTTCGAGTTTTGGACGTTAAGTAATAAATTTAGAAAATAGATTACAGTACGTATACACTTGAGGAAAGAAAAACAAGGCGCATGCTCTTGGTGGGAAACTCAGAATTGTGAAGGGTGGATCGACAATTGTAGCAAGCCGCTCAGGTTGTACTTAATTTAAAAATTACTGTCTCATTTCTTTTAAGTGTTTAAAATTAGAAGTGTGTTTGAGAAATATTAGCAATCGTTTCACTGCAAGTGAAGTTGAAGGGATTTGACAATATTGATTTCATTTTCGCTATGAGTTCTGGCTTAGTCACCATATTAGACTTCATAATTAATAAGGATTTTTATTCAGATGTTTGGTTAAGAATTTCAAAACTTACAAGAATACATAGTTTATTAAGATAAATCCTATACGTTCAGTTGGATTGATATTCTAACCTTTATCAACTCTAATGATTGAAAATATAAAGTAAAATGTCTCACTTTCTTAATTGCACATCATTTTAGCTAACTTGGGACGCCCAGTTTATATTGTAAGTATATGTTTGAATTTAAGTTTGCAACACTCCCACATGTAACATAGTTTATAATCTAGCCCCTAATTTCACAATAATTCGGAAACCATCTTAATCTTTCTATAAAACTTCAAGAAAATGCACTTAGTTAAATCATATGTAACTATAATTGATGAGAGCATTAGAACTTGAGCGATACTATAATATTCATCCTTAATCTACTCCGACCGCACCCAGTCGTAACAAGAAGGGAGAGAGAACGATGATTCCAAAGAGGAAAGTAAGGGTCATTAGAATTTCGAAAACCTTGTCGCGAACGGGAATTATTCAAATGGGTTAAGATAGATTTTGCCTATAATCATTATTTTATAAAATGTTAATTAGAAGGTTACTATCGTATGATTGGGATTTAGCATGAGAGTTATATTGAAAAACATAAAAGTTTAGAAGACTCGTATATATGTCATATCAAAAGTTTCTTGGAGTTCAATGAGTCATCAAGGACGCAATTTCATAAATTGATGTAACCATGTAATTGAACTCATTAGGGGAACTAAGCATGTTCGTTTTAAAAATCTTGAAAAGGAATTGCGAAGAATTAATCATAATACTCCAGGTTATTATTTCTTCTCAATTTGGATATGACAGATAATTCGTATTCCATATTAATTGTGAACTCTAACAGCTGTTAGGTCATTAAGAACTTACAATCGAAAATATTCACCTACGTATTAAGTAAGTAAAGTAAACGTTTATTACCTAGCTATGTTTACTGGAGATCGAATCCTATTTATAGAAGAGACTAAACGCGATCACTGGACGTAGTAAGAAATTGTTATCCTGCCTAAATTGACATGTTTAGAATAAAGAAAAGTTATTAACTTGATTTAAAACCTATGTATTACTTGGACTCACAAAGTATGTAGTGGTTATCGAGAAAAGGTTAGAACTCCAGCAAGTATGTTGTTTAACTACTAAATTTGAATTGGTCTTAAAGTGTGGTCCTAAAGCATTTCTTGATACTCCGCCTTTAGGAAGTTCGAAATGTCGACACACCTTCCCCTATAGTATTTATGATAGAAGAATACGTAAATTATAATTTATATTATAGAATAATTATGAAAGTAGCTGGTTATGACTTATTAATGATTGTGCAACGGAATTGGGCAGAGTGAGTAAAATTACCATTGTTATATATGAGGGCTAAGTCGGCTGATATACATTAATAGTAAGAACCATAGTTCAGTTCAATTGGACCTTATAATTACTAGATTGTTTGGGTTTACCTTAATGTGTGGAAGACCATCTATTGTAGGTCTTTTGAGTTTGATATGTTGGGAGCTCTACTAAGTTTAAGGCGTGGTATCTTGGGTTCATGGATGTGTCAGTGATGACTAGTATTTGTCGCTCGAGAGTCGCTTTTCAGGTGAGTGTTCCTAAACTGTATTATTTTCAAAACTGGAAGGAATGCGTGCATGTATATCTATACCTATATATATGTATTCATGAATCTCTGCATATTGAACTGTCACTTTTCAAAGAAACAACTTTTCAAAGAAAGTTGTTTCTGAAAATGTTGATTGCTTGAAAGAAAGTTTCTGTAAATTGGATGTTCGAACTGTTTATTTCTTAAAAGCAAGTTTCTATAAATCGAGTATTCGATGTAAATTGAGTATTCGAACTGTTCAGTTATATCAAAGCAAGTTAACCGCACACTGGTTAATTGCCGTAAATGATTGAAATTGTTATGATGAATGGTGTCCCGTTGGTTTACTCGGTCCCGATCGGATATATAGTTGGATCCAACTTGGCGTGGGAGTGCAGGGGTACCGTCGGGCGGCAGTGGGCTTGCCGGTATGGGCCGTTGTCCCCATTGGCCCATTCCCTCTCAGGCATAGCAGGAGGTTGTTGTGTCTTTGTTGGGTACACTGTTTCCGTATGTTCCATGACATACGTTACTGATTCCAAGGTCGCTCCTTGGACGGGGAGATAAGGACTGTTATGAGGTGATAAGGTTGACTGGCATCGGCAAAAACGTGGACACCGATCATCAAACGTGAATATGTTCTTTTGTTAAAGGGTTTTTGTTAAACCATGAAAGCTTTTGATTGCATGATTCTATTGCATGGCATTTGTATGCGTTAAAGTTCCTTTATTAAACTGGTTTTCAAAAGAAAGTTATTGAAAGAAAACGCTACACTTGCACACACACATGAGCACTCACTGAGATTTTTATCTCACATAAAATTTTGTTTTCCTTTCCATCCTTCCAGATTAAGACGATCTAGGTTACTACCGTGTCAGGACCTGGGAGCCTTTGGCATTGGGGAGCGTTCAAAGTTTAGTAGGATATTGAGTTAGTTAATTTATGTTTTTTTTTATTAGCTTAGTACTTTCAGTGTAATTAATTCAGACATTTGGCAGTTAGACATGTAATAGTTGCTCTGATATTATTCTGTTTATCTCGAAAACATCGGGCCGTTACACTTATTTAACATTTTTAACGTTGTCGAGTATTTATGTGTTCAATGAATTTGTGATTTAACGAAGGTGTGGTTGTACCTTTTAATCTTTAACTTCTCTAACTACCTAGACCGCTAGGTAAAATAATCTAGTTGTCAATAATTTTAGAAGAGAGACTAAGTCAAAATCTAATTTACCATTCGATGGTGTTAACTATGTGTACTTGTAAAGATAAATATTCATGTGATCGAATTACTATACATGATTGATTCGCATAAGTAGCTCACAATGCATATAATCAATTTATACATGGATAGTCTAACATCTACAACTCTGGCAGAACTGCATTTATAAGCCCAGTGAGAGCTAAAATTAACAAATAAAATCTAAACACATCACAACTCAAACAAACACTCTAATAAACTAAACAATCATATTTATAAATTTGAGCTACTCCCTAACCAAACACGGAGTAGTTTAGCTACTCATAATTTCAAGTTCAACAAAACATGAATTAAAGAGCAATAATGCGTGATTATTTATAGCAACTTAAGTACCTCATTTGTTATACTTTTGTATAATCCTTGTCGCAGTTTTACTTGTTCTGGTCTGGTTAGGTTGTTTTTGTAGTATGAGTCGAGTTGGAGCATAACGAGGCATATTTGAGAGAAATTAAGCATAAAATGATACAACGAGATTTGAGGAGCATTTTGGCAAGGTTTATTGAGGTATCAAACAATAACAAAGTGAGGAGCACTTTTGCAAGGTTCATTGATGTTTTAGACAATAACCAAGCCATGACACTGAAAGAGATGAAGCAATGCGACATAGGAGAGGTCTATAGTATTACAACTCGCGCTACTCATGCGGAACAAGCAGAAGGTCTCGCCACCAACGCAACATCACATGCCACCATGAGAGTCATCCAGAGAGTTGCGTAATGGTGGACTCATTCATGTAGACACGTGACATGTTGTCCGACATGAAGACATGGGTCGAATTATATAGAAGCCCAATGAGCTGCAGTCTACGAGTGAATATTATAAAAAGGGAGAGACGTTCAACAACTAGGGTATCACGATTCATAGCTCACAATAACTTACTATAGGAGACACAAAGTATTCATAGCTTAATTCCACCATTCTAAGTATTGCGATCATTGTTGAGGGAGAAGGTAATCAGAAGGAAGGCATAATCAATTGAAGGAAGGGGGAAAAGAGTCAAAAGGGGAAGACACGCCGAAATCTCACCCAGATCAAGAGTTTAGTCTTTTATTTCTCAACTTTATGACGAATTATTGTTTTGATAACTTGATCATGAGTAGCTAAATCTATATGTGTTTGGGAAAAGATGTAGTTGTCTCACATGGATGCACCTTGAACCTATGTGTTTGGGAAGATTCTCAGATTCCCCCTCTTTATCGTAAGTATTCAATTTTATTTAGGGCTTTTAATGTTGTTTCGTATTAGAGATTGCATGAGTAATAATGTGATTCTGTGGTACTGTATTTTGTTTTTCACATTTTATTGTTAGTTTAAGTCGAAGAATAAAATTTAGGGTTCATGCTAATTTTTCATTTCTGCTCAAAATGTTGAATTATAGTAGAGTACATCATGAAGTAATAGGGTTTTCTTCATTTTTAATAGCTCGAGATAGACGATGTATTACACTTACCTTATTTCAAGATGGAGTGTTCAAGCTGGTTCCAATACCTGACTACAAAGGAGGTTATTGGTGTAAGTATGACCATGTGGAAGTAGACAACCTTTCTATAGATATGTTAGAAAATATTTATGCCATAAAAGCACTAGTTGGTCATAAAAAAATTATTTGAGGATTAGGGGTAAATTTCTGCTTATATCAGATGATGATACTTTGAAGAAGGCAGGTGAGGCTGCTCTATTCTATTGTAATTTGGAATTTACATTGATTATCACAATGATGATCATAGTGTTCAAGGTGAAGTGAATGAGTGTTGGACTAATGTTGGTAATTTGAGTAGAGGAGTGTTAGATGGCTATGAAATGCATGATACTGATTTTGATGAAGAGTTGGAGGAAGGTATAGGAAGAGGTTTAGGGGGAGGTAAATATTTATCAGAATGTTAGAATTGACGAGTAACCTGGAGTTGATAGAAATCCTAGTAGGGGAGCTAATGACATTGGGGAAACACATAGGCATGTGCAATCAGGAGTTGAACATACTGGGGGATATGATCAACACAATTTGTAGAGCCTGAGTTGGATGGTTTTACTTGCAATGTCAATGAAGTGCATGAAGAGCATTGGAATACTGAGACAGATGAGATTGATGTGGTCACAGTTGCCAAAGAGTATAAATGGGCTCCTATCTTTGAGGCTTATGAAGATGCAAATAGATCCATCATTTTTAATGAGGATGAAATCTTTAATCCTTGTTTTGAGTTTGAGGATGATATTTAGAAACAAAAAATAGTTAAATTTTGCAATTAAATATCATGCTATTGCAACAAGACAGAGCCCAATCAAGAAAAGTGATCCTAAAAGGCTTCATGCAAGGTGTGAAAATGAAAAGGTAGGTTGTAAGTGGAAACTAAATGCATTGAAACTCTTGACTGATGACACATTTCAGATTAGAGATTATCAGCCTCTTCACAGCCGTGGTGATACTCACCATGTAAAAAAATATGAAGTTTCATTGGTTGATGGCCAAATATCTGCATGTATTCAAGACTGATCCTAGTAGAAGGACTGAGGGTTTTATGCTTGACTGTATTGGTGAGTTGAGGGTAGACATATCTCTTAACCAGGCATTAAAGCAAAAAGATTGGCATTGGAAAAGCTAGAGGGCAAACCTTCTTACGAGTTCAGTAGATTGTGGGATTATGCTGACCAATTACAGAATTCTAACCCTGGTTCAACAGTGGTGATAGGATTTGAAAAAACACCAAGTTTCAGATTTGGGTGTCAATCAGGATAAGAATGCCAAGCAAAGTGCACAACATGTGACTCATATTGATCTGTCAACTCATACCAGTGGTGTCAATCTAATTCACACTGTGCCATATGGTCCATCTAGAGTTGAATTCAGAGTGCCAAGACCCAACAAGAGAAAGATGAATGAAACAACTGTCTCAAGTGATACACATGCTAATGTGCAGAACATGGTAGGTGCATCTGCATTAAATTTACACCATTTCATCATTTGAAAAAAATGGTTGATGGAACTACACAACCCCCTCCTAGACCTCAAAAGACCCAAAAGCCAAATGATGTAAGTATGACATGTTCTGATATTTAATATTTTTCTGTTGTTCTATTAGCAGTTAACCAGATTTTATTACATTATGGATACCAGCTATTTCATTTAATCCCTCACCATTGACAATTAATAAAGCCATAAATCAGGAGGCCGATGCTCAAAATCAAATAACTCCTAAAAACACAACTGTTGAGATCTCAAATAGTAGCAAAAAACCCTCTCCAAAGGAAAGAAAGAAAAGAAAACATAAGGAGGTAATTTCTAATTCATTTGTAGAATACTTAGTCAATTGTGTTCTTATTGAAGTGAATCGTGTCTAATGTGGGTAATAACTACATATGAAGGTGGTTGAGTATGATGACAGTGAAGATGATCTATCATTGGCACTTAATAGTTGGTTGCATGGTGTGTTGCCTAAGAATATAAGACAAAATGCTCCCCCTGTGCTTGCTCAGTTGAGAGACTGCAATAACACACCTACAATGAGCTAACAAGTTAACTATAGCGTACCTCAACCTATAGTAGGCACTCAAGAGAGCAACAATACACCACCTATAAACATTCAAGTTCAAGTTTCTGCCCCAACATTCAAGAGCAGTGGCCAGGAATTTGTGAAAATGGCTAATTTAGCAAATGTGATGAGAAGGTTAAATGATAAAGAGGAGCAGCAGAGGGAAAATGAGAAGAAACAACAGAAGGGAAAAGAGACTGGCAAGGGACAAAGGCAAAACAGGACAAAGGAAAAGGAAAGATGTAATGTTGAAAGCAGTGGTTGTTGACATTAAACTCTATGTACTTATTTGGTGTAGTTCTTGACATTAAACTCTATGTACTTATTTGGTTTGGTTTCTATTTATTGATACACTATTGTGTTGTCAATCTCACTTCAGGCTATAGTACTCACTAAAGTCTCTTAAATAGCATACATGACTCCTATATAACATAGATCAACAGAAACACATAACTCATATATAGCATATTCAACATAAAAACATGACTCTTACACAACATATGGCCAAAATCATGCATAATATAGATCACAAAACAGTTATCATAACCATTCAAACATGATTCATAGCCATCAAAACAGGATTCATTGCCAACAGAACCCTTAACCATCATTCAAAATAAACAAAACATAAGTGGTTCAACAGACCACAGAACATAGCAAAATCATCCAAACAACCAAACAAACAGAAACTAAATTGTTCAAAAACCACCATCAAACTTCAGACAAAAACACCCAAAAAACACCCATGTTGATGATGTCCATATACGACATGACCCTGATCTTCGGAATGGGGAGAGTTTTGACCTGGAACAGGTAGGCCATCCTAGCATAGTTTAAGAACCCCAGATTGATGAACATACGGTCCATGTTCATAAGCTGCATGGAATATAACTACGAATTAAAAACTTAACTAACATTATTCAAAAAACATCAAACTGACACTAGATTTATACTGACATTCCTCACAAAAGTAGAAAACATCACCGAATGAGTGATCACGGTCCCTATAGGCTTGTCAAAACTGACACCAGGGCATCTATAGAGGCTGTTGAAAAGCATAAACTGTGTCTCTATGATCATTAGTCCCTCATTTATCATTAATGGAGTGAATGGACTCCCCCTCTTCTGAGCCAGCTTCTCAGCAACCTCTCTGTATATGTCTTCCATCATCTACTCAATAATTCCAGATGTCGCGTTTGACAAGCCTACGAAGAACATTCAGCATCCAAATTCCCTCCTCCTGCGTGAAGCCGCGAAAATTATAGAAAACACCAACGATGTCATCCTCCCTAGGGTCGTATAGAGATTTAAAGCCTAATTGGTTGGGTGCAGCCATTGATACAAATTGTGTGTGTGTGTGTGTGTGTGTGTGTGTGTGTGTAAGAGAGAGAGAGAGAGAGAGAGAGAGAGAGAGAGAGAGAGAGAGAGAGAGAGAGAGAGAGAGAGAGAGAGAGAGAGAGAGAGAGAGAGAGAGAGAGAGAGAGAGAGAGAGAGAGAGAGAGAGAGAGATATTTTTCTTTGAGGGTTTTTTACTTGAGGAATTATGAGAGAAAGTCTGAAGTTTAGGGTAGATAATGGATATTAAGGTTAGAGTGTAAGAGTTGAAGAGACGAGCAGTTAATGAGTTACAACTCTCAAGAAGCAATCGAGCGGTCACTGCTAAAACTTGTCGAATCATATTCGACTAAGATTTTAAAAATAGGTTACTGAACTCGTTAACCCTATTGGTAAATTCGTAACTATTAAAACCGGTCCAACTACTATATTATATGGTTAATACTTATAAAATCAGCAGTCAATTAAACTTAGAGATATTGTTTTATTCCTACCATTTTGAACAAAGCTATTAAACTTCCTTTACTACTATCTTTTTTCTATTAATCTTAGATTATCAGTAACATAAATTGATTAATTTTCTGGTCTTAACTACCATCTATAAACAACTATCACAACAATAAACACAAACTCAGTAAGTAAAACCAAACAAACAGCTTGATCACAATAGAAAATTAACCTTAAACAACCATTTAGAATCCAAACAACATAACCAAATGTTACACTCAACATAACATACATACAACAATAAACAACCTTAAACTATGATAAACTCATGTTTTTAAACCATAATCGACTCAAACAAACCTTAAACCACATAAACAACACCAAACCTTCAACATTGACTCAAACAACTATATCATACACTAAACCTTAAAAAATTAAAACTTATGTCATCACACACTACGGTAAATCACCACCAGAAACAGAAAAACAACGAGCATCAACAATTTTATGTTCCTGCTTTTCAAAATAACCGCTTTCTTTTCTAGCTCCTCGTTCTTCTTCAAAATCTCTACCATCCTCGTCTGCATCTCTGTTTCATTTCTTGAATTTCTTAATTCCCTCAATCTGGATTCAAGCGCTTCAATCCGCCTCCTCAACTGAGGTATCACAACTCTCGCGCGTTCACAAAGAGGATCATCGACCCAAAACCACAACCCGCAATCGTATTTCGTACCTTTATAATATCCTGTAAATCGACAACCAGGATTCGCGTCGGTCAATGATGTCCTTGTCATAGCCGTTCTACCACAAAAGCAGTTCATATCAGCGGAATAACTTGGTTTCAGACATAGTTGAATTAACAAGAGAGAGAGAGAATTTGCCCAAATTGAATTAGGGTTCTTTAAAAAAGAGGGAAAATTAAAAAGGGAGTTTTTGTTTTGGCGGGATGGTTAAGTGGGAGAGTGATAAGTGACATATATATAGTGTATATATATCATTGTGTGTATGTATGTATGTATGTATGTATAATACGATATTTTTAATTTTTTATTTGAATAAATTGGGTTTAAAATTTTTAAGAACACAGTTGTACTAAATTAATGACACGTGGAGGTGCAATTTTGTCACGTTGGACGCGATTTATTGATTTGATGGAGAAATAGTAAATCGGGCATTTTTGTAAAAAATAACGGACATAAAAGATGGCTTAAAAAAATATCGGACAAAAACTAAAATTGACAAAAAATATGGGATATTTTTTACATTTATGCCAAATAATAACATGGCCTATCAACTTTCACTTTGCCCGAAAACCGAAACTCACTCATACTAAACAACATCAACAACCCCCCTGCAGACAATTAATAATTAATAATGGCGGACACCGACCAACCCCTAACCCCCGCCGGCCGTTTATTCGTCCAGCCCAAAATGGAACAAGTCATCAACTGCGCCATCACCGGCGACCACCCCCTCGACGTGGCCGCCGTCCGGTCAGAAATCCAGAACTCCATCATGGTCAAACACCCCCGCTTCACAAGCCTCATGGTACGAGACTCCCGCACTGGCCGCGAGTACTGGCGCAAGAGCCAAGTCGACCTCGACCGCCACATCATCGTAATCGACAAACCAGTCAATGAAGAAACCGACGATGAGTCCGCCGTTAACTCTTACATAGCCGACCTCTCCGTCTCTTCGCCCCTCCCCACCGACAAGCCCTTGTGGGAGATTCACCTGCTCATGGCCCACAACACCGCCGTATGCCGCCTCCACCACGCGCTCGGCGACGGGGTCTCGTTGATGTCGATGATGCTGTCGTTGTGCCGGAGGGTGGATGATCCGGAGGCGGCGCCTACTCTTGGAGGAGTTAGGGCGGCGACGGGGGGAAGGAGGAGGAGGAGGTGGATGGTGTGGAAGCTATTGAAGGTGATTTGG
The DNA here is from genome assembly GCA_948329865.1 of Linaria vulgaris. NCBI lineage: Eukaryota > Viridiplantae > Streptophyta > Magnoliopsida > Lamiales > Plantaginaceae > Linaria > Linaria vulgaris. Next base: position 113,619,086 of record OX415249.1, on the reverse strand, counting down.
TATACTATGATTTACGTGTTGGAGTTTTCTTTGAGGGGGTTGTGGAAGAGGGATAAGACCACCGTGATCAGCGGCGGGGATGGGGTGGAGCTGTGGCCGCGACGGTTGGCGACGGCGAGATTTAGCCTTGATGATATGAAGATAGTCAAAGGAGCCGTTGTTGACGCGGTACGTGTTTTTTCTTCCTATATTGACTTTTTGGCTCTTTATTGCAATTAGTTCTTAACCATTAGATTATTGTTTTGTCTAGTGTCTATAGTTCTAGTACATTTTCTAGTTATTCTAGTACATTTTCTAGTTATTCAGATTATTGTTATTTTCTTATTAAAAAACAAAAAGAGACTATTGTTACTTATTGTTTGAAAAAATAAAATGTTTGTCATCTACGTGGCAGTCGAGTGCCGCCTTTTTGTTGTCTTCAAGTTTTGGGGTAATAAGGTAAGATACAACTTATGACTTTGATTCTGAAATTATGTAATGGCCGGACAACTTTTTGTTGGATTAACACATTAACACCCTGAAGTTCTGTCTAATCTCGATCAGATAGGAAAAAATATTGAGGGGTGTTCGAGCAAACCTCTAAAATGCTTATGGATCTGTAATTTTTGTAATGTGTTAAAAAAAGTGTTGATATACTATTCAAATAATAGGGTACGTTTCTATAATCAAACAAAGCTAAGGGTGAAGATGTAAGCTCCCATTTTATGGGGAGCGTCGGGGCTCCCGTTAAGTGTGGTGCAGTTAATCCCACTATTTTTTAATTTTTTTACTTTTAAGGCCCATGATTCTATCTTTTCCTACAATGAAGCTCCAAAATAAAATCCTCTCTCTTATGAAATTACTTTTTCTACAATTAAGTCCAAGATGAAATTCTATCTCTTAGGAAAATAATAAAAAGAAACTTCACGATTATCTTTAACTACACCACTTTTATTTTATTAATTTCATCTAGGCAAATTTTTCTTTTTTGAAACGTATTCACATTGTTATTAGAGTTTTATTATTATTTTATGATTATCTTTGAAAAATAAAGTTACTTCATGATTATCTTTTAACACCAATACTTTTAAATTAACAATAACTTTAAAACTAAACGTTAATGCATATATATATCTTCTTGTTTTTGGCTACAATCAAGGCTTTCAATAAATCATCTTGGAAGACTTTAAATCAAAGAAAAACACACACACACACACATATATATATATATATATATATATATATCCTGATTATAAAATAATGAATCGTGAAACTTGATTGGTTTTATAATTTTATATTGCATCTATATGCACATTTTGCTATTAAAAGGAATAAAATCTACGTATTGCTTATGTTAGTTTCTTAGAACGTAATACGTTTCTTATTTAATATGTTAGCTTCTTTGGAGATTTTTTCTTCTTTCTTTTTTCCGAATCATAAAACTGCCATTATGTTTTTGTTTTAAGATTATGTACGTACCATATTTTACTGTTTATATTTTATGGGTGAAGTAAATGCAGGTTTAAAATGTATTGGGGTTTTTTTTGATCTTTAAATAAATGAATTATAACTAAAATTTTCAATAAATGATTATAACTAAATAATTCATGCTTCATGGAATTAGTTTATAAGTATTTTGGTCAATGAAACTATAAGAGTGTTTTATGATTTGTTTTTTCACTAAATTAGAACGAACTATTCATGTAAAGATATGTATGCAGCTAAATCAAAAGAGGTAAAAAGAAATTATAGAGGGGGGAATAAGCCTAAAAACAATTGTATTGGTTCTCTAAATAATGCATAGATAATAATAATAATAAAACTCTAGTAAATGTGATTACGTTTCAAATTATGACTATATGAGATTAAATAATAAAACTAAATTGATGATGTTAAAGATAATCGTGAAGTCTCTTTTTTATTAATTTCATAAGAAAGAGGATTTTATTTTGGGGCTTAATTGTAGGAAATGATAGAATCATGGGGCCTTAAAAGTAAAAAATGTAATAATAGTGGGAGCTAACTGCACCACACTTAACGGGAGCCCCGATGCTCCCCATTTTATGTGTTGTTTTGTGTATCTATAGAAAAAGTTAATTCATGCACGACAAAGTGTACAGTAATTTTTTCTTTATTGCTAATAATAACATTATTAATAATAATCGTGCTTTACATATATATAATCTGGTTGGTATATGCTCTAATTAATTCAGACTTGGATAATCCGCTGAAAGCGTATACATGAGGCGACGTCAATGAATTCTTGTTTTCATTTCCACCACTCAGTTTTTCTTCATATTCATATTGATGAAGAAATTTAGGCCATCAATAGGAACATGCTCGACAAGACGACAACGACCTTAATTAATGCATGTGTAGAAGGTCTCGTTAATTGATCATTATCGTATAAAATCTTCAAGCATAAAATAAGTTGCAAGAGACACCATTTCTATGGAGTCGATCCATCCACTTGTCTTTATAGGTCACCATATGTCACAATCTTGAAAACAGAATTAGATGGTGTGCACGCTTTCTTGTTATTCGTATCGTGTCCCAATCCCAATTGTTAATATGTCCTTAATTAATTACGAGAGGAAATATTCATGTTTGTGCGCACTTGATGTAGTAATAGTCATGAAATATAAAGGATGATTCTTCGAGTATATTGGAGAAAAATGTAAAAATTGTTTCTTAAACTCTTCACGGTTTATCTTTTGATTTGTAATTAATTCTACATAAAGTTTCTTGGTTGTTTTACTACGCGAAGGGAGTTTTTTTTTTTTTTCCAGTAAAAGTAGATATAATCTATATACTATTATATAAAGAAACCCATTGTGACACCAATCTTTTGATTTCCAACTTTAACCTTTGAGTTTTAGCTATATTGTAAAAGTATACTATTAAATCCCCAAAATAACCTTACAAATTAAGTTAGACTAATTAATTACACTATTCATTGTAATTAATGATTTACTTTCCCTATAATATATTTTTCTTCCATTGTTATACTCTAAATTTATGGCAAATGTTATCTAGATAAATTTTCTTCTTTAACCCACATAGAATGACATTGAAAAAAGAATTATGCTCGCGGGAAACGCGTGCTCCATTTGCTAGTATATTAAAAGAGTGAGACAAGCTCAAAAACAGTTACATATCGTAAGCCGGAAAATGAAAATCTCTAAACTTGATTCTTTTCTTTTCTTTTTTGTGATGAAAGCTTACACTTGTTTCTTTGAGAATGAGCCTCTTTTCTATACTTTTTTCTCGTTAAAAAATCTATTACATCATTTAAAATTCTGGACTTAAAACCTTAGTTTTGAAACCTGTACAAAACCCTTTCATAATTTAGAAAGTCCTGCACGAAATATTCATTATAATTTGATTATTAAGAAGTAGTACGTATAAAGAATTATTTTCATGCTTTTCCTGAAATTAAAAATATTTGTATACATGTGTTCTTCTTATTTTGATAATTTAAAACATATTGTGTTTGCTAGCAAGTAATGGTGATCTAGTCTTTTGACAACAACAATAATGGAGTTATACAAATATTTAACTGAAGGAAATATGCGGAGAGTTTGTGAAACCAGTTTTAAACAATTAACAAACTACAAGGGAGCTTTAATTTGTGCTGATTTCTCAAATCACAAGGGATTTTAAGATGATATGTTGATTCTATTTAGAAGTTATAAGGATATAGCATACATATCTCATTTTTAATTCACTCAATGGCCCTTGAGGCCTTGACAACATAAGATGGATCTCGTTCTAAGAGCATATATGCATCTTTCTCTTGATTTTCTCAACAAAAATGAAAATCTCATGTTGATGACTTAAAGGGTGCAATGTGAGTGCGATATGCCTAACAAACACAACCTATGAAGCACTTTACTATTATCATCTTAACAACGGTAATGGTGTCAAAGACAACCATAAGTCTGAAGTATATAGCTAGCCATCATATATATACTCAGTAATTGTGTAAATTACTGTTTTTTCCCAGTGGAGTTGTTATTCTATTTTTACGATTTTACCACATATCACATAAACCTTCCAATGGCTACAAATACTGGTCAATGTCTTTTTCAACAGTGTGATTTTTGGCTAGGCATGCATAATAGAAGAAAATTAAAGTTGTATGGCTTTGATGTTGGATCTGTAGCTGCAAATTTGCTTAGGTTTAATGTACATGGTCCATCCAAAAGTTTGGTGCTGATATGTGTACGTGGTCCATTCGAAACGTGCAGACCATTAACGATGTTCTTTTTGGTATAATCTCAAGCGGGCTTTCGAGGTACTTAGACATCAGATCAGCCGAAGGTAAAAGAAACGGTAATTTCCTTGCCTGTTAGATGACCAAGATACAATACAATGAAGCTCACTCCTCATTGTTATTAAATTAACGATTTTTACAACTTTTTTTTCTTTTTGCTCTAGCTCTGCCCGAGGGACTACGACTAACAGGTGTGGCCATGGTGAATTTGAGACCACAATCAGGACTGCAGGTTAACAATTTTTTGTCATTTCATATCCGTGCGCTTAGAGAATTCATTTAGTTCACTAATGAGGTTCATTTCTCTGGCTGAATTAAAATTAGCTCCCTTTTTGTGCTTTTTAAGGATTTATCTAAGCTGATGAATAGCAAGACTGGAACACAGTGGGGTAACAAGTTTGGAATGCTTCTTTTACCCGTTTATTACTATAGGTCCGAATCAGATCCAATCCAGTTTGTGAAGAGAGCAAAAGCCATGATCGACAAGAAAAAGCTCTCCCTTGAGGGCCCTTGCTCGTACAAAATCGGGGACTTGATCATGTCTCTTTTCGGTGCAAAGGTAAAAAGTAAAATCCCTTTTGTCGTGAAAAAATGTGACTTTTCCTTTTATAAACTCGATTCATGAATCTTGGTCTGCAGCTAGCTACCTGGCTCAATTACCGTATATGCTGCAACACGTCATTTACTATCTCGAACATTATTGGTCCTCAAGAGAAGATCACATTGACAGGGAACCCTGTGAAGTACATTAGAATCAGTTCAAGTAGCCTACCTCATGTAAAGTTCTTTCTCTTCTTTGTTTTAATTCCCTCGACGATGTCAAATCCTCTTTTTTCAAGCTTTGTTGTGCTAATATACATTGATTTTCCACTACATGTACTATAACGGAAGCTTTTCATGAAATGTAACGGCATTCATTTTTTTTTGGTGGCTATATATGCAGGGGATCACAATGCATATGGTGAGTTATGCAGGTATGGCTGATATGCAAATCCTGGCAGCCAAAGAAATAATCCCGGACCCTAAAATTCTAGCAAAGTGTTTGGAAGATGCTTTGCTCCAAATGAAGGAAGCTGCTAAGGCTACCACCAAATCTTGAAGTGGTTACTTATTATCAAAAAAACCAGTCTTGAAGTGGTTTAGTACACCCGCATATATATAGGATATAAATTAATTTGAACATATTTATTATAACTAGCTAGTTGATTATTTAATTACCTGAGAAAAATAACGTAATTCATCTTCTTATTCATTTCCACTTGGTTATATTATGTCTTGGTTTATGTATTTATCTACTGCCAAAATATTGCAGTGTGTATTTGTTCTATTGTAACATTTGCTTCAGTGTATGATCCGTACTTATCACTTGATTAATAGGCTTATTCTTTTTTTGACACGCATCTGGCTCATAATCTGCGACTCCGTGTATAGGCAAAATCACACTCTTTTGGCAAAACCTCAGATGAATAGTTATGAGATCTAAGCTTTTCCGGTACTTCGGTTAGTGAGATATACCCTGTATGTTGCAACAACACTTGAAATTTATGAGTTGTTGAGCAGCCGTCCATTTTGAATAGAAATATACATAATTATCTATTAAGTTTTAGCCCGACAAAGCAAATTGCACATTTTTCCAAAAATGTTGAGGTTCTGTATTTTTTAGCCGAATTTGTAACTCCGCAACTTATTAGGGTCCAAAAACTGACCCAAATCCTACTCCCCAATGACTCTTGACACTAAAGAATATAACACATCAAATCAAACAAGTTGAATTTCACAAGAAAATGGAAAAAAAAAATGTTCATTTTATGTTTTGAGATACTATATAAAAAATTAACAAAATGCGACAAATACTTACTTTTTATTGTATATACTCTATACATGAATTGGCTCCCGAGAGAAGATCAATCACATTGACAGAACAACAGGTTCTTATCAAGCTTAGCCACTAAGTTGGCACCATTTCATTTTGCATTCATTATGTTGGCACCATCGTCGATATTCACCCATCGTTGACACATTTTGCCAGAATTGTCCACGTGGGCACATCGTGGCACGGCTTATTTTTTAGTACGTGGCATTTTTATATTTTTTTAGTTTTCCATGTAAATTTTTTCTATTTTTGTTTTTAATTCAAAAATTAAAAAATATAACAAAAATTGAAAGAAAAGAAGAATGAGAATGAAAACTAAGTCGCATGATTGCACATGTGGACACCTCCGAAAAAATGTGTCAACGATGGGTAATATCAACGTCGGTGCTAACATAATGAGTTGAATTTAGAGTGTCCCAACATAGTAGGTAAAAAATAAAATGGTCCTAACTTAATGGGCTAAGTTTGATAAAAAAAACCCGACAGAAACCCGCGAAGTACATTAAAGCCAGTTCAAGTAGTCTACTTCATGCAACGCTCTTTCTTCCCTTCTTACAATATCTTCTAAATGTCAAATCATTTGCCTCAAGCTTGTTGTGCTAATATACATTGATTTTTCCACTAAATGTACTATAAGCCTATAAGGATAATTATATCTGAAATCTGATCTATGACGAAAATTTTAAATGAAAAGGGTGATCTGCGTTCTTTTGTTCGCTATATATTAGGGGATCATAATGCATATGGTGAGTTATGCAGGTGTGGCTAATATGCAAATCTTGGCGGTTAAAGACATAGTTCCAGACCCTAGAGTTCTAGCAAAGTGCTTTGAAGGCGCTTTGCTCGAAATGAAGGATGAAGTTTCTAAGGCTAACACCAAATCGTGAAGTGGTTTATTATACCGGCATAGATATATAGTATATAAATTAATTTGAACATACTTAGTGTAACAAGCTAGTTAATTATTAAATCACCTAAGGAAAATCAATGCAATTCATCTTCTTATTCATTTTTAGAAGTTGTAGGATCAGGATTAGATACCAAACTGCAAACTACAACGCTAGTGTTGATCTAAAACTCACACGCATGAATGTTTACCTAACACCTACTAACAGAAAGTAAACCCAATGAAAAATTAAAGAACACAGTAGATGTAAAAGTTTAAGTAGATTATAATACTATAACATGCAAAGTCTTTGGGCAAAATATTCGCTAAATTAATAATCAATTTACAAAATCATTATTCAACTATTCTAAGGATAACCGAGCTACAAATCAACCAATTGGTAAAAGAATTCAATTTCATTTTATCCAACTACTTAATTCAACGCGTCAAAGTAGACTTAATCAGCTAAACAAAACTTGAAAAAACAAGACAAAAATACTCAACTATAATGATCTTCTCTCATGATATTTGTTGTCTCATTCTTTTGTCTTGATGCACAGTCGTCTTTATAAAGCATTGTAATGCTTCATGTCCAAGTCTTCGTGTATTATTATGGAATGCTTCGACCTTTCTTCTTAAATATCTTATTTCCTTTTTTAATTTATTCTTTCCTTCTCTTAGTTCACAAGCCAGGGTTCTTTCCTAATTCGCAGCACACACAACTTTTTTTAATTATGCAAAGTTTATCTTTTGAAAGCTTCTCTTGAATGACAACTTATTTCGAAAGAAATATATCCATCCTTGAAGTTTGAGATTGGAGCACATAAAATACCAACTACAACCATGAAGCTTTTTTTTTTTTTTTTTTATAAGATACAACCATGGAACTCATTTAGTAAGTGAATAAAGGCAAAACCAAACTATTGCAACAAAATCCAAAAGTGCAGAAAGAGAGTGTTATGCTAAGTGTTAATTAATATTGAATTTCTAGCTTAGCTCTTGGTCTAACAATTGCACTTACAATTTCCATTTAATTGTATGCTCATGATGGTTTATGTATCTAACTACTGCCAAAATGTTGCAGTGTGTATTTGCTTCAGTTTCTGATGAGTAGTTTTCACTTGCTCATTAGGCTCCTTCTATCTTGATAATGTTTTTTGCTTATGAGTCATTGTGTATGTGCAAATCACACTCAATTGGCAAAACTGCAGACAAATACTTATGGGATTTAAGCTTTTTAGGCAGCTTGGTTAGTGAGATATACCATATGATGTAGGATTACTTCAAAAATTCATGTTGTAGTGTATTAGATACTTCAATTCTTCAATACTTTATTATTTTGTGGTATTCATAGTTGAACAATCAGATAATTATATTTTTAGACTTTAATAATGTATTTTATATATTAGTTTTGATGTTTAACAATAAAATTTTATGTATTTAACATTACATTATTCAAAATAATAATAGTATGATATCAAAACCATAAGTCGTATCTATGCCATATTGTACACTTTCTATAAAAAGATTTGTATCGTCGTGTTTAGATCCAAGCGATATCGCATATAAGTATTAATTGGTAGGATCAAACCTTACTCAAACCATAACCATTGACTATATCTTAATATCATTGGGTCTAAATTTGAAGGGTAAAAGGAGAGAAATTCCCTACCACTAGGGTTAGTAACCCCCTCACCCCCTTTACATCTTGTCGTCCAATCTGTTGAAAAATTGCGACTTTACCCACTCAGTCGTTCATCGTGAACAAGTAGCTACATTATTGTGTCTATTAAATTTGGTCTGGGGGAGAAAGTCGCACCTTATATGTAGGTTCGTAACAAAGTGTTAAAAAAAGAATGTGAGGCAATATGACCACGCACGTGCCCAGATTCCTACTGTCAGAATACGTTGCAAACCAATATGTTTGCTAGTAATAAAACTACTTTTCCTTTGATTTATTTGCTGTCCCGAAACCTGCTCGTAATCTTTCAAAAATTGCATAAGACCTTATTTTGGCCTTATTTCGTCTAGGTTACAATACACCGAAAGTACAATACAAATGGGTCTGAAACAAACCAAAATATGCTAGCCTATTATAAGGAATGAACTAGCTTTGTCTGGAACACCCACTACACGTTAACAAGCCTAAAATGACCTAAGTAGTCTCGAATGGTCGAATCTCGTCTAGCCATATCAGTTCATTTCTAGACCACCTAAAACATCTCCACCAACACCTGATATGCAATCAATCACACAGGATAAGTGCGAGACTAAAATTCCCTCCTTTGTTTCGAGAAATAGAAGTCTGGGTTTTGATGGTATAATCTTTTCAGACCTCTTCACATGTGATCAGAGGCTATGATGATTTGAGAGGGAGAAACCGGATTACCTTGGCGAAGACCCCTAGTAGACTTGAAAAAGCCAAGTGTTGATCCATTAATTAAAATCAAAAGTTGCCATTTTCAATACAGTTTTTGATAAGGTTTATCCACTAGCCCGAAAAACCAAAAGCTTCCACGGCTTGATACAAAAAATGCCACTATAAGTTGTCATACGCTTTGGCAACATCAAGCTTCATCATCACATTTTCCCCTCTAGTCTTAGCATCAATCATATTAACTATCTCTTTTAAAGGGGGATGTTGTCGCTAATAGTTCGCCAGGCACAAAGCCACCTTGTTCCATATCTATCACATCTGGGAGGAATTGAGTAAGCCTGTCATTAAGTAATTTGGTGCAGATTTTATTTTTGACATTACACAAGTTGATCGGTTTAAAGTTCCCGCAATGCTCAGGTTTCTCGACCTTAGCTATAAGGGTTAGCGTCGTTGTTGTAAATGCTTTAGGTAGAGGAGTGTTATTCATGAAATCGCGGACAGCTTCCCATACATCTCACCCGCCAATTTTCCCAACATTTTTGAAAGAAAAGAGCTGTATACCCATCAGGTCCAGCAACTCCCTCGGCTTGAAGGCTGAAAACTACGTCTTTAGTTTCTTCTAAGAAGGGAGATCTACAAAGAAATTCATTATCTCTATCCAAGAAGATTTGTGGGATAATACTTTGGTCAATCTGCTCTGTATACATGATATCAGATCCTAAAAAATTATGAAAATACTTTACTAGGGAGTTAGCAATAGTTGGCTCATTATGTAGGATACCATCCTCAACATCGTTGATCTTGTGAACCCAAGACCTCCGACGTTTACTTTTAACCATGTCATGAAAAAACTTAATATTCTTCTCCCCTCTATACACCATTAGTAGCAGATTTTTGCCTCCAAAATTCCTCTGCCATATTCATGGAAAGAATATATTCAGCGCGTAACCGCTTGTGATTCGAATTATTAATTTCAGTGGGGTTTTGATCAAAGGTGCGTTCAGCTAGCTCCGCACCTTCTTTAGCCTTGACGATAGAGCAAACATTGCCGAACACATTCTTATTCCATGCTCAGGGCTGTTGTTTGAGCCACCTCATTTTTTCAAATAATCTTCTCATATCAGGAAATGAGCCATAGTGCAGAGGAGCATCCTAGCTTTGTTTAACCAGTGCCATAAAACCTTGGTGTTTTAACCACATATGTTGAAAAAGAAAGCTTGAGATTCGGGGTTGTGGCGTTACAACATGCATACTAATCTTCATATGACAATGATCTGAGCATATACGAGCTAAATGTTCATCGGTAGTGAGTTGAAACGCATTGTTCCAGAGATGATTTACAAAAAAACCTATCAAGCCATTTCCATACGATACATTTCGTCCAATTAAACCTCCCCCCTTCAAAGCCCACATCTTGAAGTGCGCATCCAAGCACACATTGAAATTCCTCCCTTGCACGAGTACTAGAAATAACAATCCCACACCCTTCATCCAAGTTAATAATATCATTTAAATCCCCTCCTACACCTTACGGCCTGTCATGCACCCACACTAATATTCTTCAATTCATCCCAACGATATGCCCATTCACGTCTAGTGCATCAAGCATACACAAACGTGAGACATATTCAGTTAGTGGACTGCGGTGATTCAACCTCACAATGCAAAAACTGGTTGTGATCCTTTATCACATTTAATTTGACTTCCTCTTCGATGAAGACCCAAATCTTACCATTCGAATTAGCCAATACCCTATCAAACTTAAAACGCTTACAAAACCTCACAGCATTCAATGTGATGTTAGGCTCAATCAGCGGTTTATGCTGCTGACGAATTATTGATTTTACCTGATTCTGCGATGTTCCCTACTCCCCTGATGTTCCAAATAATCATAGATGGTGGTGATTGACTGGTACAACATTCTTCCTTTGTGAAGTTCTCCCCTTAGTTAGTTCTTTTTGTACACATTTACTCTAGTGTTCAATCAACACTTGCTCAGTAATTCCTCCCGTTGAAAGCTCACGAACCTCATTCGTGGGTGTGAAATCCCCATCAATCAATTGTTGCAGAACTTTAGTATGTTCCATAGGGTCAGTGGGTTCCCATGCATAACCACATATTGGCCTACTGTTAGTTAACTCCGCATTTTCCTTATCATTCCTGAGTTCTCTCATTCAGATTGAAATAATGAACTCATTCAGATTGAAATAAGACAGCCTGATTATCATCATTAGTTGTTTTCACATCCCCAAAAAATTTAACTATGTTTTCAAGGGCTATGTGACCCCGAATTTCCATTGTCGTGCCCGAGTTACCTCTTTCAGATCGAAGTAAAACGTCCTGATTTTTACCGTTAATCCTTTCCACACCACCAACAACTTTAACAACATTCTCAAAAGCAAATACCGTTTCCTCATATTCAAATCTTCCATAATTTGAAACCTATTAGTTGAAATAATACGGATTCGCCACTTGACCGTCCAACACATTTCGGTCCTCAAAAGTATTTGAGTAGTATTAATGTTTTTGAGTATTATATAATTTTTGATTGCTATTTATTTTGATTTATATTTATGTTTGACATTTATTGTTGAGTTGAAGCTAGTGTTTTATTTGAACTTTATTTTAGTTAATAACCAGTGATTGGTAAATGATGATTTTATTTAAATTTAAGTATATTATATATGAGTTTTTTCTCAAGTTTAAAGATATTAATTTTATAAATTTTAGTCATATTTAATATATATTAAAACATTTTTGTGGTTGTGTGTCCGTGCACCATAGATTTTATGAAATTAATCTGATCATGCATTTAGAGTGACATAATTCCTAAAAGCTTGCACGTCTGCCTCAGAAGCAAAAACTTACTCATACTCAACCATCAACATCAGCTACACACAAATCACAATAATGGCGGACAACGACCAATCCCTAACCCCTGCCGGCCGCTTATTCGTCCAGCCAAACATGGAACAAGTCATCAACTGCGCCATCTCCGGCGACCACCCCTTCCACGTCGCTGCCGTTCGATCAGAAATCCAAAACTCCATCATGGTCAAACACCCCCGCTTCACCAGCCGCATGGTGCGAGACTCCCGCACTGGCCGCGAGTACTGGCGCAAAACCAAAGTCGACATCGACCGCCACATCATCATAATCGACAAACCAATCGCCACTTCCGATGATGAGTATGCCGTCAACTCCTACTTAGCCGATCTCTCCGTCTCGTCTCCGCTCCCCACCGATAAGCCCTTGTGGGAGGTTCACCTACTCATGGCCCACAACACCCTCGTGTGCCGCTTCCACCATGCGCTCGGCGACGGGGTCTCATTGATGTCGATGATGCTGTCTCTGTGCCGGAGGGTGGACGACCCGGCGGCTCACCTGACTCTAGGCGGCGTCATGGCGGCGCCGCGGCGGCGAGGGCGGAGGAGATGGATGGTGTGGAGGCTTTTGAAGGTGGTTTGGTATACTTTGTTTTACGTGTTGGAGCTTGCATTGAGGGGGTTGTGGAAGAGGGATAAAACCACCGCGCTCAGCGGAGGAGACGGGGTGGAGCTGTGGCCGCGGCGGCTGGCGACGGCGAGGTTTAGGCTTGAGGATATGAAGATTGTCAAAGGAGCCGTTGTTGACGCCGTACGTTTACTTCCTATTTGACTTTTGGGTTTTTCAGTTGAATTAGTTCTTAGCCGTTGGTAGTACATTAATTGATTTTTTTTAAACAGTACATTAATTGATTTCATTCATGGAAAAAAGAAGTTTGTAAGACCAGGGGCGGATCCAGAATTTTTTTTCACCCCGGGCTAAAAAAAAAAAAGAAAGATAAACAAGCTTGGGGTGTTGGGTGTAATGTAGGGTTAGTGAGTTGCTAGAACCGATTTATTATCCCTCCAATTCATTCATCATATAGCTCGCATCGCGTGTTATTTTTTCAAGTTTGTTAAGAAACAACAAGTAAATATACTAATTTTTGTTATGATTGATAAATATACTATTTTATTGGGTATATATAACACCACATATCCTACATATAAAAATATTTACTCTTGGATCTTTTATAATTGTAAATTATGTAATAAAATAATTAAATGTAGAAATTAGATAGACCTTTTAATATTATATTAAAAAGATGGAAGAGCATTTTTACAATATTTTATGCATCGCTCAATGTTATATTTTAGAAATTAAGTACTTGAGAAAGCAATCTACATTTTTAAATGTTTAAAATGCAGGTATGCAGTCTTATAAGGATTGTGAAATGTTTTTCTTTTTTTTTTGAACATTAGACATGGAGAATTTGAGCTTCTTTGTAAGTGGTAATACCGTAATAGGCAAAAAGAAAAATAATTGGTTTTTTGTTTTAAATGTCAACAGTGGACAATAAGATTGAGATACACTAATGGGCTGGAGCCCAAATAACTACTGATACTAGGCTAGAAAAATTAATTCACCCCGGGCTGGAGCCCAGGTAAGCCCTCTACCTGGGCCCGCCCCTGTGTAAGACAAAATGTTGTTATTTTGTTTTTAACAGAGACAAAATGTTGTTTTCTTGTTGAAAAATAGTTAATAGCCTACGTGGATATTTTGGTCTTATTTCGTCTAGGTAATAAACACCGTAAAATAATATAATTAGAGTACAAATAGCCAAAATAATGCTAGTCAAGTAATAATCGGACTAACTTGGTCCGAACACCTAATACAAGCTCACTAGGTAAAACAAGTAAATTACAAAGTCAATCTTAAGCGTCAAATCGGTTGCGTTCGATATAAGCGTATCGAACAGTGATAGTTCGATACTAAATATACAGTTTGGTTATGTGTCGAACTGGTGTATATCGAACTAATCAGATTCGATGTAGTGTTGAGTGTCCAATGCAAGACCTTCGATATAGTGCAACACCGAATGCTAAGAGTTCGATCTTGGGACGTATCGAATACTCGGAGTTCGATGTTGGATAGGTTTCAATCAGTCTTCAATCTGTCCGTCGAATGCCAGGGGACGTGATATATATAACCTTTGTCCCGCGGGCCCCATTAGCAGTTGGGATACTTCGGTTCGATGCTCATTCCACATCGAACAACGGGCATTCGATGCGTATTTAACACTGAATAGTACATTTTGATGTATTATTCAGCAGGCCGGTGCTAGTGAACCGACCCAATAAATTATATTCGGTCAATCCTAAAATATCCTCATAAGTGGCAGTTGAGTGTCTTTGTTTTCATAAAGCTCATAATCTTGATCTTGGAAAACTGCAGTGGACAAATAAGATATGATCGAGAATATAATCACATCAACACCCATTAGTTTAAGTTTCAACTAAATTTTTTTTTTTGGTAGGCAAGTTTCAACTAATTAATTTCAGAAAGAACAAAAATGATATGTACTGCTTGCATTGTTACAGAGATAAGCTTCAATAATCAAATTTAAGGGGCCTCTGTGATATTCAAAGCGTTTTTGTAATTAATTAATTGTCGGTCTGTAGTTTTTGTAAAATATCTAAGGGGTCTTAATAAAGATAGTGAAACAGTTGGGGATGTCTTTATAATTAGACAAAGGCCAGAGGTGTAAGATATAAGATTATTTTTTTTGTTTTATTTTATGTATCACGTATATATATTTAATTTTTTCTGCTAAGAAGCATTTTCCAAAAGAAAGAAGTTGAATGTGTTGAACATATTTATGTAAAAGAATAAAAGTACATCTCGTACATATAGACCATGTGTTGTTAAGAATTTTCAAAATATTCGATATGACTGTGTTTTTATATTAAAATATAATAAATATATAAAAATTATAGTGTTGATATCTTTAAATTCAAGTAAAAGTTCGTAACATATTTGGATTTAAGCAAAATCACAGTCACAATTTATCACTCAATAGTTATTAACTAAGACAAAGTTCAAATAAAAGTCTCATTTAATTCAAGTACCGTGTCAAACACAAATACAAACAAAATAAATAATAAATTAAGAGTTATATAATACTCGAAAATATAAATACCACTCAATTCAATGATACTAATTAAAAATAATTTATTTCTTAACTCTTTTATCTTTTAGTTGTCGATTTAAAATATTTTTCAAAATAAGTTATAGAATATGAACCATTAAAATATATAAGTTTCGTTCTCTCTAATTAGTAAATAATAATATACTAATTTCCATCGAACATGTTGAAAACACCAACGGTTGTTGGCTCAAGTGGTAAGGGACTTGAGTTCACTTAAGCAAGGTCTCGGGTTCGAGTCTTGTGGATGTAAAAAACACCGCTGAGAGAGCCGCTCCCTCAAAAAGGGCCCGACAGTGCTCGGCTGGATTAGTCGCATAAGCGGACACCAGTGTAAAATCAAAAAAAAAAAGAACATGTTGAAAACATGTGGGCCACATGTTAGAGTCTATTCTAAAAGAGACACGAGGCGTGTCGACACGTGTTGAAGAGTTGGACGTGCGTTGATGTGGAATCGTATTCGACATGTATACGTTTAATATTTTTTAATGTCAGGTGCATCATCATACTTGCACGTATACAACTTGTATTGGAAATTTCAGAGAATTATATTCATTTCAAGTACCAGCAAATTAAAGAAGATAACATTTCCATAAGCACTAGGTCACGTGCAGGGGCGTATCCAGGAATTTTATGTCGGGGGGGCTAAAAATTTTTTTTGAAGGTACAATAAGGAAGAAATAAGGGGAGGAAGAATCGAGATAGTAAGTAAGGAAAAGAAGTGTCTATTTTTCGATTTTTTGGAAATTTTGAAGAAGATTATTGCATACAAGAGCCATTTTTTTGAGCTTTTAGTTCTTAAACGAAAAATTCTACTAATGTCTATTTTTTGATAAAGTATTAAAAACCAAAGATATGCATTGCATTTTTATCAAATATATATTCATCGAAGTAAAAAATTATGGACTATGTCATAATTGTTTAGAGCTATTTAAAATAGATATACGTTATTAGTCTACATTGTATTTATGTTTTTTCATACGTAGAAACTAATGTAGGTATGCATATATTTACTTTAAACATGATTAATATTTCTATGTATCAAACAAATGCAAAATAAATCAAGTTATTTTTGTGATCAAATTCAACACTTGTAGATTAGAAGACTATATAGAACAAGGTTGTTTGCAATATTTTAACATCACAATGGATTTTTCTCTAATTAAACAATTAAATAAGGTTATTTTTCACGAGTTACACATAACAATAGGGATGTTTTTGTAATTTATAATTTGTTAGAGCTTTCAAATTAAGATTATCATAGAATATATCCAAATATATTTGTTTTCAAATGGTTTAGTTGAGAGAATATAGTGGGTTTGCTGTAAAAGTTTTTTTTTTCTTTTTGTTCAAGATATGGTAGGTACTAATTTGTTTTTTCCTAAAAAATTGGGGGGGGCTACAGCCCCCCCTAGCCTCTATGTAGATACGCCTCTGGTCACGTGTGTGTATTTACACGTCCTTATAAAAAAAAGATCTGTTATGCGTGACACGACTGGTCATGTAGATTATTTTGTAAGTTTTTTATTTAAACATTTCACAAGAATAAATCATTGCAAGACACAAAAGTTAGTATATTCTGGTGTTAGGTATGCTTTCAAGCTTAAATTAAGTTTTACGCTCTATAGAATAGATTCGTCTTGCCTTTATAGCTCACCATGTCACAATCTTTTAAAAAGAATTAGATGTTTCTTTGTTAATATTCTACATATCATCATGTCCTAGTTGCTAACTTAGCTTGTCTTTCAACTACGAGAGGACATATACGTTTGTGGGCACTTAATTGATGTATTACTCGTGAAAGATAAAGAGACCGATTTCTCGAATCTAGCTACTTAATTAGATGTTGTAAGGATATAAACTGTAAACCTTATGTTGATGATGAAGTAGTTACTTAAAAAAACAGAAGCTATGAAGTAGTTACTGTAATTATTTTTCAACCGTAAACGTTTAAAAGACAACACATCAGTCTCAAGTTAAAGTTGCAATCATATAGTTGTGTACTTTCCATGTTACTAAGTCTCAAATATATTTTTGAAGAATAGCATTTTAACCACAGAGTTCAATTGGCTGCAAAAAATGTTGAATGTCTTGTTCGACAGTGTGATTTCTGGCTAGGCGTGATTAATATTGAGCTGCAAATTTGCTTAAGCATACACGTGGTCCATTGAAATTGTGTGTCAATTGTGCTGATATGCGTTCATGGTCCATGGAAACTTGCAGACCATTAACGATGTTCTTTTTGGTATAATCTCAAGCGGGTTTTCGAGGTACTTAGACATCAGATCAGCCGAAGGTAAAATGCACTGTGATTTTCTTTTCAAGTTTGATGACAAAGACACAACAGGATAAAGCTCAATAATATTGACTAACCGAGTTATATACTCTTGCTATAGCTTTGCCGGAGGGACTTCCACTAACAGGTGTGGCCATGGTGAATTTGAGACCACAACCAGGACTGCAGGTTAACAAGCTTTTGTTCTTTTTTTTTTTTTTTTATATTTCAATGAGTTTCATTTCTCTGGCCTGAATTAAAATCACCTCCTATTTTTTGCATTTTAAGGATTTATCGAAGTTGATGAGTTGCAAGACCGGAACGCAATGGGGTAACAAGTTTGGAATGATACTTTTACCCGTTTATTACCATAGAGCCCGATCAGATCCGATCCAGTTTGTGAAGAGAGCAAAAGCCATGATGGACAAGAAAAAGCTCTCCCTTGAGGCCCCTTGCTCCTACAAAGTAAGGGACTTGATCATGTCTCTTTTCGGGCCAAAGGTAAAATAAAAGTGAAATAAAAATATCCCGTGTCTTGAAAAATACTTATTTTTTATAAAGTTGATACATGCATCTTGGTCTGCAGCTAGTTGCTTGGCTCAATTATCGCATATGCTGCAACACAACGTTTACTATCTCGAACGTTATTGGCCCCCAAGAGAAGATCACATTGACGGGGAACCCTGTGAAGTACATTAGAGTCAGTTCAAGTAGCTTACCTCATGTAAAGTTCTTTCCTCTTCTTTGTTTTAATTACCTCGACGAGGACAAGTCCTCTGTTTTAAGATTGTTGTGCTAATATATATTGATTTTCCACTGCATGTACTATAAGGATAATTGCATCTGAAATCTCATCTATGATGGAAGCTTTTCGTGAAATATAACGCGTTCAGACTTCTTTTGGTGGCTATATATGCAGGGGATCACAATGCATATGGTGAGTTATGCAGGTATGGCTGATATGCAAATCCTTGCCGCCAAAGAGATAATCCCGGACCCTAAAATTCTAGCAAAGTGTTTTGAAGATGCTTTGGTGGAAATGAAGCAAGCTGCTAAGGCTACCATCAAATCTTGAAGTGGTTTATTATACCCAAATATATAGGATATAAATTAATTTGAACATATTAGCGTAACAAGTTAGTTAATTTTTTAATCACCTGAGAAAATTCATGTAATTCTACTTGGTTATATGTTCCTGGTTTATACATTTATACTGCAAAAATGTTGCAGTGTGTATTTGTTCTCTTGTAACAATTGCTTGAGAAAAGCCCACAATCTGAACTTGAAAGTAGTGAAAAAAATGATGTTTTTCTTGAAGCGTAATTCATTCCACCTGTAGAACGTTGGTGTGCTAAATGGGTTACAACGAATGGCTTCTCAGGATTTTAAGCCCAAAAAAATAAGAATAGTAGAATGCGTTATTACACTACAAGAAATTTGCCCATCCTCAGCGCCTTTATTTCTCAGCACCTCTCCTCTTGTAAGCTCTGGTAAAAAAGTTCGGCGCACATTACACCAGCCACATGTTATTACAATAACCCAAAAAATAGCAGTGTATGGATACCTAGCGCAAACAACACCAAGGCTAGGGAAGTGCTGGTAAAGGTTTTCACCAGCGCAAAAAGGCGCTGGCAAAAGCCTAATAATGCTTGGTGAAAACTGTATTTTCTGTAGTGATGTTACACTAATGAAATCTATTGAAAAGGAAAAGAACAAGAGTGAACACAATACCGCAATAATTTTTGCAGCAGTTTATAACTGCGTAGAATATGAGACTACGAAAATTGATGATTTCTACTTCTAATAATCCTACAGATTTATAGACACTTGAGTGATGTCTCGAAAAGACACATTTTTTCTTAGCAAACCTTTCACTACAAGGTACAGCTCTCCATTTTAATTCTCCAATATTAGATCAGATGATCTGATGGTTCAAAACTAAGTGACTATTAATATTTAAAATTTAATTTTTAAATATTCTCACCATTTAATTTCGAATTAATCTAAGTCGTCAGATTTAAATTTAAGTAAGATCAAATCTGCAGCAACCACTTTAATTCATATTATTTAATATCCAATTAAATCCTAAGCATTCATTTATTAATTCTAAGTGAGCCAAACAAAATCGTCATGAGCCAATGCCACAAATGCAAGCGCGAGCCCGATTCGTCACAGGGTTGCCGCGCATGTGTGCTTGTGCACCACCAATGTCTTGCACTTTTAATTACCCAAGTAATATAGTGTAAATATATAAGCCCACAAAAAATATTAAGTCTCATATGTGGACACTTAAGCCTATATGAGTACATTTCTCTAGGTTTGGAACTCGAAGTTGCGGGTAATTTAAGTCCATCAGGGACCTTCATGTAAATATCATTATCAAGTAATCCATAGAGATAAGCAGTGACAACATCCATGAGATGCATGTTTAGATTTTCATAGACCGCTAGAATGATCAAGAATCGAAATGTAATCGTTTCCATTACAGGAGAATACGTTTCTTCATAATCGATTCCATGTCTTTGAGAAAAACCTTGTGCGACAAGGCGAGCTTTGTACCTTACAATTTCATTTTTCTCATTTCGTTTGCGAACGAAGACCCATTTGAACCCTACGGGTTTCACACTTTTCGGTGTTAGAACAATGGGTCCAAATACCTTTCGCTTATTAAGCAAATCTAATTCAACTTGCATATCATCTTTCTAGTTGTCCCAATCATTCCTATTTTGGCATTCAATTACAGATTTGGATTCAGGATCATCATTTTCATTCACAATTTCATAAGCGACTAAATATGAATTTATTTCATCCATATTTTCCATCTCATTTCGATCCAATACCATTCATGTATTGATATAATTTATAGAGATTTTAACGTTCTCTTTATTTATAGGATCTGATTGGGTAACTTCTTGAGGTATCTCATATGTCACATTTTGCGACTCATCAGACATATATTCCTCAATAATAGAATCATTAGGTTTTGATGCTCATTTTCTTTTTCGAGGATTTTTGTCCTTTGAGCCAGCAGGACGTCCACGTTTCTTAGTTATATCAAATATATCATCCTTTGATGTTTCTTTTGGAATTACAATATGAGCAGGAGCATTTGCAGCTGGTATATGTGATTTTGTTACCCTGCTTATGCAGTAAATGCATCGGGTAATTGATTTGCAATAGCTTGTAAATGCAAAATTTTCTTTACTTCCAAATCACATTGCTTTGTTAGCCTATCAAAGCTTGTCAAAGATAGATTATACCATGATATATCATTTTCCAACTGCTTCTTTTCTCCCCTTAAGGTTGGAAAATTTGCCTCATTAAAATGGCAATCGGCAAAACATGCCGTAAAGACATCACCTGTTAGAGGCTCAAGATATCTGATTATTGATGGTGAGTCAAATTCAACATATATTCCCAACCTTCTTTGTGGTCTCATTTTTGTTCTCTTTGGTAGTGCAATTGGAACATAAACTGCACAACCAAAAATCTTTATATGGAAAATATTAGGTTCATGACCAAAAGCAAGCTGTAATGGGAAGTATTCATGATACGAGCTTGGTCTAATGCGAATTAGTGATGCAGCATGTAAAATCGCAGGACCCCATAGAGAACTTGGCAATTTAGCTTTCATCAACAATGGTCTAGCAATTAATTGAAGACGTTTAATTAATGATTCAGCTAAACCATTTTGAGTATGTACATGTGCAACACTATGTTCAACCGTAATTCCAGTTGACATACAATAATCATTGAAAGCTTGAGATGTGAATTCACCAGGATTGTCAAGTCTGACTTTCTTGATCGTATAGTCAGGAAATTGAGCTCTTATTTTAATTATTTAAGCCAAAAATCTCGCAAATGCCATATTGCGAGTAGACAATAGACAGACATGTGACCATCAACTTGAGGCATCAATTAATACCATAAAATATTGAAATGGTCCACATGATGGATGAATAGGTCCACATACATCACCTTGAATTCTTTGAAGAAATGTGGGTAATTCTATTTTAATTTTAACTTGTGAATGCTTTATAATTAGCTTTCCAAGAGAACATGCTTCACATGGACTATTGTTGCTCAGATTGAGTCTGAATCCTTTTAATGAATGTCCATGTGTAGTTTCAATTATCCTTCGCATCATTGTTGAACCAGGATGACCTAGTCGATCATGCCATAGAGTCAATAATTCTGGATTTTCATTGACTACCATATTTGATTAGATTTCATTAATATATGTATAATGCAACCTTGATGAGATATATGGTAGTTTTTCAAGAAAATGTTTCTTTCATGGTATATTCTTAGTAATGAAAACATATTTAGCCTTATTCACAGTCATTCACTCAGTATCATATCCATGACGATATATATCTTTAGAACTCAATAAGTTTCTTCTAGATTTTGGAGCAAATAAGGCATCATCGATGATAAACTTTGTTCCATTTGGTAAAGTAAAAGTAGTTGTACCAGATCCTTCAATCAATTTAATAGGACCTCATATTGTACCGACTTGGAGTTTTGAGGGTTCTAAATATGTAAAATATTACTTACTTAATAGGAGGACAGAAAAAAGATTCTGGAGGAAACTGGTTTCATGGAGGGGGCACTACCAGTGAGGTATCTTGGGGTTCCACTGGCCAGCAAGAAACTCAGGATTGAGGAGTATACCCCACTCATTGACAAGATCATGTCCAGAATTACCCACTCGAGTAGCAGATTACTGAGCTATGCAGGGAGGATGCAACTGATCAGGAGTATAATATTCTCTATGGCAAATTACTGAATACAAGCATTCCCTATGCCAAAAGGAGTCCTTAGTATCATTGAAGCTAGATGCAGAATCTTTTTGTGGACAAGAAAAGATATGGTAAGCAGAAAATCTCCAGTGGCATGGGAGCACATTTGTGATGCCAAAAAACAAAGGGGATGAATGTTATTGAACTAGAACCCTGGAGCAAAGCAAACATTGCAAAGATGCTTTGGAATGTGGCCAGAAAAGCAGATAAGCTCTGGGTGAGGTGGGTGCACAGTATCTATATGAAGGATAATGAAGACTGGACTAGTTTCAAACCTGGGGCTGGATGCTCCTGGATCATTAAAAGGATGTTCAAAATCAGAGAGAAGATGAAAAACAATGATGAGTGGAAAAAGGCACTAGTGAAGGGAAAGTTTATCGCAAGAAAAGTGTACTGGAGTATAAGAGGAAAAAAAGCCACTGTGCCCTGGAGGAAACTATTCTATGGTAACCTTGCTAAACCCAGAGCTAACTTCATTTTATGGTTGTGCTGTCAGAACAGCTCTATACTAAAGATAGACTAAATAAGTTTGGCATGCAAGTGGACCTCAAATGTGCATTCTGTGATGAAGATGAAAATCTGGATCACCTCATGTTTAAATGCAAAGTGACTAGAGAAATTTGGAAACATGTATTGAAGTGGATGAAGATCAAACATAATCCTGGAGTGTGGGAAGATGAGATGAAGTGGATCATAGAGAGAACAAAGAAGAAGGGAACCCAGAGCAAGTTACTGAAAATGGCAACTGCTGAAACTGTCTATGCAGTATGGAAGGAAAGAAATGGAGTGATCTTCAATACCTCACACAAACTGGAGAAGAATATCAGTACTAGAATCATAGAGGAGATGAAACATAGAATTAAGGGTCACACAAAAATGAGCATGTACTCTGATAAACTGAGTAGCTAGTGTAGTTATATGGTACATGGCTTAGGAATGGGGTAAGGTGAAATGTAAAGGGTATTGGTTCATGTAGTGGTCTGCAGAGTATGTACTAAGGGTGGCTTTGCACCCTGCTATTTTGTGAAATGGAAATAAAAGTTCTGAGCTCCAAAAAATTGTATGAGTTGTACAACAGTCAAGTAGGCAGAAATCACCAATATGCTCCATATCACGCTTCAGTTCAAATAAATAATATTAAAACAAATATTGCAATAAACATGATATATATTTGAAAAGAGATTATTTTATTGAAAGCACACAACAGAAATGCAGAAAGTAGATAATACAACTTAAAACATAAATCACAATAAGCATATTCAGTCAGAAGATCACATAACACATATTAAGCCAAACGAACATCATAGTCATCAGTAAAGTCTGACGCCTCCATAAAGGTGGAATTACCATTTGGATTTTGTTCGACAAGGTTAACTTCCTTTTCTTTACCCTTCAAACTTTCTTGGTACATCTTACAGAGATGTTCTGGTGTACGACATGTATTGGCCCAATGCCCTTTCATTCCACATTTAAAACAATAACCTTGATGGTTTTTATTATGTTTTTCTTTGTTATGGTGGTTATTTTTAAAGACAGTGTTGGTATGCGAGGGGTTGTGAAAACCCCCTAGACCACGGCCACGACCACCTCTTTTACCGCTTCCACCTCTATAGCCATATCCTCATCTATGACCATCTCTAGATTGACCATGACCACGACCACGACCTTGTTTAGCATTCTCATTGTTACCTCATCCATAGGAGTTTGAAAAGTTAATGGCATTTGCCTCAGGTAATGCATGTGCTCCAGGAGGACGAGATTGATGATTTTTCATCAATAAGTTATTGTAACTTTCTGCCATTAACAACTTTTGTTGCAAGTCGTGATATTTTAAAATATTCAGCAATCGGTATTGTTGTTGAACATTTATCATGGACACATGGAAAGTAGAAAGTGTTTTCTCTATCATTTCTCTATCAGTAAGCTTTCTTCCACAATAAGTTAAATCTTAACGAATCTCCATAAGCGCGGAGTTGTATGCGTTTACAGTTTCAAAATCTTGGAACCTTAAATTGTTCCAATCATCGGTGGCTTTTGGTAACATGGTTTTCTTTTGATGGCCATATCTTTCCTGTAGGTTTGTCCATAATTCATGAGGATCGCTAACATCGAGATATTCTCTCTTTAATGTTTCATCTAGATGTTTTCTCATGTAGATTACAGCCTCACATTTTTCTGGATCCGTATTTGTATTTACTGCAGCAAGAGTTTCAACGATACTCTTTGATCTGAGGTACAATTTCGTATTCGAATTTCATTGTCCATAATTCTTGCCAGTGATATTGAGTATACAACTAACTGTACTCGTGAGGTTAGACATTTTGCTAGCTAAATACATAACCAAGAAAAACATAATTAGGATCGAGACAATTTATTTAGCACATAATCATAGAAGCATAATTATTACAATAATACAATTCAATTATCTCATCTCTAGCCAAATCTTGAACTCGAACATTATTATGATAAAAGGGAGGAATATCATAGGGACAAACATAGGAGTGTCTTCATCTACTAGCACAAAAATAAAAATTGAAAGGTAAATGAGGATCAAGATCGCTGTTGTCGTATAGATCATTTTGCAAGATGAGAGAAATAAGATGAAGATTTGTGTGGAGTTTGTGTTATGAAATTTGTGTATTTATAGAGAAAAAATATTCGTAAGTAGTCGTTTATAGCCGTTAGAAAAACAATCATTTTTTTTATTTTGGCATGTTTTATGAACTGTAATGTCTTTAATAATTTAGCAACAAAAATTAATTGTAATAACATGTAAAATAATTTCTGCCGCATTAATGATATTTTAACAGGCATATGGAATAATATTACGATAAGTAAATACATATTTATTTTTCGCCACATTACTATGCAAAAACCTTCATGGGCTTAAGGAATAATGTAAACAAGTAAAATAATTGCAATGAATTAAGTGCGTAAATAATTTTCGCCACATTACTATGTAAACACTTTTATGGGCTTATGGAATAAAATAAGCAATATAATAGGAGGTAAAACCTTTCATAATAATAAATTGTCAACAGTAATAGGAGGTAAAACCTTCCATAATAATAAATTTTCAGTAATAGGAAGTAAAACCTTCCATAATAATAAATTGCCAGCAGTAATAGGAGGTAAAACCTTTCATAATAATAAATTGTCAGTAGTCGTTTCTAGTTTGGGGTAAACTCAAGCATCAACGAAAGTTAAAATTAGCTTTAGTGTTAGAGTTAGATGACAGTAAAATATAAATAAAATTTTCATCTAATCATAAAATTATAGATAGGCGGTAATCCGCCTTGTCTATAATAATGGAGATAGATGAACAAGTAAATATAAACTTTCGTACCTTTTAACGTTGATTGTTTTCTTTAACGAATGAACTAAATTCTTCCGGATCGAGCACTATCGTGCTGATAACGTGTTATAGAATAACTAAAACTGTTGGAGTTTATAACAATATATTAAAAGACTTAAGAAAAGAAATGCAAATATTAAGTAATAGCACTTGTGAATTGATATCATTTTACATGAAAGAGTGCTCTTTATATAGAGGGTTTTTCAACATAATACACTATTTCAATAGTATTTATAAAAACTATTATTGTTATGCTAAATAGTAAGCTTAAGTATAGGTACAACAATTTTCACAAAGGACTACATGTATGTATTATGTATATCAAAGATTAATTTGTCTGTATGGTCGGGAGAAAGGCCGCTTATTTTTTTTCTCAATTATATGACTTCACTGGAAGCGTTGACACTTAAAAACCACAGCAACAATATTTAAAAATGTCATAGGCGTAGCTTACTTTCTTGCACATCGGGGCTCATTTTTTTCGTTTGGATCGAGGTACGTATGGTGAGAAAACTCAACTAAAAGCATATACGACTCAAAAGTGATTTAACATACATGGTCAACTTGTAGAAATCAAGATCTAGAAAAGTGACATTAAAATAAGTAGTTGGTGGTAGACTTGTCTAAAATTCATTAGCACGATAAACTTTCTTGCATCTAATATCTGTTGGAGAAATTAACTAACGAGGCATTGAGGCCTAATAGTTAATTTAATTAAAAACGATCCAATTGTGTATGTGTGTGAATGTAAATTGATGTATGCAATAAATGTGAAGTTTATTTATTTAATTATTTAAATAAGCAAATTAAAAGAAATATCAGATTTTGAATATTGAAATTACGCACTAAATGGTTGATTTAATTTGTGTAATTACATCATGGGTGGTTTTTGAATTGAGTCATAATGAAGATTTAATTTGTGAATTTTATTGGGGGAGTTTTGAATTTAGTTAAAACCAAGTTAATTCCTAGAAGTGTAAAGCATCCAAAACCAAAAGCAATTTTTAGTAGACAAATCATAGCATACACATTTTCTTTTCTAAGTTCTACAAATATTGTTAGTGTTCAACTGAGGGGGTAGTATAGCGCTTCACTTGCTATTTCGTGTGACGGACGTTGTACCTTGGGATGTCATTGCCATATGCAGGCGTGAAGCATAGTTGGGAAATTGATCAACTTAAGGGAAGAGAGTTCAACTTTCGACTCGTCCAATCCTTCTCTTATTGCATTTTCTATTTAATTCAATATATGTTATTGTTTAGTTTTATGTTATCTGATTCTGAAAATAGAATCATGTTTATGTTTATGTATCCATGTTTACGTGCACACATGCTGATGGAGTTCATAAATATGTGTATTTTTTGATTGAAAAGAACCAACTCGAAGTTCAAGTAATGTGAGGTTTGACCAAAATGTCAACTAAGCTCATTTTTTACAAACAATACCACTTTTCCGAGTGGAAACGGCCTCCTGAGCAAAACGTTATGCCCACGTGATTTTAGCCAAACTCAAAGGTTTAGAGGGTCAAATATGCAGTTTATTATTTCCAGCAGGATTTTTAAGTTTTATTCAGTTATTTTAAGAGTCTTTTGTGATTTTGGCATTTTTCTTAGTTAGGATTTTCACTTTATAAGTTAGTCGTCCTTGAGACATTATAGTCAATTGTTGATTGGATAGAAAAAACTAAACTTGAGAGTTTTCTCAGTTATCTTCAATTTTTCAGTATTCCGCGAAATCAACGAGACTTTGATTCTTGTGTTGCATCATCTTCCCCTTATGCCTTCCGTTCTCTACATTAGTTCGTATCACAGCCAGGTTCGTTCCTTCACCATGGCGACAAGGAGAATCTCTGAAGTCCAAGATGTTCCGGTAGAAGAAGATAGATGTGATGAATACACACAGTTACGTCAACATATTCACTTGTTGATGCAACAAATGCCGGTGATGGTTGCTCGACAACCTGAACACGCACCGACACCTAGAGCCCCATTATTTGTAGATTTTAAGGAGAATCCGTTTGTACCAATAAACAACTATTGAATCTACCAATTCATCGGAGACAAGATGATCTAGAGAAAAAAACATTGGGAATCAGAACTTTAAGATCATATTTCAAATACATATATTGAGTACGATGAAGACTACCATTCATATGATGTTGTGTATGACAATTACAATGACGACGTTGTTGATGAAGTTGAGATTTTTTGGTTGAAAGCTTTCATGGAGGGTTTGGATGAGGAGATCGGTGGGGCACCTAGTGAGAGAAATGAAGATTTTGGGAAAGTACGAGGTTGATATAAAAGTCGATATGCTTGAAGGTGTTGAAGAGGAAAAGAAAAATTTAGGTGTGATAGCGGTCGACGAAGAAAAGAAACATATTGTTGCTGCCAAAGTTGAAGATGTTCATTCTCAATATTTTGGGTTTCGTCAAGTTTTAAATCTTATTTTGCGTTGTGGTGATAAATTTACAGTTACTAAACATGATTCAGATTAGAGGACGAATCTTTTCCAGCTAGGGGAGAATGATGCAGTTCAGATATGTTAACACCCGAGTTATGTTCCGAGGGTTACAAATATTTTTTAGGTGTCGGAACGCCTTGCCTGCTCCACACTGATAGTTTTATTTATCAAGATTTTTTCTATATCTTCCCGCCCTCCTCTCTTGGCTCTACAATTATGGCATAGTTCCTTATTTATAGAGGGAAATTACTAAGTACAGTTGTAATTATACACGTTGTTCTCTTTCTGACGTATAGTTATCATCCCTCTGCTGATACTTACTTCATCATGCTTCCTTGGCTGACATGTGGTTCATGACAGCTGACTCGGATGTCTGGTTATTAGACACCTGGTGTTATTATGCAACAATACTAATATATCCTTCTCACACTTGACTGGCTGACGAGTGGTCTATGATAACTGACTCCTGATGTCTTATTATTAGACACCTGGTGTTTTCATGCAACAATACTGATAGGTTCTTCGCACACTTGCATGGCTGACAAGTGGTCTAATAACTGACTCAGATGTCGTTCTATTAGACACCTGGTGTTTTCATGCAACAATATAGTTTAGGTATTTGTCATCGGGCTTATCTCTGATTAACCGATGTTTAAAAACTATCGGATAATGCTGGGGAGTATCGGAGAAATGCCTAAGGATAATCGTAATCACATAAGGTATCATGAAGTCATCTAAGCATCGGGGTACCTCATGGATTTTGTATCCTGTTCACATTCTCCTATCATCGTTTTTTAAGGAAAGCCTCTCGGATCATCTAAGTCCGAGGGCTACTTCCTCTGATGGGTACATTTTAGCATTTCTGAGGGTTATCTTCATATCGTTCTTAAGGATAAATCCTCCGATCATTTAGCTTCGATGACTCCTTCCTAGGAATGTTCCTCTGAGGGTTTCTTTCATGTTCCCCTGATGGTTGTAATTGTTATTCCTCGGAGAAAACTGTTCTTCGGGTTTACAAGATATATAGGTATTTTTTTGATCAAGAAGAACAAACTCGAAGTTCATGAAAGGCGAGGTTTGACAAAAAAGTCCACTGAGCCCATTTTTGACAGACGATACCACTTTCCAAGTGAAAATGACCTCCTAAGCAAAACGTTACGCCCACATGATTTTTCGCAGCCAAACTCGAAGGTTTAGAGGGTCAAATATGCAGTTTATTTTTTCCAGCAGGATTTTTAATTTTTATTTAGTTATTTTAAAAGTCTTTTATAATTTAGCCATTTTTCTTAGTTAGTTTTCACTTTATAAGTTAGTCGTCATTGAGACATAGTAGTCAGTTGTTGATTGAAAAACAAAAAAAAAACTAACCTTGAGAGTTATCTCAGTCTTCTTCAATTTTTTTGGTATTTTGCGAAATCAACGATAATTTGATTTTTGTATTTCTTCATATTCTCTTATGTCTTCCGCTCGCCACGTTCCTAACAATATCTTATAGAAAAAGAGTAGTATATTCTCTATTCAATTATGGGGCACGACATCAAAGGAGCATTGTTGGTCTATGCTCCCAAGTTTTTTATATCAATGTGGTTTGTATTGTTTAATATACAAACTTCAATTGACTCATTGTTTTTTTTTTTTACTTTTAATAAAAACCGAGCATTCTTTAGCATTTTCAAACAGCCAGCCTATTCGGAGTGTTCAACATGCCAACAAATATTTCAAAAAAAAACCGATGTTTCATCCTAACTAGTGATTGTTGAGTTTATTTGGAGGTTTAAATAATTTATGTGCATCTATATATACTATAAAATGACTGAACTTCTATTTTGTAAATCTCATTTATCAAGCTTCTTCTATGGTAAGTAAACTGTTAGCAGACAATGTTATGATAAGTTAAATATTATAAAAGATATGTTAGAGAAAAATGTTATGGTAAGAGAAATTCTTTAAAAGAATATCCATAGGAGGACAATATTATGGTAAGTAAAATTTTTTAAAATATCCATTGGAGTGCAGTGTATTATGATAAATAAAACATTTAAAATACGCATTGGAGGACAGTGTTATGGTAATTAAAATTCTTTAAAAGATCCGTTAGAGGATAGTATTATGATAAATAAAATTCTTTAAAGGATACGTTGGAAAAAAGTATTATGGTAAGTAGAATTCTTTAAAAGTCACGTTGGAGTAAATAACAACAAAATACAGATAAGAATTAACGGAGCAGCTTGTTGAACATTTGTCCGATAGTCAATTAAACTCCAATCCGGTCCAGTTAAGCCTTGTATTTGCACGACCAGGGGAAAAATCACGAATTTATGCTTCATTTCATTTCTTGTCCTTTATTCATATCTTTTTCATTGTAAATTACAAATGCAGGGTCAAAATTTTCAAAAACAATGGAATAAGAATCATAAATTTTAGGGCATTGAGGTCCTAGAGGACGAAACTCGATAAGAATTGGTCAATAAAGGACTAAAACTAGGAAGTCTTATAAATAATGGACAAAAATCAGAACCAAACTTCGTTAGAGGCGATTTTATTTATTCCCAAATAACTACAAAAATCAAATCAGATTCAAATTTGAATAATATTATTACCCAAATCTCGTGACAACATTATATATAACACACCTCAATCCTCCTAAAATCTCACCTCTCATACAGAGGAGCATAACAAAAATAAAAACATAGTCTCACGAATGTAGAGAGATGTTATCTGCGATATTCTTCATACTTGGCACAACGTTCTTGATGAAAACTGTGTATGACTATTTAACAGTAACGATAGTCCGCCGAGTTGAGATTATAAACACTTTCCTTTTCCATTATACATCGTGCCATAAAAATCTTCAATTCTTTCCTTTTGTTGTCTTTCTATAGGTCATAGTTTTTCCTATGCCTTTCGCATTTGCTTCTAGTTGAAGCTGTCTGGATTCAGGTTGTTGTCCAAACATAGCAAAACACGCAACAAGTTAAATTCGGGCATTTTCAACCGAGAGCAAATGTGAAACGCAAATGAACAACTTTGATGCCTAAAGACAGAGAGCAAAAGGAAAGATTTAAAGATTTTTATGGTGCGGTAGACGATCGGAGAGGAGAGTGTTCATAATCTCAACCCAGTGAATTATCATCACTTGAAAATAGTATATGCAGCTTTCATCGAGTGCGTTGTGTCAAGTTGGTTTCACATTGATTGAGAGGTTGTGTCTACCAATTCCACCACCACCAGTTGGTTTCACAACTCATCATCCTCCACCGTTGTTTGTTGGATGATCAATCATTTTCTTTTTTCTTCAACATACATCTTTAATTCTGATTTTACATATCCAAATACTACTGTAAACCCTTCAACTTCTGGTAATGAATTCCGCACCTTGACCACCAAAATAGTGGTTATGAAGATTAGCTTTTTAATTAGTGTATGTTTTCTTTTTTCTTTTTTTTTTCTTTTTTCTTTTTGCTTGTGTTTTTAAGCTGTTTTTGTTACATAGAATGCTTAGAACTCTTGGTTATTATTATTTAATTCGTAGTACAATGGATGGTTGTTTGTATATTTTTATTTTTCTAACTTCATTGCTATATATGTTGTTTGAACATTCGGTAGATGCATGAGTTTAATTATGAGTCTTGACATATCCCAATTGATAACTTTTCGATGAGACCTTTCTAGTTCCTTTTACGTCTTAATTCACTATACGAAAAGTTATAATATTAATTAACAATTTATTCTTTTTGAACGTGATAGAATTAACGATTTAAAATCATAAAAATGAGTTCTGGATTAATATACTTCAGTCAAAAATAAGATTCCATCCAGATTAGAATTGATTTTTGTTTCATACTAATATTATTACAAATGGCTAACGATATAGCCAGGGCAAGAGAAAAGTTAAGTAACTTCCTAATTTGCCCTTGGCAGTCAAATTCTATAAAAAAAAAAAAAATTCTTTGAATTTTCTTAATACACTTTCATCATTAATTACCATTTTAAATTACAGAATCAGATTTCCAATCCAGTGTTCGATTCATTTTTATGCTCCAACGGATTCTTCAAGCCATTTGTAAAAATTAAAAGAATAAATGTAAACACATATTTTATTACTAAATAAAACTCTTTCAAATAAAAAATGAGGTTAAACAAAAAAGAGTTATAAGTGCAAAGCAGCTTCACTAATCCTTTCTTCGATAACTCGCTCTCCGAAATACGACAGTCATCTATCCTATTTCGTTTTATGTTAAGTACCTAAAATTATTTACTGAGATCCTCGTTGAAATTACTCTCGAGATCTAAAGTTTGAGATATATTGGAAATGTTAAGAATTATCTCTAATATTTCGGAGACAGTAGTCTTCTCGCTCACATTTATAGAACATATTGTAAATATTAATTTTGATGTTTTTCTTTGATGGTTTAATTTTGATGTATTTGCTAAAACGTTATAACTATGGGTTAATTTAGTCAGTAAATATACCACAACCTTTTAGCCAAATTCAAGGTTTAGAGGGTCAAATGTGTAGTTTATTATTTTGATTTGGCAATAGATCGTTATATATATATATATATATATATGTATATATATATATATATATATATCGAGTGTCGATTACAAGTATGTGATCTAGCAATACAACGAGTCTATCTCAAATCAGACCTACACTACGTGTCTCGTGTAGGCTTGGTCAGGAACACCTCGGACCCAACGCTTCGATGCTTGGATGGGAGTGGAATATCGGTAAATAGATCGAACGGACGTCGATGATTGCCTTCGATGTAATGTCTAGGATGACCCCCGATGTGATGTCGAGGATGACCCCCGATGTGATGTCGGAGATGACCCCCGATGTCGGTGATGAGGTGGTATGACGTGTCACAGGTGCACGTGGATGTCCCGATATCGAATAAGATATTGAAAGGGATATCGGTGATATGTTTCGATCAGACGAGTGGTAGCTGAGGGATAATAATTGCTTACTTTGGGATCCGAGCACCGCGTATTTATAGACATCGGGATCCGGGGACCACAGTAATACATCGGTGATTATTACCGATATTACATCGAATATGATCCCCGATATGGTCCAAAATGGGCCTGGTTTGGATCTGGCCCAATATGCGGGAAATGCCCATATCATGTAGTCCCCCAATTTGGGGATTCTTATCTTAGAGATAAGAACTCGCAAATTTAATTTTTAAATTTCTGGGTTACATGTACCCTTCGTCCCGCCAGTTCAAAGGACGGAGATCAAATTTGTGAGGAATGCACTTGTGATGAACTTTGATTAGTCTCCCAATGCAGCGGACGCATAGTTTGAGGTCCTCGTTTGAATTCCAGTTCCCTTGGTATTTGGGTTCCTTGAAAATTGTGATGGGATTGCCGGGGCAGTTGTTATATCCTCGCGGCTCTTCGCGTATGAGGGTAGGATGTCGGGTTTTATCTTCGATATGATGTCGAAATGCATATTCGATATGATTTCGATGTAGTTGAGGCGTCTGTCTATGGGTAGGGTGATCTCCCTTGTGCGCCTGTCCGTCCCCGTGTCCTCTATCTATATCGAATATGAATACCGATGTGAGATCGAAACTGTGTTTCGATCTAGTACCTCCGATGTCTATAAATATGTTGTCAGGAAAGTGAAAACTCACTTTTGGCTCATAGCGAAATTTTGTTGTCCCTTCGAAAGATACATCGAATTTGACTTCCGATATAGAATTCGACCTCGGTTTCGATATCTTCCTTCGATTTTAACTTTCGATATCAAACTCGATACCATTTTCGATATCTTGTTCGATTTTGATTTGCATCCTTTAGTGCGTTAATATGTCGTTTGTCGGGGACAGTGTTGGCGCAGGTTCGCCCGAGATGGATTTCGAAGAGGGTGGAATGGAGTTCTCCGAAAATGAGATGTTTGGGCCTGATCAATTGACTGGAGAACAGGGCGGTACTGATTTTTCTGCTCCGCCTGAGGCTGCCAGTCCTAATGTGGACGAATGGGGCTTTGAGGTCAGTCCCCCGAAATATAGGACCTCAGAGAAATATGAGGATATGACGTCTCGTGTTCCTCATCATGCTGGTTATTATTCTGACAAGTATGACATTCTCGAGGGGTATAAGGTCATATTCCCCAGTGCGGATCAACGAATGCATACTCCACCAAAGGGCTGCATTACTGTCAGTGCCAATCACTTCAAGAACGGGTTGCGCTTCCCGATTGATCCTGCGGTTAGTGCTATTATAGCAAGTATCGGGGTGTGCTTGGGACAGTTATTCCCCAATTCTCTGGGCTACATTGTAGCTTTCATTTGTGTTATGAGGGCGTTGGGTGCCCCTTGCGGAGCTAACGAGTTCTGGGAGCTTTTTAGAGGGTTCTTCTGTGTGCGCGCCCAGGCAGGGCTTAGGTTCGTGCAATATACTCAAACCAGCTATGGATTTGGAAATAAGTGCGAGTATATGTACATCCATGAGAGGACGACTGGTGAGTTTGATGCGCTTCCTAGCGTGTGGTGTGAAGATACCAAATATGAGAGACCGGCCGCTGTCGGGCCTACTGCACATAGCTTCGAGTTTCTGAGGAAGTTGATTAACCATCCATACGATGGTACCCTGCTTTGTAGTGACATAGTTTTGCGAGCAAGTGGGATATCTCCCGTGCGGTATAACGGTCCCTCTACGCTCGGTAAGTGTTATATCTTTATAAATTGATATTTTCTCCTCGACTTATTTCTTGATCCTCTATTTTGTGTGTTTCGCAGCCGAGCTGGTGGAGTATTGTAGTCTGGATGCGATAGCGGAACGCAGACAGCTGGGGGCCGAAACCGCTACGGATGACGCCCCTCCACTCGTCAAGAAGAGGGGTCGTGAGGGCGTGCACAAGAATGCGAAGAAATATGTGCCCTCCTCGAGTGAAAATACTATCGGGGTGGGTAATGCTTCGCAATCTCAACCTGACGTTGGTGTTGGGATGTCCATAGGGCGAAAGAGAAGGACAGAAGAGGGTAGTTCAAGTGGCGATCACAGTGGTCTCTTTCGCTCTGTAAGTAGTCTTTATGCCATTCACTGTGTATTTGCTTTGGATTTTCATTTGATTGAGCAATCAAGTCCTTATTGTGGACGTGCAGGTGGCTGGTTTTCTGAAAGGTTTCTTGGTGATGGCCGTTAAAGGCCAATCGAATCACGCCGAGTCGCTCCGAGTTACCAATGGTTTGCTCGAGAAATTGGGCGAATACGATCATGTTGTTGCCGTACAGCTCCAGCATGAGAGAGACGAGGCCATGGATCTATTGTAGGCCAGCGAGAGTAATGTGGGAGGCCTATTGAATGATAATAAAAGGTTGATCGTAGAGCTCGATGAGTCTCGGCTTATCGCTGGTCAAGAGGCATCTCGTCGGGAGGCACTTGAAGTTGAGGTCGCAGTTCTGAAGGACCAATTAGCCCAGGCTGAAAGGCACATGCGATGCATGACGCTGAGTAAAAGCCAATTGACTAGTGCGGCCAAACAGTTCCTTCTGAGTCGGTCGTATAAGATGATGTGTGCTGAGCGGGGCTTGCTCGAGCGGGAGGAAGCCAAGGCCTCTGTCATAGGTCAAATTCAACTGGAAGGTGGTTTCAAGGATGGTTACGACCCTTCGGCCATAAATTCGTTGAAGGGGCCAGATGGTGAATTCCCTGAGGATTCCGATGATGACGACGAGAATTTAGAACCAGAGGCGGAGTACCGCGAGATCCTCGAGCAGAAGAGTTTGTCGTTAATCCACATCAAAGGGGCCCCTCGTTATCCCGGTTGAGATTTTAGGAGTCTGTATTTTTTCTTTCGGCGCAACTGCCTCTGTAATATGACTCATAGTTTTACCCGTTAATTTAATCGATCTTCTATGCGTGTCCTGATACATATTTGTTTATACATATTCCATGGTATGATTGCTTTTGTTACTGTTGCCTCTCCTTAAAGTGTCAAAGTGCGGGCTGTTATCATAGGGAAATTGCTGCCGTTGCAATGTTTTTTGTCGACCTTGTTATCACAGAGGATTTTTCTTGGACTGACCCCGTTATCACAGAGAATTTCTTCTTGAATCGACCCCGTTATCACATGGAATTTTTCTTGGACTGGCCCCGTTATCACAGGGAATATTTTCTTGAATTGGCCCCGTTATCACAAAGAATTTCTTCTTGGACTGGCCCCGTTATCACAGGGAATTTTTTTCTTGAATCGACCCCGTTATTACAGGGAATTTTTCTTGAATTGGCCCCGTTATCACAGGGAATTTTTTCTTGAATCGACCCCGTTATCACGGGGGATTTTTCTTGAATTGGCCCCGTTATCACAGGGAATTTTTCTTGGATTGGCCCCGTTATCGCAGGGAATTTTTTCTTGAATTGGCCCCGTTATCACAGGGAATTTCTTCTTGGACTGGCCCCGTTATCACAGGGAATTTTTTCTTGAATCGACCCCGTTATCACATGGGATATTTTTGTGTTGTAGGCGAGCCTTTGCGTTGTCTTTTTGACTATGTCTCTTGGTGACTCTGTCGTCGTTGAATCTGTAGGTCATTAAGCCCTGTAAAACAGATCAGACAAGAAAATTTTCGACGTAAAAGCTAATACGAAAGCACGAAATAATGTGCATGTGTTATCTGTGGGATGTCCCCTCAATTTGGGAATATCAGTTTCATAGAAGAGACAATGTTTCCATTGTGCTCTATCGCGCCTGTTGCACCTGTTTGTACCTATTGTACCTGTTTGAATAGAAAATATTGAATAATCTGGGGCAATGCCCCCTGAATCACCCTTTTAATATACTCTATGTCCTTTTCGGATATAGTAATGGGCGATCCTTTGAGCCATGTACCTGCAAGAGGGAGATGTGCTAAACATATATCTAGGGGAACATTCCCCAATTCCTTGTGCCATTTTCTGCACTTCTATAATGTCCGCTTAGGACATATCCCTGCATGAAATATGAGATTGCACCAAGCAACAAATAAAAAGGTAATAAAGGATAATGGTCGAAGGCTAGGTAAACCTAACCCGCCTACGTATCCCGTTGAGTGGGGAATCAGACCGGCGTAGTTTCCCCTGTTTTAAGTTACATGCTGACCCACGCAGGGCCAAATAAGAGATAGCGGTCGAGGGCTAGGTAAACCTAACCCGCCTACGTATCCCGTTGAGTGGGGAATCAGACCGGCGTAGTTCCCCCTGTTTCAAGTTTACAGACCAACCCACGATGGGGCAATGTTTCAAACGTTCAAGCATAATTTAAAAAATTACTACAATCTAAAATATTGTCATGTTGTTCATCATGGTGATCATTCCATAGCTTTCCGATCCTGATTTGGTCCGATTGCTTCTTCCTCTGCTTCTCTAATTCTTGGCAACGCAAGAGAAGTGATGTAACAGAGCCAAGATTCCTCCTGGTTAGCGACCACTTCTCCGACCCCTCCTCCTGCTGGGAATTTCATCTTCTGATGGA
Organism: Linaria vulgaris; assembly: GCA_948329865.1. Taxonomy (NCBI): domain Eukaryota; kingdom Viridiplantae; phylum Streptophyta; class Magnoliopsida; order Lamiales; family Plantaginaceae; genus Linaria; species Linaria vulgaris. The sequence goes on along the minus strand of OX415249.1, from coordinate 113,581,324 downwards.
ATGTGGATACCACTGCTCTTATTGCGTTCAGGGCCGGTCTGCCGATTATAACATTGTATGCAAATGGTTGGTCCACGATTGTATATTGAACATTAATAGTTCGCATGTGCGGTTCTTGTCCGAATGATGTGGGAAGGTTCACTTGCCCTAGGGGAATTGTCTCCGCTCCACCAAATCCTACCAGTGGCGTACGGACCTGTTCAACTATGTGATGGTCGAGTGCCATTTTCTCCAACGCATGGGCGAACATAATGTTGGTGGAACTACCGTTGTCTATAAGTACCTTGTGAACAACGTAGTTAGCGATATCCAGCTGAACAACCAGGGGGCAGTCGAGCTCGCCTGCCTGTACGGCCTCGGGGCTGAGATCCAAGAGGTCCCTGCTGGAAAACGTGATAATGTCGCCTGGGAGCTCTTCGACCAACGTTGTGAATCCAACGAATCAGTCCTCGTTCAATCCACGAGTTATCTTCTTCCTCTGATTGGCGGAATCCGCTCTTGCTGTCCCACCGCTTATCACATTGATGACCCCCCTCGAAGGCGCACTAGTTATCGCATTGCGTCCTTGTCCACTCTCAATCGCCTTTAAGCCCTCCCTTCTTGGGGATTTGGACCGTTCTCTTGATTCAGCGTACTGCCCGCTCGCCTTAACAAATTCTATCAATCTTCCATCCTTAATCAGTCTCTCGGTCTCATCCTTCAGGTCATAGCAGTCGTTCGTGTCATGGCCTTTTTGGCGGTGATACTCGCAGTAGCGTCTGGATTTCTTGGTAAAATCTGTCTCCTTGATTTTCTGAGGTGCATTTAGCCAATTCCTGCTTTGCGCAATGGCGAAGATAGTGCGAATGTCCCAATTGAGGGGGGTATATCTCTTTGGGGACCTGTCTCTTCCTCCCCTGTTTTTGTTCCATAGCTCTCTACCCCTTTCCCGGCCGAATTCCTGGGGTCTAAACTTAGCTGCCATCATCGCATCTTCGTAGATCACATTATGCGCCAACTCGTTTATTCGATTGATGGTAGGTTCTGCGAGCTTGATCAACTCTTTGGCGAATCTGTTGTGCGTCGTTGCCCTGAACAGGGTCTGCAGCACTTGTCCCCCGTAGGGGTTGTCCACCTTCAGTAGTTCTTCATTGAATCTGCTCATGAATTCGCCGAGAGTTTCTCTCTCTTTCTGTTTCAACGCTTCCAGATGGTATATGCTTGTCTTCATTCGTTTCTGACTGGAAAAGTGGTTCTCCAATCTCTCCTTCATCTGCTCGAAGCTTGAAATAGATCCTACTTCGATTCTGTTAAACCAGTCTAATGCTACTCCAATCAGTGTTGTCGCCATTATTTTTGCCTTAATACCCTCAGAAAAATCTTGTAGGTTCAAGAGACTTTCCACGGCGTGGATGTGATCCCTCAGGTCACTCTTCCCATCATACGGTTTTATGGTTGGAATCTTGTCTCCTCTGTGCAGTACCTCTGCCACTATCTCATCTGAAAACGGGGTCCTACTGCGACCCTTCCCACGACTCTGAGTCACCTTCCTCGCTAACTCCGCCCTCTTGCGGTCTAGCTGTTCCATCCTCCTTGAGATTACCCGCAGTATTTCTACATCCTCATTCTTTGAATGGGCAACCTCGGCACGGTCACGACCGCGTTCCATTCTCCGGACTACTTCCACCCTCTCGCGGTCAAGCCGCTCCATCTTTCTTGCTAGCTCCCGATCTAGGGTCTCGGGGCCCCGTCCCTCCGCCCTGTCATAAGCAGCGGGTGATATCTCTCAGAAGAAGTCCCCCGTATCCTCATGTTCGTCGCATCCTTGCCTTGCCCTTCTCTCACCCGCTCCGGATTCATTGGGCCTCGCCCGAATGTCCTTTGCCCTCTGCTCCACCAGACGTGGGAGCAAGGTCTCCAATGTGGAATTCAGCGCCGCTCTTACAGTGGCGTTGATCTGAGCTTGCATCTCCGGGGTTATGGCGGCGGGGTGGAAGGCACTTTGTCCCGCGGGCACCGTCTCCTCCTAGCCGGGAAAATTCGCATTTGGCACCTCGGTCATTGGAACGTCTGCTGCGTGGTTCTCGGTGGGCGGGCCCTCAATCTCGGGTTCTGCCGCACTTGGTGCAACAAGGATCGGACCTGCATTCGCGGCTCGCGGCGGCCTCCCGGGCCCGCGCCTTCGTTGCACTTGTGATGGAGGGAGCTCCATCTCGGCTTGAGCCACTGTCTGTTCTCGGTCAGTTGGGTGTTGAGGGGTTTGGGTGTCCTCCATCCTGGCACTCCTAGTCACAACTCCGCTAACTTCGGATCGGATCCTCCTTCCTTGCATCTTGGCGTCCTTGTCCGGGAACTGATGTTCCCACAGACGGCGCTACTAATTTGGCAATAGATCGTTATATATATATGCGAGTGTCGGTTACAAATATGTGATCTAGCAATACAACAAGTCTATCTCAAATCAGACCTACACTACGTGTCTCGTGTAGGCTTGGTCCGGAACACCTCGGACCCAACGCTTCGATGCTTGGATGGGAGTGGAATATCGGTAAATAGATCGAACGGACGTCGATGATTGCCTTCGATGTGATGTCGAGGATGACCCCCGATGTGATGTCGGAGATGACCCCCGATGTCGGTGATGAGGTGGTATGACGTGTCACAGGTGCACGTGGATGTCCCGATATCGAATAAGATATCGAAAGGGATATCGGTGATATGTTTCGATCTGACGAGTGGTAGCTGAGGGATAATAATTGCTTACTTTGGGATCCGGGCACCGCGTATTTATAGACCTCGGGATCCGGGGACCACGGTAACACATCGGTGATTATTACCGATATTACATCGAATATGATCCCCGATATGGTCCAAAATGGGCCTGGTTTGGATCTGGCCCAATATGCGGAAAATGCCCATATCATATTTTTAGCGGGATTTTTAAGTTCTATTTAGTTATTTATTGTAATTTTAGCATTTTGCTTAGTTAGGGTTTTTACTTTATAAGTTAGTAGTCTTTGAGACATTGTAGTCAGTGGTTGATTGAATAAAAAAAAAACAAACTTGAAGGTTTGTTCTGTTCTCTTTGGGTATGCTGCGGAATTAACGATAATTTAATTTGTGTATTTCTTCATCCTCTCTTATGTCTTCCGCTCGCTACATCACGTTCCTAACAATATCTTATTGAAAGAACGTAGCATATTCTCTATTCAATTATGGGGCACGACATCAAGGGAGCATTGTTGGTCTACGCTCCCAAGTTTTTTATATCAATGTGGTTTGTAATGATTTTTTAAGGGAAAAAGGCACATAAACCCCCAAACTATTGGCATCCGAGCACTGTACCCCACAACCTTTACTTTCGAGCACTAGCCCCCCCCCCCAATCTTATTTTTGAAAGTTAGTCAGGCCCCCGTCACCCCCTAGCCCATCAAAAGGGGCAAAATGCAAATAACTAATTATATTTTTTATCCTAAATTTTTTTATTTATATAGAATACACGCCATTTCTTTCCAATTTCGTCAAAAATAAAATCTTTTCCAAATCAAAATTTCAAATCATCGTTTTATCCTCTAATTAAAAATTTGCTACCACACAAAAATATTTCTTTACTCATCCCTGGAAAATCAACTCGATTCAAAGAGCTATTCATTTCTCACGTAGAATACCACCCTAGTTATTTGCTTTGTCCATTAATTACTTAATCTAGTTGCAAAATGTTTGCTCTCATGGGAAGTCAAATGCTGAGAATCTTCACCAACATTTTAATGATTGTTAATAATATTTATAATAAATTAAATGATCCAAAAATTATGTATCTCAGCGTTATGCGTGTTCCAAACACATTTATTAATATTAGCTAGTGGATTAGGCTAAATCACATAGCTATCTGATTTTTTTTATTAATAAAAATGTCATTTTTTTAATATATGTATGCATATTACATAGCTATGTATATTTTGCATAGTATGTTCTCAATTTATGTTGGGATTCATGCAATCAAATTTATTTTAATATCATGCAATTTCCATTTTTCTTGAAACTGAGTTGTTTTTCTTCGTACTTTTATATTTCCTAAATCTACCTATTCATTTTAAAAACCAGTTTGCATTTTCCATCTATTTTCCAAGTAATCGTGTGTGAGTGATCTTATTATTGTTTAAGAGATAAATGAATGTAAACATGTTGCAACCTAAGTTAATAGCTTTACATTAATGCGGAGTAAATACATAACTATTTAAATCAATTCTACGTGAGAAAGGAATAGTTATTTGAACCGGGTTGATTTTTAAGGGATGAGGTGAAAATTATGTTTGTGTATGGTAGCAAAATTTTAATTAGAGGATAAAATGATGATCTAAAATTTTTGATTTGGAAAAGATTGTATTGGAAAAAATTGGGGTGTATTATATAAAAAAAAAATTAGGGTAAAAAATATAATTTGTTATTTGCATTTGCCCCTTTTGATGGGTTGGGGGGTGACGGGGGCCTGACTAACTTTCAAAAAATAAGATTGGGGGGGCTAGTGCTCGAAAATAAAGGTTGGGGAGTACAGTGCTCGGAGGCCAATAGTTTGGGGGGTTATGTGCCTTTTTCCCATTTTTTAATATACAAACTTCGATTGACTCATTGTTTTATTTTTATACTTTTAATAAAACTCGAGCACTGATTGTTCTTTAGCATTTTCAAACAGCCAGCCTATTCGGAGTGTTCAACATGCCAAAAAATATTTCAAACAAAAATAAACAGATGTATTATCCTAACTAGTAATATTGTTGGGTTTATTTGGAGGTTTAAATAATTTTTATGCATCTATATATATACCATAAAATGATTGAACTTTGTTTTGTAAATCTCATTTATCAAGATTCTTATATGGTAAGTAAAATTCTTTAAAGAAACGTTGGCAGACAATGTTATGATAAGTTAAATTTTATAAAAGATATGTTAGAGAGAAAAGGTTATGGTAAGAGAATTTTTTAAAAGAATATCTATAGGAGGACAATATTAAGGTAAGTAAAATTCTTTAAAAGATCTGCTAGAGGATAGTGTTATGATAAATAAAATTCTTCAAAGGATACGTTGGAAAAAGTATTATGGTAAGTAAAATTCTTTAAAAGCCACGTTGGAGTAAATAACAACAAAGTACATATAAGAATTAACGGAGCGGTTTGTTGAACATTTATCTGATAGTTAATTAAACTTCAATACAGTCATGTTAAGCCTCGTATTTGCACAACGGTCCACTGAACGATGCAATCACGTATGATGGATACATTGTAAATGGATTTAGGTTCCACATTGATACGAATTTGGGGCCCAAGAGGAGTGACTGCAGTGGGGTTTACGTGAAGGGCGACATGGGAGACACCACTTCAACCAATTTCTACGGGACTTTGAAAGAGATATTAGAAGTGGAATATTGGGGAGGTAGAACTGGGAAACAACTGTCCATTGTCTTCTTCAAGTGTTTGTGGTATGATATTGGACCAAACGGCACAAATGTCCACGAAACATTCAAATTGATGGAAATTAACACTACTAAAAAACTACAGACCAATGAACCATTTATTTGTGCTAATCAAGGAATGCAGGCGTATTACGCCCCATATCCGTCTCTACCAAATGGAAGGCCAGAGAGAAAGGGATGGTTGTCAATATCACATATTCCAGCTCGACACATTATCGACATGTCGTCACTCACAGTTCGTGATTTTACCCCTAATGACACAGAGGTTCCGGAGCAAGTGTTTCAAGAGAACGAATCAACATGTCTTAATATGTTTGTAGACTTTAGTTCGTTCAACATGGATATTTAGTTGGGTGGAGGTGAGTTCGAGGTCGTCGATGAACTAGGTGGTAACGAGGACGATGATGAACAAGCAGAAGGCGTAGACAGTGATGCAAATGAATATGACTATGAGTTTGAATATTCAGAAGAAGACTAGTTCTTTCTTTCTTTCTTTTTTCTTTTTTTTCAGTATGACTATGACTATGAGTTTTTTCAGTATGACTATCCCTACCAAAATGATCAATAATCCCTACCAACCACACACCATACATACAAAACAACTACACCATAAATTTTAACATAATAACCCATATTCCATACCAACCATCAACACCATACAAACAAAAATAACCAAAATGATCAATAATCCCTACCAACCACACACCATACATACAAAACAACTACACCATAAATTTTAACATAATAATCCATATTCCATACCAACCATCAACACTATACAAACAAAAACATTTACAAATATCATAATCCATATTTACAAATAACTACCCGCCACATGATCACTGACCCCCCTCATCATCACTAGGCGGATACACGACTCCCTCATCACCAGAACTCTCCACCAAATCAAATATCTCATCCAGGGTCGCCAGTGGATCATCATCAACACCCACCCCACCCTCATCAACACCAACACCCCCTCATCCTCACCGACGTCCTCTGCCTCAACATCCATCAGACCAAGATCATCACCACTCTCCGATTCATCAGTATCAATATCAAGATCATCGACATACTAGGTGGGGTTGGAAGTACCTGGAGCAAAAGGATCTGATCTCGGACGTATTGGCCTCGGAACTCAAAATGCGCCTCCGCTCCTAATAGCGTTCCCCATGAACAAGCTTGTCGGAAGCTCTCGCACTGGTCGGCATGTCTCCGTCTGCATGTCCTCTCTAAAAGCCTGGAGCCAGGACAACATGGACTCGACTCTCTGGTCCTATGTCGTCCTCAACTCTCTGTTCTCCTCATGTACCTGCCTGAGCAACTTCCGCCTGTAGTCTGGCTCCCTCCTGACCTCCATGTAGAAGTCTCGTGGATCAGCATAGCTCGGTAAACCCTGTGCCTTCCCCTTCTTGATCCTCCCTATCGCCTTCTTCCACGAATCGGCGTCCCATTCAGGCAAGTCCTTATCTTCCACTGCATCCGGATCTTTCTTCCTCAGTTCCCTCTTATAAGTCTTCTGTTGAATTTTCAAAGATCATTAAAAAGAGAAATTAGTTCAAAGGTCATTAAAAAATTAAATTAAAACAAAGATCATTAAAAACGAGTACAAAATTTAAAACACTTACGTAAATAAGTCTGGTCGCCTCAGACTTCCACTCTCGCCTCAAGGGTACGGATGTACCTCTGCCAGTCCCCGCCACCCTCCTCGTATGTCCTGCCTTATAAATCTCGTCGTGCCTGATAGGGTGGGTGCGGTTGGGCTGATTCCTCTCCTTCAAATTGTAAGTAATAGTTGGTTATAATTATTTTTTTTAAAATGTTAAAATTACATTTTTTTAAGGGAATTTTGACTTGTTAGTCCTCTATAGTAACCACCTTTCAAAATTAGTCATCTATAGTACCTCGGGCCATTTTTAGTCCTCTAAAGTAACCGAAGTTTCATTTTTGGTCCTCTGGTGACGGAATATTCCATTATTCCCTGGAATTACGCATGTGCCATGCACATGACTTTAGATCTAAGTTTTGTTTTTGTGTTTTTTACCCCAAAACTTTATACAACTACACTCACACCTTAATATTTTTTAAATAACACATATTTGATTAAAAATACAAATAATCTTATTTTATTTTGTGTTAGTAATAAGAATCGATTATAAAATTTATTTCAATTAGTTAAAAAAATAATTTATATTATTCAAAAATCAATCCCATATTTATTTAGTTAAAAAAATATATATTATCCCACCCCCACCCCCACCCCCACCCCAACCCACCACCCCTGCACCATCACCACCTCCAACCCGCCCAGCACCACCACCCACCTCCAACCCGCCCAGCACCACCACCCACCTCCATCAACCCCGCCTCCCCCACCCGCCCCTGCACCACCAACCCGCCCAGCACCACCACCCGCCCCTGCACCACCAACCCACCTCCAACCCCGCCTCCCGCACCCGCCCCTGCACCTCCAACCCGCCCAGCACAACCACCCACCTCCAACCCGCCCAGCACCACCACCCACCTCCAACCCGCCCAACACCACCAACCCCGCCTCCCCCTCCACCCATGGACCACCCCGCCTCCCCCACCCACCCCTGCACCAACCCAGCCTCCCCCCACCCACCCCTGCACCAATCCCGCATCCCCCCATCCACCCATGGACCACCCCGCCTCCCCCCCTCCCCCCACCTGCACCCCCTCCCCCCACCCTCTCCTGCACCACCGCTACACCACCCACCACCCCTGCACCCCAAGATCCCCCCCACCCGCCCTGCATCATCACGACACCACCCACCACACCCTGCACCCCGGCCCCGCCTCCGCCTCCCTTGCACCAGTTACATATTTTGTTTTTTAGTTTTAAAAGAAATATAATATAAAACATAAGTTAAATTAGAATAAAAATATTTACAAATTTTAATAAATATTTACAATAAGAATATAAAACATAAGTTACATTGGTATAATCAACAAATTTTAAAGACACAAACTGTAAATTTTCCAACCATTTTTGAAATATTAAAATTATTTAAATTGTAAATATAATTATTTTAATATTTGGGGTCTAAGTGTAATTACATAAAAATATTTTGGAGGGAAAATTGAAAATATCCCCAAATTATCGCCGGAGGACCAAAATTGAAATTTTGGTTACTTTAGAGAACTAAAAACGGCCCGAGGCACTATAAAGGACTAAATTTGAAAGGTGGTTACTATAGAGGACCAAAAAGTCAAAATTCCATTTTTTAAACTAATCAATAAACAATAATCTTAAAATTTAACTACAAATAAAATATATAATTTTAACAAAACATACCAGGCGCCGCCGGATCTCCTCGTAGTCAATGGAACCACCGTAAAAGGTGGCGGGCGCATCGCCATCCAACTTACCGCCTCGCCGAGCCTTCTTTCCCTTCACGGACTTTTTCTTAAACCCTTCCGTGTCCTAGTATTTTGCCGCCTGATCCTCCAAACTCTGGCTCATCCACGACGTCTTAGGCTTATCTTTAAACTTCTCCTTGTCTTTGTTCTTCATGTACTGCTCCTTCGCCTTGTTCATCATATGCTTATAAATCTCTCTCGCCTTCAACTGGTATGCCCTATGTACTTGATCCCTCTCCGACCGCCGGATCCCATAGGTATTCTACAAAAAGGATAAATATTAAACAATAAATTAATACACTAAATTAATAAACTAAATTAAACAATATTTGAACCTCGTAAATTAATAAATATTAATAATTCATTAAAAACTCATCGTAAATCTCGAGTAAATCTCTTTTCGTACTTTCTCATGAACCTTCAAGTAGGAGGACCAAAACTCACTCATAAACTGTCGAATGAGTGAAGTGATCGTCTTGGCAATCTCACGACCGGGGGAGTTTAGAAAAACAACCTCGTTTCAACTCAATAAGTTGTTTCTTCTCCCCAGGCCTAACCGTCGTAACCCCTACATTGGGTCCCCTACCCGGTCAAGTATCGCTCGGTCCTGGAGTTCCGGTCAACCTTTGGCTCGGTCCAGCTCTGGTGTGGGCTATAGGTGGTGGAGTGTGAAGTCTGCTAGACTCGACTGATGGGGGCACGTGAGTCCCAACTGAATCTGAAGTATGTGGTCTTGCCACCTGGGATGCGGTGGACTCTGATGATCGGGGTCTAACACCCGCTCTGGGGACAGCCGCCTCATCATCTACAAATAACTACCGATGTGGTGCAGGTGTCCTCGATGTAGATCCGTCACCTGACCCAAGTAGCGGGACGGATGGCTCGGCTGGATGGCTCGACCATGCACCACGTCCCGATCGGACAACCCGTATAGGTCGGCAACTACCTCGACCCCCGCTACCACTACCACCACCACGCCCAATGCTACCACTGCCACCCCACTCTCGCTACCACTGCCACCACCACGTCCAACGCTACCAGTACCACCACCACGACCTCGACCTCCACTACCTCCAACACCTCCACGAGCAACACTACCACTACCTGAACTCGATACCCCACCACGACCTCGACCTCCACTACCTCCAACACCTCTACGAGCAACACTACCACTACCTGAACCCGATACCCCACCACGACCTCGACCTCCAAGACCTCGATCTCCAATACCACTAGGGGTCTTACGTGACGACATGCTGAATATATAGATGTACTGTAAAAAAAAATATATATATATATATATATTATCAATTCAACATTTAAATAACAATATTACATTTAATCTAACATTCAACATCTATATAATCTAATAGTTTTACTAATTAAAATTTAATAATCTAATTTTCACAATCTAATTTAACAATCTAATTTTCAAAATCTAATTATAAACTTCTAATCTAGTTTAACAATCTAATTTTCACTTTAAACTACTAATCAATCTTTAAATTAACAATCTAACAAACTAATAATCCTAAGGATGGTGGCTTCACTTGCTAGGTGCCTGAGTTTGGAATGGAACTGCGCAATGGTGTGTGTTTCTTCCATTTGTATGAATTTGAACTGGTCATTGTGAAGTTGCAACTTGGATGCACGTACTTTAGCATTTCACTTGTGCGCGTTCTCAATAGCCTGCCAAGCATCTCTTGCAACTTCACAGTTAGAAATACTCTTATATTGGTCATAATCTACTGCAACTAAGATAATATTTAAGGATGTAGAGTTATAATTTGCAAGAAGTTCTTCTGCGTCGGTCCATTCTAGTTCGGATTTGACTCTTCCCTGTTCGTCGGTAGGTGGGGTCCACCCTTTTAGGATGCTTTTCCACGCCTTTTGGTCCTGCTGTTTGATGAAGTTTCACATGAGATTCTTCCAGTAGGAGTAGTTTGTTGCCGTTAGCATTGCAGGTTTTATGGTCGACATACCTTCCCTCATTTCTTCCATAAAAAATACTTAAACAGAACAAAAAGATCTTTGATCCAGAATCTACACTATGTAATATAGTGACCTGCTCTTGATGCCAATTGAAAGATCTTAGATCTATGTTACTTGGAGTCGAATACAGTTGCACTTGTCAATAGTTGTAACTGTACTCGTAAGTAAGACAAATGACAGTTCTTTAACGTTTAAAACTTGTTTGACTGTTGCAACTACTAGAATAAAGCTAAACATAAAATAGTAAAGAACACAAGAAATTTTAACGTGGTTCGGTCCAAATGGTCCTAGTCTACGGGGCTTGCACCCAACATGTTTTATATCAACCCAAATCTTAGACTCCCTCTAATCTTTGCGGTTGCAACACTTATCCCTTAACTATTTTCGAAATACTCGATTGAATCGAAGAACACACTAAGCTATTCCAGAGTTCATCTGACTTAATGCTCTTCAAAAAACTTTTACTTGATACAGGACTGACTCACTCAATATCTTTTTCAAAGTGTCCCTTCTAATTGTCTCGAGTCTTCTCTTTATACATGCATGACAGACTCTTCATCATATCGTTAGTTGCAATCCGCAAGCTATCTTCCTTCCTTATAGATAAGCGCGTCTGATTATCCCGTTGCAACCCGATTATATTTTCTTGCCTTATCCGAGAGATCCTGCAATTATCATACACGATCTCTAATTGTATACGCTACCTAAATATGTCTAGATGCATGATAAGAAGATATATGTAAGTTAAGCGATAAGATGGAATAATATCTTGTAAGGATATGGAAATAATAACAAGATAACTACCATATAAGATTTAACTTTAACCTAATGATTTAAACAAAATAAAATCAATAAGGCGTGTTGGGCCGACGCACCTTAAGCTCTCATGACTCGTGGAAACCGGCCGTAACAGACACAATTTGAAAAATTGGTCACTCTCTAAATTGAATTGGTGGTATTTTATGTGCACCCGCTTGAATTTGTCCTCATACAGCCTTAGTAAAGGGTGGAAGGAGGGACGAAATGGAAGAAGATAGAGAAGAAATGAACATGTTATGAAAGAGAATGTCCAAAATAAAAAAACCAATTATTTGGAAATTGGCTCCAAATTAAATCAAACCTTAAAATAAATAATAAACATTCAAAATAATCAACAGTCTTATTTGCATGGAGACCCCACATGCATCTAATCCTGAACAGCATTTGGATAGCTATTCAATGCGCTTCTAGAACCGTATATTCTCTTTATTTTGGTAACACAACATGTAAGCAGTAAACACATTAAATAAAAGTAGAAAATCGAAAACTTCACTAATAAATTTAATACCCAGATTCAACTGTAAAAACAACACGAGAAGAGTATTAAGTAGAGAACTACCCAAGCTTTAACACTCATAAGTTATAGTAAATAATTAAATCATTAAATAAGTGAGAACCGTCAAAATTCGTATGATATTATATATTAACTTGTTAATATAAACTTTCAGATTCTTATGATTGTTAAAATGATATCTAATAGAAATATTTGAGTTAATGTTTCATATTTATCGGTATCAGATTAAATTTATCTCAATATAGTTTTTTCAAAAGTCAATGGTTTTTTTTTCTTTTTTTCTTTTTGGTGGTTAACTTCAAAAGCCAATGGGTTAGTCGTCAAATACTATTATTATACTACTCAAATCACCTTTACTTGAACGCAGTTGACCAGTTTAAAACACCGGCCGACCTTCATTGAAATTTCGCCTTCTTTCCCAAATTGCCCCTGTACATCAGCTACAAAAGTAGGGACAAAATGGTCAACAAAGCTCAACTCCCGCAGCTCAACAGTAATGACCTTTAAATTGCAATCCCCACCCCAAATTCCGCGTTGCTGCAACGCTGTCGTACACTTCTTTATTATCTCCCAACTTCCGTAAATTGACATTATAGCCCCACTTCTTTATTAAATTTCCATAAAGCACCCAAATCCACCTCAAACACCACCACAAATTCCACCTACCAACCCTAAGAGAGAGAAAGTTAGAGCGAGAGAGAGAGTAGAATATCCACCACCGGTTTCTCCACCGACTCGATGGAGATTGCACCGGAGACGACGGCGGCGATGGACAACAAGCCTTCGTCTTCTAATTCCACCGCCTCCTCGTCATTGATCGGTTCTTCGCCTGGTGCGAACATTTTTAATAATGGTGCTAAGTACGATTTGTTGGATGATGACGAGGAAGGTGACGTCTGCCGGATCTGTAGGAATCCTGGAGAGGTGGATAATCCCCTGAGGTATCCCTGCGCCTGCAGCGGCAGCATCAAGTTTGTTCATCAGGATTGCCTCCTGCAGTGGCTTAATCACAGCAACGCTCGTCAATGCGAGGTTCGCCTTTCATCATTACTCATCACTTAGGGTTTGTTATTATTGTTGGCATGTGGAGTTATGTTGATTGGATGAATGTTTTGAGTGATTTGATGAGTTTTCGGATAAAGTGATTTATATTTTTTGTTAAGAGTTGTGTTAGTGTGAAATTGCGAGCTGGTGATGTTGGAAAATTAAATCAAACAGTGATGGAAAGCTGAAAATTGTCAGTTATTGTTTGTCTGTGGGGGTGGGGTGATGGTATGTTCAAGTTTGCTTGTAGATATGATTTTTAACTGTTCTATCTGAAGTTGTCAGTGACCAGAACTGGTATGCTTATCTGGAGGACTGATCAATGCTAAAGCTAAAATAGAAACCACTATCTGATGCAATTGATCTTTTCCCTGTAATTCCTGTGCAGCCATTGTTATCTTTGGTGGTGGAACTTTATGATTGGAATCTTATAAGGACCTAAATTGTTCTCGCTTCCAATTTCTGCAATTTATGCTTTTGCAAGAATCTGGCTTCCCGATAATCAGCAGGGAACACATGCTTGTAGGCAGACGCTGGCTTACTCACTTGTAGGATCAAAACCACTAATGTGGATACTTGCTTTCTAAGTCTTATTATTTGCTAGATTACATTCTTATTCTGTGGAGCTTTCTTTCTAAACCAGGGCTTTATATAGTCGTTCTAATCCAGCTAGCTTTTTAACCCACCACTGACTTTGTTCCTTGCTTTATGATGTGAAATGCAGGTCTGTAAACATCCATTTTCATTTTCTCCTGTCTATGCTGAGAATGCCCCGACAAGGCTTCCTTTTCAGGAGTTCATTATTGGGATAGCTATGAAGGCCTGCCATGTCCTGCAGTTCTTTTTACGGCTCAGTTTTGTACTTTCTGTTTGGCTTCTCATTATTCCTTTCATCACTTTCTGGATATGGCGATTGGCATTTGTCAGGAGCTTCGGTGAAGCACAGAGACTATTTTTGACTCACTTATCTACAACAGTCATTCTTACCGACTGCCTTCATGGATTTCTTCTCTCTGCTAGCATTGTGTTCATTTTTCTTGGGGCAACCTCTTTGAGAGATTACTTTAGACATTTAAGAGAGCTTGGAGGACCGGATGCTGACAGGGAAGAAGGAGATAGAAATGTAGCTCGTGCGCCCAGAAGGCATGCTGCCCAAGCAAATAGAAATATTGCTATTGATGGCAATGGTGAAGATGCTGCTGAAGCACAAGGGATTGCTGGTGCTGGTCAGATAATCAGAAGGAATGCTGAAAATGTCGCAGCTCGGTGGGAAATGCAGGCAGCTCGCATTGAGGCTCATGTTGAACAGATGTTTGATGGTCTGGATGATGCCGATGGTGCAGAGGATGTACCTTTTGATGAATTGGTTGGCATGCAGGGACCTGTATTTCATCTAGTTGAAAATGCATTCACAGTGAGTACTGTTTATCTGTTCTCATTTGCGTCATTATCTGGAAACCACTTGCGGCTCTTTACTCTCCTCGAATTCCCAATGCCAGAAAAAATGTTGTTTATGGCATTAAGTTACCTTGTGTTACATTCGTGAACCTTGGATCGCATTGTGATGCAACTGTTTGCAAGGTTTTGGTATACATTATTACTGTATATTTGTTTAGTTAGCTGCTTTCACATCTTTACTGGTCTGCATTTGCAGCTATCTATAGCAAGGACGAGGAATTTTGTAGTTATTCATGCCTATGTAACATTTAAGTTCATTACTTAACTCTTTATCGTGGAATCAATTAGCTACGAGATTTTCTATGTTCTGTTAATCTTATATTAAAATGACTCTGGCCTCAGCAAAAACTCAACTAGCAAATTGTAAAATTCTTGAATAATATTGTGGCATTTTCCGAAGCCTTTTCTCCTCTTGAGTTTGTGCATGGTTATCTGATTCTCCATCCCCACTTTTGGTCCTGCAGGTTCTTGCAAGCAATATGATATTCCTTGGAGTTGTAATTTTCGTCCCCTTCTCATTAGGGCGTATTATACTCTATTACCTTTCATGGGTTTTGTCATCAGCTACCAGTCCAATTTTATCCACGGTTGTCCCACTTACTGAATCAGCACTTTCTTTGGCCAATATTACTTTGAAGAATGCGCAGACAGCAGTTGTCAATATGACATCTGATAACAATGCGAATAATATACTTGGACAAGTTGCAGAGGTTCTGAAGGTGAATGCAACAGGACAAACTGAGGTGCCGAGCAATATAAGTTCTGCAATTGCAGTGGACCTCTTGAAAGTGCAATCTGTTGGGGCTTCACGTCTATCTGATGTGACTACGCTTGCTGTTGGGTACATGTTTATATTCTCTCTTGTCATTTTCTACCTCGGAATTGTCACCTTAATTCGTTATTCCAGAGGAGAGCCTTTGACCTTGGGGAGGTTTTATGGTATTGCTTCCATAGCAGAAACTATTCCATCCCTCTTCAGGCAGTTTGTGGCAGCAATGAGGCATTTAATGACTATGATCAAGGTTGCTTTTCTTCTGGTTATTGAACTTGGGGTTTTTCCTCTGATGTGTGGGTGGTGGCTGGATGTTTGCACTATAAAGATGTTTGGGAAGTCAATTTCACAGAGAGTTGAATTCTTCTCAGTCTCGCCACTAGCAAGCTCTTTGGTTCATTGGGTTGTTGGAATTGTTTACATGCTGCAGATAAGCATCTTCGTCAGCCTTCTTCGAGGGGTACCACAATTGCTTCATATTTTTCATATCTTGTACTCATGCAACCGATGTGTTTGCTAACATCTTTTTACAATGTAATATATTTGTTGTAGGTTTTGCGTAGTGGGGTTCTCTATTTTCTTCGAGATCCTGCTGATCCGAATTACAACCCATTCCGTGACTTGATTGATGATCCTGTGCACAAGCATGCTCGTAGAGTTTTGTTGTCTGTTGCTGTATATGGGAGTCTGATTGTAATGCTGGTATTTTTGCCAGTTAAACTAGCAATGCGGGTGGTCCCATCCATTTTTCCTCTAGATATATCGTAAGACTGCTTTCACATTTTCTTTAAACATTATTTCTTTTGCATTGTTTTGTTTGTCTATCCTCTCTTCTCTAACTTTTACTTATGTGTCTACTGTTTGCAGTGTGTCTGATCCATTTACAGAAATACCTGCCGACATGCTTCTTTTTCAAATCTGCATTCCTTTTGCCATCGAGCACTTTAAACTGCGGCACACTCTCAAATCTCTTCTTCGGTATTGGTTTACTGCTGTTGGCTGGGCGCTTGGTTTAACAGATTTTTTACTTCCAAAGCCAGAGGATAATGGAGGGAACGAAAATGGGAATGTGGATCCAGGGAGAGGTGATAGAGGACATGCACTGGCAGGTGGACAGGACCGAGCCCTGGCCCTTGGCGATGTGAACAGAGGCAGACATGTGGTGGCAAATAACCATTTGGCAGAGGAGTCTGATGGGGATGAGCCAGCTGATCCAGAGTAAGTATTAATAGATATCATTGATTTAGTAATTACTGAACACATACGGTGTCATCGAACAATTATGATTTAGCAATCTTATCCTGAGGCTTGTTACTAACAAGTGCTTCCTTAAGGTATTACAAATATTTCAACTGTGGTTCAGTCAGCATGTTTTGGCAAAAACTGTTTGGGGTTCCAAGGCACTTACTGGCCTTGGTAATCTTGTTTTATCTACCTTTGTTAAAAGGTGTTCCATAAATATCAAGGGAATTGTTTATTGGAGTTTTGTGATTTCTTATGTTGATGTGGCTTGTATCGACTTAGCCTTGACCCTCCTTGGGTAGATGACTTTTCTGTTTAATTTTTTCTACCAAATTTGTCTGAAATTGTCTTGTTGGATCTTTTAGTAGGTGGGCCTTTGTGCTTCGTATCGTGCTGTTGTTGGTGGTGGCTTGGATGACTTTGCTTGTGTTCAACTCTGCCTTAATAGTTGTACCTGTTTCACTTGGGCGAGCACTCTTCAATGCACTCCCACTTCTCCCAATAACTCACGGGATCAAGTGCAATGGTAATATAGTTGCTCAAATGTGTCACTCCCTCATCACTTTTATATATGTCTATGGAGTTTAATATTTGGTTCGTCGTTATTTTGCAGACCTATATGCTTTTATCATCGGAAGCTATGTCATATGGACTGCGTTGGCTGGAGCAAGGTATTGTGTTAATCTCATCAGAACAAGGAGAACTAGACTTTTACTTGGCCAGATTTGGAAATGGTGTGGCATTATTGTCAAAAGCTGCGCATTGTTGTCCATATGGGTAAGACACAGTTCATAGCGATTATGAAGCATATTCAATTTCACTGTTACAATAATATATATTTCGTGATTCAGATATTTGTCATTCCGGTGTTGATTGGGCTGCTGTTTGAGCTTCTTGTAATTGTGCCAATGCGGGTGCCTGTGGATGAAAGTCCAGTTTTCCTTTTGTATCAGGATTGGGCTCTAGGATTAATTTTCTTGAAGATCTGGACTAGACTGGTGAGCATCATGCCGCAATCCCCCCTTCCCTTCTCTCACCTACACGCCACTTAGTTTCATGCCGAAATTTTTCATTCCTTTGTAAAAAAAATTATCCCATTTTAGTGTGGTCACTTATTTTACACTCCCTGTAGTTTGGTTTGATTACAAGAGCTTCCTATACTGTTTGAATAATGACATGAACACTCTTGAAATTAGGAATAAACATCACAATGGGCTTTTTTGAGGTTTGAATCACAGATACTGCTGGATTTTTAAAAATATCGAGGTTTCAGTGTGTGCCTTCGATATTATTCAGAAAGTTTTTGTAATTAGGCCACACGTCAGGTATAGTAGATGCAAGTAAATGCAGTTGTGAAAAAGATTAATGCACGAGATATATTAGTAGTTCATGTATGTGTTTCCTTGATATCTTGAATCAGGCTAAACTGCTCAGATCTATTTCATTTGACGTTTGATTGTCCTTTAATAGGTGATGTTGGACCACATGATGCCACTTGTGGACGAAAGCTGGCGTGTAAAGTTTGAACGGGTTAGAGAAGATGGGTTCTCCAGGCTCCAAGGTCTGTGGGTATTACGGGAGATTGTCTTTCCAATCATTATGAAGCTTCTTACGGCATTATGCATTCCCTACGTCTTAGCAAGAGGGGTATTTCCAATATTCGGATACCCTTTAATTGTGAACTCGGCTGTCTACCGTTTTGCTTGGCTTGGATGTCTTATTTTCAGTTTACTCTGTTTCTGCGCCAAACGCTTCCATGTCTGGTTTACAAATTTGCACAATTCAATTCGTGATGATCGCTATCTTATTGGCCGGAGGCTCCACAACTATAGGGAAGACTCGGAGGAGAGACAGATTGATAACTCTGAGAACCAAGGCTTGTCTGGGAGTGGCAATGATCTGGACCAGAACAGCAGGGAAGTTGTGGATGTTGGGATGAGACAGAGACATGTTCTGCGCCAAGATGCTTAGTTATTAGTTAAGATTAGCCAAGCATTTAGAGAGTCTTCTGTTGCACATATGTGAAAAGTTATGACGCTGATGGCGCCTCCTTTCGAAGAAGAGACGGCCTGGTCTTTGGTTGGGGGGTTTGGTGGGGTGGCTAAATGCCGTGATATGAAGATGTCATGTATTGCATTTACTTTCCCAAAAACGTGGTGACATCTTTCTTTGTAGGAACTTTTGTTTTCTTGTTCGGTAGGACCAAGAGGTAATATGATGTCGATAATTAGTGTACCGAAATTGATTTACGTGTTTGTGTACCCCTTGTCCTTAAGCTCAGGATTAACTTGATTAAGGTATTTTGTATGGTGTTTATTACTTGATTCTCGTTTAAAACGCGCTGATCTGACTGACCTTGTGATTTGTAAGCTGCCGAATGCTGATATACAAACCACAATAATTTTAAGTACCTCTTTAGCTTTTGGACTCAATATATAAGTGATTTTTGGAGTGTTTTTTCTTGCACTTGTCGTCGCTTTGAAAACATAGTAGATCTGATTTTAAGCCAAGCACGAGGTAGATATGAACTACTCTTAGTTATGCCAATTACTGAAATTAAAATCCCGCTAACAAGTTTTTTGAAATGACTCTGATATGCAGACCTTGTCGACTAGATTTATTTCTAGTTTTAGTCGATATAAAAAAAAAAAGAGGGTTATTTCCATGAATGTTGCCGAGACCCCACCTGAGTTCAACTTGGTTAACTGGTAATACCGACATGTCGCGAGTTCTGATTTCATTTCATGTTCTTTCCTAATCCTTAAGTACAATGCAGAACTATGCAACACATTTGCATAATACAGAGAGAAAGAGACAAATTAGTATATTATTAGATTAGTTATTTATCGTACCGATAGATTAACTTTGTATATGCTCTTGATTCGGAATCTAAAAAATGGCCTTGTCAAAGAAACAACCGATAAGCTTTTGAAAAAAATGAGTTTTGATGCATTCTCTTCTATAGAGAACTCCTAACATCTTTGTTTTTGTCTTTCGCAATTCTTTTCCGATCTTAATTTCCAAGCAGCACTAGACATAATTATAAGATAATTAAACATATTGCTCCTAGAAATAGAAGCATTGTATGTAATAATGTTGTTAGAAGTCTGCCCTGAATAAACAAAAAAGTGCTGCATTTTACTTGTAGAAACACGTAACTATGAGAATGTTTTTCGCTTCAAACAACACAGGCTCATTAAGCTCTGGGAACCTCAACCACAAAGGAGAAGTAGTGAAAGATCAATCAGTCAAGGACAATGAAGCCAATTGCTCATCTTGTGTGAACTCCATGATTTCTTCTACAGCTTTAGCAACCATAGCTCTAAGTGATTCTGGTGACTCCAGCAAGATAAGAACTTCTACGTGATCCATTTCTAGAAGCTTTTCAGTCACTTTGCGTGCCCTTGCTTTTTCATGCTCAATCTCTTCAACCAATGGGTATAATGCTTCATCCAATCTCTGCAAGAACAAACTAGTCTCATCTTACTAGGTTTAATTCATTTAAAGTAGGCTGTATGAATTCAATGCAAGTCCGGTTGAGTGGTTGAGTCATGTATGTTGACCGTAAACATAATATTCTGTCATTGATGGAAAGTAGGGAGCAACGAGCGTAAAAGTTAACAGTTGAAGAAGAAATATCGAACCTTTCTCTGAACAGCAGGGGAATCATTGGCAAGTGAAGAAGCCAGACATTCAACAGACATTGATTGGGGTGCTTTACCGTTCTGAACTGGAACTCCGCCATTTTCACCAGGAATAGAACGTGTCCCTTCATTAGTAACTGGCGCTGGAACATGTTGGGGACGATATCCAGGGGTGAAATGGTGTCCATTTCCTCTAAATGGCATCTGCATTGAACAATTAAGCTCTAAGTGATGCATTTTGAATGCGAGAAAAAAGATTAAGAGGAAAACAATGAGCGGAAATGCTACTAACCGGTTGATACATCACTGGACCTGGTCTTGGAGTCTGCTGGAAAACACCATTTGGACGCTCACGCTGCTTCTCGTAGGGAACTGGAGGATAGAAAGTGTTCCGAATGGAAGGTCCAGGAGGTCTAATACCAGGAACAAAAGTTCGAGGATACACATATCCTTGTGAATGATGTCCAAATCCCTGGTAACCAATAAAAATCAAAGGAACAAATGTAACAAACCAGTCACGAGATACATATAGCACATAATTTTAGACAGGGAGGGAGCATCGTTACTTGTAATACTAAGTATATTGCACAATAATTTAAACTATACTTTCTTTAGACAATAAAAGAAGGTTCCTAATTACCATAGGAGGCCTTATAGGAGGTGGACCTCTTCCACTGAACATTGGTTGCCCAAGACCTGGAAGAGCAGGAGGGGATGGAGGTGACGGTATATGCGACAATATACTGTCAGACAAAGCCTTTAACCGTGCTTTTCTATCTTCCTTTTTTTCTGCAAGGGCGACGTAAAGAGGCCTCCTTCCTACTGATTTGCCGTTCATTGCTGAAAGCTATAGAAACAATTAAACAGACGAGTTTAAGTATTTTCCTTACTTTTAAGAAGCAAGATTTTTATTATAACTAGATTGAAGTAAACGAACTCACTGCTCTCGAAGCTTCCTGTGTAGTTGAAAATGCAACAAAGCCTGCCCCGGTGCTTCTTCCCTTTGGATCATACAGAACCTGTCAATGAATAACAAACATATATCACGTGCTCAATAATTAATATCCAAACAAATGTAACAATTAAACATCACATTGATTCAAAACTTTCCACTACCTTGGAGGATGTTATGGTGCCAAATGGAGAGAACAAATCCTTAAGCATACCATCATTTATATTATAACCCAAATACTTAATGTACAGATTTCTTTCACCAAATTCTTGCTCCCTTTCGTACTTTGTTTGGGCTCTTGCAACATACCACTGTTTGCTGTCAAATACTTTTCCGTTTAGCGCTTCCACGGACTTAACAGCATCCTTGTGATTCACAAAGTTGACAAACCCAAAGCATTTCGAAGTTCCATCTTCATGTCGCATCAATGCCACGCTATTGGTTAGTCCAAACTCACCAAACCTTGTCTTCAAATACTCTTCGGTTGTTTGATCAGAAAGGTTCTTTACAAACACATTAGTATACTTGCTCTTGTCAATGGCCTGTTCCCTTTCTTCTTTGCTTTTAAAAGGCACCACGTATAATTCCTTACCATGTAAAACCATGCCGTTTAGCTGTTCGATGGCTTTTTGGGCAGCTTCTTTGCTAGTGTACTGCACATAACCATAGCCCTTTGGCTGACCAGAACTATTTGTTTCTACGGTTGCCGAAATAATTGTACCGAATGAAGAAAATTTGCCAAATAAAGCTTTATGGTCGATTTTTTTGTCCAAATTCTGCATGAATAGGAACAAAGTATGATATGACGGAAAGCAAAACAAGTAATGAAACTTGGATTAAAGACATGTTTGAAGTTTTGGAAGTTCAGTATGAATAAAGTGAGAAATTAAGAGTAATAATAAATACCTTCACAAATATATTTGCAGCAATACTTCCACGCAAACTAGTGTGTAGGTCAGAATATGACAGGCTAATGCACTTTCCCTGAAGGAGAGTGAAGTTGAGCTCCTCTAAAGCTTTTGCAGCTACGATCGTATAAAAAAATTTAAGGTCATAATAGGTACAAAGGAAGGGTTACCAAAAGAAAGACATAATTTTGCATGCTAATACAATAACTTTTTACGTACATCTACTTATACGACAAGTTGATGACGAGTGCATCCAATTATTCACAAAATTAATGGTGGAATCATGATCATGATCGAAGATAAACAAGAATTTACATATGGTATATAATTGTGCATATATAGTATGTACCATCTTGTGGATTGGTGTAGTTGACATAACCAAACACCGCTATCGTGCCGTCTGTGGAATTATGAGCCATACAGATTTTGACGGTAGTCACATTGCCTTTCTCCTTAAACAGACGGCTTAACTCTTCTGCCGTTACCGTCAAGTCGAGTTCTTGGATGTGAAGTGCAGTGAGTGATCGTGCTGCCGAGGTTGGAATTTTTGCTTCCATGTCGTGTCGTAAAAGTGATAATGAAAAATATGTAGTAGCCAAGTTTGGTCCATATTATAATATTTATATAGAAGCTACGTAGGTTTTTTAAAACAAATCAAAGAGTTGTTTATTTGAATTGGTGTTCTAAAGGGACTAAGTTTTCTTTACTCCAAGACATAGGCAAGAACTCCTTGTTGATTAGGAATTATATACCAAAATAAATTTAAGATATTTTTAATTAAATACCGAAATTCATATTAAATCTAACCCCACACGGTTTTAGTGACGTTACCTCAATATAAAATCTGGTGTAATATATACTATCAAACAAGATAGGGTAAAGGAACATAACATTACCTTCGTACTGTTTTTGATCGTTTTGAATTGGGTATTATCCCGAAAAAAGAGACTTATAATATAAAAAGTAGCAAACAACTCACACATGAACAAATTCAAGAAATAGAGAAAATAAATAATTATTTATTAATAATTTAACTTATATTCCATTATATAGGAATTTTTCTGTTGTCTTTCTAATCTTTATAACATTCAACTTTGTCGTTTCTTCAAACTTAACCGATAGATACAAGTTACGGATATATCTAAAGGTTAATATAGTTTCTTTTACTTCGTACCAGTAAGTTTTACTAAAAAAAAAATAGTCAAGTAATACTAATTATATGTATTAGAAAGAATTGTTTAAGCACAAATAAAATGATAAAAAGAATACGACAGTTGTTTTTCAATGTTTCACAATCTTTTTATCATTCATTTGTGTCATGTATACGTTTTATTGTTACTGGATTAAAGATATCCTCTTTCAAAGTAACTGGATTGTCTTCATGACTTTTATTTTGGTATTTTGAAAAAATATTATTTATGTTTATGATCAATTAAATAATTAATATTTTCTTGTTTTGTCCTTATTTTTATGCAAGGGAAGAGAATAAGGTAATAATTGTTTTCTTTAATGAAAATATTTGAATAATAATTAACCTAAAATAACTTACAATTATACCCTACCTAATGACAAACTTTTGTATCCAAAGGTAAATAAGTAAATCAAAAAATTGGTCTCAACATGCCATCACATTACTTCCTTTATATAATAGTATAGTTTCTCGTTTTACACATAAGTACTCGCGTTCTTTTTTCATGTTAAATGGCACACTCGGACATATAAAGTTGAATTCTACATATAAGATCTAAACCTAAACATAAATATGAGAAGATATTATTAAAAAAAGCACAATATAAATTGAACAGGTGAAATAATGTAATCAGAGCTAATTCAAATTTAAGGTTTAACTGTTTAATTTTCGTGTAAATTAAATGACAAGACTAAAATTAAAAATCAAAAGTTTGATATATATATATATATAATACCATTTTCTTTATGTAAAAAGTAATACATAAAGTAATTTAGTAGATATAACATTAAGGTGGTGTTTGCAAACTCTTTTTTAAAAAGCTCAATCTCATAGTTTAAACAAAACTTGTACAAATTGTATAAGTCATAAAAGCTCAATCTCATAGTTTAAACAAAAATTGTACAAAATTGTATAAGTCATAAATTGGTGGTGTTTAACATAAAAATATAAAAGTTAAAAAAAAATCTATAAAATATTTATACATAAAAAACTACCACAAGCTAATAAAATTGGTGGTGTTCATTGTTATTGTTCGTTCATCGGAAAAGGTGCAAATTCTCTAACAAAAATAAGTACATTTTTTACTTTAACTTATCAACCAAACACTCCAAAAATTATTAATTCAATTAAAAGTTAAATAATTAGCTTATGAGTTTGCACACCAAAATACCGCAATGATATCTAAACACAATGGAGAAATCAAATTTGAAATACAAACAGGTTGGATTTTCTTTCGGGAGCAACTGATAACCTCTTCCTGTTACGAAATAATAGTCAAAGCTTTTTCTAAACAAATCCCCTGAGTATGTCAAGTGGACTTCTGTCTACGTTAATTGAAATAAAATATGTGGATGCCGGAAACTGTTGCACACAAAGGTGCACAGTGCAGTAAGATAACTAATCATTTCGATATCCTTGTGCGTAAACTAGTACTCCTATCGAATACCAACAAAGATGTTAAACCTGACCAGTATATCCTGCATTACAATTAGTGAAGAAGCATGGCATAACACAGTATTATCGGAAACCAGATGAAACCTTACGAAACCACAAAGACTTAATCCGCACAAAATCTCACAATAGATAAAATAAATATCCAAATCCAAAGCAATTAAATATCGGCAAAAAGTACTCGTCTCCACGAGTTTTGAAATCCTAACGTATCAAAAAACATCACAGAAACTTATCCCAAGAATTTTTATCATATTCTAGCACGATAACGTCTCCAAAACGTACTCTCGTGCAGGCTTTTTATTCTTAGCTTCTCACTGGACATTATCCAAGTGATGATCATTCGCTCAATGACAGTGAAGCTAACTGGTCTGCAGGGCTGCCACCACCCTGTTGCTGAGACACATTCCTAAGAACGTCCATCGCCTCTGCAACCTTAGCTTTCAGAGCTTCTGGCGACTCCAACAAATGCAGAACCTCTGTCTGATCCATTTCCAGGAGCATGCCAGTCACCTTAGCTGCATTTTCGGGCTCCAGCTGCTCTACTAATGGGTATAAGCTTTCTCCCAATATCTGCCAATCAGGAGCAGGGTCATAACCCAGGCAAGCAAACACACAGTTATAATGTCACCTAGAATATTCCTAGAGTACGACATGAGTTATGCTATATTTACAAGGACAAATTTACCAAGTTATATTCAGTTAGCTTATGAACATGAATGCAAAGATCTGAATTAATGTACCAAAATAATTTCAGACAATGTTCTTAATGATGTGCTGGACATGTTTCGGAGCAGTAAAGAATGAAAACAAAAACAAGTATTCGCCGAGGAAGAAAAATTATGTCTGGGTACTCCCATAATTTTGTGTCTAAGAACTTGAAACCAGCAAACAATTAATTCAAGGTTTATTCATTTCTGCAGCACAAGTCTACTGGCTGCCTTATGCAAAAGACAGATTATAAGAGCTCAAAAGAAGAAAATTAACGAGAGGGCAGTCATCAGGTGTTAGTTAATGTTATCAAAGTTTGCAAGTGAAAAAATTATTTTACAACTAGTAGCATTTAAGAGAGACCGTATATAGCAAGAACAGCTAAATATGATACTACTCCTCTTTGGTAGCAGAAGTATATAACACCTGTGCAACTACTTGCTCAAATATAGATGAATGTGGAAAGAGAGTGTTATACTACAATTATACTCACACAGAACTTTATAAAGGCACAGTACAAAAGAAAAAACTCACCGTCCTTTGCTCAGTAGGGGAAGCATTTGCAAGCGCGGATGCCAAAGCTCCAATGGGAATAGGCTGAGACATTCCGGCATCGCGCACTGGCATGCCTCCCATCACACCTTGAAAAGAAACATCAGGCATGTTGCGTCCAGGAGGATACCTATGGCCACGTCCCCTTGGAACCATCTGTACAAAGGAAACCACTATATAGTAAAAGAAAACATCCACAACAAAAAAATGAAGTTAAAAGTCAACAAACCTGATGCTGCATTACTGGAACCTGCTGTGGACCCTGTTGCATTGGGCGCCTAACACCAGGTCGTGGACCTTGCTGCCCTTGTTGCATCATAGGCATAAACATGTTTGGCATGAGAGGCCTCATACCGGGAACAAGTTGCTGTTGATAACCAAATCCAGGCTGAAGAAAAATACAACATATTAGAAATATATATAAAATATCTAGTTACAAATTAGTCTTAATCTCATTCATCAGGATATTGGGCTTGTATGATATTGTGAAGAAAAGATTCAGGCCGGGGACTGTCTTTGGAAACTACTTGAAATGAAGAGAAGTGAGAGAAATGACAGTGCACTGCATCATGATCACTAACTTGCAAAACGATGATCGTTAATCATACCATACTGCATTCACAACAAAAAATTATAGTTGTATAATACAACCAGTAATCCAGGTTTGCATAAAAATATAAATTTGAGATTTCTATTATCGTCTCAAAACTCCAGGTAGACATTAGACGACTTAACCATAAATTAGCAAAGTGAAGAAGAGTACTTGGGGAGGAATCATTGCTGGTGGAGGTTGTCCATAGAACATTTGCTGCCCTAGACCAGGACCCCCAGGAGGGTACATCGCCATGCGAGGAGCAACAGCAGGCACCATTGCAATTGGTCTTGGCTGAGAAAATTGAGCCTGGATAGATTGATTAGTGGGTCATCAGTTTCATGTTAACAAAATTTACAAGGTATAGACCAAGAAGATGAGTATAAAGATCACAAGCACTGAGTAAACTACACTTATTTATTTAATGATTCAGACAGGAACGTCATTTAACATAAAATATATCATTTTCCTCGTCGAAAGGTGTCAAGATAATACATTGAGTGGGCTAAATAAACATTAAGAATACCTGTAATCGTGCTCTTCTGTCTTCTTTCCTCTGGGCAACAGCAACATACAGTGGTTTGTTTGCAATCAACTTCCCATTCATTTCCGAAAGCTATAAAAGAAAACAAACATCAACATTCATTCTTAAGAAATATAAAGACAGTAAACGAAGAGGCAGATCAGTGAACTCACAGCTCTAGCAGCTTCTTCAGGTGATGAGAAAGCGACAAAACCTGATCCTCTGCTTATTCCTCTTGGATCTTGCATCACCTGTACAAATATTTGATAATCTGTGTATTAGCTATACGACGTACAGAGCTAATCAAGTTTAATTAGAGATGCTAACTTCAAAGAATATTGCAAACCTTGCATGATGTTATCTCACCAAATGGAGAGAACAATTCCTTCAGCTTATCATCCCCAATGGTATCATCAAGATTTTTGACATACAGATTTGATCCTTGTGATTTGTCAACTGCTTCCTTGACAGTTTGCTCGAATCGCTGTTTCAGTTGGAGCTCTCTCTCAGACTTCTTTTGGGCTCTCCCAACATACCATTCCTTGCTATCAATTTCTTTTCCATTAAGAGAATCAACAGCTTTAGCAGCATCATCTGCATTCTCAAAGTTAACAAATCCAAAACATCTCGATGACCCATCCTCGTTTCTCATCACTACTGTGCTGGTGATTGTTCCATATTCACCAAACGCATTCTTAAGGTCCTCCTCAGTCGTTGATTCAGATAAATTCTTCACAAACACATTAGTAAATTTTGTCTTGTCAGAAGACATTTCCCTTTCTTGCTTGCGAAGGAAGGGCCCCACATAGACTTGTTTGCCGTTCAATAACATGCCATTGAGCTTCTCAATAGCACTCTGGGCAGATTCCTCGCTGGCATATTGGACAAATCCGTAGCCCATTGATTGACCAGAAGCATCTGTTGCAACTTTGCAAGAAAGAATGGCACCAAAGGTAGAAAAAGTTTCATGTAGGGCTTTGTGGTCGATTTCCTTATCCAAATTCTACAAAAAACAAATCCTAGATCAATCCAAGACACCAGTTTACTGTACAAAATTAAACAAGGATAAAAAGCAGTACCTTAATAAATATATTCCCAGCACCAGTCCTGCGTACACTTGGGTCCCGGTGGGAATACATTACCCTAATTGGTTTCCCATTGAGAGGAGTAAAGTTTAACTCCTCCAATGCCCTGTCAGCTATGATAATTAACACAGAGAAAGAAGTTTTAGGTAAGAGGGAAAGTATAACAAGTGTAAGAGTCTCTATAGCTATTATAGAAGAACTAAGACAAGCAATCTATTTCACAATTCTAAGAAACATATGCAACCAACTGAATCGAGTACGTACCAACGGGGCATAATTTGTGGCAAAAATATAAGAAAGTAAATCATCATGACCCTTAAATACAACAAGATTTCTCATCAAATAGACATATATTGTGGCAACGAGGACATAAGAAACCAATTTATCGTGATCCTTATATTCGGATACAACTTGAATGTCAATTAGATAGACATACAAGCATTAACAAGTATATATAGTACAATAAGAAGAATCCACTCATACATCACGTCATTAGTACAAAAATGCATACGTTCTACTACTAATGAAGGCAGTCCCTAAAATAGATGATAGCATTCCAATTTTCAGTGCGATAAACACACTCGTCATGTAATGATTCATCATTCTGTTGAAACTGATGCGTTTAGCCATAAAAACACGACATTAGGCCAGAAGAACTGCTCACTGCCTATACTCAAAACTATCTACATTTTGCATGTCCAAGTTTCTCAAAAGTAACACGGCATAAATTTCACCCACAGTACCAATTACGACAAAGTTCAAATACGATTATATCAGCGACAAACAATACAATACGCAGAGCATTCATCACAAACACACAAATCCTCGACCTAATTAAAATACAATAGGTACAAAATGAGACACGTACCATCCTGAGATTTGCTGTAGTTGACATAACCGTACCCCAACGAGAGGCGGGTAGTCAAATCCCTACAAACCCTAACCGACACGACCTCACCAATCTGACTAAACAGATCGTAGAGCTGCGAATCGGTGACATTTGCTTCGAGATCCCCGACGTAGAGCGACGTCACCACAGGGCCAGCGACGGCACCAGTCGAAGCTGCATTGCTCATCTGCACCTGTGGCTGTACCTGAACCTGAGCCGCCATTTTTTTAGCTTTTCTTTTTTCTTCTTACTTCTCCTAATCAAGCGCGCTTCTTCCCTCTCCTCTTTTATTGTAACAATAAAAGAGAAATACGCATAAGAGAGCAAAAGCGATAAGGAAGAAAAAAACACACACTTTTTTCTGGTTTTTGGTTTATAGCGAAAATGAGGAGAGGGAAGTGTAACGGATAAGCCGGATATCCGACGGAAGGGGAGGAGGCGTCGCCGGTAACGACGTTCGTCGGAGTAGTGGGTAAGAGCGGCGGAGAGAGTATATTTGGAGGGCAGGTTCAACTGCGCACTGCAGAAATGCGGAGATTTTCGGGCGGCGGTTTTTATACGGGCGCGAGAGGTGAGGATCACCTGTTCCTGGACTAACCCTAGCGATCATGCACCGGGTGATGTGGGCCGTAGGATTTAAGGGTTAGTGGCTTCCCATGAGGGTTTATTGCAACGATGACGTGGTCTTGTGCTAGCTGTAGCCTGTAAGACAGAAAGCGTGCTCTTTTTTTTAAATGGAGTTGTAAAATGAACAAATTAAACTAAACCACCTGGGTTCTTTTTTTATTGGGAAAAAGCTTATCCGGTATTAATAGGGTAGTATTGACAATGTGAGTGTTGATAATGTTTTTTGAATCGGATCAAAAATAAAAACACTATAATTTTATATTGGATAAAAGGTAGATTCATAAAATCTTCTTCACTGTTAACAAACTCTTTTACACCAACTTATTAATGCTATACATGCCAAGTGAGTGTCGGATAATAATATGCATAACATCGAGTTGAACATAGAATCGACCACTTCACAGTTACAAATTCGGTTCAATCAAACCTATTGAATCGATATATTATTGTTTGTATTTGATAATCGATTGGTTGCACTACTATGAGTTGTGTTTTTCTGCTTTTTATCTTTCTTAGAACTTTTTCTTCGATCGCTTAACTTTCAGCGACAAATGAGTATTAGAGGAAGAGTCACCCTAAGGACCCGAGTGTGCCCGGGCCTGGGTAAATTCTTAACCCAAGTTATTATTTATAACTTCTATCATAATATAAATAGAAAATCATCCCAAATTTAATTAATAAAAGACCATAAAAAAGTAATCTAACATAAATTAATAAAAGAAGTCGAGAAAAATTATAATCTAACATTCTATATATCCTCAAGCCCAACAACAATTATATTATGTCCTCAAAATAAAAGGTCCACCTAAGTGTGATTTAAAGACAAAAGACTAAATAGCAAATTTCTACCAGAGATAATGGCCAACTTGTTAGTGCTTAAGTTAACTGTTTGGTTCATTTGAATCACCAAAACGACGTTATATATAAAGGGCTAATATTGTGTTATGTGCCAACAACACGACCCCAGCGAAGTGTCATGTTTTTTTTTTTAAGCGCCAAACGGCAAATGCATTAATGCAAGTACGCCCATAGTGTTAGATACATGACTGAAACACAAAAACACTAACAAGACTTAAACACAAGAACTAGGGAATTCCATATTGGTGTACGCATTGCGAGCTAGCATATGTGCCTCACTATTAGCCTCGCGATAATCCCATCGAAAGACAAACTCTTTCCTATTTCGACACATCTCCCTAACCTCGCGCACAATGTTCAAAATTTTCGCTCCGTCTTTGTTGTACGTAAGATCTGTGATAACACTTAGATTATCGCTCTAAAGAATCACATCCATCCACTGCATATTCAGCGCCAACCTTACTGTCCAACGAGCTGCGAGAATTTCAATAACCAAAGGGTCAAGTAATGTTGAATATCTTCGTCTAATCCAAGCCAAAACTGTAGCCGAACTTTCCCAAGCGATCACACCCCATTCTACACGTATTTTGGTCTTGAAAGCATGGGCCATCGAAGTTCACCTCTACCGTGCTACCAACAGGAGGTTCCAGACTAAAACTGACTGTGGATTCTCCTTGAGGGACTGCCCAGAATTTGCAGCAACCCATGCCGCCTTGAAGCCACGAGCAAAAGTAACAATATCCTCCGAACTTGAAACTCCCTCGCCTACGACAATCCGGTTGCGACTAGCCTAGAGCGCCCAGCAAATAATAGCTATTTCCATCAGCTCAATTCAACCGCGCATGCCTTTATTCGTTGCAGCCAGGTAAGCACGTCTTCCTCTTCCCGAATCATGATATTATTTGGTAAATACGATAAAGCCCATACTTGGCATGCAACATGGCAAGTGAAAAAACAATATTTACCGTCCTCGTTACCAGTTACCACAAAAGAAAATCTGACATAGATTATCAGAGACAACCTTTCTTCGCACCAAGTTTCCTTTTGTTGGTAGGCTATCCGTGCAAAGTCTCCATACAAATATCTTCACCTTATTCGGACACTTGAAACTCCAAATAATCTTCCACGGCTTCGCCCTCGACCCCCATCACTCGATGTTGTGCGATTCTGTTTTTAGGAAGTCCCCAATCAAGAATTAGGTGATACGCACTGAAAATTTTCCACTCTTCTTTAATGCCATACAATTTTATCCTTCGTGTCCCGATGTACCAACGGAATGGCTAAAATCTCAGTCGCATCTTCCTTGAAAAAAATCTCATGGACCAGCCCCACGTTCCAGCCCCACGTTTCGGCATCCATTAAGTCACTTACGGCATTGGCTTCGCACTCTACATGTCTTGGCGAGAAAACTCGAAAAAGTGATGGTCTTGAAATCCATTTGTTTGACCATATAGCGATCGACCTCCCATTACCAACCCGCCAACGGAATCCCTTTTCAAGAATGTGTATCATCTTCCAAATTGCACCTCCAAGAAAACGACGGATTGTTCCCAACCTTGGCTTCCAAAAAAGAGTTGTTCGAAAAATATTTTGCTTTAAAGATTTGCCCAACTAAACTATCGGGAGATGTGAATATCCTCCAAGCTTATTTTGCAAGTAACGCCAAATTGAAAGCCTTCAGATTCCCAAAACCCATGCCACCTTCTTTTTTCCCAATACATAACTTTTCTCATGCCACCTAATGGATTTTATTACTTGAGTCTCTACCCCCACCAAAAAATACATATAAGAGATTCAAGTTCCTCTACAAGATTGTCGGGGAGTCTGAAGCAACTTATTACAAACGATGGAATAGCTTGGAAAACTCATTTGATGAGAACCTCATTTCCCGTGCTCGAGAGATTTTGACCACCCTTCAAACCTTGCATTGTCTTCCATAGTCGGTCGGGGATATATACAAATAATTATTTCTTTGATTTTCCCACAACCGATGGAAGGCCAAGATATTTTTCGTTCTTCTGCGCCACTTCGAAGAGTACCTCGTGACTCCGCCTCACTTGTAAGCGCTGAAAAGCCTCACAAACAAGTAAGAACAGATAAGGAGATAAAGGATCCCTTTGTCGAAGCCCCCTCTCGGGGTAAAAAATCATTTGATACACAACCATTAATGATAACAGAATAGGAAACCAAACGCACTCCTAACAGTAAAAGGTTTTAACTCTTCTTTTGTGAGTCTGGTGATGTTAGGAGTGTGTTCGGTTTCCTATTCTATTATCATTAATGGTCGCGTATCAAATGTTGTTTTACCGTTACTAAGGTGTCTCAGATTGGCACAAAACTTCATTGAAATCCCCAACATAAATCCATGGCTTCGAAGAGACGGTTCTGAGGTATCGTAACAATTCCCACGTGATCTTCCATTCGCTCCATTCGATCCCCCATAAAAACCAGTAAAACGCCATTCAAAACCTCCATCTGGTAGTTAGACGAGTGCATCAATATGATAGGACGACATGCTCATAAGGTGTACGACAACATCTTTCCTCCATAATAAGGCGAGCCCCCCAACTTCCCTTTAGAATCCACAGAAACCCCGAAGTACCCAAGTTGTTGCTTAATACTAGCAATTTTCCTCTGTGTACACTTAGTCTCCATCAAGAAGACTAAGGTGGGACGATGTCTAGAAACAGGGTTTCTAAGTTCTCGAACTGTCCAAGGGCGCCTCACACCCTGGCAGTTCCTTATGAGAATACTCATTGGGCTCGACAGGGTTGCACCGCAACCTGTGTCGTTGTAGATGTCTCATAAATCTCGAGCATGGAGTTTGTCCCTTTCTTTTTTTGTGTCGCCCGCTGCTCAAATGTTCGCTTGTAAGGAGTAATCTATGGACTTGGAGTGTTTGAGGAGTTTGTGTCTAGTTTCATTCGGCGACCCAACGTGTTTTTTTTTGCAATAGCTTCCTTCCCGCCCTTTCTAATTAACTCACTGGTCCTTGACGTCTCGGAATTATTTGCCACAGTTGTGTTATTCGTTATGTCCCAAGAACAATACCTCTTGACCCAAAACTCATACTCAAAAGATCCCTATTACCCTTCTCACTTCCCATTCCCTCATTTGTTTCCTCATCCCTTAGCGAAGTGTCATGCGACTCATCCATTTAGTGGATTAAATTGTGATATTTTATTATTTCAATTATGCATTATATTATGTAATTTTAGTTATGGTTACTAATTATTATTATCTTGTAACCACTAATGGATGTGGTAGTAGTGTGTAGTAGTAGTTAGTAGCGGCAGTTTAGCGTCCATTATTATTTATCCTTACTAAGGAAGTTGTAACTAACATCAAAATAATTATTACTTAAAGTATTTTAGCAAAAATGTGTTCTTTCTATTCATCACCAGAAACTTGAATAAGCTTATCACATTGATATAATTATTATATAGGATGGGAAATACAGTTTATGACATGGGTCTGGATTAAATTACCAATGACTACAGATCAACATCTTCAATTAACAAACATTCAAATAGAAATTTTTATTACCAACGCTTCTACAAAATTGTGAAAAACACCATGCAGTGTGTTTGTCCATGAGAGTTTGTTACAAATCAATCAAGTGAGTGTTCGAGGCGCGGATTGGTCTTTTATATAGAGGAGCTGAATTACAAATGGTCAATTTTGGAACTGAAACAAAAATTAAATTACAAACTAATTTATCAACTTAATTTAGAAAATAGCTAAAAGAGGAACTGGCAGTTAACACCTTTAACAAACTTTCAAATTCTTTCCTGAAATGGAAAGAATTTGTTTGATGAGTTAAGACTTCCCGTAAGAGGGGCGTGTATGTCCAATAAGCCCATCTTGGACATCATAGTTGTAAATGGTCGTGGAGACAAACGTTTAGCCAATATGCTTGTAATCTGTGAGCATTTTGAATGTGCAGAACCTTGATTTATTCTTGTTGAACATTTTCTATGACAAAAATAACAATCTATTGGATATGTTTTGTTCTTTCATGTTGTACATGATTAATGTCATTGCACTCTTATTGTCTGTAAAGAATAGAGGAGTGCGGTTATGCTAGATAAAAAGGTCTTTCCACAAATGTTGGAGCCAAAGCACTTCACAAGTGTTGGTAGCAACTGCTATGTACTCTGCTTCTGTTGAAGAACTACTAACAGTAGGTTGCTTCTTTACTTTCCAGCAAATCAGATATTCTCCTAGATAGATAGCGTAACCAGTGATGCTTCTCCTAGTGTCAACAAAGGTAGCCCAATCACCGTCACATAAGGCCTTGAGATGAGATTTTGTTGAAGATGAGTAGGATAATCTTTTTCCTGGATTATTTTTTATGTATCTAAAGACTCTGTGGGCAAGTGTTAAGTGAGATGTTGTAGGTTGGGACATATGCTTAGTTAAAGCCTCGATGTTGAAATTGAGATTTAGTCTGGTAATGGTGAGATAAATGAGTCTATCAACCAGTTTTCTGTAAATGTTGGATCATGGAACATAGGAGAATCTCCATATTTGAATTTGGTGGAGGATTCCATGGGAATGGAGCTTGGTTTACAACCAACATAACCTGCCTTTGTAAGGATATCAATAGCATATTTGCGCTGGCAAATGTTGATCCCTTTTTGGATTCTTGCAACTTCAATTCCAAGTATATACATGAGAAAAGGTATCAATTAGTCTAATCTCTCTTCTTTAATATAACTTTTAGCCACTAGTCTTGCCTTATGTCTCTCAATTGAGCCACCAGACTTGTGTTTGATCTTAAAAACCCATATACAACCTATGAAGTTGTGATTAGGAGGTTGGTCAGTAACGACCCATGCAGGGGCGAAGGCAGGAATTTACAAGAGGGGGGCGAGATTATGACAAATATTTTTTTATTTAATTAAAATAATAATGTAAATATAAAATAATTTTTTATTAACGATAATAAATTTTTGCTTTAAAAAAATCATGTACTTGTTCATTAACTAACCAATAATATTTGAATTGTACATGTTTACAAAGTTGTTGAAGCATCCAATCGTCAAAGTCAAAGCAAATATATTAAGCATATCATCAAAATAATAAATATAACTTTTTCAATCTCGAAAAAAACATCCAATCTCGTCAAAACAAATATATGAAGATGAAAATAAGTAATGTCAAACATTGTTTTACATAAATATTAAGTAATCAAAATCACCTAGGCACTTTAAGTTTTGATTTACGATGCTTCATACTATCAAACTTGTCAATAATTGAATCATCATCAAAACTCTGAGCAATTTCTTTTGCAATATGCATAATGAGACTACTAGATAAGAAATCGTCTTCCATTTTATTTCGCAATCTTGTCTTCACAAACTTCATTGCCAAAAATGCACGTTCAGATGTTGCCGTAGAAATCGGAAGAACCAAAATAAGTCGAATCAACCTATCAACAAGAAAGTAAATCTTCGACTTTCCAGTTGTTGATAACACTTCACACAATTGTGAAATTGTTGCGCCATGTTGAAAACTAGTATTCCTTCGGACATCCACGTCAAAAAGCTCCAATTGGTAATAAGTAACTTTTCTTGATCTGTAAAATCACGAGGATAGAACTTCTCAACTAGCCTGCAAACTTTATTTATATCAAAGTTTTTAAAGCCATATTTGGGATCTAAAGTTGAACTCAACTGAAGTAACTCCATAGCATCTTCATTGAACCTATACTACATCTCTTGTAAGATGTTATCAATCGTCCAGTTAAAGATATCAACTCGATAATAATGTTCCAATGTAATAGGATTACCTTTCTTAGCACGCCCTTTACTAGATCGAAGAGGACCACTCATATCAGGTACATCAATCTAGCGTTTCTCACAGAAAATCTTCACCTTTTCACACAACTGAGCCCATCCACCTTCTCTGATTTTTTGAACAATTTCATTTGTGTTTGTTACTGTATCAATTGCATGCAAAATATCTAGAGACTTATCCTGCAAAATCCGACAAAGCAAATTTGTCTTTCCCAATAACTCTATTAGAAAATGCAATATAACCACAAATTCATATGACATCATTACATCATAAGCTCCATCAGCTGCTGCTTTTGAGGATACGACCCCTTTATCATTTATAATCTCACTCAGAACTACAAGAGTAGAATCAAACATCTTGAGTAAACTATGAAGAGAATTCAAATGAGATCTCCATCTAGTATCACATGCACGTTGTATGTTGCCAACTTGATTTTTTCCTGTCCCAGTTTCAAGCTCATCAGATGAAATCAATTCTGCTATTCGAAGAGACTGTGCAAGATGCAATTGATCATGACGTTTTGAAGAAGAACCAACCGCATTAATAATAGTGTTCAGATGTGATAAGAAATGTTCAACAGGGATCACACCATGAGTTGTTGCCACTAATATCAACTGCAAACGATGAGCAAAGCAATGGATGTAGTATGCGTAAGGACATTCACTCAAAAATAAAGCTTGCAGTCCATTCCATTCCCCACGCATGTTACTAGCACCGTCATACCCTTGCCCTCGGATATTTTGTACACTGAGATTATGAAAGGAAAGAACGTCACATATTTTTTTCTTTAATGTAGGTGACTTAGTATCCTCAACATGAACTATTTCATAGAATCTTTCTCGCACAACTCCACTTTTATCAACGAATCTCAAAATAATAGCCATTTGTTCTCTTTTTGATTCATCACGAGATTCATCAACAATAATACAAAACTTTCCATCACCAATTTCCTCTCGAATAACTCTCTGGATTCGTCTAGCATAGATAGACAAGATCTCCTTTTGAATTGTAGAAGAAGTATAAGTAGCATTTAAAGGAGCTTCTTTAAGACATAAATCCACTTCTTTGTTGTAAGAAGCCGTATGCTCATGAATTTCTAGAAAATTACCACGATTACGTGAGCTGACACGTTCGTCGTGACCTTTAAATGCAAGACCTTGGAATGCACATAACTTTACCACATCCACGGAAAGTTTGAGTCTAAGCCTATTTTTTGCCACTAAATCAGAAGAATGTTTATCCATCATCTTGTCAATATGTTGGAGTGAGTTCATCATATCCTCACATTTTCTTACCGCAATCTTATGTGAAGAATTAGGAGAACATCCTTCATGTATTAAAAAAGCACAATCTTTTCCCTCGTTCACTTTTTTTCAAGATTGAAATCCATTAACAACAAAAGCATTCGACCCATAAACAGTTGATGGATTTCCAAACACATAACATTTCAGACAATAAGCAGCGTTCTTCGTAGGAGACCACTGTAACCAATCAGGAAATAAGTCGTACCAAGAACTAAGAAACCTTCTACCATATTTATCAACAAGTTCAGGTTTTTTTCTGACTCTACTTTATAAGGGCCAAGTTTCAAATAAAGTCGTCTAACTTCATCTTTCTTATTTGATGGATATTTCCATATCATTAAACGCTTACCTGGATCTCGTTCAATATTGATGTTTGCTTCTACATCAACCCTTGGAGTTTCCCTTTGAGGAGAATCCTCTTGTTCAACTTGAGATTGATGAAGATTTATAACTTCGAAAGGAGTCTCATCAACATCGGGATTATTTGTCACATCTCGAACTCTTTAAGAGTCAATTTTTCTTTTACTTGTTTGTCCAAAATCTGTAATAACAACCGAAAGTATATTATTAGTCTCATGAGAAACCATGTAACTGTTCCCATCTAAATCTAATGAAACTCTTTAACAACTTATAATAACAAAAGATACAATTAACAATTAAACAATGCCCATATCCATTTCATGCCTTTAAAATTGACTCTTAAATCATAATACCTTTAAAATTGTCATTTACGAAAGTAGATTGAGATGCAAAACAAAATTAAATATCAACAAATTAAAGAGACAACACATCGTATAAGCACCAATCTAGATAAAAAAACACTAAACGTAAATCCAATTAATTCCTGGTTATAAACGTTCAAATAAAATCTCTAGAATATGATAAATCTCTAAAATATGACAAAACAACATACTAAAGGAAAAGTTCATTAATTAAAAAACTTTAGGAAAACACAAAACAAAGTAAAGATAAAAAAAAGAGGATGCGCAGGCGCAAGCAACACTTACAGTTGATTTGCAGAAGAAAAAAAAAGAGGATGTGCACTATGTCTCTTTCACCTTTCACCTTTCAGCCGGCTGAAAAAAGGAGACCTTGGATTGATTTTTTTTTTTTAATCAATCCAAGCCTATTTTGTATTGATGTGGGCTGAACTTTTTTTTTTTATTCTTTAATTATTTTGTATAGATGTGGGCTACCTTTCTTTAATCAATCCAAGGAGGCAAGCCATTCTGGAAG
This sequence comes from Linaria vulgaris, assembly GCA_948329865.1. Lineage (NCBI taxonomy): Eukaryota > Viridiplantae > Streptophyta > Magnoliopsida > Lamiales > Plantaginaceae > Linaria > Linaria vulgaris. The sequence goes on along the minus strand of OX415249.1, from coordinate 113,542,326 downwards.
CCCAAATCTAATGCCGGGGGGGGGGGGGGGGGGGGGTAATAATATATACTTCATATATATATAATTTTTTTTTCTTAAAATGTTGGGGGGTGCAGGTGCACCCCCATGCACCCCTGGACCCATGTATTGAGAGGGACCCATGTATTGGTTTTCTCAAGAGCAGTTAATTCTAATTTCATAGCTTCTTGCAATTCAGGAAATTTGCTTGCTTGGGAATATGATTTAGGTTCACTAGTTGTTGAATGGGGCCAGTGAAGGCACTGTGACTAGTGGGAGATCTGATCAGCTTGTTATATGTCATGCAAATGTTAGCATTATGCAATGATGAATGTAGAGAATATATAGTCATATGCATTAAGATAAACAAGAGTAGCTTTTTGTCTATTTGACTTTCCGAGAGGAATATTAATCAAATGAGGAATACTTAACTGATCATAGTGATTAATGTTAGAAGGTTCCTCAAGAGATGTGGTGTCAGGTTGGACAGTAGGCTCTGTCTCTTCAAGAGTGATAGTTGGTTTCCTTCTCGTGGAGTATCTTCAAGATCCTAAGAAGTAATAAAATTGTATGTGCACAACTTTGCCAGAGTGTTAGTGACAAAAGTAGTATTTTCACATGCATTTTGCTTAAATGGAAAATGCTTTTCACAAATGATTACATTTCTGGAGACAAATGGCATCACAGTTGTAGACAAGTAAATTTTGTCTACTCCAATTAAATATTAACAAGTGTCAAATTAAATTTTTAGAAATTAAATTAATTATTTCTATTTTTAATTTGAAATTTTACTAAATTAAATTTCAATTATTAATAGGTTAATTAATTAATTTTCTAATATCTATTTGATTGGCCAATCAAATAAAACCACATGGAAAAGATGGATAATTTCAACCAATCACATTATTACATGTGAAAATATGATGTGTTTCTTGATAAGCAAGCCAAATTAAATCCATGCTTATCTTGAAAATAGAACCGACCAATCACAAGCAAGGAGCTCTAGATTTTTACAACTATAAATAGGGGTCCTCTCATAAAGAAAAAGGACACACAAATACTCACAAGTTGAAGAGGGAAAAGCTCTAAGTTTTTCGCTCCACCAAGTTCATCCATCTTCAAACGTTCTTCGCAGGATTCAAGGCATTCTTCGCGAAAACATTTGTTTGATCCATCATCAAGCCTCAAGTCCACCAAATAATCGTTTCTGAAGATCACACTTCTGCCAAGGAAAATCGAGCTTCCACAAATTCAGCATATTCGACATCAAGTTCATACCGTTCTTCAACAATCTTCAAGCCCAAAGTCCCTTTGATTCGAGAACAAGCTACAAGGCCCTCGAAAAACTGTTTTGAAGATCAAAGTCCCTTTCAAAGAAGATCAAAGTCCATATATCCAAAGAACTGAAGACGAAGATCATATCGTTCTTCAACAATCTTCAAATCAAATTCCAAATCAAGTCTCCGTTCGATTCGAGATCAAGCTGCCAAGCCCTCGCATCAACGTTTGTCTTACATCCAAGTATTTTTGAAGATCAAGATTCCTCTAAAGAAGATTGACGTTCAACAAGTCCGTCGCGAAGATCAAATTGTTTGTCACGAAGATCAAATTAAGTAGATTGTTAATTCAAGATCAAGCTCAAAAACCCTTGGATTAACGTTCAACCCAAATACACGTAGAAGAGATCAAAATCAAATTCACTCTCAAATCAACCAAATTTCAAGATTATCTGTTATAGAAAAGAATCAGAGGATTACTAGAGATTGTAATCACATATTGTTTGAAGAATACAAATTTCATTTGTACTTAATTTTTCTTGTCTTTTATTTTAGGGACTTGAAATTTTGACGCTACAACAGTATTAAGATTAAGGAGTAAGTAACCCCTTGCTCCTCTGGGATAACCAAGAAGGATACACTTGATGGCTATAGTATCAGATTTTTTTATTAATTGTGCAGTTAGGATGGATGTAAATCATAAACATCCAAAAGTCCTCATGAGGTTGTCGTTGGGGGGCATTACATATAGCATTTCAAAGGGTGACTTGTTATGTCAGAAAGAAGATGGTGATCTATTAATGATAAATGGAGCAGTTGATACACACCCAGTCCAGTAGGTGAGGGGAACATTGGATTACAATGTTAAAGCCCTGTCAATTTGTAGCAGGTTTTGGTGTTTGCGTTCTATTAAGACATTCTGATGTGGAGTTTCAACACAAGAAGTTTGATGCAGGATGCCATGAGTGTTGTAAAAATCTTTCATGATGAACTCACTACCATTATTTGATTTGAGTATTTTGACTTTCTAGTTAAACTGGTTTTGAATTAAAAGGTAAAAGTGATGAATGTGAGTGCTAACTTCTAATTTATGAACCATAAAATATAACCAAGTACCTAGTATAGTCATCAACAATAATAAGGAAATATTTGCAATTATTATGAGCAACAATAGTAAAAGGTCCCCATACATTACAATGTATTCGTTCAAAGGGTTTAAATGTTACAGATTTGTTGTTGGGGAAGCTGAGCTTCTTTGGCTTAGCTAAATGACATGTTTTCACAAGGTCCATGCTTATTACAATTGTGTAAGATAAACTAGGAATATCAACTAGCTTTTCAAGGAGAGCATGACCTAATTTGTGATGCCAGAGATCAGCAGAAGACTTTGTATTACAAGAAAAGGGAAATTTATGCTGACTATGAGTTAAGTAAGTAGCAAAATGACATGAAGAGTGTTGTGGTGTGATATCCAGAATGTAGAGTCCATTGATTAGGCTAGAGGAACCAACCATCTTCTTGGTTATGTTGTCATGTAAAGTACACTTATCAGATATAAAAGAACATGTATATGTGCTGACTTTGTTAGTTTGCTAACATAGATTAAGTTATGAGTAAAATCAGCAACATAAAGAGCATTGTGCAGTGTCAAGCCAAATATAGGAGTGATATCAGCAGTGAGTGTTGCAACAATGGCTTTACTATTAGGCAAGGATATAGGTATATTTAATAGTGGAGAGTTACTCTTAAACCAAGATATACCACACATCATGTGGTCAGTATCACCAGTATTCAGAATCCAAGGTCTATTGTGTTCTATGTGTGTTGCAGAAAACACATAATGAGGAGAGTTATAGATATCATATATCGTTGTAGCAACAAAATGAGGATTAGAATTAGATTGGGAAGATCTAGCTGATTGTTGAGCCCTCTGGAATTTCTTGAACTGTTCAAAGAGAGCAATCATATCTTGAGAAGCTAGTTTTGGAGTCTGGTTATCAGAGGAGCTCTTCTATACTAATGGCAATATTTGCAGATTGAGATGGAACCCTCTTCACTTTAGGCCTTCCCAACCAGGAGGGTACCCAATCAATTGGTTGCACCTATCAACAGTATAGCCATTGTACTGGCAATGAGTGCACTTCAGGTTTCTTTTTATCTTCACCTTGATGAGGCTTCTGTAATTTTGAACTTGTTGTACCTCTCTAGTAAACATGGCCATGGGGCCAGTGATGGTGTTGGAAGCTTGAAAGGACATTTGTCTCTCTTCTTGTAGAAGTAAGGAGTAACACTTGACAGAGGGAGTGGGGCTCACCAACTAAATCTGGCTTCTTACCATGCCATAAGACTCATTCGATCTAACAAGAAAAGTCATCACATTATCAGACTGTTGCAGTTGTAATACATAAGAGTTGACATTACAAACATAGTTTCCACAAGAACAAGAAATGGCAGGCCTCTGTGACACAAATTCATCACAAATAGTCCTAAACAGATTGTAGTAAGCAGTGATAGTGAGGTGTCCATGAGACAAGCTTGAGAGAGTTTCCTGCAATTGAAACACCCTTAAACCATTAACCGTATCAAATCTTAGTTTTAGTTCCTTCCAAATATCAAGAGCAATTTTGAATGGCGTTAAAGTGTTCCTAATCTTGTTACAAACAAAGTTTATTAACCAATGCAACACCAAATTGTTGGCTCTTATCCAACATACACGATACTAGATCATCAATACCAGGCATTAGTGAAATGCCATTAACAAAACATAATTTGTTCTTCACAGTCAGTGTCATCTCAATGTATCGAGTCCAAGAACTATAGTTTTCACCATTCAACAAATCACTCACAAGTGCCGATCCATTAAGATCATGCGATCCAAGAAATTAAACCAAAGAAGAATCATTGGACAGATTCTTCGCACAAATTTGTGCAGTAGCAACATTATCAGTAGGTGTAGTAACATTATCAGTAGGGTTACTCATTGTTAATGCGATCAAATTTGGAGGAAAAAGGATTATGCGATAAACTATCAACGATCAAAATCACACCGTAACAAAAACAACATATCAAATTTGATCAAATATGCAAAGGAAAAGGTCGATTACAAGCGAATGGTACCCCATGACAACAGATCAACATCTTCAATTAACTAACATTGAAATCCAAACTTTTATTATACTTTATTCTGCAAAATCGTGAAGAACATCGTATAGTGTATGTTTGTGCGGAAGAGTTTGTTACTATCAATCAAGTGGGTTAGTGGGGACACGAATCAGTCCTTTATATAAAGGAGCTTGAATTACATACAGTCTGAAATTGTGGATCGGGTTGATACGTTGTTGTTGTTAACTTAACACTGGAGTGTTAACAGCATATTGGTATGTTGTTAACTCAGCGATGTTACTTTAACAACAGACCAGAGTAATAGTGCAACAGAATAAACAAACACCAAGTTTTAAGAAGTGAATATAATATTATATTAACTTCCGAGCCGTAGGAAAAATAACCCGTTAAGGTTTTAACAAAAGTCGTTCTCTCAATTTTCAAGCTCCTCACTCTCAAATTAATCGAACTAAGCAAAGCACACAAGAATTGCTTCGACTATCTCTAACAGCTCCTCACTCTTAGATCTATTCTCACAACTCACAAACTTTGCTAAAGCAAGACAACACTTCAACAACTGTAAATTAATCTCTCGGATTGATTGGCTCTTGTCTTGTGTTTGTCTTGATGTACTTCACACCTATATATAGGTTCTTGACTTGGACTTCAAGGTGTGTTGTACATGGTTGGTAATTCTCCTTTGTTTCCTTCTCGAACTCCTCTTCCTTTTTCTCGCAGTCCTTCTTGAATAATAGTTCTTTCGTTAGTGATCTAACTAAGGATAGACTCCTTCTTCAAATCAGGACTCAACTTGGAAAGCTTTTCCTAGTTGCACTCGAACTCTTCTTTCCTTGTAGAGCAATTTGCTTAATTAAGGAAACTTTCCTTCTTGGAAACTTTGGGCGTCCAACCTATGACAAGTTTGTTTCCTGAATAATAATCAAAGACAATCACAACTGTGGAACTCAATTAGTTAAATGAATAAGGCAAAGCAATAATAATACATATAAACAAGATTGTAAAACGGATTCTGCTTCAGCAATGTTACTCTAACATTGACTTCTCAATGTTAATCTAACATTGCCAGAATACCTGCACTTTCACAGTCAAATTCGGAATTGAAAAAAAATTGAATTACAAACTAATTTATCAACTTAATTTATAAAATAGCTAAAAGAGGAAACTTGCGGTTAACGACTTTAACAAACTTTCAAATTCTTTCCTGAAACGGAAAGAATTTGTTTGATTTGTTAAGAACCAATGACAGAGTTTTCTTTTCATCTTTTGGCTTGGGTTTTAGAATCTACTATTTGTGTTTGTAAGTATGGTATTCTTGTTCTCTTTCGAGAGTATGTCTCATGCTCCCTGGATTTCTCTAATAAAATCCTTTGCTTATCAAAATATTACAAGAAAATACTAGGCATCAAATGTTTTCTACTGGTGAATTGCCGAAAGCCAAAAAGCCTTTTCTACAACCAACCAAGTAAAGAAATTTTAAAAGATAATATTATTATTGATGTGTGCTGATGATGATAACAGAGGTGTACAAGGTCTTATATAGAAAACAATACATGCTTAATTAGGAAAACTACTAACGGTATAATCTTATCTTAGGCAACTTGCTTGATAGAATAATTAACGGGATCACATCCAATTTGTTGATGGATATAATAATTAATGGGATATGCCAATTTGTTTAATTTGCAGAATCTTCTCATTTTCCTTTTTATCCCCCCTCAAACTCAATTGGGGCACAAGAGTGAGTTTGGCGCGTAAGTACTGGAATTGAGAAGATGATAGACTTTTGGTAAATATATCTGCTGTTTGTTGCTGCGAGCACACATATTTAGTTCGAATATCACCGTTAACCACCTTTTCACGGACAAAGTGAACGCCGATTTCAATATGTTTGCTGCGTGCATGGAATACCGGATTGGCTGCCAAAGCAATGGCGCTCTCATTATCACACAAAAGTAGAGGTTTTGAAGGGAGAGATATTCCCAGATCACGTAAGAGATATGAAAGCCAAAGAACTTCTGCTACAGCATGTGCCATGGCACGATATTCAGCCTCGGCGGTAGATCGAGAGACAGTGGACTGCTTTTTGGATGACCAAGATATGATATTGCAACCCAAGAATGTACAATATCCAGAGGTGGAGCGTCTTGTTGTTGAGAAGCCTGCCCAGTCAGCATCCGTAAAAGCGAATAATTGTAATGTTGAATTGGACCGTATTTGTAAGCCAAGAGTTAAACTTCCTTGAAGGTACCTTAAAATACGTTTGAGCATCTAAAAATGATTGTTAGAGGGGCTATGCATAAATTGTGAGATATAACTTACGCTATGTGAAATATCAGGGCGAGTGAATGTTAGATACTGCAAAGCACCTACGAGACTCCGAAACTTGGTGGCATCCGTAAATGGAGCAACATCTGGCATACCAGTTTGTTTTCCAACCATGGGAGTTTTAACAGGCTTGCAACCAAGCATGCCCGCACGTTCTAAGATTTCCTTCGCATAGTGTTCTTGAGATAGGATTAAACCATGCTTGTTCTTTTTCACCTGTACACCCAAGAAATAATGGATATATCCAAGATCTTTCATCTTGAATTCCCGATTTAGTATATCGATAAATTGGGTGATCAAATTTGAATTTGAGCCTGTCAAGATGATATCATCGACATAAAAAAGCAATACGAGTACATCATTACCATTCGATAAATGAACAAAGAGGGATCAACAGTGCTACACAAAAATCCATATGTGTTGACATATGTGCTAAACCTTGAAAACCAAGCTCGTTGGGCTTGTTTAAGACCGTAAAGAGCCTTGTTAAGTTTGCACACGTGTGTTGGAAACTTATCGTTAGAAAATCCCGGAGGTTGAGACATGTAAATAGTTTCAGATAAATTACCATTTAAATACGCATTTTTCACGTCAAGTTGTGGGATTTCCCAATTCTTAGTAAGAGCAATAGACAAAACAACACGAATAGTTCATTGTTTGACCACTGGCGAAATTTTTTCATGATAATCAATACCATCAATTTGGTTGTAACCAGTGGCAACTAACCGAGCTTTTAATCTTTCTAACGAACCAACCGAATTGAGTTTTGATTTATACACCCACTTACTTATAATCACATGCATATTGGACTCTCTAGGAACTAACGTCCAAGTATCATTTTTTTAAGGGAGTATAATTCTTCATGCATCGCTTGCATCCAACCATCATGTCGCATAGCTAACTTAATTGACTTTGGTTCACTTGGGATATGAAGTAAGTTATGCAGATTTACATACTTAGTATTCGGCCGAGATATGCCTGATTTTGCTCTTGTTTGCATGTGGTGTTCATTAAGAGATATATCTGGTGTATTTCTTTGTTCATTAATAGGAGAAGTTGGAGAATTAATAGGACATGCAAAATGTTCATTAAGAGATATATCTGGTGTATTTCTTTGTTCAATTATAGGAGGAGGTGGAGAATTAATAGGACATGCAAAGGATATATTAGGCATGCAAGTGGGAGAAACACATGTGTCATTAGTAATACATGGATCAATAAAAGAATGTGTTAACGTAGGCAAAATGGATGGTACAACACAATTGTTTGGTGAGATATCAGCTATCTTTTCATTGTGTGAACCATGATGATTTTCATGAAGCCATGTATTATAATGACTCATGTTCTTCATATCAAAAACTGGAGGGCCTGCAGTTTTCACATTTTTTCTAATAAAGTTAAGTTCATCAAACACAACATGGCGAGAGATATAAGATTTACCTGATGGAGGATGAAAACAAATATAACCCTTATGTCGCAAGCTATAACCCAAAAATGTACACGGCAATGATTTGGGATCAAACTTTTTTTTCTATCCCATATATAAGGATAGCACTTGCATCCAAAGACGCGTAGACATTGATAATCAGGAAATCGACCATAAACAAGATAAAATGGAGAAGAGTTGGAAAGTACCGACGAAGGAAGACGGTTAATAAGGTATACTGCGGTAGAGAAGGCATAAGTCCAAAATTTCTTATGTAAGTTGCTATGATGTAACATAGCCAATCCAAGTTCTCTGATTGTTCGATGTCGCCTTTCAACCAAGCCGTTTTGTTCAGGCGTATATGGGCATGACAACTGATGGGCAATTCCCTTTTTCTACAATAGGTTAGAGAACATAGAACTACAAAACTTGCCACCACCATCACTTTGAAAGATTTTAACTTGACGTGAGAAGTGGCGTTCCACAAAGGACAAAAAATGCGTAAAAGTAATAAAAAATCAGATTTTGCCTTTAAAGGGAAAAATCATACATATTATATAAATGTTTAGAATGCGACATAACAGGAGCAGGCCCCATAAATCACAATGTAATTTGTCTAAGAAATTGTATGAATGTTTTGTAGGAGGAAGAAATGGTAATTTGCACATTTTTCCAACTTGACAACTTTCACAAATAGTATTTTGAATACGCCCTTTTATTTTAATAAGTCCATTAGAATGTAAGATGCCAATAGTGGAGTGTTGAGGATGCCTCAAACGTTGATGCCATATGGTGCTATCCTTAACTTGAAATCGCGTAGAAAAATGAGCCTCGTGCAGGTTGGAAAAAAGTCTCGTGCAAGTTCTTGAGAGTGTACAAAGTGCCTTTCTTATTTCCTCGTAGAAGGACCTTGTTCGTTTCCCTGTCCTTTATAACAAAACCAGTACCAAAAAAGTCAAAATTTAAAGAAAAATCTTCAGTTAATTGTCCTATAGAAAGGAAATTACGTTCAAGATCAGGAACAACAAGAACATTTTTAAGAGGTAAGTCAACATGATCATGAGAAATGGTGGCATCACCAATGTCAGTAATGGGTATTAATGTGCTGTTTCCGACCATAACATTTTCACGTCCATGATATGGTCGAACATTAGATAAAATACCACTCTTGATTGTCTCCATCGTCATGGATTGCGAGAGCTACGAGAGCATCATGGGCTGCCTCCTCATCTCCAGATTGATCATAGCGCCACCAACAAATGTTTGTTCATGTCCAGGCTTTTTGCAAATTTGACAGCGAACAACAGATGTAGAGGAACGATCTGTTGACTTACGCTTTTCATAGTTGGAGTTGTTCATGGGAGATGCAGTGGGTTTTGATTGAGTAGTACCGTCATTTTTGTGTGGGGGTATTAAAAGGTTTTTTTCCTGATCTTTTGCGACCTTTTTGAGTGTAGAAAGCAGATATATTTCCTGCGGCATCATTTTCTTCTTCATTAATACGAGAATCAAAACTTTGTAACAAAGGTATTACCTCATAATACACGGGAATTGGTGGTCACATCATGGAAGCAACAAATGGTTCATAGGACCGCCCAAGACCACGAAGTAAGTAAAAAACTTTTTCTTGGTCTTCCACGGGGTGCCCGATAGCGGAGAGATTGTCCGAAACTTTCTTGAATTCACGCAAATAATCAGAGAGGCTCGCATCTGACTTTTTTTTTCATGTTGTGAAGTTTTTGTTGAAGTGTTAGACGTAGCTCGGTCGAGGCCAGAGCATAATTATCTTGCAAGGTGGTCCACATCTTGTGAGATGAGCCGAGACCGACAACTAGACCAAGCGAGTCGTCTGATAGAGTGGCCATAATCCAACCCCGCATATGTAGGTCACGTTTTTTTCCATTTTACGTGATCTGGATTTGGGGTGCGAGTCTGCGATGAGTCAGAACTCTGAATATATTGTGCGGGTAATGTATCAACACCTGTCAACAACTCCAAACAGTCGTATAACCCAACTTGTAGAAGAACCTGCTCTTTCCAGATTGGATAGTTTTCTGGAGTAAGGCGCAGGGTAATATAGTTGACTACTGTTGGTGTTGCCATTGATTTAAAGATTGTGGAAGCGGAGATCGACCAGTATGAGCGTAAGCTATAAAGGCGTTACTGATACCATAAAGAAATTTTAAAAGATATATTATTATTAATGTGTGCTGATGATGATAACAGAGGTGTACAAGGGGTCTTATATAGAAAACAATACAAGCTTAATTAGGAAAACTACTAACAATATAATCTTATCTTAGGCAACTTGCTTGATAGAATAATTAACGGGATCACATCCAATTTGTTGATGGATATAATAATTTCAATTTGTTTAATTTGCAGAATCTTCTCATTTTCTTTTTTATGCTCAAGAATTCTATATCAACACTTTCACCAAGGTAAGTGTTGTTATTTGCCTTTGATAATATATTTGCTTTTATGCTTGCACGAGATATGGCAACGTTTTCCCCCTTGAGCAAAAACCATATGTTGAAAATATAATTTTAGCAAAAGGCTGAGCCTCAATTTGAAACGACATGGTAAATCAACCGTGACTAATTTATGGGCGGTGAATACAGAAGCGAAGCTATGTTTCCCATACACAATTCTCAATCTATTTACTTCGGCAAAATTGCTCCCTGACATCTCCCATCACTCCAGGTCTTGAAATTCAAAATTCTGCTCTCAATTTCCCATGAGGATAGAATTAGCACCATAGTCCAATTTGGGAATAATATAAGGTCACGTGACGCTATTAGCCGACAAACAAAATAAAATCCAAAGGTCTTTCTGTTTTTAGATCTTCCGTTCCAAGAAGGATTCTGTTCTTTTTTGTTTTATCATAATAGTGAAGTGATGTCCAGAAATGATACAATTAAGAAAATCAATGTTGCAGTGTTCCAAAAAAAAGGAACAGTTGAGTTATTTGCAAAGCTATTTTACATGTATCAAGAATATATTCAAATTAATATCCAAAGCAATTCTTAAGGGGAAACTGAATGTAGTCTTCAGCACAATTATTTTTTGAATAAAATGATGAAAGAGTGAAATTTTAGGAAGACATTAATTTTTCAAATGAACAACAAACTTATGTGATTTACAGATAAACTTTATGTTCTTCCATCAGTAGTTTTTTGTGCTGGGGGTGTCTTCGCATAAACATTTTTAATAACTGTGTTATCGTTAGTTTTTGAAAATGTTGGATTGGGACTTAGTACCAAAAACCCGAACTTCAACACTGGTGTTATAAGGGTCAATGTTGTTACAACACCTAAAGACTACATTATTGTTTCAACACATATTGACATAAGTAAAAAATGCAGCTGAAAAAGAACAAAATAGGTAAAATTAACATTTATATATATATATATATAATATGTCGAGCCTCAAGGCAAAATATTGAGAGGTTAAAGAGACCCACCACTTTCAACCGAGTTGTTTACTCTAAATCATTTAGCCACACAACTAACTAGAAAAATATAAGAAAAACAAGACTCAAACAATCTAAAATCTTAAGAAATTCGCACAAGTCTCGTGTTTGATCTTGACGCACATCCATCTATATATAATATTGAATTGCTTTGTCCGAGACTTTGCGCACATGGTATTACCTCAACCTTCCTTTTGTAACCTTCATTTCATTCTATACGAGTGTTTTCTTTATTGGATTCACTCGCCTGGATTCTTTCCAAGGAACAACAACTAGCGACTTCTTTTACTTAAGAAAAGTTCTTCAAATGAAAACTTTCATGGATGGTAACTTTCTTTAAAGGCAATCGATCCATCTTGAAGTCTTGTAAACCTGAAGCACAATTAAACACAAACTAAAATCGTAGAACTCAATTTGTAAGTGAATACATGCAAAATATAAAATGAATAATTAAATCTAAAGTACAATAGTACATTGTTGCACCACATGTTGATTCTAACACCAAGTTTTACAGTGTTGTCTCAACACCTAGCTGCAACACCCGCACTTATAATTTTTCTTGCCTATCAATATGTTTTTAGAATCATTGTATTCTCGTTACCTTTAGAACCATTGTTTTCTCATCAATTTCGGCCTTGTATTTAAGTCAAAAATTTTAATGTAAATATTGATGTTATATTCACGTTTATATGCTTAACGATGTATTTTTAGCTCTTTCTCCTCCAGCAGATTTCAAGATTTAAGTTAATAATTTGAGAAAAATGTTGAGCGCCATATTCATAAAAGGAAATTATTATAATCTTACACCAAATTATTCGTTTCATTGTGTGTTTGGGTGTTCTTGTTGGCCAATTTATGACCATAATCGCTATAAAATTATTGATTGTTCTAAAACATGCACACTTTGTGCGTATTTTCCGCGAGGTTACAACTTACAAATGTCTCAGACTATAATTCTTCACCCAACATGTATAACTCACATTTCTCATGTTTTAAGATTTATGACACATGCCATTATCTCATAGAATGACATACAAAGTGGTAAAGTGGCGTAAAAGATCCTCTCCGCTATGATTAATAACTAACATAGCAATCCAAAGAATAATTGTATCTAAAAAATTGAGAAATGTCTTTGAGAGTCGGTTGTGCTCTTGATACACAATTTTCGCTCTGGCCAAAACACAATTTCCGATCTATATACGCCGGTCAATATGTTCTCTCTGGCGGTTAACAGGCTATGCTTTCAAATCCCTATGAAAACAGAATTTGCACCATAGTCCAATTCGGATAATATAAAATCACATGATGGTCCTAGCATGAATTCCATATGTCTATATGCCGACAATCCATCCAAACGTTTGTTTTTCTTATTCGTCTTTCTATTTTTAGATCTTCTGTTCCAAGAGGGATTTTGAAGTGTCTAATATTAAACAATAGCGAAAAAAGAAAACGAATCTTGCAGTGTTCCAAACGAACTAACAGCTGAGTTATTTGCCAAGCAATTCATGCGGAGAAATTCAATACGAACGGACAGCTGAGTTATTTGCCAAGCAATTCATGGGGAGAAATTCAATGTATCTTCAATGTATCTAAATTATCAAAAAAGAAAAAGAAAAAGAAGAAGAAAAAAGATTGATGTATCTTCAGCACAATTAGTTGTTTTGATAAGACGATGATATCAGATCAAAGAGTGAGCAATGCAAGTAATACATGAATTTATCTAAATTGGTCCCTAATGTGGCGAGTCTTTAATTTTAGTCTCCTAATAATTCTTTTCAATTTCAGTCTCATATGTGCGTTATGTCCAATTCATGTCCTCTGGAATCGACAAAATATGCCGAAATATGACACGTGACTTACGCATGGGCTTGAAATTTAGGAATGTTTATCAAAACTGGTCCTAGTAATGTGTAAATCAGGGTACCAAAATTATAAACAAGTCACGTTAGGGGATCAATTTTGGTAAAGATTCTAAAATTTCAAATGTACGTGCAAGTCAAGTATCAGGTTTTGGCCAATTTTGCCTCATTCTGGTACCGCATAGCGTAAATTGAACATAATGCACAATAGAGAAAAAAAATCATTATGCATTAAAATTAGAATCATGTAGCGGCCAGAAAAAATCACCAAAAGACACTAAAATCTTGAAATGAAGAACAAGCTTATTCTGATATTACAGAAAAACTTCCGAACAGGTACACAACACAACTTGAAATGACAAAAAAAAACAAGAAATTATACATACAGTTACACATGACCATCTAAGTCATGTCTTTATTCTTGTAGCTGCTCAATTCTAGGATCAAATCATTCATACAATTGTAAGATGATCCACCTACCTCACCAGCTTCTCTTCCCATTTTCTTGTAATACATTGCTCTGCTTCTAAATTCCGAAGCTTCTTCTCCCACCATAACACGCCGCACCGCCTCGCTCACCACCTCCGCCGCTATCCCCTCATTCCCCTCTTGCTGCCGCTTCTTATTTGTTGGAAGTAATTAAACGGGTCGCCCATGCGGGCTAAATCCGACCCGTGAATTTAAATTCAAATAAAGAGAGGGAGAGTGGTTTCTTTCCTAAATTTTGAATTAGAGAAACCACCAAAGTTTCCCTCCTCTCTCCCCATTAAATATCAGTTTTCTTATGAAGAAAACAATGCAGAAAATACAAAAACAAAGTCCTATTTTCGTAGAGAAAATAAGGAGAAAATGGAAAAGCCATTTTTGATCATCCTTTTCACATTTTAACGCTTGCAACTTGGCTCTTGGGTTGTGGCTATAATTCCTTTCCGTTTGTGATTGGAATTCGACTAAATTGGAGCACAAATAAGGGAGAAGAAGTCATGGAATCGAACCGGGTTATTAAACGTTCATGGAAGCAACTTTGGGATCCATTTAACATGGATCAAAGGTTAGTAATTCCTTCATTGGTATCAGAGCCTTATGGCTCGATTTCTGACTTTTTAGAACATGGATGAACATGTATACATGCCCCTTTATGCAAGTGTTATTTATGTTATATCGAAATCAAAAGCTTCATGATCATCAATGGTGATTTTTTGATTTCTTCGATTTATGCCTTTAAATTTTTACTGTAGCATTCCTATATGATGTTTATCATTCCTGCAAAATTTCGTAACGAATGGCTTTGTGGTTTGTAAGATATTGCGAAGTCTTTGCGTTTTACCCGAAACTTTGACTGCATGCTGCGATTTCATTTCACAGAATTTTGGCATGAATCTTGTGGGGTTAGAAACTACATGTCAAGAGCTTTCCATCCATATAAAGAACTTTAAATTTGGCCAAGAATTGAGAGAGTTATGGCACTTTCAATTTTCAGCCAAAAAATAGGATTTTCTGCGATTTTTGGAGAAGATGCACAGAAACGCGACACGTGGCACATAGTTCATAACTTGCACCGGCGGCGCGTGGAGGCGCGTGAGAAGCCTACGATGGTCCGTTTTTGGATCCGAAAATTGCGTTATTCTCACAATTGGATTTCCTATTTTTCTGTAATTTAAAATAATTTTTTCAGAGTTCGAAAATATTTGTCTTTGGATTTTTTACCTTTTAATGAAAGGATAATTCTTCGAATAAAATATTTTTCTTTTTTGGAAAATTCTGAAAATTTTATTTTAGACTATGGAAATTATCACAAAAGGCGTTTGAGCCAAGTGGGAGTGTATGTACATTTATTTGAGCCATAATTACTTTTGTTTAACTTGAAAATTTAGTTTTTTTTTATATAGTTGAGACAAAATTAGGCATTTAATGCCGTATTATGGTCTCGAGTATCATACAACGTACTCGAAATTATCTTAAAGATATATGTTGTTTTGACAACTAAAGTAAATGTGTGTATACACTCCACAGTCTTAAAATTTACAATTTTAAACACAGTGAGATGTTTGAGAAGAAAATCCCGAGCTTGGAGGCTCGTAGTTCAAGATGGATGTTGAAAACCTTTAGAAATCCTAAAAGAGATCTATTTGCGCACTTGGTAGGCTATAATTTGGATCGAGGATCTAAATGTTACCGAATGTGTGAATGAGATTTGTTAATTGGATTTAATTTTGGAATAATCACATGTGAACATGAAGATAATTAGTTTAATTATTTTATGTGACGTGATGTATTCCGTAGTTTCGTGACGAAGCATGTATTAAAACATGTATGATTATGCTTAATCTTTTTTGGTTTATGTAGAATACATGTTTGTTTCCTTATGTGCATTTGTTTTGTGCATGTAATTTCATATTTTACATGATGTATGCACGTTAATTTTTTAGCTAAGTGGGAGTTCTATGGTTGGCAGAATTTTAGAAATTCTCACCTTGAACTTAGAAGATTTTCTGATTTAGAAATTACTTTCGTGATAATGAACGTTGGGATATGGATGATGATAGGCCACTTTGTGACCTCTTCGATTCCGTACCTTATGGTCGATTATCATGTATGCTGATTTGCTAGATATAAAATCAAACTTGTATAAGCAATGGACATTTAAGAAGATATCTCTAGAAAATGACAGACCATGGCAACCAAGTTGGTCACGTTCATAGATTCAAATAAGTGCTAGCAAAGCACCTATCGTGAATTGAACTGACTGTAAACTTATATAGTTTAGATATCAGGATAAGACGGTTTGATACCCCTAACAACATCAATTAAGTCACTCCAAACCTTTTAGTAAGGTTACTCTACTCTTTAAATATAGATCTAAGGGCATACAGATGATTTAATTCCGATGCATGTGCCATTCTGTATAGCCATGTGATTAATGATCTATATATAGATGGTGTACTTTTATATGTGAAATATAAATGTATGACCAACTTGTGTTTAAGACACTGACTAATGAAAATGGCGCATTTGTTAAATTCTGATCGATCACGACTATGATTTTGCTCAAGTGTGATCAGTAATTTTAGTCAGTTAACACACGTGGAGTAATATGCTCAAGAGTTAAAACCCAGTATCATTCTCATCATCATTCATTTGAACATCTGTAAATCTGTTAAATTGACTGTGTAAATGACCCAGTCAACTTTGAACTTAAGATGAACAACATTTTTGTTGTTATCTATGTTGATGTTTGAAGTTATTTTCAGGTTCACAATAACTTTGAAAGAAAACTTTTAAAGTTTTAAGTTGTATGTTGGACTGGAACATAAGACAATGATGAAAGGACTATTGATATGGTCAGAGAATGATTTAATGTGTTTGATCAAGGATAAACACTGATGAGGTTGTCGTGTTGATGTTACCTTCTAAATGCTAATCTTTTGATTGCATTGCATTGGTAAATAACACTTAAATAGATTTCCTATGAAGTTGTGTCACCTCTATGGTTATGCTACAAATCTTGTCCTACGTGGATTTTAGATTTATGATAACTTGAGACTGAATTATTCTTAAGGAAATCCAGCTAGTTCATGCACGCATATGAATTAGCAAGAGGTGGGAGGAATTGCGAGGTCATTCCTAACAAGAATCAGTGCATACAAATTTATTTGTGTCACGACTGAATCTTTTCCTACTTTCTACCATATGTGAGATGAAGGAGTAAGACTTGAGTCAAAGAATTATTATTCTTTGAAGAGTCATTGACTTGAGCAAGTTTGTGACTTAGCTGGAACATGTTGTTATGTGTAGCATTTGGTGGCTTAGACATCATTTTTTTTTCTCTAAAAGTGTCAATATGTGACTAAAGAAATGTTTTACTTACCGCACTAATTGTTGGGAACAATTAATGCAACTTTTGATGGGGTAGTGAAAACATTGATATAGTGTACTCGATACACGTCTTTGAGTCACATCGGGAAAAATAAACATTGGTTATAGTGTAGCACCTAAGTGGTCCACTTTCTTGTTTGACCCGCTTGTTTGAATTTTCCTACATTGAAATTATTGACACAAGAATCATCTTAAAGATGATTTAGACTGAGTTCCCTTGGGATAACTCCCTTAATTTTCTATGATTTAACTAATACAAAGGCAAGCGCGAAACCATTGTTTCCATTACAATAGACTGTTATACCGCTCATTTCTCATTGTTGTTTAACTGTTGACAAATCTAAGATACGTAAGTGTCTTAGATGTTGTAAAGTTAAGATCCAATTGCTAGGATTGTAACGGTTCTTAGAATGTGGTTAGTGCGCAAAGTATATAATGGAAATGACATCTCACTAATAACTTATGATTTCTTCGCACGCCTATATGTTGGGTGTCGCCATTAGAAGAAATAGAAAGTTGTAGACGATGAGAAGTCCACAGAGACTTGAGTTGTAAAATTGATATCCTTGGGAGGAGACTCTTTCTCAACTAGAGTGTGGCTAATATGTACAATTGCCTTAGTATTTGATTTACTCTTTATGTTACATAAGATTGAGTGGAAGACTCGATCTAATCAGCCTAGGACATTGGAACAAATATCTTATGCATGCTCATTTCATTGTTGTTGAGAAGTATTGTTCCAGTCGTTAAGGTATGTTCGTATGTGATACACCCATTGGATGTGGTGTATGTGCCCATCATAAACATGTGGAGTAAGAGTTACTGAGATTAAATCGTGGAATTTTATTATTTGAGGTATGACCTTATTTGGTAGGACAACTAAGAGGTAATGGATTGTTTGTGATTTATTAATTTAAGTTATGGTTTGGTCGATTGGTTACTTGAGATCTAAGATTCAGAGCTTCACGACTCAAGTGGGAGCCTTATGGGGTAAATCAATTGATACATGACTAAAATTAAATTCAGTACAAGTACTGAATAAGATACGTTCAAGTAAATGTCTTACGACATTAGAACAACATTGATTTCTTTTTTTCTATCTCGAGGAGATAGATGAAATTCAAGCGACAAGCAACTCCATGTCCTATCTTACAAAGGTTTCTCAAATAAGTGAGATGGAACAAGTTTTTGGACTCTGTATTTCTATATGTCTGACTGTGTACATTGGTACATGTACTGGTAGACTTATGATTAAGGCACAAGATATTTGAGGACTAGTGTATTCACAAAATTATATTAAGATTGTGCAAATCTTTAAGAAGTATATGTTTTTCTCGTGAAAGGGAACATGTTGTTTATAGACAACAACTTCATCTTTTGTGGGTGAAACTCTACTAATTGACTGTTCATTGATAGATATGAGTTTTAGGATTATTTTTTATGAACCTTGAGGTTGCATTTCTCGATTGAGATTTGAGTACAGAAATCCATGTATAAGTTACTTGATTTTGTACTAAAGGCATAGATAACCAAGTTTAAATACTTATGTTGATCTATGGCCTTAGACATTATTTTCGACTATGATTTATGAGATCTATCGAAAGGTAATCTCAAACGAGCTTTTCTAGATAATGTTCTCACATTAATATCAAAGAGATGATTAAATGTGAAGCTCACTAGGAACAATCTATGTCTTCACGATGAAAAGTTATAGACCGTGTTTTGATTAGACTATGGTTGATGAGAATCATTTTGGGAATGATTTCCTTAGTCTTTCTTTGTGAAAGTGTAATACCATTTTCTTTATCAGATTTCGGTGCTTATGAAACACTAAAGAGTGATTCTATTTTCTTTAATCATGAAAGACTTGGCAAATGCCTAAAAGATTGTGTGGTTCGTTTAAAATAATAACTCTATCAATATTAATGATGTCTTGTTGATTAGGATTGTGAGAAGTATGCTTCAACCATTTAAAGATGGCCATTCTTCTATTCTTTGAATAAAAAGTGAATTTGAGGTAAATGTACCTCTTAATGTTCAAATTCATAGAAATCATTCAATTTCTTGATGCTTTGCATCTTGAGCTGCGTGGAGTGATTTAAAATGAACTTTGAGGAAACTGGTGCTCCTTACAATGGTGTATATCTTGAGCTTTAGAATCTACGGAGACTATATTTAGTAAGATGTTTAAACTTCTGTTGGTGGTGAAATCTCTTTGACGAAGATTTACTGCACTACTCATCTATCCTGATATATGTCATGCCATGGGTCTGGTCATTAAATATAGCCCAATTCTTAAGAGTAGAATTTGGACAATATTGATATAGGATTGTGAACTCCTATACATACTGCATACTAGTAAACTCAATAATGATTTTGGTCATTATTGATCAAAATACACTTATAGTTTTACAAGAGGTGATTTGACTTGGAGTAAATCGACCTATGTGTTTGCTTCTTCATTAAATGATGATGCTGTTTGTTAGAATAGCTGAAAGCAAATGGGTGTGTGGATGTGCGTATGAATGAAAATTTATAGCACGTGTTGTTGCAGTATAATGTGTTTGGTCAAAGAGACTAGTTTATCATTTTGAGACAGTAAGTAAAGTGGGAGCCGTTGTGTGCTTTATGATGATATGCATCAATTGCTTACAAGAGAGTCTCAAAGGGATAACAACAAACACTTAATCACAAAAAGATTATTTTGTGAAGAGATATTTGTGCAAAGAAAACAATGACTTTGCTGTGTAGATCTATGCATTAGTGATGGTTAGTTTGATAACTTAACCTTGACCTGGAGATACACTCTTGAATTGTTAGAATCTCAAGGTTTGCGTAGAATCTAACCTAATTGAATTAGATGATATCCAGTTATTTATGTCCATGAGTTCAAGACTTAAATGCTATATAAGCAGATGCTTTTATGGTGAGAGCATTAAAGTCTTAAAGTATGTCTGACAAGTAGAGATTGACTCTCTCACACGAGTAATCGCCTCTGACATTAAGAAGTGTGCAGAGATGAGACAATTATGATTTTGTTTGGATATAAAGTCATATTTATCTTATGATGTCGCCTTGATTGATGATCAAGATGAGATTACTGTTGTATCACTAAGTAATCGTCATGGATTCCCACCATCCATTATACTTGTCGTAGAGCCAGATGTGAGTTTTCTTGTGATTGGTGTTTGTAGAGGACTTACAAGGAGAAAACTCAAGTTAAGTGTTAAGGACACTTGAACTAAGATCTGTACGATGCATTTTACTTTTAAATATGACATACGCTTCCGAAGAGGAAGACATGCATCGTAGCATGTGTTTCATACTACATGTGCTTTTGTGACCGTTGGGATAATGAGTGAATAGATCCTTGTTTCCTCATTATGTGAGACCCATAGGTTTATAAAACCGTAAATGATACCCTTATGACTTTTTAACTTTTTCTCGAGACTTTATTTTGGTGTTGCTACTTTAGCATGTCTCCAATAGCCATGTTTGATTCGGTCATGCGGAACATGTCTAGGAAAGCAATCATTTTAATGTTAAGAGGTTTAAGATTAAAAAGGAAGACTTTCTATGACTTGCTCCTATCTTGTATTCACCGCGATCGCAGTTATGTAAAACTTTGATGTTTGAGATGTAACTGTGAATACAATGAATAGTGTTGAAAGAGAGTGTGCTCTTTTTATGACAAGGAATTAGAGATGCTCTGATTGATGCAAGTAAGTGAAGTCTGGGGTATAGCGAGATATATCGTCCTCATGTTGAAGAAGTTAAGCTGCTATATATCCTTAACCGGTGTATAGCTTTATGCTTAGGTGTTGAGCCGCCATATATCTTTAACCAGTGTATGGCATTGAGCTCTAGTATGCTCGCAGGTCACACGATCCATTTGCCTGTATGAAGTTGTGAGTATGTGAAATTGATCTTACTAGACTGGGATCTAGCCCTCATGTGCGAGTGGGAGATGTTGGAAGTAATTAAACGGGTCGCCCATGCGGGCTAAATCCGACCCGTGAATTTAAATTCAAATAAAGAGAGGGAGAGTGGTTTCTTTCCTAAATTTTGAATTAGAGAAACCACCAAAGTTTCCCTCCTCTCTCCCCATTAAATATCAGTTTTCTTATGAAGAAAACAATGCAGAAAATACAAAAACAAAGTCCTATTTTCGTAGAGAAAATAAGGAGAAAATGGAAAAGCCATTTTTGATCATCCTTTTCACATTTTAACGCTTGCAACTTGGCTCTTGGGTTGTGGCTATAATTCCTTTCCGTTTGTGATTGGAATTCGACTAAATTGGAGCACAAATAAGGGAGAAGAAGTCATGGAATCGAACCGGGTTATTAAACGTTCATGGAAGCAACTTTGGGATCCATTTAACATGGATCAAAGGTTAGTAATTCCTTCATTATTCCCAACGGAGATCCCAATCCTTAAAACTTCTATAATTAATTTCTCATTGAGACACTGCTCAGCAAACAAAGGCCAAGTGACCATTGGCACACCGGCACATATTCCTTCTAGAGATGAATTCCACCCACAATGAGTAACAAAAGCTCCAATTGCTGGATGATCAAGAATCAGCACTTGCGGCGCCCATCCTCTTATAATTAGGCCTCGGTCCTTTACTCTCTCCTCGAATCCTTCGGGCATCCACTGCTCGTTTCCGTGTTCATTTCGGACAACCCAAATGAAGTTTTGGCCTGAAGACTCAAGCCCAACTGCAATATCATGTAGCTGAGCAGGAGTAAAGCCAGCCATGCTACCAAAACACGTGTAAACAACAGAATTAGGATTCCTGGAATCCAACCAAGCTAGACATTCTTGTGCATCAATCGCTGATTCATTTCCTCGTTGCACCTTTTCATCCGCTCCATCGTTGCACAACAAAAAGGGACCTAAATGCCACGCCTTTACGCCCAAAACACTCTGGTAATAATCAGCATACTCGGGTTCAAGCTCTAAGAAACTATTAACCAAAACTCCATAGCTTTTGGAATCTGCCGCGAGTGCTTTGGCCAACAACTTAATGTTGTCGTTATCAATTTCCGGGATCTGAAACTGTTCCACTTGCGCTCTTGTAAAGGTCGGTTGATGTGGGAGATTAAGCAACACAACAGGATCTGAATCAGATGATGATGACTTGCTAGGCTTCTGCTTCCTCATTTCTGCGGTAGTACATAGCGCAAAGTAGCTCGTTCCGTGGTAAACCAATCTCGGGATACCGAACTTTGCTGCAGAATCTACTGTCCACGGAAAGAACATGTCGGAAACGATGCAGTTTGGATTGAATTCTTCGATGAGTTTTTCAACTGGCTCCTGCAATAAGGCCAATGCTTTTGCAAACTTCGTAGATAATTCAGGTGTTACTTGATTGAGGCTCGAGATGTTATCGGGCAAACCGGAATCTTCATGTGGGAATCTTATTGTGATCAGACCGATATCGGAACCAGAATCTCGGGCTTTTTCGATTGGTTTGGCGAATGAAGGAGTGGAAATGATGGTTGTTTTCACACCATGTGAAGACAAAAGCTTGGCCATATCCACCATTGGGATAGCATGACCTTGAGCCAAAAAGGGGAGAAAGAAGATGTGCAGTTTTTCCATTTTATTTTGCTAGGGAAAAAATGATCAAAAGGAATGGTATATATGGAACTCTGTTTTAGAAGCAGAGTATGAGATGAAAGTTCGTATAGTGAGTGAGTTCCCGATCAGTGTTGAGGTGATTTATGTACACTGTTAGGAAAGACTTTCGATAAGTTAATTAAACAACATGCGAATTCCAGTACTTGCACATTCACAGTTTTTGTTTTGTTTAGTTTAAATAAATTGGCAGATCTTTTGTTAGTAATACGGGGCTTTTTTTTTTGGTGCAAAATGAATATCAAATAGGTTACATCATGTCCTTAACTACCAAACAGTTAATATAGTTAGAAGGAGGATCATCCCATAAGATAACCTCCTCATTACAAGTACTTTGCCATTTAAACAAGGCATCAGCTACCATATTTGCACTTCTTGGAATCCATTTGAAGGAAGAATTCCAAAGCATCTTCAAAAGATTTTGGCAGTCGATCACCAGGTTCTTGTACTCAGCAATAGGCTGGATTTCAGCAGTGATCAGTTTGTAAACAGTAAGAGAATCCACCTCCACTTCAATGTTTAGAAACCGTCTGTCCCATGCCAACTTTAATCCCTCTTTGAGAGCCAAAATCTCAGCCTCGTCCACAGTTGGTGAGGCCAGCTTCTTATAGAAACCACATATCCATTGTCCATCATCTGATCTAAGGACACCAGCACAGCTTCCTATATTTCGATCTTGGATCACACTGCCATCAGTGTTCAGTTTAACGCCTCCTGATTTTGGCTTGCACCATTGTTCCATCTCCTGACCATTGCCAACTTTCCTTATGCCCAAGTAGAGTTCCCAGCTTAAGTTTTTAATCTTGAAGATTCTTCCCTGGAGACTAGTTTCTTTATTATGAAAAACTCTATCATTCCTATGAATCCAGCAATGCCATATCGTTGCCATGAAAATCCACTTCCACTGAGCAGTTGGTCTAATGATGTTCCTTAGTTGTAGACCCTCCAGGTTCCTTTTCAGCCACTGGTCATCACTAATCTCATCAAAAGCACCAATATCAGCAGGGTGAATGATCAGTAGCCACAGTTTCCTAGCCTCCTTGCAATATCTCAGAAGGTGAATCCCTGTCTCTTCATGATAACTGCAGAATGTACAAATTGGAGTCAATGCTGCAAGTCTCTTGAACCTCAGTGAGTTAGTTGCCAGCCTCTCTTGGGTCAACAACCACAAGAAGTGCTGGAACTTATTGCTTACATCCACCTTCCAGACCCAATAAACACTGCTTCTAGGCCTAACTGTTCTTGAGTGTCTTTCTTGGAACAGTTTGTAAGCTGATTGACATGTGAAGGTGCCACCAGAAGTGCCATTCCATATGATTTTGTCTTCTTCCTGAGTGAGCATGATGAATCTTCCTTCAATATCATCTTTTAGTTCCTGAGGGATAAAGGATATGAGGTGGTTCAACTTCCACTCACTGTTATTATCAAGCATGTCAGATAATAACAGATTCTTCTCTGATTCCTGAATAATAACTTCTTCTTCACTGAGGCAACCACATCCTCTCAAATTATCAAACCAGAAGGAAATCTTGTTTTCTCTTCCCACTTTCCATCTCACATGTGGTTGCATCAACTGCAGGCATCTGGTTATCCCTTTCCAAGTACAACTGTCGTTGCTTTTAGCAGTATGCATTTGAAACTGTTGGCTTTTGAGGTATTTTGCTTTAACCAATCTGAACCAAATAGAATCTTCTTCAATCAGGATCTTCCAAGCTAGCTTTGCTAATAGGGATTCATTAGCAGTTCTGGCCACTCTGATACCCAAGCCACCTTCTATCTTTGGTCTAGTTACCCTCTGCCAGTTGACTAAGTGAAGTTTATGAACTCCAATGTCAGTAGACCAGAGAAAATCCCTGTTAAGCTTGTCTAATCTCTGGCAAACATGCTCAGGAAGAAAAAAGGATTGCATATTATACACTGGTTGAGCAGCAGAAACAGAACCAATAAGAACATCTCTTCCAGCAAGAGAAAGCATTCTGCTTTTCCAGCAATCAAATTTACCAAGTATTCTATCAAACAAGTCAGCAGTATTAGCTCTAGTTGTTCTACCATGAAATAATATGATGCCAAGTACTTTCCCAAGTTAGGAGTTTGTTCAAATCCCAATATATCACATATGTGTCTTTTAAGATTTGCACCTTGAGTTCTAGAGTATAAGATTTTGGATTTCTGGTAGCTAAGTTTTAGACCAGAGGCTTGACAAAACCTGTCTAGAACTCCCTTAATACAGTAAGCAGTACCTGAAGTAGCCATCCCCATGAGGATGAGGTCATCAGCAAAGAAGAGATGTGTTAACTTTGGCCCTCCTCTACATGGAATCAGTGGTTTCTATTTCCCTTTATGCACCTCCTCTTGTATAAGATAAGACAACCTCTCAACACATAAGACAAAGAGGTATGGAGATAAAGGATCACCTTGTCTAAGACCGCATTTGTGTTGGAATGGTGCCATAGGAGATCTATTCCACATTATGCTAGTTGTAGCATTTCTAACACTGAACATGATCAGCTCAACTATTTCTGCTGGAAATTGGAAAGCCAGAAGAGTTTCCTCTAAGAAATCCCAGCTTATCTTGTCATAAGCCTTCTCCAAATCCAACTTCATAATTGTACACCCCTTCTTGTTCTTCTTTTTATACCTCAAAGAGTGAAGAACTTCCTAGATAACAGCAATGTTATCCTGTGTACTGCGCCCTCTAATGAAGCTAGCCTGAGTAGGTGCCACAATACTAGGCATAAGATATCTTAGTCTACTGGTAATGCACTTGGTAATGAGTTTTTAGATAACATTACACAAAGAAATAGGCCTATACTGGTTAATAGTCTCAGGTGACTGCACTTTTGGGATAAGGCACATGAAAGCTTCACACAGTTTACTGTCAAAAGCTCTATGAAGGAAAGCATCCTTCACAAACTTCACAATGGATTCTTCCATCCATTCCCAGCCCTTCTGATAAAAACTTGCATTGAGACCATCTGGTCCAGGGGCCTTCAGAGGATGCATTGAAAACAAAGCCTCCTTAATCTCCTAAGACTCTATCAATGCCCCCAGTGCCTCCTGTTCTGGAGGAGCCAACTTCGTTTGAAATCTTGAAGTATGGAGGATTGTAGCTTGGGAAAAGTCTGGAGTGGTAGTGTCCCCAACAAAAAGACTTGAGAAGTATTCTGAAGTGTGATGCTGTAGAGTACTCTCCGTCTTCTCCCATTCTCCAGAAATTTTCAATCTTGTAATCAAATTCCTCTTCCTTCTGATCAAGGTGGATCTATGGAAGAATTTTGTGTTTCTATCCCCTTCTTTGATCCAATTGATCCTTGATTTTTGCATCCAAAACATCTCCTCATGTTTAAGAAGAACATTATATTCCTGAAGTAGATCCTCTTCCAAGTGGCTGAGATAGTTGTTTTGCCTGAAGCACAAAGATTTCTGAATTCCTCCCAGCCTTGCCTCTAAAATTCTCTTCCGCTGAAATATATTTCCAAATCTCTCCTTATTCCATGGAAGTATGACTTTAGGCATCTCTTGTATAGCCTCTAGGAGTGAAGGGCTAGTATTCCAGATATTCCTCAATAGAGAAGCACATTCAGGATTGAAATGCCACATTTCCTCAAACCTGAAAGGCTTGTCAATTCTTCTCTTCATGTTCCCCAGACACCAAGTGATTATAGGATGATGATCACTGTAGGTTCTTGGTAAATTTCCCACTTCGGCTGCTCTGTAGAGGTTAATCCACTCAGGATTAGCCATAGCTCGATCTAATCTTGCCTGGATAAGAGCTCCATTCTCTCTCTTGTTGGTCCAAGTGAATTTAGGACCAACATAGCCAAGATCAGAGATATTACACTTGGTCATGAAGTTAATGAAGAACTGTAACCTGCTCACTGATCTTGTTCTACCTCCCCTCTTCTCATGAGCATATGCAACTTCATTGAAATCTCCTGTTATTAACCAGGGCATTGGTTGATCATTAAAAAGTCTTATGAGGTCATCAAAAACCTTCACCTTTGCTGTCCTCCTGGGCTGAGCATAGACTCCAGTGAGTCTCCATTCCCTCATGTTCTGTGGTCTGATAATAGCAGAGATATACTGGTAGTCAGTGTCAACAATTTCCACCTCAACATCCCAACTATTCCATAGCATCCAAAGGCCTCCAGCCATCCCCTCAGAGGGTGCTATTTGATAGTTGTTGTATCCCAGATATGGAACAATGTTCCAAGCTTGATCTACTGAAACTCTAGTTTCAAGTATAAAAATAACCGTAGGATTATGTCTCCTTACCAAATTCCTGAAGTTCCTATGGAAGTCTTCATCACCAGCTCCTTGACAATTCCAAGACTCCTTGACAATTCCAAGACACCACTCTCATGCTTGTATTGTAAATGTGGTAGGGGAACACTGGATTCTCAACTGGAATCCTGGTCCATTGCGCCTGAAGTTGGTTCATTATCTCCACCAAGAGGGCAATCTGTTTGTTGCTCTCCCATGGGGTTAGTGCTGCTCTCTCCCACCAGATGTGATCTGCATCTATGTGTTCCTCTCTGTGGACTTCCAGGCGATCTCCCAATTGGTGGCTGGAATGGTCAACACTGAGATGATCCTGTCCTAGTGATTTATCTCATGTGTCATCGATGGTGCAACGAATTGAACATGCTGCGTTAGAAATTCCCAGGGGTTGATCCAGTCCCATGGATCCAGTTCTTGTGCCATGATGAATATTAAGATCAGGAGATGATGATACTTCACACTCAACCAGTGCAGGTACCTCATTTGGATTATCTAAGTCTAGAATGCCAAAGGAATTATGATTCTGATGATGAACCGTTCCAGAGGTGTTATGAATGTTAGAGACTCTTGATTTTCTCCTGGAATTAGTAAATGCCACTCTCTTGGTATTAACTGTTGCTTTCCTCAAACTAGGATTTAAGAAGGCTGGTAGAATCCTTCTACTCTGAGAAGTTGTACCAACAGGAACTTGAGGAGACTCAAGGATTCCTATTTCCTGTCTAACTCCAGTAAGAGTCTTGCTCTTAATAGAATTCTTAGAGGTATTATTAGAAACTCCTGAACCTTTTTGAACTGATTGGTTAGGCTTCTTCTTAGCAACCAGCATCCAACTACCATATTCCTTGGCTTTTGCTTTTTCCAAGAGCCATTGTTGTTTCTTTTCAGAAGAAGATTTCTCATAAGGAACCTGAGAAGGATCATTAGTTTCCATCTCTTCCTGTGATATCTTATCACCTTCACATTCAGCCTTCACATGTCCTATTTTACCACACTTATAGCAAAGAGTAGAGACATTCTCGTATACAACCTGATAGCTTTTGTTATCTATCCATATCCCCAATTCCAAAGGTTGATATGTTCTTATTTGAACACAAAATCTAGCAAAATTACCTCTTGTGGCATTAATAGTGTTAACAGGGTTGAAGATCACCTGCTTAAAATAAGCGATAATTCAATTACCAAAATTACTTGGTATATTTATATTCATAAACGACATCGCATTATAACACGGTTTAAATACAGGTATACTTCGTTAAAAATTATACTATTCGTATATCGTAAATCACAACACACAGCTATCAGCCGAATTTATAACTAAAATACTACCCGGATTATGCTCGACTCGATATATTATTACGCGTACGATTTTATATTCGTCCTGGTAACATGACTCATATTCACATAATACACAAAGAACACAACATGTGTCTGCTGACACAGCTTGAATAGATAAGTTACTTATTGTGCTGCTTGAACAGATAAATAACACTACAGATAATAACATAAAAATAACTAATATTAAAATAATAAAGATTCCAAACTTAGGGAGCAAGACTGGATTTCTATAAAATGGGACAAGAGCAACATAAGACAAGGAGGTCCAAAAAAAAGGCAACAACTTCTTTTCTCTACGGGCAGAAAACCTTTTCTCCCCTCCCCTCAGACATATCTCTCTCTATCTCTAAATATTTCACGAGGGCAACCCCTCCAACATATACAAAACCAATACATCCGATAAAATCGATACTCCAAATTAATCAACACCAAGAACAAGAACTACGAGTGGCTTGATTCCCAATCGGGGGATACGTAGGCACCTCGAAAAATATCCGAGTCCAGCCCCAAACCAATAAAAACCAACAATCCCCTCGGGTCGGGTTGGCGTTCCAACCCAATATAAATATCTTCCGTTAAATAGGGAATAATTCCAAACCCGTTAACAAAGTGGCGTCGTCTGTAGGAAACGCCGTTGAATCCTTGAGCAAGCCCGAGGAGATCGCTGCCAAAACCAAAAGGGAAAGCAGGTGCTACAGCGACAGGGCGATACGCTCCGAAGTTAAGTTTTCCTTTCTCCAAACTCGCGTGATTCGATTCCAATCTTGGATATCTCCGTGAAAATCATATGATTTTCTAATTGCTATATAATATATATATATAAGTATATATATATATGAAGTCAGTGAAAGACTTGGGTAGGAGTTGAAAGAAATTCTTAGATATGTGAATTCTTTTGCCTACTTCTTGAGAGTTGCAGAGAAAGAATAAACAGAGAAGAAGAAAAGAAATAAAAGAAAGGAAAGAATTTGAGCTGTGAAAGAGACACGTGTCCCACACTGTTGCTTTTGATAAAAACGTGTCACCTGTGGTGAGAAGAGTTATAAAATATATATATATATATATATATATATATATATATTAATCAACTCATTAATGGCTAATCTATATAATTAAAAAAGGGGCTAGTCTAGTATAAATACGAAAATAAACGACTTCATAACCAGAAGAGAGATGTAGCCCAGCGGTCCTCGGAGAGCATCTCCGAGAACCTCTCTCCGAGGACCCGGGTTCGGGTCCTAGCCTCGAGAGGCCTTTTTTTATTATTATTATGAAGATCCATAGTATAATAATAATACAAAAAGCTCTTGTTATTAACAAGAAAAAAGGACGGTCCAACGGTCCTCGGAGATGCTCTCCGAGGGCATTTGCGCGAAGCACCCGGGTTCGAATCCCCTTTCCGAAGGCTTTATTTTTATATGAAGAGCCTATATAATAAAATCAATAAAGATGTCGTGTTTTAAACAAAAAGGTACGTGGTCCAGTGGTCGGAGGAAATCTCCGAAGACCACTCTCCGAGGAGGACCCGTGATCGAATCCCATTCACGATAGAATTTTTATTTTGCTGCCATCATATAATAATAAATAAAAAAGTCTCTTGTTGTTAAACAAGAAGAAGAGCTGGTCCAGTGGCCTCGGAGAAGCTCTCCGAGGGCATTTACCCAAAGAACCCGGGTTCGAGTCCCATCTCCGATGACTTTTTTTGTTGTTTTTAAGACTCTGCTATGACATATAGCGAAAAGAATCTACTTATAAACAAAAATAGGGTTAGCCCAGTGGCGTCGGAGACGGTCTCCGAGGGCTTCAACTAGAGGAACCCGGGATCGATTCCAACATCCGGTGGTATTTTTTTTTTAAAATGCTTCCATAATATAATAAAAATAATAAAAGATCTTTTTTAAACAAAAAGATGAGATGGTCCAACGGTCCTCGGAGAGCAGCTCCGAGGGCATCTACATGAAGCACCCGAGTTCGATCCCATCTTCGAGTAGATTTTTTTTAATTATTAAGGAGCTACCATAATACAATAATAAAGAAAAAAAGCTCTTCTTATTCAAAAATGGGACGTGGTCCAGTGGTATGAGAACAGTTTTCGAGGGCATCTAACTGAATGACCCGGGATCGAGTCCCATCTTGCGATAGCTTTTTGTTATTATTAAGATCTTGCTACATGATACATAGCGAAAATAATCGCTATATAACCAAAAATGGGCATAGCCCAGTGGTTTACTCCGATGGCTGCCTTCTCTGATGGCCCGAGTTCAAATCCCTGGTATTGCAATAGGGGGAATTTTTCTTTTATTTTTTGCTTTTTTCAGCAAAAAAAAAAAGAAAAAAAAAGGGAAAAGTCAGAGAGAGGGTTCGATTACGGTACCCCTCCGACCTAACCTCCTGCACAATATCATCGGGACAAACTCCTATAGTGTTAACAGTAGCTGCTCTAGCAAATATCTTAACTTGCGTTCCAGTTTATTAACCTGACGCCGCCGGAGGAAACTTCTAGCAAGGCCAACTATTTTTTGTTTAAACTATATGCAGATCTCTTGCCTCGCTTATTTCACGAAGGCAGTATCGCCGGGACCCCCGAAGAGGTCCCCCCGATAGCCAACAAACTCTTGTTAGCCCTCTTTCAAAGACGTGGGGAAATAACCTCGGATGAAGCATGACAAACGCCATGTAGAAGAAAAAGATCTCGAGCAGAGTTCTGAGGAGAATTCCTTGATGATAATGAATTAGCGCGCATGGAACGAGAAGGCATCTGGACTCCAGATAAGTGCTATGAACCTCTTACGCAATTTCGATCTCGATAAATTTATACCCTAAGTATAAAACTCAACAGAGAGGCATAACTTTACCTTTCCAAACAAGCAAACTCCAAAAGTGAAAGCTTACAACGGAAACCTTTAGGATTAAGTGAAAACATTCACTAATCCCAATATATATACTAAGGGAATATCCCAAAAAGATTTATAAACAAAATAAAAGATAAAACGATGGCGTAAGAGGCCTACGATGCCTCAAAAAGCCTTACGGTGTCTTAAAGCGTGCCCCCTCCGGGTAGGAAGACCCTACTCCGAGGACCGCACAGTCTTGAACAAACAAACTATAATATATTTTTCCAAGGCATTGCCTGCACAAAATAACGGGAATGTAAAACTCCCCGAAGAAAGAAATGAGTAAACAACTCGACTGAAAAAGATTTTTTGGAAGTAAGTGAGAATGTTCACTAAACTCCAAAGCACCTATATATATATACTTAGGAATATTTCTTCGGATGACCGAATTAAGTTTGAGCTGCCCAAGCTATGTTATAACCACGATTACGTGTCGGGTGATACCTCTATTCAGAGAAGAATCTCCAAAGTTCGCACTGCAAACGGACACGTCATGCTAAGTAATTTGCTTGGCCAGTAAGAATGGGATACTATCTCATCTCTTTAAACTCAATCTTAAATCCTACAACTAAAGGAGAGAGTCCAAGTATTTATAAGTGCTGAAAAGTTATGATGAATATTAGCACGAAAAAGACAAAATAGAATGAAGGACAACCACAATATTCCCCTCGCCTCTTTTAAGGCAAGCAAAAACTGGGGGGGGGGGGTCGTGTTAAACGGGTATAAACATCGGACGACAAGGGTCTACGATACCCCAAAATAGTTCCCCGATACCTTACCGAGGCTTTCCGAGTCATATAAGAGACTCGGATGCCTTTCAAGGATCTACGGGACATTCACGATACAATAACCGACAAGGACCTACAAGGTTCTAAATAATTCTACGATACCTCAAAAGAAATGTTACAAACGTTAATAGCTATCGGGCACACACTATAATATCTCCGACCAGAAAAAGCGAGAAAGACGTATACTTTAATAGGCTCGAAATCAACGCCTTAAAACGACTCCGATACAAGAGGCTACGATACCTCTCTAAAAAATCCGCGATACTCGAACCCTCACAACTCCCGACTTTGAGTTTCTAGTGCAGTCATAATGACCGACTGCACTAAAAACTGAGGGGCTTTGTTAACAGGGTTGAAAATCACCTGCTTAAAATAAGCGATAATTCAATTACCAAAATTACTTGGTATATTTATATTCATAAACGACATCGCATTATAACACGTTTTAAATACCGGTATACTTCGTTAAAAATTATACTATTCGTATATCGTAAATCACGACACACAGCTATCGGCCGAATTTATAACTAAAATACTACCCGGATTATGCTCGACTCGATATATTATTACGCGTACGATTTTATATTCGTCCTGGTAACATGACTCATATTCATATAATACACAAAGAGCACAACACGTGTCTGCTGACACAACTTGAATAGAAAGTTACTTATTGTGCTGCTTGAACAGATAAATAACAGTACAGATAATAACATAAAAATAACTAATATTAAAATAATAAAGATTCCAAACTTAGGGAGCAAGACTGGATTTCTATAAAATGGGACAAGAGCAACAGAAGACAAGGAGGTCCAAAAAAAAGGCAACAACTTCTTTTCTCTACGGGCAGAAAACCTTTTCTCCCCTCCCCTCGGACATATCTCTCTCTCTCTAAATATTTCACGAGGGCAACCCCTCCAACATATACAAAACCAATACATCCGATAAAATCGATACTCCAAATTAATCAACACCAAGAACAAGAACTACGAGTGGCTTGATTCCCAATCGGGGGATACGTAGGCACCTCGGAAAATATTCGAGTCTAGCCCCAAACCAATAAAAACCAACAATCCCCTCGGGTCGGGATTGGCGTTCCAACCCAATATAAATATCTTTCGTTAAATAGGGAATAATTCCAAACCCGTTAACAAATAGTATTACAATCTATCTTGATTGGATCACCAATGCAAGATGCTAGAGCTTGAACAACAGCTTCCCTTAAGAACTCAATTGGCAGATTTAGAATTCTTACCCAGGTGATTGAATTCTTAATATCGTCTTTGCCCGCACAGAAATTAGGTGTCCATTTGTTGATCATTAAGAAACTCCCTGCCAATTGCCAGGGTCCTTCTGTGAGAATAAATTCTCTCTTTTCCTCTTATATGCCCTTGAGACAGTAGCATCCATAACCAAGGTCAACAAGGTTGAAGTCATTATGCAGTTTCCACATGATATCTAATCGTGTTTGAAGCGCCGTGTAATACCAAGGTTTACCAGTGATCCTTATGATTATAGCATGCTCCCATTGTGTTTTCATCCTCTCTTTCAGTTCCTTTTTAATATGAATTTGTTTGAGAGGAATATTTGCATCTGCTTGCTTGATTTCTATGAACATGCGTTCCTCAGCCGTTTTGTTTTCATCAATTCGAACGTCCTTACTTTTTGGACGAGTCGAAACAGCATTTGCGAATGAGTAAGGCAAAACTCTGGCCTGAGAACTTTCCTTAGGAACAGTGAACGTTGTTCCAACTTCTGACATATCAGGGGAATGTCTGGCCCTTTTTGAATCCTCGATCGAGAAGCAACAGTACGTGTTGATTGGAAAACGTACACATCATTGTCTGTTATGTTAGGCGGCGGCGGTGGCAGCGGAGAGTGGCATTGTTCCACTTCCGGCATGTCAGTTTCCATGGCAGTTGCTAGCGGTTGTGTCGTTTCCTAACTTTTCGGAGAATAGCAGTTTTTTATTTAAAATATCTTAGTAATACGGGGCTTCACGAGAATTAAATCAGTTGTTTTGTTCCTTATGCAAAGCTAACCATATTGCCAAAGCAAATAATTTTGTTGCTAGAGCAAGTTTTACAAACTCTTTGATTTATTGTTACAAGTCAAACACTTTAACAGTCAAATGTTTAGATTTCCTTAATACTCACTGATTATCATTTCCAAATTAGATGTAAAAATTATTCCTAATTTGGCTTCAATAAAACGTTAACATATGACAAGTAACCGAGGCTTTACGAGACCTCGTCATCTGCAACCGCATCGCGGTTGCAAATGACTATCTGCAACCGGATTTGGGCCTTTTGCAACCGCAAATGCGGTTGCAAAAGACCCTGTAACCTTGTAGTGGTTTATAAGAAATAGTGTTAGTATTTTACCTTGTAATTCATAACCACACATATCCAAGCATATACGCATATATCATATGGACTATAAATCGGGTTAAATTATATATATAAGTCCTTAAATTATTAATATACTGTACTGTATAAGTTCATAATATTCATTTTTCAAGTACAGTCACGTGCTTTAGAATTTATATTAATAGCATTATAATGAACTATACAATATGGTTTTAATTTTTAGAAAATAAAAGAAAAGAAAAAGTCTCATTAAATACAATTAAAATAAATGTTAATAAATCTATTAATGGATAAACAAACCACATTTTAGGCTCCATGTGAATCAATTAGAATGTCTTTACAGTGATTAGAAAAGCGTAACAATTTTTTGTAGAAAAAAGTTTCACCATAATTTTTTATTTTTTTAAATTAACAAAGAATGAATATTAAATCTTTGTACTCTTAGATTTTGTTTTCATTTTTTTATTTTCTTTCCACTGGCCTTTTTTTCATTTGTTTTACTCACTAAACCTAAAGTCAAAACATTTCAACAAATATTTCAAAATTGATGTTTATATAAATAGATTGTTCCCAACATGCTAGAAATAATTTCCCAAATTTTCAGTTTATCACAATCTTTTAATCTTGATAGTAATTTGTTATAATAGTACAATGATAAATTTCAGCAATTAATTATATAATTTAAGTTATCAACATATACGGAGTTACAAACTTTTTGTTTTTTGGGTATATTCATATTTATTTTAGAAATAAATTTGCATTGTTCTTTCAAAGTTTCAACGGCTTAATTATGGAAGCAGTTGTAGTCAAGATAGGAATATATTGCATCTCTATTTATGATACAAATCTTAATTCTAAAGCCGTGCCCGTGAGGAGAATTTATACATGCGTACACACGCGAAAACCCATTTTTTACAATCGTTTTTTCTCCAAAATTTTGGAATTCAAAAAACCGTTCAGACATAGATGGAAACAGACGCCACAGACATGGATGAAAACCATGCGCCGCCACCGCCGCCATTACCGAACTTTCCGAATACAACATCGTTTGTGTTTAAATCAACAGTAGTCAGCAATGTGGAGAATAGAAACCAAAAACGACACCACCAGTCGTAGTCATTTGAAATCCTCGGGAATGGAACCTCAAGTGGTAACTTCACTTGTCAATCTGTTTATAGGCTATTCTATGAACAAACTTCAGAACCTCATAGGAATGTAGTTCAGAATTCTTGGGTATGGAAGATTGATGTCAGTAATAAGCTTCAACATTTCATTTGGTTGTTAACACAAGAAAGACTTGCTACAAACTCAATGAGGTTCAGAAGGTTGGCTTCACCAACATCCATGTGTTCTCTATGTAATGAACATGATGAAACATGCCTTCAACTTATGAGATATTGCAAAGAT
Organism: Linaria vulgaris; assembly: GCA_948329865.1. Lineage (NCBI taxonomy): Eukaryota > Viridiplantae > Streptophyta > Magnoliopsida > Lamiales > Plantaginaceae > Linaria > Linaria vulgaris. The sequence continues at coordinate 113,506,254 of OX415249.1, read as the reverse complement.
ACAAAGCCAGGTGCTCTTATTTTACGACGGTAGCGACGTGTGTGGATTCAAATTATACATCCTGATGATATGGCAGATGAACTACTCTTCAAAGACAATCTCGAGAATCTACATAAGGAATGTGCTCAGTCCTCAGGCACAGTGGAAGTGGATGTTCTTGGCTACCTTGTGGATTAGCTGGAAGCACAGGAATTCAAGAGTTTTCCACCATCAGGAAGAGAATGTTCAGGGAAGGTTGGTGCTGATAAAAAGACTGAGTTTTGATCTCTTCTTGGGGCGCATGAAGCATAAACAACTGGATACTACATTATTGAAGTGGATCAAATCAAAAGCTGGTTGGTTTAAGTTAAACTCAGTTGGCAACCTTCAACAAACATCTAACATGCGGCATGTTACTGGAGTCCTGTGAGCAGATAATGGGAGTTGGTGTTGGGGATATGCTAAAGGCCTGATGTCTCATGCATCTGATGAAGCTGAAATGGTTACCTTAAAGCTTGGTCTTGAGCTTGTATGGGACAAAAGGATCCTTAACATTGAAGTGAAAATTGATTCTTTTGTGGTATTCAAGCTAGTTACCACATACTCATGAGATGGATATGATCATAAGAGATCAACCAATGTTTAACAAAAACACTAGTATGAAATTCGAGCCCAAGAGAGTCTCATTCCATAAAAATAAATTGCACAACCTAACACGTGGAAAGAAATCGATGGTCAAAGTTGTCTTCGAACCAAATAAGTTTACAACCAAATGAGAACTCCAATGTCTAGGAGGATGGTGCGAGGTTAAGGTAATTATTGACATCACCCAAAAGGATAATACTCTCCCGTGTGATACCTTGTATTACCTAAAGCAGCCATTGGTGGGTAGATATCAAGGAAACCTAAAAATAAGTGAAATTAATTTTACCATTGGAGGACGGGCAGGAAAGACCCAAGAACAATTAATTCTAGGGTTGGAACTTCTTCAGGAACACAAACCTTGGAAAGGTTACAAGATGGAATAGAATTCACGGTGGAAGGAGAAAGATACAGATTTCGATGACTACCAGACCATTCTCTATATACATCTCAATTGGAGTGTTATATGCGAAATATCGAGCAGAGTATTTTGTCACCTACATTGATTCAGGGGCCGACATATGCACAACAAAACCAGAAATCTTCCAAAAGATATTGAGGAAGAATTACCAGCAGTCGCATGAAGAGATTTCTCTAAAAAGATTATCCTCTTCAAACGAGGGATAAGACAAGCAGAAGTCCTAATTGGCGAAGTAGGAGGTACCCCATAGTACAAAGTTAAGACGTCCCTGAATTATTTTCACGATACAGGAGCAAACATTCTGCTGGGAAACAATTTCCTACAAACTTTCAAGCATTTCACACAAGAGAACAAGACACGGAGAAAGACTCATTTTCACAACCCTTTGTGATCATAAGATTCTGGTTCAATGACTACGTCAAGCATTTTACAGGAAAATTCTCATTACATTTCGCAGCAATCGTGGTGGTAATGAAGGCAAACTTCAACACCCAAAAATAAAGGACCAAAGAAAATGTGGTAATGCAATCCTTCAACTGAGAGTTGAAAGCCTGGGAGGCTTAAACGAGGAAAGGATCAAAAAAATAAAACAATGCAAATCCTAAGAGTCAGCCTAGAAAAAGGTCCTCAGCCAGACGTCACTGCTGAAGAGAAATGTTCGCTTGAAGATGTCAAAACCAAAATCCAAAGAAACTTCAAAGAAGACCCCTTGGCATGGTGGAACAAAAACGAGCTCAAAGCATCCTTAAAAGTCAAGAAAGGAAAAGAGAATGAGTTCGTAAGATACAAGCCTATCCTTATGAACTAGAGTGACAGAAATGATATGCAAAAAATTCTCAAGGAACACTTGGACCTTAAGCTGATCTCACCAGGAGTTTCTCCATACATCAGTCTTGGATTCTTGGTACGAAACCATGGAGAAATCAAATGAGGAAAATCGAGTTTGGTCATCAATTATCAAGGGATCAACAAAATCTTGGAGTTCGATGGATAATATATCCCAAGTCGAGAACACTTGATCAACTGCGTTCAAATTGCAAAGGTCTTCTCAAAGTTTAATTGTAAATTTGGGTTTTATCAGATTAAAATGGAGGAAGAAAGCAAAAAATACACTTCTCCACCCCACAAGGACATTATATTTGGAATGTGCTACCGATGGGATTAGAAAATGCACCACAAAGATACCAGAGGAAGATTGATAGTCTCTTCAAAGATTATTTCAGTTTAATGTTCGTTTATGTTGATGATATTCTTATAGTATCAAAAAACATTAAGAAACATCTACAACATCTGGGAATCTTCTTTGACATATGCCTGAAGGAAGTGTTGGTGCTATCTGAAAAGAAAGCGGTAGTTCTAACAAGAAAAAATGGATTTCTTGGAATTGAGATCGATGAATCAGGTTGATTCTTCAAACACATTTAGTTGAAAAGGTACGAGATTTTCCTGACGATCTCAAGACAGTTAAACAACTCCAGAGCTTTAGTGGGTTATTTAATTTCGCTGGAATGTTTATCAACAATCTAGCAAGCTACATGAAAGTTTTCAGTCCACTGCTAAAAAAAGATGCAGAGTAGATGGACAGAAGAACATGGGAGAACGGTACAACGACTAAAGAACATATGTCAAAACATCCCCAAACTAGCGATACCCAATGATGAAGATGATCTGGTTCTATACACAGATGCCAATGATCATTGGTGGGCAGCGGTTTTAACTAAAGTTGAACCAAAGGGAGAAGTTATGTGCAGATACTGCAGAGGACTTTTTGTGGATAACCATGATGCAAGATGGCATATCAACGAGAAGGAATTCTTTCCTGTTTGAAAGGATTTCAAAAAATGGCCTTTGTTTTTACTTGTAAGGAAATTCATTTTAAAAATTGATAATACGAGTGTTAAAGCTTTCTTGAAAAATAAAATAGAAAGTAAACCCGAGAAAGCTAGACTTTTAAGATGGCAAGTTGAATGTCAATACAATGATTTTGATGTTGTTGTGATTAAATCTCATGAAAATATTCTTGCAGATTTTATAACGAGAGATGGAGGCACATGAGGTCGATACCATTCTAACGAGATAGAAACACCACATAGAAAACTTGCAGGAACTTGACAAGATGATCGGAGGCCTTGTAATTAATGCTAAGGTATTCGGTCACGTACAAGAACTGGACCTTTCTGCCATGGGAGCCTCCATGCATATCGTTACAAGTTTATGGGACAACCTCATGGTTCCATTAAGAAGAGATGCCTCTGAATTAAAGTTTAAAATTGAAGTTCAGGCGCAGGGTCCGAGACCCAAAAACGGAAGTTCAAGCACCCCAAACACGAGACCCAGTGTCGACCCTTTCAAGGAATACATAGAGGAAAGCAATTATCCAATGATGGAAACATCGGAGGCACCAAACGATTCAACCATGGTTGAAGACGAAGAAGAGGAAATTAGCCTTAGACCTACGACGGAAAAATCTATGGTTATCATCGAGGAAACTGAGAACTCTCCCCTGCAGGAGTATCATAGAACATATGAGTATCTCTACACGAGGATTGGGATTATCCCTTGCAAAACATTGGCATGCTGGTCAAGAAAACACCCTAGAATGTGGATGCTTTCAAGTTCTAAACCTGAAAGCTACGAGAATGGTATGACTTTGGCTAATTGGCCTCGGTCTTCACCACATCACCGAGATTCCCAAAAATATCAAAGTTATCGGCGTGGCTTGTCAAGGGAGTGTATGGTTCTTAGAAGAATAATAATACACTCGATCGGGGAGATGTCCTGGAATTAAAATTCTTGACAACAGGACTTGAAATTGTAGGAAAAGGCTTTCACAACAACATTCATTTTATCAAGCTGCAAAGGCCTAACCTAAAGGTGATGGATCTGGCAAAACCACCCAGAAGAACAATACCTAGTCTCTCCTACTACTGAAGATGAAGTTACCACCAGGAGAGCTTGGGGACTTTGGGTATGTCTCACTGAGATGACAAGGTTAAGTATTCGTTCAAAATATTTCAGGTGAAAATGAACGGGTCTTTTATGGTTAACACAATGACGAGCAGGAGCACAACGTTTGCCGAAGGAATCTTCGAAGCAAAAAGGCAAGCACTGTGGAAAAATGAAATTTCGAGCACACTAGAAACAAGCCGGAGATTCTGCAACATGGCTCATGTTGGTCACCGGAAGGATCACATCTGCTCCCAATGCCCAACCGAGAAGGAACCCCTGTTCGGAAAGGGATTCTCGGTGAAAAAAGATAAGTGGGATAGTGACAAGGCGACCCCCTCAAAACGTGGAAAGATTCCACCAAGTGAAAAGAGGAAAAATTCTAAAGCGGACCCGACAAGAGGAAAAAGAGCCATGTGAAAAGACCATGTGACTCTGACGAGGACCACCTCCACTAACGGGAATCATGCCAAAGTGGAGGGACCATGACAAATAATGGGTTGATACGTAAGCAGTAACGAACCAATCCACCAGGAGGAATTGAAGTCCTAATTTGAAATCCGGAAGGAATTCTATAAATAGGCAGCCTGAAGGAAGCAGAAGACATCGAACATTACCCTCTGTTTTCTTACGAAATAAATTGTATTGAGTTTTCTATTCTGAAAGAAAATATTGTAATAGTTATATCTATTTTAATTTTGAAGTTCATCCACTTAGGAAACAAAGCTACTATGAGTAGCTAAACAAGTAACTCCTCTCAACAGAGGTTATTTATTATGTAATAAATAAGTTTCCACTTATCAAATAAAATCCAGGCTTTTCCCTAAACACACGTCTTCTATTTTAACCAGTGTTTTAAAAGGCGGAGGTGTAGGGCGAGGCGTTTCATGTTCCTAAAGACGAGGGCACAAGCCCTGGGGAGCGGGGCGTAAGCCCTATGAATTTTAAAATTTAATACTTAAAATCATATATCTAATGATAATAACTAATAAAAAAAATATTATGTTACACAACACTTCCACAATCACATCAAATAATCCATTAATCCATTGATATACGAATTTCTATGCTTGAGTAAAGAGCATTTAACAATAAGAAACAAGTGCAATGTTTTTATTTGCTAAGAAACTATTGCTTATTCAAACGAGCCTCACAAAAATTACAACTAGCTGAAGAGTTTCCAAAACTTACTTTAATATGAGAAAATTAAGTTCAATATCAGTTTTTTTTTAATTATTTTCAAAAGTCTCCTCGTTTAGATCATCAGGCTCATTATCATTGACGGCATAAAATCCATCTTATTCATAGTCTGTGTCATCTCCAACTAAAACATCATGAAGGGAATAATTTCAATATCATCTTCATTGAAGTGATGTTTTGGCGTTAACAAGATTCTTCTTTTTCTCATCGAGTTCTCAAGGCGTATGTTTTTCTTTCGGAGCGTAAAAAACGCGCCTTTAGTGCTCAGAGCGTAAGTCCTAATCTTTGGGGCGTAAGCCCCGCGAAATTTATGCCCCAAAGCTAAGGCTTGGGACGTTTTTAGTGTATTTAGCCCCGACGCGTACCCAGGGTGAGCTGTGGGGCGCATTTTTTTAAAACACTGATTTTATCATATACATCAAATTTAGTTAGTATCTCTTACACCCGGAGTAGGAAACGAACCAGGGTTGTGCTGTTTATCGTTGAAGGAACCATTACAGAACCACCGACAGTCGTGTGGTTAGTGAAACACTATAAAAAATGGTGGAATACCCGGCGATAATTAGGTCAAAACGAGGTACTATTTAAATTTTGTATTTGGGTTTATGCACGGAATCATGCTGAGTCTGTTATGGTTGTAATGTACTATTTGCATAAACTATGATGGTAATAAATAATATTTCAAAACTTGGGATTTGTTTTGCAAAATAACACTAGGACCAGTTGCCATGTGTCATAATTATAGAAGGGAGACCCATTAGGTAAACCCATAGGATTCAATAAACCCTGTTAAAGATGACAAAAAATGTGAAGCTGACTCAATTATTTTTCCTTTCACACGTATGAATTAGATTGCGCTGCAGCACTACATAGATATTATGATGTGGTGCAACGATTGTACTAAATAATTTCTCAGAATTAATGATGAAAGGATTATCAAGGAAATGAAAACAATTAACCTTTACATTGTTTGACCAAGAAGGGTAAATTAGATAGTTTTAAAGATTTACTTTGGCTGCAACAATCTTTGTTGTGGCAATATCGCTAGCCATACATATTTATGCGACTAGATATGTTGGAAAGAGATACTAGCTTGCTAATTACTATAATTAAGTGGTTTAATTGACAAGAAACTGATATTTTAGGTATATAGGGCATTTGATTGACGCACTCTTTAAGTTTATGGGTAAATTAGGAATACCCTAAAAATTGCTCTAGCAGCAAAAATTTCTATTTTGGTAATATCGTTAAAATCATTGATTGTTCCAAAACACGCACACTTTTGTCAGTAGTTTTGGCGAGGTGACAAATGTCTTTGAGTCACATAACAATACGAAAAGAGAATTGTATCTAGAAATTTGAGAAACGCCTTTGATGAGTCGACCGTGCTTCCTATACATGATTTTCGATCTATATACTTAGGCCAAAATATTCTCTCACGTAGTTAACACACTATGCTTTCAAGTCCACATGGAAATAAAATTTGTACTATAGTCCAATTTGGATAATGTAGAATATCCTAACATGAATTCCAAATATCTTTACACCGAGAAACCATAGAAATTCCAAAGTTTTTTTTTATTATTATTATCAAACTTAGCTCACTCAGTTAACATTTTTTCAATTTACACTCATTATGTTGGCACAATCCGAACTTAACCCACGAATCTTGCACTTTTGTAAACAAAGGAACATATGAGTTATTTGCAAAACAATTCATGGGGGAAAATTCAGTGTATCTTCAACACAATTAGTTGTTAAAATAAAATGATTGTTGGAAAAAACCGCTTCAAGGAAACGAGTTTATATAGTTGACTTTGGATTAGATTTTGAGTAGGTACCATTTTTTGTTTCGACGAGTTCAGGATGGAAACTTGTTCTCCGTGAGAGCTTCAAAACAGTGTATTATACGCTAAAAATGGTACACGAGTGAATGAAAAATTGATGCTCAAAAGTGCCACACAAAGCTAAAAATATTGGGTTGATCTAGTGTATGCTCACACTACGACGTACGCATCGAATGCCAATAAGTTTGGCCTGCTGGGCTCCGACTCGTGTGGGCCATCTTTTGCACTTTTCAATATTTATGTTCTATTTTTCTTAACAAAGTTATTTATATTTTTGCTATATATTCATAGTATTATAAATTTTGGTAATTAAAATCACTTCACGTGAAAAAGATTGCGCGGTCAGTTTTATTAACTAAAACGCGTTCTGATTCATTTTGAATTATTGCCTTCATTACGCAACATGTAATTAGCATATCTACGTTCTTGGTCACTGGATTTTTTCTTCTGTCTACCCGTGACCTAGTTTATAAAAGCGGCCGTTCCCCATAGTTTTTATCATTGAAAAAAACATAGCATACACGCATACAATAATAACTTCTAGTGTAGTCATTTTTCCCGAGTGAATCGTGTGGTGGTGGAGGGAGTCAAAAATCGAGTTCGTCGTGGCAATTCTTGCTTGTGCACACAGTCCTGTTAGTGGTCGTTGTTTCTAGAGAAACAGTCACCAACGTTTCTCAAGCACCATTGAAGAGGGCTAATCTATTTGAAAGAAAGCGAAAGGTTCTCGTCTTTCACGTTTCTTCCTTCACCGTCGATTGAGGTTATTTCAATTACTTATGTATTTACTTTCGGACGAATAATTATTTTTGCCCCCTAACTTTTTTTTTGAAACTTAAATGACTTTTTTTTCGGGCCCAGTATTTATGCCCTCGATCTTTGAAATTTTCTATAAAAAATGCCCAAAATCGCTTATTCGGGCTAAATTGCGTACGTGGCGGTACAGTCAACAAAGCGGTTTGCCTAGTCAATAAAACGCTGCGCCACGCCATAATTTACCCCTAAAAAATATTTTTAACCCAAACCCTTATAGTTTTTAAAATTACACTTTCACCCCATGATTTATATTCTCCTATTTCCCACATTTTGTAAAATTGCACTTTTATCCCATAAGTTTTATTCTAATTTTTAAAAACAAAAAGGAAAAAAATTTCAAAATACTCAACTTCTTCCCGGTACCACCCCCCTCAAAAAAAAACCACCACCATTGTTCACACATGAAGTTTCGGAAGAAAAAGTTGAGGTCTCGATGAGGATTTTCAGTTCGTCAATAGGGACCGGAGCTTCTCAAAATCATCGTCGATTTCGACGACCGCGTTTTCCGTCGCGATCGAGTAATTGACGACGGTGATCTCGTTGGACTTTTGGTGCGGGCGGCGATCTCGTCGGCGGGTTGTGATGGTGGTGGGAAAGGTGGTGGTCAACTGGTGGGAAATGTGGCGGTGGGGGTGGGGTGCTAGGGGGAAGAAGATGTCTTTGGCGATCATTAAGAGTATGGCCCAAGGCCAACTCCCAACAAACACTACAAGAAAAAAAGGTTTTTGGCTAGGATTAAATCCGTAGCCAAAACCCCCTTTTTCCGTAGCCAATGGCCGTAGTGGAAGCCGTCGTAGGCAATAGTCATTGGCTACGGATGGCCGTAGCCAATGACTATTGGCTACGGATCTTCCATAGCCAATAATGGAAGACCAAAACGCCCTTATACTATTGGCTACGAAACTTTCCGTAGCCATTGATTTTTTAACGTTTTTCAAAATTATTATTGGCGACGGAATATTCCGTCGCCAATACTCTTTTATTTTTTAAAAATATTATTGACGACAGATGTATAATGAATATAATGAATTATATATAATGAAATATATTTAAACTAATTAACTAATGATTACAAGATTAATTATGTAATATATTTATTGCATAAATATTTGTATATTGAAATAATTTTGGAATTATTAAGTGGTTAATGTAGTAAATATGATTTTTTTAAAGATGAATAAATATCTTGGAAAGTATATGAATTGGAGACTTATTTTAAATATTGAATGTAGGAATTATATGAAGAGATTATGGTGGAATGTAGGAATTATAAGAGAGAGGTAGGAATATGTTTATGAATGGAAAGGTTGGGGTATTTATAGAATAGACAAAGACTATTGGCTACGGAATAATCCTTAGACAATAGTCATTGGCTACGTAACAATCCGTAGCCAATAGTCTTTCGCTATGGAATATTCCGTAGCCAATAGAATAGTTATTGGCTATGGAACAATCCGTAGCCAATAATCTTTGCCTACGGAATATTCCGTAGCCAATAGTCTTTGCCTACGAAAAATCCGTAGGTAATGCATTTTCCATTTTTTTTCTTTTTTAGTATTTTGTGTGTATTTTTATTCAATTTTTGATAAAATACATTTTTCCCCAAAAGTTTGTTTATTGTCTATTGAAATTGTATTTTTTATGAAATTCGAGGAAACATACTAATAAATAGTTTAGAAGTGTTTGGTGAAAGAAGAAATGGAATCGAGTTTGTTTTACGACTTACAATTAATTATATTTTTTCCCCGAAAGTTCATTTATCGTCTTTTGTAATTTTATTTTTAATGAAATTCAAGGAAACATACTAATAAATAGTTTAAATCGTCTTTGGTGAAAGAAGAAATGGAATCGAGTTTGGTTTACGACTTTTGATTAATTACATTTTTCCCGAAAGTTCGTTTATCGTCTTTTGGAATTTTTTTTTATGAAATTCGAGGAAACATATTAATAAATAGTTTAGAAGTGTTTGGTGGAAGAAGAAATGGAATCGGGTTTATTTTACGACTTTCTATTAATTGCTATTTTTTTCTAAAAGTTCGTTTATCGTCTTTTGTAATTTTATTTTTAATGAAATTCGAGGAAACATACTAATAAATAGTTTAGATCGTCTTTGGTGAAAGAAGAAATGGAATCGAGTTTAGATCGTCTTTGATGCCCGTCGCCTTTGACCAATGGCTACGGATTTTCTCGTCGCCAATGGTCAAAGTGCGACGAGATATATCTGTCGCCAATGAGTTTTAATTTTTTTTAAAAAAAATTCAAAAAGTGCCAAAGGGCTACGGACTTTCCGTAGCCAATGGTCCTAGCCAAAAACTATTTTTTTTTTAAGTGAAATATTGCAGTAAGTGTTATTTCCACAAAATTAATCTTGAATCGTAATCATAACACTTTTACCATAATTGACTAATTGTAGAGCGAAGTCCTGGCTTTCTTTCGCATGTATTCATATTTTATAGCAAAGAATTCTAAATCTGCACTTGAAATATTGAAGGCACAGGAACGCTACAGCTATACCCCTGAAGGTTGGGGCAAAGAGTTCGCAAGTTTAAAAGATTCGAAGACGATTTTCTTTTGATAATTATTCGAATGGACGTCCCAAAATTAGAATTATCAAACTTATTATTCATCAATTACACATAAAAGTCCCAACATATATAGTCCAACACTTCTAGAAAGAAGAAGAAACTTTAACACCATAAGTCATATATGCATATAGCCACCTAATTCACAACTTGTTCTTTCTCATAGCACTCCAACTCTTTTATCAAATCATATAAACTAGTGTGAGATGATCCACCATTCTCAACTGCCACTCTTCCCATTTCCTTGTAATTCTTTGCTACCCTTCTCAGTTCCACAGCTTCTTCTCCCTCTATAACGCGCCGCACTGCCTCGCTCACCATCTCACGCGATACCCCCTCGTGCGCCACTTGTTGCCACTTAATATTCCCAGCAGAAATCCCATTTTTTAAAATCCCTACCACAAGCTTTTCGTTGAAAAACTGCTCCGCAAACAAAGGCCAAGTGATCAATGGCACGCCTGCGCACACTCCTTCTAGAATAGAATTCCACCCACAATGTGTCACAAAAGCCCCGACCGATAAATGATTAAGAATTAGTACTTGAGGCGCCCAACCTCGTATAATAAGGCCTTTGTCTTTCACTCGCTCCTCGAACCCTTGAGGCATCCATTGCTCGCTGCTTTCCTGTTCTTCACCGTTTGCGCCTTTTCTGACAACCCAAATGAAATCTTGGCCTGAAGACTCGAGCCCCATCGCAATTTCATGCAACTGAGTAGGACTAAAGTTCGACAAACTCCCGAAACACAAGTAAACGACAGAATTAGGCTTCTTGGTATCCAACCAAGCTATACATTCATGTACATCAATCACTGATTTCTTCCCTCTCTGGGCTTTATCATCTAGACCAGTACTGCTGGCTAGCAAAAGTGGCCCTAAACTCCACGCCTTCACGCCCAAAACATTCCGGTAATAATCAGAGTACTCTGGCTCAAGTTCATAGAAGCTATTAGCCACAACTCCGTAGCTTCTCGAGTCTGCCTTGTGTATTTGATCGAGAACCTTACCAAAGCCATCATCGCTCTCTTCAAGCATAAATTGAGCCATTTGCGTACGCACAAACTCCGGACGATGTGGGAGATTAGACAACACAAAAGGCTCTGTATCGGACGATACGTTCTTGAAAGGCTTGTGCTTCATCATTTCCGGAGAAGCGCAAAGAGCAAAGTAGCACGTGCCGTGGAAAGCCAATCTCGGGATCCTGAATTTGGCTGCAGAATCAACAGTCCACGGAAAGAACATGTCGGAAACAATGCAGTCGGGGCTGTATTCATGGATGAGCTTTTCGAATGGTTCTTGGAGTAAGGCTATGGCTTTACTGAACTTTGGCATCGAATCACCGGTAGCTTGATCCAGGCTGACGACATGATCAGGCAAATCGGATCCTTCAGGTGGGAATTTGAGCGTATGCAAGTTGATATCGGATCCTGAATCTCGGGCTCTTTCGATTGATTCAGCGAAGGCAGGGGTGGAAATGATTGTAGATTTCACGCCGTGTGAGCTGAAAAGCTTGGCCATGTCTAACATAGGGATCGTATGGCCATGAGCCAGTAATGGAATAAAGAAAATGTGTAGCTTTGTCATTTTCTTTTTTAGCTGATATATGAAGAAGAATATTATAAGATGATGAGGAATGAAACACTACTTATTTAAGTATATATATAGCTGAGTATGTGAAGAACAAAGGTCGATCAAATTTATAGGGTCATGTGTGTATATGCATATTTACTTGGTGCATAGTGTTGGAGATTTCATTGTTGACAGGTTTGAAAATGGTAACAAGTTGAGGCGGATATGAAATAACTCAATAAGATGGGCTAAGCCGGGTATGGTAGCTCAGAAATTGTCACATTTAGTTTCTTTCTATTATTATGTTAAAGGAGTTGTGCGTAGAAAATTTTGCCACTCAACCTTTGTCGTCAATTAGAATAAAGCAGGTTTGATTGCACTTAGGAAAGTTTTATGTAATTAAAATCTATCTCACGTCCTTTGCTAATAAATTTAAACTTACGTATATATTAATAATTACTTTTTACATGAAACGTGAAAAGTTTCTAGATGCTAAATAGTACTAGTGTAATTCATCAAAAAAAATTGTACAAGAGTTTACTTAAGTTAGACAAGGGTTCACAACTCATCAAAAAAAATAAAAATAGACAAGGGTTTACTTATCGCTATTTTGTTTCAACCAACGGTCAAAGAGCTGCATGCGCATATTGAAATATTATATACATCTCACACCCTTAAATTTGAGTCTTCTATTTTTAATTACCTTAATAATTGCCTTCTGGAAATAATTTGAGGGATGTATTTTAAAAGTTATTTACAACTTCAATTTTTCCAAATTTTTCGAAATATGTTTAAGAAACTCGAAACATTAGAAAAAGTTCATAATATTTAGCCGACCAAAAAGTACTTTTGAAAACGAAACTTTGATTCATGGACATAACACATTTTTTTCAATAGGAGATAGAAAATAAGCAAATGATCTGTAGTTAAGTTGGATAGATACGTTACTCTAGTATGGAATATAATTCAGAACATTACTTTGCCTACTCTTTCTGTAAGTTGCAAAGTATCTCATTTGATAAATAAGTAATAGGGAGTGGTGTCCGACTCTTATAAACTAATGAGAAGTACTTACTTAGTTTCTTCCATGGAGTAACGTACGCACACTACAAGAATGTTGCTATTTAGCTTGAAAACTTAGTAAGTAAAATATCCGAAGAGATGAGTTGTAATGAAAAAATCGCTTACAAATGTAAAATCTGTAGCAAGATGCCAGCGTGAACGATTGCAAGCGAAAAAGGTACTGTTGGAAAGACTTTTGCAGTGAAACATTCGCTAGCTAAAACAAATAATCCTATTTATGCCACATCAACAACCATTTGCTTTCAAATAATTGCTAGATGGCCTTATATTGTTATAATTGATTAATTAAAGAAAAAAAGAAAGAAAATAGGTAAAAAGAAAAAAATACATCCTAACCAATTAAAATTCTCTAAATAAGATTTTCTAATTAGAAAAGACAAATGAAAATGGGCCAATTAAATTAAGGAATTAAAATTGCATTATTAATTTTGGCTAATTAAAAACTAAAAAATTGGTAAGAATAATTACTCTAATTAAATTAGTCAAATAAAAATCTTTAATTAGAAATGGAGTAATTATAGTTTGAGTAATTACAATTGACATTAAACAAATACATCAATTCCATTCAATCCACCCCCCCCCCCCCCAACAAAAAAGACATTAAAATTCCACGTGTGTGCATCCGTTTTTCGCTAGCTAACTCCACCTCAACACTATCAGCTAGTGCTTATTCGCTAGCTAAATTCTAATATTTTTCTTTTTTCTTTTCAAAATTCATATGAATAACAGTAACATAAGCAAAATAAACTGTTGCTATCTGTTCTGTTAAAAAGAACAAAACAAACATGTTGCTCACAAATCAAACTAAAACAGTTGTTAAACCAACAAATAGGTGAAAAAATAGGCTACTAATTCATCTATGATGAGGCAATGCCAATCGACAATCTACATTCGACCGCATTACGTGCCATACCAACTGCAAATCAATTCCACAAATCTTTGCTATAAATGGGGGCTATTTATAGTGTAAGCCCTAGGGTCTTTGGCCAATGGGGGTCGGTCTTGTTGCTTTTGCTGGTTCCAATGGTGTGGGGTCTTCTGCGCCAATGAACTTAGGGGACAATCTGAGCCAACGCATGCGGTCCGGTCTACACCAATGAATAGTCTGCACCAATAGTATTTGTTGCTTTTTGTCCCTAAGGAATGAATTGGACCAATAGAGGAATGGTCTTTCCTCGTTATCAGGGTAGTCATGGCGTTGGGAGAGCTGGACCAATTGCGGTATGGTCTTTCTCGTTATTAGGGTAGTCGTGATGTTGGGAGTGGTGACGACGAATAATGCGTCATTCGAGGTGAGTCGGAGGTCGTGGTCGATTTGGGCTGTCTTTGCGGGTCGTTCATCGTGAAGGAGACCCGAGGTTATTCTTCGATCATGGACTGCTAATATGAGATTATAGTGGATCATTGACCGTGCCTTGTCCTTACTCGTGTCCTTGATGTTGGTTTTGTGCTCATGTTCCTCAATTTTGGCTAAGTGTTGGTGGCTGGTCCTCGGGCGTCTCGAGGGTCGTCGAAGGCTCCGAGGAGAGTTGCTCTTCGGGCTGGGGGTTTCAGGGGGATAGTTGTGGGTTCCCTATTTTTAGATAGGCCATGGGTCGTTGGGGGGTCGTGTTTAAGCCTTTGTGAACACACCGTATTCCCTTAAGAGGTGTTGGTCTGATCTGGGAGTACCTTTCTCTGAGTGTTTAGACCAAGTACCCTTGGTGGGTATTTTCGGATCGTACTCGGGGGTACCGTCTCCGGAGTCCGGACCGTCTACCTCTATCCAAGTGGAGGCAGGTCGTGGCCGTTACGTACATACCCAATCTTAGGTCGTTGGGGGGTCGTGTTTAAGCCTTTGTGACCACACTGTATTCTCTTAAGAGGTGTTAGTCGGATCTGGGGGTACCTTTGTCCGAGTGTTTATACCGAGTACCCTTGGTGGGTGTTTTCGGGTCATACTCGGGAGTACCGTCTCCGGAGTCTGGGCCGTCTACCTCTATCCAGGTAGAGGCGGGTCGTGGCCGTTACGTATGCTTCCGCAAGACCATGGACAATTTTTTGTAGGGTACCCACTTTTCCGCCCTTCTCCGAGAGTGGGGCAGATTATGCATCATCATTGGCTACTGAATATGACCAAGCTAAAATGCAACATTGTAGTGGTAGGTACCAACTATCCCCGACCAACGCGCGCGTGTGCATTAATGAATGTATTGGCAATTGTTGGAAATAATCTTTTGATATACTTACGTATAGGTATACGTATACGTTTGAAGTTGGCACGTATTAGTTGTCTTTGGGCTGATAAGGAACCATAATTTTACAAGTTGATGATACACTAAAAGACATTCCGAATCGTATGCATGTGATTTAAAGAGACTAGCTCCGGTGATTAATAGAATTCTGGCCGTCTTCGTCAAGCTAGTGAGGTGTTTGGGTGATTAATAGAATTCTGGAAGTCTTCGTCAAGCTAGTGAGGTGTTTGGATTTTTGGGTCTAACTTGTTCCAGTATATATATTTTGATCATTTAAAATTCTTTAGTTGTCAATTGGCTTGTTGTCGTTGGATTCTAACCGCTATATACTATTCTTATGTCAATGTTCCTAAATGAACTATCGCGAGAATATGACTTTGTTAATCTTTCTCTTGCTAATTTCCTTCATTTTCTCTCTTTGTATCTGATATTAATAAATCTAGCTTCACTTCAAATTAGAATAAATAACTTATCCTATTGATAACGTAAATAAAATATTACTTAAATAAAAGAAATCTAGAGGAAAAGTGATAAGTTCTTTTTTCCTACTTTGAAGGGAAGCTAGAGAAAAATCAAAGAAATTGGCAAGAAAAGAATTAGCAAATAAATATTACTTAAACAAATTAGTTGATTAGACACTTATGAAGCATCCAAAGTGTTTAGAAGAAAATGTAGTATTATGTCTAGGAGAAGAGTTGGCGGCGACACATATTCCGAATGGCTGGCGGCAAGAAATCATGGCGAGGCGCTTTATCCTTAGTGAGGAGGACTATAAAGTCATATGGAGCAAAACGGAGAATGGTGTTTTTACTTGTCAAAGCGCTTATAAAGCGCTACATCGTGTATACTCGAACGAGCAGCCGTGTTCCCATAATATTCAATGGGTGTGGAGTATTTCGGGAAGCAACAAGTTGAAATATTTCGTGTGGCTAGCCGCGCAAAATAGGCTGGCTACGGACCATCTCAGAAAGGTTAGGAAAATCACGGTTAACGGGGAGTGCGACGTATGCGTTGGGCATGAGGAGACCGTCACTCACATCCTTAAGGATTGCTGCACCGCGCAGAAAATCTGGAAGGAATTGCTGCAATATTCGGAACTCCAGCTGTTTGGTAATGTCCGTGATGATGCATGGCTTCGGCAGAATCTAAAAAGGCACGAGAGAAAGCACGAGAATGATCTTAAATTCCATAAAACAATTGGCGATAAACCTACTGTCAATCCGACAGAAGAGGAAAATTTCTAAGGATGGGGAAAGATGGATTAAACCTAAGAAAGGTTGGTTCAAGTTGAATACCGATGGGAGTGTGATGGCGCATCAAAATAGCGGGTCGATAGGAGGATTGCTACGAGATGACAAATGTGATTGGGTATGGGGTTTTGCTTCAAGCATACCGTGCCCAACCGTTCTTGAAGCGGAGCTCGAGGCTATTCGGAGGGGTCTTTCTTTGGGTTGGGAAAGAAGGATTCACAAAATAGAAATCGAGATGACTTCGACATAAGCTCATTCTATTATCATGGATATGTCGGTTAGTGACCACATGCTACAACAAAAAATTGATGAATGTCGGGATTTCCTTGTGAAGCCATGGATGCAAGAGTTTAGATGGATTACAAGGTCGAAAAACCTCGTGGCAGACGCGTTAGCTAAGAGTGCAAGACAGATTGATGGAGAGAATAACTTAGTGCTTGTTCCACCCATTGAGATTAATGCTTTACTAGTTAGAGATGTAGCCTATAACTATATTTTGCATTTTGTTTTACAAAAAAAAAAAAAAAAGTTGTGTGTGTTCAAATGAATTCACAAACAGGCCAGGGCGCATATACAGGGCCTTCAACCGGCTCCAGCCCGTCTTTCTTATAAATGACTATGGTTATTATATGCTTCCACCTTAATTTTGTGTAAAATGATTACAGATTAATAGCCTGCAGTGTTTTCTCTCGATAAGTTGTAGCCTGAAGTCTTAAATGGACACCATTTACCAACATAACTAGGACGAAATATTAAAAATGCCCCTTAACTTTTTTTAAAAAGTTAAAATACCAATTTTTTTGGGCCTTGCCAAAATGCCCCGTATGTTTCAAAAAAGCTTTCAAAATGCCCTCGGCCCTTATTCGGGCCAAAATTGCCTACGTGACAGTACAAAATTGCACTTTGCACCCCAAAATAAATTGCACTTTGCACTCTAAAATATTTTGGGGGTACAAAATGCAATTTATCTTGGGATGCAAAGTGCAATTTGGCCAGAATAACGATCGAGGACATTTTTGAAAGCTTTTTTAAAATATACGGGGCATTTTAGCAAGTCCCGAAAAAAACGAGCATTTTAACTTTTTTAAAAAAGTTAAGGGGCAAATTTAATTATTCGTCCACATAACTATAACTATTAGAGCCACCATTTGAGTACTGATTAGAATAAAAGATTTGTATTGCTTGAGGTGCCTTATATGCATTGTGTGTTAGTTTTCCAATATATATATATATATATATATATATATATAAATATGTGTGTGTATGTGTCAATAAACATTGCAAGCTTTTCTGATTTACCTTTTCGATCGATTCCATCGTTTAGCATTTATAGTTTCTTCTCGGTATTTTGAAGATTTAATTTCCTAGACCCATGACTCTTTCAAGTTTCAAGTAAATAAAAGATGATCATTATAACAATGTTTACCTAGGTTTTTCATTTAATAAATATTTTCATAATAAACTTGCGCCACTGATAACATTTGTTGCTCTGCCCCTATTCACCGAGTAACTATTAAAAAGGAGAGAAGTAGATAGCCATGCACGTATGATTTCCTTTGCTGGAGTTTTTTTTTTTTTTAGTTTTCATGTACAGTAAAAGCCCTTTTGTGTTGCGGAACAAGTTTGATCATAATCATTGGCATATCCAGTTTTGTGTCGGCTAGTAATTTTTTGAAAAAACAATAGGTGAAAAAATGAAAAGAGAATTAAGTGGAGAAATAACTCATTTTTTTAAGGTAATTTCTAAGGTTAAAAGTTGTTTTTGCTAATTTTTTATATTAAAAAGAAGCTTTTGCTAATTATTTAACATCAAAATGGGGGTTTTGCTAGTTTCGTAGCATCAAAAGGGTTTGTTGCTAATTTTTAACATAGAGAGGGGTTATTTTCTTTAGCTAATTTACTAACATCGAAAGAAAGTTTTTGCATATTAAAATAACACTTGAGGCAATTTCTTAATTATACATAATATATGGATAGTTTTTGTCATTTCTTAATAGTTAGATATATAATTAATACAATATAAAATAATACAATTAGTTTGGTATAGTTTTGTCTCGGTTACACATATGATAAACAAAATACAATTTGGGCTTGAATTACACCAATTTATGCTAATCTATTACAAGAATTGACTAGCTTAATCTGAAACACCAAATACAAATAAGTACGTAAGAATAGCATAAGGTGATTGGGATCTCTTGAGTCTCGAATCTGGAAGCATCAAACTCGGACGCCTCAAATTCAAGAACTATCGAACTGGACAACTCTCGAACGGGAAAGTAATTTGGACGACTAACTATTGCACTGAGAGTATTGAATTGGGATTAGTATTGAAAGTACATGAATTTGATATTGCTCGTGAAAGTACACATGGATCGAAGGCTCTGATCAATCGAATGCTGAAGTGTCAAAATTGACCCTTCAATGTAAGAGCAATGTGAGCTACAATAGTTAATGACCTACATGATCCTCAACATCTGGGGTATTTATAAATCTGAGATAGCAGACCCCGTTTCCCGGGTTTCTCGGGATAACTCAAATTGGACATTCAATGCTTTTATTATCGAATTTCCCAATCAATATATGCGTACATGAGTATCGAATTGGGCGTTCGATACTCCTTTCGCGGGCTTCTACTTGCGTATCTCGACCCAGTTCAAATAGTTCAGCATAATTAGCCATCACCATAAAGTCCCCCAATTTTGAAGTCAGTCTTGTTAAACAGCGGGTGCCAAATTAAATGTTACTTGCTGAAGTATTGATTGTTGATGTGTTAATTTTTCGTGGTCCGTTAACTCGAATGCTTTGATGTTTATGACTTCAAAATGTGCCCCCCAATTTAGGAGCCAAAATCCAAGGGATCGGGTGCTAATTTTGTTTTTAAAAAAATATGGCTTCAAAATATTTCCTCGAATTTGGGAACCAAAATCCAAAGGATCAAGTGCCAAATTAAAATATTTGGCTTCAAATATGCCCCCCGATTTGGGAGCCAAAATCCAAGATATCGGGTGGGAAATGAAAAATAGTGACTTCAAAATATGCCCCCTATTTTGGGAACAGAAATTCGATCGGGTGCCAAATTAAAAAAAATTGGCTTCAAAAGATTCCCCCCAATTTGGGAACCGAAATCCAAATGACCGGGTGCCAAATTAAAAACTCTAGCTGCAAACTATTAATATCAAACTTGCCTTCGATGTAGGTCCTGAGTTGTCCTGAAGTATCGAATTCTGACATGAGCATCAAGTTGAGAAACTTCGATTGTTCATTGCTCAATCTCGAATTCTATATTCGATAGTCGTTTTACGGATTGAGCTTTCTATGCCAAAAGTGTTAGGCATGCGCTTATAAATAAGCCTTCCTTCAACTGAATTCAGACTTGCAATTGATTGGTGAAGTATTGACAGTTCTCCTCTTCGACCAAATTCCCTTGAGTACCGAAAGGTGGGTGAGTCTAATGCCCCTTTTGATAGTGAATTTGTTCGATACTTGCCAAAATTCCATGCACCGTCCTTAGAATATTTTCTAACTATTTATTGAGTTTGTCACAACCGTTGACCCCTCGTTACCTGAGTATTTTACACCTATCTTTCATTAATACATGTAGTGTTATCGTATTATTGTAATTATTCCAAATATTTGGCTATTATTGTAATTCTTTGTCGCCTCGCTATAGTTGTCAAACTAGCGTAGTTAGTTTTTCTTTTTCTTCTTCTTTTTTATTTTCAGTTTGTAACCGAGGTGTCAAACCAACATATGGTTCGCATGAATGATTTGGTGAGTTATTAGAGCCATGGATCAAGCAGTGACTTGAGCGGGGTCAAGGAATGATCATGAGAGTGGTAGCTCGAGGGCCACTCGAGCGGC
This sequence comes from Linaria vulgaris, assembly GCA_948329865.1. NCBI lineage: Eukaryota > Viridiplantae > Streptophyta > Magnoliopsida > Lamiales > Plantaginaceae > Linaria > Linaria vulgaris. The sequence continues at coordinate 113,485,824 of OX415249.1, read as the reverse complement.
GGATGCATCATCGTCACTTGGGTATTTTCATAGAAAAACTGAAAGTTATGGAGCTTTAAACTGGATCGGAGAAAAAAAAAGCATTTAGATTTTAAAAAACAAAGTTAAGGGTCAGAAATAATCATTAATCCTTTACTTTAAAGTATATTGTTTCTGTTCGTTTCTGTAATATATTACAGGGCATTACTGCTAACAATGACGATATCGGATGAAAGAGTGTGCAATTGGAGAAAGAAACACAATTTTTGAAATGAAGAACAAACTTATTCAGATATTACAGATAAACTTCCCAACAGGTAAAAATCACAACCTGAAAAGAAACAAAAAACAAAAAAACAGAAATTATTTTCTCATACACATGACCATCTAATTCATGTCTCTCTTCGTGTAGCTGCTCAATTCTAGTATTAAATCATTCATACAATTGTAAGATGATCCTCCTACATCAACTGCCCCCCTTCCCATTTTCTTGTAATACTCTGCTCTGCTTCTCAACTCCAAAGCTTCTTCTCCCACCATAACACGCCACACCGCCTCGCCCACCACCTCCGCCGCTATCCCCTCGTTCCCTTCTTGTTGTCGCTTCTTATTCCCAACAGAAATTCCAGTTCTCAAAACTTCTATTATTAACTTCTCATTGAGACACTGCTCAGCAAACAAAGGCCATGTCACCATTGGCACACCGGCACATATTCCTTCGAGCGTTGAATTCCATCCACAATGAGTCACAAAAGCTCCTATTGCTGGATGATCAAGAATCAGCACTTGCGGCGCCCATCCTCTTATAATTAGGCCTCGGTCCTTCACTCTCTCCTCGAATCCTTCGGGCATCCACTGCTCGTTTCCGTGTTCGTTTCTGACTACCCAAATGAAATCTTGGCCTGAAGATTCAAGCCCAACTGCAATATCATGTAGCTGAGCATCAGTAAAGCCAGCCATGCTCCCAAAACACGTGTAAACGACAGAATTAGGCTTCTTGGAGTCCAACCAAGCTAGACATTCTTGTGCATCAATTGCTGATTCCTTTCCTCGTTGCGCCTTTTCATTCGCTCCATCGTTGCACAACAAAAAGGGGCCTAAATGCCACGCCTTTACGCCCAAAACACTCTGGTAATAATCAGCATACTCGGGCTCAAGCTCATAGAAGCTATTAACCAAAACTCCATAGCTTTGGGAGTCTGCCTCGATTGCTTTGGCCAACAACTTCACGGTGTCGTCATCAATTTCCGGGATCTGAAACTGTTCCACTTGCGCTCTTGTAAAGGTCGGTTGATGTGGGAGATTAAGCAACACAACAGGATCTGAATCAGATGATGATGACTTGCTAAGCTTCTGCTTCCTCATTTCTGCGGTGGTGCACAGCGCGAAGTAGCTCGTTCCGTGGTAAACCAATCTCGGGATACCGAACTTTGCTGCAGAATCTACTGTCCACGGAAAGAACATGTCGGAAACGATGCAGTTTGGATTGAATTCTTCGATGAGTTTTTCAACTGGCTCCTGCAATAAGGCCAATGCTTTTGCAAACATTGTAGATAATTCAGGTGTTACTTGATCGAGGCTCACAATATTGTCCGGCAATCCGGAATCTTGAGGTGGAAATTTGATCGTGATCAGGCCTATATCGGATCCGGAGTCTCGGGCTTTTTCGATTGGTTTGGCGAATCCAGGAGTGGAAATAATGGTTGTTTTCACACCTTGTGAAGACAAAAGCTTGGCCATGTCCACCATTGGGATTGCGTGACCTTGAGCCAAAAAGGGGAGAAAGAAGATGTGCAGTTTTTCCATTTTATTTTTGCTAGGAGAAAAGGCTTATACGATCCAAATTAAAAGAAATGGTGTATATGGAACTCTGTTTTAGTAGCAGAGTGAGTTGATTTATGTACTGTTCGGGAAGACTTTCGTTAAGTTAATTAAACCACGCGCACAAGCGACTTCCGCTACTTGCACATTCATAGTTTTTGTTTTGTTTGGTTTCGATAAATTGGCACATCTTTCATTAGGAATAGCGGGCTTCACGAGAATTAAGTCGCTTGGTCCCATATACGAAAGTTTCTGTTCATTATTAGTTATTATATGAATATGATGGCGCACTAAGATAATCAAATTGGAGCTTCTCTACTTTTCCAATGTGATTAGTTTAATTGTCTGACATTGATAGAGTAGCTAACCCTGAAAACAATTAATTCAATATTCGAAATACTTGTATAGCTAGCTGTTGGCGGAATGTGGAATTAATTTCAAATAAAATGTCATTAACTATTATCGAATTTGAGCATTTTTAAATTGTCAAATATGATTTTATAACTAATTAATTAAATTGTCTAGCATTGGTAGGGCTGGATTTATTGAAAGACTGGATTTATCGGCGATATCATGAACTACTATCTTGCTTATCAACTTCTTGAACCTCTGTGAACTGAATCATTTGGTTAACATGTTTGATTTCTGATATGTTTGTTGATACAAGGAACAATTTAAATAGCCCTTGCCGCAATCTATTTCAATATGTTTATTCCTCTTCATGTTTGTGACAAGTGGCGTATGTATGTAGGGACCCCCCCTCCCCCATTTTTTTTTGAAAAAAATAATCGATATAGTATTAGGGAAAGAGAAAAGGAGTATATATATGATATTTACATTTAAAAGCTCAGTCAAATAGTAAATTGTAAAAACTCCCATTTTGTTATATTTAGTAAAAAAATAACTTATTTGTTATTTTAATTTGTAAAAAAATCCTCGTGGTGTTAAAAAATTGCAAATAATTTATTCTACATTTAATTAATTTGTACGTGTTGAATTTAATCTTTTCTTAACATATTTTTTCAATACGCAAAGAATCAATGTTATTCAAATTAAATATATGAATACCTTTTATCATATTTGTGAAGAGAACATTAGCTTCAAAATATGTAAAAACATATATACAAAGTGTATCAAATCTTCTTTTGCTTTTATCTCGTTCAAATATGTCTAAAAAGTTTATAACATAGTCTATCATATTTACCTTGATAAATATTTGATAAAAAAAAAATTTGTTTGGTTATCTTTGTTGTTATTGTAAATATTTATTAGTGAATTTTTCGGTTAAAAACTAAAAGTTGATCCAAAAGATTTCTTGTACGCATGCATCTTATCTGAAAGCTCCAAAAAATCGATTCAAAATAACATTTGTTTCTTTACTTAGTATTTCGGTTTTTTTTCCTCTTATTTCTTTCCTACTGTTCTCAAAAAAAAAATTACTGTTTGTGACCAAACTCCATCAATAAGCTCTTAATCCATACCATCTCACCAACTGTAGCTGCCATAGCTCTGAACTCAGCTTCTGCTGAGGATCTTGAGACTTTGTTGCTTCTTAGATTTTCAGGAGATCAAAGTTTCTCTTAAGAAGATGCAATATCCTGTTACTGATCCTCTTGTATCCACATATGTTTCCAAGTCACAATCACGTGCGTGGTTTTATGTGAATAAAGTTGTTGCTGGGAAGAAAAGTCATTGACCTGGTGAAGATTCAAGTATCTTACAACTTTGATTGTTGCATCCATAAGTAGTGCTAACAGAAAATGACTTAGAGTTTGCACTACATATGAGATATTTGGTCTTATTAGTGCCAATTACAATAGTCTTCCTACTAGCCCTCTGTATGCTTTTGGATCTTCTAAGTCTTCTCCCCCTATCCGTGATATCTTTAATACACCCCCAGGATTTGGAAGACAAATATAAATTTACACTTTAGTCCTCAATTTTTGAATATCATTTTGACCTCCAAACGTTTAAAAATTTATATTTTAGTTCTTGAACTGAAAATTTGTTATTTTTTTTATTTTTCTATGATTCATTTATTCTTAAGACATATACTTTAAATGTACATATTGACCTTGGTGTTTTAAGTTACTTAAGAAAGCTTACATAAGTAAATATTTATATAAATATCTATTTGTGTATATTTGATTTTAATTATAAACAATAAGTAAAATGCCAAATCATAATTTTCAGGATTAGACTCAGACACGTCACTCTTTACATCATTGAAATCAGAATTATTGGCTAATTATAAAAATAAATTAAAGTAGTACCTTAATCTTAATTGTTTTAACATAATAAATAAATAAATATGTATATAAATATTATTTGTATTTGATTTAGGTTAGAAATATAAGTAAATTAGCAAGAATTAGCCACATCATTACTTACAAGATTGAAATATGAATTAGGTGGCTAATAATATAAAAGTTAGGGTGGGACTTTAATCAAAATTATTTTAACATGATTATTTTGCTATAATATAGCATGCCATCTTCTCCATTTTTGTTCACCCATTCCCACTCCAATATAGGTAAATATTACTGAAATAAGAGTTTTTTTTTGGGTAAGAAAACAATTATTCTGAAGCTTTATTTCATAATTTCCTCCCATAAAACACCTCAAAACTTTTACTGCGCAGAAAATCTGTATTCTGCCCTGTGTAAGAAATAAGAAATAACTCCAATTGCTATGAAATTTTAGAACCAAATTCCCCCTTAGAGACAAGCATCTTTCTTATTCAGACACCATTTCCAAAAGGGAAGGTTTTAGAGGTCAAAGTCGTGTAATATCAACATGTGTCCGAAAATCTAATCTTGGGTACACATGATGCTCATGATGTTATAAGTCAGAAACCTTACAAATATTTGGGAAGTAAGTTTATTTGGATATCCAATCAAAGGTAAACTCGAGATTGCAAGATTTTCAGCTTATTTGACATAACTTTATGTTCTTAGTTTATGATTAAAAATAATCATCATGATTCAAAACTTGATCACTCACAAATGACTCTTAAGTGATTTAACAATGGTTAGAATTACTTCATTATAATTTACAATCATGAATTAATATTTTTTGTGATTTTTCAATAGCATTTAAATTATATTTATCATGTTTAACATAACTTTATAGGATTATCATAGCTACTTTAATGATCTAATCATCTAATATGGTCATTTATCATACATAACCTTTATTGAGCATTTATTTTTGATTAGTTTTACATATTTATATTTTTATAAGTTATAAGAACAGTGTTATGTAATTTAAAGTAATAATCTTGAAACAAAATATTAATTAACCTAATTTATACATTTTAAGGCGTTACGTCATAGAATATTTGATTGATGATGTGATTATAGAAGATCCATATTGTTGGTTGTAGCCCTTTGCAACTAATTTGGTCTTGAACCTCTCAACATCACCAGTGGAGGTGTGCTTGATCTTATACACCCATTTGCAACGAATCACATACTCACCATGTGGCAAAGGTTGCAAGGACCATGTTTTATTATGTTGGAGGCGAGTTAGCTCATCATCCATTGCAGCTTGCCAACAGGGGTCCAAATAAGCTTGAGAGTAAGAATTAAGAGTAGTATAGGAGGTAACAGATAAGACAAAGGATAAATATGCAGGAGAAAGTCTGTGAAATGAAAGATTAAGATGAGAAGGAGAGATTATACATGTGTGTTGAGCTGCAACAGTGGAGGATGATGAGGTGGTTGGAGGAAGAGCAATTCGACATTGGTAGTCTGTGAAGTGAGAATGAGCTTTTTTCGTTTTTGTTGACATGTGCAGCAATGGAGAATGAGGAGAAAGAGTTAAGCGGTGAGGAAACATGAGAAGAGAGAGAGGTGGTGTTTGTGAGTGTAAAGAAGCAGCAAATGTATTATCTGGTAGAGCATGAGAGGTAGGAAGAGATAGAGCTTGTGGAGGTTCATGGAATGGAGGAGGAGTATCAAACATATCTGGTTGAGGACCAGGTAAGAAGTTGGAAGAGATGGAGTGTGATGTGGAAATTGATCTTCATGAAAGATCACATCCTTAGAAATGAAAATGTGATGAGTTTCCAGTCCATAGAGCTTGTATCCTTTTATGTTGGCTAGGTAGACAATGATGAGACATCTTTTGGCTCTGGGGTGCATTTTTGAAGTTGCATGAGGCAGGGGACAAGCATAACAAAGACAACCAAATATTTTCAAATGTGAGTAGTTTGGAGGTTTTGAGTATAGTAGCTGGAATGGAGAGAGATTATTTAGTAATGGAGTGGGTGTGTGGGGTTAATGAAGTAGGTTGCAGTAACAACACATTCACCCCAGAAATCAAGAGGGAGTTGAGCTTGAAGTTTGAGAGCTCTAGCAACATTAAGCAAGTATCCGTGCTTGCGTTCAACAACTGAGTTTCGTTGTGGTGTATAGACACAACTTTGTTGGTGTACTATACCATGATCACAGAAAAAGTCTGTCATGTTCAACTCCGGGCTTTGATCAGTTCTAAAACTCTTTATAGGGGTGTTGAATTGAGTTTTAATTAGGTTATAAAATTGTGCCAGATTGTCTCTGGTTTGGGCTTTATGGTGCATTAGACAGATGCAAGTTATCTACGGTGGTCATATACTAATGTGTGGAAGTATCTTGATTTGTTGTGAAATAACATGCAAAATGCTCCCCATATATCGACATGAATGAGATCAAAACATTTGTCAGATTTATGAGGTTCTATATGATATGGTAATTTGTGTTTCTTTGCAAGGTGGCAAGTATCACATAAGAGAGTTAGGTTTGGAAGGTAAATTCATTTAATTGGATTTCAATAATGACAATCGGTGCACAGAGGGATGGCCTAATCTATAGTGCCATAAAAAAGTAGGAGCAAATAAGTGGAAAAATATGTGTTGCAACTTGAACTACTTGAGTCCTCAAAAGTCAGATGGTAGAGTACATGCTCCTCTCTAGTTGTCCCAATCATCTCCCAACTGCCCAGGCCCTGAGTAATAGATATTAGACCACAAAATAAGACAAAAGTTGAGATCCTTAACAAGTTTGCTATCAGATATAAGGTTGAAAGGAAATGAAAGAACACAAAGTACATTATGAAGTGATATTTTGAACTGAATCTAACAGATCCTATATAAGTAGCATGAACTTTTAAGGCATCTGGTAATTTGACAAAGTGATGTTGCAGCTCACTTTTATTTGAGAGCAGCAAAGGGGTAAAAAATGACGTGATTAGAGAAACATGGATCAAAGATCCAAGAATCAAAGTTCAAAACAGCAAAACATGTGTCGTTTGATAGTGTATTAGTGCCAGATATTAAACTCAAAACATGTGAGTTACATGTTGTTGTGTTGTGTGAGGGAGTGAGGTTTGATGGATTAATTTTACCAAGAGTTGGTGGAATATTATCCCCTTGTAGTAGACTACAAAGATGATGGAACATGCCTTGTGTCAATGGTAGGCTGAGTCATGCATTCTGACATGGGAAGCCTAATTGATGTTAATGTAGGTGTTTTCCCCAAGTACACCAGATGGTTTGAACCTTGAGCATTTGTGTCCTGGTGGATAGCCAAAGATCTCAAAGTAGTTATCCATGGTGTGGTTACTTTGCCACACTTGTTGCTAGAAGTATGTTCTTTGTTTTCTCGTTCGATGGTTTATTACCAGGAATTTGTGCATAGTTTTCAGTTATAGCAGCCAAACGTGCACAGTTTCTAGTCATACCATCCACTTGAGGCTCAGGTGAAGAGGTAACCTATAATTTTGCACTCATAGTAGCAGAATATGCAACCTTAGTAGGGTGCAACAAGCTCAAGATTAGATTCCTCCTATGGAACAATGTTAAAAATAGCATTCAAGTGGGGTAGTGGATCTCCTATCAGAATATGATTTCTAAATTGAATGTAAGCATCGAAGTCCAGTCAAAAACATCATAACCCTTCTAGTTTTAATTTTATTTTACATTCCAGCCAATATAACACAATCTCGGGCATGTAAAGATCTTATCATATTGTCCAATATCATCCCATATGGCTTTGAGATTAGAGAAGTATAAGCTTAGAGGGCTACCTTCCTGTTTTTTCCCAACCAACTACTGATCAAGCATGTACACTCTGTTGTTGGTGGTTTTAGTAAAACGCCTCTTTAGTTCATTCCAAAACTGCAATGCTAAGTCGGAGAAAAGTGCGCAATATGAGATCTCTGATGAGAGACTAGCTGAGATCCATCACAATACCATGTAGTTGCAATTAATCCAAGTTCTGTAGTTCGGATCAGTCGAACTTGGTTGAGGAATCATTCCATCTATGAAACCCAGCTTATTTTTACCTAGAAGTGCAATATACATCGCGCGTCGCCATTGATGTTAGTTGTGTGAGCTCAATTTTTAAGCTATAAGGCACTGGTGTGATATCTCACCATGGTGCAGGAACAAAGGATTTGATGGATCATATGTACTGTTAGTTGTGCATGGTAGTGGTGGCTACTCTTGTGCGACCTGTGCTCATGGTAGAGTTGCAAGTGTTGTCGGAGTCTCATTTCGGTGAAGGCTCTTGTATTTATCATCAGAGTTGTTGCCAGTTAAACAGAAGATAAAAGGGAATTTTGGTAAGTGTGGAAACTCCCATTGCTCTGATACCATCTTAGAAATGGAAAAAACTAGAAACAGTACAAGAAGAAGAAGCATAATGACTGAATGAATAATTGAATACAATGTGGTGGGTTTAAGCGCGTTGTAGCTGAAAACCTGAGCTAAGAAGCAAAATAATATCCCAAATGAATATTCTTTACTATGTTTTTTTTTATTTGTATTCTCTACTATGTTGACTCACTATATTTTAGAAGGAACTCTCAAATGAGCATTAGCCTAAGTTAGCCACAAACTATCTTTTCTATTTCTTCATAACCTCTACACCTGGATTCCCCCTCGTATGAATTCTTCCTCATATAGATTTAGCCTCTTTTAGATTCTCGCTTGTGTAGATTCCTCCTCACATGGATTCATCCTTTAACAACTTCCTCCTTTAATAGATTATCCTCTACACATATCTGACACATTCTTCCATACACATCCAAATAAGTAGCCCCCCATATCCTCATGTCATTTTCTAAACCACTCTTGTCACTACATATCATGACATTTGACAAACATGCATGTGGAAAGACTATAAAATACTAAACGCTACACACACATGCACATGCACACACACACACACACACACACACACACACACACACACACACACACACACACACACACATATATATATATATATATATATATATATATATAAACACAAATCCAATACTCTATGTAAAGGGAAGGCGGGACGGCATCAACAACCCTTCAACTAGGCATGGCAATGGGCAGGGTCTTACCCTACCCTTACCCTGATTTAAGTTCAGGGTCTCGACCCTTACCCTATTTTTAGGGTAAGGGTAGGGTCTAGACCCTACCCAGTATTTTTTTAGAAATCAGGGTTAAGACTCGACCCTACCCTGAATATCATAGGGTCTGATAGGGTCCAGTTAATAAAATTAAAAATTATATTATTTCATTTTCTTTTTTAAAAACTTGTCACAAATTACCCAAATTATCCAACTTGTCAAAAACCCTACCCGTCCGCCTCTCTCTCTCTCTCTCTCTCTCTCTCTCTCTCGCCCAGTCCCCCCTCTATAACTCCCACTTCTTTCCGCCTGCCACCGCGCAACCCGCCGCGAAACCCGTCGTGCCGTCACGCCGAAGAGTCGTGCGTCGCGAATGCCGTCTGAATCAGAATTCCATTGCACGCTCGCCTAAATTCATACCCACAAATCCACAATTCAAGGTTTGTTCATACCTGCCGAAGGATTATTTTAAGATTTTTGTACTGATTCTTGTATTTCTAGCACGCCTGCCTACTGTTCGACAAAATGCATGTGAGATTTTTTTTTGGTAAACAGATAAATTGTTGCTTTTGGTTTCTTAAATCTTGGTTTAGATAAGATTGGGAATTTGCGATCATGGGTTTCTCAAATTTGTTGCGGATTAATAATTACTTGTGATTTTCAATATAAACGCCCATGAGACTTTCATCTCAGTTGCTTCTGTATAGTGACAAGGATGTTTTAGCAAGAAGGTAGTACAGTTTAATATACTTAATAATTGTTTTGAAGATTTATCAGGTGGATATTGATCTAAGAAAAAATATGCATATATTGTGTAGAAAAGATGTCTAGGTACCAAAGATGACTGATGTTTTGTTGCATAGTTTGAGTTTTGGTGCGAATTCTTGCATTAACTTTGAGGAGAAATCTGAAACTGATGATAGAATGTTTAAACTAAATATACATTATGGAAGGTTCTTGTGGTGGTTATCGCCTAAGGAGATTATGGAATGTTTATTTCTGGTGCAGTAATAGAGTACACAAACTTTAAGAATGCTGCACCAGAAAGAAATAATTCCATGGTTAAGCTTAGGCAGTAACAGAGTACACAAACTATAAGCCATCCAAGTACATGTTTTAAATGTTTGTTTGATGTATAAATTGTTGCATTAGCTTTAATCTTGATGTTACTTGGCTTAACTTCTGTTGAGGTTAATTATGTCAAAATCCCATATGATTTTCAAGATTTGTTGTAATTTTTGCTAAATATTTTGCTGAAAATTGTTGAATATTTTTGTTGAACAGGTTGCTATATATCTTGATGGAGGTTTCTGCTGAAAGCAGTCAAGCATTGTCCCAACAAAGTAGAGGTAGTCAAGCATTGTCCCAACAAAGTAGAGGTAACAAACGTTCTATGGTATGGTTACACATGACTGAAATTGAGAGACCTGATGGTGTTAAAGTGGCTGAATGTAGCCATTGTAAGAAAATCTTATCTGCCAACAAAGATAATGGGACTACACATTTGAAAAAACATTTGAAGAGGTCATGTCCCAAGTTTAAGTTAATTGAAGGAGATGGTAGTTCTATGATTGGAAGTCCTAGGGTAGAGTTTAACTTTGATTTAATAAAGACTAGAAAGCTTTTAGCTGAATCTTGCATTGTGCATCATTACCCATTCAATATAGGGTATCATCGTGTGCTTCTTAAGTACAACAGATCCCTTAATCTGGAATTTAAAGTACCTTGCAGAAACACCATAAAAGCAGATGTTCTTGCTTTATACGAAGAAGAAGAGGTTAAGGTATATAAGGTGTTAGATGAGCTTCGGTGTAAAGTGTCCTTAACAATTGATATTTGGACCTCTAAGAGTTCTGAGATACCATATGCTTGCATTACTTGCCATTTTATCGATGACAACTGGAATTTGCAGAAAATAATTATTGCTTTTAGGCCGTTTAAATTTCCACACGATGGTAATTCTTTGTTCTTTTGCTTAAGAGATTTGATTCTGCATTGGAATCTGGATAAAAAGTTGTTTTCGATGGTTGTGGACAATGCCACCCATAATGATGCTATGATAAATAAGCTAAAGGAGTGGCTTGTGACTGATAATTCTATTCCGTTTAGGGGAGAGTTGTTGCATGTTAGATGTAGTCTACATATATTGAATCTGATTGTGCAAGATGGTTTAAGTCGTCTTAGTGGATCAATCGAAGGAATTAGACAAACTGTGAGATATTTGAAAAAGTCACATCGCGGTCGTCAAAGTTTTGAGCAGGTGAAGCTACAATTAAGATTAGGAGATGCAAGGAAGGTGGCATTGGATGTGTCTACTCGTTGGAACTCAACTTTCAAGATGCTTAAGACAGCGTTGCCTTTAATGGAGGTATTCAAGCGTTTAGCTTTTGTTGATCCGAATTATAAATATAATCCGCCTGATTCCGAATGGGATTTGATGAAAATTGTACATGACGTCTTAGAAATATTTGAGAGGGCCACCAAGCACTTTAGTGGCAGAAAATTCCCTACATCTATTTTTTCCCGATATATGTGATATTCATTTGAAACTAATAAAGTGGGAGAATAGTGATATTGGTATCATTAAAGAGATGTGGGCACCTATGAAGGAAAAAATTGATAAATATTGGAATTGTTGCAACTTGGTTTTAGCAGTTGGAGTGGTTTTCGACCCGAGGAGAAAGATGGATTATGTTGAGTATATTTACGAGAGGATTTATGGTGATAAAAAGGATACTTACATTGAAAGAGTTTCCAAGGCAGTTAATGATTTGTTTATCTTGTATGGAGGTAGAGTCAGTCGATCACCGAATGAAGATGTTGGGACATCGGGATCTAGAGTTGAAGGGAGTACTTCAGTTGTAGCGTTTGAAGTGTGGTGTAGTGAAAAAGAAGTTTCTTCAGTTGTACCAAAGACAGAGTTAGAAATTTATCTAGAGGAGATGAGACATATGAGTGATGGAAATTTTAAGGTATTAGAGTGGGGGAAGGCGAATCACCTAAGACTACCTATTTTGGGAAGGATTGCTCGTGACATCCTAGCCGTGCCAGCTACTACAGTTGCGTCAGAGGCAACATTTAGTGTCGGAGGTAGAATTTTAGATAAACATCGTTCGAAATTGCAGCCAAAAGTAGTGGAGGCATTGATGACTACTGCGGACTGGATTGGATTAGACGAGGATGGTGACATAGGGGGTAAGTGAATTTTTTTTATCTTCTAATACTCTTTGTTTTTATTTGTAACATTTGAATATTTTGTAATTATACCTTTTGCATTTTTTGTAGAAAATCATGAATCAGATCTCGAGGATGAAGAAGATTGGGTTTTAGATTGATTTTGCTTGGCTTTCTAAGTCTTTTAATCCTTTACTGGAATACTTGGTATATTTTTATGACTGTAATTTTCTGTTGGAGACGAAATTATTATGTTCTTTTCACTGTAAATGTTCTTGTTGATGATTGAGTTGGTTGCTTTTGTTTTGCAGATCACACATGTCTATTGAGTTGGTTATTTTTGTTTTGTAGATCACACATGTCTATGGTTTATAATAAGAAAGACCCTATTATTATAGTTGATTGTAATATTTTTAGTATCATATTTGTAGGTGTATTAAAGACTTTATTAAGTGTTGAATGAAAATAACCAATTTATGAAAATGAATATTCCATTTTCAGAAAATATGTAAAAGAAAAATATACAATTTTGTTTGAAACAGAAAAAGCTAGATTTAAATAAAGAGAAACAAAAAGGAAAAAATCGATTATATTACATTATATAGCCGCACCAGAAAAAGGAATATTAAAAAAGAAAAAGAAAAAAAAATAGCTAACGGTAAAAGAATTTAAATTCTTTCAACACAAGCATCCGTACAAAAAATATATATAAAAAGAAAAAGATAAAAAAACAGCTAACGGTAAAAAAATTAAGAATTTTCCGCACAAATAAAGCGTGCAACGGTAAAAAAAACAAATCGGGTCCTACAGGGTAAGACCCGCGGGTCTGGGTATGGCAGGGTCTGATTTTTCGAGTCTCAAAAGAGTCTGGGCAGCGTAGGGCCACGGTCTTCAAAATTAAGCAACGCAGGGTCTTAGCAGTGTTTGGGTAAGGGTAGAGTAAGACCATGGACCCTGCCCATTGCCATGCCTACCTTCAACACCAAAAAACTTTTCTCCCCCATAATCTCCACAACAACAATAATATCCCCTCAACATCTTTACAAAACCACAGTTTCATCCATAATCCAACAACAACACTACTACAAAAATACCACCTCTTTAAAACCACAACATATTACCTATAATACGACCACATAATCTGAGCTACGTACGCCTTGGTTCTCGGCGAGGGATACATATGTAGCTCGAAATTCGCCCAAGTTCAGTCATAAATCACCAAAACCCATCGCCTTTCTTGGGTCGGGATTCACGTTCTGTACAAATCTATTCCCTCTTCTTCCGTATAGCTAGCAGGCATTCTTCTTCCGTATAGCTAGCAGGCATGAGAAGTTGTGTCATTAATATTATTAATGTCATGAATGAGATTAATACCAGTGGAGTAGTAAATTGATTAGTGAGTAGTTAGTCAGTTATTTTGTATTTATTAGGAATGTGTTTGTAAGTATCGTAGAAATAATAAGAAGAATATAAAGGTATTTGGTTTAAAACTTCTGGCCTCAGTGAGTAGTTAGTCAGTTATTTTGTATTTATTAGGAATGTGTTTGTAAGTATCGTAAAAATAATAAGAAGAAAATAAAGGTATTTGGTTTAAAACTTCTGTCCTCATACCCTTTTTCGTACGATTTTTTCTCACAAGTCACACCAAACCCCTTTAAGAATCAATATCTTAACATAATGAATTACGGCAGTATCTTAACAACCGGAATAATTAATGCAAGAGGCAGCCACTTTTGACCCTAGTCAATAGTCATAGTACAAAAGCGAATTGTTCTTTCATTTTTTTAACATAATGAAGTATAAACAACTCTTGAAAAGCTCATAACAACATTAAATGGGTAAAAAGCATTTTGCACCCCTAAAATTGTCCATTTTGACACTTTGCACCCCTAAAATAAAATAACACCACTTTGCACCCCTAAAATAAATTTATTGACACATTGAACCCCTTAAGTGTGTGTAGGTATTTTTACAGGGGCAAAAAAGGTATTTCCAATATGTTAAAATAAAAAAAATAAAAAAACAAATTCAAGAATTTGTAATTAACAATTAAAAAATTATAAAAACAGAAAAAACTTTTAAAAAAACAGAAAAAACTTTTAAAAAAACAGAAAAATGTAAAACTTTATTTTTCAATTAAAAAACAAAAAAAAAAACAGAAAAAATTCAAAAGTTATAAAAACAGAAAAATTAAAAACAGAAAAATGTAAAACTTAAATTTTCAATTAAAAAACATAAAAAATTAAAAAGTTATAAAAACAGAAAAATTAAAAACATAAAAAAAATTTAAAAAAACAGAAAAATGTAAAACTTTATTTTTCAATTAAAAAACTTAAAAAAAAACAGAAAAAATTAAAAAGTTATAAAAACAGAAAAATTAAAAACAGAAAAAACTTTTAAAAAAACAGAAAAATGTAAAACTTTATTTTTCAATTATAAAAAATTGAAAATTAAAAAAGAAAAAAAGAAAAATCGGCGGGATTTTGGGGGGTGGGGTGCGTGGAAGGAGATGACCGATTTTTCTTTTTTTTTTTTCTTTTTTAATTTTCAATTTTTTTATAATTGAAAAATAAAGTTTTACATTTTTCTGTTTTTTTAAATAAAAAATCTGTGTTTAATTTTTCTGTTTTTATAACTTTTTAATTTTTTCTGTTTTTTTTTATGTTTTTTAATTAAAAAATAAAGTTTTACATTTTTCTGTTTTTAATTTTTCTGTTTTTATAACTTTTGAATTTTTTCTGTTTTTTTTAGTTTTTTAATTGAAAAATAAAGTTTTACATTTTTCTGTTTTTTTAAAAGTTTTTTCTGTTTTTAATTTTTCTGTTTTTATAATTTTTTAATTGTTAATTTTAAATTCTTGAATTTGTTTTTTTATTTTTTTTATTTTAACATATTGGAAATACCTTTTTTGCCCCTGTAAAAACACCTACACACACTGAAGGGGTGCAATGTGTCAATAAATTCATATAGGGGTGCAAAGTCGTGTCATTTCATTTTAGGGGTGCAAAGTGTCAAAATGGACCATTTTAGGGGTGCAAAATGCTTTTTACATTAAATTAAGTTTATCTCTTCGAGCGTACGTTATTTTCACATAGTTCTTTGACCTAAATCTTGAGAAATCAAAAAAGTTTGTAAGTTCACGTCAAACCACGCGAAAAATTATATCGTTTATTTAATCTAATATTGTTTGCAATTGAGACGTCTCAAATACTGTTTTTAGAATTTGTCCATAAAGTAAATACGAAGCAATAGAATAAAACATTGGCGATAGTAACAACACAAAAATTTAACGTGAAAACTTTAAAATTAGAGAATAACTACGGGGATATCAACAAAATCTACTATGTAGAAAATTTGTACAATTTCATAATTTCAATCACCCCAGCAGGCAGCAACCCCTCAATCGAAGCATCTCAGTAACTACATTCCCTAATTCACTCTTCACTCAAGTATATAAATATACTACGAGAAGAACAGGAAAAATACTTACAAAAGACTACATATGTTGAGGTATGTTCTACAATAAAACACTTAGCTATTTATAGAAAAACCTTAGGTTTCTCCACTCCATTATCGATGTGATAATGCATCACATGAGATCTATGACGCACGGATACACCTAAAACACTAATGATGTTGTATCGCATACGTACCCGATATCGATACGCTACCGATACACCACCGATACGAATTCAATACACCACGTGGTGTATCGGTTAATTAAAAGAAAATAAAAATTCCTGATACGTATCCGATACATACTTGGGGCGTATCAGAAATATTTGGGTCTTTTTTTATAAATTTTTAAATTAATGGACAACTTCAATAAATACCACCTACAATTAAAAATTAAACAAAGTCGTTTAATCTAATTAGTTATTAACTAGCTCACGATCAAAATTTCACTTTTCTCACTTTTAATTAAAAATTCTTCTTTCTCAACCCACCTCTACCAAGACACCAAATCTGTGGTTGTTTCCACCTTCTACTAACCCACCACCACCTCCGTAATACACTATTTTGTTATTATCACTTTTATTAATTAATATTTTTGGTATTAATTTTTACTTACGAATTAGTTTACTTACTATGAATGTGGCATTTAAATTTTATAATATGAATATTAATATATATATATATTTATATATATATATATACATATATTATATATGTAGACATATCATTGCCGTATCCGTATCATCTATTTTTTAAAAATCTGTATCGTCGTACTCGTACTCGTATCACCGTATCCGTACATGTGCAACATAGCATGAGATTCATCCAACCCATGCGATCATTAAGAGTATGGCCCAAGGCCAACTCCCAACAAACACTACAAGAAAAAAAGGTTTTTGGCTAGGATTAAATCTGTAGCCAAAACCCCCTTTTTTCCGTAGCCAATGGCCGTAGTGGAAGCCTTCGTAGGCAATAGTCATTGGCTACGGATGGCCGTAGCCAATGACTATTGGCTACGGATCTTCCATAGCCAATAATGGAAGACCAAAACGCCCTTATACTATTGGCTACGGAACTTTCCGTAGCCATTGATTTTTTAACGTTTTTCCAAATTATTATTGGCAACGGAATATTCTGTCGCCAATACTCTTTTTTTTAAAAAAAATATTATTGACGACATATGTATAATGAATATAATGAATTATATATAATGAAATATATTTAAACTAATTAACTAATGATTACAAGATTAATTATGTAATATGTATATTGAAATAATTTTGGAATTATTAAGTGGTTAATGTAGTAAATATGATTTTTTAAAGTTGGATAAATATCTTGGAAAGTATATGAATTGGAGACTTATTTTAAATATTGAATGTAGGAATTATATGAAGAGATTATGGTGGAAGGTAGGAATTATAAGAGAGATGTAGGAATATGTTTATGAATGGAAGGGTTGAGGTATTTATAGAATAGACAAAGACTATTGGCTACGGAATAATCCTTAGACAATAGTCATTGGCTACGTAACAATCCGTAGCCAATAGTCTTTCGCTACGGAATATTCCGTAGACAAAAGTCTTTGGCTAGGGAATACTCTGTAGCCAATAGAATAGTTATTGGCTATGGAACAATCCGTAGCCAATAATCTTTGCCTACGGAATATTCCGTAGCCAATAGTCTTTACCTACGGAAAATCCGTAGGTAATGCGTTTTCCATTTTTTTTCCTTTTTAGTATTTTGTGTGTATTTTTATTCAATTTTTGATTAAATATATTTTTCCCCAAAAGTTTGTTTATTGTCTATTGAAATTGTAATTTTTATGAAATTCGAGGAATTATACTAATAAATAGTTTATAAGTGTTTGGTGAAAGAAGAAATGGAATCGAGTTTGTTTTACGACTTTCAATTAATTATATTTTTTTCTCCGAAAGTTCATTTATCGTCTTTTGTAATTTTATTTTTAATGAAATTCAAGGAAACATCGTAATAAATAGTTTAGATCGTCTTTGGTGAAAGAAGAAATGGAATCGAGTTTGGTTTACGACTTTTGATTAATTACATTTTTTTCCGAAAGTTCGTTTATCGTCTTTTGGAATTTTCTTTATGAAATTCGAGAAAACATACTAATAAATAGTTTAGAAGTGTTTGGTGGAAGAAGAAATGGAATCGGGTTTATTTTACGACTTTCTATTAATTGTTATTTTTTTTCTAAAAGTTCGTTTATCGTCTTTTGTAATTTTATTTTTAATGAAATTCGAGAAAACATACTAATAAATAGTTTAGATCGTCTTTGGTGAAAAAAGAAATAGAATCGAGTTTAGATCGTCTTTGATGCCCGTCGCCTTTGACCAATGGCTACGGATTTTCTCATCGCCAATGGTCAAAGTGCGACGGGATATATTCGTCGCAAATGAGTTTTAATTATTTTTTTTAAAAAATTCAAAAAGTGCCAAAGGGCTACGGATTTTCCGTAGCCAATGGTCCTAGCCAAAAACCATTTTTTTTGTAGTGAAATATTGCAGTAAGTGTTATTTCCACAAAATTAATCTTGAATCGTAATCATAACACTTTTACCATAATTGACTAATTGTAGAGCGAAGTCCTGGCTTTCTTTCGCATGTATTCATATTTTATAGCAAAGAATTCTAAATCTGCACTTGAAATATTGAAGGCACAGGAACGCTACAGCTATACCCCAGAAGGTTGGAAGATTCGAAGACGATTTTCTTTTGATAATTATTCGAATGGACGTCGCAAAATTAGAATTATCAAACTTATTATTCATCAATTATTACACATAAAAGTCCCAACATATATAGTCCAACACTTCTAGAAAGAAGAAGAAACTTTAACACCATAAGTCATACATGCATATAGCCACCTAATTCACAACTTGTTCTTTCTCATAGCACTCCAACACTTTTATCAAATCATATAAACTAGTGTGAGATGATCCACCATTCTCAACTGCCACTCTTCCCATTTCCTTGTAATTCTTTGCTACCCTTCTCAGTTCCACAGCTTCTTCTCCCTCTATAACGCGCCGCACTGCCTCGCTCACCATCTCATGCGATACCCCCTCGTGCGCCACTTGTTGCCACTTAATATTCCCAGCAGAAATCCCATTTTTTAAAATCTCTACCACAAGCTTTTCGTTGAAAAACTGCTCCCCAAACAACGGCCAAGTGATCAATGGCACGCCTGCGCACACTCCTTCTAGAATAGAATTCCACCCACAATGAGTCACAAAAGCCCCTACCGATAAATGATTAAGAATTAGTACTTGAGGCGCCCAACCTCGTATAATAAGGCCTTTGTCTTTCACTCGCTCCTCGAACCCTTGAGGCATCCATTGCTCGCTGCTTTCCTGTTCTTCACCGTTTGCGCTTTTTCTGACAACCCAAATGAAATCTTGGCCTGAAGACTCGAGCCCCATCGCAATTTCATGCAACTGAGTAGGACTAAAGTTCGACCAACTCCCGAAACACAAGTAAACGACAGAATTAGGCTTCTTGGTATCCAACCAAGCTATACATTCATGTACATCAATCACTGATTTCTTCCCTCTCTGGGCTATATCATCTAGACCAGTACTGTCGGCTAGCAAAAGTGGCCCTAAACTCCACGCCTTCACGCCCAAAACATCACGGTAATAATCAGAGTACTCTGGCTCAAGCTCATAGAAGCTATTAGCCACAACTCCGTAGCTTCTCGAGTCTGCCTCGTGTATTTGCTCGAAAACCTTACCAAAGCCATCATCGCTCTCGTCAAGCATAAATTGAGCCACTTGCGTCCTCACAAACTCCGGACGATGTGGGAGATTAGACAACACAAAAGGCTCTGTATCGGACGACACGTTCTTGAAAGGCTTGTGCTTCATCATTTCTGGAGAAGCGCAAAGCGCAAAGTAGCACGTGCCGTGGAAAACCAATCTCGGGATCCCGAATTTGGCTGCAGAATCAACAGTCCACGGCAAGAACGTGTCGGAAACAATGCAGTCGGGGTTGAATTCTTGGATGAGCTTTTCGAATGGTTCTTGGAGTAAAGATATGGCTTTACCGAACTTTGGCATCAAATCACCGGTAGCTTGATCCACGCTGACGACATGATCAGGCAAATCGGATCCTTCAGGTGGGAATTTGAGCGTATGCAAGTTGATATCCGATCCTGCATCTCGGGCTCTTTCGATTGGTTCAGCGAAGGCAGGGGTGGAAATGATTGTAGATTTCACGCCGTGTGAGCTGAAAAGCTTGGCCATGTCTAACATAGGGATCGTATGGCCATGAGCCAGTAATGGAATAAAGAAAATGTGTAGCTTTGTCATTTTCTTTTTTAACTGATATATGAAGAAGAATATTTAAAGATGATGAGGAATGGAAACACCACTTAATTAAGCATATATATAGCTGAGTATGTGAAGAACAAAAGTCGATCAAATTTATAGGGTCATGTGTGTATGTATATTTACTTGGTGCAATGTGTTGGAGATTTCATTGTTGACAGGTTTGAAAATGGTAACAAGTTGAGGCGGATATGAAATAACTCAATAAGATGGGCTAAGCCGGGTATGGTAGCTCAGAAATTGTCACATTTAGTTTCTTTCTATTATTATGTTAAAGGAGTTGTGCGTAGAAAATTTTACCACTCAACCTTTGTAGTCAATTAGAATAAAGCAGGTTTGATTGCACTTAGGAAAGTTTTATGTAATTAAAATCTATCTCACGTCCTTTGCTAATAAATTCAAACTTACGTATATATTAATAATTACTTTTTACACGAAACGTGAAAAGTTTCTAGATGCTAAATAGTACTAGAGTAATTCATCAAAAAAAATAGTACAAGAGTTTACTTAAGTTAGACAAGGGTTTACCACTCATAAAAAAAAAAAATAGACATATTAGATGATAGTGTATTATTATGTTGTATTATTAAATAGATTGTACTTAGTACTTAGTCTTGTACCTTATTACCCTTGTAACTTACTATAAATTAATGAAATATTGATTAACTCCAAATATTATTTCTCTTATATGGTATCAAGATACCTAATTCTCTAACGAGATTTCTCTTCGATCCTGACCTATGTCTCAAATGGGCTCACCTGCCCGCTCCACCGTCGACGCCGCCTCAGGTTCTATCTCGGACATGGCCGCTCCGGCTTCATCCGCCCCACCGTCTGTACCGTCCTTCACCGGGCCGTCCTCCGACAGTGTCGCGTTGATCCCAATCAACTCCAACCAAATTCCCATACGACTTACTGGCACAAACTATCTGTCGTGGCGTTGCCAAATTCGTCACCTTCTTTACGGATATGGTTTGTTTGTCTATGTTGACCGCTTTCATCTGTGCCCTATGTTGGGCGTGACGCCGCAATCGTTTGTTGCCTACTCTTTGTGGACTCGTCAAGACTCCTTCCTTCTCAAGGCTTTGGTTGGATCGGTGTCTATGGAAATTTCCCCACTAATTGCTTCCGCTGAAACATCTGCTTGTGCATGGGACGCCTTTGAACGTATCTATGCCAATCGTTCTTTCTCCCGTGTCATGCAGCTCAAAGATGATTTGAACAATATGAAGTTGGGTGATCGCTCCGTCTCGGAATTCCTTCTGTCCATCAAGTCCAAATCCGATGAACTTGCTGCCATTGATGGTCCTGTGAAGGATGACGACATCACCCTTTATATCGTGACATTGCTGGCCCGATTCATGCTCGTGAGCACCCCATTCAGTTTGTTGAACTCCACGATCTCCTTGTCAGTCAAGAATCGCACCTTCGTCGTCTCGACTCTGAGCAGTCCTCCAACCTTGCTACTACCAATCCGGCCTTGGCCCAAAACTGCCACAAGTCTAAGAACCGCGACCGCAATCAGGGTTCTTCAGGTCAGCCCAACCGTGGAGGCTGCAACCGTCCGCCTTCAGGGTTTGTGCCCTCGGCCCTGTCCCAGTCACCTGGTCCTTGTCAGCTGCCTCACATACACGGTCAAATTGTGTGTCAACTTTGTGGCACCCCTGGTTATGGAACTAGGACTTGTCGTCGTTACCCTATCCCGACTGCCAACCTTGCGGCCTGGCCTCTTCGCCTTAAGCCAAACCGCAGCGCACCGAGTGGCTCACTGACTCTGGTGCGTCTCATCATCTGACCTCTGACCTGGTAATCTTTCTCTTCATTCTGAGTATGATGGTTATGAGGAGGTTTCCGGCTGGTGGTACAGGTTTAGCTATAACACACACTGGTTCCTCTGCAATTACTCTTCGTGATCGCACATTTACTCTTGATAATATATTGCGTATTCCATCTTCTCGCCGCAATATATTATTGGTTTACAAAAGCTAACAATGTCTCTATTGAGTTTTTCTCTTGTCACTTTATTGTAAAGGATTATCGCGGGGAGTAGTAGTAAGTGTCATCCGCTGCGTCGGATCCTAGTTATTGTTCTTCGTGTTTGTCAAACAAGAGTCAAAACCTTGTCTTTCGTGATACCTCGCTTGTGTCTATTGATGTACTTCATTATGTTTATGGCGATGTTTTGGGGCCCCTCCCCCGTTATTTCAATAAATGATTGTCGTTATTATTTGATTCTTATAGACCACTTTACAAAATCTTGTTGACTTTTTTCCTTAATTGTAAAGTCGGAGGTACTCCATTTGTTTACACAGTTTAGGGGTCTTGTTGAAAAACAGTTTGGTCGGCCTATCAAGAACTTTTACACGGATAACGATGGTGAATTCTTGGCCTTGTGGTCTTACGTCTCCTCCAATGGCATTTCTTGGCTAACCACTACTCCATACACGCCCCAACAAAACGACACTAATGAGCGTCATCATCGTGTGGTTGTTACGATGGGGCGCACACTACTTAGTCATGCTTCTCTCCCTTCGCGATTTTGGGATTGCACTGTAGTTTATCTCTATAATCGACTACCTACTGTTGTGTTGGGCTCTCATTCTCCTTTTGAAGTGCTCTTTGACCAACCACCGAGTTATTTGGGTTTTTGCACCTTTGGGTGCTTATGTTTTCCGCATCTCCGACCTTACTTTATTGGGAAGCTCACGCCTCCCTCTCGAGAGTGTCTCTTTGTTGGTTACTCCACGTCTCAGTCTGCCTATAAGTGTTTGGATCTTTCCACGGGCCGTCTATATGTCTCACGACATGTTCGCTTTATTGAGCATCACTTTCCCGGCCCTCCTCGACTTGGCTCAGTCTTACGCACCGCGGTTTCACCACCCATGCTCATTGCGCCGCCTAGGGTTTCCACAGACCCTTTTCCCGCCACATGTTGGGCCGGCTAGGGCTCCACTCGCGCCCCAACCTGTGGCCCAGGCCCATCGTCCGGCGGCCCAGGAACTAGCAACCGCCCGACCCACTTCGGCCCAGGCACCTATGCCCCCCGCCCATCCTCTGTATGGGCCCCCTAGGGCTCCCTCGTCACCGTGGTCACCCGCGGCTAGGGGTGTTATAGGCCGGGGTCCCGCCGAGAGGGGACCCCGGCCCACGGGATTCAGCCGGGGCGGGAGCTGGATGACAGCTCCCGTTCCTCCCGCCGGGAACACTGTTCCCGGCGGAATGGGATTACCGCCGGGACGGGAGGGCTCCCGAGTCCCGGCGGGCAGTGTACAAGGGGTTGGTGGTGGTGTTGTTGGACGTGCGGGGCAGCGGCGTGGTGGTGTTGCTGTACTGTACCTAAAATATTTTTTCTCCTCTCATGGAAAAGCAAAATTCTGTTACGGTTGTGTGGTGAATCGGAGTAAATTTTTGAAGAAAGATTGAAGTTTTTTGGGGTTAGGGTTATTAGCAGCTGTTGAAATGACGAAATCCGGGTTCAATTGGGACAAGAAGTGAATGGCGATTTTACAACTAAACAATTAAGAGACAAAAAGCTGGAAAAGTCTTCTCTATTTTATTTTTTATCCTAGTTTAATATTGTATGAGGAATCATTCACGAATATAATATTACAAATATTTCTTAAAATCTCTCTGTCTCTTCACCTTTTTCCCCAAGCTATTATTTCTCTCTCTTGTTCTTCTGGGCAATTCACCAGATGCGTTTACGGATCTAACAAATTCATAATAAAATCAAACACTTTCACAGTAGATCCGTTCACTTTTTTCACGAGTGATGAGCTCGATTTCTTAGAGTAAACTTGGACGATTTTGCCCTCGCGGCCTTTGTAGGTGTTGCGACCGACCTGCACCTCATCGTCCTCTTCTTCTTCTCTCTCTCTCTCTGTTTCCTCGTTGCGACGGTCGTCTGTGTGTGAACTGCCTCCCGGGATCCCGCGGGAGTCAAACCGGGAGCAAATTCCCGGTTTGACCGGGAGGAAATCAATCGGGTTTTTCCCGATTCGGGAAAAACACGTCGGGTCGGGCGGGAGTCCAAGTTCCCGACCCGACCCAAACACCCCTACCCGCGGCCCAGCGTTCTCCGCCTGCGGGCCAAGACCATTTGCCCGCGGCTAGGGTTTCCTCGCCCATTTTAACTGGGTCTTCTTCTTCAACCCGTGAATTGGCCGACCCTAGTCCTGATCGGACCGCACCACCACCACGGTCACACCCCATGGTCACGCGGTCACAAAATAATATCTTCTGTCCAAAAATGTACAATGCCACCAAGCATCCGGTCCTTGCTTCACTTGAACTTACTTCAGTAAAGCAAGCTCTTACTCATCCCTTGTGGCATGCTACCATGGCCGAAGAGCTTACTGCCTTGACCACTCACGGCACATGGTCCTTAGTCTCTCCACCTCGCAATCGATCTATAGTAGGGTCTAAATGGGTCTTTCACATCAAGCGTCACCCAGATGGGACCATCGACCGTTACAAGGCTCGTCTCGTAGCCAAGGGCTTTCATTAGCGGCCCAGTGTTGACTTCAAGAAAACCTTTAGTCTTGTGGTGAAACCTATCACAATTCGGACCATTCTTTGTCTTGTAGTGATGCATTCTTGGCCTCTGCGGCAACTTGACATCAGCAATGCATTCTTACATGGTTCTCTCTCCGAAAGGGTCTATATGAGTCAATCGCCCAGTTTTGTTGACAAATCCAAACCGGATCATGTTTGTCTTCTCCACAAATCTCTATAAGGCTTTTCAGGATTGGTACCTCGCTCTCAGTGCCGCTCTCCTCAAGTTTGGGTTTACTCAGTCCAAATCGGACACGTCCCTACTTGGTGCGTTCGGGTATATGTGCTTGTCTATGTTGACGACATCGTGGTCACTAGCTCGTGCTCATCAACAATAGCCTCTCTTGTTACTTGCCTCAGAGCTAATTTTGCCATCAAAGATTTGGGACCCCTTAGCTATTTCTTGGGGGTTGAGATGTACCGCACGGGTGATGCCCTATTTCTTTCACAGCACAAGTATATCTTCGACCTTTTGGCACGTCACAAAATGGATGGCGCCAAGCCTCTTGCGACCCCTATGGCTCGCAATTCGCCTGCTCCAACCGCGGTTGAAACTATTGACGCCACGACTTATCGGCAGATTATTGGTGGTTTATAGTACGTTACTCTCACGCGGTCGGATATAGCATTCTCGGTCAATCGCCTCGCACAACGCATGTCGGCGCCAGACTACTCACTAAATGGCGCTGAAACGCGTCCTTCGCTATTTGAAGGGAACCCTTATGCACGTCATCACTCTTCGGCGGGATACTAATCTCTCTCTTACTGCATACTCGGACTCGGATTGGGGGGGTGATCTTCATGGCACGTCGACCTCCGCATATCTTATTATGTTGGGCTCCAATCCCATCTCGTGGTCTTCTCGAAAACAGAAGGCAGTGTCTCGCTCCTCAACCGAGGCGGAATACTGTGCTCTTGCATCCACAACAGCTAAAGTTCGGTGGCCTCAGCATCTTTTCTCGGAAATTGACTTGTCTCTTCGCTCTACCCCTACAGTGCGTTGTGACAACATGGTAGCCATGCGTTTATCGCTTCATCTGGTGCAACACTCACATATGAAACACATCTCCATTGATCTTCACTTTGTTCGTGACCTTGTTGCCAAAGGCCTTCTCAGTGTCTCCTATGTTAACACGCTTGATTAAATAGCCGATGTTCTCACTAAGCCCCTTGCTCGTACTCACTTTGAGCTTCTTCGTTCCAAAATCTCCGTTGCTGATGAAACGTTCATTTTGAGGGGTATTAGATGATAGTGTATTATTATGTTGTATTATTAAATAGATTGTATTTAGTATTTAGCCTTGTACCTTAATACCCTTATAACTTACTATAAGTACTCATGATGATTAATGAAATATTGATTCGCTCCAAATATTATTTCTCTTATATGACAAGGGTTTACTTATCGCTAGTTTGCTAGGCGCAAGTTAGAGAATTTGATGTTTGTTTCAATCTACCACAAGTTATATACATCTCACACCTTTAAATTTGAGTCTTCCATCTTTACCTTAATAATGCCTTCTGGAAATAATTTGAGGGTAAAAGTTATTTACAACTTTAATTTTTCCAATTTTTTTGAAATATGTCTAAACAAACTCGAAACATTAGAAAAAGTTCATAATATTTAGTCGACCGAAAAGTACTTTTTAAAACGAAACTTTGATTCATGGAAGTAACACATTCTTTTTAATATGAGATAGAAAATAAGCAAATGGTCTGTATGTTAAGTTAGATAGATACGTTACTCTAGTATGAAATATAACTAAGAACATTACTTTGCCTCCTCTTTCTGTAAGTTGCAAAATATCTAATTTGATTAATAAGTAATAGGGAGTGGTGTCCGACTCTTATAAACTAATGAGAAACTAACTTAGTTTCTTCCATGAGAGTAACACGTACGTAGGTAGGTACCAACTATCCCCGACCAACGCGCGTGCATTATTGAATGTATTGGCAATCGTTGGAAATAATCTTTTGATATACGTACGTAGGTACTATACGTTTGAAATTGGCATGTATTAGTTGTCTTTGGGCTGATAAGGAACCATAATTTTACACGTTGATGATACACTAAAAGACATTCCCAATCGTATGCATGTGATTTAAAGAGACTCCGGTTATTAATAGAATTCTGGCTGTCTTCGTCAAACTAGTGAGGTGTTTGGGTTTTGGATTTTTCGGTCTAACTTCTTCCACTATATATATATATATATATATATATATATATATATATATATATTCAAAGTTTTCGTAAAAATCTTGGTTTTCGTATATTTACATGTAGTTTTCATTTCGATTGAGTCAAAAACGAAAATATTTCGGTACTTCTCGAGGAAACGCACGGAAATTTTGATCAATGGGATCAGGACGCATACAGGGCCTTCAACAGGCTCCAACCCGTTCTTTCGTATAACTAACTATGGTTATTATATGCTTCCACCTTAATTTTGTGCAAAATGATTACAGATTAGTAGCATGAATTCTTAAATGGACACCATTTACCAACATAACTATGAGAGTGATACGGCCCAACAGAGTAACATTAACAGGCTCAGTCGTATAAAGAATAAGCCCACATGGCTTAGGGATTTTTATTAAGTTAATTAAGTTATCTTGGTCTTAAATTAGGAAGTTTTATTTAATTAGAGTAAGTATTATATTTCTATTTCCTTTAGGAGTCTAGGTTTATTTGGTTGAGGATTGTTAGTCTTATTATAAATAGTTTGAGTCATGTAATTTTTATTGGGTCAAGAACAATAAATCTTAGTTTAATTTAATTTTAGTTCTCTCTTCTCTCCCAATTAATTCTTGGAGCTCGTTCTAGCTCGAATATAACTCTAACCCTAACATTGGTGCTTTCATTGATTTGTACTCTATTACCTCTCGTAATGGATTTCCAATCTGAATTGCTTGCAATTTTCGCACGTCATGAAGCACGGATGGCTAAATTTTATGAAGAATGGCAAAGTAAGTTGGAAAATAATTTTTCCAAGTATCCACTGCCACAACTCCAGCCATAACCCTCGTCTAAACCGCTTCTGCCGCCGCCGACACATTTACCATTGTCACCGCCACACCCCCCTATACACATTCAACAAGAACCAATTCCAAAAACTCCTATCACCCCAAATACCGAGCCCAAAGCCCAACGAGGAACTAACTTTCAGAAACACAAAAAAATCCCAATTGCACAAACTCAAACTTCCATTCACAAACGAAAGAAACAAACTCCACCGAAGCCTATAATGTCGAGAATCCCAGAAACATTTACATACACACACAACCTTTCTCTCCCAATACATCCAATCCTATCTAATTCATCTTACACCGAGTTCAACAACTTGAGTACAAAATATACTTATTTTCCCAAAGACAGAGGGAAAACTCCAGGTTCGAGAAGATATGTATATGCAAGGTACAAGAAGTTGCTATTCTTTTGTAGTTCAAAATTTAACTCTTCAATTGTGGTTTGGCGAAATGGGCGCGGAGTGAAGGAATGTTTGGTGACTTGGGGAGGCGCATCGATTGAAGAGGCTTTGTGGGTTGAGGAGTCGGATGTGGCGCAACTGTTAGGGGCGGCGACGGGCGGTGGGGTGCGTCGGGGAGCAGACCCGCCATTGACGAAGGAAATGATGGCGTCGGATGGGGAGCAGTTTTTAGAGGAGGCGACGGGTGGTCGGGTGCGGCGTGGAGAAGAACCGCCGTTGACGGAGGAAATGGGGGCAAGAGGCGAGGCGGCGTTGCCATGTGAAGTGAAAGAAATGGAGGAGTTGGGGGAGGGGGCGGCGGCTAGAGTGGGACGAAGGAGTGCAAACCCTAAACCTAATGACTCTTCACATGCCACTCATGGTTTTATAGAATCGGGCCAAGCGTTGCTGGGCCGTGAGGAGCTGCTATTGGGCCGTCCAGATCTGCAATTGGACCAAGGGCGTTTGGGAAATGCGGAGCCGCAGCTGGGCCTTGAGAACAATGCCTCTTTTTCAGAGGCGGGCATTGATACGGCCCAACAGAGTAACATTAACAGGCCCAGTCGTATAAAGAATAAGCCCACATGGCTTAGGGATTTTTATTAAGTTAATTAAGTTATCTTGGTCTTAAATTAGGAAGTCTTAAATAAAACTTCCTAATTTAAGACCAAGATAACTTAATTAACTTAATAAAAATCCCTAAGCCATGTGGGCTTATTCTTTATACGACTGGGCCTGTTAATGTTACTCTGTTGGGCCGTATCAGAGAGCCACCATTTGAGTACTGATTAGAATAAAAGATTATTATTGCTTGAGGTGGCTTATATATCCAGTGTGTTTTAGTTTTCCTTATGTATATGTGTGTGTGTGTGTGTGTGAATAAACATTCCAAGCTTTTCTGATTTACCTTTTAGATCGATTCCATCGTTTAGCATTTATAGTTTCGTCTTGGTATTTTGCAGATTTGTTATAATTTCCTAGATCCATCACTCTTTTAAGTAAATAAAAGCATGGTTTCAAAATTCAGTCCGTTTCTTACGAAACGGCCGAATTATTTTGTTTTTCTAACTTACCGAACCGATTCGAAAGACCAATTTCGAAACTCAGGCATTCATTACTGCAGCTATGGGTAATTAATGATCATCATTTTTGAATCCTTATAACTTCTGTACGTATTAATGTTTGAGGTAGTTAAGTTTCGTGTGTTATCATTAATATTTGTAATTATAATTATTTAAAAAACAAATCAAACGTCATTTAGTGATATTATACTATGTGAAAAACATCAAATTTATTTATTGTATTTTCGGTATGTGATACATAAAAATAATAATAGTTAGTGATTTAAACAACAACAAAAAAATAGTGTCTTCTTTTAAATGTAGAGGTATTTGATTTTAGGGATAATTCCATCAAATCCCCTAAACTATAGCAACTTTTGGACAACACCCCATAAACTTTATAAATAAGCTAGCACTTTACCCCCTGACCTTTGTCAACCTGTTCGAGTTGGTCCATGGCAATTTTCCGACCAAAAAATTATCGATTTTTTTCTTTTTTTTTTCAGAATCTTCTCCTCGTCGAGACGGTTTTGGTAGTGGTGACGGTATCGAAAAATTCAAAAGCCGTTACACGAGAAATTTAGTTTTAATTCGTCGAATTTCCGGAAAATGTGATGAACACCTTATTTTCCGGAAATTCGACGAATTAAAACTAAATTTCTCGTGTAATGGCTTTTGAATTTTTCGATACTGTCACCACTAACGGAACTGTCTCGACGAGGAGAATATTGAGTCAAAATTTAGGAATTCCTGCAATCAGCCACTACGCCACCGCGAATTGCCAGAAATTTTTTGTCGAACTTTTTGTTTTTATTCTAATTGACTTTTCTACTCGTCAAGACGGTTCCGGTATCGAAAAATTCAAAGCCATTACACGGGAGATTTAGTTTTAATTTGTCGAATCTCCGGAAAATGTGTTCATTACATTTTCCAGAAATTCGACAAATTAAAACTAAATCTCCCGTGTAATGGCTTTGAATTTTGCGATACCGTCACCACTACCAGAACCGTCTTGACGAGGAGAAGATTCTGAGGAAAAAAATCGGCGATTTTTTGGTCGGAAAATTGTCAAGGGGCAACTCGAACAGGTTGGCAAAGGTTATGGGCAAAGTGCTTATTTACAAAGTTTAGGGGATAGTGTCCAAAAGTCGTTATAGCTCAGGGGGTTTGATGGAATTATCCCTTGATTATACCTTATGTTTTTAGTATGTATTAAAATACTTTTTGAAACGTTTCCGAAATTCTTCAAAATGTTTCTAATATTTGATTGACCGAAACACAACACAAATCGAAATTTTAATTCATGAATGAAAGATGATCATTAATACAATCTTTACCTATAGGTTTTTCATTTAATAAATATTTTCTTAATAAACTTGCGCCCCTGATGACATTTGTGGCTCTGCCCCTATTCACCGAGTAACAATTAAGAAGTAGAAGTAGATAAGCCATGCACGTATGATTTCCTTTGGTGGAGTTTCTTTTTCTATCTTGCTTTCCTTTTTTTTTTTTTTTAGTTTTCATGTGCAGTAAATGTGCTCTAAGTCACCTAATCCTTCATATTTAGAAAGTTGCAGGCGCACCGGTCTCGCACTGGCGACTTCAGTGCCCGTGCTTCGCACTAAGACGCTTTACAAATTATTAGTTCTCGCACTAAGATGTATTAGTTCTTATGTTGAAGTTTAATGAATAATCATAAAAAAATTGGTAGAAGACAAACAGTAGAGTGACGTTGAAGAAGAGTTGGAGCAAGAGGAGAATAAAACTAAGTCAAAAGCTAAATAACTACAAAAATTTGGAAGGGATTTAAGGTTTATAAGGTTATACATTTGTCTTCCCACCATAATAATTTAGAAAATATTATATAAATTAATAACCATTAGAAGTTATGTAATTTTCTTTTATTATAATCTATTTCTTTGTGTGAGAATTCTATACATACTTTTATTTGATGTGTTTATAATATACTAATTTAGGTAATAATTTTTTATTTTTATATATAAGTTAATTTTTTTAGAAGCGCATTATTGTGGCGCACTAAGACTATAATTTTTCAAAATTGCCGCACTGACGCACCCGCACCGGCACTCGCATCCGCACCCGCATCCGCCTCAGGTGACTTAGAATGTGCTTTTGTGTTGCGGAATAAGTTTGATCATAATGGCGTATCCAGTTTTTGTGTGGAGTAATTAATTTTTGAAAGAACAATAGGGGAAAAAATGAAAAGAGAATTAAGAGGAGAAAGGACTCATTTTTTTAGGTAATTTCTAAGGTTAAAAGGTGTTTTTGCTAAAAAAAATTAATTTTTTTTCTAATTCTTTAACATCAAAATGGGGGGTTTGCTAGTTTCGTAGCATCAAAAGGGTTTGTTGCTAATTTTTAACATGGAGATGGGGTTATTTTCTTTAGCTAATTAATTAACATCGAAAAGAAAGTTTTTATGTATTAAAATAACACTTGAGGCAATTAATTAATTATACATAATATATGGATAGCTTTTGTCATTTTCTAATAGTTAGATATATAATTAATACAATATAAAATAATACAATTATTTTGGTATAATTTCCTCTGGGTTACACGGATAATAAACAAAATACAATTTGGGCTTGAATTACACCAATTTATACTAATCTATTACAAGAATTGACTAGCTTAATTCGGAATACCAAATAAGCACGTAAGAATAGCCTAAGCCAATTGGGATCACCTGAATCTTGAATCTGGAAGCATTGAACTGGGACACCGTCAAATTCAAGAACTATTGAACTGGACAACTCTCGAACGGGAAAGTAATCTGGACGGTTGACTATCGACCCGAGCGTATCGAATCAAGATTAGTATTAGAAGTACCTGAATTTGGTATTGCTCGTGAAAGTACACAAGAATCGAAGGCTCTGATCGATCAAATGGTGAAGTGTCGAATTGACCCATCGATCTAAGAGCGATGTGAGCTATAGTAATTAATGACCTAGATGATTCTTGGGAGCTGTGGTATTTATAGACCTGAGATCGCGGACCCCGTTTCTCGGATTTCTCGGGATAGCATCGAATTCAACATTCGACGCCATAATTATCAAATTTCCCATTCGATACATACATACATGAGTATCGAATTGGCCGTTCAATACTCCTTTCGCGGGCTTTCTGCTTGCCCAGTTCAAATGGGCCAGCCTAATTAGCCCCCACCATATAGTTCCCCCCCCCCCCCCTTTCGGAGTCGGTCTTGTTAAAGAGAGGGTGCTAAATTAAATGTTACCTACTAAAGTATTGATTGTTGATGCGTTAATGTTCTGTGGTCCGTTAACTAGGATGCTTTGATGTTTTTTTACTTCAAAATATGCCCCCCAATTGAGGAGCCAATATTCAAGGGATCGGGTGCCAAATTAAAAAATCTGGCTTCAAAATATTCTCCCGAATTCGGGAACCGAAATCCAAATGATCGGGTGCCAAATTAAAAGATTTGGCTTCAAAATATGCCCCCCATTTTGGGAGCCAAAATCCAAGAGATCGGGTGGCAAATGAAAAATATTGACTTCAAATTATGCCCCCCTAATTTGAGAACCGAAATCAAAAATATCGGGTGGCAAATATTTTTTAAAAAATGGCTTTAAAATATTCCCCCCAATTTGGGAATTAAAATTCAAAGGATCGGGTGGCAAAAAAAAAATTAATATAGAAGTTGCCTTTGATGCAGATCATGAGTTGTCCGAAAACATCGAATTCTGACATGAGCATAAAATTGAGAAACTTTGATTGTTCGTTCCTCAGTCTCAAATTCTCTATTCGATAGTCGTTTTACATATTGAGCTTTCTATGCCAAAAATGTTAGGCATGCGCCTATAAATAAGCCTTCCTTCAACAGAATTCACACTTGTAATTGATTGGCAAAGTATTGACAGTTCTGGTCTTTGAACGAATTGCTTTGAGTATCGAAAGGTTGTTGCATCGAAAGGTCGGTGAGTCAAATTCCCTTTTTAATAGTGAATTTGTTCAATACTCACCAAAATTCCATGTGTCGTTCTTAAAATAATTGCTGTCTTTTTATTTTGTTTGTCACAACTGTTGATCTCTCGTTTCCCGAGTATTTTACACCTACCTTTTATTAATACATGGAGTGTTATCGTATTATTGTAATTATTAGTTTATTATTCCAAATATTTGGCTATTATTGTAATTCTCCGTCGCTTCACTATAGTTGTCAAACTAGCATAGTTAGTTTTTTCTTTTCCTTTTTTTATTTTCAATTTGTAACCGAGGTGTCAAACCAACATATGGTTGGCATGAATAATTTGGTGAGTTATTCAAGCGAGGGCACAAGCGGTGACTCGAGCGGGTCAAGGAATGATCATGAGAGTGGTAGCTCGAGTGCCACTGGAGCGGCGGATGCATCGTCATCTCGTGTGGGTGATGCGAACGATGAGGCATTGCTAAATATCTTTGAACTTGCGGTCGATGGGATGGTTCCCCCTCATCCCCTTCCAGACGTGGCTGATAATCGGACAACCAACGAATTCGACAAAAGCGAGGTTGACATTGCGCCTCGCGGAGAAGAGGAAGTTGCAGCTGAAACTCCTTACATGGACTATGTCTCTACACTTATCAAAAGCCGAGTGCACTATCGACGCCGCTATCATATAGACAGGAATTATATGATGGTGCTTATGGGCCGCCAGAGTTTTGGGCCCTCTTTGTGGTTCAGCAAAAATGGGTCAGTTTCTTTCACATCAAGGCGTAGAAAAATTATAAGTTCTTGTTTGGAGTGCTAACCGGGTATGTGAAGGATTGGAAAAGATTATATTTTTATTTTAAATAAAGCTGGTGGGGTGAGTTCTATGATTTTCAAAACGACTGGGTAAAAAGTCCCAAGATAAAGATCCATGTCGGTGTTGGTGCACCTAGATGGCTTAGCCATTTTAGGGATGACCTCGTTTTGAATCACGAGTTTGACATCGCTACATTGGTAGACGAAGAGATGTTGAGGACACGGGGTTTATTGTTTATCCCCTGTGAGAGAAATGATACTATTGGTATGTATGATTGAATTATCAGCTTACTTCTTATGTACGACACTCAATTAACTCTTCTTATTTTATTTGAATATACTATTATCATGGGTCGTCACGCTCGTGTGGGGCAACTGATAGCGTCTGGGGCTGCCGTTGGACAGGGTGGTGTTGTTCCTCCTGATCCGATTGTTTCTCATATTAAGAAGACAAGGGGGCACACTGGGCTAATGAGCTCACAAGCTCCTACTCATGGTAGACCCGCGACTGCCATAGGTAGTCAGGAGGGACCAAAGAGACTCCCCGACACGAATGAGAGACTTCGCCAGCACACGGTGGTGAAAGAATGTCGACCGACTACGAGCGTCCTGCTTCAATCAATGCAAATGAAGTGGATGATGAGAATGAAATCGGGGCTCATCGGTACTAAGCGAAGCGAGTCGGAATTGTCCTCTGTTGGCGAGACAACGCGACAAAATGCCCCCATTGCTGCAAGTTCAGTCCTGCTGGGGGTCCTAGTGCCGGTACTGGTTTCTTTTGTGTTGTTAGTCCATCTAGAGCCACAAGGGGTGGTGGGTGGCAACTCTAGTTTGCCAAATTCACCATGTCTGAGGATAAGGCATCGATCTCCTCAAGTTGTTTATGTGTTTGCTAGTTGAGCTGCTGCTTCTGTCTCGGGGAGAGAGGAGATGGAACTCTTAGCTCTTGTTATCATGAACGTGGCAAGAATGTATTGGCTATCTTTGAATCTCCATCTTTGTGAATTGATGGGCTGGTTGGGATAACTAGATACTATTTTGCTTATGCGGATTGGTGGCGTTGTTGATGATATGGGACTGAGCTTGGATCATGCTTATGCCAAAAAAGAGGCTGATGTTAGTCACTTACGGGTCGAGTACCACGACAACAACCTAGAGGCGTTGAAGGCAGCTTAGCAAGAGAAAGACAAGGCACTAGAGCAAGCTAACACCACCACGAGAGCAACTGCTGATTGCGAGGCTACCAAGGTCGCCAAGGCTAATGAAGTATGGTACCTAGTGGAGGTGGGCAAGTCAAAGAAGAAGCATGGCACTCTTCTATATCGAATTAAGGAGCTTGAAGATAAGCTGGAGATCGAAAAATAGCCCATGCTAAGTAGGCCGAGAGCCAAGGCTACTCACGCGGCCTTAATGAGTATTACTCAGTTGGGCTATTTGAGAGGTGGATTCGATGCAAGGCAGATGAACCTAGCACTGGGACCTGATATGCAACCGCATGTAGACCATGAAGATAAGGGGGTTGTGATCGATCCTAATGACTTTGCCAGCCTACTAGGGGACGGCAACCTCGTGAATATTGGTATGTCGCCCACACCTGATCTTCCGCCTCCTTCTCCGCCTTCTAATGAGGATGATGAGACATAGAAGCCATTGAGAACTTCTCCCTCCCCAAGCATTCGACCCAACCTTAGGGTGTTTGTCTTTATGCATGTCTAACAATAACTATCACTTTTCGTGGCACTGCGATGCCTTTGTTCTCTTGTTTTGACAATTTATTTTTTGTTTATTGTGGTGAACATGATTGCTTCACTTTTTAGTATACGAATTGCATTGCTTATTATTGTCGTCTGAAAGTTGTTACTTGGGAGTCACCTTATGCCATTATGGTTTTGCTTCTATATATGTTTTGTATTGACTTTTCTAAGTTGAATGATTCACTATTCCTTGAAGGTATAGGGTTTGGACGAGACCATGTTAGGTCGGGCTCTATTTCTTTATATATTTTGAGATTCTAGGTTTGCACTGTACCGTGTCAGGTAGAGTGTCCATCTCTTTATGTGTTTTGAGATTATTGATTTGCACTGTACCACATTAGGTCGATTGTCCATCTCTTGGTATGATTTGAGAAGAGTGTCCATCTCTTGATATGCTTTGAGACTCTAGTTTGCACTGCACCATATTTTGTCCAGTGTTCATCTCCTAATATTCTTTGAGACTCTTGGTTTTCACTACACCTTATAAGGTTCAGTGTCCATCTCTTTGTGATAAAATGTTTAGCCATTGTCATGGTTCGTTCGCCTCATGTGTGTTGTAGTGTGATTATTAATGAACTCAACGAACTGCCTTATGGCAGCGATATAATAAACAGCAAAACATGTAATTAAACATGGACATAGCAAATAAAGGATAGGATTGATCCCAGTCTTCCGCCAAGTTGCCTACGTTCCCGATGTGATGAGCTCGAACTCAAGTCATTGTAGTTCTTGTTTTATGTTTTACAGACCTAGCCCACGAAGTAGGATAATTTAGGGAATTAAAATAAAACATAGTTCATAGGTTAAGGCAAGAAAGAAATCAGATAAATATGCACATGATCAGTCCAACATCTACATCTCCTCTGGTGCCATTGCTGATAGTGCCTCAGTCTCATCTACTCCATGGGCCTTTAGTGACGCAATGTAGCAAAGAGATGCCTCTCTATGGTTACCCACCACTTCCCTTATTCCAACTAGAGTTGGGAACTTCATCTTTTGGTGATATATGGAGACAACGACCCTAAATGCGTTGTGAGCTGGCCGACCCAGGATGGCATTATAAGAAAATAGCTCATTAACCACTAGATAGTTGATATTGAGAGTTCTCCTCTAGAGACTGACTCCCAAATAAGTCGGCAATGTGACCTGTCCTTAAGGTAGATTTTTGCTCCTTTAAAAGCGGTGTTGCCACGGGCTTTGTTCTATTTTATCCAAGGGACATCTTGCCAACATGTTGGAAAAGATAATGTTGGTCAGAATCCCATTATTTAATAACACCTTCATCACACCATAGTTATCTATATCAATAGTTACTACTAGAGGGCAATCTAGCTTACTAGCCAAAATTGCTTGTGATGTGAGATTCAGGAGGTCAAACTTGTTGAAGATTATCTCCTCCTGCTACCTTTCTTCAATCTGCATAAGCTTAGTGAATCAATGTACCTGTTGGCATTGATCTCCCTTGGCACTCTTTTTTTTGTTTGGCCGAAC
Organism: Linaria vulgaris; assembly: GCA_948329865.1. Classification (NCBI taxonomy): domain Eukaryota; kingdom Viridiplantae; phylum Streptophyta; class Magnoliopsida; order Lamiales; family Plantaginaceae; genus Linaria; species Linaria vulgaris. The sequence continues at coordinate 113,448,571 of OX415249.1, read as the reverse complement.
CCGCCCCCACTAGTCCAACCGGAATTAAGTGAATGATGCCTTTTCTAGGTGAGTTATATATAAGTTGTGGGTGGTCATAAGTTTGCAGAACCTCTATAGCCATTTGTTTGTCTTTGGGCAATCGAGATTTGTCTCTATTCACTCTATTTGCCTCGTCCTCAAGATCTCTCACATATTCTGCCAATTTCCCCTCCTTGATAAGTCGTTCGATCTCTTCCTTAAGATCCTTACATTCCCCCGTTAGATGATCGTATTGCTTGTGATATTAACAATATTTCTTTGACAATCAAGTCGCTAGAGAATCATTCATACTTCTCGGCTCGTTGAGCTGACCTTTCTTCTCCCCCCCCCCCCCCCCAACGCTCATCAGAGTATACTGTACTAGGGACGAATTTAAGTGTCTCTCATTCCTGCTTCAGTTCCAATTACGATCCTTCTTACCTATGATCTCGAGAGGATGCTCTGTTTCCTTTGCCGCTATCATTTCTTCGAAGTGCACTACATGATGTGACAGTTCTTTTATCTTCTCAATTGTTCTAGTCTTTTCATTTAATATTGCTGCTAAAAACTTATGGTTGTGTGTGGCACAAAAGATTATGTTCGCCACCATCTCACCTTTTGGCTCATCAATCTTCAACAACTTTGCATAAAACCTCTTTATGAAATCTCGTAAAGACTCATTTTCCCCTTGCTTGATGAAGTATAGGTTCGTGTGGTCCATGATCGTCCTTTGTTTTCTTCTTGAAAACTACCTTTCAAACCTCTTTCTCATGTCCTCATAAGTTGATATAGTACCTGAAGGTATTTTGGAAAACCAATCTAGAGCTACACCTGTCAATGTAGTGGCAAAAATTTGTGCTTGTACATTATCAGTGAATCAAGTTAGAGATAAAATTCCATGAAGATAGCACAGATGTTCCACGGGATCCTGTTTTCCATTATATGTCTTTAACTGTGGGATCTTTTCTCCTTAATCTAGTACCTCTACCTCAGTTTCAGCGATGAACAATGTGTTTCTGCGTGGTTTTACCACCACAGCCATCCAACGTTGCACGTCCCTCTCTCTCTCTCTCTCTCTCTCTCTCTCTCTCTCTCTCTCTCTCTCTCTCTCTCTCTCTCTCTCTCTCCTCTCTCCCTCTCCTCTCTCTCTCTCTCTCTCCTCTCTCTCTCTCCTCTCTCTCTCTCTCTCTCTCTCTCTCTCTCTCTCTCTCTCTCTCTCTCTCTCTCTCCGTTTAACCTATCCAGACTCCTAGTTATATCAGCCCGATCAGCTCTAGAACCTTCCCCTTGGTCCATGCGGCTTCCTTCTAGCCTCAGGCAAATGCGCTCTCTCTGTGACTCAACCTCAATGGATTGTGATCTGGCTCGGATGGGATTCAGAGAACGCCTGTCTCTGTCCCTATAGCAGGGATTTCTAGCCATCAAAGTTTGAACAATTGGTGGTTCCCTCTCTTGGTTCACAGGTAGAACCGTTGCATTTAGATTCGGAGAGAGAGAGAGCAGCAGACACATTTGTTTGCACCATTGCCATGATTTGACTCATCATATCTAGCTGAAGATTCAAGACATGTGAGGGCGGCATGGCCGGATTAGGTTGAGGTTGATTATGGCCCACTGGTTCGGTTTGCCTCGGCAGCTTCGTAGGCAGAACTTGGATCGAAGGCAGAGTCTGACCTCGCGCCCTAGGTACTTGTATAGCCCCGCAAACCGACGCGTCTCTACATCCGAGCTTTCAGCTGCTCGACTCTGAGAGCATGTCACTCTGTACATTGTTCCTTGCGTGAACGTGCTTGTGGTGTTCCCAAAGACGGCGTCAATAGTTTGGTATAATTTTGCCTGGGTGACACGAATGATAAACAAAGTACGATTTGGGCCTGAATTATACTAATCTATATTAATCTATTACAAGGACTAACTAGCTTAGTCTGGAACACCAAATAAGCACGTAAGAGCCTAAACTGACTGGGATCTTCTGAGTCTCGAATCCAAAAGTGTCGAAATGGGACATCTTCGAATTCAAGAACTATCGAACTGAACAACTCTAAAATGGGAAAGCAATCTGGACGACTGACTATCGAACTGGGAGTATCAAATCAGGATCAGTATCGAAAGTACATGACTTCAATATTGCTCGTGAAAGTACTCAGGTACTGAAGGTTCTCATCGATCGAATGCTAGAGTGTCGAATTGACCCTTCGATCTAAGAGCGGTGTGAGCCACAATAATTAATGACCTACCTTATAGTCGGGATGCGGGATATTTATAGACCTAGAATCGCGGGTCTCGTTTCTCGAATCTCTCGGGATAACATCGAATTGGACATTCGATGCTTTCAATATCGAATACCCAATTCGAATCATACGTACATGAGTAGCGAATTGGACATTCGATACATCTTCCGTGGGCTTTTTGCTTTCATGGGTCGACCCAATTATTTGGACTGCGCCAACCTAATTAGCCCCACCAACAATGTTTTAAAATAAGGGGGAGGAGGAGGTTGGCCCTGATCATAATTCATTTTATCTTGTCTAATGGAGATTCATCAGTAGTATTCGTTGATATTATTGTTTGAGTTTAGTAGTAATTTCGTTGTGAAGTAATATTTTATGCATTTGTTGCATAGCTTATGTGGTGCAACTAACAATGTAGATTAAATACATATTTAACTTTTCCTAAAATATAAGTAATAGCTAACCATATAACCCCATCTCCACTGTGTATTGATAGTGATTGCACCACATTAGCAATACAACAGTTACATAAAATAGTTACTCTTTATAGTTGCATGTAAAGTTGACTATTAAAAATAGCATGTAGAGACGTTAAATTTAACTTAAGTTTCCGATGTTACTTGTGAAGATTTTCTGATGGTAAATTCTTACTCTATTTAACAAGCAAAATTGTTGGATAATGTAGAATTCTTTAGCCTCTATGTATATCGTCCACTCGTCCAGGTTAGCACAAAAGCTATCATTGGAATTTGATTAATTTTCTTCGTTGGTTTTATAAAAAAAATTAAAACTAATTTTTTATGTTTTTGAATGGTCAAACCGAAAAAAAATTTTGAAATAGTTGAGTTTCTCATGGACTAGCTCAACCCAACCCTAGCCTACTGTAAGCCAATCCAGTAGGTCAAGGGATTGGGCCATATATTGCTCATGCCTTGGCTACGCCCAAATGACCTATGCTAGACTATTCCTTGGGCCAACAAACTTCTACTTGAGAAATATATATTACCACAAACCATCACCAAAGTTGTGAAACTTTAAATAGTTTTCTTTAAAAATAATAACTAAGAAATGTATTTAATAATCTGCTACACTATCTTTGTTGATCGCATAGAATGAGAAAGTGAGAATTATATATTGTCGTAAAATTGTGATACTCCCCTTTCCTCACTATTCTATGAGATAACAAAAAAATAAGTAAACAGAAAATTACAAGGAGTGAACAAATGTTGCACTAATATAATCAAACTACATTCTGCGCGACATCTATTGCGAGCTGGTTGATGCCACATAGGTGACGTGAGTCTATCTAGGTTGATTGTGGGAGTGCTTTACCTACCCACATTGTTGTATCCAATACATTCATGTGTATAGCGCCTTTACATATGGATCCATAGACATGTGAGAGGCTTGAGTGTACACTAGTGTTAGTGCGTGTGTGGTAAGACTTTTTCTTTTTTTGCATGCATCCTTCATTAACTGGATGCTTGGGTGAGGGGCGGATCTAGAATTTCTTCTTTACCTAAGCTACTTTGATACTCAAGTAAGATAAAAGAAAAAAAATAAAATTTAAGTACGAATATACTAAATAAAATGAGAAATAATCATTGTCTACTATTCATTCATCACATAAACTTAGTACCTCTAGTGTTCTGGAAATATCTTCGGGTTGAAATGTATAGTTCCTTACTTTAAAAGAGTTTTCTTGGGATATTTGTGTGTTGAGACTTGAGAGGTTAATGTCAATGAAGACTATATTGATTTTAAGTAAAGGAGAATTACTTATGACTTGATCAAATTAATTAGCATCTATATTGTTTTCTAATGGTTTCCTGTTACTAAGTCATCTCTGTACTTATTGTTAATCTGATCAGATCTAGAATTTCTTCTTTACCTAAGCTACTTTGATACTCAAGTAAGATAAAAGAAAAAAAAGTAAAATTTAAATACGAATATACTAAATAAAATGAGAAATAATCATTATCTACTATTCAGTCATCACATAAACTTAGTACCTCTAGTGTTCTGGAAATATCTTCGGGTTGAAATGTATAGTTCCTTACTTTAAAAGAGTTTTCTTGGGATATTTGTGTGTTGAGACTTGAGAGGTTAATGTCAATGAAGACTATATTGATTTTAAGTAAAGGAGAATTACTTATGACTTGATCAAATTAATTAGCATTTATATTGTTTTCTAATGGTTTCCTGTTACTAGGTCATCTCTGTACTTATTGTTAATCTGGTCACATATGTTCAAAAGAATAAATTTGGTTTTTGATATGTTAATATTAATGTAATCTAATAACAAGAGTGCATTATCGATTTTTATATTCACTGAGATAAAGATGTGCTACCACTTTAAAACATAGTTTGTATAAATCAGTGTTTTCAGAACCAGACCGGACACTGCACCGGTGACCTTGGTTGCTGGTTTTACTGGTTAAACGGTCGAACCACTGGTTAAATCGGTCGGTCGAACCACTGGTTCAACCAGTCAACGCAGTCAAGTAGTCAAACCTCCCTCACAAATCACAATTATATATAATATACCGTGCAATACAACATAGCATTATCATGATTTTGAATATTATCTTCAAAATTCAACTTTCAAGTTTCAACGGTTAATTCATAATAAATAAACACACTTCTACAGTTCTACTCGCACACAATCACATCATGAATTCACAATATCAAATCATCAAATCACCAAAATATTTCATTGATGACATCCAAAACTTGAATGCAAAATCATTAAATCCAACCAACAATATCCAAATCCAAACTAAGTACCCACAGCATTGCAATATCAATAAAACTTGAAAACTTGATATATGAGTGTAGCATTAAAACTTGAAAGTAACAGATTATTAATCTGTAATCATAATCCAATACAAAATACAATACTTTATTAATTTTATTTCTTTACTTGGTCATCTCATTAATAACTAACTAAATGATCAAAAACTTTTAAATGACTATTCAGAAGTCATAACTTTTTTTTTTATAAGTGGAGATCAATTGATCACAGAAGTTGCAACTTGCAACACATGAGAAATAATTAAACACATGAGAAACAAATCAACCTATATAGTTATTTGAGTTTACTAAACCATCAAAAACTCAAAATCATGATTGTTTATTCACATGAAAAATTCATAATCATTATTGTTTAATCTCATTCTCATAATGATTAAACAATACACTGCTGCAACAGAGGTGAAGAAACAAAAAAAAATCTTTTTGAGTTTTTTTTACATGCTCGGTTTTGTAAAACAATTAAACAAAAGTACAAATTAAATAATTGCAACACATGAGAAACAATTAAACAAAGTAACAAACTAAAACATGCTTGTTGAACAACATTAAGCATAACATGGTATATAAGAAGTTAAGAACTAAACATGATATTTAGAAATTAGAACATAAAGTTAAAACTCAAACACAATTCTCACCTGATTTGCTTGAGGGAGGCGGCGGACAGTAAAGAGAGGCGGCGAACGGCGGCATGGTGGTGGTGTGAGAGTGAGAGAAGGCGTGGTGGTGATGGTTTGCTTACTTGTGTATTAGTTTTTTTTCTTATTATTTAAGGGATTTGGCCAATCAGTCTTGAGGGGAAAGGGTGAGAAATTGCAGTTGAGGGCACAGTTTTCCCTATTATGTTTTTCTAGTTTATATATATATATATAGTAGACTGGGCCGATCCACCAGGCCGGTTCGCTGAGTGTCGGTTCTGGGCCGGTTTTTACCGGTCCAGTCCAGAGCCAAAACTGCCAGCAAGTTATATATTCATTCGGATCAATGGTCGGTTCTCGGTTGAACCGGTTCAACCGGCCGGTCCAGTCCAGTTTTAACAACACTATATAAATTATGAATGTCTCATTCATTGGTCAAGGGATCCCTAGTATCACTGAAAGTACAGTTGAACTTATAACCAAATACAGTTGAACTTGACAATAGTTGCAACTGTACTCGTAAGTAAGACATACGATTGTTCTTTAACGTTTACAACATGTTTTACTGTTGCAACTGTTAAACGACAGTTAAACATAAAGCGATAAAGAACACAAAGATTTTTTACGTGGTTCGGTCCAAAAGGTCTTATTCCACGGGGTTTGCACCCAAATGTTGTGACTCAAACAGTACCCTACTATAGAATTACAATGATAGGAATTACTCCAATGTAAATCTAGACTCCCTCTAATTTACCTTTGCAACACCTAACCCTCAATTATTTTCGGTATACTCCTTTGAGTCGGAGAACTTCAAGATTAACTCAAAGCTCATTTGACAAGAAGTTCTCACTAGAAGACTTTGACTCGATACATGACTGAAATCACTAATTATCCATTTCAAAGCTTGTCTCCTCATTGTGTTGAGTCTTCTCCTTATATAGGCATGAGCAAAATCTCTACAAATCTTCAGTTGCAACCCTCGCAGATTGTCTTTCCTTAACAGATAAGATCTACATATCTCCAGTTGCAATCTGCAGGATATCTTCTTTCCTTATAGATAAGTGCGTCTGATTATCCGGTTGTAACCCGATTATATTTTCTTGCCTTATCCGAGAGATCCTGCAATATCATACAAGATATCCAATTGTATATGCTACCTAAATATGTCTAGATGCATGATAAGGAGATATGGTAAATATCTAGTAGGATAATCTTAAAGATAGAATGATATCTTCTAAAGATAAGAAAATAATATTAAGATAATTACCAACTAAAAGATTAACTTATCATAATGATTTAACAAAACAATATCAATTTAAACCCTAGTTGGGCCGATCCGAATTGAGCCCAAATCGGATAGAAAAACGGCCCTAACATCAAGGGACTACGAGGGACTACAAATCTCAGTGGAATAAATAATTAAGTCCAGAAAAGTCACCCTTGGTTGCAACAGTGTCCTTGTTGCAATTTACATAAGGCAGAGACCCAACGACTTACGAAGGTGCTCAAATCGTGTAACATCGAGAGCCTTTGTAAAGATGTCTGCAAGTTGAAGGTCAGTACACACATGATGTAACTCAACAGTCTTGGCTTCTACCAATTCTCTAATGTAATGATATCTTATGTCAATATGCTTAGTGCGTAAGTGTTGAACGTGATTGTTGGAGATATTAATGGCACAAGTAATATCACAAAACACTATAAGTTCATGTTGTATAATACCGTAATCCTTGAGCATTTGTTTCATCCAAATCACTTGAGTGCAACACCCTCCAGTGGTGCTTTTCCTTTCATCAGCGCAACCTGCCCAATTTGCATCACTATAACCTGCAAAATGAGCATTATCGTTATAGTTGTAATTGAGACCAAAAATAGTTGTTCGAGAAATGTATCTAATGGTTCTTTTGACAGCTTTGAGACGAGATTCATTGGGCATGCACGATATCGTGCACACACTCCTACACTGAAACAAATATCGGGCCAACTTGTAGTGAGATAAAGCAAACTTCCGATCATGTTTCTGTAAGGACTTGGATCAATGGAGTTGTAACTATCATCTTTGCTAAGTCGACCAGTCAATCTCATGGGGGTCTTCATTGGTATAACATGGTCAAGAAAAAATCTTTTCACAAGATTCCCTGCATACTTTGCCTGTGAGATGAAGATTCCAATGTGATCTTGTTTGACCGTTTGAATTGGCTCGACTAAATTCATGTGAAGCAGTTCTAGGATCCTTTCAGAAGGTGTGTGTTGCAACTCTGTATGACTAGTCTTCTTTTGCTTTTCTCCCAGGCTGTCTCCACATTTACCGTCACCAAATAAGACATCTCCTGTGTCATTCATGAACTTTCTTAGGATGCTTTTGTCTCCCGTCATGTGCCTGGAGCAACCACTATCAAGGAACCATGAGTTAATAGAACTTTTAGAAGTAGAGTTGCAAGTAACAAGGTAATTAATTGTTTTGGCAGTTTTTTCAACCCATATTTTCTGTACAGATTTTACAGGTGCAACAGTGGGTGTTGTTTTCTTTGCCTTCTTTCTTTTATTCTCCTTCCTTTTCTTTTGAACCATTGGGGTAGGTTCGCAAAGTGTAGGGCCCCAAAGCTGGTAGCAGTATGGTCTAATATGCCCTTTCACTCCACAATGATGACATGTTGGAACAAATCTGCTTCTCTGTGACATGTCAACGAAACATGGTAAATAGTTAGTGTTGTTCAAGTTGCAACTAGGATTTACCTGAGAATTCTGTTGGTGGATATTTGAGTAATTCAGTGGAGTATCCACTTCTCTAGGTATTCGTTTCTTCTTTGACATTTTAACATTTGCGTTTTGAAGAAACTTTGGTTCACCGATATCAACAAATCCAACTCCAATTCTTTCAGTTGCAACTTGCTTGGTGTCAAGAACTTTCCCCAACTTCTCAGTTCCAGAAGTTAGTGGGTTCACACTCTTCGTGGATGATTCTAATTCCTTTTGAGTGAGAATCAGAACTTCATTTAGTGCTTTTTGAGTTGCAAGTGCTTTATTAAGATCTTCAGAGATGTGATCTTTTTCCATTGAAAGGGTGAGCACTTTTCTTTCAAGTTCTAGACATTGTTTCTTCATTTGAACTGGACTACCATATGATTGCAGAGTCTTGAACTGAGCTTCAAGTTCAATATTTCGTTGGCACATGGCTTTATACTTTGTCAAGGAAACCTCAATCACCTTGTGATTTGACTCTGACTCATCACTATCGGATTCAGTCAGAATGTCAGTTGCAACAGTAGTATTTTATCTTGGTGCAAAGATAGATGTAAATGCAACATCACCCATTTCCTCGGTTTCTTCATTGCTGCTATCAGTTTCATCGTGGCTTAATGATGATAGCAGTGCTCGACTTTTGTTTTTCTCTAGCAAGTTTCCACAATCAGCACCGATGTGACCAAATCCTTGGCACTCCCTACATTGAATACCTTTCCCACATCTCTTGCTTTCAAGTCTATTAGTAGCGGGAGGTTTTTTAAATGAATCAGAGGGACTTGTAACAATATGAGAATTTTTACCTTTATTCATTTTGTTGAACCGATTTGCAAGGAGAGACATGGATTGTGTGAGTTCCATGTTTGGAATGTTTTGCACAAGACTTGCTTGAAACGCAACTCCTTTGGAAAATCTGTCATCTTCTTGTTCCAACTTCATTTTCCATGCCGTGAGTGATCCCATCAGTTCCCCAAGAGCAAGAGTTTCAATATCCTTGGCTTTTTCAATGGTTGCAACCTTCATTGCGAACCTCCCAGGTAGAGATCTCAACATCTTCTAAACAATACGTGAATCTGGAAAGTCTGCTCCAAGCATGGTAGCCTCAGTTGCAATATGCCTGAGTTTTGAGTGAAATTGAGCAATCGTTTCCAATTCTCCCATCAACATGAATTCGAATTAATCATTCAGAAGTTGCAGCTAAGATGCACGAACTTTGGAGTTTCCTTCATGACCATTCGTGATAGCCTCTCACGCATCCTTAGCAATTTCAAAGTTAGCAATACTTTTATATTGATCATAATCGACAGAAACAATAATGATATTTAAAGCAGTAGAATTATGTTTTGCGAGGAGCTCCTTTGCATCGGTCCACTCAAGTTCAGATTTTACTCTGCCCTTGTCATCTATTGGAGGGCTCTACCCTTTAAGAATGCTTTTCCATGCCTTTTGATCCTAATGTTTAATGAAATTTCGCATGCAATTTTTCCAGTAGGAGTAATTGGTTGCAGTTAGCATTGGTGGTCTTGTGATCGAGAGACCTACCCTCATTTCTTCCATCAATAAAAAAAACAAAAACAAAAAAGATCTTTTTAACCAGAATCTACACTATTAAGAAATAGTGGCCCGCTCTTGATGCCAATAGAAAGATCTTGGATCTATATTACTTATAACCAAATACATTTGAACTTGACAATAGTTGCATCTGTACTCGTAAGTAAGACAAACGATAGTTCTTTAACGTTTACAACCTATTTTACTGTTGCAACTGTTAAACGACAGTTAAACATAAAGCGATAAAGAACACAAACATTTTTTATGTGGTTCGGTCCAAAATGTCCTAGTCCACGGGGTTTGCACCCAAATATTGTGACTCAAACAGTACACTACTTTAGAATTACAATGATATAAATTACTCCAACGTAAATCTAGACTCCCTCTAATTTACCGTTGCAACACCTAACCCTCAACTATTTTCGGTATACTCCTTTGAGTCGGAGAACTTCAAGATTAACTCAAAGCTCCTTTGACAAGAAGTTCTCACTAGAAGACTTTAACTCGATACAGGACTGAAATCACTAATTATCCTTTTCAAAGCTTGTCTCCTCATTATGTCGAGTCTTCTCCTTATATAGGCATGAGCAGAATCTCTGCAGATCTTCAGTTGCAACCCTCGCAGATCTTCTTTCCTTAACAGATAAGATCTACATATCTCTAGTTGCAATCTGCAGGATATCTTCTTTCCTTATAGATAAGTGCGTCTGATTATCCGGTTGCAACCCGATTATATTTTCTTGCCTTATCCGAGAGATCCTGCAATATCATACAAGATATCCAATTGTATATGCTACCTAAATATGTCTAGATGCATGATAAGGAGATATGGTAAATATCTAGTAGGATAATCTTAAAGATAGAATGATATCTTCTAAAGATAAGGAAATAATATTAAGATAATTACCATCTAAAAGATTAACTTATCATAATGATTTAACAAAACAATATCAATTTAAATCCTAGTTGGGCCGATCCGAATTGAGCCCAAATCGGATAAAAAAACGACCCTTACATCAATATTCAGAGTGACATATCTACGAATCGTGTATGAGAGGGCAGAAAGAAAGTAAGTTGAAAATGAAAAGAGAACTAAGAACAGAAATAAAATAAATAACACAACCTCTCTGATTTGTTTTTTGTTTCAACATTATATTTAGTTCCTAACAGAGAAATCTCTTGATAATTGTCTAGCTAACAAAAAACAATTACATATTATAAATTTTAATCGAACATATATGTATTAAGATATCTACCTTTCTATATTTATCCGAAATTGTATAGAAAAAGCAAACTAAACTTATCAAAGTTGTACTTATGTTTTTATAGATTTTAAAACTGAAACTTTCTTCAATACTTTCTTTTAATACAGTAAGGATCACGCTTTTGATTATTTTCAATGCATGCAGAGTAATCAAGTGTAAATAGAAAGTCTTTGCTAATTTTTTAGCACCACGACGTCTATTTATCTTATTAACTAAACATCTGGAGTATTTTTTAAGTAGGCATAACGCATGGGTAGTTATATACATATAATATATATATGTATAGTTTGTTTATTTAAAAAAATAGGGGGGCTAGCCCATGGCTATACACTACAAGAAAATCGCTCATTTCCGACGGCCTCCGACGGAATCGGCCGTCGGAAATGAGCGAAACTCTTTTTCGACGGCAGGTTCCCGTCGGAAAAGTTCCGACGGGCTTCACCCGTCGGAAAAGGACGAAAAAAAAAAATTTAAAAAAAAATCTGACCGACGTGACGTCATTTCCGTCGGCACTAGACCGGCGCCTTTTGAAAAAGGCGCCGGTCAAGTTTAATTTAATTAAATAAAAAAAAAAAAAAAATCTATAAATACCCTCCCAAAATTTTTTATTCATCACACCAATCACTTTTCATTCTAAATATTTAAATCCTACTTTCTTCCAATATATCTTTTTTTTCGAAAAATTGTCATTTTATAAATGGGCGATAATCGCAAAAAAAATATTGATACAGGAAAAGGGAAACAGAAATTCTATATTTCCAATACAAATTTATCGAGATCCCTCTTCGATAAACTTTCGAGTAAGTTTAAATCTTGGCGTGGTGGCGATTCTGAAACAATTTGTCCCAACGAAGTTACCCAACAATTCGAGGAACCTCCGCCACAAACTCAGCATACTCCGGTTGCTACCCAACAGCGCCCAACTACAACTCAGGCCCCTAGTCCTGCTCGTGAACAACCACAACGCCCCACCACTTGGAGCCAAAGAGCTGCTGCTCCCCGACTGAGGGACGACCCCGATCCATTGTTTCCGCCTGGAATTACTACTCCACGTTTAGTTGTTCCGCATGGCATGATGGACGAACTTCCACAAGCCAACAACGAAGGAACTTCGTCGGGACGACAACCCTCGCCAGCATCTGTTGCTTCTAAATCTGCTTCTAATAATACCAATAGGATGCCTAGGGGACGGGCGAAGGGTCGAGGTACTACAAACTCAGACGATGCGAGGCTCAAAATTGGGGGTGAACGAGCATTTTCAATTTGATAAAAATTTATGTGACGATACTATCGACACAGTTAAGCGATCAATTCAAGTTACGATAACAAGCATAGTGACCGAACCGGCGATACATTACTCTCAGTTATCCGAGGCACAAAAAGAAAAATTCATAAACTGGTTCAGGGTATCTTCTTTTAACTTATTTTAACACATTTTTCATTATTTATGTCCATTATAATTTTTGCATTCTACTTATATGTTATCATATTTTGAAGACTATATACAAATGGGATCTACAAGAAACGGATAACATTAGAACGATATTCCATAAGGTGGCACAAGTAAAATGGAGGGATGCCATATACGAGTGCAAAAAGCTCTACAGGAAGCGAGCTAAAGACCCCGAATGGTACCAAAAGACTTGGCTACCAATCGGCTTTGAATCGACGTACTGTAATCATTGGAAGAATGAAAGGACGATTAAACTTGCAGAAAAAGCAACGGAGAATCGACTGGCCAATAAGACAAAGAGCGTCGATGGAAAGGGATCCTTAGGTACGTACCACGGTGGATCTGTGAGTACACAAGAGAGGAGCTACGCAACGGTACGATATGTTAGGATTTCCTTGTTTGCAGAATACATTTTTTGATATTTGTGTTACTCTTTAACATTAATATTGTTTTAAAAAAATGTTGTTATAGTACGGCACGAATGATGTGATACGCTTCGACGAGCAATACATGCACGACCACTTAGTAGTGGATCCAGATGGAAGAATACTCTATTGGGACCCCCCACAAGCAGAAGAGTATTTTGTAAGTTATTTTAATTAAGCACGTATATGATTGTTTTGCGTCTATACCTTTTTCATTTATTTACATTGAACATTGTAGGAAAATTATTATGAAGCGCTCGAGGAAAATTTTGGTCCAGACAAAGCCAAATGGCCGCTTGAGTTTGACGTAAATATCGCGACCATTGCAGATCATAATGGCACACATGGGAGGCTCAAAGGCAAAGATAGATGCAATACCCTCGCATATTATGGTAAGTCGCAGGGTGAAAAGCTTAACCCTGCTGAGGAAGAACACGTAAAGTAGTCAAGGATGCTACTGTTGACTTGCAACAAACCGTTGCGGGTTTAGAGAAAAAGATTATCGATGTGAAGGGCCAAGTGGCGAGGGACCGGGAGGAGTGGAGGCAGGAGCGAGCTCGTGAGCGAGAGGAGAGAGAGCGAGAGCGAGCTCGTGAGCGAGAAGAGAGGGATCGTTATCAATGGACCAACTCGCAGAGATTCAACACCAACAACTACAATTCAAGCAACTTTCCTCCAAATCAGATTCATGGAGCGCAAAGTCAACCGAACGATTATTGGCAACATAACCAGGCACAACCTGGTCAAAACTATCAGTATTGGGACCAAGAGTTTCATGGCACAAACACGTCGTGGCAAGTGCTAATCGGTCAGACGAGTCAGCCAAGTACGCATGGCCAAAACAACGACCTTAATTTTGAACAAGACTTGGATTTTTTTATGCGGTCTGACATTGGTGGGAATAGTGTTAGTGGGAATCATCGGCGCTATAGTGTTAGTGGGGATCGTCGGCGCCATATCGTTAGTGTGGATCGTACAGGTGCCTCCAGAAGTACACGACAGGATAATGTTGCGACCCATGTTACTCAGAACGAGGAAACGATAGCCGACCTATCAAGTTTGCCTATCGGGGAGGTCGACTTTATGAGTAATGATTGGTTGAATCTCCATACCGGAAATCAACAATATCGGCCAAGGGGTAACAGAGGTAAAGGCCCCGCCACTCAGGAATGAAGATGTTATGTGTGTTAGTGTGAGTTTGTATGTTTCAATTACCATTTTAAGTGTTGTATGTTTTATGTTATTTGTGTTAGTGTGAGTTTGTACGTTTCTCCTTTATAAAGAAGCTCCAAAAAGAAATAAAGGAAAAACCCGAATAAAGGTATACCTGGAATAGTTTATTTACGTTTCTCCTTTTATGATTTTTTGAACTACCCTATTCAATAGTTTAATTACCTTATCACAATATTGATGTTATTTTTGTCCTAATGTGTAACCTGCAAGCTGATGTCGGCTAGGAATATTCCAAGTTTTTAGCGGGAATAAAAGATGCCATAAATATTATGATTATAAACGTAATATATATGAACTGCTATCATCTTATATAACTGAAAATATTTTCTAGTAATTATACTATTATACAATCTTGTTAAATTTTTTTTTTTTTTGTAAAATTGACTATATGGGTTAATTAAAATCTTCAACAAATAATTGATGTAATTATAATAAGTAATTATCCAAGTTTAGTATTAACATAACTATACTATACTTTTCAACTTTAGTTATACATATATAAAAAAGGCTCCGGAGACGCTCTTTTCCGACGGCACCATGCCGTCGTAAAAGACCTTTTTCTGACGGCATGGTGCCGTCGGAAATGAGCGTCTCCGGAGGCTTTTTGACGCGGATCGCTGACATGGCACCATTCCCCCTCCAAAATCTATAAATACCCCCAAATTTTACACCTAAAATTCATTCATTTATACACAAACACTCAAATTATATCTCCCTAACTACATTTCTTCTCTCAATTCTTTCTTCAATATTTTTCTTACTTATATTTTCTTTATATATATTTTTTATCTTATCAAATATCATATATTATTCTTAAAACTTTCATAATAAACTATTTTTATTAATCTATATATATTACAAATTAGTTTATATTTATGTTTTTCGTACCAAATAATTTATTTTTTATAATTTATATATATTATTAATGTTTATATATATATATGTTTTAATTATAGCCTTTTCCGAAAATTCGGACAAAATTTGAGATGAAAATTAACAAAAAATTGTTTTTTCTGTAATTTTTTATTAAATATTTATGAATATTATTTCCGACGGCAATGAGCCGTCGGAAATAATTCTTTAATAATATTTAAATATTATTTCCGACGGTACTATTCCGTCGGAAATAGTATTTTAATAATATTTTTTAAAATAATTAAATGCGTATTCTTAAATTTAACATGTATTTTTATAAAAATACGTATGAAATAATACGTATTTGTTTAAAAAATACGGTTTAAAACACGCTTTTCCGACGACATCGTACCGTCGGAAAACACTATTTCCGACGGCATAGTACCATCGAAAAAGAGGTCTTTTCCGACGGGTTCGTATCGTCGGAAATGTCCGACGGCACGAACCCGTCGGAAAAAACTTTTTCCGATGGCACTGCGCCGTCGGAAAAAGCTTTTCCGTCGACCATTTTTGACGGATTAAACCGTCAGAAAAGACTATTTCCGACGGGAAATAGGCCTTTTCCGACGGGTTTTGTGCCGTCGGAAATGGCCATTTCTCTTGTAGTGATATTCAACAAGGGAATAGTAATATATTGTTACAAAGTGTGTGTCCTATTCTAAAGTATTCTGGTTATCCAAATAGCATAACTGTATATATTATGTGTATTGTTTTTTATTTTTTTGTAAGAATATTATGTGTATATTTGAAAGTTTGTTTATTCAAAAACAATAGGGGGGGGGGGGGGGGTAGGCTAGGCCATAGCTACATTCAACAAAGGATTGGTAAGATATAATCGAAAACGGTATCTTATTCTAAACTATTCTGATTATCAAAATTGCGTAACTACACACACATATATATATATATATATAAACAAAAATAGGCGGGCTATGATGCACGGATACTCCAAAAAAATGACCAGTGACGGTCAGTTTCGGATACCTATCAGATAACGATACTCTACGGTTACTCTTCAGATACGTATCGAATACGCCACGTGGCGTATCATGCATTAAAAATAAAAAATAAAAATAGATACACGTATCAGATACGTTGTGAGGTGTATCCGAATAGTATCAACAATTTATAAGAGTAGTAGTGTGGTAGTTTTCTTAAACTAGAAAATGCCCAACAAGAACCAAATTGCAATATTTTTCAGAAAATAAAATATAACACTACAAGATTTTCGGTCATTAGCTACCGCATTTTCGGTAGCTAATGACCCAATCGGTAGCTAATGACCCAAATGCGGTTGCTAATGATCATTACTTACCTAAATTCCGTCGTTAATTTTAGGTAGCTACTAATCGCGTCGCTAATGACTCGCTACTGAATTTCGGTAGCTAATAAGTCCATTTCCTACCGAATTTTCGTCGCTCACATTAGTAACCGAAGTTTCGTCGCCACTTCCGTCGCCACAACTTTGAAATTTAGCTACCGATTTTTGGTAGCTACTGTGGAGTTAGCTACCGAAATTCCGTCACTAACTTACTGATTTAGCTTGCCCATTTTAACCCGCATTTGCTACCGAATTTTGGTAGCTAATATTATGAATATTAGTAGCTACCGATTTTTGGTAGCTAACTTTATGAATATTAGTAGTTACCGACATGCGGTAACTAATAATATTTAAAGCCCTGAGTCTTATTAGCTACCGATTAGCGGTAGCTAATAATATTTAAAGCCTTGAATATTATTAGCTACCGCACTGCGGTAGGTAATAACATTTACAGATCTAAAAAAAATTGGAAATTTTCCAAAAATTTATTGGTTTATTGTTTCACCAATATGAAAATCAATGTTGATTTGTTAATTTAGAACTATCAAGCATTAAAATAAACGAAGAGATTTTTTTTAACAAGATGATTGTAAAATAAAAAAGGTTTGGAGTTTTGAAGATATGAAAAAGTGTTGAGAAATGAGAAACATTTTGAAGATTTTAAGAGAGTGTGTGAATTTGATTAATGGAAAAAAAATGAAAGATACGAAGAAATAAAGAAATGATATGAATAGTTTTTTAGATTGAAGAAGTGAGGATTTTTTGATGATTTGAAGAGAGTGTTGGGATGATTTTGTAGATTTGATAAATAAAGAAATGGTAGGGATAGTTTTTAGATTGGAGAAGTGTTGGGATTATTTTGTAGATTGAAAAATTGAGGGGTATTTATAATATGTGATTGAAAATTTTGAATTTTCGAAAAATTTGAATCCCCCTCCCTTGGCCGCCCAAATTTTCTATGTTTTGCTTCCGAAAATCGATAGCTAATGGTCAAAATTTTTAAATTTTCCAAAAATTTAAATCTCCCGAAAATGGGCGCCCAAATTTTATAATTTAGGTACCGAAAATCGGTAGCTAATTGTCAATTTTTTGGGTTCTATCATGATGAATATTTGTAGCTACCGACTTTCGGTAGATAATGTTCGTTGAACATTAGTAGCTACCAAATCCTGGTAGCTAATATTTGTTGAATATTAGTAGCTACCGACTAGCGGTAGCTAATGTCCGTTAAATATTAGTAGCTACCGTTTGGCTATAGCTAATGTTAGTTTTTTTTTTATTTTGTATATTTCTTTGTGTGATTTTGATTTCTGTATGTTTTCAGTTTAGTAATATTACCAATAATAAGTAATAATTAACTTATTTGTTACTAATTGATTTGTTATTACGATTAATGTATTGTTGTGTGACGTATATATTAGTTTTACGTACCTCTACACTCAATCATGTCTCGTGTATGTGATTGAAATATCGTTGTGACGTATTGATTGATGTATCGATGAAATGTGATTATTGGTTATGATGTGAAGTTAAATTCTTTATTTAACGTTCTATTGGGAGATACATACATATATATAGTATTGACAAAGAAACGACATTATGTATCATTGCTATTATGAACCGGCATTAGTAATATCATTTTATGTTTATTTAGTTAATTATTAATTGTTATTGACGTAATTGATAACAAACAACCAATTATATTTAAAATAATCGTCGAAAAATCACAATTGTAAGCACTTGAATATTAGTAGCTACCGACTTGCGGTAGCTGATTTAGTCAGTAGCTACGGACTGGCGGTAGGTACTATTAGGGTATAAATATTAGCTACCGCCATTTGGTCACTACTGTTAGGGTTTGGGTAAATGATTTAATCAATTTTTCAAATTTGTACCAACGGTAAGAACAGTTAGCTACCGCGATCAACATTAAGAAAGGTTAGCTACCGATTTTTGGTAGCGAATGTCAACGGTAAGAACCATTAGCTACCGATTTTTCGAAGCTAGTCATTAGCTACGGAAATTCTGTCGCTACTTGTCCATAGCGATAGAACTATCGACGAAAATTCCGTCGGTAATAAGTGTGGCCACCGATTGGTTGTCGCCAATAATTTATGCGGCGGAAATTCCGTTTGTAAACTCATTAGCTACAGAAATTATGTAGCTAATGACTAGCTACGGGATTTCGGTAGCTAATTTGCGGTAGCTAATACTTAGAAATCTTGTAGTGTAAAATCGTGAAAACCCTCTATTTATGTTTTTCTTATTATTTTTTCTAGTTTTTTTTTTTTTTATATATATATATATATATATATAGTGGACTGGGCCGATCCACCAGGCCTGTTCGCCGAGTGCCGGTTTTGGGCCGATTTTTACCGGTCCATTCCGAGCCAAAACTACCAGCAAGTTATATATTCATTCGGGATCAATGACCAGTTCCCAGTTGAACCGGTTCGACCGGCCGGTCCAATCCAGTTTTAACAACACTGGGTAAATTATGAATGTCTCATTCTTTGGTCAAGGGATCCCTAGTATCACTGAAAGTAGTTGATTACATATCAAAATCTGAAATAATTTAGTATAGCTTTGTTACTAATTTGTTTTTTCCATTTTAGGTGAAGATAAAATTGTGGCAAAGCTTATGTCAATATTCAGAGTGACATATCTACGAATCTTGTATGAGAGGGCAGAAAGAAAGTTGTAAATGAAAAGAGAACTAAGAACAGAAAGAAAATAAATAACACAACCTCTCTGATTTGTTTTTTGTTTCAACATTATATTTAGTTCCTAACAGAGAAATCTCTTGATAATTGTCTAGCTAACAAAAAACAATTACATATTATAAATTTTAATCGAACATATATGTATTAAGATATCTACCTTTCTAGATTTATCCGAAATTGTATAAAAAAAGCAAACTAAACTTATCAAACTTGTACTTATGTTTTTATAGATTTTAAACTGAAACTTTCTTCAAAACTTTCTTTTAATATAAAAAGGATCCCGCTTTTGATTATTTTCAATGCATGCAGAGTAATCAAGTGTAAATAGAAAGAGAAAGTCTTTGCTAATTTTTTAGCACCACGACGTCTATTAATTTATCTTATTAACTAAACATATCTGGAGTATTTTTTAAGTAGGCATAACGCATGGGTAGTTATATACATAATATATATATATATATGTATAGTTTGTTTATTTAAAAAAATTGGGGGGCTAGCCCATGGCTACATTCAACAGGGGAATAGTAATATATTGTTGAGAAGTGTGTATCCTATTCTAAAGTATTCTGGTTATCCAAATAGCATAACTATATATATTATGTGTATTTTTTTTTTGTTTGTAAGAATATTATGTGTATATATTTGAAAGTTTGTTTATTCAAAAACAAAGGGGAGGTGGGTGGGGGGGGGGGGGGGTAGGCCATAATTACATTCAACAAAGGATTGGTAAGATATAATCGAAAGCCGGTATCTTATTCTAAACTATTCTGATTATCAAAATAGCATAACTACACACACACATTATATATATATAAACAAAAATAGGCGGGCTATGATGCACGGATACTAAAAAAATGACTGGTGGCGATCAGTGTCAGATACTTATCAGATACCGATACTCTACGGTTACTCTTTAAATACGTATCGAATATGTCACATGGCGTATTCTGTATTAAAAATAATTAAAAAAAATGGATACACGTATTGGATATGCTGTGAGGCGTATCCGAATAGTATCAACAATTTATAAGAGTAGTGTAGTAGTTTTCTTAAACTAGAAAATGCCCAACAAGAACCAAATTGCAATATATCTTTTCAGAAAATAAAATATAAAATCGTGTAAACCTTCTATTTCTAACCAAAATAAAAACAACACACAAATCTTTGATATACTTTATAATAATACGTGACTAATGACTATGCAAGTGATTAGATATAATATTATTTGATATTTTTATTTAAATTATATCCTTAAATATAATTATTAATATTAAATATTTGACATATCGTATCTTATAAATTTTAAAAAAACATTTGTATCCACGTATCTGTTTTCGACGAATACCGATACTTGTATGTGTATCTGTGCAAGCTAGTAGGCGGGGCTAGGCATGACTACACTCAACAAATGAATGGTAATAATATAATTGAAAGGTGTGTATATTATTCTAAACTGTTCGGATTATCCAAATAGCATAGTCATGCTAAACAATTTGCTATTCTGTTAAATTCCTTGCTTCAAAGATAAGTGCTGAACCATTCAAATTTTTTATGACCCTTCAGTATTTCATGGCACATAAAGAAAAAGAGACACAGACTGTGTCACACAGTCACGTGGTCAATTATTCAGGCCTTTACCATATTTTCATCAGGCCCTCAATTAACGCTTATTGATTTCTTCTACACATTCAACTCGAAGACGTCTTTACCAATTAGCTAATCAAATTTCAAATTTCAACTGTCCCTTGTCTCCAGCTTACCAGTTAACCCTGTACTTTTTCCCTCAAAACACCTTGGCCCCTTGGTGGGTTTGGAACTTTTGGCCGGACTTGATTAGGAGGCTTAAAAGATTTTTGGAGCAATGTTCAAAAAAAGTACAACTCAAGAAAGCATTAATAAGAACACTGCTTAGTAACTGTTAAAAGTTAAAAATGCATAATCTACATTCGTTTTTGACAATTCATAATCTACATTTGAAAGTAGTATTAAGTTAATGATGTCAAATCAAGACGAATGATGATCAACTCATGAAAACTTCTTCCACTGTTATGGCAAAACGATAATGGTTTTTTTATTCTTTTTCTTTCATGAACGAATAATAATAATGGTTTATGGAATGTGTGATTAACATTAACTGGTTGTGTTGAAAACCTCACAAAGTTCAGGTGCATACCTAACCTTTTACAACAAATTCATATTTTGGCTGCATTAGTAAACTACACAGTAAGTAACACTCAAAACCTATTTTCTAACCAATTTTTTACATAAACACCGATTTGTTTAGTACAATGGATCTTCCTTCTCAAGATAATACAACTACAAGACGGAAGGTAACTTTCTCGAAAAGTAAAATATATGTTTTACCAGTTGGAACTCAAATTCAAATTTGTCATTATTCCTCCAACTATCAGAAACCAAAAGAAAAAAAGATAAAGTTAAAAACAAAAACTTAAATATAGTACTAACCCCCCCCCCCCCGCCCCCAGTAACCTGGTGACTCGTGCCCCTTTGCTTTTAATACCTCCACGTGATATTTTAAAGAAAACTGAGACCCCTGCCCCCTGCCTTGCCTTCTCCACTGTAAGTAGCAACGACCTCCATTTTCCTTTCTTCTCTCACAACTTTCATCAAACACCTCATACCCACAACTCACACATGAAGACCAGTACCAAGTTCATCGTACTCCACCCGTTTGTACACAAACCCACCTCCCACCGCACATGGCTCGCCGTTTTCCTCCTCCTCTTCCTCTTCACTTACGCTTACACATCCAGAAACGCCGCCGCTAAAACCGCCGCCGCAGCCGCCGTGAAATCCCAATCCCATTTACCCCCACAAATCTCCGACGCACTCCTCCACTACGCCACCGCCAACACCTCCTCCTCCACCGACCGCATGTCTTCCGCCGAGGTCCACTCCATCGCCGCCGTCCTCCGCCGCTGCGCCGCCCCCTGCAACCTCCTCGTTTTCGGGCTCACACACGAAACCCTCCTCTGGAACTCACTCAACCACAACGGCCGCACCGTGTTCGTCGACGAGAGGTCGTACCAGGTGTCGAAGCTCGAAGAGAGGCATCCGTACATCGAGGCGTACGACGTGCAGTACACGACCAAAGTCAGCGAGCTCCGAGATTTATTAGCTCATTACAAAAGAGAAATTAAAGGCGAATGTCGGCCGGTGCAGAACCTGTTGTTTTCCGACTGTAAATTGGCGATTAATGATTTGCCGAACCACGTGTATGACGTGGCGTGGGATGTGATTTTGGTTGATGGGCCGAGTGGGTACCGTGCGGCGGCGCCGGGGAGGATGGCGGCGATTTATACTGCTGGGGTTTTGGCGAGAAGTAAGAGAGGTGGCGATGTGTTAACGCACGTGTTTGTGCACGAGATTGATAGGGAAGTGGAGAGGGTTTGTAGTGATGAGTTTTTGTGTAAAAGGAATTTGGTTGAAGTTAAAGGATTGTTGGGGCATTTTGTGGTGGCGAAGGCGGAGGCCGACGGTGATAGGTTTTAGTTTTGCCCTAATTCCGATTCAGCAGTTCCTAAATCGAATTGATTTTCGACTGTGATGCACGGACACGGACACGAGCCAGCTAAAACGATTAGTTACACGAACAAGAACAAGCCGGCTCAATTAGGTATGAGCAAACGTAAATTGTTTTGGAGCATTGGGCCTCTTTTAATTATAAATTTTTATTTCCTTTCTGGTTTGTGTATTATCAAATATACTATAAAGTATGTAATTTTGCTTACTAGGATTTGAAGTGGTAAATGTATATTCAATGTGATTCACGGAAGTTATCACTCTTTAACTTGTGTATAGAATTGTTGTGTTGCTGTGTGTTAAGCCTTCTAGCTTTAGTTACTGAGATTTGTATTTATTGCACTATTTGGCATGGTGGGTAATCATCCCAATTTTGAATGCAAAAGTAGCTATATACTTTATGTGTATCATTTGTATTCTTAAATTTTGCAAGTTACTTTCCCTCTGTTCACAAGATGCTACACTTACGGCTATATCTTTGCGTTATGAGGAACAGCAATTATTGCATGTCATGTGTGCATATATTCTTCTATTATAATTCTTATGTGTCACAACGGGGTAAGGGGAAATCACCTAGTTGTGAATTGTAAAGGAAAAAGAAAACACAATATGTAATTTTGATCTTAAAATTTAACATGTAGTGTTCATGTTCCTTTTTGATTGTATTTATTACGTCTTTTTATTTTGGTGTTTTTATCATTATTTAATTCTAATTTTTGATTTACCTGTAGTATTATTATATTATCATAATTAAAATGAGTGAGTTATACATATATGCACTTATTTGTACTCGTTTTGTTGATCACTAAAGTATAACAAAATCATCAATTCAGATACTTTTGGGGACTACACTATAAATAGCTTGATCGTGAAAAAAAATCACATTTAGCCTTAGTGTTTGTGTGACTAAAGTATAATTAATAAACTACAGCCTCATGTTTGAAATAACTAAAGAAATTACTTGTAAAGAAATGTTTTGGCTTATTGAGTTAGTTACGGATTCAATTTGAACATAGTTTTATTTTTCTTTGTTAATTTCAGTATAGTTTAATACAAGGTTTATCAGACAGAATGTTGATTGCATTTCTTTCATAATAAAAGAATGCAAACTACGTTGCATGCCAACCTTTTTCAGAACCGAATTTAGTGGTGCCTTTGGGATTGGCTATGTTTCATTTATGTAATCATAATGCCATTATATTGGACCACTGTACTATTTGTCGCTAGATATAAGGCCGAATGTACCTCGTATTTCAATTTGAAATTCTATTTTGAATCCCACCAACGTTTTCCTTTCAAAACTTCAAAAAATGAAGGCCAAATTATTAGTGGAGGTTATAAAAAGTGAAACGAACAAAAATAACACTATAAAAACCAAAAGGTTTTGGAGCTGTCGGTGCGATTTGTGAGAGATTTTTGTAGTTATAATTTTTTTGTACAAAGTTTAAAATATCAATCACAACAAGATTCTTGTTCACATTGTATTTTTTTGAAGAGCAACTAAAAAACTTCAATAATTGAATGCAGAGGTATAAAAACAAAAAGAAATTATATTTCTAAAAGGGTCCGATGTTTTTGTAGTAATTAAAGTGACTTAAGTTATTTTTTTAAAAATTAAGAATATGTAAATATACATTTTTTTTTTGATAATTCAACAAAGTTACATACCCAACGTTACGATTGGGTAGAAAATTAGAAATAGAGCAAGCACCCAAACTTGTATAGCTGTATGAACAGTGTCAGCAAACTTCACGTGAGGAGTCTTGTTTGAGTTACCCTTTAAATACATAATGTGACGGGTGGACATTGATCCAAGACACGTCCCTTTTGGCAATGTCGGTTACAACTTAAAACTTAAAATTACATAATGATATATTTCATAGATTTAATTCGACTTTGTACTACCCCACCCAAAAAAGAATTCGACTTTGTATTTTCCGTACGCGTATTTGGTTGGACAGTATCACAGTAAAATTGAAATACTAGAAGAATAAACACTTATTATCTAATTGCTAAATATGAATTTATCATGATCAAATACAATGCTATATAATACCAATAAAATGGAAAACATAGGTTGATATTACAACATAAAATTAGTATTCCTACCAAAAAAAAAAAAAAAAAGTAGCACTACCCATGACGATCACCTCAACTTTTCAAGTTACGTTGACTGAAAAATCTAACATAAGATTTCTTGTATTAGTGTATACATATATGTAACGTAATTGTGAAATTGAATGAGCTGTCCTCTCGCTCTTTCTTTGTATGTGAGAAAAAAAAAATCAATTTCTCCAGTCATTTATTACATAAAAAAGATTACTCCTACATAATTAAAGGCAGCGCTCCTGAAAGTTGAAACCGTCCACTGGCGGCCAAAAATAAAGAGGAATTACGAATATAAGAAAGAAAAAGAGAAAGAGACGAAGGAGAAGTGTCGGTGGTGAAATATGACATAATATAGTAGAAAAACAGAAGCTAGTAATCTGAAGGACAAGAAATATTTGATTCATTTATTGAAGATCAAAAATAGATGTTAAAAATGAAAAAAATATGCGTGTAGGGTAGAACATCTCCGAGTTGTACAAAGTAGAACCACGGCCACTGAGCATGGCGCTCACAAACTATGTCACCTCACATTTATAACGTTTGCCTCATTAATTCAAACATTTACTACATATGCTCCCGAATAAAATTGTTGCAACATTAACCAATAATTCTCAGTGTGGTTCGTGTTATTTTTTCGTATCCACAAACATATTTTCCCTTATTAACTTTGTTTATTGTATTTGCGTACTAACTGATGTGCCACAAAATCCACAACGACCGGAGGCCGGAAAAAAGAATAAAGATTCAAGCTAACTTCAGGATTCAACTACGTACGCGCTTTTATCAAATATCAAAATAATCAATGACATGTTTGCGTGACAGGAATAGTGATTACCGGATTCGTAGTACTTACTGTTTATAACCCAAAAACAAATTTTCTTTTGTTAATTATTTATCAAATCCATGACAATTATTGAAGGGTCTCTTCTCTCATCATCACAATTTCTTGGCTACAGTGCCTCAGCCCTCATGGGATCACTTTCCAACTGAAGATGTCTTATAGTACTCAAAATATTTATATTTTTCTCCAATTACAAATTATGCAAAACCAATCTTGAAATTGTTGCCCTTCAAGAGGGCCTCGCGCAAGTTGGCCAACTCATTCTTCTGCTCCTCCACAGTTCGAGCTAGCTCATTGTTAGCCCGCCACAGTTGTCTTCCCTCAACCAAGGCTTTCTCCCTCTCCTCTTCTACCACCTCTAGTTGGCGCTGCAACTCCTCGACACGCCGACCCCGTTCTTCGACCGCTTGAACTACCTCCAGTCTCTGCTCCTCTAGCCGAGCATAAGCACTCGTAAGCTCATCCCAGTTGACACCCCTAGAAGAAGAGCGCACCTCCCTCGCCTCCAGAGTCCGCACCGTCGCTTCGAGCTCTTCGATCTGGTCCCCAGCTCGATCGTATAAACTCCACACCTCCCCCATTAACTCAGACGGCTAACATGAGAAAAGAATGAACACATAAAGAATATATTTATAGCAGACACGCTTAGAGCAAAAGTTTCCAAAAAAAACAGGCCCATAGAAAACACGCCCAAGACAAGAAGAAACACCAACCTCTTCGAAAACTCGCCGCGAGCGAAGACGGAGCTCCTCCATCCCCGTCGATGTTATATGAGAATATGGAAGGGATGGCTGGTCCCTCGAAGGTTCCTTAGTCCCAACAGCCCTTACACCACTTCCTGAAGCACCCTCAGCCGATGAAGGCTTACCCTTGCCCGCCGACTCCTCGCCGCTAATAATCACGGCGTTCCAAGCCATCTCTGGGGCCTTCTTCGATTTCTCAACATCTTTTAGGATAGGGCGGGAGGGTAAGAACGACGGGGGACGTAGTCCTTTAGCGAGACTCGCGAAGAAGCTAGACTGGGGAGAAACTTTCGCACTAATCCCGTCTCCTCGAACGTTCCCCTCAGCAATCACCTTCGAACCTTGTTGATTGGCCCCCTCCACCTGCATCGCGGAGCTCACTCCTCCAAGCCCGTCCTTTACAAATTCTTTGCCCTCAAAAGCTACCATCTTCCTCTCCTTATCCTCTTTCTTCTTTTTCTTCTCACCAAAATCGGGGACCCTTCCTGCCACCTCACCTTCCACGGCCCGTTCAGACCCTATCAAAGGAACCTCCTTGTCTTCGCCTTCCTCCTCAATATATGGTGACTCCTCAGCCGATGAAGGCTTACCCTTGCCCGCCGACTCCTCGCCGCTAATAATCACGGGGTTCCAAGCCGTCCCTAGGGCCTTCTTCGATTTCTCAACACCTTTTAGGATATGACGGGAGGGTAAGAACAACGGGGGACGTAGTCCTTTAGCGAGACTCGCGAAGAAGCTAGACTGGGGAGAAACTTCCGCACCAATCCCTTCTCCTTGAGCGCTCCCCTCAGCAATCACCTTCGAACCTTGTTCATTGGCCACCCCCACCTGCATCGCGGAGCTCACTCCTCCAGGCTCGTCCTTGCCTAATTCTTTGCCCCCAAAAGCTACCCTCTTCCTCTCCCTATCCTTTTTCTTCTTTTTCTTCTCAACAGAATCGGTGACCCTTCTTGCCACCTCACCTTCCACGGCTCGTTCAGGCCCTATCAAAGGAACCTCCTCGTCTTCACCATCCTTCTCAATATATGCTGACTCCCCGCCACTACCTTGCTTCAACTGTTCCACGTCTATACATTCACCTGATAAAATCGCCCCCAAATAAACCTCAAAATTCACGTGCAAATATACAATGAGGTATACGTAAAGAAAGAAAGAAAATTCCAGGAACACTTACAAATTACATGGGAGTCAACCTGAGGAAGCCTCCAAAGACTCGTGTTCACCACTAACAACTCGCTCTTCTCATAAAAGAAGTTGATCGTCCTTCTCTCTAAGAACTTTGATGCGTCGTAACGCGTACTAAAAAAGCCCTCATCATTCATCTCCTTGGCCACCGCATCCAAATGAACCGAATTCTGAGCTAAGGGTTTCTCCTGCCACAAATAAGGAATGGTCCATGCTTCTTTTGTTGGACGAACGAAGAAATAACACGCCTTCCAATTCCCAAAAGACGAGGAAGTGTTGTCCAAAAATCGGAGATTGGCATTTCGGCGAGTAAAGTAAAAGAAAGAAGGATTAGGGGGAGAAGGACTCGAGGGAGAAGGATCCGAGGGAGAACGACTTATTCCATACACCGCCAAGAAACGTTCAACGGAGCATACGACCCCCTTCATCAGACATACGAATACAAAGCAAGCCAAGCAAATATATCCATTGGGCGTCACTTGGATAGGAGACAACCCACACGCCTGGAAAACCTCACAGAAAAAAAGGAGGAATTAGGGCTCGCAACCCCGCCCTGATCTGCGCCACGTATATAGTAACATAACCCAGTGGTGGATTATTTGCCCTCTCATCAGGAAAAGGCATACGAAGCTCTACTCCAGAGTAATCCACATCAAATTCCTTAAACTTATCCCTTACATACTTATCAGTGGCCGTCGAGGGAATACCGTTCACCAACACATGCTTGGGCTCTATCTCCGTCACCTTCCTCTTCTTCAAAGAGGAGGACCCAAGATGCTTTCTTCGTCTAGAAGACCCCTCTGCAATGTGTGGTAAAACATTCATGGGAACCAGAGCCACCTCTTCATTCACAGGAACAAGATCCTTCTCCTTAGAGGCAGGTACAACAGCAGCAGGAACGATATTAGACATACTCTTCTTGAATAAATGGGAGAAAATTGCGATAAACAAAAAAAGGGGAGAGGAATTGCTCCGAAAAGAAAGAATGAATCTTGTGAAAGAGAGAAGATAGATCGCCAGAAGATTTGTGTGATGTGAAAATTTTAGTTTACGTCCCCCTTTTAAAAACTATCCATAGGAGAACAGTGTTACGGTAAGTGAAACTCTTTCAAAGATCCGTTAGAGGACAACGTGTTATGATAAATAAAACTCTTTAAAAGATCCGTTGGAAGACAATGTTATGGTAAGTAAAATTATAAATATCCGTTAGAGGATAGTGTTATGGTAAGTGTAATTTAAAAAATAAAAAGATCCGTTGGAGGACAATGTTATGGTAAGTGAATTTTTTAAAAGATTCGTTGGAGGATAGTATTATGATAAATAAAGTTCTTTAAAAAATACGTTGTAGAAGGTGTTATGATAAGTGAAATTCCTTAAAAGTCAAGTCAATAGAGAAGTTTGTTCAACATTTGTCAGATAGTTAATGAAGCTCCAACACAATCCAGTTAAGCCTCATATTAGAACAACCACGGAAAAAATCACGAATTTATGATAATTGTCTTTAATTTATAGCTTTTTTAAAAAAACAATTATGAATCAGGTGCAAAATCTTCAAAAGATTTGGAATAAATATCACAAAACTCGAAATATTGAGAGCCTAAAGGACGATATTTGATAAGCTTTATTTAATAAATGACCATTGTTAAAAAGGGTATAAATGTAAGACACAAATTAGAATGGAACATTATTAGAAGATGATTTGTGATTTATTCTTGAACAACTACTGGAATCAATTCAAATCAGATTCATCAAGTTGAAGTGTTTACTCTACCATGCGAATTCACCTAGTTGAAGCTGTCTGAATTCAACTTGTTGTAGAAATACAGCAAAGTGTGCAACAAGTTGAATCCGGACAGCTTCAACCTAGAGCAAACGCAAACGATTGAGGAACAACTATGACGCCTAAAGAAAGACATCGAAATAAAAGAATTGGAGATTTTCATGGCGAGGTGTATGATGAAAAAGGTGAGTGTTCATAATTTCAACCCAATAGACTATCATGACTTGAAAATTATCTTACACAACTTTGTTCCAGGTACAAACAATACGCATACTACATCCCTCTGCCCCACTGATTGAGAAGGTGTGTCTACCGCCTCCACCACCACCAGTTGGTTTCACAGACTATCCTCCCCACTACCGTCTGTGGGATGATTATCCATTTTCTCTTTGTTGCAACACATACTAATTAAATAGCTAATCCTTCTAATTCTGATTGTCGGACAACAAAATATGATGATTAGAAGGTTTAGCTTCTTATTAATAATCTATTTTACAATTTAATTTGGTGTTTCAAGATTTGTTTTTGTTACGAGAAGTTATAGAACTCTGGTATTATTATCTTAATTCGTAGAAAAATGGTTGTTTGTAAGTTTTTTTCTTTTTCTTTTCTAATTGCATTGCTATTTATGTTGTTTTTTTTTAAGGCAATTGCATTAAGCCAGTAAAACAAACCCAACGTGCATTACATCACTTGGAAGAACAACGACACTAACAAAACATACTGAAAATAAACCAAGACGCCACTCAAACACAATCTAAAGGGAATTCCAAATTAGAGAACGCATTCCGAGCAATCATGTGTGCATCAATGTTCGCCTCGCGAAACACCCACCGGAAGATAAAGTCTCTTTTGTTTGCGCAAAGCTCTCGAATATCTCTAGCAATATTGAAGTATTCCGCGCCTCCGTCCGTATTGTAGGAAAGATCGTTGATCACTCCCAAACATTCCCCTTCAAGAATCACATCATCCCATTGCATATTCCGCGCCAAAACAACCGCAAGACGAGCCGCCAATATTTCAGCTACATTCGCATCCAACAGAGTTGAAACTCGACGTCGCACCCATGCAATCATTTTCCCGGAGCTATCTCTTGCCAACACCCCTAAGCCACTCGTATTTGAATCCGAAAAACAGGCACCATCGAAATTTATTTTAATTGTTCCATCCCCCGGTTTTTGCCAAGTAAGAACGGATCGCTCTCGATCCATCTCCATCACTGGCGCATTTGCAGCTATCCACGATCTAACAAAGTTGCCTGCAAACTCCACAATCGCAGCTGGACTTGATGCTTCTTCCCCGACGACGATTCAATTTCGATTTCCCCACAAGGACCAACAAAGCACCGCAACTTGAAAGAATTCCAGTCCTGATTTTTTCCCCGCTGCACGCTGCAGCCACGGGAGGAAATCCTCTCCTTCCCGGATTCTCTCGTTCAATGGACAGTGCGCAAGAGCCCACACCTGTCGTGCCACGTCACACGTAAACAAGCAATGGTATAGATCTTCCTTACCGCCATGACATACAGGGCATAAATCATCTGTTATCACCCTCATTCTCACTAAATTCCTCCTCGTCGGTAAGCTGTCCAAGCACGCTCTCCATAAGAATATGTTAATCTTTCGCGGACATTTCAGATTCCATATGACTTTCCATGGCCTAGACCCGGAGTGGTTGGAAGTTGCTCGAGCCTCTCGATGATGCAGTCCATTCTCCAATATAAGATGGTATGCACTTCTAACAGTAAACATCCCACTTTTCTCGTAGTGCCATACGATCTTGTCCTCATTATTTGCCCTTCCCAACGGTATCGAAAGAATGAGTTTCGCATCCTCCTCCCAAAATAATTCCTTCACTAAATTAACGTCCCACTCTCCTGTTTCGGCATCCACCAGGTCCTTAACCAGTTCCACTTCCGTATCGACCAGTCTCGGAGAGAAAATCCGAAAAAGATATGGTCGCGGCACCCACTTATCCGTCCAAATAGAGATGGCTTCCCCATTTCCCACTCGCCACCTAAGGCCTCGCTCAAGGATAGGAACTGATTCCCGGATACAACGCCATGAGAATGACGGATTATTACCCACTTTCGCATCAAAAAGAGAGCAGTTATGGAAGTATTTAGCCTTATAAATTTGTCCCACCAGGCTGTCCGGATTCTTGAAAATACGCCAAGCTTGTTTAGCTAGTAACGCCAAATTAAACGCCTTCAAGCTGCGAAATCCCATACCACCCTCTTTCTTCCCCATACAGAGTTTATCCCACGCAACCCAATGTATCTTATTTGAGGTCCCATTTCCCCACCAGAAGTTACAAATTACCGATTCAAGTTCAGCTATGAACGTATCTGGCAGCCGAAAGCAACTCATAGCAAAGGATGGAATAGCTTGAAAAACAGCCTTTATGAGAATTTCCTTACCCGCACTAGATAAATTCTACCCTTTTAGTCCTTGCACTCTCTTCCAAACCCGTTCCCTAATATAATCAAAGAGCTCTTTCTTCGACTTTCCCACCACCGACGGAAGGCCAAGATACTTCTCATGGTTAGTTGCTACCTTCACCCCAAGGATATCCGTGACCTCACGTATCGCATCCTCCCCCATATTACGGCTAAATACAACTACAGATTTGTCCAAGTTAATCTTCTGCCCCGATGCCTTTTCATACTTTTGAAGGATAGAAACAATCTCTCGGGCTGAATTTGGGTTCGCATCACAACAAATGAGAGTGTCATCAGAAAACAAAAGGTGTGAAACAACTGGTGCCTGACGACAAATAGAGATTCCTTTGATCGAGCCGTTAATCTCGGCCTCCCTGATAAGTGCTGAAAACACCTCACAAACAATTAGAAACAAATAAGGTGATAAAGGATCCCCCTGACGAAGACCTCTCTGAGGGTAGAACACAGGTGTATCACGACCATTGACAATCACAGAATACGAAAATTTCCTCACTCCAATCATAATTAACCTCACAAAAGAAGAATCAAAGCCTAATCTAATCATTACCTGCTCCAGGAAGGACCACTCGACTCTGTCATAGGCTTTACTCATGTCCAACTTTAGCGTCATAAAACTCCGTTTCCCTGTTCTTTTATTCTTCAAGAAGTGATTAATTTCAAAGGCAACCAATATATTGTCAGTTATTAACCGGCCAGGAATAAAAGCGGATTGGGAATAGGAAATAATGGTGTTGAGTAACGGTTTTAGCCTATTAGCAATAGTTTTAGAAGCAATTTTGAAGCTCACGTTACTCAAGCTGATCGGTCTGAAGTGTTGGACATTCTCAGGAGTTTCACATTTAGGAATAAGGACGATATGAGTAAAATTCACAGAGATAACATCGTGACTAATAATGTCCCAGAATTTTTGATAGAATACTACAGAAAAACCATCCGGGCCTGGGGATTTGTAAGGATACATCTCATTTAGGGAATATTTTACCTCTTCCGGTGAGTAAGGTTGGAGAAGTTGCTCGTTCATGCCGGCACTGACTTTAGTTCGTACTACACGCAACACGTCCTCCATATCCTCAACAGAGGTGCCGTTAGAAGCAAAAATACCTCTAAAGTAGTCATTCACAATCTGATCCACTTCATGCGGTTCTGTTTTCCATTCCTCATTGCAATCCCTCAGTCCCTTGATCTAATTTTTCTCTCGCCGATTACTAGCCTGCCTATGAAAATAGGATGTGTTTCGGTCCCCTTCACGCAGCCATTGTACCTTAGCACGTTGCTTCCAAAAAAGCTCTTCTGAGTCCTTGAGTCTCTCCAATTTATATTTCAGCTCACGCTCCTCCTTTCTCAAAACACGAGTTAATGGTCCCTTACGAATTTCAGCGATCCTGTGCGAGAGCTTTTCCATCTTCCTCTTAAAGTCAATCCCGCTGACTCTGCCCCATTTAATGAGACCCAACCGGCACTTGTCAAGCTTCTCCACCAGCATATCATTTATCTGCCCCTCCCCAATGTCCCGCCAAATTTGCTCAATCACCTTCCTACATTCCTCTTTCTTAATCCATACTGCTTCAAACCGAAATCTACGTGGCTTTTGCTTGCGTTTATTCACGAAGAGCTCTGCTTTTAAGGACATAAGTAGGGCCATATGATCGGAATAACTCATCGCCAAATGATCCACCCGAGCCGTTTCAAACAATCGTCTCCACTCCATATCGGCGCAAACTCGATCAAGCCTCTCCCAGATAGTATCCGGTTCTAGTCTCCTATTACACCACGTGAATCTCGACCCATGAAAACCAAGATCACTCAAACCTGCATCGCTCAGTGCTTCTCTAAATTGGCGTATAGCCCAATTCGGTTTCTGATTGCCCCCTTGCTTCTCTGAGTGGCATAACACCTCATTAAAATCCCCCGCACACACCCACGGTTTATTAGAGACGGTCCGAAGATGTCGAAGCAAATCCCAAGTGACTTTCCTATTCGACCTGTCTGGTTCCCCGTAGAATCCAGTAAATCTCCACTCGGCCCCTCCCTTCTCAAGCGAAACGAGTGCGTCAATATGGTAGAAAGACATGCTCATCAAGTGCACGTTCGCATCTTTCCTCCAGAGAAGAGCCAAACCTCCCGACTTTCCTCTTAAGTCCACAGAAATCCCAAAGTAACCAACTTGCTCTTTTATTTTTTCAATCTTTTTTTGTCTGCATTTAGTTTCCATGATGAAAACTAAAGATGGCTGGAAGGAATTTATCGTTTCCTTCAACTCACGAACTGTCCAAGGGCGCCCTATTCCCTGACAGTTCCAGCTCAAACAACTCATAATTCTCGGCGGGGCTGTACCGCAACCACCGCCGTCGTGGACACATCATAGATAGACAACGCTGAATTTTTTCCTTTCATCTTTCTCTTCGGTAAACTGCTTTCGCTGTCATCCGCCAATCTTTTCGAGGGAGTGTATTGAACGCCCTCCATAGGAGCCAAATCTGCGTTCCGCCGCCGTGCCACCACTTTTTTCTTTTTTCTCGCTGTTATAGAGCCCCCACTTGTTGATCCTCTATCCCCGTCCAGTACATTTGTAATGTCCCGCAGCGTTGACCCCCCAGTCTCCTTTTCTTTCCCATTGATCCTAGCATGCATCAGTTCTGTCTCGCTCCCCTTATCGCCATCACCATTCTGATCGAACCCCAGTCCTTGAATATCCCTTCCCCCGCTGTTCTCCTTTTTTTTCCTGTCAAAACCAGATCTGTAAACTGCCCCTCCTCCCTATTTCCCCGTGTAAAAGCAGCCCCTTTTCTACTCCCATCAGCATTCTTGCTCACCCCACTCGACTCCACTTCATTCAGTTTTTCCCGACAATTCTCATTAATTCGCTGGACATTGCGCAGCCCTCCTCCTGAGGAAGAAAAGGAAAATTCATTTCCAAATTCCTTCTGTTTGCTGGACATGCCTGCTGGGATATTAGATGCTTTATTCCGCCAATTATCAGACATGGACGCACGGCTCATCTTTGGCATATCACAAAATTTTTGAACGCGAAAGCCCCCCATGCGATCTGGTAATTCCCGTAACCATGCTCTATAAAGGAGGTTATATGTCTGCACCTCGCCGTCGAACTCATAGCGTCTCTCGCAATCGTCGACAATATGCCCGATGATACCGCATAGATAGCAAAAGTTCGGGAGGCGCTCATATTTAAACTTGACGGTCATCTCCCCTCCTCCTTCGCCACGAACTCACAAGAAACGGAACAAAGGTTTTGTCACATTTATTTTAGCACGAATACGCATTCTAATCCCCCCTGCCTCATTCGGATCCAGCTCCTCAAACCCCCTCAATCTGTCACCAATCGCTGTCGCTATTTCCTTCGTTTGACGCAGAAATGGAATATTGTAAAGATAGACAAAAAAACTGCAGAAATCAAGGTTTACGTCTGCCAGATTTTCATCTTCCTTCACTGAGTTGAGGATTAAGATATGTTTATCAAATGACCACGGACATCCCGCTAGCGCCCGATTTTTATCTATGACATGAAAGAACTGGAACAGAAGACGATCCTCGCTGATTTTCTGAATTTCTATCCCCTTCCCAGATTTGAAAAGACCTTTAATCACGGTACAGAAGGAGTTAAAGTTGTAGTTTCGATTCGTGAGTAACCTTCCCACCAAGATTAACTCTACCGATCCGTTAGTCTTGCTCCATGTCTCTTGTGGAAGATCAATTCCAACCTCCTCTTCTGAGATGGAGAGTTTCTCGCACAACTGATCGATATTTAATTCCATGCCCAGGTGTTGATGACGTAGAGGCGTGATGGTACTGTAGTACGAAATCAGTCAGAAACCAGCGCCACAAGCGAACTCCTACAACCCTAAATACGGAAAAAAATAAATAAAACCTAAGTGAGATCGATCGCACCACAAAAACCCTAGAACGGAACGGAAAACCCGAGGTACACTATCACCCGAGAAATAAATCAATAAACGAAGAATGATGAACATGGAAACCGAGCCTAATCCCCCAAATCGGATGAGATCGCCATGCAGAGCTCGATGAGGGCCTTACCGGAAGGCAATTTCACTCTCACGAGAAGAGACTCACACTCTCACGAGGCTATTTATGTTGTTTTGAACATACTTTTTTAATATCTTTTACGCCTTCACTATTATAACAGGATGATACAAAATGAATAACAATTTTAAAAATTGTTAAAACTTTTGTTCTTGATTAATATATTGTAGTTAAAAATTCATAATATTTTGTGAGGCTCTTTTGAAATTTAAATGATCAAAATAAAATTAACAAAAGATGTTGTTTGGAAAAGAAAATAAAGCGGGGGGGGGGGGGGGGGGGGGGCAAAATGTGAACTATGAAACTTGACTAAGTAACAAAAATCCATGGGACAAAATGAGGATATAAACAAT
The DNA here is from genome assembly GCA_948329865.1 of Linaria vulgaris. Lineage (NCBI taxonomy): Eukaryota > Viridiplantae > Streptophyta > Magnoliopsida > Lamiales > Plantaginaceae > Linaria > Linaria vulgaris. The sequence goes on along the minus strand of OX415249.1, from coordinate 113,412,189 downwards.
GGTTGGGGTTTAAAAATAATGAATTTAGTTTTTTTTAGAAGTATATGGGGTATTTTTAATATTTTACAGATTTATAAAGGATCAAAGCAAAATTTACAGTTTTTTTGTGTAAATTTTAAAAAACTGGGCGTCTTTTGAAATATATAAAAGATTAAAGGAAAATTAACAAAACGTGTTGGTTAAAAGTAAACAAAAAAATAGAGGAGAGCAAATGGGGTTGATGAAAAATTAAAAGGAAATCTTTTTTCCAGTTCTTATATAATAGCAGAGAAGTATTTAGTAAATCATTTATTATTGTTACAACATATTCTTCAGAGTAGTGGCCTATCACTACAAGAATAAATGTCATTAGCGACCGCTCATCCGGTCGCTAATGACCCATGTGCGGTCGCTAAAGGGTCATAAGCAACTGCCCGGTCATCACAAAAAGGCGATCGCGAATGACAAGAGGCATAATTCCAGTCGCTAATAGCAGCTTGCGACCGTCACTTTGTCGCACAACATTTTTCGACGGTCGAGTTGTAGCCACTTAACTACTATGATTGGCCGTTCGATATTGACGGGATCCACATTTGCGACGACTCGACCGTCACTAAATCTCGAATCACAGTAGCGACGGTTAGGCCGTCACTAAAATTTTGGTAGAAAATAGCGATGGCCTGGCTGTCACTATTGTGCTGCATGTCAATAGTGACTAAAAACCGATCGCTACTTATATTTAAAGCTGAATATTAGTAGTGACTGCTCGACAGTCACTAATAACGTTAAACAGGAAAAACAATCCAGTAATTTTCTGGAATATTAAAGATTTGTTTCGACAATAAGGGAATTGTCGTGTTGTGTGCTAAGAAAATGAATGTTTGAAGATGTGAATGCAAAAAAAAAAAACTATTAATGGTTTGAAGAAAAGTTGTAAATAAAAAAATTATGAAGATACGAAGATATGCATAATAGTTTGGAAAAAAAAGATTTTAAAAGAGAAAACTATGAAGATATACATAAAAGGTTTGAAGAAAAGAAGAAAAAATTTAAAATAAATGAAAGAAATAAATTATGAAGATTTGAAGAAAATTTGGAGAAATGAAGAAACTTTGAAGATTTGATGAAATGATTGAAGAAATTATGAAAAATTTATATGCTCTTTTGAAGATATGAAAAAAAATGTTATTTTGAAGATATTTAAATTAAAGGTGGAAATGTGGAAGTATTTATAGTTTGTAGATTGAAATTTTTTAAATTTTCATTTTTTCAAGTTTTTTGCCGATTCCCTCCATTTCTAGGCGCATTTTGCAATGGTTAGGCCATCGCGAATGTTCCAAATTTTCGAGAATTTTGGACTTTCGCCAATAACTACATACGATTGAAGTAACAATTATGATGTAACTATATATTAGTTTAGGATTAACGACGAATCTTACGAGTTTGTTATCACGCCTCATATGTCAATTTAGATGTGTCGTTATGACGTGATGTTATGATGTTTAATTAGTATCTCCTATATATATATATATATATATATATGTGTGTGTGTGTGTGTGTGTGTGTGTGTGTGTGTGTGCGCGCGTGTGTGTATATTGTCTTGACGTATATCCATTAGTAACTAGTGTATTTATCAGTCGACCTTTTAAATAACGCTTGATTCTGTAATCAAATCAACAATTTGTATTTATTCAACTACTTAGTACTTGTTATTGACGTAATTATATGTAAAATAAACGCTCAAAAAGTGTAATTTAGGAACTTGAATATTAGTAGTGACAACCTGGCTATCACTAATGACCCTCAATAGCAATGTAAATGCGGTCACTACTGTTAGGGTATTTATGTGTCGACACAGCCGTCACTTGATATTTATACACATTACATACTCGTTTTCTTAGGTTTTTGTACAATTCTTATTTCATATTTATTAGTTTTAGTAATGTTTCAAGTTTTTCTAGGATTTTATCGAGACAAGATAAAATGAAGCTAAAAGAGTCCAAATTGAATGTTTTTTGAGACAAAAGAGTTGAGACACTACTTCAGGACTTTTAAGCGCTTATTGGCGGAGCTACAACACTAAAAATACCAATTGTAGCGCGAGCAAAAGGAGAATATCAAGAGACTACATGTAGAAATAGGAGGTGGCGTGACCATCCGTCGCGATGACACAGTGATTGCGCCTGGCAGACGCGACCACTAGGCGATTCAGCGAGATCGCGCCTATTAGGTGTGATGGGGGCAGAAAAATCTTTTTTTGCAAAAATCAGGTTACAGCTACTCACGAAACTAGGGCATCAATACTCTCCTATAAATACAGGGGACGGCCAACACAGCTGCAATCCACTTATAAACACTTACCAAAGCTTACAAGAGTTTACAGAAACCCTGTGAGATTGTTTTCAGAGAGAAACACCATTGAAGTTCTGTTCTAGTTTAGTTGAGCCATTGTTTGAGAAAAAATAGTTCGTAGAGAAGAAGGTAGCACAAGATAGTTAAGAAGATAGTCGAGCAATGAAGTTCCATCGGAGCCGAGAAGCTTTTCTTATTCTCTTTACTTTGTCTATGTTAATTATTTCTTTATTGAGCATTGAACTAATGTCAATGAGGAGCTAACATACTCATTGTTTAGAGTTATAGAGTAACTCTCATTTATGAATAGGTTTATTTATTTTGCTTGATGTGCGTTTATTGATCTTACATATCTAGATTGAATAGTTATTTATGCAATATAGGTAGTTTTACTCTCGTTGGAATAACGGAAGCACTCACAAATATAAATATATCTATATATATATATATATATGTGTGTGTGTGTGTGTGTGTGTGTGTGTGTGACTTGTGACTTTGGTGCGCTAACGCAACTGATGCGCAACCCCTAGATCACACTAGATCAATACTAATTATGTACGTTCTATTAACACGGTTCAGATAAGTTACATGTCTATATTGAATAGTTATTTATGTTGTGTAACTAGTCTTACTCTCACTGGAATAATAGAAACACTAACACGGGACCGCTAGAGTGTAGATGTTAAGTTAGTTATATATAAATGCAATTTGTGACTTTGGTGTGCTAAAGAAGCCGACGCGCAACCCTGAAATCACACTAGATCAATCTTAATTATGTACTGTTAACGGTGTTTTATTTTCGAGGGATTTCTGGGGTGAGAATGATCGCTTTTTCCTGAGTCTGAAGAGAATTTTTACTATTATGCTTGTTATTCTTGGAAAAAAGTATGTCTTTCTTTTTTGCTTTTCTTCCCCTTTTATAGGGGGTAATTTTGCACGGTACAAGTGGGATGTTACAGGTGTCGTATTCGTGTGATCTTTATCTTCCTTTTGATAGAGATAATCAGTTGTCGTGGCTTCTAGATGCTTCGGATGGGGGACAGATGTTTCGAAGTAGCTGGCATGGCTTTTTAATGGGATTCTTATCCATCTATTGTGATAAGGATGGCATGCGTGTTCCGAGAGTTTCTTTGTAATTAGGGAGGTACATTGACCCGAGGGTTCCTAGAGAGGAGGGAGGTATATTGCTCTGAGGGCTCCTTGAGATGGGGGAGGTATATTGCTCTGAGGGCTCCTTGAGAGGAGGGAGGTATATCGCTCTGAGGGGTCCTTTTCGGGGTGTTTCTTTTAGGGAAATCTATCCGAGTGACATGATAGGTGCGAGAGTATCGTATACCTGGGGGATGTTTTGGGAAACTATTTAAAATTCTCTACATCTCGTGCGGTATTTGTACTCTGTGAGATATCTGTCGTGGGGATGGGTGCACCATTCATGGTCTTCCGGGGCGTTATATAAAAATATATAATGTTAACCGTTAACATGTACGTTTTGTTAACACAATTCAAATGAGTTAATTGGGCTGCAGATTTGATTTCTCTACTAAAACAACTGACAATTGGGTTGACCCGTTAACACATTAGGTTATTAGAGACTAATAGATTTATAGTTTGGATAACTTCTGCTATAGGTCACAAATCCATTAGACATGCAAACATCAATTATCATTAAGCGTTGTAAGTAATATAGGTAGTTTGTCTATGAACTACTATGATTAAGTCATTGTGAAACCAGACCTCTAAATAATCTATACTATTATTGTTCACAACCAATCCAATCAATCAATCAATCAATTTTGTTTTAGTTTAGTTTAGTTAGTTTAGCCGTAGCATAGTTATTCCTTTCTTGCATTCATTAATTAATTTAATTGCTTTAATTATTTTCTTGCATTCAATCCACAAACCTGATATTTACTATTTTCTTGCATTCTAGTTAGATTTCCCTTGCATTCTAGAATAGATATTTTCTGCATTCATAAGCGTTCATTACATCCTGCGAACACAAAAGAAATGAACGTGACAACCGTTAGTGCCTTGCATTTAAGTGATTCATACATTGATCCACCATTCCCTTGGGATATGATAGTTGGTTCGTAAATATACTTACTATTTTATTATTACTTGATTCGTGGACGCGTGACAAGAGGAACTTAGGTGTACCATTTAATTATTAACTTCTATTCTTTGTGAGTGACATCAAGGTTCTACTCCCATCAAATGTCCATAGCGACGGCCTAGCCGTCATTACTGTTTGGGTTGGGATTTCAAAATTTAAAAATGTTATCGTTGTTTTGGGTTTAGCGACCCCCACGTCGTTGCAATATCAACGATAATAAGGGGTAGTGACGACTAGACCATCACTACTGCTAACGGTAACCAGGAGTGCCAAGCCGTTGCAAATGGCAATGGTAACATCCATTTGCGACGACTTGGCCGTCGCTATTAATGGTTATCGTTGCAGTTTGTGACAACCCGACCATCACTACTTCCCGATTTCTTCTTATAAATACCTACCCCTCATTTATTTTGAGAACTCATTCCAACTCCACACCTTTCTTTAGGTATGTTTTAGCGTTACTACATTCGTTGTTTTTTTTCCTTTTGCACGAATATTTGTCTTTTATATTAACTTTAATGCTATTATTTTTTTGGTTATTGATTATTAGATATTATCATATTAGGTGGCAAGGCTAGACGTGCTCGCTATACATACTTGACGATCAAAATTCTGCACACTAACATCTACGTATTCTATACTACGCTTGCGACGTAAATTGTTTTATATTGTATATATATTGATTAGTAGAATAAATTGTAACTAATTGTTTTTTAATTACTTATTAGATAACGAATGGCTTACCGTGGCGATAAATCTTAGATGTACGATAGGTTAAATCACAATGATTATTTGAACGAGACTTTTGTTGTTAGCATTCAGTCGTTCATAGATTTGCTTCACAACAAACATAGTATTTGGATGTACAGAACCGTTTTAGGTGCCCGTGTCTGAAACGCCAACGAAAAGTGGTTGGATCGAACCACAATACGTAGTTATTTGTATAAGTCGAGATTCAGTGGTCAAACTAGATTTTGGTGTTGCAAGGTAAGATATTTGACTGGGGCTCTACATCGTGTTTATACGACTCGCCTAGTCCACCACCCACTCGTACTACTAGTCATGTACATAGACTTGTTCACGTTGATGATTTTAGAGAAATTACATAGTCAAAAGGGGAAATTTGTACTTGATAAGCGTCTTATTAGCGTGATTTAAGTATATGTTTACTTAAACTTTTGAATATTTATTTACTTGTTTTAGTATTGTTTCATGTTATATTAGATATTCAAGGGGTTGAGACAAAACGAGGCCAAAAATGGATGTTTTGGACAACAGTTTGTCAGAGACACTATTTCAGTATTTTCAAGCGACGTCACTACAAAAAGAGAAAATACCGAATATAGCGCGATTGAAGAGAAGACATCAGAAGACCGCTGGGAAGAGACCTAAAAGTAGTGCAATCAAGACCACATCACGCTGGGGTTGAGCGATCAGAGGAAGTTTGGGCCGCAAGTCAAAAACCTAAAACGCAGCTCAGCACGGAGAGAAAAACTATAAATAAGGGACTACGTTCAGCAGTTAGGTCCAACTTTCACAGCCTTTACAACTACTTTCAAAGAGAAGAAACCCTGAGAGTTTTCACCAGAGAGAAAACACCATCAAAGTCTTATTCTAGATTAGTCGAGTCATTGTTTGAAAGAAGATAATTAATGAAGAAGAAGATAACAGAAGGAAGTACGGCAAGGGTCAAGCAACAATGTTCTACCGTCAAGTATACTTTGTATACATTTGACTGCACGACTGCACACTTGCAATCTTTTGCTTTTAGTTAGTTGGTTTTGTAAGTTCATTGATGTGCACTTCATGCGTGTCTTGAGTTTTCCCTTTCAACATGGATATTGTGGTTACAAAGGTTTTATGATCCTTCTAGGTTCATGCTCAATCTGCGTGAGATCAGGTGTTGTGATGTATTCATGTTCAACTTTCTTAGACTCATCCTTGGCTGGAGTCCTAGACTATAAATTGGTAGCCAATTCTAAAACTCAGCTTGCTCTACTAGCGCCAATTTACAACAATGCAATATTGACATGCAAACATCTTTGCTTGCTGGAGAGAAATCAGTGAAATTATAATGTCAAAACAGGATCAATTAAGTCACTATTAGCCATAGTTTCACTCTCTCCTTTGGTGTCATAGTAATAGCTATAAGTACTCGTTGAATTCCCCAGACTAGGACCTATTACGGGATATTCGATACATTATTGGCATAATCTTATTGTTTGGGTTTTGGATTTTAGTAGGATTAAAGGCAAATGTATTTTCGTAGATTGACATTGTAACAACAAAACTCCTTTTTTTCTAATAATTCTAAATTTAATGATTCCTTTATGTGTTAGGGTAAGATACCAATGGATTCTTCCACCTTCAGGTTTAATAACCGTTCTTAAGAGTTTTATGATACTGAGGTATGCCAACTGAAATTTGTTTCCTAAATTTGGAGATATATATGCCTAAAAAAATTAACTTATTATTGATCGATGGTTAGTTCAATTGAATTCTGGAGGCAAATGTTGTTTTTTTTAGTTGTATGTTTTTGAGGAGAATGCAATTTGCGGATATTATGGTGACTTGGTGAAACATTATTGTTTTGATTTTAACAATTGTGTTAGTTGTAAGTTTTTGAGGAGAATGCACATGAAAGTCACTGTTTGTTCGTGGAAGTTATGGTGAATATTGTTGTTTTCCTCTTAAAAATGATTCAGATTGTGTTTGGTGAATATTATGGTGAATTTGTTGAGAAGTAGTTATTATTGTATTGGTGGTTTTGACGATGGTTTGATCGAAATGTAGCCAAAAAAAAATCCTAAACTAATCTTAATGTGTACTATATTTGTATTTGTATACAGCTATTACAATGACATATTTTAATCAAAAAAATCTATTTTTTTCTTCTTTTTTTTCCCTAAAAGGGATTTTAATGGTGCTTAAGACTATGAGCCAGTGTAACTACAGTATTCTCACCGTTTCTCCAGTAAGGGCCATGAAATCCTACACACTTCCTCAGCGCTTTCCCAAAATGCCCCATTAAAAACACCACACTTTCTCAGCGCTTCATAAGCGCTAACTTCTACACCACATGTATCAATGCTTTCAAAAAGCACGACTTTACCTTTTAGTGGCGGCATCAACAATTGCGTTTCCCAAAGTGCCGGTACAAAATTTATCAGCACTTAAAAGCACCATTAAAGACCATACAAAATGCTAGTAAAAAGCAGTTTTCTTGTAGTGAGTTATGGTACGAATCTTGATTTTTTCTCGTCTTCTGACATTGCATTTAAGTTACTTTTATAATATTTATGAATGGGTGAGAATTTTATTAATCACAATGGTGCACTATATATAGTTTTACAACATGGTAAGATAAGTACAACTAATTATGGTAAGATAATTACAAGAGATGTTCTAAAATATATCAACTAAGGAATATTCTCAATAGACCCCTGCAAAATTGACGTTCCATCGGCAACGACGTTTTTGGACCAAAGTAAAAGAAACTATGCACAAGGAAGAGGCTTCGCGAGAAGATCCGCGAGTTGATCCACCGTGTTGATGTAAGAAACACTGAGAAAGCCCTTATTGACCAGATCACGCACGAAGTGAAGGCCAACCGATATATGCTTCATGTAAGAATGAAGCTCCGGGTGAAGCAAGAGACGAATGGCACCCAAGTTGTCACACAAAATGAAGGACGGAGACGGTAAGGCAACACCAAGATCGCCAAAAAGGTGTTGAAGCCACCGAACCTCGACTGCAGCATTCACGAGGGCACGGTACTCCAACTTAGTGGGCAAGCGAGAAACAGCTCGTTGACGCTGCGAAGACCAAGATATAGGATTGGATCAAAGAAAGACCATATATGTCGAGGTGGATGTCGCAGAGGCTTGGTCACCCATACCTTTCAAGTAGCGGAGAACTAGTTTGAGAGTCACCAATCTTGTTCACATGAGGTTGTCATACGTTGGGCAAGGTGATTGATTAACAGCAAACGCAATATCAGACCAAGTGAGAGCAAGATATTAGAGACCATCTATTACGTTCCTATCCTCTGAACCATCCGTGCGAGAGGGGGAAGACATAGGTGTAACAAGCGGCTCAGCACCATCCATTTTGTGACGTGCGAGAACGCCGCAAATGTACTTGTGTTGAGATAAGAATAGGCCCTCCTTGAAATGAAACACCTCAACACCAAGAAAGTACGACAAGGAACCAAGGTCTTTGACTGCAAATTGACAATCGAGGCGTGTCGCGATGGATGAGAGAAGCGAGTCGTTATTCCCTATAATGATGATGTCGTCAACATAGACAATGATATAAAGAAGATCAGCACCACGAGAGAGAACAAATAGGGAAGAGTTAGACTTAGACTGTATAAAGCCAAACGCACAAAGAGCCTTACTCAATTCAAGATACCACGCTCGGAGAGCTTGTTTGAGGCCATAAAGAGATTTCTTGAGATGACATACATGACCCAAAAGAGAGAGATCCGAGAATCCTGGGGGTTGCATTATAAACACATCGTCAGAGAGCTGACCATGAAGAAACGCATTGGATACATCTAGTGGGAAAAGATGCCAACCAAGCATAACAATAAGAGAGTTACGGAGTGGAGATGGTGGCGAGGTGGAAGAAGTTGAAGGAGAAGTCTTTGAAATCAATGTTGCCCCAACATCAGCTCCAATATCGAAACTAGAATGTCTAGAAGAGACAGCGACCGAAGTCACTAGTTTCAATGTTGCCCCAACATCGACTCCAACATTGCAACCAGAATGTCCAGAAGAGGTGGATGCACTCCCTGGTGGTAAGATAGACCTTGAGACGGGTGCGGGTGGTACGAACATGAACTTTGCAGAGAGCATGACTGTAGGAACACGAGAAGAGGCGATAACCTCGGAAATCTATTTCCACAAACCGAACATGGCGAGAGATAAAGATACGTCAATTCTCCAAATCATAACACTAATCAGCACTTTGGGATAGAGAATACCCAATAAAGATACAAGGACGAGATGGAGGTGTGAGCTTCCCAGGAATATAAGGACGTAACTAGGGAAAGCATAAGCAACCAAAAGTCCGAAGCTTGAGATAATTAGACGGTCGACCAAAGAGTTTGCCAAATGGTGACTAATGATGAAGCAGAGTCGTAGGAAGACGGTTGGCGAGATAAACGGCAGTAATGACTGCATAATCCCAAAAAGAGTGGGGAAGAGACGCTTGTTGGAGAAGGATGCGTCCAATAGTGAGGACTTGACGGTGACGCCGTTCTATTGTCCCATTTTGTTGTGGCGTATGGGGCGCAGTAGTGAGCCAAGCAATACCATGATCAGACAAGTAGGAACAAAGGGCAACAAATTTACCACCATTGTCTGAGTAAAAGTTCATTACATATGTGGCCAAATTGTTTTTCAACAAGGTGGTGAAATTGACCAAACACTGCAAAGACCTGAGATTTATGAATCAATGGATAAATCCAAGAGTACTTGGTAAAGTAATCGACCAATATAAGATAATAACGACATTCATTCAAAGAGGGCATGGCGAGGGACCCCAAACATCTCCATAAGTATAATGTAAAAGATGCAGCGAGTGTAGAGAAGTAGTAGTGAAAGGCAAACGGACACTTTTATTTGATAAACAAAAACGATAAGATCCAGAGTTTGCAGAATGTAAAGCATTACATGGTAAAGAAAATTGCCTAACTACTAAAATACAAATCGCCTTAGATGGGTGTTCTAAGCGACAGTGCCAATTTGCCATATCAGTCCAAATTCCAACATTCGCCAAAGGAGATGTCACAAGAGTCGGCGGTAAACGCAAATGATAGATTCCATTAGTGCACGCCCCTTTTAGCAGCCTCGCCCCCGTAGCCTAATCCTTTACAAAGAAATAATAATGATGAAATTCAAGAATAACATTATTTTGCAAAGCAAACTGATGAACCGATAATAAATTCTTCTTAGAAGAAGGAACGCATAAGACCGACGTAAGAGTAAACGGACGATCAGAAACATTGAAAGTCGATGAGCCAACATGAGTAATCGGCAAATCTGAACCATTTGAAAGAACCACCTCATCAGTACCATCGTAATCAGAGTGGACTGAGAGGTTCTGAACATTCGAATTAAGGGTATGAGAGGCGCCAGAATCAACTAGCCATGTGTTGCGATTAGATTAGCACGTAATACGTGAGGTGGCAACGTTGGCTAGAGGATGCTAAAGTTGACGACATGTCCAAGCATTGTGGCCATAGATGCCACAATCTAGCAAGTGTTGTTAGGACGGTTCGAACCCTGACAATTGTTAGGGCGAGATTGCTGAGAATTATCGCTCCTATTACAACGATTATTATAGCGACCACGTTGTTGAGGACCCGAGCCGCGACCGCCATCATTTTGACGAGGGGGCTGATATGTGGCGGCATTAGCAGTAGCAACAAGGGTGGCAGTATGAGCCTCAATCCTCTTAACATAGGTTTCATGGGAAACAAGGTGATCGTGCAACTCCGAAAAGTAGAGGGGGGTGTCACGTCCATGAATTCGTGCAGCAATATCACGGTATGGGGCACCAATACTGTTGAGGACGAACAGTGTAACATCGTCATTCGAGAGGCGATGGTCAATGATAGCAAGTTCATCAATCTTGCTCTTGATTAGTCGAAGAAACTCCAAAACTGACTGAGTCCCAATTGTCATGGTGGAGAGGGACTCTTTCAACTGCAAAACCCTGGAATGAGATTTGTTAGTTAACGTGCGCTGAAGCGTTTACCAAGCTGCGATAGAAGTCTTTGCAGAGGAGATGAGGGACGAGAGATCTGTGGATACCGACCCAAAAAGCGCAGATAAGAGAATGGCATCTTGTCGAGTCCAATGAATGAACACAGCAACCGAGTCCGGAGAGTCGGTGCGAATAGGGCATGGGGTGGAACCATCCACATAACCAATAAGCTTATAGCCATACAAGAGATAGTGAACTTGAGCACTACATGAAGGATAATTTCCCGAGGTTAACTGCAAGGAAAAGTGGGTATGTGTACTAAGGGGCACGAGTTGATCACCAGAGGGACATAGTGGTGGTGTGAATGGCGGTCATGTGACGGACATGCTATTGCCGACGGAGGATTGAGTCGACTCCGATGAAGGTGGCGTGGTGCCGTTGTTGCTAAGATTTATGAATGTGTGATAATTTTATTAATCACAATGGTGCACTATATATAATTTTACAACATGGTAAGATAAGTATAACTAATTATGATAAGATAATTACAAGAGATATTCTAAAATATATCAACTAAGAAATATTCTTAATAACTTTAAGATATACTTTTATTTGACTTAGCTTTTAAACGGTCTATGGTAAAAAACAAAAAAAAACAAAAAAAAGAATTTTGAGACCACCCCTGAAAAGTACCATGTTAATTGTCACTTGGTAATAACAAGATTGAAAAAAGCTATTGGTCTATAAATAAAATATAATGAAGAAAAACACCTACAAAAAGCGTGACACGAATTATTTTTACAACATTAAATAAAAGTGAGTATCCGAAAAGAAAATGAACACTCAAACTGAGGAGATTTAAATGCAAACGAACATAACCGAACATGCAAGCTAAGACCAGTAAAAGAAAGGAGGCCAAGATAAAGGCAAATGATATAAATAGAACAAAATCCCTAAATGCATAACAATATTCTTATTCTTCCTGTTATACCCTTCAATAATAATTTATTAAACTTGTTTGTGGTTTTTATCAATGTTGTCAAAAGCGCGCTCCGAGCGCGCCTCGGGGCGCGCTCCGAGCGAAAATCGAAGAAAAACGCGCAGGAGCGCTGCTGTTGGGCGTGTTTTTCCTAAAGCGCTGCTAGAGCGCGCTCGGGGCGCGCTCCAAGCCCTGTTAGAGCGCGCTCCAAGCGCTGTTAGAGCGCGCTTGGAGCGCAAGTTCAGCTTTTTCTCCTTCATTTTTTTTTTTTTCGTAGCCCATCCCAGTTCTGCTTTCTTTACCAGTTTAGAGTTTAACTTTAGCCCAATAAAGTGTAGGCTACGGAAAGAAATAGTGGGTTGTTCAGTTAAAGCCCAAAACCTACATTAAATGAAGTAGAAAAAAAGGGTTTGTGGCAAAAAATGGTTCACAAATTGTAATTTTAAGTATTTCTTTAATATGTTTTTTTATATTTTATATTTTTTGTGAAAGCAACTATGAATGATCTTTATGGATATTTTTGAATCTGAGAAATATTGGTTTTAGACTTTTAGTTGAAATATGTTTTTGAACATTCTGGAGATTATATTATTTGCATCTTTTTGTTCTAGTCAATATTTTTTACAATGTTGTTTACGTAATTATATTTTTATATTTGAAATAAAATAAAAATGCCAACATTTGTGGAGCTTACGCTTAACGTCTCTGAGCTTACGCTTCGCTTCTAAGTATGAAAAACGCTCGCCCGACGCTTTTCGCCTTTCACAACACTGGTTTTTATTAGTCCAAAATCTCAACAGAATCTTAGAAAATTTGAAAATCAATCTACTCCTTCCTACTTAAAAGGTGAAAGGAAATGTTTTTCAATATAAGAAAAAATCATACAAAGTTATTAAACATAATCTATAAAAGGTATATCGTCTTGTCAATAACAAATTCTTAAGTATTACCAATACTATATAAAAAAAATTAAATAGTTTTAACTCATTAAAAAAGATCTTGTCTTCTTTCAAAGTGCAAATAAACAATAAATAATCAATGGTATTTGTTTTAATGACATTTTATGTGAAGAGGTGTGTAATAACTAATAACTAATAAGTAATAAGAGGACTACTCTATTATTAAATTTTGTTTGAATTATGTATTTTTTTAGTGGATAAAAATGTTATGAATTATATGAAAAAAATAAGTATTAGTAGAGCACTAGAGCTACAGAACGAATACTTTATATGTAAAAGTAAGTGTACTCACAAAAATAAATCGAAATTATTAAGTAAAATAGTTGGAATCTATCCAAAAAAATACAAAATCAACATTCGTTGAAAGATAATTACTGGAATTTCAAATGAGATTTCTGTTAAGTTGTTGTATTAGAAATAAAATCTGCCATTTAGTTGAGAAGATTTCTATGTGTTGTGGTTTATGCAAGGAAACTAAGAAATTCAAGAAATATAATCTAATCATGATTTAGAAGGGTATAATAGAGAATAATGAGAATTTTGCTATGAATCGAGGGATTTTGCTCTGGAAAACCAACAGCAAAACAAAACAAGATTTTAGATGCAAACTTATGTCTACTGATAGAAGCAACAAACTTTGTATCTAATCTTTAATGGCTGTTAAGTGATAATGAGCTGGGCTTAGCTTTGTGGAATGATAACTAATTCGTTGTTAGTGTTCTGGGTGTAGCTTGTGAGATATTAAACAAATTTCCCAAACCTGTGGGTTCATATAACATACCAACTGAAGCTAAAGATGTTCTCATTCTCATCTAATGTAAATTGGAGCTGAAGTTTGAAACATCTTTACTTTAACGCGTACTTAATAGTAAAGAGCAGACAGAGATACTAAGTTTAATCTTATGATACCAGGCACCTAAACATGTGCAATACATTTATTCAAACTTCAAATAATCTTCGTGATTTCGTAGTAAGCCCTTTACTTTTTAGATTGTTGAAGATTCGACATCGTGACTACGATGGATCTTTAGTTCTTGCAATAACGATTTCAAATCACTATCCGATGATCCACCCTCGTCGACCGCCCTTTTTGCCTTGTCGCACAACTTTCTTGCCCGGCTTCTGATCATCTCCGCCGTTTCCCCAACCATTAACTGTTCTATTGCTTTCTCTATCTTATCCTTGTGGATCGGCTCCCTCTCGTCTGTTCTTCTAGTCCATGACTGAGCACCGACTGGGATCCCGATCTTCAAAATTTCCACCACCAACTTCTCGTTGAAAAACTGCTCGGCAGATAGCGGCCATGTCACCATAGGCACTCCAGCCGCTACTCCTTCGAGCACAGAGTTCCATCCGCAATGAGTCACGAATCCCCCGATAGCCTCGTGTTCAAGAATCAGCACTTGCGGCGCCCATCCTCTTATGATCAAACCGCGCCTCTCCATTATTCTTCTTTCAAATCCTTCTGGCAACCAATCGTTGCTAGTCGTCTCATTCTCTCTCACCACCCATATGAATTGTTGCCCGGAGGCTTCAAGCCCCTTTGCAATCTCAGTAAGCTGACTTTTCTGAATAATCGCCATGCTTCCAAAACACACATACACAACAGAATTCGGTTTCATGGAATCTAGCCACTTCAAGCAATTTTCAAAATCACTAGAATCTGCATGTTGTTCTTCATCCCTGTTATTGAAAAGCGAAACGGGACCGATGTGCCACGCCTTTCTTCCATGAACTTCCTTGAAATGCTCTGCATAAGCAGGTTCGAGTTCGTAAAAGCTGTTAATGATCATCCCAAAACTCGTTAAAGCCGATTTCAACACTCTTCTAACAAACTCAGCCATTGGATGGTCATCTCCTCTTTTCCATTGATCCGGCATTTGTCGCCTGGAAATCTTTACGATATCCGGAAGGAACGGAATGACAAACTCTTCGTCGTCCGATGCAGCATTTTCGTGAGGCTTGTGTTCTTCCAGGCTGTGGTAAACACACATAGGGAACAAACCAGTCCCGTAGAACACTATCCGCGGTACATTGAACTTGCAGGCGGTATCGGTGGCCCACCAGAAGAAAGCGCCCGCTACAAGGCAATCTGCGTTCCCCTGTTTCATCAAGAGATCCTCGACTGGTTGTTGGAGTAAATCGCACGCCTTGAAGAAATTTAAAGACATTGCAGGGGTGGTTGTGAGGGACAGGTTTTCGATACCTTCGGGGAGTTCGGATTCTTGCCAAGGGAATTGGATGAGGGAAATGGTGATATCGCTGCCGTTTGCTCGGTCTTTTTCGATTGTGTTGGAGAAATGTTTTGCGTTTAAGGGTGTCGTGATGATGGTCGATTTGGTTCCAAGTTTGGCAAGTTTGCGGGCGATGTCTATGACTGGGATCATGTGACCGGGAGCCATGGCTGGAAGGAAGTATATGTGGAGTGGCTCATTGTCTCCTTCCATGGCTTTGGGAGTTTGGAGGGGATATGTGGAACCGTGGGACTGAATACACTTGCGCTAGGCCCTGATTGTTTAACTGATTAAACCCGTACTTATAATGAACCTGACTCTGAAAAATTGCAATATCCACACTTACCAATACAATAGTTACATTAATTAATTTTCTCATTGGTCCGCCCAGTACCCACAGAGGAAATAGTAGAGACGTAGTCTACTTTCCATCTATATTTTATTTGAATAGTCTATGCATCTCGTCAAAGCTTGATTGTTTATTACTTTATAGCTTATATGCATGGCCGGCCCAAATCTTGATGCCCAAGACATATAAATCTTGATGGCAAAGACATACATCTTGAAGCCCAAGACTTATTAATTAACATTAACTTTGTTTAGTATCACATAGGGTATTTTTATTAATCTCCCTTGATGTTTGGTCATTTGCCAAACAATCTCTTAGGTTTGACACTTTATTAAATACCATCTTCTGTTGTTTAGGTTTGACACTTTATTAAATACCATCTTCTGTTAGTTGACCATTTAGTTAACAGTTAAAAGTAAGAGTAATAAAATAATTTAGTATTATATTTTACTTGTATTATATTTTTTGTAATTTTTAAAGTATTTGATATTTCTTATATTAATGAGCATTTGTAATTATGACGATTTAGTCTAATTTGAATTTAAATTATACAACATACATGAAATTAATACCTTTTATTTAAAAAAAATTAACATTTGATTTAGAATTTTATTTTCAAAAAACTTCACTTTTAAAAATAAAATATATGTTGTTTCTTGTATTATAACTACAATTAATTTGCAAATTTTAAAAATAAATCAAGTTATAACTAGAATTGTGTTATAACTCAATTTTTACATGTGGGCAACACATAGGACAAAATACACTCTAAATTGTTTGAACCCCGTTCGGCGATCCAATGAGAATATTTTGTCGAATTTTTGAAAAGCAATGATTTGTTTTTTCTTGTAGCACAAAAAGATAAAAGATAAAAAATAGATTTCTATATTAGACCGAACATAAAATAAAATTTATATTATCTAATGACATCTATATAAATCACGAGGTATTTTTATTGCAGTCATCTATAATTTACTTTTATAAATATTTCAATGTTACTAGATTGTTGATGGTATTACCGCCATACCAATTGTTTTTTTTTTTGTATAGACGTCATTAGATAATAGACAAATTTTATTTTATGTCCACTACAACATCAAAAGTTGCTTTTTGCCCTTTATCTTTTAATGCAAAAAAAAAAAAAAGAATCCATCGCCTTTCAAAAAACCCATTACTTTTTGCCCTTTATTTATAGTGTATTTTGTCCTACGTGGTGTCCACATGTAAAAATCGAGCTATAACACAAATTTAGTTATAACTTGATTTTATTTTGAAATTTGCAAATCTGTTATAGTTAAAATACAGGAAACAACTTATAGTTTATTTTTACAAGTAAAAATTTAAAAAATAAAATTGTAATCAATTGTTAATTTTTTTAAATAAAGATGCATCAATTTTATGTATTTTGTATAATTTAAATTCAAATTAAACTAGAAATCGTCATAATTAAAAATGCTCATTAATATAAGAAATATCAAATACTTTAAAAATTTAAAAAAAATATAATACAAGAAAAATATAGTACTAAATTACTTTATTACCCTTACTTTTAACTGTTGATTAGATGGTCAACTAACAGATTGAGGTATTTAACAAAGTGTCAAACCCCATGGGGGTATTTGTCAAATGACTAAATCTCAGGGAAGGTGGATGAAAAATATCCATGTCACATATGTATAGTTGTATTGTCTTGTGGGTCGGGCATGCGCAAAAGTAGATTTTTTTGCAAAAAAATAGTTGATATAATTTGTGTTATTAAAATTGTCCTTGATTTTAAAAAGTGCAGATATCCACTGGGTTGTCATCCATTCATTTCTTTATATATATGGACAATTATTCTTTTACTGCTCGTGTATAAACTAGTCAGACTTTGTAGTAGAGAGACAATCGTACTTTGACTCACAAATACCTAATTATGAAAACACTAAACACAAGATTTTAGCGCAACAGGACTCAGCCTGCTGTATGCGCAACCTTGTAAAAAAACTTAGCATTAAAGTCATCAACTAGTGACTAAGATGTCTCCGTGTTAATCCTTTGTAATCTCTCTGATGTGATTTTGTCACTATATCTACAATCAACATCTAGATCCCATGCATAAAAAAGGACATTAATAACATTTAACTCCCCTGAATTATGGTTTTATCCATGTCTACGCTTCAAACAAACTCTCACGTCTTCATCATAAGTACTCAGAAGCAAATCAACTGCTCATAATATATGCAGGTCACCCCATGGGGGCACTCATGACCCTTGAAGCTCATCCATGCAAGCATTTTCCTCATCTGTGACAAAATGAGCTTTTAATGAGTATCAATGACAACTTTGCCACCATATTGAACCTTCTTGTGGATGCGCAAGAGGAAGAGTTATTACACTTTTCGGCCGTCTTGCTCTTTTATAAATAATGTCATGTGTCATCAATAAAATGAATCTTTTGGTTTTCACATAATCAACTGGAACTCTTAACTTTTGATCCAAAAAACTTCATAATATTAAAGTTGGGTGTATAACTTGCTGTCGAGACCTTTAGTTTTTCATATTTTACGTTTGTACGCTAGAAGTTTTTCAAAGTGCAGGCGTTAGACCAAGTATTAAGCATACACCGAGTATAATACTCTACTACTGCACTTCTGGATTTTATTATTATATTTAAAAAAATGCCTTCATTCACTTGCTAACTTACTTCAACTAGTTGTAGCTGGTTGTTTTGATGCCCGAGGTCCAAAGACTTCTAAGGATGGATCAACTTTTTTCAAGAGAAGTTTCTTTAAAGAACTTCCCATTATTATGATAAGTCGTATTAGAGACATGATAGAAGGTCATGCGTATGAAGTGCAATAAGAAAAAAGAGTACAAGAGTAGGATTCTTTCTATTGAAGACTTCAACATGGCCATGAGCTGTTTCCATTGAAGACTTCACGTTGGATAGAGAAATCTTTCCTTATTAAGGAATATTATGCTTGAGAAGAAAACATAGACATACAAGAAGAGCTAAACTATTCCAGAAACGTGCATAACATGTCTTGAACTTTAAGGAATACTACATTATAAATAGACATTAAGTACATCAAGAAAAATACATGTGACAAGAGCAAAGTATTCTGCGAGGATAGATTTTCATAGTCGAGTATTTTTTTTCTTGGTTTTCTGAGTTCTATATAGCGAAAAACTCTACTTCGTTACGTAGAGTTAAGTAGCTAAATCGAAAGAGGTGAAACTCTTTTACCGCTCAATTGGTTCTTAGCTAACATATATTTATAGCGCTCATAGAATAGTTGAGTGAAGATTTTGTAAATTCATTATATCATAGTGAATATTTGCCTTGAGGCTCGACAAATAATATTATATTATATATATGCTTAAAAGTTCAAAAACATACTGTGTTTTTTACTTTACGATGTGCAAAATTATTCTGTCAATTTGTAACAATGTGTGCATAAGTCTTGGATCATAGGAGTTAACACCAATATTGAGTTAGTAATTTGGTAGTGAATCCCGATCTTACAACTTTCAACTTTTATGTAGTCGAGACTTATGAATAGAACCATATATTAGTCACCAAAAAGATGGGTCGACATGGAAAAGAAACAAGCTAAAAGCAATGATAATGACAAATAATAGCTTTCTCCACAGTGATATATTTTACAAATTTTGTAATTGGTACTAACTTGAAACTATTTAAAAATATTTCAAAAGTTATGAGAAAAATGCTTAAAGTTTTCTTTTTAGACATTGACCACTACAGGGAATCGTTTATTAGGAGGTAGATTTAAGGAAGGGAAAAGACTTCATTCCTAAGTAACAATGAATTTTTTAGGTTTAAGGGAAAAAAATTCTTTTTTGGTACCAAGCTCAATCTTTGTAAAATATGAGTCTTAAGCTCAAACAATGTGTTGGATTGTGATCGATGCTAGGCTGTAGTTGAGACTTCAGCGTATCTTTATTTTTTTATGTCCATCCTCGTATCATTTTTTGAAGCAATTTTATGAGTAGGTACAAGTATGATCTACAATTCCTTTGCAGAATTCCAAAAGGGGTATTTTTATTTTTTTTCTCTTCAAAATGGTAAACTTTTGTAAAATCTTGGAAAAAGGACAAATCTTGATGACGCATGCAGCATGTGGTGTTAGTTCATTTGGATGATCTAGAGCATGAGGAACTGGAACCAATGTGAAGGGAAGCAGGTTGGTAAGGTTTAAGTGGTGGAGCTTATTGAGGAAAATGTATTTTGTGACAACCGTTGTATGATGAAGTGACACAATAAGTCGATTATTTTTACCAATTTGTGGGGATGGGGTGATGAAGTGGTTTTTTTATATTATTAAGGAATTTATTTTGATCTGGAGTCTATATTGTACCACATCAACAATATAACGGTTATATATAACAAGTTTTTCTTATTAAGACTAACGCATGGAATTTAGTCAAAGTAAAGGCGAATGATAACACATAGTTAGCACGAGGGGACAACTCTTGTATTTACCGGTGATTAATGTAGTTCGAAATGCAATTTAGTAGTTAAGAGAGAAGTCCCTTCAAATTTATGTGTGTTTATACGAGGGGCTCGTGAGTTATGAGGGGCCTCTGGCGTATAATGATCTTTAAGAGAGTGAATACAAGCATGGTGTTGCATCAAATTTGACAGGTGTCAACAAATAAAGAATTCTTTCGGTATAGATAAGAATTCTGGGGTAGTTCAGATCGTAGCAACTTGGCCTCTTTTAATGTTGTGGTATGGGTATCCTTTAATGCTGCTTTGGCAGGGATGGATCTACTGACATTTCTTCAATATATATTGCTCGCGATTTAAGGGTGGTTTAGTCAGATAATTAATATACACACGACTCTTCTAAGTGGGTTTTAATGGCTCCAGATCTTTGTCAGTTTATTTATGCCTTTGTCGTACGAGGGATGCTCTTACAAGGTGATATAATGGTTTGGTCAGATAACTAATATATACGTGACTCTTCTAAGTGGATTTTAATGGCTCCAGATCTGTGTCGGTGTATTTATGTCTTTGTTACGAGCCATGCTCTTACAAGGTGATATAATGTTTTTTATCAAAGATTGTAGAGAACGCTTTACGAGACACTCTGCATTTTCTGCCGAGGCGCCTCTCTTTCGGATTCTTCTAGAAACCAATCGATTTTTAAATATTTTTATGCATTATCAGCGAATAACTTATCTTATTCTTATGATTGGTGTAGTTGTCCTTTCATATGTTTTGCTACCATGTGACTATCTCATTTTGTTCTCCTGTGATGTTCATGTGCACTTGGAAGCGTTGAACCACCCTATCTCCCACCTTGTGCTTCTAATTTTAATCTAAAAAAAGACTTGTTGGTTGTTTCTTAGTATTGTGCAATATTAGCAAAGGGTTATTCTTTCCTGAACTTCATTAAAAATTATAAGAAAAAAAGGCTAAAGGAAATGGCGCTTGAAACGGCAACGATATGTTGCCGACTAGCTCGCAACAAATTCATTTGTTGCTATGACGACAGACTGACATCATCATCAAAACAGGTTGAAACGAATTTATTGGTTGCTAGCATATCACAACTGATAAGTTTGCCAACCTACCGCATGTGGAAGATGGAAAGAAATGTATTGATGCCATGTATCAGGTATTGAACTGTAATTGGTGAGCAACACTTCCTCATTTCGCCATTTACACACACAAAACAGTCATCACTAGGGGCTCGCTTCGCACCCTAATGCATCATTATCTCAAATCTAATATGATGAAAGCGTTCAAACCTTCTAAGAGACATTTTAATGCAATGCTAGAAATCTAATATGTTTTACTGTTTAGTTTATGATTTGAAATTGTAGGATCGGATTAATGCATTGTAAGTACGGTGCTAAGCTGACGTAGCCTTAACACTGATCACAATTAATTTACTTGACATATAATATGCAGCGAAAATAAAGAACACATGTATATTTTTCAGAAGATTGTAAATAGTTATAATCTTCCTATCCTTAGGCATAGTTACTATAAATAATGATTTTAACAAAAGTGTTTCTCTCAACTCTCCAGCTCACACTCTCAAGTTGATTAAACTCAACAGAGCAAACAAAAACTAACTCCTTAAATCTACGAACTAGACTTAACTCGTTAATCTCAAACCTCTGCAAAGCAAGACAAAAACCTAACAACAATTGATCTAATCTCTCTGGATTATTTAGCTCTATTGTCTTGTCTTTTGTCTTGATATACTTCACACATTTATATAGGTAGTCTTGAAACTTGATCTTCAAGGTATGTTGTACACGGTTTAGATAACTCTTGAAGTTTCCTTGTTGAACTCTACTTCTTTCTTGAACTCGGACTCCTTTTTGAATAATTGTTCCCATCATTAGAGTTCTAATAAGGAAAGTCTCCTTCTTCCATTCAGAGATCATCCTGGTAAGTTTTATATTTACACTTGAACTTCAATTCTTTCCTTCTTTGGCAACACGTTTGATTGACTTCCTTCAACGATGGTATCTTCGAATTAGGAAACTTGTAATGTTCTTTCTTTTGTTAAATTTTGTTCCTGGACATAATCAAAGACAACTAAAACCGTGGAACTTGATTAATAAGTGAATAAAGGCAAAACCAAAATATTAGCATATTTAAACCCAAAATGTTAGAAAGTTTTTGGTTTGAATATTATCCCAACATTGGTCCAACATTGAGCAAACACTTGGCACTTTCAGGGTTTGAACTTCATTTAAGTTGGTGCATTTATTCTGAATCTTAGTAAATTTATTCTGATTTTCACTCCGATGAATATTAATATGTGTGCAAGTTTCGGCAAATTTAGTATATATTCCAATGTAAAAATACAACATGTTTGTCTTTTAATTTTCAAAATCTTTGAATCTCATTTGTGTCATGTTGATTGTTGTGCTCGTGTAATATATAGGATTACACTTTCTGACTTCTTGGATCCGCTAAAAAAGCAATAGACTCGTGCTAGAAAATGCAACCCACGTCGTTGGGCTAATGCTT
Source organism: Linaria vulgaris (assembly GCA_948329865.1). Lineage (NCBI taxonomy): Eukaryota > Viridiplantae > Streptophyta > Magnoliopsida > Lamiales > Plantaginaceae > Linaria > Linaria vulgaris. Next base: position 113,389,510 of record OX415249.1, on the reverse strand, counting down.
CTCATGTGGGCTTCGGCTCACGAGTTTGTATGTAGCCTGTTTTAAATTTCTTTTGCTTCTAACCTAGAAAGCCCAACTCTTCAACTACACGGAATCGAGGCCTAATAAAGTTTGATTTCAGTTATAATTACCAAATAAAATAATTTATGCATGAGTGCTTTTTTACTTTCATCATTAAAATAATGAAATGTTGTAACAAAGCTCGAATGTTAAGCTCCAACCGCGGTCTAATATAATGTGTATTCTATATATTATTTTCAACTATAATGGAGGATGGATACATTTTGTACCCTAAGTCACATAATTCTCCATATTGTCAAAAAATTTGACGCACTGGATTCTTGTAGTGCCGATTTATTCTTAGTTTTGACACTAAAAATTTTATTTTTTATTTATATAAATCTAATTATTAATCGTAGAAAGTTTGTGAAGAACGAAACAAATGTGTTATATTAAAGAGAACCGGAGAAAGTGGAGAACAAAACTAAGTAAGAAAATAAAATAATTACAGAAAATTGGAAGTAATTTAACTCATATACTTTTGCCTTTCCACCATAATAATTTAGAAAATGCTATACAAAATTAAGAACCATGAGTATATATTATTAATCAAATATATAAGAAATTATGTATCAAAATATAATATTTTATTATTTTTAATAAACACATTAAGGCAAATTGAAATTTATATTTTTTCTAATTTGGCGAACTGGCGCGCCCGCATCCGCCTTATGTGACTTAGTTTGTGCCTACATTGAAAATAATATGAGAAAAAATTGTTTCTTCTTTTTGCAAAGTATCGAGTAAGTCGATGAAGTTTTTTTAAACTATTTTGTGCATTTTATAAATTTAATATGTGTTTTCTTCCTCCTTATTTATTCAAAAAAACTTGGGTTGTGATGATGAGCAAAAGGGGTTGAGAAGAGAACAAACATTATATATGCACAAGAATAGGAATATGCTCCTCTAGTACTCCAGTCCTTTAAAAGAAAGGAAGGCAAAAAATCGTTAAGGTTGGCTCAATTAAAATGTGGAGATCTGATTATGGGTGCTCACTGTTAGGTTCAATCGAAAAAATCATAAGTTAACTAATTTTTTAGGCTGAACTGTAACCAAAATTAGTCACTTGGTTCAGTTTTTGGTTTGGGCTATAAGAGTTTAAAAAAAATCAAGTTCTTTGAAAATCGCAGCTCGGTTAACCCAAGCCAACCGAAAACCACTTTATGATTTTGTATAAGTTCAAGTAAGTATATATTCAACACATATCAAACATCTTTTGTTCTATAACTATTGTTGTATTAGTAGTCTCATTTATATACTGATTAACTTCAATCTTGTTTTCTAGGTGAATAATTAAAACATTTATTGTGAAGCACGTATGGTTATTGAATTTTTTTTTTCTGTTTTGCGCAATGATTTTAGAGTAATTTAATATTATTTGGCTATTATGTTCTTCGAATTATAAATTCATGGATGGTTTGTTGGACATGAGTGCCATTTTCTTATTTTGAGGGATAACTTTCAAAGAAATATAATAATGTTTGACCGTTAAGTTTTATGAATTGATAGATGATTTTTGTAAATATAAGTTATATCGACTACGATGAATGAATATTTAAATATATTTTACGAATTATGATGGATGAATTTTCAAATAAGTATGACAAATTATTCTGGATTGTTACGTAAGGGAGATGTATTGTTCGCAATATGGTTTTCACTTATATGTGTTCGCAATGGCCCATCGAATCGCACCCAAAGCTGCAAGAGCCACAATCCCCGAAGGTTCAATGAATGACGTCAACCGACATTATTGTCTTCATGCGATCAACTCCCCGCTACTATAGTTCGATAAATACAACTAAAATTTTAACAAAGATGCCTTACTCTAGAGATTATAGCAAAGAAGAAAATATATTAATACGCTGATATTTTCTTTGTATAATCCAACTCGATTATTGCAAAGTTTGAACTGATGGTGTGTTTTTTTTCTCTTTGGTAATTAATTTAGACATGATGGTTGCTATAGTCTATACCATTGTTTTAAATATCACATTATAATTTAGTACTTGTAAAGATTCGAGTCCTCGACCATGTCCGACATAGAACATTAGAACTGTTATGGGATATATAAGATTTCCACATCACATGTACTGAAAGCTAGCTAACAAGAAACGCACATGGTATTACAATCTTGATTTATATTGTGCCGCAGCCCGCAAACAATCCTTGAATTTGACTAAATTACCATATCTTTCTTAGGTTGGCTAATGTTCACATGGTCACTTAAGTACTGCATCCTGCACAAATCCGCTGTTGTATCAGATAGTCTCAAACCAAATAAAGATATTCAGTTATGGGTTATCATCATTTATCCATAAAAAAAAATTACGTGTTATCATTTATTTGTATATCACAAACTCATTAATTATGCATGAGTGACTAGCTGTGTGAAAAGAATTTTTTTTTTTTTTGAACTCAAGAACTTGTATTGCTTTAAAAAAAAACGTGCAAACCGCACTACCACTGTTATGTCCAGCAAAAAAACAACCAAAAAACTGCAGCAAAAAAGAAAAAACACCAAGAGAAAAACCGAGTCCTAATATGGCGCCAAAATGAGAGTCGGAGGGTCACACACTTCTCCAACCACCGTACGAGACATTTGTCAAATTACATTTTTGTGTTATGTTAAATTGAGAAATTATTTCCGGTAAAAAATAAGTTGGCCAAACAATCACTTGTGATCTCAAAAGTCGGTATTTACGCTCTTATACAGGAATGTATAGCGGGAATAGATTTACACTCTCTCATGCATGCCTTAGAGTGGGGATAGATTTGGTTTCGAAAAATATATTTATGCTCTCGTTTTTTAAGAAAAAATGTATATCTTTTAGGACAAATTAATATTTGAGCCCTGTAAGTTTACCCTTTTGATGAATCTGTCCAATAACTACCGAATTTTTGAAAATACCCCGCATTTTGGCATTTTCTTAATTTTTATGCCATGTTACTGCCACATAGGAAAAAACGATGATGTGTCTGCCAACTTGGAAGGAAAGACACACGTCATGGCGGCCAGTGCCACATGGAATATATTTAAAACATAAATATATTTATATCTATAATATATATAAATATATAAAAAAATATCTTTATGTATTAAAATTTATCGAATATATATAAATATATATAAAAAAGAGAAAAAATATAAATATTATTTTTTATTACCAAAATAAAAAAATAAAAAAATATATCACTCCCCCCCCCCCCAACACCGCTGCAACTCACGATTGTAGCAGTGGATCGACGCCACCACTTCTATGTGAGCTTCGAATTTTCAAGCATCTTAGCAAGTGTTTTAAGATGTTCAATTAAACTCTGATCAACATACTTACGGCCTATTGTTCATTTAGATCCACCTCCTTGAAGATTTGTTATGATCCTAATTGCAAGGTATGGGACTTGGATCCCACATTGATATTGTGAGATATTAGTGTGGGGTTTATATGGACTTGAGCTCTTCCACCTTAATAACTAGCTTTTGGGGTTGGGTTCTCCTAAGCCCATATCAATTGGTATCAGAGCCAGCTACTACTCCCTCTCAGTTGCAATCGTGCGGCGCTGGTGGTGACGTCGATATTGCAGTGTTAGCCCATGGCTAGATGAATCTAGCGCAAAGCCAACTCACGTGGGCGTCGGGGCTGCAGAGCGTGGTGGAATGTTATGATCCTAATTGCAATGTATGAGACTTGGATCCCACATTGATATTATGAGATATTAGCGTGGGGTTTATATGGAGTTGGGCACTTCCACCTTAACAACTAGGTTTTGAGGTTGGGTTCTCCTAAGCCCATATCAAGATTCCCTGTTTTTTTTCCTATACACCTTGTTATTTCTGGAGTTTGAAGTGTGAGAGGGAGATCGTGGATTTTAACGTGAAAACTGCATGAGTCAAGTTTCACGTGTAGTGAGTTTTCTTCAGGTTTAACGGTACTAAGAATGAGTATGTGTTTGTCGAAAGACCATGGACTTTCCTCAAGTGTTCTCTGCTTATCCACCACATGCTTAAATTTACAAAATCCTATCCTCGCCGACTTTTTAAATATCCAATCCCTTCTTAGCGTTCATGACTAATTTCATCACTAAGCCAAGAGAATTAAAATTGTATCCCCGTGGTGTGAGTAGTCGTCCAACCATCCAGATCCAGTTCAATGATTTATTTTTGTCCATTTCAAGATCACAATCCAGTTGTTCATCATCGTTTAGGTTCAGATTTTTCACCATTCTCTCTACTTCAGCCACCATGCAACTCTTGTTATGAGAATGGAGTTGTAAGGACAAAAATACAAACCCTTGTTTTCGGGTGGTGAAACAATACTTGCAGACAAACCATAATTAGGTTCAGAAAAAATACATTATTGGGAATGCAGATTAACGAATCTTATGGCAACAAAATAAAAGAAAAGAGACAGAAACCCTCGCCCTAAGAAGTACCCATTATCGAAATAAAAGATTGAAGTAAATGGCGTAGATTTCTCAGACAAATCGATTTTGATGCCGCCCAACTAGTCGATGTAGGCCTTACCGAAAGGTACCTCCACTCTCATGCTCAAGAGAAATAAAACCTAATGCATAGGACAAATACAACTTCTATCACTTTGTGACATAATTGAGAAACCTCCAAACTCTCCACATTGTGTGTTTATATGTTAATGCATGAAGGTGTATGTATTTGCTAACATTGATAAAAATAATGGCGTGGAATCATTTTTAGTCAAAATTTTGGTGCTAACTACACATTATCTCAAAACATTATATGTGGTAAATCATATTATTAAGATAAGAGGTAATCTTACACAAAATGTTAAAAGACTTTTTAAATAAGACATCGAAATCACATGAATTGGCAACCATAAACAGAACAAAAAACAAATTATTAAGCAAATTCAAAATCACCATGGATATTGGGATCCCATGCAACTGGCCAATTGGGTTCCACAAGCTTTGTCTCTTTGAATATGAATCATATTATATATAACTCCTATTGTGGAACCAATCATTCAATTTTATTGTTACAAAAATAATAATGCTTTCTGATATTTATAATTTATATCATAAGATTCCTCAATTATAAAGTAGACGCTTTTACATTATTTTAAAAAGAAAAAACTCATATTTAAATTTAATTAGTCAATAACACGAAATCGAGGAACATGATTCCCATACCGATACCTACTCTTATGGGCCCCACAAAAAGATTTCACTTTTTCTTTTCCTAGTGGGAACAATAATTAAAACTTTATATAATAATATAATATTATATTATTTTAAATAGTTGTCTTCTTGTGAAAGGAACGTATATATTATATAGAAAAGGACTCCACAAAGAAATAAACACAAAATAACCCCACTCTCCATTACAAATTGACACTCCAATCCAAATCCAAACTCACGTTCGCCCATTCCTCTCTCCGTCTCCTATTTGTCCTCTTTCTCTCTCCCCCCTCACTATATAAACTCCAACCAAACACCCCTTTTTTCCCTTCAATACAACACACACACCTTCATTCTCCTTCAACCCCCCAATAACAATGGCTTCTCCTCCTCTAAAACTCGCGTTGCCGCTATCCCTTTTCATCATCATCATCGCCACCGCATCTGCTCTCGACATGTCCATCATCACCTACGACAACAACCACCACGTGGGCCCCGCGAGATCCGAGGACGAAGTCAAATCGTTGTACGAATCCTGGCTTGTCAACCACGCCAGGTCATTCAGCAACGCTATTGGCGAGAAGGAGAGGCGCTTCGAGATTTTTAAGGATAACTTGAAATTCATCGACGAGCACAACTCCGTCGACCGGTCGTATAAGCTGGGCTTGAACAAATTCGCCCATCTCACCAACGACGAGTACCGATCCATGTTCGTTAGCGGACGGGTCGACCGGAAGACCCGGTTGATGAACGGGAGGGCGAGTGAGAGGTACGCGTTTAAGGCGGGAGAGGAGTTGCCGGAATCTGTTGATTGGAGGAAGAAGGGTGCCGTTGCTCCGGTCAAAGATCAGGGTCAATGTGGTTAGTATTTATTTAATTATGAGTTATGACTAATTGATACGTTTATTTTATTTTTTGGTGAGAGGAAAAATATTAGTTTTTCAATGGTGTGTTGACGTTAGTCAATGGATGGCTGTTTTATTATTATTATCATTCTGTTTTTGGAAGAGGAGAAATTATTAATATAATTTAATGAATTTCAATATTATATATTTATCTTCCTGCAAGATGGGAGAAAGTTTTGTCATTATTATAAATATTGGGATTGTGGTTTTATGCTATTTTACTGAATAGTTAGTTATGAGAAGAAATTGCCTTTGTGTTGTATTAATGTTAGAATGCTTGTTTCCCTAATGAAGGGAGTTGCTGGGCTTTCTCAACTGTTGGTGCCGTTGAAGGGATAAATCAGATTGCGACCGGGGAAATGGTTGTCTTATCCGAGCAAGAGCTCGTTGATTGTGATACATCATACAACCAGGGTTGTAATGGTGGTCTTATGGATTATGCCTTTGAGTTCATCATTAAGAACGGTGGCATTGATACAGAGGAGGATTATCCTTACGGTGCTCGTGATGGCACTTGTGACCTATATCGGGTATGATGCCACCAACGGCATGGTTTTTTTATTTCCGATTCTCTTCGTTGTTGGTTTTTCCTTTTATATTTTTGTCAGTCTCAGTGGCTTACTACCAGGTGTTATTTTTCTCCTCAGAAAAATGCCAAGGTAGTCTCAATTGATGGCTACGAGGATGTTCCGCAAAATGATGAAAAGTCGTTGATGAAAGCAGTAGCAAATCAACCTGTTAGTGTTGCCATTGAAGCTGGTGGTAGAGCTTTCCAACTCTACCAGTCGGTAGGATCATCATACTTTTCCCCTTTTGGTCTTTTATCTGCAGATTAAAGAATAATATAGTCTTCTTATGTGCTTTAGCAACGAAAACATCAACAAGTTAAAAATACTCAAGAGTTGCTACGAAACTTGATTTAGTATCTAACTTTCTGTTTGCTAATGGCATTATTCCTACTTAATTAAGTTGTAAAACAGTGTCTTCTGATGCTACTGTATAATTTTTGTTGCTGGTATACATTTGTTGAACAATTTTCAGTTGATCTCATTCGAAAGAAAGTGATTCAAAACCATTTGACAACTTGATGTCTCATCATTAGGGTGTCTTTACTGGGCGTTGTGGAACAGATTTAGACCACGGTGTCGTTGCTGTTGGATACGGCACAGAAAATGGTAAAGATTACTGGATCGTAAGAAACTCATGGGGTCCAAGTTGGGGTGAGAACGGTTACATAAGACTTGAGCGCAACATCGCCAACACCACCACAGGTAAGTGTGGCATTGCGCTAGAAGCCTCATACCCCACCAAGAAAGGGCACAATCCACCTAACCCGGGCCCCTCTCCTCCAACCCCCGTAAAGCCCCCCACTGTGTGCGATGAGTATTACACGTGCCCAGAGGGGACCACTTGCTGCTGTGTCTATGAGTATGGCAAGTTTTGCTTTGGCTGGGGATGTTGCCCCTTAGAGTCTGCTACATGCTGCGATGACAACTTCAGTTGCTGCCCACAGGATTACCCAATTTGTGATCTTGAAGCCGGAACTTGCTTGATGGTAATTTCTCAAACTTTTTAGTTGATGAACCACAATGACACGTCGCGGCAAGTTCTAAGATTACTGATTAACTTTTTGTTTTTGTATTGCAACAGAGTAAGGACAACCCAATGGGAATAAAAGCAATGAAACGAGGACACGCTAAGCCGAATTGGGCTAGTATACTTAGTGGAAGAAAGATTAGCAGCCATTAACGAACCTTTGATTTAGCTGAAAGAGCTGTAAAGGGTTACTTTAATTGCTTAAGTAGTAACGATGGATGTAGTTGAGGGACGCGATTAGATTTGTGGAGTCTTCTTTCTTCTTTAAGCTATTCAAAGCCTTTGTCCTCTTCATGGACAGATTGGCTCTGCTTATTTGTAAATATTTAAACAGTTGCTTTTTATTTCAGAATTTCAAAAATGTTGTAACTTATCGTTGCTTATCTTCTTTAAAGGGGTTAAATCCTTTGTTATTATTATTCTCGATCCCATACATGTGGAATTACTTGCATAGATTTGATATAGTGGACAGGTTTTCTCCTCCAACGTATCCAACTTTAATTGCATTCCGAATCACGATTTTATGTTGGTGTGATTCAATATTTTTGGTATAAATCATGATAATTATATGATGTATAACTATCAAAAAAATTTAGCATGCTAAATGACTCTCTAGTCTCTACACAATTAAGGTTTTAAATTGTTGTTATCTAGAATAGAATTCTATTGTGTCCGGTTAATGGTTACTCGACGGATCATGGTAATAATAAGTAGTTAATCAATGTATATATATATATATATATATATATATATATGCTGCTACAAGCTACAATTTCTCGACATTGAGTATCATTCCTAATACTTATTAGGACTTAGGAGAGCTCTTCAACACTGTGAATAACGTTTACAAATTTCCTGATTTTATGATCATAAAAATTTTGTTTACAGAACAGTATATTATTAATAAATACATTACTATAGAAAAGTCAACAGAATAAAAGTTATAAAACATATTTTCTGGATAAACATAAGAAAGTTCCTAATCCCTATATAGATATATTATAATAATAAATATACAATTAAAAATAATAATAAGTAGTTAAGAAGTAACAGATTAAATGCGTAAAAAAAATAATGAAAGTGAAGAAAGAAATAGAGATCTGTCACTTCCTTCCTCTCTCCTGCACATTAAAATAGAAACACGGAATAAAACGACGACGGTTGAAAGCACGAAACCGCCATTGCCACCTCTTTGCCATCGTTCATTGACTGCGCTTTCTGGTAGCTTTCACGAATTTTTGCTTTACTCGCACTCAAAATGCACTTTGCCTTGTTTCATTCTCCGAATGTGTCATGTATTGAACAGTGTGATTTTTTCCTTCCGAAATCAAATAATTGGAATTGATGAATTTAGAGATTAGAATGGTCGATAAAATCGGATACCAGCTGTATAATGCTGCATTTTTATATTTTTTTTCTCCATGCATCTCATGAATGGTTAATACTTTTTCATCATATATGTGGTTGCAATTTTCATTTTGATATTTATTGTACTGCCTTCATTCTATTTCATTTTTCATAGTGTATTGTTCTTCCGTCGCACAATATCGTGAGGTGGATCAAGTGAGTGGTTAGTTTCATTCATCATCATAACACATCATGACTGGTTCTTCTAGCTGGCTTGGATTGAGACGTGAGATTGAAATTGTTCCGTGTTTGCTTCTTCGTTTTAATGGTTATTATTCTTTTCATTTTCCTTTTTTGTTTGGGAGGGCAGGTGGTTCGAAAGGGCGCTGCGCCGTTGTTAGTTTTACTGCTTCTTCAGATAGTATACGAGTGAGTGTCTTCTATGAGCTATCAGTTTTATTTCAATTGTTTTGCTGAGGCTCATAATGCATGCGGTTATTGGTAGGTGTCGTTACTCTCATGTTGAATGCTTCTGTGTTGAGGTCCTTCTGCTGTAAGAAATGAGTGAAAAAATTCCAGAGATGTCAAATCCACAGGATGTTAAGGCCACAGAGATAACAACATCCAGTTCTTTGGAGTCTGCACCAGATAATTCTGAAAGTCTTGCAGCTTCAATATTCTCTACTTCTGGAATCTCTACCTGGGCGAAAAATATTGTGAAATCCCACGATGGATCATCATCCGGAAACTCAGAGATGTCACCTTTGGCAAGGTTAACTAGTGGATTGGGATTCCGCTCGGCTCCCGTATCACCACAGTCAGATGAAAGCTCGGATGGAGCTTTCCCCACTACGCCATCTGGCTTTATTGAAACCATTACAAAAGGACTAGTCGATGCGTCTAACAGCGCCGTGAAGGCTGTGCAGGTCAAGGCTCGTCATGTTGTGTCTCAAAATAAAAGAAGATACCAGGTGCTTTACAATTTTCAGACTCAATGGCTTGTTTTAGTCGCTATTTCTCCTCTTATTTTCATCTATTGGCAATTAATATGCAAATGTGAAACACCGGTCTCGTAATAAGTGTAAGCTTCTATTGTTGATTTATTTAATCATTATTGGACCAAAGTGTGACATGCCTTGAAAAGATGGAAACATAATTGTGGTGTTATAATTGGTAGAGCTCCCATAAGTTGATGTTTTGTACTACCAATCCTTGTCATATGCAGGAAGGAGGCTTTGATTTAGATATGACTTACATAACAGAGAATATTATCGCCATGGGCTTCCCTGCTGGTGATTTGAGCTCTGGCTTTTTTGGCTATGTGGAGGTACAGTATCTGATTATCTGATGTTTGTTGCTGTCATTACTGTTGATTAAAGTTGGTTTTTGAATGAGGATTGTGATTCAGGGGCTATACAGGAATCACATGGAAGAAGTAATCCAATTCTTTGAAACTTATCACAAGGTAATGGATTCGGACACAATCTAACTAATTCAACTTTTACCATGATAAACACACGACATCTTGTTGTATAAGCCCAGTCCTGAATATATTGGCGCATTGCAGCTCATACTAAGTTTTTGTCATTTTTCTAGATATAATATGATTACTTGTTCACTTTAGATGAACTTCTATCATGCAGGACAAGTACAAAGTGTACAACCTTTGTTCTGAAAGATTATATGATGCATCGTTGTTTGAAGGAAAGGTTCGTTATCCTCTATTCGGTGTCTTGTTGATTGTGCCAAGTTAAGTGTTTAGATTAAAATAAAAGTGCCTTGTTCTTTTGAATCTTATAGCTAGTGTTATAGACTTTTTCTTCTTCATCTTCTATTATTATTAGAACGAGCAGTTAACTGTTTATGGTGGAAGGTTTGCATCAGTCCTTGTAATTGTTCATTTGTTCCGCATTCCCCATTTTTTCTTTCTTACTTCTGTAAATTCTTTCTGATGAATATGTGTATTGTGGGGGTCCCGTGAGGCTCGTATTATCAAATAATTACCTCTTGCATTGTTTGGGAAATTGCTAAAAGCAGTCATTTGTCGAACTGTTTATTACAAAAAGTAGACTTTATCCTCATTTAGGTGAAATAAGGATTTTAAGATTGGAGCTTATGAATTTATCAAATTTCTCTTTTATCAATAGGTCTTCACTAGATGAGATCTTTACACTTTGTTGAGCCCAGAATTCTAATTACTGAACATAAAGTTGTAATGTTGTTTGGCTACACATAGGTTGACAGTGTTATGTATTCCTAATTTAGGAGTCTTGATTTACTATAGTGTACTGATGTGGACCATTTTCTCTAAATTAGCTAAATTTTGCCCACCAGGTAAATATCTGAATTCTGATGTACCGCTAAGCTTTCTTATATCTTTTTCGTTTCTTATTTCTACAGGTGGCTACTTTTCCATTTGATGACCATAACTGCCCTCCTATTCAGCTCATAATTTCGTTTTGCCAAAGTGCTTATTCATGGTTGAAAGAAGATATCGAAAATGTCGTGGTAGTGCATTGTAAAGCTGGAATGGCTCGGACAGGGTTGATGATTTCTAGTCTACTTTTATATCTGAAGGTAAAGCTCGTCCTGGTTTTATCTTGTATGCTCAATGTGTTGTTAGCACCTATATGATTCTACGACTACAATCTAATCGTATCATGGTTATTCTTCAGTTCTTTCCCACTGCTGAGGAATCGATCGATTATTTCAATCAAAAGAGATGTATTGATGGAAAAGGACTTGTTCTACCAAGTCAAATTGTTAGTTCAGTGCTTCATAAGTCGCTGAAACTTTTTTTGTTTCATTATTTCACACCTTCTTAAAGCTAATCTCTTATTGTAGAGATATGTCAAGTACTTTGAACGCATTTTGGCATATTTCAATGGAGAAAACCAGCCTAGTCGTAGGTATGTATTTATATGATTTGTGTTTTGAATAGTATTTCAGCTCTCTGGTCCAGTAATCTTGATGTTCTGACAACCATCATTTGGTCTAGTAATATCATAATGAAAACTATTGTAGTATGCCCAGAGAGATGATGAAGCATGTCTGTGGCTTCTAGATATTGTATTCTTGAAGTCATGAATTACATAAATGCAGGTGCATCCTTAGAGGCTTTCGGCTGCATAAATGCCCATACTGGATCAAGCCTTCCATCACTGTCTCTGATCATAATGGTGATCACTTCCCCCTAACCCTTGTTCGCGCCATTAATATAAGTTTATCTCAGTTGGTTTATGTAACTCTGTAATCTTTCTTTGACTATATTTGGTGTGTAAAACCTGCAGTTTTGACTGACCTTTTGCGTGTTCTGTTCTGTAGGGGTGCTCTTTTCAACCAAAAAGCATCCGAGAACCAATAATTTGTCGGTCTGTTATCTTTCTTGAAATCAGTGTTAGCCGATAAACTATATACTACTTATAAGTATTAATGTGGTGCTTAAGTAGCTCTATGATTTGTTATACTTAATTCAGAACCCTGTTATGCTAAAATATTGGAATCAACTATGGTGATCCTCGCCTCCCCTATCAGCTGCCTATTCTGTTGGGTATTTGAACCGCCTCAAATACCGCCCCCAGGATTTGCCCATGAGGTAATTACGAAGCAACACGAATATAATATTGACGATAGTAACAACACAAGGATTTAACGTGGAAACTCCTTCACCGGAGAAAAACCACGGGGACCCGAGCAAAATTCACTATGTACAAAACTCGTACAATTACATAATTCTCACTCGACCCGACGACCCCGACAGATCTTTTTCACTCTCACCACTCCCTAATCTACACTCTCCCGGTGTATAAAATACTACATTGTATAATTAGAGAGAAAAGAAAAGAACTCTGAAGGGATACATTTCACTACTGAGGACCTTTGCTATTTATAGGCAAAGAATTTGGAGAAGCCGTCAAAGGAATAGTTGGAGCCGTGAAATGAATAGTTGGAGCCGTGAAAGGAATAGTTGGAGAAGTCGTCAAAGGAATAGTTGGAGAAGCCGTCAAAGGAATAGTTGTCAAAGTTGGCGGCTGGAAATTTCACACACAACAATCTCCCCCTCCAGCCCCAACTTTACTTAATTATTTCTTCTCTTGCTAAAAGAGGAACACGATTTATCGCTCGCCATGATCATTCCTTGAAACGACTTTACATGAAGGGGCGAACGCTCCCCCTTTCTCAAAACTTCTCTTTCTCCGTAATCCCCTGAAGAAAGGCAAACAAACGTGGAGATATACAAAACCTCCGTATACCCAATCTTTCTTCGAATAACCCTGAAGAAAGGCAAACGATCATGGAAATATCTCTTATTTCCGTATACCCGATCTTTCTTCGAATAACCCTGAAGAAAGGAACACAAACACTTATCTCTTTCTCCGAAAACCCATCGAGAAAAGAAACACATTCGTGGAGATATAATTATTCTCCGTACACCATCATCCCCTTTTCTCTACTCAACCACGAGAATGGAAACGTCACTGTTTTGTTCTCTTTCTCCGACATCGCTATGGAGAAAGGTATACCCTCCGTAGGTTGAATCCTTGTGTAACCCGACCAAATCGACTTCTCTCCGACTTGAACACGCCACAAGTCATATTTGATTTTTCCGTCAAAATTTTCCATATCCGTACCCTTGCTTCCTGACATTACTCCGGTGAGTTGGTGAATTTTCTGAGAATAGTACAAAGTAAACCCCCGGAAAGAGATAGCTCGTCTTTCCTGATAGAGTTTCAAGGTTCCCAGGTAATTGGTGGGGTCACAACGGTCTCGCTTAATAACCAATTACCTTTGACAGAACCGCCTTTACAGTACGTATTCATATTACACCACACCACAACTCCACCCCAGCAGTAACTCCACCTCCGGCAGAACCCGGGCTCTGATACCACTTGTTGGGTATTTGAACCGCCTCAAATACCGCCCCCAGGATTTGCCCATGAGGTAATTACGAAGCAACACGAATATAATATTGACGATAGTAACAACACAAGGATTTAACGTGGAAACTCCTTCACCGGAGAAAAACCACGGGGACCCGAGCAAAATTCACTATGTACAAAACTCGTACAATTACATAATTCTCACTCGACCCGACGACCCCGACAGATCTTTTTCACTCTCACCACTCCCTAATCTACACTCTCCCGGTGTATAAAATACTACATTGTATAATTAGAGAGAAAAGAAAAGAACTCTGAAGGGATACATTTCACTACTGAGGACCTTTGCTATTTATAGGCAAAGAATTTGGAGAAGTCGTCAAAGGAATAGTTGGAGCCGTGAAATGAATAGTTGGAGCCGTGAAAGGAATAGTTGGAGAAGTCGTCAAAGGAATAGTTAGAGAAGCCGTCAAAGGAATAGTTGTCAAAGTTGGCGGCTGGAAATTTCACACACAACATATTCTTCAACTTACAAGACAGAAATTTCCAAAGAATTCACGATATGTACTATAAGTTGACATTTGATTTTGTTTTAACAATTTTATCAATCATTTGATCTTTTCAAAGATGCAGGCATATTGATAATTGCATGTCCTTCATGACTATGATAACATAAAAACATGTTTCATCAAATCATCAACAATCTATCTCTTATTGGAAGAAGTTCTCAAATTACACCTCTTGCTTTAGGACTCTCTTTCTGGTAATTGACGTAATTTATATTGCTTTGAATCAATCGTTACTTTATGATCTTCTTTTGCAGCCTGAAGATTGTTGGTTTAGCGCACCCAAGAAAGGAGTAACTGTATTTGCACTTCCTGGGGAGCCTGGCCTGACAGAGATAGCTGGAGATTTCAAAATTCATTTTCATGATCATCTAGGAGACTTCTATTGGTATAAATAACCATTGGCACTTAATTTTTTTTGGGTGCATTAGTAACTCCATTTGTCGCAAGAGCCATCCTTAGAATGGGGAGAGATTATGGGTTTCTAATGGTTGCATTCCTTGGACTTACTTTTTGCTTCTATTCGCAGCTGGTTGAACACGACCATGATTGAAAATCGTAAAGTTCTGAGCACAAGTGATCTTGATGGTTTCGACAAGGTAAACTTAATATCACTTCAGTTCATGTAAAGCCGATAAGGCCTTGGTTTTTGATGAAGTTAGGTCCCAGTTTCTGGCCATGGATGAAAGTCTTATTCATCAAGATGTCTTGATCTTTTTTGTTTACATTTTTCATGTGTCAACTAGCTATATAACGATTTGTCCCAATATCTTCCCATGTAGACTGAGATGGCACATCCTCTCTTCTTGAGGATGTCTTCTCCAAACAGCCAATTTAAGAATGGGATAATACACCTACGCCCTCTAAAGTTTGGTCTAATTACAGACTTCCCTAATGGCTTGAAAAAGTACAGACTTTAATGGTCCGAGAAATTATATAGACTCTTCGTCGAGCTTTAATTTTAGTAAAATAATAGAGGGGGTTTATCAGAAACATTTTATAAACTCAATAGAAGAACCTGTAACTTTTCAAATTTGAAGGGCAAATTCTGAGGGTGGCTACCTGTAATGTCTTTTTGATCTTCAAAGGGTGTTTATTATACTCCATAATTTATATTGAATAACTGCATATGATTAATTGTGATTCACTATAGAGAAAACTGCTATCCCCTGGCTTCCAAGTTGAAGTCGTGCTTGTGGACTGTGATCCAGCTTCAGATTCAGCGAGGCCTCCATCAGGAAATTCTACTTGTGAATTAGAAAAGGCATCAAGACCCAATGTCCGTCCGGTTGATGAACGTGTAGCCGCAAAGGGCCAAAGCAAAGATAAGGACGACGAGTTATCTGACAATGAGACTGATGAAAACGGGGTTTCAAGACCCAGGCCCACTGATGCAACTATAAATGCAGAAGACGGTATATCCAATATCAGTTCAAGTCAAATTGCGAACTTGGCGCATAAAGCAGAGCAAGTCTCTTCAGGAACTTCAGCTTCTACTCATGGAGAGCCAAACAAGGAAACTTTCTCAGGCCACCACGCCTCTGGAGCGGTGGGTGAGGTGAGTGAGTTCAAGGCAATGGCTGCAGATGCATCAGTTTTTTCATTCGGAGATGATGAAGATTATGAAAGCGAGTAAGGTATGGACACTAAAAGGTTCAGCATCTTTCTGTGTAGATGCTTGTGAATATTAATAAGTGCATCCCGTTAGTTTTATTTAAATTCATTGATTTGATTGTTAGTTGTTCTCTGCCTGGATATGTAGAGTTTAACAACGGCTAATAGTCAGCTATTTACTGGCTTCATCAATTTGATGTTGTTGAAGAATGTAGCATTGTGGCTTTTCAGATACCCGATTTGGTAAGATAGTCTAATTTTGACATTAAGCCTAATGAAGTTAGATTGTCTCAACCATGTACAGGTCATGTCTTTTGATATTGACATTTGGTTATGTTGCAACTTGGTCAAGTCCTTTTTTATAAGTCTTTACATAATTGAAACCTACTTGAACATTAATGTTACTACTATAAAAATCAACGCAATGATGCTAGCATCCCAGCTTTTTGGTCTTTTTCCCTTTGTGTTGATAGGTGCTTATTGTATCAATCTTAATAGTTGTTTAACTTTGCATGGTGCATTCATTCTTAGGTCTGGCCAACATTTTTCCGTGCAATATCATTATGTACAAGTTTTAGACATCCAACTAGAACGGATAATTGGATGGATTCTTCTGCCTCCGCAACGAGGCAACATCCTGAACACCATCAAATAGAATCATCAAAGTCAAACCATGCATGGTTGAAAAAGGTTCACATAAGTTATCCTTATTTCATACAAATTTGTATGAAATTAATGGAAAAGAGGAAGAACAGATGCAACAAGCTTTTGAGTTGATGGTGAAAACTCTTGGAATTAACTCTTTGTCAAACCATGAGGACGAAATATGCAGAAATGCCTCTAGTTATATTCTCGTAATGGAATCCTATTTTTTGGGCCTCTTGTTCTGCCGCTTTGGTAAACGACGTTGTCCTCAATGTTAAATAGATAACTATAACTAGCTAACAAAGGGATTAAGCTTCTGCAAGTTCACTTTTGTTCGAGAAATTTGGGAGCAAACCTTCCGCATACATAGTCATTTTTGTGGCTGGTATTGTAACGATAGTAGCCCGACCACAAGAAAATTCGACCATTGTTTTTGGACAAGCTGTTGTAGTTTGGGATCGTAAAGTAACATCGGCATTAATGATATGCACTTGTTGTATCATCAAGTAGGTAATCAACAACGATGTATTGAAGATATTAATACAATATTCTTTTCTCTTGGCCTTCTTCGGATGGATATTTTGAAGCAAACTAATGCAATTTGATCAATAGTCGACCATAATGCAAGTAATCTATGAGAGCGAAAAGCCGTAATTGATATTAACCTGCAAACCCCACTTCTAAACTATCATTGAGCAAAGATTTCACAATGGTGGCACCCTTGTAAAAGAATTTTGGGCTAATGACTAACACATACAGTTTCTAGGTGTTTGTGTTTAAAGTCTGATGTATAAATTGAACGTCAACGCTAAAACAACACATTTTTGATGTGATTGGAGCCCGATTAATGCTCATACCCTAGAGTATGTGATTGCGTAGAGTACTGCAATAGAGAACTCTAAATTCTTGTTGCAGTTTAATCTCACATACTTCGTACGTGATAGAAATAGGTACACAACTAAATACGAAAATATACCTAGATACAATAATGGGGGCCTATTTTTTGTGTGAACTTGATGCACCATCGGGGTTAGGAATAGCCAGGGGAATTTAAAAGAACGACACTCATATTTATGGATCGATTATCAAGAAAGTGCTATCAAAAGCAGCCACTTTAAAAGAGAAAAGATGTCTTGTAATCTTGAAGTCTAAGGAGAGAAATAGAAAAAACAACGAGTAGCATCTCCCTTGCATGTTGGGGCTACTTTGTCCACCAACATACTGGTACCAAGTTTCGTCCCCTTACTTTTGACGCTTCAATGTTTTGAGGAAATACCCATGTGAAGTTGTGTCTGTTCAAAATGCCCACATGCAGAAAGTTAGTACTCCTTTCAAAGCAATGTTCGAAAAGAGATGGTTAACATCACATCTCATTTAAAATGTGACCAATATATACGTCGTCCATCATGCTTGCTCAGTTGCTCTATTGCATTTAGTAACAAACACAACTCTTTGGGTGTCTGGAACTCCAATAGGATTACAAAGTAAATTTCTTACAGTAATATATTTCACAAGACTTTTGTTTTATCAAATTGTATGAGTGTCTACTGTCTAACCACATTTGCCTTGCAAGAATTTTCAAAAAATGCACCTTACTGAGTACAACTCCCATCAAATGTATTTTGCCAAAAAAGCTTTAGCCCACATAGCATTGTTTTTATCATCATGGGAATATTTGCATCATATGTGGATGAAAGAATTGCAGTCCATTTTAGTTTTCCAAATGTATCGAAATCCTGATGCAAAATACCTTCATCTACTTAAATGCGAGAAACTATTACTATTATAAGTTGGTGCAGACTCTGAGTAGGTGGATTCAGTAGTGCACTAGTGAGTCTAATGGATCAAATTCGCGTTGACACACATCAAAATGAGCCATCATCAATTGGTTATAGATGATGGCCTGGGACAACTACAGAAGACTGAATTTTATTGTAGTCAAGTAGTGTTGGAGAAGAAAACCAAATTTTGTTCCATAATATAAAGACCCGCCACAAGTTTTTCATTCCTGATGGTGAAGTTGGCGAAATGAAACCACCAGTGCTGGTATCAAATTAACGAAAAAGAGGAAACACCAAATATAACACAACTTTGAGTTAGTCCTAATAAAACACATAGAATCAACTCTTTATGAATACTTGCATTTGAACAAATACGGAAAAAAGACCTCTACTTCATTTCCCGGAACGCCTATTAGTATGAACCTCTTTTATTTACTAGAACAATCAAGCGATGTGGCCAATTCACAACTCACGAATAATATATCATATTATCATGAAAGTTGGGTTTTGAAATCTCAGATCATTGAATCATGAGCCTCAACTGTAAGTTCGTAACGCATATATCGGTGAAATTATCACACGTAAACCGTATACATCATGTTAAACTATCAAGATTTAATAGAGATAAGATAGTGGAAGCGTACTGGATTCCATATCGATTGATTGAATTGTGTGGTTAGTCTTCCAAATCAGCACAAGCCCCAATGGAGAGTTCCTCAAGTTCTCTCTTGCTCTATCTATTGACGGGATATAGAAAAGAATGTGACTTGTGCGACTTGTGGACCAAGACCACCTTTACTAAGACATAATGCCCTAGCTTTGTAACTTGGGCTTCAGTCCATCATTGTAAGTCCCAAATTAACCGTAAACTTAGATCACTTTTAGTTGGACTATAATTTACGATTTACTGCATTTCATGATTATTTGCATATAAGTCCAACGTTGGATTAACGATCCAACATTATTGGATTTATGATCCAACAATCTCCCACTTGGACTATATGCACAACCTTATAATTATGATTTGCAAGAATAACTGGATTGCGCAACTTTACTATCATCACTTAATGTATCTATAACCAATCCCGCCCATCAATCATACCAACATATGATTGAAGGGGTCTTTGTCTCTATGAATTGTGACTCGACCCAACAACAGTCACATATGCCAATACAATTGAACGACATGGATCATGATGTGGATGTGTAGTATGGAAACTTCATGTAACGTGATCTTAACATGTCTGTTTTCAACTGTTCCACCCTTAACTTTAGTGAGATCAAACTATACCAAAATCAGAGTATGATCAACAAAATAACTTTATTTCTGCAGAAAATAACTTCCAAAATCCTTAAACTGTAACAACTAAAAAATGTCTATGATAAGAAAAGCAAATAAATTACAAACTCCCACTAAGACCAAATATCCTCTACTGATATAACACCCATACGAGCAGTGTGCTCATGAAACACTTTGGGTGGTAGTCCCTTAGTTAGCGGATCCGAAATCATGGAGTTTGTGCTAATGTGCTCGATAGACAACTAATTACTCTGAACTCTTTCTTTAACAACGAGGAACTTGATGTCTATGTGCTTCGACTTTGTCGAGCTCCTGTTGTTGTTGGAATATAGAACCGCATATTTATTGTCACAAAATAATTTAAGAGGTCTTGCAACACTCTCCACTATTCGCAGTCCTGTGACAAAGTTTCGCAGCCATACCCCGTGATTGGAGGCTTCGTAGCATGCAACGAATTCCGCTGCCATGGTAGATGATGCTATAGTGGCTTTCTTTGATTGGCCAACAATATATATTTGAAAATTAATTAATTTATCTATTTTTAATTGGAGTTTAATTTGATAAAATTCCAAATTAAAAATAAAATTAATCAATTTAATTTTTACTAATTATTTGGACACTTATCGATACTTAATTGGATGACAAAAAATTAATTTGTCTACAACGTTTATTACATTACATTGCACAATTTATTTTGTGTAAGCGTTTATTTTTAGAAAGTATAACTTTATTTGAAATATGTTAAGTAAAAAACAAAAGAATTTGTTATATTATTTTTTTTGTTTTTCTTTAATTATTTTTATTATTAATTTATTACTCTTAAAAACGCAAGAATTTAAAAGTATAGAAGATGTCACGTAAATGAGGAAAGAGAGAAATCGTGAGATTTGTTTCTAATTAATTGAGTTTAAAATATGATTTTTTTAGAGAAATTTAAGGGATATATAAGTAGAAGTAGTTTATGGAAGCACCTCATGACATGTTTTTGGTTTTTTTTTTTTTTTTTTTACTTTTTTTAAGAGAATGAGAAGCAAAAACAGCAATTGCAAATACTAGATAAATATTTTTTAGTGACTTAAAGCTCATAAACTACTTTTGGAAGCTCTTGCAGACATCCATATGTAAATAGACTTGTAATTACTTTCGGATATAGGACTTGGTACCTCTAAGTTTTATATTTTTTATTCCATAATATCGCATACTAACTAATTATTATAGAGTTACCAATACAAAAGGCGAGATCTTTAATAAAAGATCACTATAAAACATAAGCACCAGGGATCCCCACGGATGAGAGGTGCCCGGTTGTAATGCAGCCACATAAAGCATATACCACTTGCTTCGACATTGTCCTATGGTGAGAGATATATGGCGTCGGATAGTGGCTCCATCGAGTCTGGCGATGTTCGAAAGCTTTCCGGGTGAAGGGTGGGTGAGAAACAGCTTGTTGAATCGGCACATTAAAAATCAAGTAGCTGGCGCAGATGATTGGAGGGTTGTGTTCGCCGCCAGACTTTGGGTGATTTGGAAGAATCGGAACAAGAAGGTGTTTAAAAATCGCATGGATAGCATAAACACTTGCGTGTTTAAGATCAAATTGTTGTGTCAAGATTCGAAGTTGGGAAGGAGAAAATTGGGGCGTACGGATAGGACTCAACCATAGACGAAATCGGAGGACGGATGGGTGAAGCTTAATACAGATGGTGGTGTGATGAGTGTGGAGAATCGTTTCTATGGTGCGGGGGTGTTACGGACCGCGGGTGGGGGCTATATATGGGGCTTTAGAATTGACTTGACATCGCCGAGTGTTGACAAGGCGGAGCTTGAAGCAATAAAAAATAGACTCATTTTGGCATGGGAGCGGAGGTACCAACGACTCATTCTAGAGACGGATTCTCTTGTGGCATATATCAGCGCATTACCGCGGAGACGGACAACACACATCTTAATAGGGACTTGGTGCAAGAATGTCGGACTCTCCTAAGGTTACCATGGGAAGTTCGGGTGAAGTGGATACCGAGAGAAGCTAACAAAGTTGCGGATCAGTTTGGACGAGTTGACGCAGATGGTAGTAGTAGGGATTTCTTTTGGGAGGCTCCTCCTACACACGTTATTAGCTTGTATAAGAAAAACATGGTCTAACGACCCTTTATGATTACATTGCTTATCAAAAAAAAATGCTTTTTACTATTAGCTACGCGTTTACAGTTTTATTTCATTTAAAGATAGTAATTAGAATAAATAATTTTATCAGTTTGTTTTTAATGGTGGACTCCCTCTTAGGGCTTCTTTAATAACTAGTTGTTATATATATACATGGTTTAATTTAATTATTATAATGAAAATTAAACACATGTTTGTTGCTTTGGTTGATGTATATTTTAACTGACAATAACATCGACTAAATAAATATTAGCAATTAAACGTTATAAAAAGAATAGAATAAAAGTTATGCCTTTTCCTCGTAGATATATGAAAAATTACTAATTAACTTGAAGATACTATATAATATAATTACAAAAATCAACTCCATAAGTAAACAAAAAATAAAATGGTATACAAAAATACTAATATTTATAACGGTTTAACGACTAGTCTACTAGGCTACTAGCACGTTAAATAGAAATTAAGTATGGAAAACCGTGGGCTTTGTACGAAACCGTGACTAACAAAATTGTAGCGATTCCCTTTTGAAAGCAATTCATGTGATCTTTTTTTTTTTCGGGTTAGACAATTTAAACAGCTTGAAAATATTCTTTTGTTTTTTGAAAGCAATATAGTTTATTTATTAAACATATCTGCTAATTTCTTACTAATATAAAACCAAGGAAAATTCAAAAATAAATTGCTACTAGAAATTGAACGAGTTTTCTTCGAATGAATATATATTAGTATACGCCGTACGCGTTACGGATGAAATTTTTTATTTACGCGTTCACGGATTAATCTTTCTTCTCTTGAATTAACTATTAAGTAACAGAAAGACCCTGGAAAGGGTCTCAAGCTCAGTCAACTCTTATCAAATTGCAAATTCAACTTTTCTTTTCTCTCTTATATATATAAAGCAACTACATTTTTTTATGAAATAAATAATACAAAGTTGAAGTATTTTTTGTGAAGAAAAAAAGAAAGAAAACGCTGCTACCCTATTAGCTTATTTTTCGAAAAAAAAACATCATCATCTGTTTATGTATTCTTCTTCAATGTCAATTTCTGGCATTCAAGGCCAGCTTCTCGAGATCACTGGTAATTTTTCTTATAAATTTTGTATTTTAATTTAATCTCGTTTTGTTGTTGGAATTCATACTGAAAAATTGAATTGATTCGTGGTTTTGGATCTAAAGTTGTTGGGTGTAACAAATTGAAAGACACGGAATGGATTTCAAGGCAAGATCCCTACGTTTGTGTCGAGTATTCTAGTACCAAATACCGTACGCGTACTTGTACAGGTACCTACTTTTCCGTTCATATGCAGAATACCCTAATTTTGTTGATTTTTATTAATTTTGTGCGGTGTAATTTGTGAAGATGGCGGGAAGAACCCTACTTTTCAAGAGAAATTTGTGTTCAATTTGATCGAAGGGCTGAGGGAGCTCACTGTTGTGGTTTGGAACAGCAATACTCTCACTTACGATGATTTCATTGGCACCGGAAAGTAAGCAATGTCTTAATCTCTTTGATTGTTGGTGATGGATCTCTTTTACTGTTTGTTCTTATTGAATGTCAGAGTTTTAAGTTTCTTGAATTTGTGTGTGTAGGGTTCAATTGCAGAAGGTTCTATCTCAGGGTTACGACGATAGCCCCTGGCCCATTCAGGATAAAAGAGGAAGGTATAATTTCTTCAAACCCAAGCTGATCATTAGTTACGTTATCAGCATTAAGTCGTATGATCAATTGATGTGTATGGTGTTTTCCGTTTAACAATGTAACTTGTTACGGAAGCTCTAGTCTTTTTTTGGTTGAGTGAATAGCTCGTTATCTATAAATATAATCATGAACGACTCGATGCTTTGTTTTCTGAATAATTATGCATTTTATGGCAGCCTTTGTAAAGCTTATATGGTGGTAAGTTGGTATTATCATATACGTCTTAGCTGCCCCTTCTCATGGAAACTTTCTTGTTGGCCTTCTTTCCTGTAGCATTCCCTGGATTGCGTCTTGTGTCTAATTTTTTCTTACTCGTCAACTTTTGACCTTAGTAGCGCATGAGCTATCTGTATTACAAAATAGCTGAGTCCACCTCCAAGGCTGTTACTATGTCCTGTAGCCGGGTTTGTGTTTTTTGAATCTGTAGACTGGTATTAGAATCTCATTTAATTGGCATGGGAGTAAAAGGTATTTTTTGTGCACATACCGTAAGGGTTAGCTGGCCAAGAGTTTCATATTACGTACTTCGGGATAACTAAGTACTCATGCATGTAGGTGATCCGTGGCATTAGTAATCTTTTTGTGGCTATACATGTGTAAGTTTGCAAGCGAACTATGTCCTGGCACTGATTCTGCTCGTGATTTTGGTTTGGCTATTGATCTGCAAAGTAATTTTTCTTGGGTCCGACTTCAAAGCATGTTCTTGTAAATCCCTCCTTTTGCCAGTCGTAAGCATAGCTGTGCACTGGATGGCACAACAAAGTGTACTAACATCATTTAACTGATTGTAAAGATGCGTGTTATACATTTTGAATAAATGGTAAGTTACAATTCTAGAGTAGAAGCAATTGGCGGAAAGTAGTAGTCAAGATACTTCTTAGTCCCAGCAACGATTGTGGGTGTTTATGCACCTTAATATGGAAATTGCCTTTTGCACTTGATATTTATTGCCTTATTGGTTTTGAAGACCTGCCATGTATGAATTTTAACAAAATCTTGAGGAAATCCGAGATTGGACTTCTTTATATAAGTTGCTTTTTGGTACTTAATCTATGAACCTCAATATATGTGGATTAAATTGTCAGCTTTACTTTAGAATCAACAAAATTAATACTTTTTGTACATGTATATTTCAGCTCTGACGCAATTGCTGTTATTATCTGAGTAATCAATACTTTTTCTCAGATATTTTTTTCTTTTCTTTTTGAAAAGATAAATGTGGTTTACTTACCATTACACTGAAATACAATAGATTGGTTGATGTTGTGTGAATTTTAGTTCTTTGTATCATTACTATTTCTGTGGGTTTATTTGTCTATACAGCTATATATGTTTTCAGTTATCTCATGCGTATTTACGTTCTATTCAATGGCTATAATTAGCTTAGGCCGTGAGAATGTGGTAGTTGAAAATCGGTGTCTGATGTATGGTCTTGGCTCCATAATGTTTCGAAGAACAATCCCCACACCCCTGGCTTCAATCAGCTAACAAATTCTTTCCTTTTATAGACATGCTGGAGAGGTTCGGCTAATAATGCACTATTCTGCTGCCAATGTAAGCTTAATACCCCTGTTCTTTATCTCAATCCCTTACCTCTTGGATAATAAATTCTGTTATATTACTTTCTGTAAGAGTTTTAGTACTATATACGACAATTTGAAGCTTACAAACTGTTTTTGCTTATTTCAGAAGCCTGGAAAAACCCACGCCCCATCTGCTCCATTTGCCCCATCACCATATGCAGGTGGACCTACACCTCATGCGCCACTCTACTCCGCACCTCCACCATCCGTTTCTTATCCTCCAGTAAACTATACATCACCACCAGCCGGCTATCCTTCATACCCACCTCACTCAGCAGGATACCCACCAGCACCCTATCATCAACCACCCACTTATCCTCCTACTTACCCTCCATCATCAGCATATCCTCCCCAGTCCGCATATCCGCCACCACCCCAGAATCCATCCTATTATCCTCCAGGTAAGGAGTTCTCTCATGCATGAGATGTTTTTGGAAGTGATAATTATTCCATTATAAAGTTCAAATTGCTATGATGTATTCGAAAATACTGACATTATGTTCATTCCTTTATGGTAGGTTCATATCCTCAAAATCCTCCTTACCCTCGGCCACCATATTGAGACAAGCTTTCATGATGTTCTGGAGAAAGAACCTGTGTTCGTCGATTATGTACTATACTTAGGTTTAGTATATGCCCTCCTTCTGTAGTTCATTTTCTTCGAATCTGCAGTTTATGGCGACTGGTATGTTTGTGTTGCCTGTCAAATTAAGACAATGTAAAAAGAAAGTAGGAGCATTTTTTCGCATTCTTTGGTTGGTGACATTGTTCAGGTTTTCTTTGTGTTGGAAAAGAATGATTTATGAGTCTTCATGTCGTGGTGAATATGTCACAATTAGGATGGATAGTAGCATTTGTAAGTGGATTAGACCATTCAACTATTCTGGGTTTTGTCGTTCGACTGTCTGATAGATTTTATTTTTTATTTGGTCAAATATCATCGGATTTAACAATAGCACAACTGTGTTTCTTTTGTTACTGAGGAGAGAGAAGAAAAAAGAAAATGAAGAAGAGAATAGTGTTTAAACCCCTTGAGGACTTAAACCCATTGAGTCCATAACCAGACAGTTCTGAATGAAGTCCATTACTTCATTGGGTTTCACCCTCAACTCTTTTTAGTTGGGTATATAATGATCGAAAAGTGTAAGCTTCAATAGAATAAACGGAACGCCCAACTATTTAAACAAAAAATTTCGTACTTCATCCATCAAAACATTAACGGAACAGTGATACTTAAAATAAAGGAAAGAAAAAGTAATCTAATTTGGTGTTCACGGAAAAATAATTTTGCCACATTCAAGTCTCCGATGCCTGGTGGTTATGGTTACTGAAATTTAATAAAATAGTATAACAGTCTTAGCATAAATTGACTTAATGTTTGATTTGGCACTCTGAAAGCATAACATTATCAGTTCGCATGATGGACATAGAGAGAGGTTTCAACTTTCAACCTACAAGGTCAGACTAAATATTTAAGTCAATCTATCTTACTTTTATGTAATCATTAATGTAAACCAACTTTCTCACTTTATAAGGTTCATTAGCTACCTTGCAAACGGTCAGACGTGATATGGTTCGTGCATAAATTATTTCACAAAAGCACAACGAAACTCTTGTTCAGTCTGTAACAAATTGGCCGAAGCTAGCCGATTTCTTAGTTGTATGGTATTCAAGTTCGTAGCAAATCGAGAAATTTGTATTTGGCTCCTATTTAACCTAGAGAAACGCCAATCAAGATCTAATATGTCGAGATCTAATTATCCAAGGAATTTCTTACGAAGTAGAAGATGTGTCGTTTCTCAGGCAAATGATGCATGACATGAGAGCACAAATGCAGGCTATATATGTGTCAGGGCACAACGTATCACCACTCTACCACATTCTCGATTATGCAACATGGAGCACATTACGTGCCTATGTTCGATGTCCAAGGATAACTAGATAAATATACCCATCACGGCCTATTGCTAATTTATTAGATGGTTTTATTTTTTGATTAGTTGAACATTATTAGTGTCGTATGTTAATATGAACATTATGACTATGTTGATTTACTACATATGTTACTTATTACTATTATGCCTATATTATGTAATTTAAAAGTAATTAAAGACACGCTCCTAAGCTTCTAAATATTAACTATTGCTCTTGTTTGATTCAAATCAACCTCAACTAATTTGAGTAAAGTCATTTAAACAGTAGTTGGAAAATGGAGATATTAAATTAAGAAGTGTTAAATTTGCTAACAGTGACTCTTTGTTCAGTTTAAAATATTATGACTTATGGGCTTATATATATATATATATATATATATATATATATATATATATATATAAGTGCACAACCACGATCTAGTTAGAAATATTTTATAGCATTTTGTGCTATTTTACTGGAGTTCGCTTAAGTTTTTAATGTAGAATAATAGGCGTTGGATCTTGAGAAAAAAGTTCTATAAGAAATTCGTAAGACCTACAGGCTGCTACACGGTTCTCGCGGGACAACGCTTGTGTTTTTGATTTATTTTGGTAAATTAAAATTGTGCATTTTAAAGTGTTATAATTTAGCTTGTCTTTTATTTTTTCTAAGGTCTGGGAATTAGGAACGTTGATTTTGGGAGTATGATACGGCCGGGTTTTCTTATAGGCGGATAGCGGTATTATGATTTATGAGTTATGTGCTTATAGTAATTGAATTATTACTGTAAATCATCGTGGACCGCTTTTTACTTTTTCCGATAATTATGCAACGTCTGTTGATGTTATAATGCAGGTGGTTATTGGTTAATTAATGATTAAACATGGATTACAACTGTAATAAAAGAGTAATGATAAATTCTTTTTCATGTTTAGTTGGGTTGAGTTGGCATCCTTAATACGGACGCAATAAACACCTCCAAGAAAATCAAGAAAACAATGATGTGTTTGGATTGAGATGAGAACTAAAGTGAGCATATCAATAGGTAGAGGAAAAAATTAATATTGGAAAAAGCTAATCGGAAAAGATCCATCTTAATTCTTAAGCCAGTTTTCCTCGCCTAAAATGGGGGTGGGATAATAAACATATTATTTGTTAGATGCAATGATGCAAGAAACTAATGATTCTTTTTTTCTTGGTTGATATGAAATTTGTCTTAGAAAAACTCTAAACACGCTATATGGTATAGAAATTTTTTTCCAAGCTTTCAGAATTCCAACAAGTAGTCTAACTTTAAGCTCCCACGGATGGCCTTAACAAATAAACGTAGATTATTTGGGTCTAGATTCTTGAGACATTTGAAAATTTAATCACAATTAAAAGAATCTTTGCACAAACAAGACAAAAAATTTATTAGTACAAAAATTAAATAATTAATCACCACGATTAAGAAAGTTGTACTATATGTCGGGATCTATCGGAATCGTGTGTGGTTGAATAAGACAAATAATAAAAAAAAATTATCCAATGGTTTATTATTGTTAGTACTGAAAGAGGAGAGACAAGATGGATTTAGAGATGACTTCTATTTGGGGTAAGATAAAGAGAAAATTAAATAGGAGCAATAGGTGAAGAAAAAAGCTTCCTCGCTCCTTTTGGGCCAAGCATACACTATACTATAGGCAGAGCAACTCTACATGCTGCATTCTGCTGTAAATAAATCATGTCCTAGGCATATGATAACATTGAGGTCCCAATTTTTATTTAGAGGCAATAGTATTAGTAAATAACTCATCTGATGGTTGAACAGATATATTATCACATGAGTAATAATATAAAAAAAAGCAGCAAATACCACATTTTAATTTAAAGGAAATCAGTTCGCCCCCACAAAATCTCATGTATTTTTACTCGTGATAACTGATCAAAAAATAAAAAATAAGGCTATGGTTATTTTACGAAATCGGTGCAATCCATAAATCACGTTTGAGACCCTAAGTCAAGGGACTATTTTTCAATGCATTTTTATACAAATCACACTTCGTTTTGTGCAAAGGAATTGTACTCTTATATATATATATATATATATATATATATATATATGGAGTTATCTCACCATGCACAAAAATACACAAAAGGGTATATACTGGTCACTTTTTTGCTGTCTCACGGATATATATAGCTAAAGCGTAAAGCCCATTATTTATGCCACTCCAAAAGTACTTACTTAGATTAGGTATATGGTAAATATATTGGTCATATTAGTTTTATTCAGTAAAAATATGTGACTATATATATTTGTAAATACTAAATACTAAATACCAACATGATATCGGCAATGCATGATATCTCATGCTGCTATGTTATTAACCTCACTCATCCAAAACTTTGAAGTAGATGGAAAATGGAAAATTTCACGTCTTCACTTATATAGGATCAGGTTAACAATTTTATTGAGGCGTTTCACACCATCACGGTGAATTATAAGGGACACGTGGCGCAAAAGTACATAAGGCATGAAGCTTTTGTTTAAAAATTAAAATTCAAAAATCTTTTGTCAATATTATTGTTTCATTGAGACTATAGTTTCTATTAAGCAGTGATCCTAAGGACAATTTTGTCTACATTGCTCAAATAGCAATACCGTACAAATTATTTTTTTACATTATATATATGTATATATTGCCATTAATTATTACTGTAAAGTAGTCAAGTGAATAATTTTAACCTTTTTATAAAGATTAAAAAAGGCCTATTTACCTAGCATGAAATGAGATTGTATGCTGAAAAGAAAACATCCCTAATTTGGGTAAGTTTTGTTTAGCAAAGATGTTGGAGCAGCATCTCTTAACGTTGCCTCCAAAAAAGGTGCTAAAGGGCGGGACCCACCTTGGTTTATGTGCAGTTAAATTTCTGCATATAACAACAAAATAATAAAAATTGCAGCAGAGATTTGCAAAAGTTAAAAAATAATAATCTTCTCCATATACATAAAGGAAGTTAGTAATAGTACTACAGTACAACAATACCCACACACCACTCTGATAAAATCCCCTCCTCCCCTTTATCTCTTTTCCCATTTGAGAGAGAGAGAGAGAGAGAGAGTGGTATTAGTATTAGTACTTCACCTTTGTCTTTCTCTTCTTTTCTTGTATAATAACATAAAAAAAAAAGCAGCCCCTGTTTTTTTTTTCTTCTCAAAAGCCAATGGATACTGAAAACCAACAAAACCCACAAAAAAGACCGTTTCTTGATGATGATGACGACACCCTTTTCTGTCACGAGCAAGAAAAATGGGGTGATGATATCGAAATCGAAGAAGAAACCAACCTCACAAATGTTTCACTTTTCCCTCTGCTTTTATTTCAACAACAAGATTTGTTGTTGTGGGGTGATGATGATGAACTGCAATCCCTTTTGTTCAAAGAGAAAGAAACCTGTGTAATAACGCTCACTGAGTTTATAAAAAATGACCCTTTTCTCTGTTTAGCAAGAAAAGAAGCCGTACAATGGATTCTAAAACTCGTGGCTTTTTACGGGTTTTCACCCTCGACCGCCATTGTTGCGGTGAACTACCTCGACAGGTTTCTGTGCTGTTCGAGTTTTCAGAAAGATAAGGCGTGGATGATGCAGCTTGTGGCTGTTACTTGTCTCTCATTGGCTGCTAAAGTTGAAGAAACTCGTGTCCCTCTTCTATTGGACCTTCAAGTATGTTCTTTTTCTTGTTCTATTTTGATGGGCTTTTGGTGTTTTATTGTTTATTTTTAGTCATGTGTTGTAGTATTGAATGATAGGTGGAGGGTGCACAGTATGTGTTTGAGGCAAAAACCATACAAAAAATGGAGCTTTTGGTGCTTTCATCACTCAAATGGAGGATGAATCCAGTCACACCATTGTCCTTTATTGATCATATTATCAGAAGGTTTGGATTGAAGAGTGTTCACTGGGAGTTTTTAAGCAGCTGTGAGAATCTCATCTTGTCTGTTATCTCTGGTGAGTGTGTTTTGTTTGTTCAACATTATTACTATATTGCAATAGTTTGTTGTTGTTGTTGTTGTACATTTTGTCAGCTTAAAATAGGATCTTGAATCTATTAATGAATTGATTATATACTGTTTTTGTCTGTTGTTGTGGTGATTGGATACAGATTCAAGATTTATGCATTACCTGCCCTCTGTTATTTGTACTGCCATTATGCTTCATGTTATTCATCAAGTTGATCCTTGCAATGCTATTGACTATGAGAACCAGCTTGTGACTGTGCTCAAAATCAGCAAGGTTTGCATTTCTCATCTGCCAATTATTGTTTTTCATTCTCCTTTTTCTTTTGAGTGAAACTTGTGGCATTGCTTGCCCCCACAATATGTATATGACATTGGCAACAGCAATAAAAGTTTATTCTTTTCTTTTATTTTAAACAGGAGAATTTGAATGATTGCTATGAGTTTATAATAGATGTACTCTCAAACTCTAGTACTAGTTTATATGGCAACACCAGTCTTTCAAAGCGCAAGAATTATCAAAGTGCAAGCAGCTCAAGTGGAGTAATGGATGCAATATACAATTCTGATGGATCAAATGACTCCTGGGGGGTGGAATCATGCATTTCATCTGCTTCACCATCACCACAACAGCCTTTTTACAAGAAAAGCAGAGTTCATGAACAGACAATGAAGTTACCCTCTTTGAGCAGAGTTTTTGTGGATGCAGTTGGTAGCCCACATTAAGATTCTGCCGACTTTAAGTATATTACTTGTCCTGCATTAAATTTGAGAGGTCATGTAAAAAATATTGCAGAGGTCTTTTCTTGATGAAAGATGGAAGGGAATGGAAAAAGGAGTTGGTAGTTTTTGGCAGTAAGAGCTGGCTGGCTATTTAGCATTTACTTACTAGAACAATATAAGTTAAAAAAAGAGAGAGAGAGGAGTTTGGACTTAGTTTCCCTCTTATTTATTTTGTAATGAAAAATCTGCCTCTGTTTAGTCGCTTTCAAAGGATATATTCTCCTAATATTGCTTTATTTGGACATATTCTTTTGTGTTTCATTTTCACTGGCACCATTTCTTAAATCTTGATAATCTTCTTGTAGATATAATAGCTATTTCCCGCTCTTTTCAAAGGTTGGTTACTTCAGATTTTGTTTGCATCTGAAAGGGAAAGTAATTATTAGATCAGTGGACTGGTTAATACAGTATGGAAGCTTATGGGTGGACCGAATATTTAAATTGAAATCTCAGTAAAACTGAGATTCATATTTTATTTAAAGGTTTTTATTTTGTTTTATTGGATGGAGTAGGTTAATATTTAAATCAGATTTTTTATTTTATTTTGGTGTGTGTTTCTTTTTGGTCGAGAGAGTTGAATTAATGATTGTTGTGCAATTGATCAATTGTCTTTTTTTGTGATTGTATTTTGCTAGGTAAAGACAAAAGTCTAATGTTGCATTGTGTCACCCATGTTAAACAGTCAGATGATTTTATCTATCAAAAAAAAAAAAAAACAGTCAGATGATTTTGTTGAGAGGGACCGTAGACGTAGAATGAGTCAGCTAAGATTGTTTCGTGTAATAATGTAAAAAGAAAATGAAAATACATAGAAAAGAAAACTTACATGCATCATGAAAGCATAGCACAAAATAATTAATTCTCTTCTATTATAGTCTATAACCATCATATCCAAGTTTATATTCGTGTTATCAAAAAATTATGTCATAAATGAAACCGATTACGAGATAAAAAAAAATGTGTTTAGTATTCTAACGCTATTTTATAAATTAAATCTCTACCAAAAAAATGTCTCGCCCAATGCTTGTGGTACTCGTGCTAATATTAATATTTTATTTAATTATGCAACATTACAAATTAGCAACTCTATTGTAATTGGTTAATGATTAATTATAGGTAAGAAATTTATAATCATACATATACAGATATCCTATTGGTGTATTTGTGAAAAAAAACAATTCAAGATTTTTAATTATCATTTATATTGTCGCAATTAATCTTATTCCTTAAAAAATAACAAAACATTATAGTCCAGTTCTTTCCTTAATATATAATTTGCTACACCCTTATCAGTTTATAGTTTACATAATGACTCAGTTTAACGTAGTTTTAAATCATTAATAATGCCTATAAATTTCAGGAATAAACGTCTGTTATTTTTTTTAAAAAAAAATTTGGCAGCGAACTACCACATGTTTTTGCCATCTGGCCAAAAATAGTACCTCGTGTGGCAGTGGCAGGTGCGGTACACACGTTTTCTTCTGTGTTCGTTGGTTACAAAATTTTGTACAAACATATTGTAAATTAAATAATAACGCACAAAATTACACGGTACTGTTTCAATTGTTCATGCACCACAGTTCTGCAAAAGGTTTGCACTTTGCATAGTGATCAGTCTAATCTCTATTAACACATACCAATGCACTTTTAAACACTCCCCTTTTAGTCACAAGGTTTTAACTGAGTATACTATTAACAGTCCAGTGAACGTTAGTATTATTTTTTATGTCAAGAGAACACTTTAGTACGAATTCCACAAAGCCAGAAATTAAATGACTAATGAGTATATTACGTGAAATTACAAAGCATAAAATCATTTCAGTTTATAGCCAAAAGAAAAAATAAACGAAGGGAAGATTCTTTTTATAATCAAAATCGACCAAATAAAAATCAAAGTTCCTGTCCGTTTTCAGTTGAAACTAATTAAAAATATATATTTCATGTTTAGTCTGTGAGACATTGAGACAATTCTTTCTCAAAGGTTTACCAAAAATTATACTTATTGAAATGCACATTTTAAACAAAATTAATATCATTGTCACAATTATTAAATTAAATTATCTTATTCCAATTTTTGGGTCTTGGTCAATGCAACGTGGATGGGAGACAAAATGATCACGGCATAGATTCGTCATAAAGATTGAGCCACAACTAAAATCCTCCTTTCGAACTGTTTCTTACTAAAAATTTACCTTTTCAATTTTGAGTGGAATCATGATAACATATACGATACGATTCGACCCACAACATTGCAATTATTGGTAGATAATGAATGATCATTACGATATACGTGGTTCTCGTCAAATAATCAGCTAATTAGAGTTAGAACATAGCTCATATATCAGAATGCCAATTCTTACAACTAATGTTTTTTTATTTTTTCGATTTTTCTTTAATTGAGATATTTGTATTATTATTATTATTATTATTATTATTATTATTATGGTTAACTTTTTAACCTTATGTAGTACATATGTTACTATACCTTTTAACAACAACAACAACCAAGCTTGTATTCCCAATAAATTGGGGTAGACTATATGAACGATAAATGAATCACATCGAGTTGTGAACATAAATCTTTATACGTTTTGGTTGACGAGCATATCTTCATTTAAATCTTTTAGCATACCTTTTAACATATATACATATATTTCCGTCTCTAACATATATATAACTAAACATTTGTTTTATTTGATCATACGTTCACATATAATTTTACGCCTAAACCTCTAGTTTTTTCTTTCTTTTGTATATGTTGGCCATGTCTCATTGCTTTATTTCATAATAATGTATGCGTAACTTATTAAACTACTTTGGAATTTATCTTTGTTTCTCTGCCTCTTTCGACGACACACACAACAATTTAGATGATCATTCTCATAGTAGTGGTAAATAGGTGTGAAACATATACATTGAATTCCTTAAGAATAATTATAATGCACATCTAGAGTGTATATATACAACGAAAAATCGTCGTTCCATCGGTAATAGATACTTGAAAACAAAAGAATTCAAACAAAAGATAATTCTTTGTGAGATCACCGGCGAAATGAAGATCCAATATAATATGTCTTGCTTCAGAGTTCTTAGTCAATTTAACGGTCGGCAAATCAAGTTTCCGTTTATAGCAACAATTCAAATGACCATTAAAGCCTCTAAGGCGCTAACTAATGGATTTCTGTTATTCTTAATATGTGATTGTTTTGATATAAGCTTAGTTTAATTCTGTTGTTTTATCAATTCAACACTTTTACGATCTTGATTAGGTCAAAAAATTATCCTCAACACTAGAGAAGATTTGTATTGTAAAATTCTTCGCCAATGTTGATCAATTTACATGTACAATATCATTTGATTGGATAACACGGGCTTCTGGTTCCGCGCTAGAGTTCTCTGATTTTCTATAAGAATTTCATTATGCAATTTCAATTTCATCACTTAATTTGATAATCATCGCCAAGTTTTATATTTTTACTTCGTTGTGGCGATTCTTCTGTCGTCGTAATGATTCTCTAGTGTAATTCTCTGAATTCACATATCTCTACACATTATGTGGTTTCTCTCCAAATTACGTACCCTAAATTCTTCTCATATTGAATCTATGTACAATGACATCTTAAAGAATTTGTAGTCTTTTCTATTGTTTTCATTTTATAAAGGTTAAAAGTGTAATTGTCTTTATATATATATATATATATATATTTGCTCTGTGCTTATGAGATTTGATATATCATTACATTATTAGCCTCAGGAAAATGAATAGTTCCCCATTTTTGAATTGTTGTTCCATTCCATAATTCCAGATATATGGGCCCATGATCCAGTTGGCTTCTGACGGCGGGCCTATCTGAAAAAACGACTTTACTTAGAAGATTGTCGTCAGTCTTCAACTCTTCATGTTACACAACACATTCCTCGCGTGAACCAAATTATTGTACATATTTTCTATTCAATCGAATTTCAAAGTTCAAACGTACATTTATTGTTTGATTTACCTGCAATATATCCGGCATCCTAAGAAATGATTCACATACATTTTAATTGAATTCCATTAGTTTGTCACGATAGAGAGATCCTTTGTATGAACACAACAAATTCTCTTGTACTGTGAGTAAGAAATAATTTCCCATACTTTTGGTAAACAAGATAATACGAATAATGTATTGCTTATTATTCTCTGGTTCCAGTTTTTGGGACGAAAAAAATTCATCTTTGGACCAAATTAATATTTTATAATTTTAAGTCGTTTCAAAAAGCTATATTTGTAAAAAGGGTATTTAAGTGAGAAAAACTATTATCTTCGAAAAGTTTCTTGTAAGTTCAATTGTAATAGAATTAAAATCGAGAAAAGTGAAATCATTGTAAAAACCTCATGGTTCGAGCCACATTATTGCTTTTTTGCAACTAGGATAATAGCAGAACCTGATAATACAATATTAAAGGACTTTATTTATTGCATGACGCTTTTCTCCGTGAAAGAAACTTCCTCCATTAATGCTTTGCAAAGATTCCATACTACAACAAGAAGATGAGTGGCAGTGCCCCCGATAAGCATTAAGAACTCATTCATTAATTTTATCTCCAATTTTGGAATCTTATTTAATATCTTGTGAACCATAGCTGGTACCCTATGGGTCCATATATATGTTGTCCCAATTTGAGAAAGGGAATGTCAAACAATAAGCAGACAAGAAGCACTCAATTGATGCTAGTAAAAAATGTTCCATGTAAAATCAGTAAATAAGAGACTAGTTACATCTTTCACTACATGGGACTTTACTGCTATTATAATTATTGTAATTGATATTATATTAATGATTACATTGACCTTCAAAAAAAGATCAAAAGACTATTCACGAGTTTATTTTCACTCTTGTAATACATCTGCATTTATTCAAAACTAGAATATTATTTACAAGTTCAATAGTTTGTCATAGTAACTATTTATATCTCATTAAAACTAATTACTTTGTATATGAAATCATCCCTTATATAATTTGTGATGTTTAACAGTTTAAATATGATGGTGCTAATTATTGACTAAGCAATGTTTATTAGCCTCTGTGGCCATAATTGTGTCCGAATTATATATATATATATTATATATATAAAAATAAGAAAGAAGAAAAAAAAACATATGATTGCACGAGTAAGTTATATCCACGAAAGAATGACACACAAACATGTATATGAGATACTTAGAAAAGTAAAAAAAAAAAAAAAAAAAAAAGAGAGAGAGAAAGGGTTAAAAAATAGTGACATTTATCGGACGCATAGCCCTTTTGCAGTTTCAGTTCAGCGCAGACCTCAAGTGTCAGTTTATGAGTAGGGAAACAGAAGAGACAAGAAAATTGAGGGGCTCATGACCCATGTCTTATAATCACTGTGAAATCTCTGCTACTGTTCTGGAGTCATGTATGTATGCAGTATGTACCACACTCAGACAAAGATCTGTACCTATCGCTAATATTACTATCAGATAAGGTAATTCGAGGAAAACCTCTTTACCACATGCCTTAATCTATTTCCATTATCTTCAGCATACCGAATCATGTTAATAGCAGAAACCTTAATCTTTAAGAATAGGGGATTTTCTCCTCTAAATAACCCAATTTAAACCCACCGGTTCTTGAAGCCATTATATTCCAAGTTGTGCACATCGCGTGTCAGGTCAGGTTGATTTGTTGGCCCCTGTTTAGTGCTATACACATGATTTCTAATTAGTAAACTCAAGCTTGATCGAGAAAAACACGTTAATCATAAATTTATACGACATTAGTAAAAGACTAACTTGTCTGGATAAGCATTCTTGTGTCAATGCAATTTGATAAGTTAATGATAAAATCTTTGCAAAGTCAAATGAGTGTTATTTTGTTATAAAATTGCAAATGATTCTTGTCTTATTGGTGGACAATTGACAATAAGTGTTATCGATATAATAGACTGAGCATCTCCATAATCTATAGAATCTGAATTCTAAGGCAATGTTGTGTGGATCAGTCGCTCATTCCACTCGAATTGGTTTGGGCCACCCATGCTCCATGGCTAAAGAATGAATATATACCTTCATATAATATGGCAAATATTTTGCTTGAAATTAACAAATTTATAAGGCCCATATTTATCTACCAACAACCAACTACTACTGCCCCGACAGCACACACACGACATTAAAATTAGTATGAGAGCCATACAACAACAGGATTACAAAGAAATCAGCTAACCATTATAGCCCTAAGTTCTGCCAAGAACTTGCATCATTCTCATAATCACAGAAAACAAATGCTAAGCACAATAAAACTAAAGGAGAAATCATCTATGCTTAAAACAATTTCAGGTCCAAACAGGGTCTAAATTGTGTATTAACAATCTTTTAAATTGAAAAGCAGATTCACCATTTAAAGCATTCCAGCCTTTCCAAAACTTTGAAATAAGTCAGTGCTCAGAATACTTTGGCATCAATACATCGAAGTCTAATGTCATTCACAACTGGAAATTGATAGGCTAAACTCAATCCACCTAGCATTGCTTACTAAAGAAGTACAAAAAGAAGGATGAAAACAGCTGGTCCTGGAGCCTATAACAAGCCAATCACAGGGAAAAGGATTAGATGAAGGCTACAACTTTTCACGCGTTCCAGCAACTGCTCAGCAGTCATAACTTGATGATGCATTAACCAAATGCAAGCAAAACGAAGGCATTCTAGAACTACAGTGCACCACATGCGGTAAATACAGGGCGTTGACAAGATTACATACGCATAAGTACATCTCCATAGAAGTCAACTTTGTTAAAACATAGGTGCCTAGATGTAGTCAGCAACAAAAATCATCCACCACGCATGTGGGCACCCAACTCTCCAAATTGTTCATCAGCTTCCACAGTGTCTGCTGACAAGCGAACGGCATCTAGTTTCTGCTTCAGAACTTCTATGGCATTGATAACTAATTGAGACGCTTTAATTGCTCCAGTAGATTCTACTGTGAAGATAAAACTATCTTCCTTTGCATGGATCTCCACAAGTCCAGGTTTACCCATTGATTCAGCTTTCTTCAGCACCTCATCATCATATGTATATGCCTCAGCATCATGAACATACACCTGAAAGAGACAAATAGTGACAAACTTAGCATTGAAATGGGATAATAGTTCATTACCTACAAACTACTTCTGCATTCAGGTAAACCTGGAAGAACTAAATAGAATAGTAAGATCTATCCATTAACCAAGCAGACCCATCCCGTCCAAAAAAAGAAACGGATAGTATCTTAAATATGATCGAGTCATCTACCATGATTGATGGGTAAAACCACTGATCCAACAGCTCTCTCTGAGTGTTCTATGTGTATACTGCTGAACCCATGGAACAACCACAAGACTAAGTGACTGCTGCTCATACAGCTCAGCTTTTCTCCTGAGAACTTGACTAAGAAGCATGCAATCTCAATTTTGTAGTCCCAAACCAACGTTTTTCTTGTTTCCAGTGAGTAATTAGCATCCAAAAAAATTGAGTTAGAATAGAATGCTATAACTTCAATAGTGATGTTGACATAATTTTTGAAAATTAAGTTATGTACGAGAAAGCATATATATGTTCAATCTAATCTGAGCAATATGCATTACTTGATCATATCCAGTAAAATGAGACCCCTTTCACCCATTTAAACTCATATTGCAATAGAATACAATCACGCTAAGCTTCATCAGCAGGTACATTATTCTAAGTTTGAATCACCGGTTACCATCATCTGACATACGAAGAAGCTAACTCTTGGTTATCAATACTTATAATAGACCACAATGAGAGAAAATCTACGTACGCAAAGACGAATTGTCAATTTCAAAGAACTATAAGATATGCAGATGTTAGGTCAGTCCCTTACATGGATTCACCTTAGAGACAAGAACTTCCCAACGCAAAACTATTATCTACTAAAGTTTCAGCCTCCACACTTTACTAGATGGAAAAGCAAATCTAATTCAAAATTACACCCACAAAAGTGTCAAATGTCTATTCAATCAATAGTTTCATACAACAAACACAGAGGTAAACCTGTCCTAAAAAGTTCAACTGCATATAAGAAATCTTATCAGGCCAGATTCAACAAGCAGAGAACAAAGAGAAGCATATGAGGCGTTTTCTTTGTATAACTGGTTTCCAACTAAAACTAACCATGATATCACAGAAACATACTCACAAAGAATCCACTGTATTACAGAGGTAAATACCAGGGAAGGAAGAAGCATATAAGTACATCAAGAAGTTCAAAAAGTATAGTGGGCAAAACAAGAAATTGTGTCATAGTAGTACTGCATCTATAAAACCAAAAAAAAAAGGCAGCATGACCGTTCCCAAAGAGCAATTGGATGGGAAAATGTTTGAAACTACACATCCACATACAAATTGTCCAATCGGATGCATGAGCAACAATAAATTATAGCTGAAATTTACAGTTTGTCCACTTGAATACTCTTAACCAGGTGCATTATAGCTTGAGGTAGTATAGTGAGATCAATTAGTTCATATTGAATCAAACAGGCTATTTTAAGGAACAACCACAGAAAAGAACAGCATAGGGTAACAAAACTGATCACGAAATCACAACATGATTAAATATATTAAGCAACCTGTTGGGTTTGGGGATTGATGTCAAACACTTTGGTCGGACTGCTATCAACAAACTCCTGTTTCTCCTCAAGAGTTAATGTTTCCATCAACTCCTCATTGATAAAAATCTCAGGCTCATACATAAAAGTGACGGTTGCCGCAGGTGACCATTTAGCATGATCTTTCCCAATTCCTTTACGAGCTATGGCTCTTAGCATCAGCTCCTGACCGCGACGTAGTTTCACA
The DNA here is from genome assembly GCA_948329865.1 of Linaria vulgaris. Taxonomy (NCBI): domain Eukaryota; kingdom Viridiplantae; phylum Streptophyta; class Magnoliopsida; order Lamiales; family Plantaginaceae; genus Linaria; species Linaria vulgaris. The sequence goes on along the minus strand of OX415249.1, from coordinate 113,348,657 downwards.
ATAATTATTCCCCTGTATAGCAAACACTAACAACATTATTCATCTGTGAAAAATTTGGATTCAATATGTTCACAAAGTTCATAAAACATGGCTAAACCAATTCAGTATAGCAAATAAATTACAAGAAATGCATAAGATAATGTAAAATAAGAGAACCAATAAACTGCAACATTTGAATCCCGACAAACTGCATATAATTTCAGGCTGTGCCACAAGACACAAAACTTTGGTACAAGAGAACAGCTATAAACAACAGTCACCGTTCAAATGGATCAGTCAATCACACATTTGGCATCTCCAATGGCCTTACTAAGGGGAGATACAGTAGTCCATATATTCCAAGATATGTCAACAGATAATGCATAAGGTCAGTATGAATTATAAAAACAACACGAACACGCAAAAGGAAAGGAAAAGCTATACAAACTTCATTTCCACCAGAATCAAATCGACCAACCAAACAACTAAAATTACGAGAAAACGAAGAAGACGACGACTATACCTACTCTCGGTGTTCTCAAACCCGTTAGAGCCATCAGAGTAATCAACAGGAACAACAGTGTGGTCCGAGCTGATGAGGTCCTTGGACGTAACATCGAGCGTCTGGTCGCTCATGCACTTAGCTCGGAGGTGAAACTCAACCGAGCAGAACTCGCACTGCCCGTCACCATCACAGGCGTCACAGTCACGAGAGAATCTCATCGCCATTGCGCGCTCGCTGGTGAGCGGGATCAGGCCGAGGCGGTGAGCGATGAACTCGTCGTTGAGGACGGAAGAATTGACCTCGATTTCCACCAAGTCGATGGCGACGGTGGGGACCTCAGCGATCATCACGCGGCGGAGAGCGTTGGCAATGCTGGCGTCAGTGTCGCGCAGCTCGAATTTCATAAAATCGTCCCTGACCGTGCGGATTTTGATCTTGGGGAACCTCTGGTACGAACTGCCCTCCATTTTCGCTGCTGGTGAGGTTTAATTTCTAAAACCCTAGTCTGAAAGCAAAATTGTGCTGCTGATACTTTGTTGTACTGTGTGCTTTGGAAATGGAGAGCAACGTAAAGAAAATAATAACATATTTATTAATAAGAAAGAATGTGAGCGGGTCGGGTACTTGGATTGTAGATTTCTTTTTTTGTTTAATTGGGCTTGGAGAACCCACCCATGAAATTGAAAATAATTGTAAGAATAAATTGTAAACCCAAATTTTATTACTAAATAATAACTCTTCTTTCAATATAAAAATGAAGTTAGACAAAAATAATTTATTATAAGGTTTTAAATAATAAAGTAGGTTGATTGTGCAAAATTCTTAAATAATAAAAATTAAAGGAAGTGCGAAGCAGATATTCACTCTTTTCTTCGATAACTAGTTCCCCAAAATACAAGAATGTTATATAATTTTATATCTCCAACATATTTTCTTCTCGTTATTTTGAGAGAGATAATAAGGCGAACGTACGTGAACAACCGAACAGACCACCGGAGATACTGATCTCACAGGGGCAACCACCAACAAAAGTAAGCAACAATATCGTTGAATTCAAGGGATTCAATAATGGCAAGGATCTGAATTTAGGGTTAGAAACAACAGGGAAAAAGAACGTGCAAAATAGATCTCGCATCTCTGTGAGTTCAAGGCAATAAGATCGAGTGAACCGATGAATGCAACATCGGGTCAGAGAATGAACAACGACAAACCCTCATATGCGAACAAGGTCCGACCAAAGGATGTGCGGATCGAAGAGAATTCGATGGAAGATCACGACGAAAATATTAGAGTTATCCCTTCCTCGGATGGCGACCCTTTTAAGACCTTTGAACTTTTCGACGAATTTGAGAACATGCTGAATGCACAATGGAAAGACATCATCGGCATCAAAGTTCTCGGTAGACCGTTGTACTACACAAACTTAATTAAGAGGCTCAACGTGATGTGGAACTTGACGGATGGAAGTGAACTTGTTGACCTAGGTCACATAAGTTTTTTTTTCTTTGATAATTAGGTTACAAAAGCTATTGTTTAAAAGGGATAACACCTAAACAACGCGAGACAACTTTGACACAAGGGCCATGACAACTAGCCGGAAGTTTCCTATCCATACACAAATGGACTCCATACTTTTGGGCAGACAATGACACTATTGGGCACCCCATTACTTGCGTGCAAGTTATGAATCTCCCGTTGGAACTACTTCACCCATCGACTCTCAAATCCATAGCGAAAGTATAAGTGATCCTAATAAGATTTATGGCAACACGTTCACGGCTTCTAGGGGAAATAAGCTCGTTTCTGCGTCCAAATCCAACAAATTGGCCCCTTGAACAAGGTGTCCGCCTTTGGAGACGTATTTATCACACCATATATAAGAATCTGCCTTCTTTGTGCTACATGCGGTCGCATCGGCCATTCGGCGACTGAACCTGAAGATGCAAAATCATCGGAGAACGTGGATAACATAGTTATGGAAAACCCACAAGTGAAGAAAAATTCAGCCCCAACTCAGTGGCTCATGGATAAGGTGAACAATAATGAGTATGGAGACTGGATGGTTGTTTGTCGTAGGAAGAACGTTACTCGCATCATTGATGAAAGGAAGCAGGAATTTAAAGGAAAATAAAAAGAAAGTCTGCATGGGAAGTTCTCTAATTCGAGTACTACAACGTTCTTATCAAGTCCTCCACCAGTATGAATATCTAACTATTTCCATCCTACACAGCAAGCATAGAGTTCAAAGAAGTATAACAGGAAACGAATCTAACAGCAATCCATCTCTAATCCAATGAAGCATGGTACAAGGGGAAACATAATTCAGGTTTTGGTGTTATTAAGAAGGGACCAGGTAAAACTCCAGCAAATAAGGAACACACAACTCGTTTCATGTGCTTAATACTATCTCAGAGAACAAGGGCTCTTTGAACAGGGAAAATCCACCATAAGATCAAAATAAAAACGAGGAGCAGATTCATGGAACACAAAAAAGACTTGATAATTCAGTTTGAGAATGGAGTGTTGAACGCAATGGTCTACCAAAACTTTTGGGAGATTCAAACCCTGCATCACCGATTCGACGGACCTTCGACGATATTACAAACAGATCTGAGGACCGCCAATATGATAGAAATCTCGTCGTGGAAATTCAAGATAACCGCTCAGACGATAGAGAGAGTGGAAAATATCCCGATATGTTGGCAGAAACTGAACTTGAGCAGTTGGGAGACGAACATTCAAGCTTATACTGCGTAAGAAATAATGCGACAATTGATGTTGTCATGGACATGGCGGAGTCTTGACTAGCCCGTTCAACCATACCATCTTATATATCCATCGATGAAGATCGTATCATGGAATTGCCAATGAGCAGGTGACCTTATTTTAGAATTAGTTTCAGAGACTTAATTCGTGTTCATATGCCATATATTGTGTTTCTTTTGGAAACACGAGTCACTGCAGATCGAGCTTATGAGATTGCCCCACGGTTGGGCATCGCACCCACATATGGTATGGATGGTGGAGTTTGGATGCTATGAAACTCAGATCAGATTAATTTGGATTTTAAAGATGTCGAGGACCAATGTAGTCATGCATTGGTGGGACCTAAACATCAACCACAATGGATGTTATCCGAAATTTATGCAAAGCCACATAATGTGGACAAGGTTCGAATATTTGATAAGTTGGCAGAGATGACGCATTTTATAGAGATACCAAAGCTCGTGCAAGGTGACTTGAATGAATTTTGCTTTTCCAATGAGAAGAAAGGAGGGAGTCACAATGTGTATGCGCGGTGCTGAAGTTTCCAACACATAATTCATTCTTGGAGTCTACAAGATCTCAGTTTTCATGGCCCTAAATTCACGTGGACAAATAAACGGAAGGGCGAAGCTATTATAAAGGAAAGGTTGGATAGAGCACTCGCTAATGCGCCTTGGGTGGAGAAATTTTCGGATAATGTCGTGATCCATCTACCTCACACACATGGGAATCACCACCCCATACTCACGCATACGTTTGGTTGGTATCCAACGAGCATAATACGTCTGTTACGTTTTGAAGCGATGTGGTCCATGCATTCAGACCGTGAACGTTTATTGAGAGGCGTTTGGGAGGAGAATCACGATTGATTTCAATCGTGAAGCATGTCCCAGAGGTAATGATTCCATGGAATATGAACAGTTTTGGTAATATTTTTAAGAGAAATAGATCCATACTCAAAAGAATTGAAGGAGCGCAAAGCACCCTCGCGAGAACTAATAGTTTTCTTGAGAGCTTGGAATTCAATCTCCTAGAGGAGTATAGCAAGATTTTAAGACAAGAGGAATTATTTTGGCATCAAAATTCTCGAGTTAAATCGAATTCGAGGATCAAAATACGGCATTTTTTCACCGATCTACCCTCGCGCGACGTAAAAGCTTGGCGCGAAGGTTTATTTTGCGTGATGAGGATGATAAAATTATATGGAGTGAATCTGGGAATGGAATCTTTACGTGCCAAAGTGCCTATAAGGCGTTGCATCGCACGTACACAACTGCGTCGTCTCACACCGACTGTTTAATTGGGTGTGGAGTATTCTAGGGAGTATCAAGTTTAAGTACTTTGTTTGGCTAGCTACTCAAAATAAGCTCGCCACAAATCAACTTAGGGAGACGAGAAAAATCACGGGGAACTCAGATTGTGACATATACGTGGGAAGAAAAGAATTTGTTACTCATATAATACGTGATTAACGAGCCGCACAAAAGATTTGGGGGAACTGCTGCCTCCCGCGTCCCTTCAGCTATTGATGAATATCAAAGAGAAAGATTGGCTGCAACAAAATCTTAAAAGAATGAAAAAAATCTGCTCAAGTTTCTTGCAAGTCCCATGGTGCATTGTATTTGTATCTAGCATCTAGACCATATGAAAGGCTAGAAATGTTAGGATATTCAAGGGTAAAGGAGAGAGTACAACATCAAGTTATGACATATTAAACAACTTGTGATGGACCTGTTCATAACAATAAGGTTTCCGAGGCAGGGGGCACATGGCTCAAACCATAGAAAGGGTGGTTTAAACTAAATACTGATGGGAGCGTGGTAATCAACCAAAATCACGAATCAGTTGGGGGTGTACTGCGCGACGATAAAGATGAAGGAAATGGGTATATGCGACGAATATTTCATGCATGACGTGCTTGAAGCCGAACTTGAGGCCATCCGTATGGGGCTATCCTTTGCTTCGGAAACACAGGTACAAAATATGGAGATAGAAACTGATCCGAAGGAAGCCTTCTCTATCATCATGGATATATCGCCCAACAATCACGCCCTCCAAGGAAAAACTGAGGAATGCCGAATACTTCTTAAAAATCCGTGGACACAAGAGTTTAGATGGGTTGCAAGGTTGAAGAACGTTTTTGTAGATGCTATGGCGAAAAGTTCGAGACAAAGAGATGAAGATATTAGCTTTTTACTAGTCCCCTCTCGAATTAATTTCTATTTTAGACAATTAACTAGCCTAAGGGCTTTTATTCATGTGTTTACCAAAAACAAAATTAAAAGTAAATCAACATTGTCTATGCATCAGTAATATTAGTTTAGGACAAATTAATATTTCTGCCCTGTAACTTTACACCGTTAAAAAAAGTGCCCAGTAACTATTAAATCGATAAAACTAACTTACGAATTGGCGTTTTTCGAATTTTTCTGCCCACAGCTTGCCACATCACAAAAAATGCCTCCGTGTCATCCGATATGGTAATTTTGGCACACGCCCAATAAAAAGCGCGCCCTCCACGTCTGATTGAATAACTTATACAAAACATTTTTGCCCTTATAATAACAACACTCCAACACTTAGTATTATTTTCAGACAATATTTCCCCCATTTGTGTTCATACCCGAAACCCTAAATCTCGAAACCAAAATTGGCGATTTTGTCGTCGATTCACATCGTTTGAAGAGTTCACATTAGTTGTTCGTCGCATGGGGTTTTCATTCCATACCAAAATAACAAACTAAACCCTAAAATTGAACCCCAACAGTCCTTTCTCACCACCCAAAACTTTGATACACATCATTAGTGGTTGTGGTCGTGTACTGCAAGCGCGATAATGCCAAAGTTGCGGTCCCCCTTTAACCATGACATGCCCTCGCCAATTTATCGTAAGTTTTACTTTGTTTTGGTTAGTTATTTTTGCATGTCGACAAAGTAATAGTAGTTTTGTGAGTTGTAGTGAGAAAAGGTTTCTGCTATAGTTCAAAGTTGTGTGCTTAAGTAGTTTAGTGGTCGGTCTAAGACACTGCAGAGTTAGGGTTTTTGGATTCAGGTTCTTTGGATGTTATTTTGCCGATTTTGTGTCTTATTATGCCAAAATATGGATGGATTTTGTGGATATCACTCGAAATGGTCCCCTCAGCATTTTTGTGGGGTCTGTTGTAGTGATATTTGTTTAAAAATTTGATGTCAATGGATGCCTGTGAAAAAAAATGGTCCCAATCTTTCTTGGATTGTAGGTCTAGTACTTAAAGCATAATATAAAATTGATTCATGTACTTTATACTTCATATAAGAAGTATAAGTTCTCCTTTGTACTAAGTTTAAGTTCTCCTTTATACTTTAAGCTCAATATGCTACTTCCATGATATATGCAGATCCCAGATCCAATCTTATTACACTCAATGTCCATTATGGAGGGAGATTACAGTCCAATCCATTTGATACTTATGTTGGTGGTGGAGTGATGAAGTTTGACTACTCAGACATTAAAGAGATAAACATGAAGCTTCTGAACCTTTATGCAGATAATATGAATGCTGAGGGTGAAAGGAAATTCTACTATGTTAGGCAAGGTTGGTATAAAGTCATAGAGGATAACAAGCTCCTGAAGAAAGCTCTCAAAGAAGCACTGCCAACCAGGGAGTTTGATATCTATTGTGATTTTGATATTGATCCACCATTTCCAGACATGCCTCCAAATCCTGATGTTGCTGTTGATGAAAGGCTTTTAGTAACACCTGGTGTTGCTAATACAATATTGGTCAGTGAGGATAGTGTGTCAGGTAATGTTGATGGGGTTAGTGACAATGAGAATACAAGATTAAGGGTATTGGAAGAAGTTACACCTGCTGGTGATCCAATAGTAGAACCAAGCAATGAGGATGGGGGTTCTGAATATACTAGGTTGGGAGACAAAGCTGATCCAATTACTTTAGGAGATGATGGATCTGACAGTGAAGATGAAACATATGAGGTAGAAAGTAAGTATTCTGATGATGAAGATTTTGATGAGAATGTTGATGAAGTAAGTGATGAAGAACATGATGTGATTCCTAGTATTGGTGTTGTTGACCAAGAAGTGGTTTATGAAAATGGTGACACTATTGTTGTGATGATTGAGGATATACCTAGTGATAGTGATGATGAAACCTATGAGGAAGAGAGTGAGTACTCTGGTGAGACAGACTTTGAAGAAAATGTTGATTTTTATGATGAGTTAGAAGTGCAAGAGAAAATTGGAGATGATGAGCAAGGTGAAATAATTCAAGAAGATGTGGGGGATGTTAGGACTGAAAATTTTGTTGATGAAAGACAACAAGTGTCTGGTAATCACATCGATGTAGGTGTAAGTGAAGTAGGTGTTGGTGTGAGTGGTGAAGGAAGAACAACTGAAGTGCAAGAGAAAGGGAAGGGGATCATAGTAGAAGATTATGAGGATGAAAGTGATGATCCTAGCTACGAGGAAGAGAGTGAGTATACTGATGAAAGTGATTTTAGTGAAAATGTTGAAGATGTTGAAGAAGAAGACAATATCAGTGTTAGTGTGAATGCATCTATGGATCCACCACCAATCCCTCCTTTCAATACTGATGCCAATTTACCAGGGGGTCCATAGGTTAGGGAGGTTTTGGAAGGTCATGCCAATGAGACTGATGTTGAATATGAAGAAGAGCTTGATGTGGTCAGTAACATCAAAATGGTGCCTATCAATCCACTATCCTATGAAGAAAAAGATGATGACAGTGAATCCCCAGATGTATTTGACAGTAAGGACCGATGGAATCCTACTTTCAAGTTGAAAATGCTATTCAACACTAAAGATCAACTCAAAATGGTTGTGCAGTCAGATGCGATCAACAACAGAAGAAGTGTCTATGTTGATAAGAGTGACAAAACAAGGATTTATTTCAAATGTGTTCATGTTGGTTGTCCATGGAGGCTTCATGGACTGAAAGTTGATCTTGAGGAAACCTGGCAAATAAGGGAATACAATCCACAACACAAATATGGTAAGAGGTTTGGTGTAAGGAATTTGAAGGCCCCCTGGCTTGCTGAAAGATTTATTGAATTCTTCAAAACAAATCCCAACAGGAACCATGAAGCTTTTAGATTGGATTCAATCAGACATCTGAGAGTTGATGTTACCAAGAATCAGGCTTATTGTGCCAAAAGAGCAGCAACAACTAAGTTGGAAGGCACTCCAGCTTACCAGTTTTCCAGACTTTGGGATTATCAAGCTGAATTGAAGAGAACCAATCCTGGTACATCTGTTGCAATTCACACAGAAGAAATTGGTGGTGTGACTACTTTCAAGAGCATGTATATATGTTACCAGGCAATGAAGGATGGGTATAAGGCTGGTTGTAGGCCTTTTATTGGTGTAGATGGAGCACACCTAACAGGCCCAAATAAAGGAATCATTTTGACAGCAGTGGGAGTCGACCCGACAAACAGTATATTTCCATTAGCATTTGCTGTTGTGGCAGTTGAGAATCAGGCCAATTGGTCGTGGTTCTTGTCATTATTGAAAGAAGATTTGGAGCTACATGATCATTCCAACCTGACATTTATTTCAGATAAGCCAAAGGGATTGATCAATGCCTTCCATGATGTATTCCCATATGTCACACATAGATATTGTGTAAGGCATTTGATTAGGAATGCTAATAGAGCTGGATTCAAAGGAGATGACTATGAGAAGGCCAAATGGGATGCTGCCTACAAGACAACCGTTCCTGAGTTTGAGAAGTCGATGAAGGTGATGGAGGCAAAATTGGGTGGGAACTTTGCAAGATGGTTCAATGAAAAACCAAAAGAACATTGGTCTATGTCTGGTTTCAAGCCAAATTGCTGTGTTGATGTTATCTTGAACAATTTATGTGAGACTTGGAATGGTGTGCTGATCCCTGCGAGAGGTAGGCCAATTCTGTCATTATGTGAATGGATAAGGGAATATCTAATGGTTAAAATAACATATATATTTTGTAAATTTTAGGCTGCTGAAGATGCGGCAACTCAGCAAGAGACAATAGATACATCAAGTTGTGCTCCAGATTCACCTAACGCTGCTGTAGAGACAAATCTGAATTTGAGAAGGAGTAAAAGACTGAGATCTACTCCTACACCTGTTCCAGAAGGAATAAAAGACAAATGAAGAAAAAGGTATTATTACAGTCCTCATGAATCAATATGTTATACAATTTAAAGTGATCCTGATTGTAACTATTTATGTAATATACAGTATGTGACCGTTACGAATGGTATTGCTCCACCAACACCTGTTGAAGCACTCGAAGAGCAATCTGCAGATGAGATAAGAGATGATGGATGGGTCACAACTTTGATTAACAAGAAGCCATCTAAGGCTCCACCAAAAATCACAGACCAATTAAGTGATTGCTTCGAAGCTTTAGGCTCATAGAAAGACCGGATTAATCCATATGAAGGGATTAGCAGGAAATATGTGAAGATTTCAAATTTGGGTGCTTTGATTAGTAAAATCAATGATGGAGATGAGGTGGGCAGAGTGAGTAAGAAGGTAAATGAATCAAAGAAGAAAGGTCTTAGCAGGAAAGGGAAGGAAAAGATTTAGACCATATTGGACTATGGTTAACAGTTGTGTAATAGTGTTGCATATTTTGTGAAGTCAGATGTGTGCTTATGGTTTATCCAATATTTTGTTGCAATGGATTAGATGATGACCTGGTTACCAGGTTTATTTTGAGGCTAAAATATTTCCAATGTAATATGAGCATTATATGCTCTGTAAACATTTATATTTTGGCTGCAAAATTGCAATACTGTTCTAGGATGATATTTATTTGAAGGAATCAGAATGTCTTTTTTCTTTCTGAAAACAACTACTACGCAACATACACAACCAACTTCATAACATTTACACACAAAAGCAGTTAATACAACTTCATAAAATTTACAAACAAAAGATTTCTAATTGTTCAAAAACAAACAACCAAACAACTACGTAAAAACCTTTCCTCACTACTCCGAGTCATAAAGCCCCATGTCAAAGTGGTCAAACTTCGTGACCACTTTAATCTTCTCAATAGGTAGCTTCTTAACTTGGAGAATGTAGCAGAATTGGTCATAATGCTGGAAACCTTTCTCGGCAAACTGTTTGTCGATCGGGATGGGCTGAAAGAACAGAAATTTCTCTTATTAACAAACGAAAGAAAAAGGAATTTGTCCCACAATTTGGTATCTTCTTAACTTACTTGTTTCATGAATTGCACATACTTCAGCGGGTGTAGCCTCACAGTTCCAGTCTTGATGTTGAACTGCACCCCAGGATGGGCCCAAAATCTCTGGAAAAGTTCCAGGCGGCACTTCATAATCATCAACCTCTCCTTAACCATGAAAGGCGTGATCTCCTTCTTCTTGCGAATAGATAGCGCTTTTGCGATCTTGACATGCATCTCCTCTAACTACGTAGCGTTAAACCTAATACCTTCCCCAATAAGAGAAGACAGCTTGGGCAATATGAAGGTTTCATCACCCTCTGTGAAATCACTAAAGTTCATGAAAGGATCCAACAAGTTATCCTGCAAAACCAAATAATGTCGAGAATAGGTTTTAGTGGTTCAGAAGAGTATGACTTCAAAGAAAACAGAGGGGGTATTGGATCTTTCTACCTGTGTTGTGTCATAGTACTCCTTCAAGACGCTGATGTTTGAGGCGGCCATGACAATGGAACTTACTTTTTTTTGGGAGGGTTTCAAAGATTTTGGGGGGGTTTCAAAGTGGAGATTGCTCACGGTGAAGAATTCTTATGGTTTGATGAAAGGTAAATGAATAGACTTCATTAATACATAATTATTAATCTCAATGCTCCTCGTGACACGAGAGTCGAATCGACTCTAATTGCTCAATGTTTTTTTTTCAACCACTAACTAATTGCATCTGCCCAAAAAATGGCATTTTTTTGGGCAATTATAATACTTAAAGGGCATTTTTTTAGATAAATGAATACTTGAAGGGCATTTTTGTTAAGTACAACCATACTTAAAGGGCATTTATTTTTATTAAGAACCATACTTAAAGGGCATTTTTTACAAACTTCACAAACATATAGGGCACGTGTCACAAACTTCACAAACATGTACACGCTTCAAAAGTTCTTCCTTGTTTACACCAACAGTCATGTACATTGGGAATGAAATGGTCTGTAGTAGTGTCAGTTTAACCCAACAGACACATTCGTCCCACAAAGATGTCCATACATTTAATATAATCTTTTACAAAACAATCCATACAAAGGAAATTCGAAAAGGCTCAAATTCGAAATGGTTAACAAAACAACAACAACATCATTACTTGAACCATTCATTACTTGAACAACATCATTACTTGAACCATTCATTACTTGAACAACATCATTACTTGAACCATTCATTACTTGAACAACATCAACATCAACAAGGATACTCAAACTGGTGAAACTTATGCCAACACAACCTTAATCAAACTGATCAAGATCTTAACCACCACCCTTAATACTACCAGCAACAAATTCTAATGAAAAATACACCTACTGTGGATCAAATTACAACACATCCTAATAAGCCAAAAACAATGGCTTCAATACAACCTTACAACAACCAAAACCAATATCATAATGATCATGTAACAAATTCTAACCCTTATGGACAATTTTGTGTTCTGAATCTGCAAATCCTGGATTTTCTCTTCTTGCTCCTTCTTGGTTGTCTCGTATAACGACTGCATTGTTACATCTTTTGTTTCTTTCTTCGACACAACTTCTTCTTCAAGTCCCTTAACTCTACACTGCACCCTCTCGACTCTTCTGCGCAAAATTGGAATCACAGCCCTAGCATATGAGCAGACGGGCGGATCTTCCCAAATGCATAGTCGACACCCAAGGGGTCATCGCGGACACCCATGGAACCTTCGTCCAGGGTTCCCATCGGTCATGGACACGCGCACGACAGCGGGTCTTCCACAATTGCATACCAGATGAAAGCTCATGGTCGATTCGGACATTTTTCGAATTGAGAATTAGGGTTAGGGTTCTTGGTCGATTTGGGGGAATTGATTTTTTAAAAAGATTTTTTGTTGGAGTGTTGTTATTATAAGGGCAAAAACGTTTTGTATAAGTTATTCAATCAGACGTGGAGGGCGCGCTTTTTATTGGGCGTGTGCCAAAATTGCCATACCGGATGACACAGAGACATTTTTTGTGATGTGGCAAGCTGTGGGCAGAAAGATTTGAAAAAAGCCAATTCGTAGGTTAGTTTTATCGATTTAATAGTTACTGGGCACTTTTTTTAACGGTGTAAAGTTACAGGGCAGAAATATTAATTTGTCCGTTTAGTTTATCTGTTACAGATTCTTTTTATTAACATTTTTCTTATTAATATATAAATACTCGATGAAGCTCTCTTTCTTTAGTTTTATAATTCGCAATTAATTTGCACAAATTATCTACTGAACTTTTATTATATGTAGTCTCATCAAATTGAATGTTACAAACCAAACGCTATTTCATATAATTCTTATTGTAGCCTAATTAGAAATAGATTCTGACCATTAATGATAGAGAATATTCATTCATATTATTTTATTTAGGAATGATAATTATTGAAGACTTTGCATTAAGGAAATTAAAACAATCAACTTTAATAGTGCTTGATTAGCAAGGGTAAATTAGAGAGTTCCATAAATTTGCTCTAGCATTGATAATATCACTAGCCATTCAAAAAAGAAACGTTCAACAATGGGATATCAACATAAACCCCTCATTTGATTAAAGAACATGCAAGAAATATCCTTGTTTGCTATTTATCTAAAACCCCCTTTTAATATAGATGAGTCTAGATGAGTCCGCACAAAACCCCCTTGGTTAAGTTTTAGCTAATTCTGTCAGTTGTTCATTTTTTTTTTATCAATTGACAACTGTCCTTACTTCAATTTTTGATACAAATATTTCTATTTTAAAAATGAATTTTATAAAACAATGATTTTAAAGAAAAATCTAAGTGTAAATTTTTTCTAATTTGTATGAAACTTTTAAGAAACAGTTATTTATGGGGGTTTCCTTCAAGATTTCTAAAAGCACATGGGAGTTTCGTACAAGTTTTTCAGTTACAAAAAAGGTTTCGTATTAAACATTTTAATGGGTAGAGAAGACTATTTAAAAAAAAATCTCAAAAATCAAGCACACTAGGTGTACACCAAAGATACGAAAAAACTAAAAAGTATTGGAATGAATTGAAGATTAAACATATGAAAATAAACCGCATGTTTAACTTGTACGGCAATCATGGAGTATGAAAGCTGATAAATAACTATCGGCAACGGTTTCTCTAATTTCATAAACATAGCAACTAAACTAAATTTAGTATTGAAGCTTACACGATCCAAGAGGTAACACCTACATCATTGCTCTTAACCTTAACGATACCAAGTACCAACAATTAGTAATGTTTGATCAACGTTCTTCAACCGGCTAGCCATGTCCAAATCCAAAAGTCGATTATGACTCGAAATGCGAATGCTTTGTTCCAAGACGCACCAATATAACACCAGCTTCTCAAGCACACGAAACTCTCGGACGATCAACTGAATAATGGCATTCGATATAACGACAATGTTAAATCTCAATTCCTTGACGAGGTTCTTATTAAAGTTCGAAGCCTCAAAACTAGCCTGGACATTTTCAGATGCCCCTTTGTAACATAGAAACCGCAAATTCGGTGCTTCAATCGCTACTTTTTGAATCTGAAATTCGTTTAGAATCAAATCAACACTCTCAAGTGTAGTGCTGGAAATATTCACCGATTGAAACCCATCGCAATATCGAATACTGAGTTCTTCAAGAGAGCTGCTGCAATTTGAGAGCAAACTTTGTAAAGCCTGTTCGTCGATATCAACACGTTCAAGTGTAAGTTTCTTCAAGGAAAGCCTTATCAGATCAATGCCCGAATTGTCGACAAACTTACAACCATATAACTCCAACTCCTTCAACGACTTATTATGATTATTACCACGAAACAGAAGAGACGACATTGGCAAGACGTAAGGCGTGCTGGTTGTCCAGTTGAAATAGTGAAGAATGAGTTGTTCGACATTGTTACTCACAGCATAGTGTAACCATGTGCCAAAATCCTCCTTCGCTCGTGAATCGACACATATATGTTTGACGTGGACATCAAGCTTGAATTTATGGATACTAATCACCTTCTTGCGACTACAACGACGACTTATTGTGTTGTTGACGTAATTAGAAAAATTCTCATATTCCGCTTCGTTGGCTTCGAAAACTTGGAAGTATTTTTGATCGAAATTGAAAATAGGGAAGGAATTGGAGACAGAGTTCCATGTCTTCGACAGAACGGAGGTTTTTATAGCGTCTTCAATGGGAAGAAAAGATAGAATGTTGAGCAAAATTGGTTCCGACAACTGTGAGATTCGATCCTCCTCGTGATCAAGATCATCGCTGATCATGTGCTTGTATTTTTTCGACCACGGTTTTTTTGGGGTGGAAGAGCGCAACCTTTTCATCTTTCTCTCGTCAAAATTATATATGAATTTCAACAAGAATCAGAGACCTTGTTATATATTTACTTATATATACAATAATGGTAATGTAACACGGACTTGTCCTATTACTAACATGATTACGTTCTGTATCGTTGGAATAGCTATAGGATTATGATATTTCCTTTAATTTCATTACCTATAGGGATATGATATTTCCTTTAATTTCATTAATTAAGACTTGATCAACGTAGTTCCATATTTCTAACATTCGTTATTTGTGACACCAAAGTACAACAGCGAAAATAAAAAGAATACGAGACAAAAATACTCTTTGGCCGATTATATAAATATAATTTTCAAGGCAAAGTTCTCACTAATGGTGAATTTACAACAACTAAATCACAAACAATCGTGATTGTAAGACATCCGAGAAATTTAAGAGAACCATCTCCTACACCCAAACTCTAAAAGTCTTTAGAAAAACTCAGAAAAAACAAATCTCTAATCACTCGTCTTACAAAATAATTGCTCTTGTAACATAGTTCTAAAACTTGTAATTAAAACCTGTTGTGAAGTGCCTCTATTTGGAGCCACGTTTTCTTGCTCTTCAAGATACTTGCACACGAGTGAATTGTTGTAAATCTTCGATCTTGAATGATGAATTTGTGTATATCTTTTCAAATCTAATTTCTTCTTGCTTTTAACTCAATCCACGCGCCTCTTCTTCTTTCTTGTACAAGCAACACACCCCAATCTTCAATTTGGTGAAGAGATTCTATTTCAACTCAATCTTTTGTTGTTTGAGTAAGTCTAAGTATTCTAATTTCTAAGTAAATCCCTTTTAATCTTGGACTCTTCTGATTTTGAAAATCTTGTACATATAAACTAAAAACGTGCAATTTAATTAGATCGTAATCTTTCAAAAAAAAAAAATTAGATCGTAAAAAAGGCAAAACATAAAAATAAGAAAGTAATTCGCAAAATAAAAAAAAAAAGTATAGAAACCCAGTTCACTACACAAAAACAGGTTCGTCACTGCACCTGCACTAACATCAACATTGAACTTAGTGTTGCATATCTTATCTTTTATTCGATTAGAGCTTTTCTTATATAGTGAAATTTGAAAAAGTTTATCTTGTATTTAGTCGTATCTTAGATAGAGTTTAGTTGTGGTTATACGTATTGCACGGTTGATTAATGAAGCGCTCAATTGAATTATATTCCAATGATTATGCTTTGTTCTATTTTCATTATCCACTTAAATCTTATCCTCGTCCAGGGTGAAGCCAAAAATTTGATTTTGGGGACGCGGAATAGCGTTGAATTGAAGCATGGTCTTATTCATTGTTAAATGTATGGATTCTTAAAGCAAATTATTTTAATTTGTTTCGAAAAATGTAATCCTATAACTCTATAAGTTTACCACACCAATATTCTTATACAAAACTATGCTTTCAAATATTAAGAAAACACACACACATTTTGTTAAACTAAAACGGTAAAAATATACGCTACTACTTATAAGAAAAACTAAAGTAATACTAAAACTAGGGATATTACCAAATCGACAATTGTTGCTGCCAGAGCAATTTATGTTTTCTAATTTATTCTTGTTAGTCAAAGTTTATAGGAGACAAACTTTTCGACTTATTCTTTATCTGGATTAACTACCCTTAATTGAAGTAATTCAAATATATGTCATAATTAGAAATAGAAGAAAAAAATCAAAATTCTAACTTTCCTTCCCTAATTTATTCTACGTCATGAATAAATCATCTCATAAGGTCATAAACAAGCTAATAAGTCTATTCGCAAAATTGTTTTATAATTTTCTTTTTTAAATCAGTATGTTCGGAACGAGAAAAGTTAAATTAAAAATCACAATGAGTATCGCATAGAAACTCCAACTTCAAGGAACAATTGCATATATTCTGAAAGTCGCATGAAATTTAAAACTGTTAAGCTTTTGTTTTCTTTTTTTTTCTTCTCTAATTACATAAATTTAGACTTTTTCTGTCACGTTTGTGATGTATTTTCAGAATATTTGTGAAGAGTCCATAATATCTAACAATTAAATTAGTTATCAAAAAAAAATCTAACAATTAAATTGGACCCAGAAATATAGACTTGTAAAATTTTAATCCATGAATTAATTCAATTTTTTTACTTTGAAATGATTTATATGAGTACTATTATATTAATTATTTACTTTAACAAGTATGCTATGCGTTTTGAAAGGTTGACACCTAATTTGTTCTAGCAATGTCCAATAAGCCTAAGTATTTACAAAATATTACTAGAAATATAAAACACATGGGAGTTTAAGTTTTATTTATTTCGTCCAAGATAGAATCCATTAGTTTCGGTAAATAGCATACATATAACATATGGAGCAACAGCATTAGGGCATGAGTACACCGGCGCCAATGATTCTCAGCGATCTCAATCCCGCGTCGACTGAATTTGTTCCGCCGGACATTGGGGATCAAAGCAATCGAACCCAAAAGCGACTAAGACAATCCGACGACGACATGTTACAGCAACATCAGCAAATACTCAATGAAGAAAGGGCAATTCCCAAACAATCCAAATCGATTTCGTATGCGGATGCAATCCGGAAAAGGCATGAACATGTCCGCATCAATGAAAATGATTTAGATGAGGAGAGCGAACTCATCGAGATCAGTCCACCCACGGACGACATGCCGTTCAAGAAATTCTCTAGCCTTCCGGAAATGAAGGTGCGGATGAAGGATCAATGGGAGGAATCCATCATAATTAGAGTGCTTGGAAATTCATGGTACTTTCCAACTCTATCAACTAGACTTGATCTGATGTGGAAGCTTCAAAATGAATTCGAACTCGTAGATCTCGGGCATAATTGCTACTGCATGAAGGGATTACGACAAGAAAAGCGGGAGATGATCCTCACTGAAGGACCGTGGCAATTAACGGGGAGTTTCCTATCAATACGTAAGTGGTGCCCGAAATTTGTAGCGGCAAAAGACAAGATCGATACGGCAATTACGTGGGTACGAATCCTAGATCTTCCGGTGGAATATTTTCGCAAAGCATGGATTCGGGAATTGGCCAAGGGACTCGGAGATCCGATAAAAATTGATGGCAACACCTACTCGGCTACGAGGGGACGATATGCAAGATTTTGTGTACAAGTCCGCACGGATGTACCATTAGAGCTGGCAGTTTGCATAGATGATGTGCTTTACCAAGTGGTGTACGAAAACCTTCCGATGCTATGTTACAAATATGGAAAAGCGGGACACAAAAAAGAAAGTTGTGGGATAACACATGAAATAACCGAAGGCCAACCTCCATCGGAGAGGACAGACAATGTCGAGGTGACGAATGGCGGGGAATGGCTGTTAGCAAAGGCAAAACAAAAGGAATATGGGGAATGGATGATAGTCCAACGCTGGAAAAACATGAAGGACAAAAAGCCTGATACTAATTCACGAATGAAAGAGTCTGGAAAAGGGAAATTGGTAGAAAATCCCAGCGAGGAAGTAATTAATTTGGCTGAGAAGGAAATAAATAGGAAAGGAAAAAAAGGAGAATCCAATTTGAACTCCTTTAGAAATAAATCCTATTCAAATCAGAAGACTGGACAAGGAAATATATCAGCTAACAGTGGAAAGAATTCCAAACCGCGCAAGATTTTACAAAGGCCGAAGCAAAGCGGGAATGCAAATAATCCCACGTTCAGCACAGCAAATCCGTTCGCAATACTTCAAGAAAACATCGAGCCGGACAGCAGCCAGAATCAGTCACCGAGCCTCGAAAATTTAATCCCGATCACCTTCGGCCAGAAACATGCGAATCTGTCACGCATTTTTCAGAAACGAGATGATAATCGCACGTTGGGTGGAAGTCCCGGATTTCGTCACGAGAATACATCGATTTCAGGGCCTCTTGACGACATTACGAACTCGTCAGAGAGACAGATTAGTGCAAGTGATGATAATTCCACAACTCGTATGGGAGGTGGAAGTAAGGATGATGTTGGTTCCGATAAACGAGGGGATACCTACATGGTTTATGATGACGGCGATAAGTCGATGGGAATTGACGAGGCAGACGTTTCTCTTGATAGAGATAATACGCCAACTGATTGCGACATAGAGGGGGTACGCCATTAATCAACCCGTCCGTTTACATCAACTAAATTTAATGTCTATCAAAGTAGTATCGTGGAATTGTCAAGGGGTGGGGAAGGATGAATTTCGATGGAATTTCCGGGAATTTTTAAGGGTGCACACTCCTACGGTTGTATATGTGTTGGAAACTCGTGTTAGCGAAGAAATTGCGCGGGAGATCATTACTACGCTTGGATACTCACGACATGTGACTGCACCGACAAACGGAATGATGGGAGGCGTGTGGATGTTATGGCAAGAGGAGGAAGTTGATGTAGAAATTTTAGACGTCAACTACCAAGCTATTCACGCACGGATTCGACCGCGTGTAGGTGCGCCTTGGCGTGTGACTGGTATGTATGCGCAGCCACGCAAGGAAGACAAAGTGAAAGCATTTGATGATCTAGTCTTGAAATCTGTACAAAACTCGGATCCGTGGCTAGTGACGGGTGATTTTAATGAGGTGTGCTACGCGCATGAAAGAAGAGGCGGCCGACCAATTCCCCTGAATCGACTTAATTTTTTTCGTCAATATCTCGAGGGAAGTGGGCTCATTGATCTTGGATTCCAAGGACCAGCGTATACTTGGACCAATAAAAGAGAAGACGGAGAAAATATAAAAAGTCGAATAGATCGAGCGGTGGCGAACGAAGCTTGGATGGACAGATTCCCAAATTATGAGGTTTATCACACGACTCGAACGTGCTCCGACCACCATCCGGTTCTGACTTGTTGCGAGGGGAGGGGAAATCTACTCACAAATAAGCCTTTTCGGTTTGAGGCATGTTGGTTCTATAATGCTGAGTGTGAATTATTGCTTAAGAAAATTTGGGAAGAAAAAACAAACCTACTGGAGGCTATAAAGGAGATCCCTAGGGTGCTTGAGCTGTGGAATCGGGAGAGGTTTGGTAATATATTCCAAAGAAAAAAAAAGGTTAACGCACGGCTGCTCGGAATCCAACGTAATCTATCACAACGGCCGAATGCATATCTTGCACAACTTGAAACCGAGCTAATCTGAGAGTTTAACGAAGTGCTTAAACAAGAAGAATTGTTTTGGTTTCAGAAATCAAGAACTAAATGGATTCATAATGGGGAAAGAAATACTAAATTCTTTCATCGATCCGTTATGATGAGACGTCGCTGCAATAAAATAACAAATCTGAAAATTGACAGTTTTTGGGTAAGTAATGATGAGCAGCTGCAAATCCACGCCAAAGATTATTTTGAGAGCCTGTTTTCAGGGGGAAGTGATCGCGACGGGGGAGGTAGAGGGCAGATGGTTCGATCCCGATAGGCCGATACCAAGCGATTCTTTCAAGTGAGGAACAGGAGATACTCATGGCCAAAATCTGCGCAGATGAACTCAAAGAAGTGGTATTCGCCACGCATCCATATAAAGCGCCAGGTCCGGATGGGTTACAAGCCATATTCTACCACAAGAGTTGGAGTTGGATGAAAGAATCTTTATTAGCTTTCGCCGAGGAAGTGTTCCGTAGCAAGAAGTTTGATAAAAAGATTTGTGAAGCCTTTCTCTGTTTAATCCCCAAGGTAAAAAATCCAGAACTTATCTCGCAATACCGTCCTATCTCATTGTGTAACGTGCTATATAAATTAGTGACGAAGTGCATTACTATGCGACTCCGAAATATTGTGCCCCGAATTATAGCACCTACACAGTCCAGTTTTATTAAAAATAGGAGCACACAAGACAATATTTTTATTTTACAAGAGGTGATTCATTCCCTGAGAGATAAAAAGAAGGTTAAGTATGGGAATATGATAATGAAATTGGACCTCGAGAAGGCGTATGATAAAGTTAGTTGGGATTTTTTGGAGGATACACTGCATGCTTTTTTATTTCCACAGGATTTAATTGAGCTAATTATGTTTTGTGTCCAGAACGCGACTACACGGATTTTGTGGAATGGGACACCGCTTGAGGCCTTTCCACATACATGCGGCTTAAGGCAAGGAGATCCCTTATCTCCGTATCTCTTCGTCTTATGCGTTGAAAGGCTTTCATATCTTATAAAAGAAGAAGTGGACACGGGAAAGTGGAAAACTCTAACTCCTTGTCGAGATGGGCCAAAACTCTCACATCTATTTTTCGCGGATGATTTGATACTTATGGGGAAGGCGAATATGGATACAGCGAGAGCAATAAAAAAAGTCCTTGATAAATTTTGTTTGGCGTCGGGACTTAAATTAAATCCAGCAAAGTCGAAAATCTTCTTCTCTAAGAGCCAAGGTTCGGCGATTAAAAGAGGAATTTGTGATCTTTTGGGGTTCGGACAAACCGTGAATTTGGGGAAATATTTGGGAGTCAATATGAACCACGGCCGAGTAGGGAGGGACTGCTGCGCGGATCTATTCGACAGAATAACGGGGCGATTTAATGGCTGGAAGTGTAATACTCTTTCTCTAGCGGGGAGGACGACACTAGTACAATCCGTGTCCACGGCGATGCCGATATATTTGATGCAATCCACATGGCTTCCCGAGCATGTGTGTGACAAATTAGATAAATTAAATCGCAACTTTTTGTGGTCGGCGGATGCGAATAGAAAAAAGATCCATCTTGTGGGATGGCCGAAAGTGTTGAAACCGAGAACTGATGGCGGGCTTGGAATTCGAAAGGCACGAACAAGCAATGAGGCTCTCCTCGCCAAACTCGCATGGAAAATTATGAAGAGGGAAGATTCAGTATGGAGTGAACTCGTCAATGCCAAATATCTTAAGGGAAAAAGCCTCCTCGAGTGTAATGCAAAACCCGGAGATAGCACGGCTTGGAAAGGGATTTTACATTGCGTGGATCTTATGCAACCTTTCCTCCGCTGGAAAATTGGAGATGGGAGTAAAATTCGGGTTTGGTTGGACAACTGGAGTGGGAAGAAACTTTGTGACGAGTTTGGGCACATATATCAACCGCCTGATATCAATTTACGCTTGCGAGAGGCGATCGATGAGGAAGGCAATTGGGACTGGAATGTATTCGGACGTGGGGTGTCGAACGAAATGAAGGAATATCTAAGGAGCAAAGTGGTACTGTTTAACGGGGGAGAAGACACGCTGATATGGACCGAGAACGGGAGTGGAACTTTTAGTTGCCAATCCGCTTATAAAGCGTTCTTCAAAAAATATACGGATGTTGACGTGAATGTACAAAACTGCCGATGGGCATGGAAAGTGGAAACGAGCATCAAGCTTCAATATTTTTTGTGGCTTGCTGGGCAAAACAGGCTCGCTACCAACAGCTTACTAAAGGCGCGACAAATATCCGAGAATGCGACCTGTGCCTTATGTCTATCCGAGGAGGAAACTGTTATTCATATCCTTAGAAAATGTACACATGCAAGGAAGGTTTGGAGGGAAATCTTAAGCGGCTGTGAGTGGGATGACTTTGCGGCTGTTCCGGATAATTATTGGCTCAAGGAAAATGCACAAAACAAAAAGCGGAGGAGCTCAAAATTTCCGGGGCTAAACTGGGCGTCAATATTTTCAGCAGCAACGTGGACTTTGTGGAAGGCTAGAAACGAAAAAATCTTTCGTAATACAACTGAAAGCACCACGACGAGCTTGGTTAAGATTAAGATGCTTAGCATGGAGATTGATGAGGCGCAAAGGAAGAAAAGAAAGTCACAACAAGCCAAGAAGTGGATCAAGCCAAGTGAAGGTTGGGTAAAGCTTAATGTGGATGGAAGCATACATTTGAGTAGCAATGAGGGAACGGCGGCGGGCGTTCTAAGATCACACCAAGGAAAATGGCTTTGGGGGTACAAGAAAAAAGTGCCAACACCAACGGTGGACGAGACGGAGCTCATAGCGCTGAAAACCGGACTAGAAATATCATGGGAAAGACGCACGCAACGCCTCGAAGTGGAGACGGACTCGCTGCTGGTCTATAAAATGCTCACGGACGAAACAAGCATAAACGAGCATCGAAAAGCTCTAGTACAAGAGTGTATGGCAATGTTGAGGCTTCCATGGGAATGCAAGTTACGATGGATACCAAGAGAGGCTAATAACGTCGCAGACGCATTAGCAAAGATGAGGAATGGAGTCACGGATAGGGACATCTTTTGGGATAATCCCCCTCCCCAAGTTCTTGAGTTTTTAGAACATGATTTAGTCTAAGGACATTGTATTTCCTTTGTTCACCAAAAAAAAAAATACATATAACATATGCATTCTCAGCTAAATTTTTTTTCTCCTTTTACGATTGTGTGTTAATCCTCGCTTGTGTATGGCATGGAAAAACTAGGTGATTCTAGTAAGGGTTGAACCACCCCGTGTGTTTCTTTTATTGAATATATTGCTTGATACAAAAAAAAAAACAATGATTAATGAATCAATAATTATGGCTAATGAGTTGTTATAGTATTTCTAAAGTTTAGATTAACAAGCGCAAATTAGTGAACTACGTATTTACAATACAAGCGTGGTGATCAGTTGGACCTTTGATTAATTAACATTTCCCTTTTTTTTTTCATTGGCTTCCTCTTTTTTTTTTAATTGACAGGAGGTCAAACTGATATGCAAGTAACAGAATCCATTTCAGTCTAATTCGATCTAAGAAATAAAACGAACGCTCTGTATGATTTGAAACTACGACATCGGGTTTTGGAGACCCGCGTTCTACCAATTGAACTAAAAGCGATTTCTAATTAGATAAGATAAGACTGTAAAGGGTAAAGAAGATTCTTTTTCGAACCCTAATCTATTTTGTATGCATCTATTATATAGTTTCATAAAAAATAATGAGTCCATGCAATTTGAATCAATCTCAATTGATTCCTCGTTACTGCTCAAAGGAGCAGTAATATGTAGGGATGACAGGATTTGAACCCGTGACATTTTGTACCCAAAACAAACGCGCGACCAAGTTGCGCTACATCCCTTCAATTGTTCTACATGTCATTGTAGAGAATTCCTGTCTTGTTTTCCACATCCCTATTTCCTCCATTGCGAAACAAATTTTTTTGCCCATTTCGTCTTTTTGGTCTCATTTAACATATAATAATAATAAAAGGAAAATTGTATGGACCGTTGTACATTTTAATTGAAATTAATTTCAATTTGAATTAGGGATTCCGTGTATAACGTACAACTCTAGGTAGACCTTAACTACACACGCATCTGACCATATATGCACTATCTTTATGTATTACAATAAATCAAAAAATGAGATTTTTCAACACGAGATCTAAAAACATATCTCTTTGTGGCCCCAATGCTAAGTGCGCTATGGTTCGGAGCTTTAGCAGGCCTATTGATAGAGATTAAACGCTTAGAGATATAATTAAATATATGTGTGTAATCCCCCCCCCCCCCCCACTCCATTTTTTCTCTTTTCCCCATTTTTTTCTTAATAAGGGACGAAAGAGAAAGAATAAAAGCGGCTTCAACTTTGACGAGACTCGGGTGCAAGTTCGAATCAAATGAATATTCATAATGAGGCATGTAAGTAAAGTAGAAAATACAATTCAATGGAAAGTATACAAGATCTTTAACTGAAATACCCTACTTCACGTTGAAATAGAGTTTCGATATCATTGCTTTACTTATTTAGTTACTACGACGTTGCTTTGCTTTATTATTGGTTCTGATCTTTTAGACTTGGATTTCAAGTTAGTAACTTTTCTTTTGAATTTTTCCTTCCTTTCTTTTTCTTCCTTTCGAATCAAAATATGAATATAAGAATTGAGTAAATCAAAAATAAAAAAGAGGTTCAGGGCCAAGAGGAAAGATGCGCTAGTAACGATTATTTTGGAATCTACCAATTGTATCCGAAATGGTATTAAGAAGGTATCAAGGGGCATTTCCAGATATATATTACTCAAAAGAACCAGCACAATACGCCTGATAGATTAGAATTAAGAAAATTTTGTCCCTATTGTTACAAATATATGATTCATAGGGAAATAAAGAAATAGATCAAACCAAGTATGTCTTATCATTTCCTTGAAAGGCAAAAAATGATATTATATGGAACATATTTAAATAAAAGAAATCCTATTTTGATTTTGGGTTAAAATGATAATTAAGAAATAGGATTTTCGGGATAAGAAATAAACTAAACAAATAAATCATGGATAAATCCAAGCGACATTTTCTTAAATCTAAACGATCTTTTTGTTGGCGTTTTCTCCAAATTCAATCGGAAGATCTAATTGATTATAGAAACATGAGTATAATTAGTCGATTTATTAGTGAACATGGAAAAATATTAGCTAGACGAGTGAATAGATTGACCTTGAAACAACAACGGTTAATTACTATTGCTATAAAACAAGCTCGTATTTTATCTTTGTTACCTTTTTCTCAATAATGAGAAACAATTTGAAAAAACCGAGTTGAACTCTAGAACTACTACTACTAGTCTTAGAACCCAAAATAAATAGGCTTCTGAAATTGTTAGATCGGGACTTGATACTCTTTCTCCAATATTATGATACCACTGGATACGATGTCATCTTAACATCCGTTAACAGTAGTTAACGTTAATACCAATCTACTTGACATAGAATATAATGCAGCGGAAAAGTAAAGAAGACAAGTAGATAATTTTAAGAAGATTATAAGGGTTTATAATCTTCCGAGCCTTAGGCGAAATAACTTCTATCGAAATAATGATTTTAACAAAAGTCGTTCTCTCAACTCTCAAGTTGTTTGAACTCAACCGAGCAAACAAAAATCAACTCCTTAAATCTAAACATGACTTTTAGACTCAACTCGTCAAACTCAAACCTCGGAAAAACAAGATAAAGACACTTGACTCTAATAATTTCCTCACGGGAGATTTTCGCTCTTGTCTTTGTGTCTTTTTCTTGATGCCCAACATGCCTATTCATACTGTAGTATTCCTTGATGTCCAAGACATGTTTTGTACGCTTTTGGTTGCTATTAGATCTCCTTGTATGACTCTGATTTCGTTCATAGCAAGTCTTCTTCAATAAGAAAAGGTTTCCTTGTCCAACTAGAAGCCTTCATTGAAAAGTTTCCTTCTTTGACTGAAAGTTTTCGAAGGAAATAATCATTTTTCATCCTGTAGTCTTTTATGGAAAGAATCCTTCTTCATCTTGTAGTCTTCTATAGAAAGAATCCTACTGTACCTTGTAGTCTTCTATGGAAAGAATTCTACTGCAAGTAATCTTCTTTCCTTCTTGCAAATCACGTGCCTTGTTCTTTCCATTGCAGCGCATGCAGCTTTCCTTCTTGAATTAGGAAAGGTTTCTTTCTTTAACATGAATTCTTCTAAGGGAAGTTTCATTCTCTTTATAAAAGTCTTCAATTGAAAAGATTCTCCTCTGGAAATCTTCATTCCTAATTCGCTCTTGTTCTTTTCTTTCTTTTCAGCCTGGACGCGTCTTCAATTAAGGAAAGTTCTTCGTTGGAAACTTATTGAATGACAGCTTTTCTTTAAGGAAATAAATCCATCCTTAAAGTCTCTAGACCTGGAGCACATAAAAATACCAAATACAACTCGTGGAACTAAGTTAGTAAGTGAATAAAGGCAAAACAATAATTTTCGCAGTTTTAAACAGATTGCTTGCAGGTCTCTGGTTTCAATGTTATCAATTATTATCAATGTTGTCCCAACATCACATAACATTGATTCCAGAATACCTTGCACTTTCAATCTCCCCCCCCCCCCCTTTTGCATTTCTTCACAAAACCAAACATGTTCACAATGCATTTCATGCACAGTGCTCTAGCAACCCAACATCATTAATATCTTAAGCTACTCCCCTTAATATGGCAATTTCAATCTTGTAGCCTTAAGATACTAAACAGAAAAACACAAAGAGTTAATCATCACCACAATAAGCTTAACTAAGATAACATAAGGTACTTCAGACTTTCAGAGACAATAGATAAACATGAAGCTAAAATGACTTACTTCTCCCCCTTTCTGTGAGGAAAGCAAAACCTTGACAAATCACTTCATAGGATAAAGTTCCTATAGCTCTTTTGTAGCAGCTATTTTCATTTTTTCTCAAGAAACTCTATCATCCACTGTTTCTTAAAAACTTTCATAGACATAGTCTAATCTTCCCCAGATGGAAAAACAAAGTTAGCCTCAA
Source organism: Linaria vulgaris (assembly GCA_948329865.1). Taxonomy (NCBI): domain Eukaryota; kingdom Viridiplantae; phylum Streptophyta; class Magnoliopsida; order Lamiales; family Plantaginaceae; genus Linaria; species Linaria vulgaris. Next base: position 113,321,646 of record OX415249.1, on the reverse strand, counting down.
TTGCAAATATTACCTCAGGTGTTACCTTTGATGTTGAGACTTCTCAAAATCTTCTTCTTTATCTCTTCATCTCAACAGTTTCATCATCGCCATTCTTAGTTTCCTCATCCATTTCCTCATAACCATCTTTCTCTTCTTCACCACCTTCTCTTCATTCCCAACCTCTTTGTCCTATTTCTCTTTCTCCTCATTGTCTTGGAATTAATCAACAACATCAGCAACTTCTTTTTCTCTATTAAAACCAGCGGCAAAATCACCATTGTCACCCACTCTAGTCTCTCCAGCAATTAAAGGGTTCTCCCCCTCAATCAAATCATTCTTTTCTACAAAAAGTTCCTCAAGCACTGTCTCCTCAACTGTGTTTGAAGTACTAACAAAAACAACACCATGTTATTCAATTTTTAACTTGTTTTGTCTCATCAATAATGTCTGGAACAAGTGTTGTACCTACGAGAAAGAACTCAGAAGCAGGGGTGGGGTTATCTCCTTGATTTTCCACATCAATAGCCACAATTAAGATAATAGATAGATGTCAAGGATTTGAAAACTATTTGCAGGTTAGAACCCTCAGTATTTGAGAGAATTAGGCACAAATATAGTAGAACATCAAAATCACAAGTGAAAGAAGTAATGGACGGTTACTTAAATAAAGTATGCATAATTCCCGCCTATTGAAATAACATGTGACACCGAGTTTACTTCACACATGACCAGAGCAGTTCACGAAAACTTATAAGTCATAATGCTAAACCTGGATGTTGACACAACATGCTTACAGACTAATGTGGGCACAACATTGACACATGTTTTGAATGAACATTGGTTCTTGTGAATGTGGAGGTATTGAGCTTACCCTCAAGATTTTCAAGTAAAAGCATGAGCTAGATCTGAAACATATATCTGAAACTTAAGACATATTAGCAAGATAGTACCACAGATATATCATACATGTACATTGAAAGGAGAGTTAGTTAACAGAAATTCAACATTTTGGGTATGAAGTAAATTAAAGGAGTTAAACTACTTCCAAATCATAACAAGAGACAATGTAGTGTGTCACCGCAGCTGAATCACCCAAAATATATGCCTTCACATGAGAACATAACTATTTATCCCCCTCAAGCCCAAACCAACACAGACATAACACGGAAAGAATGAATGGATGCAGGCCTAAGTGAATGTAGAATGCAGAATGAAGAATGTTGTAACAACATTGGAAGATGGTAAACACTTGTGAAAAACTTTTGAAACCAGCAACAGTTCACAACAACAAATCTTTATTATTTTCATAACTCATCTGAACCAAAACTGAAGGTTGCTAAACACAAAGCTAGTGGCACTGCTGAATGAGGGCAGCATGAACTCCACACACCCTAGTAACAACATTAACAACAGCAAGTTACACAAGTACAAAGGCCTTGAATGTTAGCAATTCATTTATCATGCACCCCAATTCCTTGTGCATACCTGTTTACTAACCTGCTTTCAAGAAAATTCACCAAGTGACCAGGGCTACTAAGTGTAAGAAATCTAAACTCCAAACCCCCTAGTAGAAAGGATCACCCTCATGTGTTCCTTGGCCAAAACAAACAGAGACATGTAAATAAGCACAACTGAGTAACATTGAAGCTGTCAACATCATGTACCCCAACTTCTCCTCATGTTCTGTACACTTTGATATGAATAAGAGACAACTGAATAGACATCAAAGTAGTGAACTTTGTGTATCACAGCTTCTCCAGAGGTTAGGCTATCACAACCCCAGACAAACAAAAGAGTTTTATTACTTTTTCAAAACAAAGAGTTCAACCACACAAAATAAAAATGTCAAACATTCATGAAGACAACCAAGAAAAAAAATAGAAATCAAACAGAAAAAATCTAATGCAATCCTGTACACCACAAATAGTCTACGGTGTTAGCCAGTGGTGTTATGGCAACACCGGAATGCAACAATGTTCACATAACATTTATGTCGAGAGCATTCCTCAAATTGAAGAACCTCTCACTATCTACGAGCTTCTTAAACATATAAGCTAACTGAGTGTTAGTCTATATGTGTTTAATGTGAATCATCTTGTCATCTACCATATCTCTTAAGAAATGATGCATAAAAAATGTATGCTTTGTTCTAGAATGATGCACTATATTTCTTGATATGCTAATGGCACTAAGGTTATCACAAAACAACAACAACAACAACAACAACAACAACAACAACAACCACAACAACAACAACGTGTCATTCTTTATCCCATAAACATGCAACGTGTGTTTAAGACATATAAGTCGGGTAACACAGCTGCAAGCTGCAATATATTCAACAGTTGACAATGACACACAATTATATTTTTTGCTATAACATGAAAGATTATTATTTCCCAAATAAAAACAACCCCCATATGTAGATAATCTATCAGCTAAATCTCCAGCCCATTCGGAATCATCAAAACCAACAAGGTTTGTATTTGTATCATGTGTATACCAAATGCTTAAGTCTACAGTACCATATATATAATTCAATATTTGCTTCACAGCAATTAAGTGAAAATCTCTAGGTTCAGCGTAATACCTGGCACAAACACAAAAACAAATGGAGTACATAATATATGTGCGAGTGGCAGATAGATATAGCAAGCTTCCAGTCATGAATCAGTACAATGTTGTGTCAACATTGTCTCTTAAGACACATTTTCCATTCAGCGAGGTAGACGACATCATGTCTTGCTTGATTTTGACTCCTCCAATCCAAATCTTTCCACCAAAAAGAGATCATCATGCTCATCTCTAATGTGCATGTCAACGCCTCATCAAACTTGTCTAAAATTCTTAGTAGAAAGAAGAACAATGTCATAAGCAAATCTTTGAGCAAGACAATTATCAGAACATGTGGCAGACATGCAAACACTCAACATTATCACATCTCTATATTTTACCCTTTTCTTGTTGTGTGTATTGGTGTCATTATTGATTTGACCAATAACCTAAGATGTTGGATAATCCATTTGAATCATGTCAGTTGTATCCCTCCCAACATCTTGAACTTGAACCTTTTCATCGTAGAAGTTTAACTGCTCGGATGTTATGTCAACATCAGCTTCAGGTTCAGGTTCTGGATCTGTAGGTAGTGATGGAATAACTCTATATGTTTCCAATGTTGGGGTAACATCAGAAACAGAAAGTTCTTTAGTACATGCATCTGTTTCCAATGTTGGGGTAACATTAGAAACAAAAAGTTCTTCAGTACCTGCATCACTAGTCAAATCATCAAATACCACAATTTCATATTCTTGAACAATATTCAGTCTTGGATCAAACATTCTAATAGCAGTATTGTTCAAAGAATAGCCATCAAAGATACATTCTTCACTTTTTGGATCATATTTGCTCAAAAAATCTTTATCATTTAAAATATAGCAAGCACATCCAACTTCATGTAAATGAGCAAGATCATGTTTCTTCTTTTTCATCATCTCAAAGGGAGTCATGGGCGTAGAGAATTCATGAATATTTTCATTAAACACAAATAAGTCAGAGAATAAATTATTTTCAAAGTCTCTACCATGATTACACCAAATATTACCAAAAAAAGCACCATGTAAGTTATCAATACTAGCATGCAATGTTCTAAAGGTATTAAAAGCTTCTGATTTTTCTTTGAAAGATTTGATCAAAGTATATCCAAAAAAATCATTTATAATCACACAATCATATTGTTTACCCCTAACTCTACTTACTTCAATAAGATCCAAGATATCCATATGTATTTGTAGAAAACAACTAGAGGTACTTGTAACATGTTCATCCACTTGGATTGGACTATGAGAAGCTTTGGTGACCTTACCTTTCAAGAAATCATCACAGACCAACTTATCAGTACCCGAGAGATATGGAATACCTCTCACGGTTTCAAGTTTCAACACTTTGCCCAAATTCTTGTTGTGCATGTGTCCAAGTCTCTTGTTCTTGGCAACTGAATAGTCCACATTTGTTTGAAAGCAAGTCACTTGATCCCTCACCAAGTTGTTGGCTTCAAACGTTTTACATGTCAAAGCACACACATTTGCACAATTAGATACATCACAAGAATCTTTATCATACCTTACCATTAAGTCATCATCACACAATTGATTGATGCTTATATGGTTTTCACATAATCCATCCAACAACATCTTATCCTTCAAAGGTGTGAATCCATCAATATTCAGCACTTCTTTGCCAATTATTCTTTCTTTACTTCCATCTTCATAGGTGAAAGTTCCAGTGGTTAGTGGTGCGCAATCCTTCAAATCAGATTTAAATCCAGTCATATGCCTCAAGCATCCACCATCAGAGTACCATTTATCTACAAGGTTAGTACGCAAAGGAGAAAAAACAAAATTGCAAACAATCTTAATTTTAGGCACCCCAAGTCTAGTGTTCCTCATCTCACAATTCTATTCAACAATGTTGGAACCGAATGTTGAGACAACATCAGATTCCAGTGTTGGCTTAACGTCAATATCAGCATAGCCTGAATCTCTATCCCACTCAACTGTTTTCTTTTTAAGAGACTTTTTGTATTTATAACAATAAGCTTTAAATGTCCATGTTGAAAACAATATTGACAAATATAGGTCGTTTTCTTGGATTTCCCAGAAAATACCTCTCATTTTTCAAAACCAGAGATATTGGATTCAACAGAAGTAGTGGAGTGAGTAGCTTGACTTTGAAATCTTAAACTATAATTATCATCACTACCCAAAGCATAAAACTTTATCAAGTTTATAAGTACATGTATTCCTCTTGGCAATAGTATGTTCAGCAAATCCTAGCTTAGAAGTTACCTTTTCTATTTCATCATCTTTCCTGCCCAAACTAACCTTAAGTTGAGTGATTGTTGCCTTCAAGCTTTCATCTTCCATAACCTTCTCAATTCTACTCAACTTGTTCTTCTCCTTGAGTAGGTCTTGGTAGATGATCTTTGGTTCTTTAAGAAGTTCTTCTTGACTCGGTTCATCTTCAAAGAAATAATCATCTTCCAAAGCTATAGAATTATGCAAAAACTCAAAGTCAGAATCATCATCAAACTCATCATAATCAGAAATCAAACATTCAGAGTTGTCTAAACAAATGGTTTCATCCCAATTGCCAAAGAAAATCTCATGGACAGGTGCTGTCTTCTGGATGTTGTCACAATATCGAGTTGTTTGGGTGTTGAGCAAACACTGAGTTTCAATGTTGGCTTGACACTCTGTCCTAACACTGTCAGTCCAATCCACATGTCAACACTGCTGTCTGAATTTCTTCACTTGCCAGCACTTGTCCATCATCACACTCTTCAAAACCTGTCTCATCATTATCATCTACACAAAACCAGTTAGAATTCCCTTTTGTTCTAAGGTTGTTAGCACATTCATAAGCAAAATGGCCTCAACCTTTACATTTATAGCATTGCATCTGTTTGGTATGTGCATCATCATGATGAGTAGGTTTAAAGGAATATGTGCTCATCTTTCCAGAGAAATCTTTCTTTAAATCAGCATGAATATTTCCATCTCTTAGACTAAGCTTACTAAACTCTTCAATCACAGTTTCACTATAAGCTTGAATCTCATCTTCATCATCTACTTTTTCATCAATTTCAAGATTCATCTCAAATTCTTTCAATTTGTTAAGTAGAGTATGAAAGTCTAAAGTGTCCATATTCCTAGCTTCTCATACAACAATCACCTCAAATTTCTTAGAAAGAGTTCTCACAGCTTTGTACACCAGTGGATTATTAGACAGAGGATCACGACCTAAGTTTTGAATTTCTTAAGCAAGATTCATGAGCTTTTCAATATAAGAAGTAATGCTTTTGTCGTCCCCCATTGTTAAATTATCAAATTTGCTCAAAAACATGCGTAGCTTAGTCTTTTGAGTGCTTAAATCATCTTCACAATGATCTTGTAAGATATCCCAAGCATTCTAAGCAGTTGAACAATCTTTGATTAATCTAAACATGTAACAATTAACCAAACTAAATATGGTTTTAAGGCTATGAAAAGAATTCTACTACAAGTAATCTTCTTTCCTTCTTGCAAATCAAGCGCCTTGTTCTTTCCATTGCAGCGCATGCGACTTTCTTTCTTGAATTAAGAAATGTTTTTTTTTTCTTTAACTTGAATTCTTCTAAGGGGAGTTTCCTTCTCTTTATAGAAGTCTTCAATTGAAAGGATTCTCCTTTGGAAATCTTCATTCCTATTTCGCTCTTGTTCTTTCCTTTCTTTTCAGCCTGCACGCGTCTTCAATTAAGAAAAGTTTTTCTTTGGAAACTTATTGAATGACAACTTTTCTTTAAGGAAATAAGTCCATCCTTGACGTCTCTAGACATGGAGCACATAAAAATACCAACTACAACCCGTGAAACTAAGTTAGTAAGTAAATAAAGGCAAAACAATAAGTTTTGCAGTTTTAAACAGATTGCATGCAGGTCCTCTGGTTTCAATGTTATCACCAATGTTGTCCCAACATCGCATAACATTGATTCCAGAATTGCACTTGCAGCTTCTTTGTTCACTTGAATCAGAATTCTAGTCCGAACTCAAACACGAATTGGTGTTTTGTTCGTCAAATCTGAGAATCATATTGTATTATCGTGTCGTAAGACAAAAAAACGAATTGGATTTTTTTTTTGATTGAGTGTGTTCATTCATTTTGACTACTTTTTAAGCATATTTTTTCATAGTCATTTCGACTCCACCTTCCCGGAGTTCATTTTTCGGGTAATTTTGTGTAAAATTTAAAACACCCCGTTGTATAAATATTGTTCTGGCAGCAACATTTGTCGCTTTGGCAACATATATGAATCACGTTAATACCAATTTTTTGATTTATTTATTTATTTTTCGACACACTATTAATTTTTTTTATTAATTGCGGTATTACTATAATTTATTTTAGCCTTATCATTATTTAAAATATTCTCATTAAAGAAAATAATTATTACTTAACTCTTTTTACATAAAAATGATTAAGGTATATATATATATATATATATATTTAATTTAAAAATTTTACCATATAAATTAATTATATGATAAATAAATTGTTGATCATGCGGAGCACCACATATCAACATTTTTTAATTTGTCGTATAAAAAAATAAAATTTCGCATTAGTTACACCATCATACAAAGTCTCCATGGAGTACAAACTCGGCCTCGTTTATGAGTTTTGCCATTGTCAACCACCTACTTGAAGCCGCATAAGCTAAATACCCATGGCCCTTTTTAGCTGCCTCATTTCCTATAAAGTATTATATCATCCTCTCATTAAAACTCTCTCAAATTTTCTGCTATCATCGGTTTAAACTTTGTACTTTTGTGCCTAAAAGTTTCACAGGTCTAATCTATCCAAGCACTCCTTGCGCAGCTTCAGCTTTTCGCCAATGCGGCAGGACAAACGATTAGCTGGTCCAAATCTAAGGTGCTCTTCTCCCCTAATATCTCCCCCACACGTCGTCTAACGTTAGTTAACCGTCTCAACCTTGCCCAGAGGACAGTCAAGGACAAATACTTGGGACTCCCTGTCTGGGCGGAACGCTCTAAAATCCACAGCATGGATGGTCTGGTTAGGCGAGAGTCAGCCAAGGTTGATACTTGATGCAACCGTCTCCTCTCTCTCTCTCAGGTTGTAAAGTCCTCACCAAATCCAGCCTTACATCGATCCCCTCACATGCCATGTCCGTCTTTCGCCTCCCCAAGGCTAGCCTAAAACAACTGCAACAAATGGCACATAAGTTTCTTTGGCATTGGGCTTCTAACGACCATTACCGCCCTAAAGTTTCGTGGAACACTGTCACCTTACCTGTCGACCAAGGAGGCATGGGAATCCAAAATATCTTGATCATGAACGATGCATTCCTTCTCAAACTGGCTTGGTGCCTTCTTACCCAACCCACATCTCTTTTGGCCACCCTCCTTAGTAAGAAATACTACCCAAACGAGAACCTTCTTTTGGCAAAGGCTAGGCCACATGATAGTTGGGGTTGGAAGTCCATAGCAACACAACTCCCCCTATTGTCGGATGTATTTCGCTGGCACGTCAGAAATGACAATAACAACAATTTCTAGAGTTCCAAATGGTTAGGCAACTTTTCCATCTCCGACTACGTCACCCACATCCCACCGGCTATTGCCAATCTTAAGGTAGCAAACCTTATCCAACCAGCCACCCGCTCATGGGAACTAACAACAGTCGCTCATTTCATCCCTAGTCACATTCTTAAATCCATCCTGGGCACACCTCTGACTTCCACCCCATCTCCATATGGCTTCTGTTGGGCATGGGACCAGAACGGGAAATTTACTATCGCATCTGCCTACGCGTTCCTCTCATCAGCTCATACGTCGTCTTCCACACCATCTCTCGACTGGGCTACCATCCACTCTCTACCCACCACTTCGCGTATCAAAGATTTTTACTTGCTATTTAGCCACGGTCGGCTGCCGACCAAGCACTATCTCTTCACCCGCTACATCCTTCCGGATGCCACCTGCCCTTTGTGCCACCGGGAACCAGAAATGGCACACCACCTCTTCTTTGAGTGCCAAATCACGGATCCCATTATCCGTACACTACTTCCGACACTCCCATGTGAAGACTATACTCACCAACTTATTTTCCTTCGTCCCTCGAAGGGCCGCTAGGGGTGCAGTGGGCCACCCTAACATGGACAATTTGGAATGCCCGAAACCAATTTGTCTTCCGGGGTAACCAAATTTCAGGTCCGAAGTACCTCCCACATAAGAGGCCCACAAAGTAACACAGACTAACAATGAAATACTCTTTTCTTTTCAAGGGCCGACCTTCATCATGGCAAATTGGCAATATTATAATATCCATATGGTACAACAATGTGTGGTTCTACTAGCCAATTGTTTCATTTTGAGAGCATGTGAAAGGCCAATATTTATGGTTCTGTTTTTCAAGATCTCGTTGAAATATCTTCCTCTACGGCGCAATGATATTTAACACGTTTGCCCTTCATAGGAAAATGGAATGTCTAGTAAAATAATATGAGTAAACTTAGGCCTCCGTCAGTTTGTTCACACGATACATAAGGAGATGCCAAACCTTCACGGCAAAAGAATGGATATGTAGATATATGAATATAATATAATATTTAAGAAGATGCTTTTGTCATCTCTCTCTCTTCATATATATATATATATTATGTAGCTGGAATAAACGTAAGAAGTTTAAAAATTACCTGAGCACTTACTATATAAGGTTTAGGGTGTTTTTAAAATCGCAGATTAAAACAAATTAATTCGCTTTGCGCACTGAGTTTCTGCGTGCAGGATTAGAGCGCCATCTTTTAAAAGGGATGCACATATAACATATTCATATATAAAAGATTTACTTGAAAATCTTTTTGCCATTTTTACTTGATAACTATATCCTGGCCTTACCCTTTTTTTGATTAAATTATAGAGTCTTAAATTATATACCAAGACTCACACTCACTCGAGTCAAGGATGTAGTGAATATAACTGAACTGCAACAAACCGAGGAAATATTATCCCTAGTCGCTCATAATCCCAACATCTCAGAATACAGAATAGAAAACATACACATGTTTGTATTAATTTCAAAATTTTATTCTATTGGAAAGGAAGATATAATGATATCCTCCATTATAGAAAAATGTTATATATATATATATATCTTGTAGTGAGCAAATAATAAAAGAAATATAGACATAAATAAACCAAGTAAAATTAGGCAAAAAACTGGATTGGTCCAGCAGTGCTGTATCCACCTGGAGAAGGTGGCAAAAACCCCGAAATCCCCCAACCCACCTAACAATAAAACCATTAAACCACCCAAATCTCCTCCTCATTCACCAACTAATAATTTCATCTGCATATCACTTTCCTCACCATGCCTAAACTCCAATCCACCACCTTCAATTTCATCACCACCCTCTTCCTCTATTTCCTTACAACAGCCCACTCCGCCACATTCCCCACCGACATAGCCGCCCTCCGCGCCTTCAAATCCTCCGTCGACCCCTCCTCCATCCCCGCCTCCTCTTGCCTCGCCACGTGGAACTTCTCCTCCACCGACCCCTGTTCCGTCCCCCGCGTCACCCACTTCACCTGCGCCGTCACCTGCTCTGACAACCGCGTCGTCCAACTCACCCTCGACTCCCAAAACTACGCCGGCACACTCACCCCACTCATTTCCAAACTCACCCAACTCATCACACTCGACCTCAGCGGCAACAAATTCCACGGCCCCATACCCAACTCCCTCGCCTCCCTCCCAAATCTCCGCAACCTCATCCTCCGGGTCAACTCATTCTCCGGCTGGGTCCCACCGTCGGTCAACAATCTCAAATCTCTCACTACCCTCGATCTCTCGCGTAACGAGTTAACGGGTCCCTTACCGGATATGGACTCGATGGTTGGACTCACCAGGCTCGACTTAAGCTACAACAAACTCACCGGCTCCATCCCGAAACTACCTCCCAATCTCAACGAACTCGCGGCCAAGTCGAATTCGCTGTCCGGGTCGCTGTCCGAGTCGTCGTTTTCCGGGTTGACCCGGCTGATGGTGGCGGAGCTCGCCGAGAACTCGTTTGTCGGGAAACTGGACACGTGGCTCTTCCTTTTGCCCTCGTTGCAGCAGATCGATCTCGCGAACAATAGCTTCACCGACATTTCCGTTACAAAACCCGCGGCGGACAGCAGTGTGCTGGTGGCGGTGAATTTGAGCTTTAACAAAATTGGCGGGTTTCTTCCGGCGAGCTTCGGGGAGTTTCCGATGCTCCGGTCACTGGCAGTGAGTGGGAATAAACTGAGAGGGCCGATACCGGCGGAGTATGGTGAAAAGGGTTCGTCGCTAAGGAGGTTGTTTTTAGATGGGAATTTTTTAAATGGTTCGGCGCCGCTGGGGTTTTTCGGGGGCGGCGGAGATGCGGTGGTTTCCGGCAGCTTGGGGGACAATTGTTTGAAGAGTTGTCCGGTTTCTTCGGGGCTTTGCGTGAAATTGCAGAAACCGGTATCGGTTTGCCAGCAGGCCTATGGTAAGGGTGGGAAACCCGAGTCTTAATTGTCAGTCTATTTCTCTGCTCTATTTTGTTCTTTTCCGTTCAGACTTCAAACTACTACGTGTATTTTTTATTGAAGAAAGAGGAGTAGAAACGTTAGGATCTATGTTGTGTATTTATATTATTTGGATTATAAAATAATAGTCGAGATAATATGATGAACATGCGTGTGTGTTATCAAATCTAAATTCAATGCATTCGATAAGGAATTAAAGCGTTCAAGTTTTAATCAGAAAAAAAAAGGAAAAGGTGTACGAGGTTTAATTTAACTGATATTTATTAGGAATATATAAGTAAATTATTCAAGCATCAATATGGGTTGTGCTATTATTATACCAATTATGAAATAGTGCAGTTTGTGCATTTTGCCCAAATACTACACGTCATATACTAACCGAAAATCTTGATTGATCTCTGTTAAATTGGTTTTATATTCAAGAATCATGCGCCGTAACACAACACATGAGTTAGACTGATGTTAATAATTCATTTAAACTTTAATGTCTAAGTCAAAAGTTGTATGTTGAAACAAATATGTCGAATATTGTTGATTACTTTGATTAATTGGCTCAATTCATTCTTGCTATTCGTCAAAACAACACCCCTCACGATGACAACCTCTCATGTTTATAGATATTCCTTTTCTTTATTTATTAATGATGATGGGCTATGGCCTAAGCCAAATAGAACAATACATTGTTCATTCAAAAGAGATAAGTGAAACATAAGCTTATAAGATAGGTTGAACATTTGGGGAAAATAAGTCGGAACATTCAATGTGTATGTTTGATGAAAGCTCGAAGTGTTTTTATGTTCTGACATATTTTTGCCCTTTCGGTGTCTTTGTTCAAGTTTGATGTATCTTTAGAAAAACTTATGAAAAGGTTTGTTTATCAATTAACGACAAAGATAACAAAAGTGTTTCGATTTTCAGTTTGTAGGATCTTCACAGAGATTAGTTAATCTCAGTATTATACTTGTAATGTGAGGCATAACTTTGGTACAATTCGAAATCGACAATAAATCTTAAACACAATGAACTGTGCCGCGACGCAATAATATTCGACTACACTAAAGTTTTGTTTTCGTCTTCTTACGCATTATATTTCTAAGAATGACCTAAAAAAAAAAAACACCTCCCGCCGCCAACACTATCCCCCCCCCCCACCACCACCACCACCAACAAATTCGTCACCAACACCACTAGCCCCAAGCCCTCCACCATTACCACCAAATTAACCATCACCACCCCACCAAATCACCAAACCCACCAAATCACCAAACCCAAATTTTTGTTCGATCTACTTCGAGTATGTCACTACGAAGTTTGTGACAATCTTGACAGATCCGTGCTTTGTATGGGGGCGCTACTTCCCATGGCGGCGGATTCTACTCCGCCGCCAAAACCACCAGAAATTTCGAACTCCCCGCAAAGGTCGTTCGCCGCCGTAGCTCGTGCGCCATCGGAGTTATCGATTCGGAAATCGTGCGTTGATGACCCGTTACTCCTCGCACCGAATCGAATGATTCAGCCCAAGAAAGTTGAGATCTATAAAGGAAAACGTTCAATTTTTCTACCCGATGATGAAGTGCGTATGCTCTTGAAGCCTTTCAAGCTTGCGTTGGTGTGTAAGTTTTCACACGGATGTCCAAAACTGAATGGGCTTGCTTTAGGATTTCGATCGATCGGATTGAGGGGTAAATACACAATTGGGCATTTGGATCCAAAGCATGTGCTTATCACTTGCACTGTTGAGGAAGACTACTCGCTACTATGGCTGCGCCGGGAATGGAGGATTGGAGGATTCCCGATGAGGGTGTTGAAATGGTCTAAGTCCTTTAAAATCGAAGAAGAATCTCCCGTGGTGCCTGTGTGGATTTCGATTCCAATGCCCCCGGCATATTTCTTCTCTAAGGAATTGCTTGTTGAGATCGCCAAAATGATTGGCAAACCACTTCGAGTTGATGAAGCAACAACATACCGTACTAAACCGGGCATTGCTCGCATATGTGTTGAAATTAATGTTATGGAACAGCTTCAAGATTCAGTGGTAGTTAGGATGAGTGATGAAGATGTTCACTTATCTATAATATATGAAAAAATACCCATATATTGCACAACTTGTAAGCATCTTGGACATGGTTCTAAAACATGTGATTTGAATGCAAAAAAGATCCCTGAAGATGGTATTGCATATGACAATAGTGCAAAAGGAAATGAGAAAGATATAGAAGAAAACACTAAATCTGCCAAGGAGAATGAGAAACAAGTGTTTGACGAAATGCCTGAGAAAAGAATAGAAAAACAGTTGAGGATAACTCCAGTATTTAGAGTCGAGCAATCGAATGTCGTGACGTCGGGGAATGCGCCACTAAATACGCTTGTACCTGCTGAAAATCGGGGCAGCAATACGCCCTCAAGGTTAGTTGTTGAATATTTGGCTTGTAGTAATCGATTTAATGGTTTGGTTGAGTTAATGGAGGATACAATTTGTGTTGGCAATGATAACTCAAATGATGGTGCTAACGAGTCTAATGATTTAAATGTTGATGGTGAAGTTGGGATTTTAAAAGCTTTTGATGTGGTGGAGAGTATTATTGTTTCTAAGTTAGATCAAAATGATAATGAGGTTGTTATTTTGAAAAGTAATGATGTTGTTGCTGATTTTGGACATATTGGTGGGAATTTAAATGTTGATCATGGAGGAGTTAATTTAAATATAGATGGGGGAGAAGAGAATTCTCGTAATGATGATTTTGGGACTGTTGTTCATGTGAATAATAATGAACATAAGGTTGTTGAAGAGGAGAAATTAGAAGAAGGTGAAATTACTGTTAACGACACTCACGAGGCTTGTGATCTAGAGCTACAAATGACTGATTTAGAAGACAGAGGAAAGGATGTTTTTGTTGAAACTCGAAGAGCTTTTATGCCTTCAACTGATGATGTTTTTCAGGATATTGTTGATACGCGAGCTGAACATTCGGATTCAGAATGCCAAAGGCATATTGACTTCGACTCAATTGATTATATTATTATCAACGATTCTATCGATGACAGGGGTATGCAGTCGGATTCTGAGTGGTCAAAGAAAACCCATAGGGTCTCTCCAAACCACGAATACATAGAAATTCGACAACATCAAAAAACTCAAAAGTCAACGGTTAAAGAAAAAGTGTTAGTTGAGTCGAAGAAATTCGACGGCAAACTTGTTGTGAGAAAGCAGACTAAGGAGAAGAAAGCAGCCAAGGATCCTAACAAGCCAAAAAGGGCTCCAAGTGCCTTCTTTGTGTTTATGGACGACTTTAGGAAGCAATACAAGGAGTCACGCCCCAACAACAAATCTGTTGCTGTTGTTGGTAAAGCTGGTGGTGACAAGTGGAAATCATTGGGTGATGAGGAGAAGGCACCCTTTCAGGCAACAACAGAGAAGCACAAGGTAGAATATGAGCGTAAAATGGAAGCCTACAACAGAAAACTGGCTCGAGAAGCAGATGGGGAGTATGACAAGTGTAAGTCACAAGTTCACGATAAGGATGAAGACGAGGATGGTCGTGGTGGAAAAGAAGATAAAGATGATGATTAAACAAGCGGTGGGTGTCATGGAAGATTGTAGTCTTAGTAAATGATGAAATTTTAATATAGTTTATCGTGGAGTACCAATATTAACATGTAACTTAACTAATTAAGGCTTAGACCTTGTTGAATGAAAACCTTTTATTTCTTACTCATTATATTTCTATATTTCTCGTACTCCAATGCTATTAAAATGTCAAAACCAAGAAATCGATGTAAAGTTTTTGAGTGACTGTTTGTGGACCAAAGAACGTGCAATGAAAATAGAGAAGCATGTGATTCCATTTCCGCAAACCGCAAACCCACACATTGGCGTAATAGAACTTGCCTATTGGAATACTTAGATTTTGGAGCTCAGAATTTATTAAGTTTGCTTTCGCATAATTATTCTGAGGGTAATAACATTTATTCCCTTAAAGTCTCACCAATTAGCCGGCGAATATTTTTTACAATTCGATTAATAGATAATTACACGAACATTCTTTCAAACTTGACAAAAATTACAAATAGGCTTCTTAAAAATCTGAATACTTGAAAAAATTAAAGTTGGAAATACGTGAACCACAGACTCCTTATATATCTTTGTATGTTTTTAAGTTGAAGGGGTGTCTGTAAATTAGTTATTTTAACATGAGATGAAATTTGTTTGATTAGATTAAACCTCAGGATTGTAGATGCAATTGCAGTTATTTCTAAAATAACCACGACAAAGATATCCCTTGTAGATATGAAGCACATGGAAATAATTCTTTTGTTTGTATATGAAGCACATGGAAGTGTCTTGTTATCCGTTATGGTTGGTGTAGTGTATGTGTATATATATTCATAAATCATAGTAACGTGTGTCGTTTTTTCATTATGTATAACAACAGTATAACTGCTATATAAAAATAAAATTGTTCTAATTATATCTAAGCTATTTTAGGCTATTAGTATATGTTGAGAGATGAAAAAGAATTCAATTTTTCATTCAGGAAAGTTTAGGGATTTTTTTTTATTTACTATTTTCTGTAAACGAACATTTTGAAAGTTAATGAAAAAAATATACTGGTTATTACTTAAAACTTAGAACATTATTCATTTTTCTGGCTTTTAAGTGGATGACAATTCTTTATAACATATTATTTATTAGGAAACTCTGAGGTTGGTTATGTCTCTCAATAAAATTTGTTTTATTCTCTTAAAAGTTACAATTTTATGCTATATACCCGAGGAGCTTGTATCTTGTATTTATTTGTTGATGGATTTTAGAGAAATTAAGTGTTCTTTCACAAACTTGCTTTATTATTCTGAAACATGAACTATTACTAATTTTTTTTTATCGTCGACCTTATAACTCCGCCAGTGAGCTTTCACTGCCTGTCCCAAGAAAGGATGAGGATTGTGGTAGGCTTGTGACAGCCAACGTAAAAATCCTGTCACATCCTATGGTATGAACCATGTTAACAGGTTTGATATTATAACATAATTAACAGAATTATTTAGGGGTTGGAACGCCATGTCCGTGGTTCAGAAGCTTGTAAAATTACGAAAATATCCATCGTTGTATTCACTGAATCTCACTCAGAATGGTCTATTACATTTGTTATGTATCTATTTGCCTGGATCTAGCTCCCATTTTCTTCTTCTTCTGTCCCTCTTTTTATAGAGGTTTTTTAGGAACATGTGTCGCTATACATGTTTAGATAAATTACATGTGTTGCTTTTGGCGTACTGAGGAAGATATCTTTTATCTTATCTTTTTATTCTTCATCTACTAGGCGCTGACTAGGATTAACTTTGATCTCTTCCGAGGACATCCAAGGTTCTGAAGGGGTGTTTTTTTTCTGATCTCTTTTCCACAAGAGGTTGTAGCTCTCGGAAAGACTGGATCATTTGGGCAATATGTTCGTCGTAGCTTCCGCGGTGTTTGTCTTCTTTGGGGGGTGTACTCCGAGGGGTGTATCTGTTTTACTTTTACTGGTGGTGTCTGTTCCGAGGGCCCTGTCGCTTTAGTAGGTTCACGTTCTTGTTTTGGGGATTTAGTAACACGTATTCTGATGGCTTCCGGGTTTTAATACAATCTTGTTCTTCGGACTCGGCCTTCGTGGTGGGTGTTCCGAGGGGTTTTATACCTTGGCAGGACATTAGTTTCCGTTTTCGGCCTCCGGGGGAGGTGTTTCGAGGGCTTTTGGATCATAGAGTGTTTAGTGAGGGGATATTCTCGTTCTTTCTGGATTCGGGGTCCGTTGTGGTCCCTCTTGGCGCATTGATGGATATCCGAGTCGCGTAGATCCATCGGAGTTTACTCTTTTTCCGATGCACATTGATATATTTTCTTTATTCATCGTTGACTTTCCATGGGACGCTTTGGTGTTTCCTCGGGTGTCCCTTTATATCACTTCGAATCAATGACCGAGCGGATTGGTAACACCCCGAGGGCCTCCTCGTTGGGAGTGACCACTCTTATCGGAAGTACACGTGGCGATAGTATCGTCCATATATTGGTCCTTATTTTAGGTTTATCATTTGTGTGTAATCCCTTCATTTATTTTTTTAGGGTTAACAAACCATACTATTAGTCTACCCCAATTTAATTGAGATTACATGCTTGGTTGTTGTTGTTTATCGTCGAACTTATGTATATAGTGAAAACATCATGTCATTGATATATCTAAATCGATTGGAGTCCATTACAATTAATTTTTTTTTTCTTTTTTTTTGTATTCTTTAAAATTGGATCAAGGATGGTGACATACAGTCACATTATTGGCAAAGAATATAGACAAATTTTACCTAATGTTGTCTCTTTTTGCCACTCTATATAAACATTGTCATTTTTACTCAAAAGAAAACATTGTTATTTCCTCTATGTGAGCGGATGATACGTATTATCAGTATAATTACATCATTAGCTTAGTTTTAATTTTTAAATTGGGGGACCCGACCCGTTTCCATCCATTAGCTTAGTTTTAAGTTTTGATAAATCCTAGAGACCCGGCCCACTTTTCAACCCAAATTAACAAAACCTCCCACAGAAGAACCTCACTTCCTCTCCCAACTATAAACCCTAATCGATTCTCATCAAATCAATTCTGATTTCAATCCATGAGTTACTTGATTCGTACGAAATTAAATATTTAATCGACATATCTGACTGTAATTTCATTACCGTTGATGGGGAAAACCAGCTCGAGGTAACATTAATGAGATTTCTTTTTTCTCATTTTTTTGCAAATTTTTATCACGATTGGATTGGTATTGAATTGAGTGTGCGAGTTTCAGATCGGATGAAGCTACCATCGCAGACCGCAAGTTCGATAAGAAAGTAAAATTTTATGAATGTAAGTGATTATGAAAAATCCCCTAATTCAGTTTGTAATGGCTTATTGCATTACAGCGTTGTTTAATTTTTGCTGGTTTTTGGTTTTGTAGTGGTTAGGAGTACAGTTGCTCAGAAGTCTATCTCTAAGGTGCGTTGCTCCCACTTATTCCAATTGTATTTGATATTGTTCAGCACAATTACGATTATTGGCACGTCGTCGTGTCTGGATGGATAATAATTATCACTGAAACTTGAAAGAACAAGTATTCAGATTTACCACATAGGTCTATCTTTGATGCTTATGAATGATTTTGTAATATCTGAATTAAAGTAAACGTTGAGTAAGAGGTTGAAATCATGAAAGTGAGATTTCCTTTAAGCTTTCTCTTAGTTTCAGTGCCCTGAATTAGAGTGTAAGTGGAGGAAGCCTTTAAATAAATACTGCCCGAGGAATACATGGGATCATACTCAAAGTATTCTCTATGAAACTTCACGGTAACTCCATTGGTTCTCGTCAAATGTGAGGTAAAAACTCTAGATTGAGGCGCGGACTATGTTTACTCTCTTAAACGATTCGCACCCATTTTTCTCGTTGAATTATTCAGTAGGGTAATGCATGCTTGTCTCTAGGATACAACAACCTTACTCAGTACTGAAATTTCTCTCTTTATTGCAATATTTAGGAAGAAATAGAAGTTTTTTTTTTTTTTTCACACACCACTTTGCTGTTTCTCTCAACTAAAATATTGTATAGACTTGGCACATAAAATATAGTACTACGAAGGTGAGTTTGCTGCTTTCGAGAAACAAATGAGGCAGTAGTATATAGGTGAAAGGAAATAGCTGCTTGTGTTTTTTGAAGCCAAAAACCAGTTTCAATATCTCTATTTGTTTTTGTCATGTAATCATTATTTTAGTGATCTGCATCATGAATTATTCAAAATTTTCAATGGAGCTTTTATGGAGTTTGGATCACTATGTATGGTTTCAATCCATTCCTTTATTCTTGAAACTGAAGATGGTTTTTTAAGACACGTAAATTAAGACCCAATTAACTCTTGCATTTCTTTAAATTAGTTCTTATCCATGATATTTTGTTCATGAAATTCTCCATTGTTTGAAAAATGAAAATGATGCTCATTTTTTCTTCCTTTTAAAACTCAAAGTGCCTAAAAAGAAACCAAAGGGATATTTTCAGTGTATTTAATCAATTTTCCTAGAATTATAATACGTAATTAATTGGTTTGACCATTCTCATTTTCTAGCAAAAGACGATGCAAATCATACATAGTGGTCCAAATTCCATGAAGGCTCCATTTTGAAAACTATCTTTTATTAAAGTCATGATGTAGTCATTAAAAGAATGGCCACATAATAAAAAAAAGCAAGGTTTTAGAGGGAAAAGCTTCTCTTTGTTTCGAAATATTGCAGTAAAGAGAGATATTGCATTCTCGAGCTGCGTTGTTGTATCTTGGAGGCGAGCGTGAACTACCCTTCTGCATAGATCAACAAGAAAAAAGGGAGCAAATTGTCTTAAAAAAAGCCTATATAATCTGTGCCTCAGCCTCGCGTTCTTTATATATATATACACTTGTTTTGACCTTTTTTTGGAAAAAGATGAACATGATGAAAAACTGTCTCCGTGTCCAGTGGTTTTTGTTTGTTATGCTTACAGGTACACCAAAATAACAAGCAAATGTGCTATACCTTTTGGGAACTCTATATTTTTCTTTTTATAAGCTTGAGCTTTTAGAGGAGACAACAATTTAGTATAACACTTAAAACTTTTAAACCCGATTAAGTAGATAGCTTCATGAACCAAGTGAGAATCTCGTCAAGTTGAATGCATAAATTCTCATTGTCCACTTATTGGTCAAAGAAGGTGTCTTCCTGTGACATAATTGTCATGTTCTGTTATATAAATAGCGTGAATTAATGTATTGTTTTTGATTGTATGTTTGACTGATCAAATTAGAAAATATTGGCATCTTTCTAAGAGCTTTTGAAATGATTCTGAAGTTATAGAGGCAATTATTGCAGTAAATTCAGATAACATCTAAGTTACTTTTCAAGTTGAAAATGTTCCATAGTTTCACTTCAAAAGTATTGAAACTTCTGTCCATGCTGAAGAATTAGTTTATGTGAACCAGGAGAAACAGCAAAAGAAACGGAGCCGACAGAAGAAACTGAAGGCTTATGATCTCTCTTCCCTCTCAGATTACCTCCCTGAAGTAAAGGCTCCTTCTGAGTCAAAACCTGTTGAATTCAAACTAAACAGTAAAAACAGACATAAATTAGTGTAAGAATTGAGACTGTTTACACACTCTTTACTCTGTTCTTTATCATTACATGTTATCAACTTTTTCCCGTATTGGTATTTCTCAGGCTTAAAGAGGGTAATCAGTTGAAGACAGTGGTAGCTCATCCAGTTTTCCTATCTGATCCATTGGGTGCCATTCATAAACATTTGTTGAATACACAGCCAATTACAGAGGATAAGTCTAAGAGACAGGATAGTAAATCTGGGAAAAAGAAACCCAAAAAGAAAAAGGCAAAATCCTCATCTCAACAATCAATGGAGATCTAAGAGTCTGAGCTTGGCTGTTCACTATACCAATTTGTATTCGTAGGACATAGCTAATGGATTTCTCAAATTTCTGTTTCTTTCTTCTAAGTCCATCATTTGCATTTCACATTCATATTGATGTGTTTTATGTTGTTCTCATTCTCGTTTCATGGCATTATGGGTTTGCATTTCACAAGAGTTTCCAGTTTAGTTTTGTATTATACACACTGTTTTACCGGTTTCCTAGTTGGACAAACATTTAGAGGGTTGTAAATGTACTATACCTCATATCAGCTTTTATGTTTGGCAAGCCTAATTTGCTTATTGTAAGTGCCTAGAAGCGGTACAACATTGTGGTCCAACATTGCCTAACCAGATCTCGGACAAAAAACGCAAGCATATGCAAAAGCATTTGCATTCTCTGATTATCGTTGAAGCACGTGTGAATATCATGTAATTTTTTTCACACAATCCACTTAAATATTCTGTGTTGCAATGGCTCTCATTGGTGAAGTTTTAGTCCTAGAATTAAGACCCTTGTAATGGGAATCCACTTGACTACAATGTAATGCGACAAAATCAACAGTGCGTGAAGATATATAGTGATAAGAAATACAAGGAGCATTGAAGGTCCATATCATAAATTCATAATACACGCCATGAATCATAATTTTGCCCATAAACAACATTGTTTTAAGTGGTAACATATTATGTCACAAATTGGAAAACATATTTTGTGTCCAAATTATTCGAGAAAATGGGTGAGATATGCTTGAGCCAGCATGTGTCCCAACTGAACTTGAGCCTCCGTCGTAAGGTGCAGATTGTCTTCCTTGAGTTGCAAACCTTTGGCATCCACACACACCACATTTGGGAGATCAATCCCTTTCTGTATCTCTCTTATCTTCTCAATGTATTTGCTCTCTCCTGACGCTAATGCAACCTGCAATTCCATTTTGACATTATTTAATTTTTTGTTAAATTAGCACTAATAAACACACTAATGCCATAATAAGGGAAAATAACCTGACCTGAATAAATGGAAGAGAAGGCAACCCCAGATCTTCACGCACATTACAAATCAGCCTCTCCA
The DNA here is from genome assembly GCA_948329865.1 of Linaria vulgaris. NCBI lineage: Eukaryota > Viridiplantae > Streptophyta > Magnoliopsida > Lamiales > Plantaginaceae > Linaria > Linaria vulgaris. The sequence continues at coordinate 113,300,026 of OX415249.1, read as the reverse complement.
TATTCTCCTTATAGCAATCCACCTCAACCTGCGACATCGTATCACTCTCCCCTTGATACCACAGCACTGCCTTGATCTCTCCTCCGCCTTGCGCCGCCGTCGCGGCTTTAGCCCGCTTCACCATATTCTCGTACAGGTGGCACCCACGCGCCCACTCCTGGATGGCAGTGCCCCCAACGGCGCACGGCACCAGCCCGATCACCACGCCCACACGCTCCTTCACCGCGTTGGCGAACGCCATCCCGGGCCCCACCCCGCACGTCTTCTTCGTGTCGATGTCGTGATGGAGGGGTTCACGCGCCGCCTCCCATCGGAGGTGCGCGTCCAGGCGGAGGATTTTGGAGGGGTCCGGGTAGGATTCCGGCGGAACGATGCCGTCCCAGTGCCGGTGCCTGTCGACGCCGCCGCGGCCAGCCATGTTGCTCTGGCCGGACAAGATGAAGAGTTGTTTGGGTTGGGCTGGATCCGCGATCTCCATTTCGGGTTTATGGATCTGACTGAGCTAGTAATTTATCAAGTCTTTAAGCTTGTATCATATCATATGTCATGATTAAACTAGGGAGTGTTTTTTAAGACCTAGGAAGTAGGGTGACAATATGGTTCAACTAGTTGAATTTAGTTGAGATCCAAAAGGTTTAGTTGAGATAGGATTGGGTTTATATTGGATCTACAAATATGGATCTCAATCTCAATCAACGTGAAATTAGATGCTAGGGACGAGAGTTGTGCTTTCGTCCCGTTCAGATGGTGACACGTGTACAAAAGATTTGGCTGTTTGTACACGTGTCGCCATCTGAATGGGACGAGAGCACAACTCTTATAATCTATAACCTCCAAAATTCACAAAAAATGAAAAAATGAAAAGAAAATCCATAATCTTAAAAAAAAGTCCCGTTGAAAATAGAAAAACGACGTTTTTTCCCTCCAAACGTTGGAATTTGGCAAAAATCACGTCGTCGTAACCTTTTGGTCAAATGGTCGTTTTCTTGAAAAAGTGGTATTACTTGTCGAAAATGGGCTCCGTTGACAAAAACAATTTCGATAAAAATAGAAAAATGGCGTTATCACCATCCAAACGTTGGGATTTGGCAAAAATCAGGTTGTCGTAAGACTTTTGTCTTACGTTTTTCTTGAATGGTCGTTTTTTCTTGAAAAAGTGGTATCATTTGTCGAAAACGAGCTCAGTTGACAAAAAAAATCTCGATAAAAATAGAAAAATGACGTTTTTACCATCCAAACGTTGGAATTTGGCAAAACTCACGTCATCGTAAGATAGTAGTCTTATGTTTTGCTTAAATGGTCGTTTTCTCTTGAAAAAGTGGTATCGCTTGTCGAAAACGGGCTCAGTTAACAAAAAAAATCCGATAAAAATAGAAAAATGACATTTTCACTATCCAAACGTTGAAATTTGGCAAAAATCACGTCGCCGTAAGACTGACTTCAGTCTTACATTTTGGTCAAATGGTCATTTTCGCTTGAAAAAGTGGTATCACTTGTCGAAAACGGACTGAGTTGACAAAAAATTCCAATAAAAATAGAAAAACGACGTTTTAACCCTCCAAACGTTGGAATTTTGCCAAAATCACATCGGCGTAAGACTTTTGTCTTACGTTATACTTTGATTACCGTTTTCATTCGAAAAAGTAGTATCACTTGTCGAAAACGAGTTTCTAAAAATATACAGTACAAAATATTTTTTGTGAATTTTACGTGTATCATGTATCTTTTTTGGTAAATTTTGGCCTTAGTGTGCGTTTTAGGTGTAATGCATGTTTTTCATGAATTTTGGGCGTAGTGTGTGTTTTTTGTGTAGTGTATATTTTTTTACATAAATTGAGTTTTTAGAAAATAATAGAGATCTGGTTTGGGTTGATATTTAAGTTGACTTTCGATCTGCTTCTGGTTGAAATAGATCTCAACTCAAGTGGATCTCAACTCAACCTGGTTGAGTTGGGATACATCTCAACCTTATATAGATCCAGTTCTATAAATCTAGATCAAATATAGATGATCCATATAACTAGATCCATATTGTCACACCTAGTAAGAAGCAAGCTGCTTTAGAATATTAATATTTAATACAACTCCCCCATATGGTGTGTAGGCCATATTGCATGATCATTCTTATTTAGTGTACTAAACTACAATACATGTGACAAAAGTAACTAAAATATTAAACTAAATTAAAATCAATTAAATTAAAAACACAATTAAAGTGACAGATTTAAATAAATCAATAAGTATTAAAGCAAATTAACACAAATTAAACATGATTTTTGATAAATTTGGTGTATTAACATGAATTAATCGGACATTATGGTTCTATGTGGGGTTACTTTTTTCAATAAATAGAAATCTATTTTTCACATGTTAGAAATAACGAGAACAATCATCGCATCATTTTCTTCACAAAGTTTTTCAATTAGAGTTATTTTTGAGGTCTCGATCGTTCTTTTATCCCTAATCGTCCCCAATTCTTGTAGAATCAAGTCAATACTCGTCGAAGGAATGAGATAGCGCCCAAGATAATAGGAGTGGACGAAGGAAAGAGAATTAGAGGTGGAGGAGGCGCAAACCTTGAAGAAGGAGACGGAGAAATAGAGGTACAAGAATTGAAGAAGGCAAGTTGTGGCGCGAGTGTGAGAAGCTACCTATCCGAGATATACTCAAGCTCCAAGAAACCTCTTGTTCCTCATGTTTTAACATCACACCAATCTTCTTTACTTTTTTGGCAACGTCCCAGTACGTTCCTTGAGTTTCATGATGCGGTTCGTAAGCCGAGCGGCTGAGACCTCATTCCACTTCCTCTAGTCATCATTACTAGCCTCAAACTTAACGCACAAGTTTTTTTTACAGGTTCTTTCACGATTTTTTATGACACACAGTTATATTTCTCAGTTTGCACCCAGATTGTTTTGAACCTAACTTTTTTCTTGTGCCATATCCGCCCCTTAAGCCCACTAGCAGAGCATTAGATGAGTAAAGTTGAATGGTCTGATTTTCACATGATAATGTGGGCAACTCTATGTAATTTTATCTCGCCAAACCGCATTCGCTCAAGCTAAATCAATTCTAACCTAGACCCGTGGAGCTGAGGCTAACCGCTACACCATGTAAAGTGGTGACCTTGAAATCACAAATCCTAAAGGTTTGTGTCTACAAGTGCATGACTTTCTTATATTCCCTAATGGTCGGACGTTTCCACCCTATTTATCCCTATTACCTAGAAGCTCATTATTAAGTCTCCCCACAAAGCCACATTTTAGTCGGTACATTCTTGAGATGACACAAAAAATCCTAGTTGATGTAGCGAGTGGAAGCCATAATGGAAGATGAAAAACACAACAATCAAAGTTTCGTTAATTCCGCAGAATACCGAAAAATTGAAGAAAAGTGAGAAAACTCTGAAGTTTGGTTTTTTTTTTTTTAACAACTAACTAATGATTCAAAGACGAATAGAATAACTTAAAACATGAAATCCTAGACAGAAAAAAATAACAAAATTACAAAAGACTCTTAAAACAACTAAGAAAAACTAAAAATCGCGCTGAAAAAATAAACTGCATATTTGATCCTCTAAACCGTCAAAGTTGTCAAAAGTCACTTGGGCGTCTTTACGTTTTGCTCGGATGGGCTTTCCACGTGGAAAAGTGGTATCATTTGTCAAAATCGGGCACCGTTGACTTTCTAGTCAAACCTCGACTCACTTGAACCTCGGGTTGATTATATTCGATCAAGATATACCCACATTTATGATCTCCATCACTATTTGTGTTGTTTCTTTGTTTTATCTAATTTCTTGCGAACCATTGTGAGTCGCCACTCTCCTATTATCATTTGGATCATCAATATACTATTTGGAGAAGCTTAAAAGGCCTCGTAATATCCTTACCCAACTTTCTTGAATAATCCACCAATATACCGCAATATGAGTTATTTTTTATGGTCTCAATCATATGTTTTCCAAGTTTAATTTTCTTATGTTTGTTTGAGCAAACAAAAGTTCCACAGATGTAGAAGATATGAGATTATAAGATTCGAGGCTTTGGTTCAAAGTATACAATCTCAATACCGATGTGGAGATTAGTTTACAATTCCTAAAAAATATTTATCTATATGCAAAACATTCAATTTTTCTTTTTGTAAGCATTCATCGCGTATATTACTACAGTTGGAGTATTTGTAAAGCTACATGTATATTAGTCAAAAAGACCTTTTTGTTTTTTGGCAAATATACATTAGAGTAAATCGATTATTAGAAAAAAGGAAAAAAAGGAAAAACAATAGGAGAAGAAAGGTAAGTATTGGAAAAGAAGAATGATGTCCATATTGCTTTGTTAATCTTCAAATATTATAACTCATGGACAAGAGATAGTAAAAATGCGACCTGCCCTTTGCTTCCCTCAGACATACACTAATTCATCATAGTCCATAGACAGTATAAGACATGTAGAACTTGAATAATCATTATGATTAATTGCATAACAACCAAGCTATGGCTATGATTGGATTTATATTATAAACATGCAGTCTCACTGGCTTTGTAGTCAGACAACTTCACGTAAATGTAATTATTCTCATATCTGGTTTTAGGTTTAGTTAGCCTTATTGTAAGAGCCTACAAGTGGTATAAAATTGCGACGCAACATTGCCTTAACCATGTCTTGGAAAGAAAATGCAAGGAGATGCAAAAGCATCTGCATTCTTTGATTATCGTTGAAACAAGTGTGAATTTCGTGTAAAGTTTTGGTTCGACCATCGCACTAAACGTTATAACAAAACAGTAGCCTACCCTTGTAATGTGGATCCACTTGACTATAATGTACTTGGACAAAATTAAAATTGCGCGAGAAAGCAAAATGGTAAGAAATAAGAGAAACGTTTGAAGGTCGATATATATCATAATTTTGCCCATAACAATATTGGTTTGTCAGTTTTTTCTCTCATGATTGCATTTTTATGTTGAAACCTCTCATGATTGTATAAGTGATTACATTTATTAGGTTACAAACCGCACACATATATTTTGTGCCTAAAAAAATGCATTGGGCGAAGCCGTGAAGGTTAGTATTAGTAGCCTGGTAATTAGAGAAAATTGGTGAGATATGCTTTAGACAGCATGTGTCCTAATTTGACTTGAGCCTCCGTTGTGAGGTGCACACCGTCTCCCTTGTGCGGCAAACCCATAGCATCCACGCACACCACATTTGGGAGATTAATCCCTTTCTGTATCTTTCTTATCTGCTCTATGCGATTGGTATTATTTCCTGAATTGATTGCAACCTATATACAATTCCATATTTACATCAACATTAATATCAATAACTCATGTGTTCATTCTGTATTTTAAAGTTTGTTAAAATTAACACATACAAATGTCATCAACCAACCTGGATAAATGGAAGAGAAGGCAAACTCAGATCTTTACGCACATTAGCAATGAGCCTCTCCAGACTTTCCTTGTAACTATCCACTTGTTCCTGCGTTTCAGTATCGCTCTCCCCCTGATACCACAGCAAGGCCTTTATCTCTCCTCCGCTTCGCACCGCTGCTTTAGCCCGATTCACCATATGATCGTACAGGTAGCCCCCACGAGCCCACCGCTTGATGGCGGTGCCCCCAACGGCACAGGGGACAAGCCCGATCACCCCCATGCGCGCCTTCACGTCGTTGGCGAACACCATTCCTGGCCCCACCCCGCACGTTCTATTAAAGTCGATGTCGTAGTGGAGGGGATCACGCGCCGCCTCCCATTGGAGGTTTGCGTCCAGGCGGAGGATTTTGGAGGGGTCTGGGGAGCATTCTCGCGGAACGACGCCGTCCCAGTGCGCTTGGGCGTCGTCGACGCCGCCGCGGCCCGCCATGTTGCTCTGGCCGGATAGGATGAAGATTTGTTTGGGCTGGGTCGGATCTGAGCACGCCATTGCCGGTTGAAGGATCTGCATGAGCCTGTACGTAGTTTATGAAATATATAAGCTTGGATCATCATTTTAAGGTTAAGTGCCGAATGAAGTTACTTTTGGGCAAACATGCAGAATATTTTTTTGTCTACTGTAACCAAATAATCCTATTTTCACGTGGACTACCAATTTCAACAGAAAAATCTTTTTAGATTTTTGAAATAAATCCAATTCTTGCATGTTATAACTATAAAGAGCAGGATTATCTTCCGTAATTTAAGATGTTAAAGAACTATATATATATATATATATATATGTATATAAGATTTTGTAATCATACATTGAATATGCTTAAAAGTACAGTAACATATATAAAATACCTCAAAAAAATGACCAACATTTGAAATGGTACAAGTAAATTTAGGCCCATGTTTCCCTGTAGATGAGGGTAAAGAAAAAAATTGAAGGAAAATCTTTTTTCCTGCCGTTTGGCAGTTTTAGATTTTCCTTAAAAAGAAAGGAAATCTTTAGAAATGAGAGGAAAACTACGAAATGATTGAAAACGAGAGGAAAGCTTTTATACATAATAATAACTTTCCCCTGAAAATCAGTTGAGCCAAAGGCCTGTATTTTCCTCAAAAAATTTCTGAAAAACCTTATTTTCCGTCATTTTCTTTTTACTTTCTTTCTCTATCCTTAAAAAACTATATGATATGTTGCAGTATCTTTTAAATCCTTAATGGTCTAAAATTACTATTGATGCAAGATTAAAATGTGCATGGCTTAATAGTGAGTTAGTGACACATATATATATATGTTTATATTTTTGAAATGATTTATTAAGGAATAATATATTTGGAATGTGGTACAAGCAGTGTTTTAAAAATGTTCCTCGGGGCCAAATACACTAAAAATGCCCCAAGGCTTAGCTTTGGGGCATAAATTTCGCGGGGCTTACGCCCCAAAAATTAGGGCTTACGTTCAGAGCACTAAAGGCGCGTTTTTTACGCCAAAAACATACGCCTTGAGAACTCGATGGGAAAAAGAAGAATCTTGTTAACGCCAAAACATCACTTCAATGAAAATGATATTGAATTGATGCCCTTCATGATGTTTTAGTTGGAGCTGACACATACTATGAAGAAGATGGATTAGATGTCGTCTATGATAATGAGCTTGATGATCTAAACGATGAGACTTTTGAAAATAATTAAAAATTGATATTGAACTTAATTTTCTCATATTAAAGTAACTTTTGGAAACTCTTCAGCTAGTTGTAATTTTTGAGAAGCTAGTTTGAATAAGCAATGTTTTTTTAGCAAATAAAAACACGCACTTGTTTCTTCTTGTTGGATGCTCTTTACTCAAGCATAGAAATTCATATATCAATGGATTAATGGATTATTTGATGTGATTGTGAAAGTGTTGAGTGATATAATATTTTTTTATTAGTTATTATCATTAGATATATGATTTTAAGTATTAAATTTTAAAATTCATGGGACGTACGCCCCAGGGCTTACGCCCCAGGGCTTACGCCCTCGCCTTTAGGAATATAAAACGCCTCGCCCTACGCCGCTGCTGGGTACAAGAAACATTGTGAATATAAATTCATAATAAGCTAGAACATTGAGTGCTATTTCTTCTCTTAAAAAATATGGATAAATACTTATGATTCATTAGTAAGAGACAGATCTTATGATTTTATGGTAAAGAAGAGAAAAACACTAGAAGTATACACTTTAGGTCGACATATTTCTCGATTTTTTCTAGGATCTTACAATAACATTCATTAAATAACTAAATAAATAATTTTACTGTTATTTTAAATTTGTTAATAGTTTTTATATGAAAACTATGCCAAAGTAATTAAATAGTATCTTATTCAATATTAAATATAAATTACTTAACAAATAAGTTGATTAGGGGCAAAATTGATAATTCATATCTATTCTTTGAAAGAGAGAGAGAAAGGAAGTATTGAATGTTGGAGATAATATATGAATATTAGATTCCTACACTATCTAAAAGCGATGAGATGACAATTCAATACGGTATCAGAGCTCAGGTCAAGGAGGAGGTTTTGGGTTCGAGTCCCATCGCCACCCGATAATCAAAAAGTAATCAAAAAGTGACACGTGACATGCGTAACAAAAGATTTACAATCTACACGTGAGGGGGCGTGTTAGAGATACTATATAAATATTAAATGTCTATCTTCTACATCAGTTTAAGCTTTTAAGTGAGATGGCAATTAAATATTGAAAAAAAAAATGATGTTCAAGTTCTTTTGTTAATCCTGAAATATTATAACTCATAGACAAGAGACAGTAATTAAAAATGAGACCTGCCCTTGCTTCCCTCGGACAGAGACAGTAAAACATGCGAAACTTCAATAATTATGTTTAATTGCTTAACAACCAAGCAATGGTTATGATTCATAAAAGAAAAAGGTAAAGAATGTTATGGGAACCACTCCACCATCAGTACCTTTTCTTATGGCAAAACCAAATTAATTAATTAGTAAAACTTACAACACTTCCATCAGCTTATGGACAACATTCACTCACTAACCCATGCAAAGTACAACCACAATTGACACACCTAGTCAAAAAAGACCCAAGAAAAATACACTTTATGCCTTTAACCACATATTAGCCTTTGCCCCCAACACTAATGATTATTATGCAAGAACAGGGGACTTTTTTCTAAGACATGTATTGCATCTTTCATGCTAGGTCTTTTTTGTGGGATCAATGAAGCACAATTAAATCCTAGCTTAAACAACGCCAGCATGGCCTCTTCTCGACCCGCCACGTCAACTCTTATAGCCCCATCGGCCAACCTCAGAACCTGGCTCGGGTCCTCAGCTATTGACCCGACGGTCCAATGGCCCAATTCACGTTCGGAGAACACTTTTCCAGTTAGAAGTTCAAGCAACACAATCCCAAAAGAGTAGACGTCCCATTTAGTATTAGGCTTGACGTTGTTGAGTGATTCGGGAGCATGGTAGGGAGAAGTGCATCCCACGAACCCTGTCGGGGCAGCGTAGGGACTACCCTGATCAAATGGTTGTTCGTGCAAATCATCATGGGTAGACGTTGCACGCCTACTCCCAAAATGCCTAATCGGGCCTTCGGTTTTGCATCCATGCTTACCGTAAATGAGCCAATGAAGTCCAAAATCACTAATAATAGGCTCCATATCTTGTGTCAAGAGAATGTTGCTAGGTTTTATGTTGCCATGCACATTTTTCTTTTCATGTATGTAACTTAGTCCCCTGGCTACACCTATGGCTATCTTGAGCCGGATTTGAAAAGGTAATTGATAAGGTGATGAGCCAGTTCTCCCTGAAATTTGATCAAGAAGACAATAATAAGACTTTATAAAGATTAAAGTAATAAGAAATAATTATGAAGCTAGTAATCTGAATAAAAATTAACAGGACCAGACAATATCATGATTTTTCGAAGCTGATGGTACCTGGGAGTTTGTAATAAAGTTAAAAATAATCAAAATTGTTAGCTCCATCAGATATTTGTCATAATTATACAAGTATCCTGATTCCTGTGTGGATAGCACATGCTTTTGGCCTATTACTTGTTTTGTCTGTGCAGAGGATTTTAGCCTTATTTGCATCACATGGCTGTCCATAGTATAAAACACACCACACTCATTCACACAACATGAGTTACTGCCATATTTTCTGGTCCCAGGTTTCTAACTTTTCTTACAAGTATTGGCATAATTGAACTAATTTAGCATCAAAGGGAAGTAAATAATGCACACAATAAGAATATTTTGTCAACGTTGGACAAAATTTGATATCGATATGACAGAACTCTGGATATCAACCTGATCGATTACGACTAACAATAATTTTGGAAGTGTATTAGTTCCAGTGAGGCTTATTATCTGAGTAAAAAGTAAATCTTGAAATGGTAAAAAGATTAGTTTGGAAGAAAAAGGAACTTACTGTAAGCAACAGTGGCCAAGCTTCCATTGTCGACATAGTCATAGATGACAAGCTTCTCATCATCACCCCAATAGAATCCCTTAACGCGTACCAGATTCCGGTGCCTGAGTTTCGCAATGGCCTTAACTCCATTCTCAAACTCCTTCAATCTTTGAACACCACATTCTCCAATTCTTCTAACAGCAAATGCAGTCCCGTTTTGTAGCACAGCTTTGTAAACAATACTTGTGCCGCTCGACCCGAGAACGTAGGCAGAAGCCTTCAGTAAGTCCTCGAGGTCCAACTCTGTTTCTCCATCGACCATTACTAACGATCTTTCCTTCTTAGTTTGCTCTAGTTGATTGTCGGCCGGTTGATGACAGTTAATGTTCTCATCACTGTCTGAACTTGTGGATTCAGATGTTTCTCCAAAATTGGACATGCATAAGGAATGCCATGCTGGGATACTTTTTGTTTCTTTTGTTGTTGTTGTTGCCTCTGGATCTTTCTTGAATTCATATGCATTCACCGTTGGCATCGAGCTTTCTTTGGTTGCAGTGTTTACTTTCTTCTTTTTTTGATAAAGGTAGAAAAATACGCCTACGAGTAGTCCAACTCCGGCCAAGTCCGCCACCGCGATTCCAGCTATTACAGCCGGTTTGAGCCCCTTTTTCGATTGGATTTGGGGGGGAGATATGGTTTTGTCAGCAGAATCCGGTGGCGGATTGGCGCCAAACGTCTTTGGTATGGCTGCAATTGCTGGAGAACTTGTTGATACATTTGGCGGGTTTGAAAGTGTGGATGGAATGGTACAGAGTAATTCCATTGGCTTCCCACAAAGGTTTTTATTTCCTAGAAAAGACTCTGTCTTTTGATTCGACAACGCCCCTGAATCCGGGATTTCACCAGAAAGATCGTTGAACGAAAGATCAATCGTGGCGGTTCCAGGGATTTTAGCAGCAAATTCTTGAGGTACCGAGCCTGAAATCTTGTTGGATGAAAGATTCAGGTACCTTAAATTCTCCCCACCAAATTCAACCGGCAACGTTCCACTCAAAGAATTGGCAGACAAGTCGAATACTTCAACAGAACGAACCCCACTTGGGATTTTACCCGAAAAAGAGTTCCCTTTCAAAGAAACAACAGTTAGATTCAACAGTGAAGTTAAACTGTTTGGAATGTTACCAGCTAAAGCATTGTCAGACAAATTGAGAAGCTTCAGATTTTTGGCACTAGCAACAATGGGTGGAATCACACCGGAGGCGCCAATGTTCGACAGAGAAAGAACTTCGAGTTCAGAAGCGTTGAAAAGCGAAAACGGCAGAGGTCCTTTCAAGATATTATTTGAGAGATCAAGTGTTCTCAAGTGTTGAATGAACCCCAACTCTTCTGGAATCGTTCCGACAAGCTGAGAGTTGGGAAGAACTAAGCTTACGACTCGGAACGGTTCAGGAATGCCTAATGAATTTTGAACTACAGCACATGTTACACCAGTCCATGAACACGGATCAGCGTCGTTGTAATCCCAATTATCAAGAACTGATAAAGGGTCACTTAGAATGGAGTATTTGAAAGAAAGGAGGAGAGTTCCATCTATGTTGAGCTGCCCATTTGCAGGAACTAAAAGAAGCAAAAACAAAGAGAAAAAGCAGCTGCAAGATAGCAGATTGTTGTTACTGCTTTCAGTGCACTTCATGTTTTTGTTTTTTGTCAGGTGATGAAAGAATGGTGGAGTGCTTTCCCTATTTCATGAGGAAGAAGGAGAGGGTAACCAACTATGGAGATGTTTGTTCTGGTGACCAGAAGAATAAAAGATGGGAGATTTGAGAAAAAGTTGGTGGTGGTCAAAAGATCAATCTGGTTTTTAACTTGTTCTGCTGTAAGCATTATTTATAAGGATCAATTACATCTACCGTCCAAGAGTTTGATTTAATTACTAAAAGATTTTGGAATAACTAAAGAAACACCTCGTAAATTTTTTTAAGTACAACAGTGGTGCTGTAATTATTTAAATGAGCTTACGTTGACTAAACCTAGGTTCATATGTAGTTATCCGAAGTGTTAAATATTGATAACATAATGTGTTATGCCGAATTTATGAAGTATGGACTGCCTGTAAAAATATAATTGTTGGCATGCATTTTTTTTGTTTGCCCTCGTGACCTGTATGATGCAGGGGCGGAGCCACGGGGTGCGAACAGGGGCCTCCGCCCCCCAGCCTCATCGCCACTCCTATACATGTATACACGCGTACAAAAACTATGAAAAATAATATTCTCATCTTGACAAATCTAGAAAAGTTTTTTCGAATACTAACTAAGATTCTAGTTCTAGTATAAGTTTTGAATGTGCCATAACTTGGTAATAATATGTAGCGTGATTTGATAAAATAGTAATCGCCTGAGAGGACCAATGAGTTTCTAAAGTTTAGGGGTTAAATAACACTAATGAACATAATTTAATTTACTGTCATTTAATTTGTGTATTTTGGCTTGATGCCTCTCATTGTTTCATTAATAGCTATAAAAGATATTACAAAATAAATCATTTCCCTAATCTGAGCTAATTTTAATATTTTCTTAATATTATCCGAGTTAAGAAGACAACTAAGTGACATGATGTTATTTGATACGATTGCATGAATTATGCCTTCACATTATACTACTATAGTTTTCTGCACCTAATCAAAAATGACTCGTACACTCTTGGAAAAACCACTAGTCACAAGTTTTCTTAGACAAAAAAGAAAGCAATTCTGACATTTAGAAAGAAATTAAAGGTGAAATAGTAAAATTGCGCAAAGTTGAAGCATAGGTCAATTTCGAACCTCATGATTTTTTTACCACCAGGCTAATTCATCTTTGGGAATGCAAATCTTCTAATCACAAGTGAATCTCAACAGTTAAGACATCAATGTTGGAGCTTATCCCATATATACACACGACCCACAAAGAGCAGGTCCTTCTCTTGAGCTCTCAAGATTGAGTTCGATCTCGAATTAGACGAGTCTTACATTATTAAAAAGTGGGTGAAGAGCTTCAATCAAAAAGCATCTTACAAATCCGACATTTATAGAAAAAAATTAATAGCCGAAATAACATAAGTTAAGTTCGACCTCCAATTTGACCATGAGGGTTGTTTGACCTTCAAGTCTTTGATTTAGTAATAAAACCAGGAATTAGATGGTTCCAATGCTGCTAGAAAACTACGGATATCTAGCTTTCATATTAAAAGAAATTTGCAAATTTCGCATTTATATAACTATAGTCAATACGGCGAAGCTATGCCAAATTAGAGTAAAAGAACCAATTCAACATTTAGCCAATTCATCCTCTAAGTCGAACTTGATAGCCAATTCAAGCCAGAAGCCCTGATTTTCACCTTCAAGTCGTGATTTCTATCTAGCGCTGATTTGAATCTTAGTCCCCCAATTCTATTTACAAGTGTTGGATTCGACCTAGAAGTCTATATTTGACCTTGGAGCAATGAATGTGGCCTACAAGAACTGAATTCGTCTCATTTGCTCTAATATAACCCTAGTATTTGATTTTCCATGTGAATTGATCAACTCAATTATAGCACGACCCTCATCTAGATAAGTTCTGCTTTAGATGAAGATTTCGTTGACTTAGACATGAGATAGTGTATATCGGGTGTTAACAGGTTTGGAATTATGACCTAATTAACTGAATTATTTATTTGGGTTGGAACGCCCTTACCCGTGGTTCGAAAGCTAAATGCTATTAGAAGAGAGACAAAATGACAAGAACATTCCTTCCTTTATTCACTATAATCCACTTCTTTCTTTATCCTCCTTCTTTTGTATGTATCTTTCCTTCCTTTCTCTTTTCTTCAATTGATCACCTCCCTTTATATAGAAAATTTTTTAGGGACATGTGTCTCTATGCATGTTGACATGTTTTAGGATGAATACACGTGTTACAATATACACCAATCAACAAGATAATGTCTATCTTGATCTACTAAGTGCTGACTGTGTTGCTTTATCTTCTTCAGAGGGCTTTTGTCTCTATTAATGACTTGAGGGCCAAGTTTGGGTGTTCCCTTAGTGATAATGCCGCTCCGATAGGGACGTATCCTGAAGTAAGTGATTCAGGGCATTTTCTCCGATGGGGTGTTCACCCGTGATCTGACTTCCGAGGGGCTTTTATCCTTCGTGGGTAGGTGTTTCTCTTTCCGAGTGCTCGGAAAGTGTTGTTATATGGTTCTTACATCAATGTGCGGTTCCGTTCTTCGAGTTGGTCGTCTGGGGCATTGCTCCGAGGGCACTTGTATTGGGAGTGTATAGCAAGGAAGTGTTCTTGTCAAGGTTCTGGGACTCGAGAGTCCGTTGGGGCCCTGCTCGGCGTCGTGATGGATATCTGAATCAGGCGGATCCATCCGGGTTTGCTTTTTATCCGATGCCACCTTGATATCTGGTCTTGATTCATCGTGACTTTCCGAGAGACGCTAGGTGCCCTCGTCGGATGGCCACTCATACCGCTTTGGGTTAGTAACCGAGCGATACTGGTCACATCCGATGGGCCTCCTCGTTGGGAGTGGGGACAACTTCATCGGAAGTACTCGTGACAATAGTATTGTCCGTTTATTAATCCTTCTGATTTAGGACTAATATTCTCTTTAATCTCGTATTTATTGTATACGGTTAACATCGGGTGAACTAGCTCAAATGCATTGTTTGAATGTTGGTGTGTTGAGGACATAACTGTTTCAAGTGAGACATTGAATCGGTATTATGTTGAATGTTTAGTTACATTGGCAATTTAGCCTTCGAAGATGCCTCGCATCACATTTCTTGTTTTAGGTCTTTTCTGAACAATCTAATTTGAACATTCATATGTGTCTATATATATATTTGTGTTTTAAGGAGTAAAAACAAAAGGCTTGCTAGTGTTTAAGATATGAATTCAATTAAAATCACAATTTTTGCGAATGGACGAAATTCTTTGATGTATGAGATTTTTTTATCATGTCCAGAAGTACACAGTAAACTATTTGTGATTTTTTTTTACTGTACAATGAATAAAAATCAGCAAATGTTCACTATCAAAAATTATAATCCTAAATTCCTAATCTATGAGGTGAAAAGGTTTAGGATTGAAATTTATTAGGCATGGAGCTGTGCAAGCGTATATGGGTTACGTTATTTGTACTTGTTGCTGTCCTTACTCCGTTAAGTATTTTGCAAAAAAGTTCGTGTCTTGATTGCATTTATCTAGTAAAGGGAATCTTTATAATATTTTGTGTGTTCCTGCAACCATATGAGTACAAAGAAGTTAGACACCAAAAGATATATGTGGCGTGGAGCAGCTCAAGTTATTAGACTTTTCTCCATTATTTACCCATACCACTACTGCTACTTTGCCTTTTCGGTGAAATATATTCTAGGGTTGTGGCTTCCCATTTTTTGTGTTTGTATCTTTTATTTTCTGTTATTAATTATTATATTGCATTATTAGTAAACAACGATGAATTGATTTTTGTACTAAAGGATCAGCCAACTTACAAGTAAAAAGCAAATATTGAGCATACTTGTTATGTATCACAATAGATGTGGAGTTGATATGTTTCATCTTATTTGTCCTATATCGTGGTAGAGTGAGACTTCAATTTTGATGAATCTCGAAGCAACAGTTAATAATTAAGACTTTGTTTTCTCTTGTTATAGAACTTGAATATAATTTCCGATAGATAAATATAAAAATCCATACATGTGAATATGATATAAAAGTTAGGCACAAGGTGCAAGTTAAGACTTAAGATTAACATATATATATATATATATATATATATATATATATATATATATATATATATGCAGTTTTGTTTCGTCACTTATAACGTCTAGTTTTGATTGTCTGACATGGAACATATTGGGAAGATAAAGAACTGAGACCACATTAGCCAATAATAAGGAGAATTTCGAAAAAAATTAACTAGTTTTAAATTTGAAAATGAAACCTACTACAATCCATCCAACTTCAAATCCAAAATACAAAGGTTTATTATGTTTTTTAGTTAAGAATATCTTCCCTTGGACTGATCTTCTGATGATCATATATATATGCTATGTTGCACAAATTTTCAGCAAATATTAGAATTTCAAATAATATTCTCGTCCAAATATATGTCTTTGGCATTCTTCCTTAAGTTTAACCTGCATTATGTATTTTACACTGTATTTACGTGAGTTATAATAATGAGTAAACTATTACTTTTTGCTGACCATTACATAAGCTCTTGTGGGTTGGAGCTACTAGTTGTAGTAGTGTACCTCCTGTGATTGACTTTAAACATACATGCATTAAATAATTAGAGACAAGTACAATATTAATTTTTTTTTTGATAAAAGCGTACAATATGCAGTTGTAACGTGAAAACAAATGAATTATTAAATCGGTGGTGTATTCAAATATATTGGATACATAATGCGATAAACACTACACCACAAAAGGGCATTCGTGGCCGGATTCTCAGTCGCGAATGCCCTATTTTCGGTCGCGATAACCTTGGTTGCTAATTTAAAGGCGACCGAATTTTGTATTCAAATATTGGATACATAATGCGATAAAGAATACACCACACAAGAGCATTCGTGGCAAGATTCTCTGTCGCGAATGCCCTATTTTCGGTCGCGATAACCTCGATCACTAATTTAAAGGCTACCGAAATCCGGTCGCCTTTAAACATTCCTGACCGGATTTCGGTCGAAAATGCTTAAATTGGCATTCGCGATCGGAATCTGGTTGCAAATGCATATTTAAGTATTCTGACCGGATTTCGATCGTGAATGCCTATTTAACCAGGTTGTGATCGATTATAGGGAACACTACAATGCACTCAACCTGGTTAAGGCGCAACGACTAAACAAGATACAAAAAAAGGCAACAGCCACGAGGGACGATGGCTTAGGGTCACACAAACGCCACCAAATACATTAGATGAAGAGTCTATTGGGTGAAAATTCTATAAAGTAGGTCATTATCGTAAGGCCTACAACAATAAAATAGGTGAAGAGCCCATTGGAGAATATTCCATAAAGTAGGCCATTATCGTAAGTCTTCTCGAACTAAACTAGGTGAGGAGCTTATTGGGTGAATATCCCCATAAAGTAGGCCATTATCGTAAGCCCTACGAACTAAACTAGGTGAAGAACCTATTGGGCGAATATCCCATAAAGTAGGCCATTATCGTAAGTCCTACGAACTAAACTAGGTGAAGAACCTATTGGACGAATATCCCATAAAGTAGGCCATTATCGTAAGCCCTACTGAAATAAACAAGGTGAAGAGCCTATTGGGCAAATATCCCATAAAGTAGGCATGCAAGCTCTACCAAAATAAACTAGGTGAAGAGACTATTGGGCGAATATCTTATAAAGTAGGCCATTATCGTAAGCCCTACCGAACTAAACTAGGTGAAGAGCCTATTGAGTGAAAATCCCATAAAGTAGACGAGTTACGACAGCCTTTCAGAATCAAGCAAGGTGAAGAGTCTAGTGGATGAGAATCCCATAAAATAGGCGAGCTGCAACAACCCTGCCGAATTAAGCTAGGTGAATGGTCTATTATGTGAAAATCCCATAAAGTAGGTGAGCTGCAAAAGCTCTACCAAATTAAACAAGCTAAAGATCCTACATGAACTCTTATACTATTGAAAAGCAAAATCAAGGTATGAAGAAAACAAAAACATGGAAGGTAGAAAGCATCTTCTATAGATTGAGGAACACAATCCAGGAAGGATAAAAGCAAACATAAGCAAGGAAGAAAGCAGTCTTACGCAAATTGAAGAGCAAAAACAAGGAAGAGAAGAAAGAAACAAGAAAACTTCATTAACAAAAGTAGAGATCTAGAAGAACATATGTCTACCAAAGCAACGTACCAAGCATAAAAAACAAAACCATACTTGTTCCACAAAAGACAAGAAGTAATATCAAATGTACTAGAAGTTGAAGAGCAAAACAAAGTCACATGCGACAAAAATTAAGGCTAACAAGGCAACATTCAGCTCCCAAAACAGCCTGACCAACTACAACAACATCAGCATCATACCTCATCTTGTTTCTCCATGCGTACATGTTTCTCAGCACTGCATATGCAACAACATGGTGAGCAGTATAGTCCGGTGCCACAACTTCAGTAGGAGAAAGGGTGACATCAGTAGCAACATCGTTCTGATCATACTCGTCTCCCTCATTCCAGAGATATAAATAGATGTGGTATCTTATACAAAATAGACAACACATTATAAATTAAAGCGACATAGTACAAAACACAACAACTGTTGAAAATACAAAACAAGACTAAGGACATCAAAGGCTAGGCACAAGGAAAATGTATAAAAGTTGGAGAAACAGATAAGCGCCTAAATAAAACAAACAACAACTACATCTCCAACAGATTTCTCCTTAAAAACAAAAATCTCAGTTGCAAGCACTTAATGGCTATTGTGCCACTTGTCAAGCATGGCGTTAAAAATCTTATCATGCTCAGTCATGACCGCCTAATTGTGCTTCACAATATTGATCTTTGCTCGTACTTTTGCAACATCCACTGCTACCCTCTTCTGGCCTTTTACAAAAGCCTCTAAGCATAGCTCCTTCAGCTCCTCAAGCGCCTTTCATGCAAGAAGCTTTGTCTATTTGACGTAGAGAACTTATTTGACATCAAGGCTGACATTAATGTTTTGACTTATTCTAGTTTCAACCTGCTTAAGGACAATTTAGAAATGCAAATTATGGCTTTTTGACTGTATATAAGTTTGCAAGGCGCCCGTCTGCTACAACCACCTTACAAACTAAGGGACTTATGTTATACCATAATTTAGATCAGTGATGCCCTTAGTAGACCTATCAAAATACTCTTGTCCTACAAATGAACCGGCCCAAAAGGCCCATTCAAGAGCCAGATCAGCCCAAATAAACCGTCTCGACAAACGGGCCCAATAGCCCATTATGCAAGTTCAATTTGAACAGCTCTAGCAATCTTAACCCGACCATTTTCAAATGGGCCTGACCGACGGGCCAAAGATAGAAAATAGGCCGATCCAAACAAGAATATCAATTTGTGCCTATAACATATGTCATATATAGCCCATGACATATGGCATATGACATATAGCCTATAACATATATGTATGAGATATAACATGTGATGCACCGATACCGATACTAAGTCGGCTATGCAGTACCCGATACATATCAATACCGATTCAGATACCGATACCCGTACTAACGTATCCGATACGCCACGTGGCGTATCCTTTAATTTGAACATTGAAAAATCTCGATACGTATCCGATACATTCTTTTGGGCGTATCGCAACTATTGTCGGTCTTTTTTACAAACTTTTAATATTTGATAAGTTAAAAATTAAAATATAAATTCCACAAACTCTTACAGACTTGTCGCTTGATGAACCGGAACTTGAATCTGTACTGTTTGCCGAAGAAGTCCGTGAAGAAACAATGTAGATTGTAAATTTGTGATGTTCAATTTAATTCTAAAAGTGAATTACTTAAAAACATTATTATGAATTCACTTTTTTTTTGTTAATATGACTTTAAGTAGTCATTAATCGCCGAGTATCAAACATTTTGATTTTGTAATATTACAACAAGCTTGTTAACATGTTGTTTAACTTGTTAGTCATAATCACGTTTGTATGTTTTCTTTTAGTTAGGATGCATGATTGTTTGTGTACCTTTATTTTTTCTTATTTAAGTTTTAAAATCCATTGTTTGTTAAAAATAAAAATACATATAAAAAATATTAATAATTTATTATATATAGACGTATCCTTGCCGTATCGGTACCAGATGTTTTTAAAAAATAACGTACCGGCGTATCCGTACCGTACCATACCGGTACCGCCGTATCCGAACCCGTGCAACATATAACATATTACAGATGGATATGATATATAGCCTATAACATATAACTTATAACATATGACATATGACATATCACATACACGGGCTTTGGCCTATCAGAAGAGGCCCCTACCTGCTCCTACATTCAAGGAGGCTAATCATCCATAAATACCAAACAACTCCTCATTTACAAGACACACTTTCACTATCACTCTCATATGACATATAATATATGGCATATCGAATACGACTTATAGTGTGTCTCCTATAACGTATGACATATAACATATGACTTATACATATGAGATATATTGCATATGACGTATAACATATAACATATGACATATTGAATTCGATCTATAAGGTGTATCCTATAGCGTATGTCATAAAACATAGAACATATTACATATGACATATCACTTATGAGTTATATATCTCACATGCCATATAACATATGACATATTGAATACAATCTATAACGTGTCTCCTATAGCATATGACATATAACCTATGACATATCACATATGAGTTATCCCATGTGACTTATAGCTTATAACTTATCTAGAACAACATATTCAAATCACTTTACATGACCTATAACACGCTTATAAGCTCATTTTTGAACGCGGAAGTCGCACAATACTAGACGAACAACTACATTTTAATGTGCAAAGGCTAGACCTCATAAGTCCGATCTTCACCTCCGAACACAACCGACGAGACGCTATCAACGAGCATCAACTAACTTAGGTATCAGAGCACTTACGCCGGGTTATCCCCGACTTGTTCACGTGTCGTGTTTTTGAGTGGATATTCCTCAAAATCAAAGCTAGTTTACGACCAACCAGGAGCTTGGGCTAGTCTGACGTGGAGTGATTAGTCAGAAGACAAAATTACCTCACTTCACTACCCTTTCCGTATTGGCGCAATAATCGCAATTGGCGAATTTAGGGCAAGTGCTCCGCTTTAAGATAAACTAAGAATCACTCATCTTGAACCAGAATTCATACTTAGTTCGTGCATTTTTTTTAGTATCTATTGTGATTTGGATTACGTCTATAAATCTTTCTCTTGTTCGATATGAAGGAAAGCAAGAGAGATAGAGAATATCTTGTAAGATCAAGACAAATAAGAAAATAAATAATGGCTATCTACGTTGAAACTCTTGTTTCATATAATAAATTAATCAGAGACAAGATTTAATATATTTTAATACAAAAAATCATACATTTTTTTATTTAGCACATGGATTTTATAAATTTGCATAAAAAATATTCAGATTTATCTTTGATTAATCATGTAAATATTTATAGTTATACTTTTTAACTCACGCACTAAGACACACTCAAATCTATATATTTTTAAATATGGATCACTAGCTCGCGCATCTGCGATATGTGACCTAGCTTGTACCACAACTTTTTAATTCTTTATTTTCAATATTGTACATAACCTCGTGGAATATTTCTTTTTTTTTTGGACAAACTCGTAGTGGAATCTTAATTTGTATCCAGTAGGATGTTAATAAGATAATCATTTAGTTTCTATTGTATAATTATTTAACGTGGCAAAAATATTAACCTCTTGAATAAAAAATGTATGAGAATTAGCTAATTTAAACAAATAAATTTAATTTATACCGAGGAACTATGGTCATTAAAAATAAAGTATATTTGAAAGTGAACTGGGAAAATGAGTTATCTTTTTGAACTGGGAAAATGAGTTATCTTTTTGAACAAATTGAGTCACTTTGGCCGCTTTTTTCTTACAGAAAGTGATTCATTGGCCATAACCTCTTTTATGTCGTAAAAATGTGGTGCAAAGTTAAATCAGCTTCCACACATTAAACTTTCCTTCACCTATTTCGCAGAAAAAGGGATATATACGTGTGCCCTTATTAAAGGTACTTTGGATCTCTATAAATTCTAAGAGTACTTTTTTTTTAAAGAATCGAGATGTGTATGATTTAAAGCGATCACTTTCCTAGCAAAGTTCCCCTTATTACCATCTGTTTTAAACCTAAAGTTCTATTATATTTACTTGCTCAACATCAAGAAAAGTTAGAAACTATCCAATTCAAAAAGGAACTTAAAATTTCTAAAGTTTTTTTTTTTTTTTGGTTACATCCTGCAGTTCTGTGTATGCATAAGTCTGCACGATGGCGCATTGGCGCTTAGATGCATATTTATATGTGTACATTCTACCGAATGTGCTTGAATAATTATGCATCTGTTCTAATCATTTAGTTATATGACTTAAGGCCATGGTGCATTGTATAGTTATCGAAAATTATGTTATGGTCTTCCAAAGGCCATTTCAATTAGAATCAGTTAAAATCACACACGTGGGTTATACATGTTTTTTCCTTTGATTAGGAAAAAGTTTTCATAACTTTGTAATAGAAGTCTACAAAAGGACAGCGGCATTTTAATGTTTCGATATACTTTTATCTGTATTTATGTTCCTGTTCAAACATAAATACATTTATCTTTTTATTCACAGATGAAACTTTCTACTGACTTATTATAAATGATTATCTGTTTCACATTGGCTTCCGCTCCATTATAGTATGGATTTACGAACAACTGTACCATACAAGTACAAAACACAAATGAAAAATGATAACTTCTCATGTCATCAATAACTACTGCCATCAACGTAGGAAATTCAAGGGCAGCCGCAGTTATAATCCATGATCTGTCCGTAAGCTCTTTTCTCAGTAATTATACAAAGTGCATTCTCTGCCAAAATTGTCGCAAAGCTCCACACTTCTCCGATCATTACTGAAGATCTATTGTGAAGTTCTAGGTTCAAATTCTCAGAAAACTCAATACAAAATGATATATGTTCCGTACTCAAAGTTTCTACTGAAGTAAAAGCAAGATATCATTCATTTTCGGAAATATTACTTTGAGATTAGTTCTCTGCACGAGAACTATGAAGGTAAATCAATTTCAATCATTTAAGATAGGAAGGTGGTAAGAAAGTTGCAGCTACAGTGAGACTAACCTCACACATACAAAATGCATCATCTCATCCATAATTCTGATAATCCCATAAGAATAGTTCAAAGTTGGTAAAACTCAGGTCAAAATTATAGATTTCAAGCTCCACAACTTAAAATCTGTATCGTTCTATAGGCAGCTGCACCCCAGCACAAGCATAAAACACAAAAGTGAACCACATTACAGCTAAGTCAGAAGAAGTGGAGAACATCTAACATCTATCATCTACATTCTAGTAGCCGCTAATTAGGCTGAGAGTCACTTTCCCTAACGGGCTCTCCAAACTAAATTCACTCAGTGCTAAGAAATCAGTTAAATGTACCTGCATTTTGCAGAAATGTCAAATTGGAAAAAGAGATACATAATCAACACATTTTAACATATATTGATATGAATCATACTGGAAAATAACCCGGGTTTAAAACACAGAAGTATGAAATATGGAAGTGCTGTCATATGTATGTAAGTTGTAACTCAAGTCTTTCAATCACAGTCAAATAAAAGAACGAAAATGCATAAATAGAATTCATTAACACATACTGTAAAATTGCAGCACAAATGAATCTTCAAAAGTTTCTGAAGCAAGAGAGAAGATCATATATATATCATCTCTTCCTAAAATGTTGATTGATTCTATTTACAAACCAAATTTACATCGAGTATTCATTCTCTGGACCATCTTAATTCTCATTCTAATCGATCTTTAGGCCTACAAAGACTAAAAAATAAATGCATTACCAAATAATATTTAGTGCAGTGTTTTCATCCAAAGATGCAACCAAAGCACATCAGGAGACACATCATCCATTGCTTGTTGCTTAAAATATCAAAAGATGCCACTTAGTCGCCTTCAAGCTAATATATTTAGTGCTATTTATATGCAGTTTAGATTTACTATCCACACAGAACAACTCTAATTGAAATGAGGAAGTTCAATACGTTTGAGATATAACAGTAACGAAAACATCTCCAGTTCAAACTCCCCCCTCACAAGAATCAAGCCATTATCCATGGCATTAGTTTCATTCTTCACCCATTAAGTCAAAAACAAGAAAGGGCATAGTAATGTCTTAGTCTAGAATGTTATGCCTCTTTATACTCTCTACCATGAACTATTTCACAGTTTTAGGTTTTGTTTCCTCATCCCGTGTTATTATCTGTTTCAGAAATAATATAATGTTAAATGGACTCCATCATTTGTCAGAGACTCAGATATGCAATTGGACCACTCACTTCAACTTTATAATTGATAATCTTTTTTTGTGCAGGTACTCAAAGCTAAGATTCACTATTTCTACAGATGGCTGAGTTTTTTTATTTTGAGCCTTTTCCAGGAGTGACCTATCGAAGAAATAAATGCCAGAATAAAAACATTGAGAAAAAAGCCTAAATTCTACAAAGGAAAATAATCTTTATTTTGACATAGCATAAATGTCTACTCCCAAAGATACAGAAGATAAATTACTAATTTTACGCATAGACTCTGTTAGCGGGGCGCAAAAGAACATCTCACAGAGAGAACCACATCCACTAGACATGATCCCTTCACAGAATTTTCACCAAGATATATATAAATCAAACACAAGAACGCACTTTCTCAGGCACATGATATTTGCAGCAAGAAATGGTACACACTCGTAAGTGCAAAGCAAGAGACTTGCAGGAGATTCATAGAGAGATTACGATGAGTCTACTGGTTCTTCTTCAGTTTGTTTGATGGAAACGGGATCTTGCTCAATATCTTAGCGTCAAATCTCCGGTACTGAATCTGAACTACATTCAACTTGTCATCAATTGGAACTTGGTACTTGTCATACAACACAGGCACGGATAAACTAAGAAGAACCCCTGTTGAACAATAACAATAAAAAACCCAAAAACTGTTCTACAAACCCGAAACAAACATGTCGGTGCGTAAATTGCAGAAAACAAACAGACATACCAGCATAGACCAGTGTAAGGAAATTGAAGAAACTTCCAATATACGAGATAATCCACAAGCTTATAGCAACCTGACAGATCACTCCAAATCAGATTTCATGCATAATGAACTCTTCAATTCAGTAGGACAACAAAAAAACAACAAACCTGAAAAAAGAGAATCAAGTTTCCATTGATAGTAATGTCGTGCGCAATCGACAAAGCATGATTTAACCAGACACAAATCTCATCAGCAGCCTTGATAGCATTCTCTTCAGAAACCTCAAGAGTGGGCAGGGGTGGCAAAGGTCTAAAATCGTAAAACAAGCCCGTTTCGTAAGTTTCGCGCAAACGACAAAATTAACTGCAAAAATTACGACACTATAATACGCTACCTGTTAAGAAGAGAAGCACATTTAGCCCAAGAAAACAATATGAAGACAAGCAATAAAAGAACAGTTGATACAAAGGAAAGTAAATTGTATCCGGCTCTCTCGAACAGGAACCAGAGCCCACTCGAACCCACCAGCAAATACAAACTACCGGGCCATCTCTTCCACAACAATACGTCACCAACTGCATCATGCAAGAACAAAAAACATTTATTGATTTGTAAAATTGGCTCGATAATCCGATTATAAATGAGAAATGTAGCGCATAATTGATACCTGCGCCACCGCCTAGCGCCAGATGAACAGTGGGTCGATGAGATTGAGATTCTCCCATGGCGATTTGGGGTTTCCGATTAAGTTCAAACGGAAAATCCGATGAGGTTCAGAGAATAAAGGAATGGGGAGATTATGGTCATTTCAACGTCAGATAAAATGTACTAAATAATCGTCACATTTTTTTTTGAGAAGATAATCGTCACATTTGGTGATATAAAATATTGATTTTGGATAATTATGAGGGGCCAAGATGTAACAACCTAAGAATGGTCCATGTGGCATAAAACCACCTCAACAAGCCTAGACAGCCCTCGAGTAAGCTGAACTGAAATGCTCCACATATATATGCTATATCTTGAATACATATTTTAGACTTAACCTAACTGATTTGGAAGACCATATATCAAACATGCACGTTCGGCGAGTTTTTATCAAACTTTACCCACTAAGTTAGTATTTTTTCATTTTACACTCGATATGTTGGCACTCGCCGAACTTAATTCAATGTGTTGGCACCTAGGATGCACGGATACTCAAAAAAAGTGCTCGGTCAGCTCCAGATACGTATCGGACACGGATACGCGTTGGATACGCGCGGGATACGTATCCGATACTCCAAATGGAGTATTCTGAATTAAAATTAATTAAAAAATATGGATACGAGTATCGGATACTCTCTTGAGGAGTATCCGATACGTATCAGATACTCTCTTGGAGAGTATCCGATAAGTATCGGGGCCAAATATTTTTTTTTTTTTTTGATAGGAAAATAAGGTTTTATTCAAGAGAAAAGAAGACACTCATGAAATGAGTTGGACCAAATGACATGAGAATATGCAAACCCTTTAAACTTAGCATTAGACTATACCCAAGCTCTAATTTTGTTATTTGTTATGTTTTAAAAATATGCTAATCTAGTATTGTTATTTGTTATCGGATACTCTCTTGAAAAATATGCTAATCTAGTATTGTTATTTGTTATGTTTTGAACTCTTTAACTTTTGTTGTTGACCATGTTTCATGTATTTAACATTTAGCCATTAGTATTTTGAGTTTTTGAGCTTATATGAATTGCCTATGGCTATTAGAAATCTTTTATATATGTTTATATATTTTTTATTGTGTTGAAATTAATTTTGCAAGTGATTACATATGATATAATATATCATTTGACTTTTTTTTAGTTATATATTTATATGATTATTATTTATTAATATTAAATATTTGAAGTATCCTACACGTATCGTATCTTGTAAATTTTAAAAAAATTGTATCCACGTATCCGTATCCTATGGATACGGATTCTCGTATCCGTATCCGTGCAACCTTGGTTGGCACCCACTATATTGGCACACTCCAAACTTAACCTACTAAGTTGGCATCATTTTATTTTACACCGACTATGTTAGTACACTTCCGAACTGAACCCATTTATATTGGCATCGACGTCGATATTCACCAACCTTTGACACATAGAGTGTGCCAACATAGTGGGTTAAGTTTTGAGTATTGTGCCAACATAGTGGGTGAATATCAACGTCCATGTCAACATAGTGGATTAAGTTTGGAGGGTGACAACATTGGGGGTGTAAAATTAAAATATGCTATACTTAGTGGGCTAAGTTTGGAGGGTGCCAACTTGTGATGCACCGATATCGATACTCAGTCGGCTACGCAGTATCCGATACATATTGATACCAATACCCGTACTAACGTATCCGATACGCCACGTGGCGTATCCTTTACTTTTGAAAAATAAAAAATCTCAATACGTAGCCAATACATTTTTTTAGGCATATGAGAACAATTGAGGGTCTTCTTTACAAACTTTATGTAGTCATTAATCTTCGAGTATCGAACATCTTGATTTTGTAATATTACAACAAGTTTGTGAATCTGTTGTTTAATTTGTTAGTCATAATTCATGTTTATATGTTTTCTTTTAGTTTTGATGCATGACTTTTTTTAATGTTAAACTTGTTTTTGTGTATTTTCAATTTTTCTTGTTTAAGTTTTAAATTCCATTGTTTGTTAAAAATAAAAAATACATATAATAAATATTAATAATTTATTATATATAGACATATCATTGCCGTATCAGTATCGGTTGTTTTTAAAAAATGCCGTATTGGCGTATCCGTAACGTACCGTACCCATACTGCAGTATCCGAACCCATGCAGCATAGGTGCCGACATAGTGGGTGTAAAATGAAAAGATGCCAACTTAGTGGGCTAAGTTTGATAAAAAAACCCCATGTTCGGCATAAGGACTTTGTTCGACACATTTGACGGCATATTGCGAAACACGGTGCATGGTCATGGTTTCAATATTCATGAATAATATGGCCCCTATAATCGAGATAAGTCACTTTTATTGTTCATACTTAGCTCTAAGCTCACTATATCACAACCAACTTATAGTCACGTCTGTCGACTATGCGTAGGTGTGTTTCGCATAAAGCTAATGCAAGAAAGAGCTCACTGTTCAAAATTAGTCTCTTTTGGAGTATTAAAGTAGCTTACGCGGATTTCAGATGAAAATACACCAAAATAGATACTGAAGTCTAGAAGCTTTAAAATTTCAGTTTTCGCTCCACTCTCTCTCTTCTTCCCCTTCATTGTGGGCTTTTCACTTTTCTCTTTATGCCATGAATCATCGAGAAAACTCACCCTGCAGACAAATTAATTTTGTCTACTCTATTTAAATATTGACAACTTAATTATTAAAAATTAAATTTATTATTTCTATTTTTAATTTGGGACTTTGCAAAATTAAATTCTAATTATTAATAGATTAACTAATTGATTTTCTAATATATATTTGATTAGCCAATCAAATAAAGCCATGTGAAAAAGATGGAGTATTGCAACCAATCAAATAAAGCCATGTGAGAAAGTGATGATGTGTTTTGACTAATCAAACAAAGACATTATCACACGGGGAAATATGATGTGTTCTAGAGATTTCTTGATAAACAAGCCAAATTAAATCTATGTCTATCTTAAAGAGGAAATTGACCAATCACAAGCAAGGAGAGGTGCTCTTAAAGAACAAAAAACACAATAAAAGCTTCAAGAATTGAGAGCAAGGAAGTTTAACAAATCCTCTCCAACAAGCTCGACAATCTTCAAAGGTATCCTTCAACAATCTTCAAGGTGTTCTTCATTAAGAACTCCTTTCAATCCACTATCAAGCCTCAAGTTCATCCAAAAACCGTTTTTTTAAGACCGTGTCTCTGCCAAAAAGATCAAATCTTCAGCATATCCGAGAAATCCAAATCAAATTCATACCATTCTTCAACGACATTCAAGCCAAAAATCCATTTGATCCGAGACCAAGTCACAAGACCCTCGGAAAACTGTTTTTGAAGATCAAAACTCGTGCTAGAAAGATCAAAACCCTCATATTCAAAGAAATGGGAACGAAAATCAAATCAGTGTTCATCAAATCCTCAAGTCAAATCAGTGTTCATCAATACTCAAATCAAATCATTGTTCATCAAATCCTCAAGTCAATCACTATTCGTCAAATCCTCAAATCAAGCCACTGTTTAATCCGAGATCAAGTCCAAGGACCCTAGAATTAATATTTCTCCAAGTTCGAATTATTTCAGTGAAGATCAAATTGAAGATTTCCACCACAAATTTGAATATTGTTCTTGTAGAATTGAATCAGATGATTAGATAGAGAATGAACCACAATTGTACTTTAAATTTACTCAAAAAATATTTTGTAATCTTTTTCTTGTCTTTCATCTTCAGAGATCAAGAACATTCTATCTCTCATCTCCATTCATCAAGAACAACAAGTCAACCATATGGCACCAGTCAAGACAAGAAGGATGTCCGACATATTGGTTGATCCATCCACGAAGATGCCAAGTGAAGTCGTCCACGACATTGTTCAAAAGGACTCATTTGTCTCCAGCAACGTCAATAATGACGGGGATGTTGAGAGCGACGACTCCTCCCCACCAACTCCTCACCTCGCATCGGAGTTTTCATCTCCGCCGGATACAATGCACGCATTGACAACAAGTGCTACAACTTTGGAGGAACAAATTGGGATGCTGACCAAAGCCATAGATATGCTGAACAAACACGTGCAAGACCAAGACTCCAAGATAGAAAAATTGTTGAGTAAGGAAGACAAGGTGGGAGAAAGTCATGTAAAGGATTTGCAGTTTGGTGGCTTTGAAGAGGGTGAAACATCCATGAAGCAACTATCCAATGAGAAGGAAAAGTCTATTGCCAAGAAGTTCCAATCTCTTCAAATGGCATGATCCTTGCTGATCAATTGAAGGAGCTCATCATGACAACTATCAAGGACAAGCTAGACGGAGGCTTCAAATCATCATTCTCCTATTCCAAACTGTACACTCAAAGGATAGATAGTCTGAAGATGCCGAATGGCTACAAACCACCAAATTTCCAGTAGTTTGATGGCAAAGGAACCCAAAGCAACATGTAGCTCATTTTGTTGAGACTTGCAACAACGCCGGAACTTACAGTGATCATCTTGACAAGCAATTTGTTCGCTCGTTGAAGGGAAATGCATTTGATTGGTACACTGACTTTGAAGCAAACCCGATTGATAGTTGGGACGAGTTGGAGCAAGAATTCTTCAATCACTTCTACAGCACTAGAAGGACCGTCAGCATGATTGAACTAACAAATGCTTGCCAATAGGATGAAGATCCGGTGATTGATTACATAAACCGTTGGAGAAACTTGAGTCTCAATTGCAAGTATCGATTATTCGAGACCTCGGCTATAGAGATGTGCATCCAAGGCATGCAATGAGGGCTTCTTTACATTCTTCAAGGAATACAACCATGGACGTTTGAAGAGTTAGCAACTCGTGCTCATGACATGGAATTGAGTATGGTGGCAAGTGGAGTCAATGGACCACCTATGCTAGATCCACGAAGATTCAAAGACAGACAAGATGCAAGGAAATGAGGTAAACCTTTCAACAAAGCACCTACCAAAGAGTCTATGTCGGTGAATGTTGCTCCGTTAAGAACCCAAGCCAAGGCAAATGATAACAGTGACCAACGAAAAAGTGTTATGGTACCTGAAAAGGCCAATACTTCACAAGCTAATGAGTAAATGAAGATGACACTCAAAGAGATGCGGTCAAAGCAATATCCATTCCTTGATTCTGACGTTTCAGCCATATTTGGCGATTTGCTCAAAACTAACCTAATTGAACTGCCTGAAATGAAGAGACCGAAAGAGGTCGGTCGCTCTGATGATCCTAAGTATTGTAGGTATCACCGTCTTGTAGGACACCCAATCCATGATTGCTTCATATTCAAAGATAAGGTGATGCGGTTGGCTCATGATGGGAAGATCACTCTAGAAGAGGATGTCGTGTCATCAAACCTTGTTGCACTTTCAAGCCAAGTTGATAGTCTAGACGACTCTCACATCGTCGTTTCATGCAATGTGACTCACGAAGGAGAGAAAAATGCAGACTCTATTTCAAAGACTTCTCATGTTACGAACCAATGTATGTCCACTACATGCTTCACCTTCTACTAGGTTCCAAGCTCTACAACTGACCACTGTTTTTCGTCGGCTATATTCGCAAGCAAATAGTCAATCGAATGCTGATCGACGGAGGCTCTGCAATCAATATCTTACCTCTATGCACTTTAAATGAATTAGAGATCTCGGTGGATGAGCTATCAAGTAGTCGTCGATGATCCAAGGTTTCAACCAAGGGGGGCAAAGAGCCATCGGCATCATAAGATTAGATCTTCTTATTGAAGATATGTCATCTAGTACGCTATTCTATGCCATCGAATCCAACACATCCTATAACATATTATTGGGTCGACCTTGGATACATGAAAATGGTATTGTTCCTTCAACATTACACCAATGCTTCAGATATTATCAAGATGGAGTCGAAAGAAAGGTACATGGTGATGTAGAGCCTTTTTCTGATGCTGAATCACACTTTGCAGATGCAAAGTACTATATTGAAGGAAAAAACACTGTGAGACTCAATGGAATCGAGAAACTCCAGCAACATGGTGTAAACGGCTCCGATAACACAAATGACACATAGAAGAATAAAATTTATGGATCTCCCTGTGAGACAAAGTCTTTAAAAGAACCTAGTTCCCTCTTACAACATTTGAAAGGAAATGGCCCTCTCCTCCACTTGAAGGATTTGTTCGTCCATCCAAAGGACCAGAAACAGAGCATGGAACATCGCCCACAGAGAAGATTGAACAATGCTTCGACCCCAAAGCTTTCAAATTGCTAGTTAAAGCTGAATATGACCCTAATGAAGAACCGCGATTGGATAGCCTCACTCTTGATGCTGCTGCAGAGAAGCCATACGGACTCAATGCCACACAAGTTATGCTAAAGGAAAAAGGGCATACCATTCCAAACATTCGGGTAGGCCTTGGCTACAAGCCACCAAACCCAATTCATATTGCTATAAAAAGAGCTAATGCCAACTACATAGGCGAAGTAGAGGGTTCAACAACAGGATGTGAAGAGAAGATGCCACACATGTCGGTCTTTGATAGACTTGGCCCAAATAAAACGGTCTTTGATAGACTTGGTCCGAACAAAACAGTCTTCAATAGGCTTGGTCCAAATAAAAGGTTTGATTGGAAAAGGTTGAGTGTTCTGCATATGTCGACACACGCTAAGAGAACCCTCAAGTCATCAAACTCTAAGAAAGTTCAAAGTTTGATCCCATCTCGAATGACTCGCCGCGATGGCTTGATAGTGTCTTGTGGTGAAACGCTCAAAGTCAAGTTGTAAACTGTGGTACTAACGAAGATTAAAGACAACGTTGAAGAGAGTGTAGGGTCATCATGCCATATCACTTTTCGTGAAGAAGATGTTGAAGAAGACGCTGAAGACGCACATGTTGGGTTGGAGGAAGGTGTCAAGGCCACTATTGATGAGTTAAAAGAGGTAAACTTGGGCAGCGTCTGTCACGCACAAAAAAAAAGAACGCTTTTAATTTATTTTAGTTTAATTTGTATTTTAGTTCTTCAACTTACACAAATTAGGTTTTTGACACCAAACAATTTTAGAATTTACAAATTTAGTCCTAAACGTTTATGATTAGCTTATGATAGCCTCTACACAATTTATGTGTTCTTAAATTAGGTTCATAGATCCTAAATAATTATGATTATTTTGAAATTAGCTTAAAACATGTTAATTACATAGTTATCTACTTAATTATGTATATATGTCTTTTATATAATAACTATAATTGCATAATAGTAAATCAATTACAAGTTGTGAATTATTTAAGATGAATATATGATCTGAATTTGATTTTATAAGATGTATAAAGTAAAATAAAAAAAAAAATAAGTGATAAGAAGACAACTATACAAATTGTCAACTTGTTACTATAATTGCACATGAACCTGTTAACACCCCAGATTTGACTTTGAACAATTTAAACTTTATATTAACTCACGTTCATGCATTGCTTCTCTTCATTATTTTCAATCATTTTGAGTCTAGTTTCATAAAAAAAAAACTTATTTCAGAATTTTTTCCATCGTCCTTCTACCCCCCAAAGACCAAAACTTTTCATTGTGCAGAAAAACTGCTTTCGAATCCGAACACTAAAAAGATCATAACTTATCCAAATCAAGTCCAAGAATTCTGAAATTATATATCCACATTCCCCTCTAAGTTAGACATCTTTCATATTCAGACACCATTTCCAAAACATAAGCTTTTGAAGGCCGAAAGCAAGAAACAGTCAGCCTCTGTCCAGAAAATCCGAAAATAGCTTCGATAACAGAAGGATTTTTACAAAATAGTAAACTTTTTTCTTTATCACTCCTACTCCATGAATTTACTCATATATATATATATATATATATATACATACATATATATATATGTTGATTCTTTAAAAATATTTAACTGAAAAAATAACGGTTTCAATTTATTTTAGTTTAATTTATACTTTAGTCCTTCAACTTACACAAATTAGGATTTTGACACCAAATAGGTTTAGAATTTGCAAATTTAGTCTTAAACATTTATGATTAGCTTACGATAGCCTTTACACAATTTATGTGTTCTTAAATTAGGTTCATAGATCCTAAATAATTATAATTATTTAGAAATTAGCTTAAAACATGTTAATTACATAGTTATCTACTTAATTATATATATATATATATATCTTTTATATAATAACTATAATTGCATAATAGTAAATCAATTACAAGTTGTGAATTATTTAAGCTGAATATGATTTGAATTTGATATTATAAGGTGTATAAATTAAAATAAAATAAAAAAATAAGTGATAAGGAGACAACTATACAAATTGTCAACTTGTTACTATAATTGCACATGAACCCGTCAACACTTCAGATTTGACTTTGAACAATTTTAACTCTATATTAACTCACGTTCATGCATTATTTTTCTTTATTATTTTCAATCATTTTTGAGTCTAGTTTCATAAAAAAAATTGTTTTAGAATTTCTCCCATCGTCCTTCTACCCCTCAAAGACCAAAACTTTTCATTGTGCATAAACATTGCTTTCGAATCCGAACACTAAAAACATCTTAACTCATCCAAATCAAGTCCAACAATTTTGAAATTTTATATTCACATTCCCCTCTAAGTTAGGCATCTTTCACTTCAGACACCATTTCCAAAAGAGAAGTTTTTGAAGGCCGAAAGCAAGAAACAATCAACCTCTGTCCAGAAAGTCCGAAAACAGCTTCTATCACATAAGGATTTTCTACAAAATAGAAAAACTCTTTCTTTATCACTCCAACTCCATGAATTTACTCATATATATATATATATATATATATATATATGTTGATTCTTTAAAAATATTTAACTGAAAAAATAACGGTTTCAATTTATTTTAGTTTAATTTGCACTTTAGTCCTTCAACTTACACAAATTAGGATTTTGACACCAAATAGGTTTAGAATTTGCAAATTTAGTCATAAACATTTACGATTAGCTTATGATAGCCTTTACATAATTTATGTGTTCTTAAATTAGGTTCATAGATCCTAACTAATTATGATTATTTCGAAATGAGCTTAGAACATGTTAATTACATAGTTATCTTCTTAATTATGTATATATATATATATATATATATGTATATTTTATATAATAACTATAATTGCACAATAGTAAATCAATTACAAGTTGTGAATTATTTAAGATGAGTATATGATTTTAATTTGATATTATAAGGTGTATAAAGTAAAATAAAATAAAAAAATAAGTGATAAGAAGACAACTATACAAATTGTCAACTTGTTACTATAATTGCACATGAACTTGTCAACACGTGTCAACACTACAGATCTGACTTTGAACAATTTTAACTCTATATTAACTCACGTTCATGCATTGTTTTTCTTCATTAATTTCAATCATTTTTGAGTCTAGTTTCATTAAAAAACTTATTTCATAATTTTTCCCATCGTCCTTCTACCCCACAAAGACCAAATTTTTTTATTGTGTAGAAAAACTTCTTTTGAATTTGAACACTAAAAACATCATAACTCATCCAAATCAAGTCCAAACATTCTGAACTTTTATATCCACATTCCCCTCTAAGTTAGGCATCTTTCATATTCAGACACCATTTACAAAAGAGAAGCTTTTGAAGGCCGAAAGCAAGAAACAGTCAGCCTCTGTCCAGAAAGTCCGAAAACAGCTTTTATCACACAAGGATTTTTACAAAATAGTAAACTCTTTCTTTATCACACCAACTCCATGAATTTAGTCACACACACACACACACACACACACACACACACACACACATATATATATATATGTATATATATATGTTGATTATTTAAAACATATTTAACTAAAAGAATAACGTTTTGAATTTATTTTAGTTTAATTTGCACTATAGTCCTTCAACTTACACAAATTAGGGTTTTGACACCAAATAGTTTTAAAATTTGCAAATTTAATCCTAAACGTTTATGATTAGCTTATGATAGTCTTTACTATTTATGTGTTCTTAAATTAGGTTCATAGATCCTAAATAATTATGATTATTTCGAAATTAGCTTAAAACATGTTAGTTGCATAGTTATCTACTTAATTATGTATATATATATATTTTATATAATAACTATAGTTGCATAATAGTAAATCAATTACAAGTTGTGAATTATTTAAGATGAATATATGATCTGTTATTGATATTATAAGGTTTATAAAGTAAAATAAAATAAAAAAATAAGTGATAACTATACAAATTGTCAACTTGTTACTATAATTGCACATGAACCTGTCAACACATGTCCACACTCCAGATCTAACTTTGAACAATTTTAACTCTATATTAACTCACGTTCATGCATTATTTTTCTTCATTATTTTCAATCAGTTTTGAGTCTAGTTTCATAAAAAAAATTGTTTCAGAATTTTTTTCAACGTCCTTCTACCCCCAAAGACCAAATCTTTTCATTGTGCAGAAAAACTGCTTTCGAATCCGAACACTAAAAACATCATAACTCATCCAAATCAAGTCCAAAAATTCTGAAAGTTTATATCCACAGTCCCCCATAAGTTAGGCATCTTTCATATTCTGACACCATTTTCAAAAGAGAAGTTTTTGAAGGCCGAAAGCAAGAAACAGTCAGCCACTGTCCAGAAAGTCCAAAAACAACTTATATCACACAAGGATTTTTACAAAATAGTATAACTCTTTCTTTATCACTCCTACTCCATGAATTTACTCATATATATATATATACATATATATATATATGTTGATTCTTTAAAAAATATTTAACTAGAAGAATAACGTTTTCAATTTATTTTAATTTAATTTGCACTTTAGTCCTTCAACTTACACAAATTAGGATTTTGACATCAAAAAGTTTTAAAATTTGTAAATTTAGTCCTAAACGTTTATGATTAGCTTATGATAGCCTTTACACAATTTATGTGTTCTTAAATTGGTTCATAGATCTTAAATAATTATGATTATTTCGAAATTAGCTTAAAACATGTTAGTTACATAGTTATCTACTTAATTATGTATATATATCTTTTATATAATAACTATAATTGCATAATAGTAAATCAATTACAAGTTGTGAGTTATTTATGATGAATATATGATCTGAATTTGATATTATAAGGTGTATAAAGTAAAATAAAATAAAATAATAAGTGATTAGGAGACAACTATACAAATTGTCAACTTGTTACTATAATTGCACATGAATCTGTCAGCACTCCAGATCTGACTTTGAACAATTTTAACTATATATTAATTCACGTTCATGCTTTGTTTTTCTTCATTATTTTCAATCATTTTGAGTCTAGTTTCATAAAAAAAAATTGTTCCAGATTTTTTCCCATATTCCTTCTACCCCCAAAGACTAAAACTTTTCATTATGCAGAAAAACTGCTTTCGATTACGAACACTAAAAAATCACAATTCATCCAAATCAAGTCCACAAATTCTGAAATTTTAGATACATATTCCCCTCTAAGTGAGCCATCTTTCATATTCAGACACCATTTCCAAAAGAGAAGTTGTTGAAGACCGAAAGCAAGCAACACTCTGTCTCTGTCCAGAAAGTCCGAAAACAGCTTATATCACACAAGTTTTTTTACTAAATAGTAAAACTCTTTCTTTATCACTCCTATTCCATGAATTTACTCATATATATATATATATATGTTGATTCTTTAAAAAATACTTAACTATGATATTCATTTGTTTACAAATGTCAATTTAGTATAAGAATCTAAGCATGTCACTATTTTTAGTTATTTGTTTTGGAATACTATGTAATATTTCACGAATCTCTTTATATGATTTCTTAATATGAAGAGTTGAAATGTGAATTCATGATAGATCTACTATATTGAAGGTTATTTAAGCAAATCACTCATTAGATCATAGTTTAGACGGCAAAGATATTAGTAGCCGATTATGTTTTATTTTTACTAATGATGATGCATGTTTTTAAGTGATCTTTAGTTAACTTTCATATTAATCCTTTGTATGAATCTTTGATGTATATTAGGGCACGATTCTCTCACATTTTAACTTAGTTGGTATTAAAGGGTAGCTTAATTACTAGTTAGAATAACTTATGAAAACATAAACTTACTAGCTAATTGTATAACTATTAACACTTTATAAAGCTATTTAGGGATTGAAGATGTTAACGAGGACAACTAGCGGCAATTGTGTGGAAAAGGTGAGGTTTGCTTTTGATTATTCCAGCCCGTTTGGCACCCGACCCTGAGGAACTTGGACAGAAAAATCGTGATTTTTGTTCCCGAATCACGAGCCATTTCTTTCATCCTTTATATTGCCTTTATGTTTCATTTACTTATTCTCTTTGGCGATTCAATTTCTTTTATCTATTGTTACTTCATGTTCAAATGCTAAATCTATGATCTGTCAATTCATAATTGTATTACCTGATCTATTATGATAAACTATATATTGAATCTTGGACTGTGCAAACGAGCAACGAATATTATTTGGCTTACTAGCTCATATGATATTATGTTTCACCCATTGAGACGCCTTTGGGAAGTTGGGCCCGAGATTGTGTTAATTTACTGCTGGGCAGCAAGGGCTGTCGGTTTAAGTATTTTTGCATAATACCCATCGATCTTGGTGCCGCGTATAGTCAGGAGTTGATTATATCCCATGTGCTAGATAGACGTGTACTCGAGCATGTCTTTTCGTTTTGTTGCGAGGTTACTCCTCATTGGGAGGTACAAGGTAGTATATTCGTTGATATAAGGTTGAATCTAGTTTTTATGTGCACATGTTCATTTTTATTACTTCGTGTTCATATGTTATTAACGCTCAATAGTTATTTCTTACCATTCTTTACCGTTCAGTTCATTTTTAGATTTTACTTATTCTTGTTCAATTTACCGCCTAAACCTATAAATCTCACTAAGTCATTAAAGACTTATTCCTCTTTTGTTTTGTCTGCCAATTCCTCAGAATAAAAGGCGACTTACGTGTGGCTGGTGTGAGCGGTTTTCAAAATCAAGAAGTTATTTTGCTAAGTGTGATTTTGAGTATGCATTTCAATAATCATAAATATTTTAAATAACTAAATATTGTTACTTTTATTCAACTATGACGTTGTTATTTGTATTTTATCAAGACTTCCGCTGTGATATGTAATAAATTGATTTTCTTTGTGTATGGTATGATCCTGGCCGTGAGACATTTCCTTTAGACTAACATAATATCGGATTTGTTTCTGTGTTGTTTGAACGTGGGACGAGTTTGATATTAACTAAATCTTGAGGTGCGGTTCTCACAGTCGATGACCCAAGATCGATTTACATAAGTGCATTGCTCGAAGCTGATGAAGAACAAAGCTACATTGAGTTGTTGCACGAGTTCAAGGATGTGTTTGCTTGGTCATACAAAGAAATGCCAGGCCTGTACCCAAAGGTGGCGGTACACAACTTATCGGTGAAGAAAGATGTTTGTCCCGTCAAGCAAGCCCAAAGAAGGTTTTGACCTGACTTGGTCCCATTGATCGAAGCCAAAGTTAACAAGCTCATTGAAGCCGGGTTCATCACAGAAGTCAAATACCCAACTTGGATTTCTAGCATCGTGCCGGTAAGAAAGAAGAATGGACAAATCAGAATTTGCGTCGACTTCAGAGACTTGAACGAAGCATGTCCTAAGGATGAATTTCCTCTCCCAATTGCTGAACTAATGATTGATGCCACCATGGGACACGAAGCCTTGTCTTTCATGGACGGATCTTCCGGATACAACCAAATTTGCATGGCCCCAATGGATGAATAATTGACTGCTTTTCGTACTCCAAAGGGTATATATTGCTATAAGGTGATGCCGTTTGGACTGAAGAACGTAGGTGCTACCTATCAAAGGGAAATGCAAAATATCTTCGACGACATGTTGCACAAGAATGTTGAGTGTTATGTGGATGATCTTGGCGTAAAGTCGAGGGAAAGTTCACATAAATAACTTACGAAAGGTCTTTGAGCGATTGTGGAAGTATTAATTAAGGATGAACCCTATGAAGTGTGTGTTTGGCGTAACATCGGGAAAGTTCCTTGGTTTCATTGTTCGCCAGCGAGGCATTGAAATCGAGTAAGCGAAGATTGATGCGATAGTTAAGATTCCGGAGCCATGGAATATTCATGAACTCAAAAGTTTGCAAGGAAAATTGACATATCTCCTAAGGTTCATCTCAAATTTAGCCGGTCGTTGCCAACCTTTCAGTCATTTGATGAAGAACGATGTTTCATTTAGGTGGGACGAATATTGTCGCAATGCTTTTAAACGAATCAAGTCATATCTGATGAAACCTCGCGTTTTAGCCGCTCCTTTGCTGGGACGTCCCTTGATCCTATATATTGCCGCCCAAGAAAGATCGGTGGGGGCATTGCTCGCCCAAGAAAATGACAAAGGAAAGGAAAATGCACTTTATTACTTGAGATGAACAATGACGCCGAATGAGTTGAAGTACGCTCCTATTGAAAAGCTTTGCCTAGATCTTGTGTTCTCAATTCCAAAATTGAAGCATTACTTTCAAGCTCATACAATTCATCTTGTATCAAGAGCAAACCCTTGGAAGTACGTCATGACAAGGCCGGTGTTGTCTGATCGACTTGCAAGATGGTACCTTCAGCTGCAACAGTTTGAGATTGCATATATCCCTCAAAAGGTTGTGAAAGGACAAGTATTGGCGGATTTTCTAGCTGACCACCTTATTCCTGCCGAGTGGGAGTTAATGGACGACTTGCCTGATGAAGATGCGCTCGTGGTTGAAGTTGCTCCTCCATGGGAAATGTACTTTGAAGGTGCCGCACATAGAAATGGAGTCGGCGCCTGCATTATCATTCTCATGCCTTATGGAGAGGTCTTACCGTATTCCTTCACATTGAATCAAATTTGCTCAAACAATATTGCGGAATATCAAGCTTTGATACCCGTGTTAGAAATGGAAATTGAGCTGAGGCAACCTCATCTAAAAGTATATGGCGATTCCAAGTTGGTCGTCAATCAATTGTATAGCGAATATGAGGTTAAGAAGCCAGAGCTCCTACCATATGTTGAGTATGCAAGAATATTGATCAAAAATCTTGGTGACGTTACAGTAGAACATATGCCGAGGAAAGATAATAGGCAAGCCGATGCATTAGGTAAACTTGTTTCTATGATGGTTACATCAGAAGAGAAGACGTCCATACCCGTGTGCCATAAATGGGTGCTCCCGCCTATTCTAGAGGACAATGGTGAGCAAGGTGACAATAATGACAGCCATGCTGCGGAGGTATATGAGATTGGAGTGGAAGATTGGC
Source organism: Linaria vulgaris (assembly GCA_948329865.1). Lineage (NCBI taxonomy): Eukaryota > Viridiplantae > Streptophyta > Magnoliopsida > Lamiales > Plantaginaceae > Linaria > Linaria vulgaris. The sequence continues at coordinate 113,259,340 of OX415249.1, read as the reverse complement.
GACAATCATTCGTGGACTACTTGAAACTGGAAAATTACCCGACAACGTACGCCAAAAGGTCGACATTAGGCGTCATGTGTCTCCCTTCATCTTCTATAAAGACACACTCTATAGGCGCTCATTCGATGGAGTTTTCTTGCGTTGCCTAGGAAAAGAAGAAGTTATGCAAGCTATACAAGAAGCACATTCCAGAATTTGTGGACTCATTAGTCTGGTCCAAAGTTACAGTTTCGCATCAAAAGAATGGGCTACTACTGGGCTACCATGGTTTTAGATTATATGAAGTACGAGCAAAGATGTCAAGCTTGCCAATTCTATGCAAACTTCATCCATCAACCGCCTCAATGTTTACATCCGATTGTAGCTTCTTGGCCTTTTGATTCGTGGGGTTTGGACGTTGTTGGTCCTATGACAAAGTCTTCTGGCGGGCACTTGTATATTTTGGCCGCAACCGACTACTTCTCAAAATGGGCCGAAGCTGTGCCTCTCAAATAAGTCAAAAAGGAGAATGTTGTCAACTTCATTCGCTTTAATATTATTTACCGATTAGAGCATCCGAGACTGTCCTGTCCTGAACTAGAACTATAAGAGCTAACTCGGACTCAGGGGAAACTTCTGACTTGTTAGCTGCAGATACGAACGTAGAGAGTTTGTTAGGTCCCATCCGGTCTACAAAAAAAGAACTAGAACACAAACTACTGGCTTTACTTAGCTACAGGGACAGTCTCGCCGACCTAACAGCCAATAAACTACTTCTGGAATCAGGGTTTCCTATTAATTTATACTTCTTATAGTCACCTCTAGAAAGCTTTGGAACGGGAATTCGACTTACTTCGTTGGACATTGGACCTTCTTCAAACTGGCTTTTGAACTTTAGCAAATAGTCTATTGAATAGAACAGAGATAGGTCGTACGGGGGGAAGGAATTGGTCTCGGCGGCCTCCTTCCTCTATCGACTTACGGAGTTCCTCGATGCATCATCACTGATAATGGAAAGCCCTTTTGCAATAGTTTGGTAGATAAATTGAGTGAGAAATTTGGATTCAAGCAAAGAAACCCTTCCATGTATTATGCTGCTTCTAATGGCCTCGCCGAAGCGTTCAACAAAATTCTCTGCAACTTGCTAAAGAAAGTGGTGGCAAAGTCAAAGAAAGATTGGCATGAAAGAATTGGAGAAGCTTTATGGGCATATAGAACTACCCACAGAACGCCAACTCAAGCAACTTCGTATGCATTGGTCTATGAAGTAGAAGTAGTTCTCCCTATTGAGCAACAAATCCCATCTTTAAGGATAGCTCTACAAGAAGGACTCACCGAAGAAGAGAATGCTCGTTCGCGCTTGCAAGAACTAGATGCCCTTGACGAGAGAAGACTAGAAGCGCAACAAAAACTTGAGTGCTATCAAGCCCGTATCTCCAAGTCTTTAAACAAAAAGGTCCGTCGACGCTCCTTTCAAGTTGGTGACTTGGTTCTTGTAGTGAGAAGGCCCATTATTATCACTCATCGAATCGAAAACAAGTATTCTTCAAAGTGGGATGGTCCTTATGTCATCACAGAAGTATACACGGATGGTGCATATAAGTTGGTTGCTGAAGATGGATTTAGAATTGGTCCTATCAATGAAAAATTCTTGAAACAATAGTACCCCTAAGTGATTGAGCATATTCCTGGCCCGCATGAGTATAAATTGTGGATGGCACCCACCAATGGTAAATTATGTGGTTAAAAGGATAAGTTACCCCATTAAAGGTATTTTGTTTTGTGGTTAAATCTTAAATATACTCTTGGCCCGCCTGAGTATAAACTGTGTACGGCATCCCCTTAAATCAATCTTGATTTCTTTGAACTACGTTATGACTTGATCCTTTTTACCGAGGTACATAGGCAGCTTCGAAGTTTTCTAAGTTCAGTCATGAAATTTGCTTAAGTTGGTTTTGTTGCGATTATGTTACAGTATTCATGAGAAAGAAACATGATGCCAAATGCAAATGAATAACTCAAAATGAGGTAAATAAAGGAAACTCTTTCATTAATCTCGAAGTTTGATGATGCTACAAATCCAAAGCAAAACAGAATAAAGTCTATCACTAAAACAAAGATGAAGAAAAAACAAGGGAAATCTATCTCAAACAAAAGGCCTCACATCTCCTAACTCCAGTTGTGGAGTCTCCAAGTTCAATCTCATAACGTTCAATTCGTCCATCTTTGTGTCAGTAAGTGAAGGAGTGCTTTTAAAGACGGATATCTTCTCTTCCAAATTAGAGATCTTACTGTCAACACCTCAAAGAGACTTTTATTGGCTCTTTAAGGATGACGTCAAGCTTGCTTTCTCTGACGTTGAGTCTTTCAATTTTCTTTTAACACTTTGAAGTTCATCTTTTGTGAACCTAATTAGTGAGGATCCCTTTTCCTTGTCAGCTTTGGCATCAGATATGTGGCCCTCCATTTCTGATATTTGATGAAGAAGTGATGAGTTTTCCAATATTGTGGAGTTTCGCACATCATAAGCAGCGGCTTGATTGGAAAATTTGCTCACTACGGCCTCTAAGGGTGAAATTTTTTTCTTCCCAACCAACTTCATTCTTTCAAAAACAATGCGGAATTCATATTAAAAAGAAGAAATTTGGTTAATTGGCACGCTAACAATCCTCCCGCTAACATCAGTCCATAGAGAGTTGAGATACCTCTTGTCATGAATTTCTAATAGACTTTCACCCGTATCAACAGAGACGGCAACATGTGGAGAACTCTCCTTACCATTCTTTGAGTCTCTTGGTTTCAAATGCACTTTGTCATCTTTTGAAGGTTTAGTGCCATCACATGAAGTAGACTATTTGCTTGTTTGAGGATATTGCTCATCACACTTCAAAGCAGAAATCCTCTCTTTACCCACCTACAAGGAATATGTCAAAAGTTAGGAACATATACATATATATATATACATATGTATATTTATATACGTATGGAAATAAAGAGCAAAAGTTGACCAATACATGTACAGCCAAGTCTAATGTCGCGGATGGGGTGCTCGAAAGGCAGCGAGGAGAATTGACTTCTCTAGGTTACGAGACACTTGAGTGTTTCTTAACCCTATTCCAGTTGCGATCGCCATTTTCGCTGTTGCTGCTCTCTTGGACAATGCTTTTTCTTTTTGATAATTCATCTACCGCAATGTGTGGCGAGTCTCGCGAGCTCTTCCCAAGAGGAGCAATTTGGTTGTCACGACTTTGTGCGACCTTGTCATCTCCACCGAGTATCAAGCGCTTTTGAGGCAAAAGTAAAGTGTCGATATTGTCTTCAAGGTAGCTCATATGGGTTTTGGTTGTCCATGACTTATAACTATCCGAAAAGTGCCTTCTTGCATTAAGAGGAGCATTGGGAGTCCAAACCTTTGAATATGTCCTTTGTGCAAGACTTAACCTCCAAAAACAAAGTCCTTCATCCAAAGAAGCTTCGTGGCAATCATTTTGAGTACGCCAGGGACATCTTGATAATATCCAAATTGTCGGCCGAATCGATGTGGACTATAGGGCTCAACATCAAAAGTTTTGCCTTGCCTCAGAGTAAGATATCACGATCGAAGGTTGATTAAATAGTCATGCTCTGCTTCGCCAAGGGTACTGCAATCCACAGGTGCGACGTTATTGACGTTTGGAAGAAGATTGCATGCCCAAGTGGTGTAGTCTCCTTTATGAATCCTTTTGCGAGCTTCTTTACGATCAAAACACCTTGCTCCATTTTCTCCAGAAAATACCGTCATTCCAGGTTTCTGCGACTCTAGGTGGATAGAAAACTGGGTCTTAAAGTATAGCGCCATCCATCCATAGACAAAATGGATCAAAAAATGAAGACATCCTCGAGATGGTTGAGTAGACCTTGATATTGCATTCAACCCTTTGTAAATCGACGCTAGTACTGGAATGGCAAGGCATATCCTTTGACCGCTGGCTATAAGACTCGCCATCTTGAACGTACTTGTACGGATAAAGCAAACATCCTTTACAGGGAGAACGAAGATGCAAAACCAACAAGCTAAGTGCGCGACCAAAAATGTCTCTTCCTTCCAACAACCTTTGATACCGAGTTGAGAAAACAGGATCTCTTCTTGCGATGACCACCGACTGCATGGATTGAGCTTTCCATAAGGGTTGTGTTTCGCTTGAGGTCGGCACACGCTTTTCCTCTCCTTGCATGATGGGAGACATTTGTATTTGACTTCTTTCTTCGACCAAAAGTTGACCCACTCTTTGATTCGCACTCGAGGACCATCATCACCAACATGTGCTCAGATTAAGTGAAACGCATGGAACAAAGCTCTGCATGACCGTTCTAAGTGATAGTTGTCTTTTTCGTTGCCAAAAATTTCTCTCTCGCTCGGTATGACTTCGTCATATATGGATCCAAATAGGGGCAGACCGGCAAGGTGTTCCAAGTCCCATAGGGAAGCTGAGATCTCTCCAAGTGAAGTGACAATGGTGTTTGTAGTCGGTGACCTTGCTTCGTACAACGCTTTTATGATTTCCAAATTGCACTCATATGTGAACAGGGATGCATAGACTGGCTCGTACGTGTTGGTGAAAGTAAGTGCATGCTTGCACCGAACAAGGACATCTTCTGTCCACTCCCAATATCCCGAGAATTAACGGATTTTACAGGGAAAGAGAAGAATGGCATCATCCCCCATGGCATCTCCTTTGGCAATGCGTCGCCCCAAGGTATTGAAACGAAGATCATCGGTTGATACTCGGTGGTGAGGAGACCGGAGCATGACGTCAGAGATCGATTGGAGGACATGGGAATCTCTTCAGTCCAGTCTTTAGGTTTAATGGTGTTGATCAGAGTGGGCCATCACCTTGTGAAAAATTCGGCAATAGGGGTGCCGACCTCCAATATTGTGTCCCGTTGGGTTGATTGGTTTTCATCGCCGGTGATTGTTAGAGTTTCAATTCTCTTCGAATTATAAGCATGGCCGAATTTCACCATGGTGCGTGAACTGTCAACGCAAAGAAGCAAACAAAAGAGATAGAAGAAAAAGGGAAAGAGAAAGAAATATTAGCCAAAATACGGATATGAGTAAGAGTACGAAAAAGGTATATGTCGGTTTGACAATTCTTGTGAAAGTGACTCTTCTGATCCTTAAGCCTGCTGCAACCTGCAAATGAAAAGAAAGAAGTGAGATCAACAACGTATATACAGAAAAGAAGAAAAACAAAAGCAAAGAAAGAAGAAGAAGCAAAAGAAAAAGAATAAAAGAGGAACAAAGAAGAGAAAGAGAAACAAGAGGTTGAAGTTCAAGTTGCCGCAACTTTGTCACCGGGTTTCCGCCAAATATTTGGTCTTCTCTACCGCCGTCCGGAATAGAATTTAGATGCAAGAGAGCTTCTGAGTCTCACAAATCACAAGATAGAACAACATTTGAAAAAAGGAGGGACAAAATTTACGAGTGAATTTGAGGTTCTGGTTTTGAAGAGGAGTTTCTCGGTTCAGTTCTTCATATAGCACATTATTAGAGATGTTCCAGTTTGAATCGAACTCCAATTAAAGGTGTAGCGGTTTGGTTAGGATTGATTTCCTAACAAACAAAGAAGTTTAAAGTTCAAAGGCTTCTCGCGTGAAAATCCGAGTTCTGCGTCTAGTGGTGTTTGATGAGGAGTCTATTAATTGTACGATTTGTCGCGCATAAGAGATAATATATTATTTGGTTTTTTTAAAAAAAAGGTGTTGATTGTCGTGGTCTCTGCAGTTCAGTTGGAGAAAAAGACTGAAATTATCCAGTACATTGGGTCTACATGGACCAAGTCTAAAAAAACAAAAAAAAAAAACAAAAGAAGAGGGCTGCTAACTTGGGCCAAATTTTGTTGTGTGGTGGCCTAATCTCCTACTTCGGTCTACATAGACCAGAAGTGAAAAAATATATATGGCCAAAGTCACGTGTCTTGCTTAAGAAAAAAAGTGGTGGAGTACAATTGCATTATTGCCCCATAAAAAAATTCACATGCAAGTCCCTAAAAATCATTCGTATTCATATGAAGTGCACAATGTTCTATCAAATCTCATTGATGGCATGAAAAAAGAACATGTTTCAACATATTCACTTTAAAACGCATTTTTAGAATGCTATTCGTGACGAGTCACAAGGGGACATTTGTAGACAAATTAATTTATTGACAAGTTAATTATTAGAAATTAAATTGATTATTTCTATTTTTAATTTGGGATTTTGAAAAATTAAATTCCAATTATTAATAGATTAATTAATTAATTTTCTAATATATATTTGATTGGCCAATCAAATAAAGTCATGTGAAAATGATTGGAGTATTGCAACCAATCAAATAAAGCCATGTGAGAAAGTGATGATGTGTTTTGACCAATCAAACAAATTCATGTGGAAAAGATGATATATTTCAACCAATCACATTATTACACGTGAAAATATGACGTGTTCCAGAATTTTTTTGATAAACAAGCCAAATTAAATTCATGTCTATTTTGAAGAGGAAATTAACCAATCACAAGCAAGGAGACTCTAGGTTCTACAACTATAAATAGAGATGTTCTTGAAGAACAATAATCACCATAAAAGCTTCGAGAATTGAGAGCAACGAAGTTCAACAAATCCTCTCCAACAAGCTCAGCAATCTTCAAAGGTATCCTTCAACAATCTTCAAGGTGTTCTTCGTTATGAACTCCTTTCAATCCGCTATCAAGCCTCAAGTTCATCCAAAAACCATTTTTAAGACTGTGTCTCTGCCAAAAAGATCAATTCTTCAGCATATCCGAAAAATCCAAATCAAATTCATACCGTTCTTCAACAACATTCAAGCCAAAAATCCATTTGATCCGAGACAAAGTCATAAGACCCTCGAAAAACCGTTTTTGAAGATCAAAATCCGTGCTAGAAAGACAAAAACTCACATATTCAAAGAACTGATGATGAAAATCAAATCAGCGTTCATCAAATCCTTAAATCAAGTCACTGTTTAATCCGATATCAAGTCCAATGACCCTTGAATTATCGTTTCTCCAAGTTCAAATTATTTCAGTGAAGATCAAATTGAAGATTTCCATCACAAATTTCAATATTGTTTTTGTAGAATTGAACCAGATGATTAGATTGAGATTGAACCACAATTGTACTTTAAATTTACTCAAAAATTATTTTGTAATCTTTTTTTTGTCTTTCATTTTCAAAGATCAAGAATTTATCGTTACACACCCCATTCAATGCAATGATCCTATATTATCCAAAATATCTCATAATTCATATGAATTTACCATTCTTGCCAAAATCCACAATAAAAAACCTCAAAGCCCTAATCAGTTCAAAAGCACTACTATTCAAGCAAGGAACTTCAGAGATGAACTCAACTTCAACATTCTCTAAAATAACCTCTTTACATGCATATTTTTTGATGAATCTGAAGCAAAAAAGAGTTCTTGATATCTCTTAGTCTTTTCGTGGAGCACAACTGATTTTGAAAGAATGGTTGGCCAACAAAGCTCTAAATGAAATAGATGATGGGAACACATACGATGGTTATGAACTTAGTATGCATATAGAATATCACACCTATATTCATTTTTCGCAAGTGCACGATTAAGTAATAATAAAAGGAGGAATTTATAAAAATGCCAATTACGTTTGCCATTTTGATGAAAATGCCCAAAAGAATTTCAGGCTTAAAAAAATGCACTGTAACTATGGGTACCCTCTGCTAAAAATGCCCAATGGCTCTTATTCGAGCTATTTAGCCTACGTGACTGCCACATCTTCGCCACGTGAAATTTTGAGGGCATTTTCATCAAAACGGCAAACACAATGGGCATTTTTAATAATTCGTTCATAATAGAATAATAAAATCTGAGAACTATCATTATAATTTTAAAATTGCTTTTTGCAACCCAAAACATATAAAAAAGTAAATTCATTATTTTTTATTTTATATTTATATCTTAAAAACTAAACTACTAATATTTATATTTATATCTTATATTTATTAATATTATACTATTTAAAAAACCTAATAAAAAAATAAAAAAAGTAGAATTTCATTAATTAAACTAGATTTTTTAATTAATAATTATAAAAAAACTTCATCTTTATCAAATGATATATATTTTCAAAAATTAAATTTTCGCAACAAGCCTAATTTGTATTTATAATTTAAATCTTTTTGTTACTTCAAAAATATTCGAAACTTTAAAAGATAATGAACTCTAACTCATATAATTACAGAGTAAAGTTTTCTTGTTTACAAATTTAATACTAAACATAATAAATGTTTTAATAGAAACGTGTCTTCAAATGACATATATTTTCTACCTTAAAAAAATTGACATACACTTTCAGAAATTAAATATTTCCAACAAACATAATTAGTACTCTATTAAGCATGATTTTATTAATCTTGATGTTTTAATTATTAATAATTTAAAACTTCAAAAATCAAAAAAGAAAAAAAGAAAAAAAAGAAAAGAAAAACAACTTCATATTCTCCACACCCCCTCCCCACCCACCCTACGTATATTTACCCATCCCCAACCAAATTCACGGCCACCAAAACCCTCACACCTCCAATCGACCTAATTCCATTGCCCTCGCATCTCCATGGCGTTAATTTTTAGATTCGGTGCTTGGTGGTGGTGGATTTAGTAGGGGACGAGTAGAGGTACGTATGGTGAGTTGGGGGGGGGGGGGGGGGGGGAGAAGATGAAGTTGTTTTCTTTTATTCTTTTTTTTGTTTTGAAATTTAAAATTATTTCTAATTAAAACATCAAGCTTAAAAAGTATTAATTAATAGATTTTGTTGCAAAAATATCTGAAAATATATATCATTTGATAAAGATGAAGTTTTTTTTCTTCTTAATTATTAATTAAACAAAAATCTAGTTTAATTAATGAAATTCTATTTTTTTAATTTTCCTTTTTTATAAGGTTTTTAATAGTATATTATTAAAAATATTCAGATATAAAAATAAATACTAGTAGTTTAGTTTTTAAGATATAAATATAAAAAATGAAAAACATAATGAGTTTACTTTTCTTATATGTTTTGGGGTGCAAAAAGCAATTTTAAAATTATAAGGGTAGTTCAAAATTTTTATTATTCTATAATGGACAAATTATTAAAGATGCCTATGATGTTTGCCGTTTTGATGAAAATGCCCAAAAAGAATTTCCATGTGGCGATGATGTGGCAGCCACGTAGGCCAAATAGCCCAAATAAGAGCCATTGGACATTTTTAGCAGAGGGTACCTATAGTTACAAATACAATGCATTTTTTAAGCCCGAAATATTCATCAAAATGGCAAACATAATGGGCATTTTTATAAATTCCTCCATAATAAAATGATAAGTATAATTACGAATCAAGAAACGTATCCCTAGGGAGTGGTGGATTGCTTATCAGAACCATTTAAATGTAAAAGCACTAATAATTTTCACGATGACTGTCTTCTTATTATTGTAGGATGAATGGTATATGTATGCAATATGTTTTGAATGTAGAAAACTATGAATTGTGGTATTGCAATACATTAATATATACAATGAACTACGGAACTAGAATGGAATAGAAACAATATGAATGCAAAGAGAATGCCGTGAATGCAATAGAAATATTTAATGAGTAGATTGAATGTAAGGAGATCGGATTAACTAAACTAATGCAAGACAGAAAGTAAACAAAACAGAAGTTAAGATGATTGATGGATGATTGCTTTAGATGTAAATAAATAATTAAAAGATGTTTAGAGGTGGGTATCACTACTGATTTAAGCATAATAGTTCATGGACAAACTACATATGCTTCTCTGAGATGTTTGATTATGTGCTTGAGTTCTGGGTGCATAATGACCTACCGCGTTAGCGAAATCCGTCTAGCTGTCAATTATTTTAGAAGAGATATTAAGTCTGCAATCCGGTTAACTCATCCGACTCATGTTGGTAAAAAGTATATAATTAAGATTGATTTAGAGTGATCTAGGGATTGCACAATAGATGTGTTATCGTACCAAAGTTACAAGTCACATGTATATATAATTAGCTAAACATCTACACTTATCGGTCCCAGGGTACTACTTTCGCTCATCCAACGAGAGTATGATTAATCATACAGAATAAGAATGAGTCAATCTAGACACATGAACTCTCAAACACAAATCAAAGAAATAAATAAACATATTTATAAATCAGAGCTACCTCCCTACTCCAAACACGGAGAAATTTAACGACTCATAGTCTTGAGTTCAATAATAAATAAAGAGTTAAATAACATGAACATAAATAAAGGAGATTAGAAAAGCTTCTCAGATCCTATGGAACGTTGACGCCTTGTTATCTTCTTGACTTATAACTATCTTTTTCATCACAGACTATTGACTCTCGAATAAAACTAAAACATAACTCAAATGGTGTTTTCTCTCACTGCCGGTCCATTGTTGGTTGCACGAGTCACACCTATAACGGTGCGGCTCATGCTTCATACGCTATAGGTAGCGTGGCTTTGGTGACTCCCACTGTGGTCGAGCTCTGTTTCCTCTAGATCGTCTGCTGGGCTTCTTCTTGTGCAAGAGATTAGGGTTGCATCGTCTTCTGTAGTGCAGTGGCACTTCAAGTGGTGTTGTAGCGCTCTAATTGCATTCCCTTCCTAAAACATCAATTTTGTGGTCTTTTTCCTTTTTGTTTCGTCTTGACTCGACCAAAACCTATAAAAGGACAAAATAATACAAAAACCAATAAATCTTCTCCAAAAACTATACAAAAGCGTTCACATCCCATCGTACTATGCATATCACTGTTACTATACCTATTTGTTCTTCTCATTAACAATGGATGCTCTCCGTTATCTACTATCCTTCTTACTCTCATATGATACCAATTTTCTGATACCAATTGATGCGTGACGAGTGAGTAGTTTTTATGAATGCAATAAATTGCTACACCTACGTGTTCGCAAGTGCACGATCAAGTAAAATAAGTAATAAGACAAATCATATTGTTCCTCCGTATCGAATCGCACGAGGAGTGTGTAACTATAGTATACGCTTAATAGACAACGATAAAACAAGTAATAAGAAGATTTAACAAGAAGGTTTTGGTTATAACTAATAAAACAAGTAAATAACAAGGATTTAATCAGATTGATGAAGTTATATTTGGATTTCAGTTTCATAACTATTTATTACGTGATTCATAGACAAATCACCAATGCCCCCAAAGTTAGTTTCATCATACTAAGTTTATATGTATTTAATGGAATTACCGAAATTTTAGATGCGACACTAGCTACAACTACAACCCCTATCTTTCCCTTAAAGCTCTGCGACCTAAGTGATCAATCTAAAAGAATTAAAGTTTGGTACAAATTAAACCTTGTCAAGTGTTATTTATATTGAATTAATCGAAGACATGGATTCGTGTGATCTAGCTTATGCGCGAGTTACGTTAGCCTACTTCTAGCACATAAATCAAACATATAATCTTATCCACAAGGTACGTTAGCGCTCATCAAGTGTATAAATCAAACAAGTAATTAATAAATTATAGAAGGACGTAATGGATAATTTCAATAAATAGTATAAATAAGGAAAAATCAAAATTATTTACTTTAGTGGGAGAGGTGAGACTATTTATCTCATATTCTATGATAAAACCAAAAAATCTTGGCATATTTGACTTTAGCAGGAAAAAAAAATCTATAGAACCAAACAAAGATAAACTGAGATATCTCACTTTATCTACGGAACCAAACAACTTGTACGACAATAAATTCGACCTTTTATATTGTACGGTTGAATGCTAACAAAATTGCCACACACACACACACACACACACACACACACACATATATATATATATATATATATATATATATATGTGTGTGTGTGTGTGTGTGTGTGTGTATGTATATATAATAATGGGAGTAGTATGAGGTGCAATAAGCGGTTAGATTACAGTTCTTTTCCCCCATAAATTATAGCTTAGTAATTTTATCACACCTTATCTCGTTCTTGTATTAACGCTAATAACTGAACCAACTGTTGCATCTATAATCTGTGCAATGCCTATACCTAATAATCTCTCCTGAATCTCATTTTATCAAATCAATAAAACTTATTTTTATTATATTTGCGTCATATGCAACTACAATTTCTGCGCCATGTGCAAAATTGGTTTGTTGAAACTACTAAAATTTGGATATGATTTGAAAGGGCTATGACGTATCACTCAAGAGGTGCTTGTTGCACACCCTTACAACTTTAAATCTCTGTCTCTCAACTTAAACTCTAAACCCTAAACCCCTCTCAATAGATAATTTCCAACAACCTACCATCGATCTTACAATGTTGCTCCCATGTTATCTCGCATGCTCTCAATTGTGTTGCAACTTGCAAGGTAACAATTAAGACAATAAATTCGACCTTTTATATTTTATGGTTGGATGCTAACTTATATACCAATGGGAGCATGCTTGTGTGCAACCGTTATATTAGGATGATGTGCAATAAGCGATTACGATCACAAAATTTCCCATTAAATTATAGCTCCGCAATTTTCCTACACCTCATCTCGCTCTTGCATTAACGGTGATAACCGAATTAGCTGTTCCACCTACCACACCTCATCTCGCTCTTGCATTAATGGTAATAACTAAATTAGCTGTTCCACCTACCACACCTCACTTCTCTCTTGCATTATCGGTAATATTCGAACACCTCATCTTTCTCTTGCATTATCGGGAATAACTGAATTAGCTGTTCCACCTACCACACCACCTCATCTCTTAACGGTAATTACCAAATTAGTTGTCCACCTATCATCGTGCAATCGTTGTACCTAATTTTATTCTATATCAAATCAATCAGTCTTATCTTTATTAGATTTGCGTCAGATGAAATAGAAAATATATCAGTATTATGCTTCTAATTGCCCTAATATTTTTCTTCTTTTTACCATACTTGACTCGCACAAGTAAATTTGAACAACGACCCACTATTTTGAACCAAAAGATCGTTGCCGAAATCCAAATTTGCTTGCCTAAATCAGGTTTGGTCACATAATACAACCGTTTTCATAGTAAATCTAACCATTAAATACGTTTCGAATTTCAACATGCAAAATCCAGTAAAAAAAATAGAAATATTTTTTGAAATATTTTTGAAATTGCCAAGGAATGGAGTGAAGAATTTCCCAAATCTGAGACACCTACTCTGTTAATGTCTCACTGTCACAAACGCAACTTCCATAACGGCACAAGTCAAAATACGTAACTGTCCCCGCTCCTCCACTATATATAACAACTTATAACCCTCTTCTATTTCACCACTCTCATTTCTCAACAAAACAATTATATCCAAAAAACAGATCTGCTGCTAATATCGCTAATGGGCCCTTGGAGTGGAGCGGAGGACGATATGTTGGTCCGACTTGTAAAGCACCACGGGCCTAGGAGTTGGTCCGTCATTGCGGCTTCAATCCCTGGGAGAGACGGCAAGTCATGTCGCCTCCGGTGGTGCAATCACCTGTCCCCGGACGTGAATCATGGCCCTTTCTCGGCGGACGAGGACCGCATCATTATGGAAGCGCACTCGAGGTACGGAAACAAGTGGTCGAGGATCGCCATGCTTCTGGCCCGCCGTACAGACAACGCCGTAAGGAACCGTTTCAATTCCAGTCTGAAGCGGAGGTTCGCGGCGCTCGGAGGTGGCAGCGGCGGTGAAAGAGATTTGAGGAGGCCAAATCCGGCCCTCCAGCAAATGGACAGCGGTGGAGCTGTCTCGGTTGGCTCAAATTTGAGCGTCTCATGCAACCACCCTAACCCTAGGTTTCAGGTGCCGCCTCCACCACCTCCGGTTTTGGATACAGAGTTGACTCTTGCCTTACCGGGAAGTGCAAAGGACAGAAAAGACACCTTACCAACTCCTCCAATGGCGCGGGTGGTGACGGAGGCCGAGCAGCGGGCGAGAAAGGCGATGTATCAGATTCAAGTAAGGACTGTTCTGAAAGATATGATAAGAACAGAAGTGAGGAATTACATTTCGAAAGAAATGAATAAATAAGAATATTTTATAATATTTTTTGTGGCAAAAGCAAATTTATCAAGGGAGCATAAGAAATTCAAAGAGAAATTACATACAATCCCAGAGAAAGTTCAACCAATCACAAAAAGAGTAATGGAAGTTTCTACATCTAATATACTACTAATCCAATTCCAAGATGTCATTTTGATAGTATTCACAATTCCTTTAATACTCATTTGCTTGTCTTTGAATGTGTTGTTATTTCTCCATTTCCAAATATACCAAAGAGTGTAGGTCCAGATCGTGTTCGAAAACTTCTTGCCGAGAAGTTGAGTTACATGAAAGAACAAGTTTAATACCGAGCCATTTCAAAATAATCATCCAAACGTGATTCGCTGAACTACATTATAGAAGAATATGGCTGGTCGTCATTTCAACCTCCAAATTGCAAGACTAAAATTTCCCTTTGTTATTGTAATAACAACTTATGATAGAATATTAGACTTTCATGCAATGCGATTTGGTAGCGCCATCCAAGCAAACAAATGCGTTTTTATGGTGCATAAAATCCTAGCGATCGAAAAATTGGAAGTGTGACACGACGTTTAATAAGGAGAGGATGTTGTAGGCCGAACTCACAGTATATTTACAGGAATTATCTCATTCTCAGCGATAAGGCATTGTGAATTAAATGATAAATTTTGGATGATGTTTAGTAGCTCCAGAAGTTGTTTGTGTTTCCAGAAGAACACCTATCTTCTCCAACTCCAACCCCAAGTCTAACATCGATCCGTCAATCCAAATTCCTTTACGAGCAATGGAGATCTTATTTTCAGTTGCGATGGAGAAAAGCACCGAGAAAAAAAAAACTTGTGGAAAGATGAAAATTGTGGGGAGAAAAACTAAAACTTTGGTGACAAATATAAATATCTATATTTGAAAATATTTTTCACATATCTTTACAAAGAGAGGTAAAAAACTAAATATCATAAGATTCAAAAATATTTTTTAATTAGTAGAGAAATCAAAAACATATCCCTATTTTTGTCTATATTTTCTTTCTATTTTTGAAATTTCTTAAGGTTGCCAAATGAGTTTGAAAATGATTTTTTTTCCTCATTTCGTTTTCTTTTCACTGTGTTTTATTAAATCAAACTCGGGCTTCGTTTCCCAACAGTTGTTCCTGCAAGATTTATAACTCCAAACATTTAAGACATCTGCAAAAACACAATTTTGATCATGCAAGTAAAATAAACCAAAATTTTAAAGCATGAAAGAAAAAGTTGTGTGATGATTAATATATAAACTTGACAACATAAAACACGAATTTCATTTGCATAATAGAATCCTGTCGAGGCACAAGTCTTTGATTCAAATCTTAATAAGTTAGGAGGTTGTATCGATAAAAGAGAGAAAAGAAAAAACTGAAAGATTGTATCGTATCTTATCTTTATTCAAATTCAAATATAAAATAATTCATATATATATTGAAAAGGAACTTTTATAGAGCTTGTGAAAATTTTATATATACATTGAAGCATATTTAATAAGAGAATTACAAAAACTACTTTTGAGATATAAGGTAACAACAGGGCCACCCCATTATGTTTGAAAATTATAGAAATTAAATACTATTTTCTTGAAAGAAAAAACATGTAATTAGAATGAAGAAGAATACAAAGTGAGATGAAGATTCAGATATTAAAGTCTTGAGGGGTCAAATTATAAGAATTTAGTTTTTGAGTTCTCCTTGTCAAAGATGTAGGCTTTATCCGTCCTGGCGTATTCAAGATGGAGAGTTTCATGGAAAATAATGAACGTGTAGGCCTCGCAATTCCGGTTTTAGCATCCATCTACAAAGGGCTCAATGCAATATCGAGATCTACACAACCTTCTTACGATCGCATCCCTTTTCCAATCCACTTCGTCTATGGCTGGTTGGCGCAATACTTCAAGACTCATTTTACTACATATCAAGGGTTAAGTGGGCCTGGAATGACCTCATATTCTAGAGAAGGTGGCGCAAAGGGTTTTGATCCCAGAGAAGCCCGCAAGAGAATTCATCGAGCAGACTATGCCAATTGGTATGCAACGTCCCTTCGCATATCAAGGACGTTACGCTTGTGGAGAATGGCAGTATTAACGATACAGAGCGCGACTACTTCATCAACTTTCGTTCGTGCTACCTTACTTTGAGGCGAGACGAGACTTTTGACATTGAGCCATACAATCCACATCGATTTAGTCGGCAATTTGGATACTATCAAGAAGTCCCAGGCGTACTTAAGCATGACCAACGTGAGGCTACTCTAGCGGAGGGAATTCATTATTGGAGAATGAGTACTTCGTCTAAGTCTTGCTCAAAAGCTTGTGTTCCGGGCGTTCCTATTAGTGCCAAAAGGTCTTGCACGGAGGATTACAAGCTTTTTCGTCATTTGAATGAAAGAGGGAATTGTTTTAATTGCAACTTTAATTTGATAAAAATCATGATTAACCACAATTTATCCAGCTGCAATGTCTCAAGTTACGTTCCGCCCTAAATTGATTTGCGAAAATAGCTAAAAATTGGATATGATTTAAACCACCACATGTTACTCAAGAGGTGCTTGTTGCACCACCATTTATTGGAGCATTCACTCTCTCATCTTTCAATTTCGAGCGAAAATTTTCTATTCCCGCCCTCTATTCTCTTTCCTATTCCTTCAAAGACATAACAACATGTGACTTGTAGAGGCCAACAAAATTTACCCATCAAGTTAATTCAATGAATCTACATAAAAAACTACTTATTTCTTTCTTCAAATAAAAAATACATAGATCTTATTCTAAATTTTAGTGAATCTGAATTTCATAACTTGATACTATGGAAACCAAATTTAAAATTGGCTTTGTTTTAATTTATTTATTTTAATACTTTAAATATTAATACTGACTTACAAATTATCAAAATAATACATTTTGTTTATTTTTCTTCTCATTGATTCTTGTATTCTTGTCGAAAAAGCATAATGGAACAACTCATTTACCATGCAACTTCACCAGTAAGATTTCTTTTGTAAAATTAAATATAAACAAACAAGTTGTTAAATTTTTTTATTTAGTTTTATATCGTTATTAGGTAAACATAAAGGGGAATAACTAAGGACGAAATATTAAAACTGCCCTATAACTTTTTTTCAGAACTAAGGACGTCAGCATTTTTAGCCCGAATAAGGCCATCGGACATTTTTGCAAGATTTTTCAAGACTTAGAGGGCATTTTTACAAGGCCCGAAAAAAACGGGCATATTTAGTTTTGAAAAAAAGTTATAGGGCAGTTTTAATATTTCGTCCAATAACTAAAGGACTGAAATATCATCAAATTAAATTATATAAATTCTTAGTCTCCAACATTTGCAGTTGTACGTGATATATATAATTTATGAAAGGAAAGATTGACAATTCAAATACATTCCTTTTGCTTTTTCGACAAGAATACAAGAATTAACGAGAAAGAACTAAAAAATATTATTTTGGTAATTTGTAAGTGAGCATTAATATTTAAAACTAAATATGTCAAACTAGATAAAAGAAAGTCAAATTTATATTTGCTTTCCATAATATTAGGTTATGGAAGTTTTAGGATTCGTTGAAAATTTCAATAAAATTTAAATAATTTTATTTGAGGAAAGAAATAAGTAATTAACTAATTTAACTTGATGGTTAAGCCACATGTCCTTATGTGATTGCAGGAATACGGAAAGGAATAGAGAACGGAAATAGAGAAATCTCGCTTCAATTTCAAGCTCTAAACTCCAAATTTATTTTGATATATAAATGCGGATAGATAGTCTATCGTCGATCTTACAACGTTGGTTCTACATAGTCTCGCATACTAGCTCTCTATTTTATTACATGGTAACAACTAAGAAGTCACTTGGTTTCAAAGATAAATCATAAATTCCATCTAAACATTAGTGTAGATTAAATATGAGATTAAAAAAACCATGATTTTCTTTGATATCTAATATGTGCCCCTTGTTTGGTTGATAAGATTAAATGACAAGATATTATCTCAATAACTTTTTATTTGGCTTGTGCCATTAACATTCAATTAAACAAAAAAAATATTTATTAACCCTTTTTAAAATTGTAATATATTCTTTTTTCAACTCAATGATATATTGTATATTTTTCTCATGATTATGTCGAACTTATAACATTTAATTTATTGAACTATGTGTAGCACAAATATATATTTTAGTTTCTTTTATCTTTTATATGACCACTGCTTATTACCAAATATAAACTAAACAAAATATATTACCAAAACAATATGTTATGACAACAAATATAAAATACGTATTTTTAGGGTGGGGTGGTAGGGTCGAGTAAGAGAGAAAAAAAAGGCTAGAATTGTTTTACTTTTCTATCTTAATTTTACGAATCAATATGGGTTTTAAATAATTATTAAAAACAGATCAAATAATTTTGTAAAGTTGTAGCTTCTTTTTATTATAAATTGATCACCTTTGAAGAAGAAGAAAATTAAGAGAGATTAAATTTATTTTTTTGTTGAAACTATAAAATAGTTTGCTATTGATATTTGATTAATAAACAATAAACTGATAATTCACGGGGATCTTATAAATATAATATATATTTTTTTTTGTTTAAATTTTTAATTTGGAGCTTAAATAAACTATAAATTTTAATTATGTAATCGAAAAATAAAGTAGTTTATAAATTTATCAAATGATGTAATAGATACAATTTCAATGAACATTATAAATAGGGCTAAATCAAGATTATTTATCTTATTTTCTAGGATAAAACCTAAAAATCTTGACATATCTCACTCCAGCCGAAAAACAAATCTATAGAACCAAACTAAGATAAACTAAGATATCTCAATTTGTCTATAGAACCAAACGACTTCTAAAACAATAAATTCGGCCTTTTATATTTTACGGTTGAATGCTAACAAAATTGCTATATATATATATATATTTTACGGTTGAATGCTAACAAAATTGCTATATATATATATATATATATATATATATATATATTAGCGGGAGCATGCTATTGATTTAAAAAATTTATTTTATACAACTGTTATATTAGGACGAGGTGCAATAAGCGGTTAAGATTACAGTTCTTTTTTCCCTAAATTATGGCTCAGTAATATTATCACACCTCATCTCGCTCTTGCATTGACGCTAATAACTGAATCAGTTGTTGCACTTGTAATCTTTGCAATACATATACCAGTAATCTCTCATGAATCTCATTTCAACAACTCAATCAAACTTTTCTTTATGAGATTTGCATCGTATGCAAATGCAAAATATATCAATCTTATGCTTCTAAAAGCCGTGATTAATGGGTGAAAGGGGGAATCATTTTAATTGCAATTGTAATTTGATCAAAAACTTTGGTTAACCATGATTTATCCAGCTACAATTTCTACGCCACGTGTTGTCCTAAATTGGTCTTGTGAAAACTACTAAATTCGGATATGATTTGAAAGGGCCACCACGTATCACTCAATAGGTGCTCGTTGCACCACCCTTAAAACTTTAACTCTATGTCTCTCAACTTAAACTCTAAACCCATCTCGATAGATAACTTCCAACAACCTACCATCGATCTTACAACGATGCTCCTATGTTGTCTCACATGCTCTCAATTGTATTGCAAGGTAACAATTAAGACAAAAAATTCAACCTTTTATATTTTATGGTTGGATGCTAACTATATATATATACTAATGGGAGCATGCTTATATAAAACCGTTATATTAGAATGAGGTGCAATATATAAGCGATTATGTTAATGATTACAATCTTTTTTCCTTAAATTATAGCTCCGTAATTTTCCCACACCTCATCTCACTCTTGCATTAACAGTAATTAGCAAATTAGTTGTTCCATCTACCACACCTTATCTCGCTCTTGCATTAACGGTAATAACCGAATTAGTAGTTCAACCTGCCACACCTCATCTCGCTCTTGCATTAATGGTAATAACTAAATTAGTTGTTCCACCTACCACACCTCACCTCGCTTTTGCATTATCGGTAATATTCGAACACCTAATGTCACTCTTCCTTTATCGGTAATAACTGAATTAGCTCTTCCACCTACCACACCACCTCATCTCTTATCGGTAATAACCAAATTAGCTGTTCCACCTATCGTCGTGCAATCGTTGTACCTAATTTTATTCTATATCAAATCAATTAGCTTTATCTTTATTAGATTTGGGTCAGATGCAATAGAATGTATATCAATCTTTTGCTTCAAATTGCCCTAATATTTTTCTTCTTTTTACCATACTTGACTTAATTTGAACAATGACACACTATTTTAAACCAAAAGATCGTTGCCGAATTTCAAATTTGGGTGCCTAAATCAAATCAGGTTTGGTCACATCACATTACATAATACAACCGTTTTCATAGTAAATCTAACAATTAAATACGTTTCAAATTTCAACTTGCAAAATCCAGTAAAAAACATAGAATTGTTTTTTGAAATATTTCTGCAATTGCCAACGAATAGAGTGAAGAATTTCCCAAATCTGAGACAACTACTCTGTTAATGTCTCACTGTCACAAACGCAACTTCTATAACGGCACCAGTCAAAATAGGTAACTTGTCCCCGCTCCTCCACTATATATAACAACTGATAACACCCTCCTATTTCATCACTCCCACCACAACAAATTATATCCAAAAAACAGATCTGCTGCTAATATCGCTGATGGCCATGGAGAGAAGCAAGGGGTGCCCTTGGAGTGGACAGGAGGACGATATGTTGGTCCAACTTGTAAAGCGCCACGGGCCTAGGAGTTGGTCCGTCATTGGGGCTTCAATCCCTGGGAGATCCGGCAAGTCATGCCGCCTCCGGTGGTGCAACCACCTGTCCCCGGAGCTGGATCTCGGCCCTTTCTCGGCGGACGAGGACCGCATCATTATGCAAGCACACTCGGCGTTCGGAAACAAGTGGTCGAGGATCGCCAAGATGCTGGTCGGCCGTACGGACAACGCCGTAAAGAACCACTGGAATTCCAGATTGAAGCGTAGGGTCGCTGCGGTCGGAGGTTGCGGCGGTGGAGGATTATTGAGAAGGCCATATCCGGCCCTCCAGCAAGTCAACAGCGGTGGAGGTGTTTCGGTTGGCTCGAATTTGAGCGTGTCAGGCAACCAGCCAAACCCTAGGTTTCAGCTGCCGCCGGCGCTGCCGCCACCACCGCCGCCGGTTCCGGATACGGAGTTGACACTTGCCTTACCAGGAAGTGCAAAGGAGCGAAAAGACAACTTACCGACTCCTCCGATGGTGCGGGTGGTGACGGAGGCTGAGCAGCGGGCGAGAAAGGCGATGCTTCAGATCCAGTTAAGGTCTGTTTTGAAAGATATGATTAAGAAAGAAGTGAGGGATTACATGGCGAACGAAATGAATATGTAACCCGACCCGAATATAACCGGATTAGCCAGTCACATTAATATTACAAATCTCAATAACATTACTCATGCATTCGTGACTAGTTAATAGGGTTTTATTCATTAAATGGATAGAGATATGGAAATAAAAGGGAATGTTTTGTTTTACTAGCTACCAGTTTTTGATTGAAACTTCTTTGTACTGTTAAATTTCAAATTTGAGTTATTTTTGTTTACGAGAACGGAAGTCGCCTAGCAGAATTTGAGAGCCTATGGGAAGGATAAATGACATTCATTGATGTTATTGAAACTGGTTTCATTTTAGTTTTTTCGTTGTCACTTCATAAATGCATGGATATCACATGTTATAAATGTGGAATATATTATTTTAGTTTCCAACGTTTATAGGTCATTTTTAATAATAACTCGATGGATCTGATTGAGTACTCATGCACACTGATAACTGAAATACGTCATACATTTTCAATTTTAACATAACTAAGTCAATCGTTAAGATTTATCAAGAAAACAAAAAGTCAACTTGTCAAGAAAATAACATATATTTGACTCATGTATTTTTGTCTATTTCAATCTAATTTGGTATTTCTATTCTTGCGTTTGTTTACTTTCTTTCAATTTTTGTTTACTATTTATGTACAATCGATGGTTGAGATTAAAAGAATATCCCTAAATTGTAGGAATAATTAATCACCTAACACTTCATCCCCGTCATGTATTGGTAGTGGATGCACATATATACATAGATGCACCAAATAATCTCTCTCTTGTACGGGTTAGTGTATCAACCAATATCTTTATTGGTAAATTTGTCTTTGTTCCCATTTTTTTTACAAGTAATCTTGTACATTTTAAAATTATTTTAAGTAAACGCTAGAAAATCAAATTTAGTTGTATACTTAACTATTAATTCTTTTAAACTATTATGTTCACGAAAGTATATCACCGCATATTTGTTGGAATTTTATCATCTGTACAAAAACAATTAGATTTAAACTTGTACAATGGAAGGAAAAAACTAGATTGAAAAGTGTGTCCGTTAATTAATTACTTAATATGTAATTTCTTCTCATCAATTATAGAGAATTGTTCCAACGATTTATAATTCTTCACTTTAACAATATAAATAACATTTAACTACTGATTTACGAATTATAGTAAAGACGATATCGACTTGACTGGAACTGTTGATTAAAGATCAATCACGAATGATTTTGAGTAACTTACTATCTACGACTGACTTATACATAAAATAAAAGTATTCTCATATTAATAGACGAATTAATATAGAAGTATTCTCATATTAATAGACGAATTAATGATATATGATTTATGCAATTAATTCAAGATATTAGAGTCGTGATCCATAACTTCACATGTTCCATCTCACTTCAGTAACATGCATATGTGCGAATTTACGAATTATGTGACTTGTTTTAAGTTGCTTTAGTATATTTAGAAATAATAATTATATTTTAGATTAATTACTTCCTTATTTTGGTTAATTTAATCGACTAAAATATGACATTTAATGATATTATGTAAACATTTTAAAATAAACTTTATATTAAACTTGAATTTCTACATTATTTTTTTATGATTTACAACAATATATAATAAAATTTAATTTAATTTTGAATTAAAAATAAGTGCAAAATTTTTACTTTTTTTTTAATTTTTTACTAAAATTGGACCAAGCCCAAATAAAAGCCCGTCGGGTAATTTTTATTAAAAAGAAATAAGTTAGCGGGCATTTTCTAAGCCCGAAAAGATAAAGGACAAAACTTGAAGTTGGAGAAAATTAAAAGGCAAAAAAAATATTTCACCCATATTCTCATTTGAATAAGGAGTTATGAAATTATGTGTTTTGTAATAGAAAATTAGATCAAATTAGGTCTAAATAACTCCACTGCTTACGAAATAATAAAGGAACGCAAATAAAATAGTTGAACACGATTGTTTCATTGAACGCCCCATTACGTTTCTTCTAGAATATGACAAATTTTCCAGAAGAGTTTGCCGAATTGGTGAATCCATCAAGCAAAGAATGAGGATCATTTACTTTACATAAAATAACTCAGTCTACTATTAATTATCACGGTCTATTATTAGTAGATAATTAACATCCTCAGACGTTGATTATTCAATTTTCCATTTGTTTCATGTTTTAGAAAGTTCTCAAATTGTGGTTTTAATCAGGTTGCTAACTTCCCATTTTTATTAACTAGTTATTAGTAAGTTTATCTTTAATTTTACCGTGTATTCAACTAATATATACAACGTAACAACAACAACAACAATCAAGCTTGTAATCCCAATTAAATTGGGGTAAGCTATATGAACCATGAATGAATCACGTCGAGTCGTGAACATGAATCTTCTGCCTCCATATGTTTCGGTTGACGAGCATGTCTTCATTTAGATCTTTTAGCTTCATGTCGTTCCATATGACCTCCATATGAAGTTGCTAAACCTCTGATTCCCTTTTGTATTTTTCAATTCTGTGATCACAAGGGGAATAATCTCTTGATCACAATGTTCTTCGCACGACAATCATTCAATTATCAATTGTTTAATAAAATCCAACGAGTTGATTGTCTGTTTCATTGATTCCATTGCCATCGTTGATTTCAAGTTTTAACATGGTATCATTCGTTGGATTTCAAGAATCATAAAGCTTCCTCTGCAATCAACCATGAATTTCATGTAAATTGATCGATATTCTTTTCAATCTTGTTGAGTTTTTATCATCACCATCTCTCACAATACTACAATTCATACCTCCTAAGAATCCTTGTGAAGAGAGGACTCCAATTATGTATTTTACTTAGATTCTCATGATTTCACTAGTACATATACTGTAAGTTGTAAGTGATAAATTGAATGGTAAGAATTACCTATCTTGAAGTAAAGACTTTCTCTTGTCTTTGATATGCAAGAATAAGATGTGTTTTATGGATGGTTCTCCGCCTCAACGTATTGGGGATAATGTTGTGCAAGTGCATTGTTGGATTAGAGTAAATGGCTAGGGATTTCTTGGTTATTGAATTATGCAGTGTATGAGATTAAGCAGAGTTTGTTATTTCACACTTTTGCTCTGAAATTGTGGGGTGACTTGAAAATAAGATATGAACTCACATGTCTAGATTTTATCACCTCCAAAAGTCGTTGGCATATATCACTTGAGGGAGCACAACCATTACTTGATTTTTACAACTGTTTCAAGACTTTTTAGGATGAGCTTATTAGCCAACACCCTTTTGTTGCAGGTGCATGTGGCCATTATACCTGCAATGTCAACGGAATCATGACTAATTTACAACAAGATAATTGTGTTCTCAAGTTCCTCATGGGCCCGAATGACTCATATTCTGCTATATGGAGCAAGATCTTAAAGATGACTCCGATGCTTAATCTGTTTAAAGTGTATTTTTTGTTAATGAAATAAGGGAATCATGGGGAGACATACTCCTCAACTAACACAAGCATGGACATTATTGCCTTGTTTACTTACTAGAGAGGTTACCAAAGTACAACAATAACAACACCAATATTGAACCTGGTAACATGAATCTAAGACTCCTCTATCTAAAAGGACATGAGGTCCACACGTTGTGGCTTTAATGGTCATCTCATTGAAAACTTCTTTCAGCTCATTGGATATCCACCTGGGTGTATTATACTGGACCTACTGAGAAGGGAGTGAACACCTCTCACAATGCCAACTCTGTCATGCCACCTTCAGTGATGAGTGATAGCTTCCATGTTGTTACTCACTCTCGGGAAAAGCCTTCAAACTACCTCAGCAAAGAACCCTTTGAGCAGTTCCCGACATTTAAACAAACTCATGAGCTACAAGTGATGGCTTCCACCATACAAGATCCCCCTCATCACTACGTTGCTACTGACAAAGCTAGTATTTCTAACTTTTTTTCTTTCAATTCTAAGTCAAATAGTAGCCATAGTAAGGTCTGGATCTTAGATACATGGTCCGTCGATCATATGATTGTGACATTAATTGGTTTATTTCCACTCCTACTGAACACATGGTGGTTATATATCTGCCTAACAATAGCACTACCCTTGATAGTTGATGAGCGTTTATTTAGCGTCATTATAATACTCGTTTACTTGTGCTTTTGTACAATTCTTGGTGCATATTTATTCGTTTTAGTATTGTTTCTTGTTTTTTAGGATTTTATCAATTCAAGACAAAATAGAGCTAAAAGAGCATAAAATATATGTTTTTTTTTGGAAACATGGAATCACTACGCAACTTCAAGTGCCATAGCACTACGCGAAGGATGAAAACCCTAATCGGAACAGGTAAAAAAGTCTAAAAGTCATCCCAACCCAAGGATGGAGTGGTGCAACATGGAAAGAACTGCACGACAACACCACAAAAGCCGAATGTTGCATAATGAATAGAAGGAAGTAGAACGTCGCAAAGAAGAAACATAGAGTCGCGTGACGGAGAAGAGAAGTTGTGCGAGCCACGCAGGTAACAGCGCCACATGCCAGGTCGCGCATATCTAAGATAACACCGCCTCATTCTACAATTTAAGTTGCGGCTATTCACAAAAGTAGGTCAACAAGACTTTTCTCTATATGGGGGAGAATGACTAGCACTTAGAATAAATCTAACTCACACCAATTGTCTGAAGCTCACAACTATCTACAACTATTTTTATAGAGAAACACCATCTAAGTTACGTTCTAGTTTAATTTTTGTCATTATTTAACAGTTAATAGTTCTTGGAGAAGAAAACAGCACGTAAGAGTCATAAGATAGCCAAAGTATCAATGTTCCTCCATATCTCAGAAGCTTTCCTCTATCTGTTACATTGTTTATATTATTTTACTCTTTATTGATTGTTAAGCTTATGACTATGAGAAGCTAATCTACTCTGTGTTTAGAGTAGGAGAGTAAATTTGATTTATAAATATGTTTATTTGCTTTTTTTTATGTTGTGTGATTAGTCTTACTCCCGCTGGATGAACGTAAGCACTACACAGGGACCGCCAATGTAGATGTTAAGACAATTATATATATATATATATATATATATATATATATGTATGTGTGTGTGTGTGTGTGTGTGTGTATGTGTGTGTTTGTTTGTGATTGTGAGTGAAACTTTGGTACACTAAGGCAACTGATGCGCAACCCCTAGATCACATTAGATCAATCTTGATTATGTACGTTTATGTTACCACAATTCAGATGAGTTAATAGGATTGCATATTTGATATATCTACTAAGAGACTAACAATTGGGCTGAATCCGTTAGCGCGGTAGGTTATTAGAGACTTATAAATCATGTAGTTAGGATAGGTCCATATATAGGCCACATATCCATTAGACATTTGGACATCAAATTATCACCCAACATCTCAAGTGAACATAGGTAGTTTGTCTATGAACTACTATGGTGAAATTAGTGCTGAAACCCAACCTCTAAAGAAAATCTTTTAATCTACTATTTTACAACTTAAGCATCCAACCAATCGTCTTAAATTCCATTTTATTTACTTTCTTGCATAAGTTAGATTAGTTCTTTTACATTCAACTCAATTGTCATTAAAAGTGTCTTTTGAATTAAAACCATTTTCGTTGCATTCAAACCATTCTTCCATTCTCATTGTTTTCATTGCATTATAGTTTAGTCATTCATAGTTTTTAAAAAAATCAGCATTCACAAATTTTCTACATCAAAAGCATTCTGCATTTATTTAGCATTCATCATATAAACACAGAGATAACAACTGTGACAATCATTAGTGTTTTGTATTTAAATATTGTAAGTATACATCTACCACTCCATTGGGATACGATACTTGATTTGTTGACTTTTTGTTCTTTATACGCTACAGAAAAGTTCCCATCAAATTTTTGGCTCAGTTAGTTTATCTCATGATGTTAAAATCCACAATCTGTTGTATGTGCCTAGCTTCACTCACAATATTATATCCATCTCTAATTTAACCAAATCCATAAGCATTACACTAACTTTACGACCTCATTTTGCATGCTACATGATCAAGAACCAAAAACATGATTGATTTTGCAGATTTTAAAAATGATCTATACATCTTGAAGCCATCTATTGCTTATGATAAAATGTTGTTCAGTTGTCAAATAATTTTCCTATGAACTCTTGTAATGCCTACCAGTGTTTTTCAATTTATGGCACAACATACTTGGCCATACTTCTCTAGAAAAAATGCACCTTGTTACTTGTATTCCTCATTTCAAAGATAATAAAGAGCATCATTGTGATGTATGTCATTTGTCAAAACATAAACACGTACCATTTCCTAGACTTTAAATCTTAATGCATTTTTGAGTTATTCACAATGACATTTGGGGTCCCTTCTATCATTTCTCATGATGGTTTTAAATATTTCTGTACAATTGTTAATGATTATTTAAAACGTACATAGCTATATCTCATGAAACAAAAGTCAGGGGTCAGAAAAATGCCCATGAATTTCCAAATTTTTTTATTTAATGAGCTTTCTGTCAATATTAAGAGCATCATGTAATGGGAGTGAATTTAATATGCTCGATTTCTATAATTCTTATGAAATAACTCAGCAAACGAGTTGTGTTGAGACACGTGTTGATTTCTACAGGTTGCAAGATCCCTCAGTTTTCAATTTGCTATCCTTTTCACCTTTTGGAGCAATTGCATCAGTACTGTAACCTTTATCATAAACTGGTTACCTTCAAAGGTACTCCAAAACAACACACCATATGAAATGTTGTACAACAAGCCACCAGACTACAATCTCCTCTGAACATTTGGTTGATTATGCTATGCATTTGCACTTACTTCATAAAGACATAAGCTTGACCAAAGAGCAACTCGGTGCATCTTCTTGAGTTATCCTCCTAGACCCAAATATCATCTATTACTTGACTTACTTATATATAAGTCTTTTATATCCAGAAATGTTATGTTCTATGAACACATCTTTCCTTTTTAAAACAAAAATATACTAAATGATCATCATGAACCTCTCACACACAAGGTTTTGCACTGACACATTTATTAGTGCATTTTCTTAGTCATTGCAGGACCAGCCAGTAAACACCCTAAATGGCAACAAGCCATGAAGGCTGAGATACTTTACCTCAACAACAAAATTGTGTTGGTTGTAAATAGGTCTACAAAGTCAAGTACAAATCTGACGGTTTTGTGGAAAGGTATTAGGCCAGATTGGTGGCCAAATGCTACACACAAGAGAAAGGTCTAGATGATTTTGACACATTCTCTCTATTAGCCAAAATCATCACAGTCAGGGTTTTCATTGCGCTTGCCACTTCTCAGAAGTGGTTCTTAAAGCAACTTGATGTCAACAATGCCTTCTTGCATGGTGAGCTTGATGGAGCAAGAGTATATATATATATATATATATTCATATATGTATATATACGATACTACCCTTGGATACAGTGCTCCTTCTGTATGCCTTCTTAAGAAAAGTGTGCCTTCTTAAGAAAAGTTTGTATGGCCTCAAGTAGGTATCCAGACAGTGATACACCAAACTCGCATCTTGTTTACCTTCTTATGGTTTTCAAACAAACAGTATTTGATTGCTCATTGTTTGTCCTTCAATCTGGTTCACACATAACATCATTATGTACATATGTTGGTGATATTATACTGAATGGAAATAATCTATCTGAAATTGATAAGATAAAGCAACTACTCTATGATAAATTCACCATAAAAAACTTATGTGATCTTAAATACATCTTAGGTATTGAGTTTGCTAGAAATTCTAAAGGTGTCACCCTTTTTCAGAGGAAATATGCTATAGATATCTTAAGTAAATATGGTTACCTTGCTTGAAAGCCCTCTTCTAACTCCTAAGGATTCAAGACGTCACTAGGTAAGGGGGTCTTTTATCCACCTAAATCAGAACCTCACCTAAGTCAGCTTTGTGATGATGATTTAATTGTGAAATTTGATAAGTATTCATGTGATGTGTTTGATGAATCTAACAATTGTGTTATGTCAGGAAAAAGGTTAAAATACAACCGCTACTTGGTGGATGAGGATGTTGAATTCTTACATGTGAAGGTTGATGAATCAGTAGTGTGGCATAGAAGGTTAGGCCATGTCCCCTACAGAAATCTAGAGAAGATCATCAAGTTAAAAGATGTGAGAGGCATACCTAAACTTTCCAGTCTAGGTAAACTGGTATGTGGAGATTTTCTGCAAGGTAAACAAACTAAGACTACACATGCACCCATACATGTGAAAGGTCAGATCTCTATAACCTCTAAATGCTTTGAATTGTTGCACATAGATCTGATGGGTCCTATAGAGGTTTGTAGCCTTGCTGGTAAGAAGTATGCTTATGTGATTGTTGATGACTTCTCTAGGTACACTTGGGTTAAATTCTTGAGAGAAAAATCTGAAGTTGTAGAGACTTTCAAGATACTTGCTGATAGTATTAAACTGCTCTACAATGCATGTGTAATTAGGATTAGATCAGATCATGGAAGGGAATTTGAAAATAGAAAGTTTGATGATCTGTGTGATTCTAGAGGGATCTCTTATGAATACTCTGCCCCTATCACTCCCCAACAAAATGGAGTTGCTGAAAGGAAAAATAGAACTTTGCAAGAAATGGCTAGGGTTATGTTGAACTCCAAAAAAATAACTGAAAGACTTTGGGCTGAAGCACTTAGTACTACATGTTATATCTCAAATAGAGTTTATCTTAGACCAGGAACAACAATGACACCTTATGAGATTGTCAAGAAAGTTAAACCTAACTTGAGTCATTTTCATGAGTTTGGTTGTGTGTGTTACATTCTGAAAGATAGACAGCCATTAGGAAAGTTTGATGCTAAAACTGAAAAGTGCATTTTTGTTGGATATTCTGTGAATCGCAGTGCTTATCCCTGTGTCTTCTGTGTCAATCTCTGGTGTTGAGTCCACAATGTCTCCTGCTGGTGTTGGGGGCAATCTTAGTTGACCTTCAGTGATACCTAGAGAAACATCTTGATCATTAAATACAATATTTACATATTCCTGAATAGTATTTAATCTAGTATTTAACCTAGTATTTAATCTAGGATTAAATACTATTCAGGAATATGTAAATATTGTATTTAATGATCAAGATGTTTCTCTAGGTATCACTGAAGGTCAACTAAGATTGCCCCCAACACCAGCAGGAGACATTGTGGACTCAACACCAGAGATTGACACAGAAGACACAGGGAATGATGTTGAGCCAACATCGGCATATGCTGATGTCGGACCAACACCAGAACTCACAGATTCTGACACTAAAGAATTTGTTGGAGAAAGAGTTAGAAGGGACACTCTTGCCAGAATACTGAGAGATCATCCTACTTCTCAGGTTATAAGAAATCTTACTGAAGGAGTAAGAACCAGAAACAAAGAAAGAGTAAACTATAAGAATATGGCTAAACTTAGTGTTTGTATGTCATATGTGTGTAACTATGTTACTTGATTTGTTTTTGCTATAGAACCTAAGAATGTTAATGAGGCTCTTAAAGACTCTCACTGGATAAATGCTATGGAGGAAGAACACATGCAATTCTCTAAAAATAAAGTGTGGAAACTAGTTCCTAGGCCTTCTCATGCTAATGTTATTGGAAGTAAGTGGATATTTAAAAATAAAAGTGATGAGAATGGAGTGATAGTGAGGAATAAGGCCAGATTAGTAGCCCAATGGTATACTTAAGTAGAAGTGATTGATTTTGATGAAGTATTTGCTCATGTTGCCAGAATAGAAACTAGGGGGAATTATTATTTCTGTCCAATAACTTTGCAGAAAAAATACATTTTGCCTTTTTTTTCACGGGTCGACCTTTTCTGCCCTGTTAGTTTTAAAATTTCGATCAAAAATGCCCAATTTTTCTTAACCGGGCTAAAACGCTAATGTGGCTATACAGTCAAGAAAGTGCTCATCCAGTAAATAAAATGTTATAGCCACGTCGGATTTTTTGAGCCGAAAAACGTTTTTAAGACAACATCAATTATTACACAACTTAACCAATAGTCTTTTCAAATTACACTTGGACCCCAAAATAAAAAAAAAACATGAAATTATATTTTCTTAATATTTATTAAAAGAATATAAATACTTTAATCACATCAAAAATAGAATAAAAAAGCAAAAAAAATACATTAACATCAGATTTGTCTTTTCTATTAGAAAAGAAAAAAGTAAAAGAAAAAGAGGTCATCTTCCCCACGCCACCCCCCCTCCCTCCCCTCCCTCTTCCACCACCACACCAATGATGAGAATCCATTAAATGCGGCGAGGTGTAGTCCCACCAACTCGTCTATGTTTTGAGGTGTAGGGCCACAACCGTCGCGGATGAACACAATGGCTCCGCCGCCGCCATCGCTGCTCGATCAGGAAACACCGACTATGGTGGTTGTCGACGAAATCAATTGCAGATCTAGGTTGCAAGTCAATCGATTGCGAAGGGGCTGGTGGTTCTCCAATGAAATCTTCTGATTTGTTAGTGGTGGTGGAGTGGTGGTGAGTAATGGCAGTGGCAATTTTTTTCCGGCGAAGTGGACGAACTCGGTTAGGGTGGTGAAAGAAGGGGGGTGCAACGGAGAAGATGACTTTTGATTGGGGTGAGTAACGGTGGCGATGATTCCTTTCCGGCAAAGTAGACATATTCGATTTGGGGTAAAAGAGGGGGGGGGGGGGAGGGGGAAGATGACTTTCTCTTTTTCTTTTTCTTTTTTTAATTTATTTTTATATATTTAATTGAGAAAACAATCTTAAAAACTTTTTCTTATGTGCCCATACGTGTTTTGTTTTTATTTTGGGGTCCAAATGCAATTTGAAAATACAATTGGTTAAGTTGTGTCATAATTCATGTTGTGTTAAAAATATTTTTTGGGCTAAAAACTATGACGTGGCACGACAACTAATTGACTGGGCAGCCACATCAGAAATTTAGCCCGAATAAGAGAAATTAGGCATTTTTAATAGAAAAATGAAAACTAATGGGGCACAAAAGTCGGCCAAAAAAGGGCATAAAGTAATTTTAGGCACAGTTAAAGGGCAGAAATAATAATTCGCCATTCTATTAGACTACTTCTTGCAATTGCATGTTTCTTAAGAACCAAATTATACCAACTAGATGTTAAGGGTGCATTTTTTGAATGGGTACATAGACAAAGAAGCCTTTGTTGAACAACCTAAGGGATTCATAGACTCCCATCACCCTGACTATGTATACAAACTTGAAAAAGCCTTATATGGATTGAAACAAGCTCCCAGAGCTTGGTATGAGAGATTGGCTGAATTTTAACTATGTTTTGGCTTTACTAGGGGTGAGGGTGATAGGACACTATTTATCATGAAGAATAATAAGGAAGTCTGTATTACCCAAATCTATGTTGATGATATATTATTTGGCTCCTCTAACCAGTCCACTTTGGACAAGTTTGTGAATACCATGACAGGTACATTTGAAATGAGTATGATAGGGGAGCTCACCTTCTTCCTAGGACTACAAGTGAAGCAAAAGGAAACAAGGATGTTCCTGTCTCAAGAAAAGTATACCAGGAATTTGGTGAAGAGATTTGGGTTACTGGAATCTAAGCCATGCAAGACACTAATGTCCACTACAGTGAAAATTGAAAGGGATGTAGCTGGTGAAGATGTTGACTCAACACTCTACAGGTCAATGATTGGAAGTCTCATGTACTTATCATCAACCACACCAGACATAATGTACTCAGTGTGTGTCTATGCCAGGCATCAGGCAGCACCCATGGTATCTCACTTAACTGCAGTAAAAAGAATCTTAAGATACATCTCTGGAACTGTTGAGTTAGGAATCTGGTACTCTCATGATAATAATTCAAACTTGGTTGGCTTTTGTGATAGTGACTGGGCAGGGGACTTAGTTGACAGAAAATCCACTAGGGGGGGGGGGGGGGGGTTATCTAGGAAATAAATTAGTTTCCTGGTATAGTAAGAAACAAAATTGTGTCTCCTTATCTATTGATAAGTCATAGTATATTAAACATATTCTTTGTGATTATAGGTTAACTAGTAATACTGTGTTGATGTTATGTGATAACTTGAGTGCTATTAGTATTTCTAAAAATCTTGTGCAGCATTCCAGAACCAAACACATTGATATTAGACATCATTTCTTAAGATATTTGGTTGAAGATAAAACAATCATAATTGAACATATTCAAAACCAACAACCAACTGGCTGACATGTTCACTAACCCATTAGACACTGAGAGATTCTTCAGTTTGAGGAAGGCTCTCTGAATGAGCGTGTTGTGAACACACTGAACATACAGGTGTTGCCTTAACATCACAGGCTAACACCAGTGACTGATTGTGATGTACCCAGATTGTTCTCTTATTTGTTTGGTTAGTTCTTGTGATTTTCATGTTATCTTATGCTTGTTTGTCTACATTATTGACCTATGTGGAGTCTCACTTGCATGTCATCATGATTAGACAACTTACTCTTTGCAAATACTTGTTGATTTCTTTGTTAAAACGCTCTTGGCTTTGAGGTATTGTCTTTACTAGGAAAAGTTGGGGTACACAGAGCTAACTGCTATGGTGTATTTAGTTGTGTCATATTCAAGTGATAGATACACAAAACAATATAAAGAAGTTGGGGTACACAGAGTTGACAGCTATGATGTA
The DNA here is from genome assembly GCA_948329865.1 of Linaria vulgaris. NCBI lineage: Eukaryota > Viridiplantae > Streptophyta > Magnoliopsida > Lamiales > Plantaginaceae > Linaria > Linaria vulgaris. Next base: position 113,225,174 of record OX415249.1, on the reverse strand, counting down.
TTCAGTTGTGACTTATTTATGATATTTTGCTTGCAGAAGGGGCATATTATGGTGAACTTGTATGATGGGGTGATTGGGGTCTTGTACTGCCTTTCATGCAGTGTATTTCCTCACTTGTGCTAAAACCTTCTTATTGATGCACAATAAACAAGTATGTGTTAGGTAACTAGGGTGTGGGGGTCCTGAGCTGCCTACATTCAGCCCTCTGTACTTGTCTATGCATCTGCATTGATTATGTTGATATTGAGGTCTTAAGGGTCATGTTATTGCCTACATTCAGTGAAGACATGATCCTTCCTGCCTCATCATGCTAAGCTTGAAAGCTATTTTTATTTATCAGGTCTAAAAATTGAATAAGTAAAGAGTTTATGTATGTAACTGCTGATATGTGGTGTTGGGACAACATTGGGCTCATAAATGTTGAACTAACATTCATCTTCGCTTGTTCCTTCCATGCTTGCTTATCCTACTGTGTTGTCATGAACTTGAGGGGGAGTATCTCTTGGTTTTCCTCAAATTCATGAATGCCATATGCAAGGCATATCTCCTGGGTTATTAGCTACCAATAACACACAAGTCTGTTTCTCATTGAACTATAGGAGCTTAATTATCTCTGTGATGTTAACCCCCTTACTATTTTCTTGTGTGGTTTTTTGTTATCTAACTCCTACTCATGTTTCAGATCTAAGGCAAGCTATTGTTTTGTATGGTTCATTCTAACTCATGAAGTTCCAGTCATCTTTCTTAGATTCTTCTTATGCCAGTTTGTGAAGAAAACCATGGTAAGACCCTGTCCACACACACACTTGGCTCAATACTATATGTTGAAAAGATGGAGTTCAAATGTTGGGCCAACATGTGCTCTGGGAATGTTATCTCAACACTCACCACAACATTGTGACTCATAAGTTATATGCAATAACTGTTTTGGCCACGTGTCATGCCAACACGTTCACGTTCAACACGTGTTGACTCAATATAGCGGGAATGGTCCACGATCTCATTATTTACCCGCCCATTACTCCTTATTAACTTCCACTTCCCTTTTTCAATCTTCTTACCTGAGCTTAATTTCTGCAAATTTAAGTAAACCTTAATTTCTCTCTTCATACCTTATTTATGCACGCAGGCTACAATGGGAAAGAAATCCACAATTGCTGATCATGCCAACGTCGCTGTTGCCATGACATCAGAGGCAGGGGAGCTCAACCACGTAGAGGTACTCTCACTCGCAACACGGTTGTCACCATTGAACCACCAAAAATAAAGGCCCTTGTTTATACCAGGAGGAACGTCAAATCCAAGAAAGGTGCCTCTACCAGTTCTTGAGGATGTTGCCCAGCACGTGAACCCATGGATGTGGTCACAACATCGCTAACTGAGGATGTTGACACCACACAGGAGACAACACCACCTGCTATCTTTGAGGAGGCTCTTCTTACCGACGAACAAGGGATTCCAGAGGCAGAACAACTCGAGGAAGGTCAACCACCTGCTCATCCTTCTAAAATTGAGGGGGAGAAGGAAGATGAACATGTACAAGATTAAGAGGAAGTTGCTGAGAAGGAAGTTGTTGAGGACGAAGAAATAGATGAAGATGAGAATGTTGTTGAAGAAGATGAATCATTACCCTCTGAAGAAGATGACTCTGCAGATGAGGATGCAGGGGAAGGTTCTGAGGAAGAAGAGGAGGGTGATGAGGACGAGACTCAGCTTGATGTTGTGCCAACATCGACTAGCAGGAATGTTGGACCAACACCCACTGATCTGAATGTTTATCCAACACTAGCTGAGGATGATGCGGACTCAACACTGGAGTCCGGCCAAGAGTCTGAGCCTGAACCACCAGAAACATTTTAGGCCGAATTTCCCGCTAAGCATTATAATAGGTACTTCTTGACCAAAACTATGAATGATAATAATGATATTATGAATGCAAGGAAAATTTGGGCAGAAAGAAACATTGTTGTTGATGACTTTAAAAAGTACAAGGTGTTTCAATTTCTTGAATTTAAGTGCTTGGTTTACTCTTTTATAGAGATTCTCCCTATGTTCTTGTTGTTGTTAGGGAATTTTACTGTAATTTTTCTAAGTTTGTGCATGCTAAGGGGTCCCCCAAGTATATGAGAGTTTATGTGAGGGATAAGTTCTACAAGTTCAATCCCTCAATCATTAACAAAGCTTGGAGGATGCTAGAGGACAAGAGACATAGGTTTAGATTGATGATGACAACATGATGAAGGAACTAACAGGGGACTGGAGAAGAAGTGGAAGAATAAATAGAAGGTGACTAGACTCACTTCCCTCACTACTGTCTTGTGCAAAGGCGCATCATACAACTGGATACCCTCAACCAACTCCACAGTTCTCACTCATGAGATGGCTGTGTTGATTTACAAACTACAAAAGGGGCATCCAGTGAACATAGGGGAAACAATTTTCAGGATGATTGTTGAGGCTGCGCACAAGAATGATGCAATCTTGCCCTTCCCTTCTCTGATTTACAAGATACTCAATGATCAAGGCTTCAAAAAGGGAGAAAATGAGAGCTGCCCATCACCAAGAACTACTTTGGAGGAGACATAATCATTGATCTTCCATGGAAGGGATCCACATGCTCCAGAACGTACTGGTACTCAACAGGGGAATAAGAAGGCGCACAACTTCACCATTGCCTCAGTTGATGAGGATGATTCTACCCCTTTTGTGGCCATTAACTATGCTTTCATTGAAGAGGAGGTGGAGTGGTGTGATAGAATTGTTGCTGACAGAAGAAGGGAGATTGCTGACAGGGAAGAGGAGATCAAGGTGTTGGACACTATCATGAAGCACATGGTGGTGGTGCTTTCCTCACAAAAAGGGGGAGATTAGCCACCAATTTCTTGTTTCTGTACATTAAGTTATTTTTGAACAATGTTGTTTTTGGCACAGAGAGCATGTTATGTGTTTTTGTTTCTGGGTTGTAATCTGAACAATATTTTGCACAATGCTATTATTCTAGTTTGGTTGGATTTGTACTGTTGAACTAACTGCAGGTGTTGAACTGACATATAAAAATGTTGGGACAACACAGAGGTCAAATGTGTTGGCTCAACACTGCAGTACTTCATTTATAGATTAAGGGGGAGCAAATTAGAATAAGTGATTGTCCCTATTATCTGAATTACAGGTACTTAAAGGAAATGAGTTGCAGGTGGAGTTTTGTGAAGAAAGGCAAAAAATGGGAGATGGAAAGTGCAAGTGTTGACAAGAAGTGTTGGTTCCAGAGTGTTGGCACAACACTGAACTCAACATTGTTCTGTCCGATTTAATTATATTAATAATATTATTATGCTTTTATTCTTAAACTCACCTAGTTCCGCAAGTTGTAGTTATCTGTGATTATTTCAGAGTATTAAGGAACGTGCAGAACATTGCTAAGGAACGAAGGGATAAAAGCCGAAGATACTCAAAGGATCTTGAAGATAAGAGTTGAAGATCTTATCAAGATAATAGTGAAGAAGATCTTGGAAGTATCCAAGTGACAAGAGAGCAATCAAAAACTCGTGTCTATCACACCATTATTCAAGGACGATCAAATCCTATAAAGAGGCGTGCTCGACATCAAGAACAACAACAAGACTATAATCAAGTTCTGAAAGTAGAGAAGTTATTCTTGTATTGTGTTGGTCTTGTTTAACTGAGTTTTATCTAGCTAAACTATAGCTCGTAGATTAGTTAGTGTCAGGATTGGGTTCCTACTCAGTTGTATATGGTAAAGTCATTGAATTAACGTTTAGCGATTATTTGGTCGTAAGGCTCGGCAGGTTATACTCATATAACCTGCTTAAAATTCATCTCACTGTGTTCAAATATAACCTGCTTAAAATTCATCTCATTGTATTCTTTATTCCACTGCTTAAATACTCTGCAACGAGTGTTGGGACAACATCGATTACAATCGGTGTTGGCACAACATTCAGTGTACACACAGTGTGTGAATCATAACAAAAGGGTACCAATACTGGCCAATACATTTACACTCGTTTTTATTATTCATTTATTGTGTATCTCGTTACCATTTTGGTCCTCCAGGAGAAAGCTTAGTCAAAAATGTCACGTGGGAGCACGCATCGGCCAAAAATTGATTTTTTTGAACGGTTTTTATAAAATAAAAAAAAAGTCATTGTCGTGGTCTTTTATCTAATTTTGGTCCTCTTTGCCCCTTAAATTATGTTTGTTAGGAAATAAACCCCTCATGTGTTATTTATAATTAGTAAAAAGCCCCCATGTGTTATATATTTACCTAAAATTATATATTCACTTAAAAAATGCTAAGAAAAACTTAAATACATAAATACTAAATCTTACCTTAAAAATATTTATTTCCTTCATTAACTAATTAAATAGTTTTCCTTCAATTTTAAAATGTAAGCCAAAATGTTTTGTTCTACATTTATCATTTTACGACATATTTAGAATTTTATTTTTTAAAGTTTTAACAAACTTTATCGAGATGCGGTGGAATTTGTTTTTGATACTTTTGACTTTCTTAAGGTGTTTTTTTATATTTTTTTGATTAATTCTTGTTATTCAAGATTATATTGTAAAGTTATTTATATTTAAGAAATAACTATTTAGTGCACACACAATTAGTCTAGGTTTATAAATATCTCAAGAAGAATAATAAAAAACAAATTTAAATATATAATAAAAAGTTAATAATATTTTTGAATTGAGAGAAATGTAATATATTAATCTCCATTTTAAGTATGTTAAAAGTTTAAAAATAAAATTATAAATATGTCCTAAACCTAGAAATATATAAAAAAAAACATATTGGCTTATATTTTAAAATTAAATAAAATTATTTAATTAGTTAGTAAACGAATATTTTATGGTAATATTTAGTAAACATATTTAATATTTTTTAGCTTTTTTAGGTAAATATATAATATTAGGTGAATATCTAACAACAGAGAGCTTTTTAATAATTACAAATAGCACATGTGAGGTTTGTTTTCTAACAAACATAATTTAAGGGACAAAACAAAATAAAAAAAAAAAGTGACAGCACCAAAATTGGATAAAAGACCACGATAAATGACCATTTTTCAAAAAACAAAATCTCTCAAAAAAATTAAATTTTGGTCGTCACGTGGCACGTGCTCCCACATGACATTCTCAGCTGAGATTTCTACCGGAGGACCAAAATCGTAACGAAATACACAATAAATGATTAAAAAAAACAATGACACAATAAATGACAAAAACTGTAACTACGACACAATAAAGGACCCTTTTCGATTTTCTCCCGTGTCTAGCTTCATACCTGGCTTCCATCTCTGTAGCACAAGAGGGAAAGATCCCTTCACCATCCAGGGGCCCTACCATATGTTTCCAGCATCTCCACCTCTGTGTGGTTTTGTGCTACATGAATGTGTGGTTTTGTGTTCCACCTACTCTGTGTATATTTTTGTATGGCCTCAAAAGGTATCTTCAATCCGATGATCATACCCTAAGTTACAAAAGTCAGATGCGGGTGCGAGTGCGGGTGGGATACGGATGCTCCAGTTTGCCAAAATATAAATTTCAATGCGCTTAATGCATTTATTAAAAATAATAAAATATTGAATATTGATCTATATCATTTGTATTAATTTGAGTGTTTATAATATAACTCATGTTTAATAGTTAAGAATAATGTTTTAGAAAATTATTATGTAGGAAAGACAAATGTATAAGCCTTAAATTACTTCCAATATCCTGTTATTATTTTATTTTCAACATAGTTTTGTTCTCCATTTGCTTAGACTCTTCTTTAATATCACTTATTTGTTTCGTTCTTCACAAGTTTGTTATGATTATTCATTAGATTTGAATATAAAAACTAAGGAATCTTAGTGAGAGAACTAAGAATTTGTAATGCGTCTTAGGGTGAAACACGGGCACTAAAGTCGCGAGTGCAAGACCGGTGGTCCAAATTTTATTATAACGAGAAGGATTATGTAACCTAGCTAGATCGTACCAATTAGGGCATGCTTCCAATAGTCAATTGACTCGTGAATATCCTCCATTGTGAACTCCAACAGCTCTTTATTTGTTGGTGGATAGTATTGAACTGGAGTTCCATTCTCAAATCTCATGTTCCCAGCAAACAATTCATTGAATCGCTTCGTGTTGTGGTGTTGATTCACTCCCAAATTGTTGTACAGCATAACCATAGGTGGCGATCGAGATCTCTCCATCTTCCCATTTGATTCGTTCGCCAGAGTTTCAACATCTTCCTCGATGCTAACCTATTTGTCCTTAATCTCAGTGTCGATGCTAACCTCATTGAGCATATTCAATCCTTTTATTGCTTGAATCTAAACCTGAATTATCCTCTTTGTCATGGTTACGACGAAGTAATAAACCCTAAATTAAAGTAGAAAATCGCACACACTTGAGGTGGAATCGCCCGCACTAAAGTGAGAGCAACATCCACTATGCTCTTCAATTGTAATTTTATATATTTATTAATTATGTGGAAAGCCTTTTTCTCAAAAGAGTAGGTAATTGGGTTAACTCGAAATCATAACCAAAACCGAAAGGTTTAACCAAAATCAAACTACTTTATTGGTTTGATTATTGGTTAGTGTTTTAAGGCTAACCAATGATTTAAGTTCTTTGAAAATTGAACCAGGGTTGAAAAAACCAAACCAGGGTTGAAAAAACCAAACCATGAACACCCATACACCCACTCTTTAACCATCGTAATGAGAAATGTTTATATGCATGACCATTTAGTATTAAAAATTGAGACCAATGATCTCCTTCTAATCCTATTTTATAGTACATATTCTAGAGAACATCGGCTTTAATTTAATCGCGTCTACGCTCAGTAATTAGTTGTTCATGTTTAGGTGTCTCTCTCTCGTAGTAATTCTTACGACTGAATTTTACAGCATGACTTGAAATTATATGATTATCTACTCAACAAAGCATGTCAAGTGTTGGTTATCTTGAAATTTTGACATGTATATAAAGTAGGTAAAGGGTTCATTGATTTATTTTAATTTGTCTTATCTATTTGTGTATTGTCTACATGTTGATGAGTTTAGATAGCTCCATTTACTCTTTTTAGATGCATGTCTTAATTTAAGATTGAAACTTTTCAAATTTGTTATGTTTCTTATCATGTGATATAAATGTACAAAGTAAACAAAATGATATGGGAAGAGTACTAAAAGAATAAAATATTTACATGTAATGTAATAAAGGATCAAGCGTTCATAGGAACACTCGGCCAAGTTATAAAATATCTGAGATATAATTTGTGCGTACACTGAACACAATTGAATGTGTTTCACTTTCTAAAAATTGCCATTAACTAATACATTAACTCTAGAAACATCCAACACAACATATATTATACAATGCATCTGTTAGGTTCCTGGGCCAGTCATTGAATTGATTGTTAATGACAAAAGTGTATTTCTTTGGGAGATCTTTGTTATAATTTGATTATGCCCAATGGTTCATGAGTTATTAGGAAGGCGAAAGCCATAAAATTGCAACATGGTGTGGGGTTCAATCTTTCATCTCGTGAAGACTATGAATACAAATGAAAACGCGCATAGATGAAGTGTGCATATATTTTCTCAGTTGTGCTGAGAAATTACATAAGTTGAGGCAAGTGATCAAAGAGCAACTTGGCACAATTTTGAACAACTTGGGGCAGAATTGGTTTAACAAGGAAGACACACCAAACGAATGCAGGTCATGAGGTACATTTGTTCGTTCAACTTCTCATATTTTTTCTTCCTTCAAATGTTGCTATTTAGTTAGCGAACTGATACGGCCCAAGATAAAGGCCGTAGGGTTTACTATTTAGGAAATTAGTTTATTAAGTTATGTTATTCTATATTAGGAGTCTTATGTTAGTCTTAGATTATGAATCTTTATTTAATTAGAGTAGTATTAGATTTCTATTTCCTTTAGTAGTCTATGTTTATTTTGTCTAGGTTTATTAGTATAAATAGTCCAAGTCTTGTAACTTTTTATTCATTCAGAAAATAAGTAAAACTTTAGTTATCTTAATTTTAGTCTCTTTTCTCCCCCAAATAATTCTTGGAGCTCGTTCTAGCTCGAATAGAACCCTATCCCTAACAATTGGTGCTTTCATTGAGAGTCACTATATCAAAAAAAAAAAAAAATCATGGATGCATGTTTATCCAATATGTCAAAACTTATGGAAGCAATGAGAATTTACAAAGAAGGCATGTCTCGCCACTTCGATCGTATGACTGGCTTAGTGTCCAAGATTGAAAGAAATTTGAGTGCACTTTCCCAAATTCCTCCACCACTACAAATGCCGCCTCCACCGCCACCAGCATCACAGTTGTTGTCAACGTTCTACAACACTCAATATCTTGATTTTGAAGTTGTTGTCGAAAAGCCGAAAGAGTCCACAAAAATTAAGGTCAACGTGGAAATAGTGAAATTCAACATCAACATGGCAATCTTACCACAACCTCCGATTCAACCTAGAGTATCCTTGTTGTTTCTTGCAAAGGATAAAAGCAATTCAAGGATGGTGACCCTTGGAAACAATCTGATGGCTTTTCATCCAGGTTATAACAACATAGTGACTATGAATTGGAGAAAGCGGAAAAAAGGTCTTGAGGACAAGACCCTGTTAAGGGGGAAGGATTGATACGGCCCAAGATAAAGGCCGTAGGGTTTACTATTTAGGAAATTAGTTTATTAAGTTATGTTATTCTATATTAGGAGTCTTATGTTAGTCTTAGATTAGGAATCTTTATTTAATTAGAGTAGTATTAGATTTCTATTTCCTTTAGTAGTCTATGTTTATTTTGTCTAGGTTTATTAGTATAAATAGTCCAAGTCTTGTAACTTTTTATTCATTCAGAAAATAAGTAAAACTTTAGTTATCTTAATTTTAGTCTCTTTTCTCCCCAAATAATTCTTGGAGCTCGTTCTAGCTCGAATAGAACCCTATCCCTAACACGAACTAACTGTGTTTTTGAGTTAATAATTTGTATTGCTCAAGTGTTTTGAGATGGTTGCATTGTACTAAAAAATAATAAACTATATAGCGAACTAGTTTATTATGCATATATAGTTGCAACTTTCAAATTTTTTTCTTTTTTTTTGGGACTCACGTGTAACTTTCAAATTAATATGTTCTCGATTTTATTTAGAATTCTTCAATAAATTTTCTTATACCTTGTAATTTTGGGCTATGAATAAATCTGATTGACCTGATTGACCATAGTAAATTATACCTGTTTAGCTTTTTATTTTTCTTCCTAGTTCATTTTATCATATTAATACAATATCAACTTCATGTTGTGCTTTGTTATAAACTAATAAAGATAATATATATATATATATATATATATATTTGTAAAAATACCTTATTGTCCCTGGAATTTGTTGAATATCAGTCACAACCTTATTTATTTACTGATTTCATTTTGTGTTGATTAAAAGCAGTTGCGCCACGGTCGTTTTTGCAAGTTGCAGCAACAGAAGAAGCCACGGCGGCTCGGATCGAAGGCCTCGTACGATTTACAGATTATGTATATATATGTTTTTGTCATTGTAATTTCTCTTTAACTTCCTTTTTATATGCTTAATTAAATACATACAGGTTATTCTCAAGATAATTAAACACTGCAAGGTATTTTCGCTCGCTTTGGTTACCGAGCAGCTTCTCGGCTTGGATGTTGGTAGAGTTCTTGAAGTCACTAATTTATTCCCCTTGTCGATTCGCGAGGAAGATGAGGAGATCGAAGCAAAAGGTGCTAATTATCAGCTTGAAATGATGAGATGCATGCGAGAGGTCAATGTTGACAACAACACTGTTGTATGGTAAGTGCTCTGTTCTCCTCTGCCTCTGCCATTCTTATCACAGTATTTGATCCTCAAACCATGTACGTATTCATTAATGGGTTGGAAAGATGGATACGTAACTTGGCTTCCCTGATGATTTTAGCGCTTTCAAATCCACAGGATATGGTTGCACGTCGCCAGAGTTTGAACGGTTGTTGGGTGTCAATCGGACTCCTCAACTGAGCGATACTACAAACCGACGCGGAGGAATGCTCAAATTTTGTAACTGGATGATCTGGTAGTTATTATCTGAGATTTGATCCTATTGTAATTTGTAGGGGTGTATTCGATAATTCAAGCATTTTTAAGTTAAAATGAGCCTTTATATAGACAATCAAAGGAGAATTCTACCACTCGAGTACTGCAGAATGGAAAGGTTTAGATTGCCTACCAAAGCAAATTTTTTTTTTCTAAACAAAACGACATATAGTAGGAACTAATAGTAGCCTTTATACATGAGTTACGTGGTGTCTTGGCATGAGGTGGGGCGGGAATTGTCACACGTTGCACGAACGGGAAGCACCGGATGAAGGTTGGTATAAAGATTAACTTTGATTGTGCACGGTTTAAAGAGGATAGTGCGGTGGGGATAGGCGTTGTCGAGACCACGAGGGCAATACTATTGCTCGGGTTTAAAAACGGTTTACGACGACTCTTGCTCAATCATGTATTGAGGCAGTAGCGGCGTTGTGGGCGATTAAATTGGTGGTAGGGATAGATTGGAAGCACGTATTTTTTAAGGCGATTGCCTTAATATTGTCCGTGACATACTTTACCGGACTCAAGACGATGCAAGCTATGTAAATATTATTGCGGATTTCCTTCGACTGTTTGAGCCACTAGACGGATTCTCTATTCGTTGGGTGGGACGTGAAGCTAACGAAGTAGCTCATAATTTAGCTCATACAGCGATAGGAGGATTCTTTGATCCTCATGATCTTGTTTTTGCGGTGCATTAGCATTTTAGTGTTTTTGGTATGTTTAGGTCGTTTTATTTTTTGGTTGTAACTTTGGATAGGAGGATTCTTTGATCCTCATGATCTTGTTTTTGCGGTGCATTAGCATTTTAGTCTTTTTGGTATGTTTAGGTCGTTTTATTTTTTGGTTGTTACTTTGATAGGAGGATTCTTTGATCCTCATGATCTTGTTTTTGCGGTGCATTAGCGTTTTAGTCTTTTTGGTTTGTTTAAGTCGTTTTATTTTTTGGTTTTATTTTTTGGTTGTAACTTTGACAGTTTGGCGTGGACACGTCGGTTATGAAATCTATTTTAACTTTTTTTTTAAATATATATATATATATATATATATATATATATATATATATTAACTTTGGAGTTGAAGTAATGAACTAAGAATACACATTTATGCAGACACCACATTGCAAAACTAAACATTTTAATATAAATTACTCAACTAATTAATGGCGTGCAAAATCAGCTGAAAATCATCAATCTAGATATAACATTATATATCCTCGATAAAACACTCAAAATCGCACGTTTTCTTGGTAGAAAAATGGTATGCAAGCGCTGGACATGGCACGAAGCCATGCATAGGCGTCTAGTATGTCCAAATCTTTACTAGTCAAATATTTGGTTACATTTCGTGATCAAATCACCAATTTTTCCCACATCCACGAAAAGTTATGAGTCAGAGAGTAGAAAAGCAAAACTCCAAAGTCTTTGATTACATAATAGTATATCCAAAGAAAATAAGCATCCCAGTTCGACATTTTCAACAAAAAAACAAAACACTTCATTTTCTTTCTACTAGCAACATTGAAAAACAAAGAGATGTAAACTTAACAACTCGTGCATAATGACGCATAAACCCATAATAAGTGTTGTGAAGCATCCATTACTCGTCAAGTTTGCTCGCCTCAACATCCACGACGAACCGGTATCGAACATCGTTCTTTTCCAGCCTCTCAAATGCAGTGTTGATGTAGTCCATTTTCACTACTTCAATGGTAGAACTGAGGCTCTTTTCGTTGCAGAATTCTAACATCTCCTCGGTCTCTTTCATGCTACCGATAAAGCTTCCTGTAATACTTTTCCTCCCTGCATTGTCGATCAACCGAAAAAGATGTTGTAAACTGGTTGAATAAATATACTTAGCCTAAATCTCATATACTAATCAGTCAAAATTTATCATATAATTTATGGCAATTACAAGGTACTAAATCGTAAAATACCCTCTTATAGCATGAAAAAAGTTAAATAGTTTGGAAGTTACCTAGCATGACCGTGGGTGAAACAAATTGCAATGGAGTGTTGATAACACCCATCAAGATCAACTTGCCATCGACTTTCAACAAAGACAAGTACGGCTCCAAGGGGTGGTTCACCGGTATGGTGTCGATTATATAGTCGAATGAATCAGAAAACTCTTGCACTCGAGCACCATCCGCGCTCACCAGATACTCATCCGCGCCTAAATGATCTAATGCCTCCTCCCTCTTCTTATTGGAAGAGCTTATAACGGTAACATGGTGCCCCATGGCCTTTGCAATTTTCACTCCCATATGTCCGACCCCTCCAAGCCCCGCGATTGCACCTCTTATTCCACTTTTTTTAAGGCCAAAATGGTTAAGTGGACTATAGACGGTTACTCCCGCACACAGAAGTGGTGCAGCCTGTTCGGGTGCCATGCCTTCTGGGATTTTCACCACAAACCTGTAATGCAATTGCAAATTTCATATAAGTCTGATCTAAATTTGTTCCAAGCAATGAGAGTAAAGGAAAACTTGGTTTTTGATACTTACTTCTGATCAACGACCATAGAACGGGCAAATCCCCCTTGGGTGGGCTTTCCATCAGTGTAGACATCATTGTAAGACCAAATCTTCTTGTTGCAATATTGCTCGATGTCGGCTTTGCAGGGTCGACAGTTACCACAGCATCCGACGATGCAGCCAACTCCAACCACATCACCAGCCCTGAACTTGCTCACACCTGATCCAACCTCCAACACTTCTCCAACTACTTCATGCCTGTGTAAATTTAAGCATATGCATTGTATCATTTAGATGAGCATCAATAATTTGTCACACGGACCGCGCTAAAAAACTATCTATACCTGATATTTGATCTACTTGTACAAATTAACACTCCTAAAGATTGAGTAATTATATACAATCATTAAAATTCTCACTTGTATTACGGTACATATAAGTCTAGCTTCAGGAGTGATGGGTATAAGTTTTGTAAACATATTTCGTCTCTTCTTCAAAGTTTTTTTTTTTTCTAAGAAATGCTCTAATTACCAAACAATTTTTCTTTATTTTTTTTCTTTTCCTCTATTTTTGAGAAAACAAACAGATCCTTAATTAGTACAATCATATTCCTTTACAAAAAACATATATTTATTATTGCATCCACATAAAATCTGAACTATAACTGTAAAACATTTAGCGGTACTAGAGGAACAAGTGGGACCCTTGCCACGACAACCTACCAAAATCCTAGGATTGGATAGCAATATTCCTCCCAGCATTAATGTCCCTTTAATTAAATGAATAATATTATAATTTTCACACACACCTCCAATTTAATAAGAAAATAAAATGAATATGGCGTATCGTAAAGGCCCTTTTCTTTTATTAGAATGATCTGAAGAAGACTTATGGAAAACGTGCAACAGTAAAAAAGAAACAAGAATTCGAGAGAGAGAGAGAGAAAGAGAGTAAGAATTAATTACCCTGGAACCATAGGGTATTTGGACATCCCAAGGTCATTTTTAATCTGATGAATATCAGTATGGCAGATCCCACAGCAAATCACCCTCAAATAAACATCTTCAGCCCCCGTGTTTCTGTTCAGTAACACAAAAGTAATTAATTATACACTACTAAATTACACAAATATTACATGTATATATATATAAGAATCACTCACACACAAACACACACCTGAGAGTGTAAGTATAGGGTGCTAGAATCCCAGATGAATCTGTTGCAGCCCATCCAATTGTTTTCCTCTCCACTTCCAAACTGCCCATTACTACTGAACTGTATTTTGTTCTTTTAGAGAAAAAAAGAAATACCCTGGAAATTTTTTGAAGCAAAAAATGATGATTTAGTAGTGCACCTGTTGCTAGATATATATAGAGATAAGTATAAATAGAAAAGTATTGGTACGAGTAGAAGGAAAGAAATCTACAAAATAAGAAAAGTTGACAGCAAAATTATGTAATGCGACATCTCATCAAACAAATCCGCTAAGTGGGTGGGATGGGGTGCGGTGGGGTGGGTGTGGGTTGGTGACCACTTTGTTTCTCATAAAATGGATATTTTAATTTAATCATACGTACGTCGTATATACTACCTATGTGGGTTCTTTATTACATTTGTCGGATTTTGTGAATTCCTGGGGTAGGTAAACTTAAGACCTGCACAGTGGACACGTATCGGGCAAGATACGAATACGAAGATACGAATTTTTTTTAAATCACATATTAAGATACGTCAAGGATACGTCGAATATTTAATATTAAAAAGTTATATATGTATATATATTATTTAAGTAAATATATAAAATAATAAATATTAAACACTTATAAAATTCAAAAATAATCAACATATAGTCATATATAAAGATCCACCATTCCACAAACTCAAATATTAATTGATAAATATGTTCAACACGAATATTACAAAATTTCATAATATAACAAAAAAGATTAATATAGCAATAGCTTATTTATTGTTAAACAACATCATCAACAAACAAAATCGACTCAAAGTCGTTTCATCAAGAGAAAACTGAAAACAATTAACTATTATATGAGTTAAATGAATTAATAAATTAAAAAAATTGCATTTTGGTGTTTGTAGTATAAATAAATTACTTTTTAACCCCTTAAAATTCTCAAAAACAATAAAATAACCTATTTTACCGAGGACACGTATCGGATACGCCTTAGGATAGTATCCGACACGCATCCGATTTATTAAGAAAAAATATTTAAATAGGATACGCCACGTGGCGTATCCGACACGTATTCGAGGCGTATCTGATGCGTATCCTTATCCGTTTAGTATTCGATACGGGATACGGAGCCATTTTCGAAGTATCCGTGCAACATAGCTTAAGACACTTAACGTAGATCTTTGGGATCATAAAACCATTGATTGAAATATATCATGAATTATAGTCATTGTTTAATACAAAATTCATAAAAGTAAAAGATTCATACAAGTGAACATTAAAAATAATATTATTATCGAAGTTGAGCTCTTCGATATAAAATTCATCAATTACCAAATCTACATCTATATTGATAGTTTACTTTTAATGTAGATAACCAATTATATGCCAAATACCATCTTTCATTTTATTTTTCAAATAACACAAAGGTAAAGTTATGCAAATGTATAGGCTGATAAAGTTATAGGTCTTTTTTTTTATATTCTTCTTTTTGTATTCATGTATTGGGCTTTTTTTTAAAAACCACATGACATGCATATATAGACTATTATTTTTTGGGCTTGAAAAACTCACACATGAGCTCCTAGTGTAGGTTCGCCCTTGATTGAATACACCACCTCATCGTGCAATCAATGCTCCTAATAATTTTTTATTTAAAGCGAAAATTATTTGTTTGAGAAAATTTATATTTACTCACACTGTAAGGGATGTAAGGGATAGCAGATTAACTTTTTTGTTCTTTTGGGGGGTGGGGGGGGAGGGTGGTCGACACTCTAAACGACATCAATATGCACATTATTCCTAATTCTATATATAATACATGGAACCTTATTGCGGGAAAGAACTGAATCACGGAGTTATGTTAATTTAAGTTGATTAAATATGAAATGATTTGTCACAGGTCAAATAGGAAAGGGACCGGATTAAAGGAAAAAGAAGAAAAAAAAGAATGGGGGTAGGTAAAGGGGCTACGTCACGAAGTCATCAGCAATTTCTCATTGCTCGCAAAAGGGATTTGGTGGTGGGTATTTGTCACGATCAACATGCATGGCCCGATTGGTGTTTAATTCCAACTTTCAGGCAAAGCGACTAATCTATGATCCACGTTTGAACTCTATCCTCAACTAAAATAAGGCATTTCTCTCTTTCTTCTGGTTCCACGTCTTTAAATAATGGAAGATGAAATTCCTCCAACAAAACTTGCTATGTGCCATCTTTTTAAGAGTCTATACATGTTCTGTAAACTTTAGTTGCCTTTATGCTTTAAAAATATGTTGCAACACTATCAATATCTCTTGGCTTCCAGGGAACTAAAAGTCAAATGCATAATAAGTTGGTGAAGTATCATAACCTGTTACAATCCTTGCCATAACTTGTTTGATAAGTTAATGACAAGGCATGCCAATGACCCTCATTATTACCAAATTAGCTACAATCTTTGAACGATATCTTTGTTCAATGAAACGTATAATTTTGTGACATTACGCGAGTGACCGGAAAGATAAGAAAGCATATCATTTTGGTAATTAATTGAAGGGTATGTGATGTGAATTGTGATTAACGGTTCCTTGATTAAAAAAAATATAAAATATAAGTTGACGCCCATTTGGGTCACTTCCTAATACAAAATTAATTTTTGTACACGTTTTGATTTGATAGATAGCAATATATATTAATGATTATAATAATATTTTCCAGAAATTTCGGAAGTGCTTCACAAATAGTTGGTAGTTAACATGATAATTGTTAACAGATTTGTTATTTTAACCTAATTAACGAGAGATTATAAATGTTAGAAACGCTTTGTCCGGAAGTTAAGAAGTGTGCTTATGACGAAAACATCCCTCTTTTTATTCATTGAGAATTGTATGTCTTGCTTGTGTTGAGTTGAACTGAATTGACAATGGGGGTACCCCTTATATAGAGGTATTTGGAGACAGGTGTCCCTATGCATGAATTTAATAAAGTACAGGTGTCGCAATGTGCGTGAGTAAATAAGTTATATTTTATCTCGGGGTCCTTTATTTACTATGACATGATTAGGATGATTTTTTATCATTTTCGATAGCTTTCAGGGGGCTCTGATAAGGAGATTCTTGGATTCTTTCTTCGATAGGTTAGGGCTCTCGGGAGAGCTTCATAGGTGAGGCTGGGTGGTCGTACGATATCTTTTTGATCCCGATAGGGGTCCATTTTGTATTTTAGTCTTTGTGGCCCTCGTGTTTCTCAGCGTGGGAATGTACTCATATTCGGGGACTCGGGGTCCTTATATTTGCAGTGGTCCCTCTTGGCGTCTTAATGGATATCGAGTCCTCACGGACTTATCGTGATTTATTCTTTTTCCGATGTCGCGTGGGTATCTTATTTTTAGTCATTGTGACTTTCCAAAGGACGCATAGGTGCCTCTTCGCGGGTATCGCTTTTTATCACTTTGGGTTTACGGCACTCGGTGGGCCCTCTCGATACTACGTGGCATCGGGAGTTAGGTGACGGTAATACCATTCTTAGTTTAATCCCTATTTTTTAAGGTTAACGCTTCGGTTAATCCCTATATTATTATTTTTTAGGGTTAACACTAGCCCTTCCAAATTTCGATCGCCATCGTAGAGGCGAGAGAAATTTTATTCCTTCGATTTTTTGCCTTCGGTGAGGCGAGGGGATTTTTCTTTCTCTTTTTTTTTTCGACGATGGGACGGTGGGTACATATATATATATATATATATATATATATATATATATATATATATATATATATATATATATATATCATATATGCCACAGGTATTAATATACTAAGGATATTACCTTTTGATCCTTGGGAATCAGGTCATCGGAAGGTATCTTCGTCAGATCCATCCTGGGGGGGGAGATAATGCAGGTGATAGGAGTGCATTTATGGCGTCTCTTTACAACGACATAATGGTCCGTCATCTGACCGTTGGCAACGGGCCGATTTCAACGGCTAGTTGCTGTGTAACGTATCTGGGACACGTGTTGTCTTAATGAGGCGGCGTGGGGTGTCATTACAACTCCACGTCCTTAATAATTTTGGCTATAAATATAGCCTTCACCCCCGTCCTCTCATTATCAGAATTTATTCAAGTTTTTCAATTATCTAGCAAATTCTCTCGCTCTCTTTCTTTGATTTTGTGAGAGTTCAGAAATATCTTTCTTCCCTCTTTAACTCTTCTTCTTTCTTGAGATGGCTTCTTCTAATACCGATCTTACCACTGCCACCTCGAGTTCGGGGACTGTACCTTCGCCGCCGATTTATTGGTGGTAACTGGTGGTGTAACAATGAGCGGGCATGCCGCTTCTACTCGGAAAAATAAAGGGGAGTGCTTCTATTGCGGCTGAGGAGGGTGGTGTTGCCTCTTAGAAAAGGGTTAGGGTTACTAAGGCGAGGAAGTCCGATACTCGCAATCTCCAGAACGCAGAGGAGACGGTGAGCACTGCTATTCGAACTGAAGTGGTTTTCTTGTTTATTGGTTTAGGGGCGTACCAGAAGAATATGGAGTTCAAAATTCCTACTAAGAAGGAGAGGGATAATGCCCCTTCGAAGGATTATCTCATTGTGTACTACGTATAGATGAGATACGGTTGGCGATCATTCTTTCCCCCTCTCTTCTGTGAGATTCTCAAGGCCTGCAACGTCTGCCCGAGTCAAGTGACTCCGAATGGCTTTGCCGTTTTATGCATCTTCATTTTTTGGTGTCAGTTGAAGGGGTTGAGTTGTACAGTGGCCCGCTTCTTCTCAATCTTCAATATTGTGATATCATTTCGGGGTTTTCCATTTTATCACTTTCGTCATCTGGACACTGCTAAGAATTTAACAAAGAGGATTCTGGAGGGGACGTTCAGCTCCCACAGTACTTGGAAGGACAAGTACTTCTTCGTGAAACCTTTGGAAGGGAAGTGGGATATGCCCTTCGATTGGAGAAATGCTAAAGCTCATGTGTATCCTCTGGATCCCGAGATGAGCTTCTCTCCGATAATTTTGGCTAAGTCTTTGATGGAGGGGGTAATTTTGGTACGTTGTACGAGAAATTGGGGCTTCTCCATGTGATTTTTACCGATGATGCCATCGAAGTGCCTTTGTCCACGCCTCCCGAGGAGTTGGCTTCCTTCGGGAAGTAATTTTGACTTGATCTCCTCATATTTTTTCTAGTGAATTCTTACTTCTAGGGATTCTAAGGGATTTGTGTATAACACAAGGGAGATTTTGGCAAAATACTTTTCTCTCATGAGTCCTTTAGACCCGACCGTGACTGCAATGGCATCGGAGTAACCGGCTTCGAGTGGTAGGAATAAGTCTAAGTCCCAAGCGGCTTCTTCGGCCCGTTCGTCCAACGGGACTTCTGACGTTCCCGAGGAGGAAGATGCTTCGGAGGAGGAGGTCAATACTCCTGAAGATGCGAATATGCATTCGGTTTAGGAGGATTACTCGCCTTTCATTATCGGGGACGATAGAGTGGGCTATGGGGCCGTTCCTCTGTCCATCATGGATCCTCGGTGGGCTATGGTTTCGATGTCCGGTTCAGCTTCTGTCACAGAGGGTTCTCTGAGGGCTTTGAGGGGGGATTTTGTTTCGGAATAAGGTCTCCCTTCGAAAGGAGGCTCGGCCATGGGGGGAGATTCGTCAACCGTCTCATCAGAGTATGTGACCATCTCCTCCGATGACCCTTCGTCTTCTCCTATAATGGAGGCGGAAGATCCTTTGTTGGCGCCTTCTATGGATCCAGTCTCTGAACCCCTTGTCTGCGGTAAGCTTTTTGTACATCTTTTCTTTCTTCGAGTATCCTTAACTTGCTCTTATTATGTTTAAGCGATTCGTCCTTCTTTCGCAGGCAATGTAGATAAAAGGAAGGCTCCAATGACCACGGGTGGAGAGAATCTCTCTTTAGGTAACTGGTTGATTCCCTTATAATACTTACCGCTATTTATTTGTAGCCTTTCTCACTTACGATCTTTCTTGTAAGGGAGGATATGTTGGCCCAACTCCTTAAGTCTAGCTCGGAGGCATCGTTGGGTAGTTCCGAGGAGACATTTGGGGTCTATGATGCGCACCTTGGCGACTCGTCGTATCTGGATGTCAAGGTTTTTTCTCTTGAGTTCCCTTCTGGTGGTGGCGGGTCATCTACTCCTACGGGAGTTCATAAGACCCTATTTTTCGATTCCAGTGTTGTCACCTCGATTTCGGTGAGCGTTTCCCCGGGGGCCATTTTCTTTGGGATGCATTTTCCAGAGGTTCCTCCCCATTTGGAGGATTTTTCGTCGATGCAGACTTTTGGATAAAGCCTTTGGAGAAGTCCTTCGCATCTTTGTTTCTTCCAATGCCACCCCTGTCGATGGCTTTCATTTTGTGCAGACTTGCCTCAATTGGATGGGGCTTATGGTAAGTTTTTCTTTTCTTTTTTCTTTATGTTCATCCTTCTTTGTATATTATCTTCCTATGAACTCACGCCAGACATCCCTTCGTTTTAGGTTGGGAAGACCAGAGAGGCTGCTATCGTGGCAGAGCAGGGTTACAATAAGAATGGGGATGCGGTGAGGGTTCTCCAAGAAAAGGTAGCGTTCTTCAATTCTAGTAGGGGGGAGGACTAGAATGAGATGAGGGTCCTTCGGGAAAAGATAGCATACTATGATTTTAGGTGGGAGGAGGATCAGAAGGAGATGAGGAGGCAGTGTGAGGAGATGAAGCGTCTGCAGACCATGTTCGCAAAATTGGAAGCTTTGGAGAAAGCTTCGAGGGCTAGAATTACGTTCCTCGAGAAGGAAAAAGAGGAGGCGCAAGAAAGGGAAATGAGCCTTCAGGAGCAACTGGGTCAGGCTCTTGACCATGCAAAGTCTGCTTCGGAGAAGTTAACCGCAACCATTTCTTCTGAGGAATTAAAAGTTAAGGTGGATGCGGCAGTTCGATATGCTCAGAAGGAGACCGTGTGATAATACTCGGCCCTCTTTGAGAAACGGCACCATGGGGTTCTAACAGGGCATCTGTTGTGGGGTTATCTCAAGTGTGGTAAGTTGACGATGTGGTTGCTGCGACCGGGCGTTTACTTCCAGCAAGCATTTGACCTCCGCAAGATGAAGAAGTCAGCCAACTCCAAGAAGTCCTATGCTCTTTTCGAGAAGCGTAGTGGCTTGTCTCCTTAGGTGTCTCCCTCGCCTTCTCCTTCGAGGCTTGGGATTGGTGATGTGACTCCGAGGCCTGCCGGCTCCGAGGTTGTTCTACCGCCCGATACCCAATTGCCTCTGATAGTTGTGCCGCCTAGCATTCTGAGTCCGACGACTCTACCATCCGGGGGAGCTACTCCTTCCTCCGACTACGGGGGTGTAGCTTAGGGTCTGTTTTTGTTTTGATTTTTAGTACTTTAATGTTTACGTTTTTTAAATTTCGAACTTTTAATTCAGTATTTTAGTATTTTTAATATTTTTCACTCTTGTACTTATTTTTCGAGGACTCCTCGGCCTTTTTATGAATGGGCAAGTACTTAGTCATTTTCTTTATTTCGTCTTTTTTGTACTTATGGTCACCCTAACTTTTTAGCATATATAAATACTTAGACCTCCTTCTTTAACTCACGAGTTAATATTGACTTTAAAGGGATTGAGATTAAATCCAATTCTTGATGGCCAAGTAAATTACTTAGCTTGACGTGTTCGTTTGCATGGCAAACTTTGAAGATATATTTTTCTCTAAATATAGATATCAACTGGCACGTGGTTATAGCTATAATTTCACTTAGACAGCTCAAGCTTAACTCGGTTTTCAAGGAAAAATGTCTTGAGTATATATATATATATATATATATATATATATATATATATATATATATGCTTGGGGTCAATGAATATTCTCACTCACTTCCAAAATTCCTTTTCAAATATTGTCCTAAGCTATTCACTCATCTCCTTGTAAAGTTAGTTTGTGAACTAAGTTCATTATAGCAAGAAAAAGGATAATAAGGGACTCACCTGGAAATATGATGCCTCCACACTTTAGGCAGGGGGTTCTATTCTTCGAGGACTTTCCCTCGAAATTCGGCCCAGAATCCTTCATTGCTGTTAGGCGTTCGCCACGCATCCTCCGAGAGTTTTTCCCATGGGCCGAGGGGTAGGACCGATGAGGGTCTGGTGGCCATCGTTGGGAGCTCCTCGGTGATGGCGGTGTCAAGGTCTTCGCATGCAAATTCTCGTCAGATGAATCACATCAGGGAAGTGCTCCTGGACAAAGAGTCTTATTCTATCGTTGATTACTCTTTGGTGTTTAACATGCTCCATTTGAGCCCCTCGAGACTGATGGGCCAAGGACGTGTTGGGTCCGCTGTTAGTACTGAATATGGAGAGTCCATCATGACCCCTTTTGCCGAGTATAATCTAGATTTTGACAAGTATGAGGTTGTTATACCCCATCCTGATCAGAGGGCATATGATCCTTCTTCGGGTTACCTAACGGTTTATTGTGAACAAATGTGAGGTGGGTTACATATTTTTTTCACCCTTTTCTCCAAGTTCTTTTTCGATATTGGCAAATATGCCCTAGTCAACTGACGCCTAATTCTTACCGTCACTTGGTGAGGTATATTTTGTGTTGTGAACTTTTGAACTTTCCTATGTCTCCTTATGGGGTGGGAGCAATTTTTATCTTGCGCCCTTGTTCGGGCGGTCTTCCCTTTTTCATCATGGCCTATTGGGATAATAGTCGGGCCTTTACGCATGTCTCCAACCATCATTCTCATCGAGGGAATTGGAGATGGAGGTTCTTTTTCGTCCGTCCGAATGGCTTGTCGGCTAGTTTATGGGGGTACCTATCCGATGGGGTCGAGGGTATGTCATCTCTAATCCCAAAACCTCGGTGCACGAGTGGGAGGTTATGTCCGGTACTGGGTTGTTTTCGGGTACCTAAGACATCAATAGCTTGTTGGCACTGCCCGAGTTCCAAATCCTCGCAGGTTTTCATGAGGGGGCTGAGATATTCAATCTCCCCCTTCAACTCTTGCATAGTAACTTCTTTTTTCGTAAGTTCTTCCTCATATTCTGTATTTATGGTATTTCCCAATATCTCCAATCCATGATATAGTTATGTTTCCGATAGGTGCGGAGATAGAGATGTTCGATAAAGCCTTTCGACAAGGCTTTTTTGATGCAGCTATCGAATGGGGGATACGCCTTTTTGGAGGAGGAGGGTTCCTATCAGTCGAGTTTCGAGGTGGTGACAAGTCCATCTTCTTTGGAGGAGGGAGATCTGATGGTTTTGCCCATCGCAGCCCCCCTAGTAAATTCTTTGGAACCTGACGTGCCAGAGGGTCTGATGGTCGCTGCTCTTTGGATGGACCCTTCTATGCCACCTTTGATGTTGCGGTTTTTTCCCGAGAGAGATGCCACTTCTGGTGCAGTGAACGTGGTGGAGCAGGGTCTTCCTTCTCCTAAACTCGATGGATCCCAGCTCCTCGGGGGAAATCTTAATCCTGTGGGATCTCAGCCCCTCATTGGAGGTGGCAGTTCTATCCCTACAGTTATTCCGGCTGTAGATTTTTGCCGAAATTATTTGAGCGGCTTACTGAATATGATGGACTGCGAGCTGATGAAGACTCTCCCCCGATCCACCCTTCAGAACCTGGCTTGCAAAGATTTATGCGAGGTATAGTGTTCTTCCGTTCAGTTTAGTTAGCACTAACTTTCATGCCTTATTTGCGGTGATGGGTGGAATTCGTGTAGGTTTATATGGTGTTGAGTGCCATTGGGACCCGAGGGGATTCTTCTATCGATACCGGTTTGGTGTATCGTCGTTGGGATGAGTTGGAAAAGGGCATGCTGGAGGCCCACGAAGAGATATCTCAGCTGAAGGCGGATCGTGAGACCGCTCAGAATGCTTATGATGGGATGTTGCACGGTGAGAGAAATAAGCCTTGGGATTTGGAGCGCATGTTGGCACTTTAGAAGGCACGGGTAGTGAGTTTAGAGGAGAGGATTGAGAACCTAAGGGACCAAGTTCCATCCTCCAATGAGCAGTTGTTGTGCATCACGGGAGAGAGAGATGTGGCGAATCAGAGGATATTGGAGAGTGATCGGGCACATGAGGTGGCCATGGTGATGGCCCAAGTCCAGGCAGTGTTGGACATTTTTGGTTCGTCTGTTCTTCGCGAGTCCTTGCAAGGGGAGATGCCTGACTTGGTTCGCCTCGGGTATCGTCTGTGTCGGAATGCCGTTCAAGCTTTACCAAGGTTTCCTTTGAGTCTGGTTCTCCCCGAGCTTAGTATCCGCCAAGTTTTCCCTGAAGTTCAGCCAGAGGTTTTCGAGGACCTTGTGGTCCATGTGTGTGGTGATCGACGATCTTGTACATCTGTCGCCAGAGCATCGTCGTCTTATCCGGGAAGGAAAGCATCCGATAGGGGATGCTTAGTGTGGGTGAAGGTTTTTTGGTGGTATATAGACCTTTGTATGGGATACGGTCTAATATACCTATGGAGTGAAGTGGTGTTGTTTGTAATAGATGGCACATTGGGGTTAGGTTGCTAACATGACATCGTATAGGGTCATCATTTTGTCGTGTAACCAGGCTTTTCCCCACTGCTTTTGAATGTACATGAACCATCTATATATAAACAACTTTTATTTATGTACAAACTCTTATCTTACATTAAGCATAATATTTGCGTTCCAGGTATTGTGGAGTACCGCGCCTTCGGAGTTGGCAAGTTGGTAGGTTGCGGGTCCGACGAAACATTGATATTTGTATTTTTTTTTAAAGGGTAGCTATGTAGTTTGTTCAAAGTTAGAAAAAATAAAGTAAAAACCAAAAATCGGTAGAACCGAACTGATTTGTAACCGGTTTCAACCGAACCAAACCTAAATGTTTTTGGTTCGGTTTCGATCGGCAGAAAACCTCTTATTTGGTTTATTGGTCCAGTAGGTGACCGAACCGAACAGGACCGAACTGACCGATGTACAGTCCTAGCGCTCAGGTCCCATCTTTCTCTTTTTTTGTTAGACTGGTTTAGCCCCATGTTTTACGTTAAGAAAGTGTTGGCATACCTTATTGCTGATTCGCCCAGGCAGTCCTCCTTCCCATGCAAAGAGGTGGTGAAATTGCTTTAGGACGGAAGGTAGTCGGGCTTCCACTTCAAGCTCCATGTTCGTGCCCATCTTAGTCACCTTCTCGGGTTCTGCTTCTACGAGTTCTACCATCTTTAGTTCTTCCATGGGTTGAACCCGTATTTCTTCGGTCTTGCGCCTTTTGTTGTTGTCGAGGGCGGGTTCGTCCTCTTCCAGAGGGATAGCGTTTATGCGGCACTCCCTGGCTTTGGCTTGGCTCCCTCAGACTTCTCCGATACCTGAGCATGTGGATGGTGGAAGGAATCGCTTCGAAGGTCCGAATGGAGGGTCGTCTGCATATAGCGTTGTACGTCTTTGACGAGGCCTCCACCACCCAGAATTTAATGGGTTTTGTTCTTCGTAGGGCTCCCTCCCCCCATGACATGGGAAGAATCACGGTCCCGAGGGTATTACAGGCTTCTCCTGAAAAGCCTACTGGGGGGACTTCTGCCATCTCTAGTCGTTCTTTCTTTAGTCCCATAGTGAGGTAGGTAGGCAGGAACAGGACATCCACTGAACTGCCCGTGTTGATGAGGATTCGCTGGATTTCAATTCCATGAATGGTAGCTTCAATCACCAATGGATCTTCGTGGGGGTAAATTATACCCTTCAAGTCCTCAGGTTTGAAGGTGATGTTGTGCGACCTTGCTCCCTGAACGGAGCAAACAGGGAGTCCTTTTTCCATTCGCCTTGCTTCCTTTAAATATTTCTTCTTCTTACCTTGGGGTGTCATCAAAATGTCTCCCCCTTCTATCATGTTAATCGTTCGCCCCGAAGGAGCGTTATCCTCGTAGGACTAAGGAAGGGGGGCAGGCTCCGATGCCCCACAGTTTTTTCTCGTGACAGCTAGCTAGGGGTTGCCTCTTCTTCCTCCTGCTCCCCTCGCGGCCTTTTCCACACATTCGGTCTTAGCTCATCGGGGTTGTTCTCCTTTAAGTAGTTTTTCAAGTATCCAGCCTCTGGGAGACAGAGCACTTCCCTCTTTAGGGTGGTGCATTCCTCTGTGGTATGTCCATAGGTTTTGTGGTACCTGCAGTACTTCCTCGAGTTCTTATCTTTGTAGGGAAACTTGGCCGATAGGGGCCAGCGTAATTCGTTATTACCTCTCATCACATTTAGTACCTCTTCGGGGGCGATGATCATCGAGGGCAGAGGTACAGGTCACAGGTATTTTTTGACAACGCCGTCGTCGTCCTTGCATTGAGATGGCTTCACTTCCTTACCCTTCTCTTTAGCCTTTTCCTCGCATTCAGTGCGTTGATGGCGTTCGTTGTCTTCATCCTCCATGCGCCTCTTTGAGTTTTTAGCCTCCTCCGTGATGATATAAGTTTCTGTTTTTTGCATAAGCTTGTTCATGTCCGTAACAGGGTTACCCATAAGGTATCGAAAGAAATCTCATGTTCGAAGTCCCTGGGCCAAAATGTTGGCTAAGACAGTTGGGCTAACATTCGGGACATCTAACGTTTCATCGGAGAAGCGTTTTATGTATCTTTGCAAGGGTTCGTCCTTCTGCTGCTTAATCGTAAAGAAGTGCCTAGCGGATTTGGGTATCGTCGGTTACAGGTAAGCTGTCGCACGAAGAGGTTGGCCAATCGGTCAAAACTAGCTATAGAGTTTGTAGAAGATGGGTAAACCAAGCTTGAGCCCGTCCTCCGACGGTAACTGGGAACACGCGGCATAGGGCATGATCGGGGGCGGAGGACATGTCCATTCCTACCAAGTATTGGTGGATGTGATCATGTGGATCTCTCCCGTCAGTGTCTCTTGTGTACAAGAGGACATTGATGGGCCGCATCCTGAAGGGATCGAGGCTAGAGCGATCTCGGGGACAAATAGGGAGGTCTTATACGTCGGATCCTCCTTGGGGGCCATAGTTTTCTTGATGTCGCCCATCTCCTTGCGTAGACCGTTAAGTATTCCCTATAGGGTGCAATCTTTGCCCGTAGGGGGGAAGGGCGTTGGGTAATCCAAGGGATATGGCCTTTCCTCCCTCTGACCGGCCCTTGTGGCTTCCTCGTAATTATAATACATTCGTGGTTCCCACAGGGTTCGCGGTTCCAAGAGGCGAGGTTAGGGCTCTATATTGCACGAAATTCCCTTCCTTCCGAAGGGTAATTTCTCCGATAGGGTGACTCGGAGGGTGGGTTACGGGAATTCTCGAATCTTCATGGCGTTCTTCGAGTTGTGGCTTCCACGAGCCTTTCGAAGACAGACTGAGGGACGTTGATAAAATCTTTTTCCTCGGACCGACGTACGGAGGGGGTAGTTTCTGAATTTCTCTGGTGGGTCCAAGGAATATTGCCGTCAAACAAGTCATCCATAATGCACAACGTTTGTTGAACGTGCTCAAAGACATGTTTTATGGCATTCCTACAGACGGCGCCATTTTGTTAACAGGTTTGTTATTTTAACCTAATTAACGAGATTATAAGGGTTGGAACGCCTTGCCCGGAAGTTCAGAAGTGTGCTTATGACGAAAACATCACTCTTTGTATTCACTGAGAATTGTATATCTTGCTTGTGTTGAGTTGAATTGAATATGAATTGAATTAACAATGGGGTACCCCTTATATAGAGGTATCTGGGGACAAGTGTCACTATGCATGAATTTAGTAAAGTACAGGTGTTGTAATGTGCGTGAGTAAATAAGTTATACTTTATCTCGGGGTCCTTTATCTACTAGGACATGACTAGGATGAATTTTTATCCTTTCTGATAGCTTTCAGGGGGCTCTGATAAGGAGATTCTTGGATTCTTTCTCCAATAGGCTATGGCTCTCGGGAGAGCTTCATAGGTGAGGCTGGGTGGTCGTCCGATATCTTTTTGATCCCGATAGGGGTCCAATTTTGTGTTTTAGTCTTCGTGGCCCTCGGGTTTCTCAGCATGGGGATGTTCTCGTATTCAGGGACTTGTGGTCCTTATATTTTTGTAGTGGTCCCTCTTGGAATCTTGATGGATATCGAGTCCTCGCGGACTTATCGTGATCTATTCTTTTTTTATGCCGCAAGGGTATCTTATTTTTAGTCATCGTGAATTTCCAAGGGACGCATAGGTGCCTCTCGCGGGTGTCGCTTTTTACCACTTTGGGTTTACGGCACTCGGTGGGCCCTTCC
Organism: Linaria vulgaris; assembly: GCA_948329865.1. Taxonomy (NCBI): domain Eukaryota; kingdom Viridiplantae; phylum Streptophyta; class Magnoliopsida; order Lamiales; family Plantaginaceae; genus Linaria; species Linaria vulgaris. The sequence continues at coordinate 113,197,159 of OX415249.1, read as the reverse complement.
GACACTATGTGGCATCGGGAGTTAGGTGACGGTAGTATCATCCTTATGTTAATCCCTTTTTTTAGGGTTAACGTTTCGGTTAATCTCTATATTATTATTTTTTAGGGTTAACAATAATATATATGGAAAAAATCAGTTACATATTCAAACATTGGCCCGTATTGCAATTACCTATCTAAACTTACACTTTTATAGTTTACGGTCCGAACATTCAATTTTTTGACACTCGACGGTCTAAACTTTCATTTCGACCTATCTCCGGCCAAAAACATCACTATGCGACTTAGTAACGCATCGCTGACGTCAGCCTCCAGAGGTAAAATCGGTAGTTCACCTATTATTTACTAAAAATTAAAAAAATAAATATAAAAGGGTTGAGCCCGCCCTTTTTGTCATACTACCCGCCAAAATCAGAAACCCTAATTCCTCAAACCAACGCAAATCCCCCAAATCGAACCTCAATTTCTTGATTACACTACGTGATCGGCTGAATCTGACAATAGTGTGGAAAGTTAGAACCCTAACTGACATTATTCTGGAAGGACAAGTTACACCTGATTATGGTAAGAAACTTCACTTTAATAATTTACTTGATTTCTTTGTTTGGAGCTAATTTTAGTTGTGTGGTCCCTCTTTTTGGCTGTATTTGAGGGATTTTTTTTTTTTTTGATAAATAATTTGAGGGATTAGTTAAACCCATGTGCAAAATTTAAACAAAAATTCCTTTGTTGTTCACATTTTATCTGCTAGTGAGTGTATTTGAGGGATTAGTTTAACAATGCAGCCTACCAAACTCGAAAGAAAGTTAGCAAAGAGCGGGTTCCAAAACTTCCGCATGATTTGCCATTGTCTGATGATCAGAGAGCTTCCCATCCCACCAATTAAGGTGTTGTCAAAGTTTGATGTTATATATGGCAACACCTAAATATGTGGGATTCCCCTTCTCTGTTGAACTTCCTTTCATTTATGTTTTGAGGTTGTCGGTTTTTTTGAACAATGTTTTTTAATATATATTTTTCTTAACAATGTTACTATATTTATGCTTTTTATGTGAATGGATTATGTTTGCTATTCGTATGACTACCACTTATAATCTTGGATGATGTTACTATTACAGAATTATGATCTCTTTATCTGTCATTATTTATGTGTTTGGGATGATGCTATGCTCTGTTTTTAGAAGTTGGATTCATGATTGGATTATTAAATTGTATCATGTCGTAATATCCTACTAGATTATCATGTTTAAGGAAGATAAGCCATGCATCAACTTATAAAACGGAAATCATACACTTAAAACATCTCTTTCATTCAAGAATCTTACACCCAACCTTCCAAAGTAACACACTTTATCCTCCAGTCTTAACAAACCTTATTAGCAACCAACCATACTACCTTCAAAATCACTACAACCACTTATTTCAGTCAACAAAAGCCTACCTAAACAAATTATGGGATAACACATAACAAATATAAAAAAAAAAAAAAACGCAACCCACAAGTTCCTGTTTTGACCTCTAAATTGGAAGCATGTTTTTCAAGCTTCTTATTCCTCAATGTTATTCTGCTGCAACTTAGGTTCAAATTTTCTCTTTCGAATTTCCTTAAATTTGGATTCGGCCTTTTCAATTCTCCTCCTCATAATCAGTATCACCACTCTTGCACGCTCACAAAGGGGTTCATTGACCCAAAACCACAACCCACACCATCTGTCTCTCTTGTAACATTGAGTGAATCGATGACCCAAATTATTATCGGTTAAAGAGAGCTTTATAACAGCGAGTTGACCGCACATGTAATCAAATTCCTCCATTACAGTAGTTTCTGACATCGATCGATTAGGGTTGTGGCGTTAATTCGTTGAATTTGTTGTTAATTTTCGGATTGAGCTTTTTAGGGTTCATGGAATAATTCGATTTGGGGTTAATTTTAGATTTAAATTGGGTTTTGAAAGTTCAATATTATGTCGATGTTAGAATAACATTGTGATCCCAATATTAGAGTAAGATCGAAAATAGAATCTTTTCTACAATCCAGTTTTAAAGTTCTTAATTATTGTTTTACCTTTAATCACTAACTAAATTGGTTCCACAGTTGTAATTATCTTTGATTATTGTCCATGAAACAAACTTAACATAGGTTGATCGTTCAGGTTTCCATTATGGGATGTTTTCGTAATTAAGTCAATCGCACAACTTAAAAGGAAAGAAGTAGAGTTCAAGTGCAACTAGGAAACATCCAAGATGAGCCCTGAATTGAAGAATGAGTCTTTCCTTAGTTAGTTTACTAACAAAGGAATTGTTATTCAAGAAGGAGCACGAGACCTTAAAGGATGAGTTCGAATAGGAAACTTGAAGAGTTACCAACCGTGTGCAACACACCTTGAAGATCAAGTCAAGAACCTATATATAGGTGTGAAGTACATCAAGACAACAACGAGACACGAGCTAATAAATCCGAGAGATTAGATCATTAGTTGTTGAGTGTTGTCATGCTTTTGCAAAGTTTGTGGGTTTTTTAATTAATTCTAGGTTTAGAGTTAGGAAGGCAATTCTTGTCTGCTTTGTTGAGTTCGAGCAATTTGAGAGTTATGAGCTACTTCCGCTGCAATTTACATTTTGAAGATCGTTGTTAAAGGAACATTAAGTTATTTACTGTTAGTTTAACATCAAGCTTACAATGTTTCAAGCCTGATACACAATTCCAGGTTTGAATGAGTTAGCCTTTGAAAATAGGTAAACTATCGGTTTTACCCCTGACGTCAACAATGTGTCATTTAGTCGCATAGTGACGTTTTTTAGCCGAGATAGATCGGACTGAAAGTTTGGTTTTCCAACACTACAAAAAAATTGGGTCTTTCCCGACCGCAAAATCGGTCGGGAATAACCCATTTGCGGTCGGAAAAGACCCTTTCCCGACCGCATTGCGGTCGGAAAATCGCGGTCGGTGTTGCTTCGGTCGGGAAAAATTTTCCGACCGCCTTCCGGTCGGCACGGACCATTCCCGACCGCATTTCCCGACCGAATAATGGTCGGGAAATTACCGACCGAGTATTCCGACCGCAAAACGGTCGGAACATTTTCCGACCGCGTAACGGTCGGGAAATGATTGAATATTATTCCCGACCGCAAAGCGTTCGGGATCATATGAATTTTTGTCCCGACCGGCCCGCGGTCGGGACTTTTCCCAATTTCCCGACCGGGTAACGGTCGGGATGTCTTGCGCCAATTCCCGACCAACCGGCGGTCGGTATTAGTCCCGACCGCTGGCCGGTCGGAATTACTTTAAATATTAGTCCCGACCGCTGGCCGGTCGGGACTAATATTCATATTCATCCCGACCGGCCAGCGGTCGGGACTAATATTCAAAGTACTTCCGACCGCTGGCCGGTCGGGACTAATATTCATATTCATCCCGACCGGCCAGCGGTCGGGACTAATATTCAAAGTACTTCCGACCGCTGGCCGGACGGGACTAATATTTAAAGTAATTCCGACCGGTCCGCGGTCGGGAATAATAATCATCAGAACAAAAAAAATAATATTCCGATAATAAATTACCGGAATATTATTTTTTTAATATATTGTAATATTTTAAAAACATTATTTAGTATTTTTGTGTTTTAGATGAGCAATTAAATCTTTGATTCATTGCTCAGTCTCAAACACAAAAAAATTAAATAAGTTTTTGATTATTGAGAATTTGAATAAATAAGTGTAAAATTTTAATTTTGAAGTTGAAAGAAAGAAGGTTTTGAAAAAGTGTTTGAAAATGTAAAAAGTGTTTGAAAAAATTGTGTGGAGATGAAAAAATGAGGAGAATAATGAAGTGTATTTATAGAAAAAGTTGAAATTTTTTGAATTTTCGTCAAATTTGGTTTCCCGCCAAGTTTTTCGATTATTCCCGACCGATTATCGGTCGGGAATGTGTATTTTTTTCAAAAATTTCAAAAAACCGCCAAATTTTCAAAACTTTAGCGACCGCTTGCCGGTCGGGAAAAACATTTAAACTTATTCCCGACCGCATGTCGGTCGGGAATTACTATGAATATTATTCCCGACCGCATTACGGTCGGGAATAACTTTAAATATTATTGTCGACCGCTCCGCGGTCGGGAATAAGTTTAAATATTATTCCCGACCGGTATGCGGTCGGCAATAATTGTCAATGGCGACCGCAATGCGGTCGGGAATGTGGTTGAATATTATTCCCTACCGCATATCGGTCGGGAAAAATAGTAAATTTTACCTTTTTTCAATCTTTTGGAAAATCTTGATGTGTTTGTTAAGTATAACTATAGAATCTCATTAAATTCATGAATTGCACTATTAGTTAGTTAGTTTAATGAACTTTTAATTATTAAATAATTAGTATAGTTTATCGGAGTATAGGTTAAGTTAGTTTGGAGTGTTACATTTAATAATCATACGTAGTATATAGGAGTTCACAATTGGCCATTCAAAATTTGTTACGAACGTTAGTATAGAGAGGCTAATTGTGATATATATATATTAACATGTGTTTAACATAATCGTAAGTAGTTACATTATTAGCTATACTAATCTATTTATAAGTGACAATATGAATAGACGCTTCAAACGATTCATCAACGGGCAACTACATTTATTGTTTTTTTGAGATTTTTAGTAATATATAACTAATACTGTTTTACTTGATCATTAAATGAACGATTTATCTAAAATTGAGAGCGAAATTGTGAAATTAAGAATATGAATATTATTCCCGACCGCGGGTCGGTCGCCAATAAGTCTAAACCCTAAACCCTAAACCCTAATAGTCCCGACCGCGTGGCGGTCGGGAATAACAACGGTAATTATTATTCCCGACCGCGCTGCGGTCGGGAATAACAACGGTTAGTATTATTCCCGACCGCATTGCGGTCGGGAATAATAATTACCGTTGTTTTTCCGACCGCAGCGCGGTCGGGAATAATAATTACCGTTGTTATTCCCGACCGCCACGCGGTCGGGAATAACTGTCAGCCCCCCTATAAATACCCCTCCCTATTCCACTTGAGAAATCATTCCAACATTCATCCCTTGTTAAGGTATACACGATTTCCTCTTGTTATAACTGTTTTAGTTAGTTTTTGTCAATGAAGATCGTTTTTATTAACTTTTTTTTAATGTTTCTTTGTTTTAGATATTGCGGTTAATGCAGCGAGGGGCGTGTGTTTGCAAAGAATACTTGATCTAAGTATTTTCTACGCTACAACAAGTAAGTATTAATTTCCTTGGCCTCGTCGTACTCGAGTTATAAAATTTTTCTATAAATGATAAATATATTGATTGGTGAAATTAATTGTAACAATTTAATTTGTTTTTAATTTTCTTAGATTAGAAATGGATTATCGCCCCGATAGATCTTGGATGTACGATAGGATAGATAGTAACACTGGTTATTTGAATCAACATTACGTGGTTGGGGTTCGTGAATTCATACAATACGCATCACAACAGACAGATTACGTAGATCTAAGAAATCGTATTAGGTGCCCGTGCCAGAGATGCAATAATTTAAAGTTTTTGGATCGAAACGTAGTACGGGATCATCTTCATAAGTGGGGGTTTGTGTATCAATATTGGATATGGGTGTTGCATGGAGAGATGGAGAGCGAGGCAGCTACATCATATGTACATGAATCACCGTCTACTAGTATTCACGTTGATAGTCCGGTTCATGCCGATACTTCGTTTAGAGAATTGGTTGTGGATGCATATGGGGGTCGATTTGTTGAGGGAGAGGTGCGCAACGAAGATCCAAGTCCCGAGGCAAAGGAGTTCTACAAATTGATGCAGATGGGAGACATAAAAATGAACAGTAAGAAGTCGAAGACTGTGCTCAAGTGGTTTGCTGAGTTCTTAACTACCAAGACGATGCACAAAGTAGTTAATGTCGCTTGCGAAAAGTACTTAAGTTTGTCTAAAGATATTATGGACCCAGAGATTGAGGAAATGCTACCGAATACGGTTCCAGCCATGAATAAGATGCTCGCGGGTTTGGGTTTAGGGTACGAAAAGATCGACGTATGTTGGAATTTTTGTTTCTTGTACTACGGCAATAATGCCAACAAGGATCTCACATCGTGTCCGATATGCACAGAAGATAGGTACGAGGCTGGTAGAAAGTCCAGGATCGCAAGGAAGAAATTGTGGTACTTCCCCCTAGGCCCTCGATTACAGAGGTTGTTTTATACTGTAGGCACTTCGAGACATATGACTTGGCATTTGAAGTGTCGAGAGTCAACAGATAGAATGATTCACCCAGCTGCAGGCGAGGCGTGGAGACATTTTGATCGTACGTATCCGGACTTCGCATCAGAGCCTAGAAACGTTCGACTCGGCCTATGTACTGATGGGTTCACACCATTTGGGGCATTTGGGAAGAACTACTCATGTTGGCCCGTGTTTGTTACCCCTTATAACCTTCCGCCAGATTTATGCATGCGACCGGAGTTCATTTTTCTGAGCCTTATTATACCCGGTCCAAAGAGTCCTGGAAAGAACTTGGATCTTTTGCTAAGACCGTTGATTGATGAGTTGAATGATTTGTGGAGTAATGGTTTGTGGACATATGACAGCTCACGAAAGGAAAACTTCCAAATGCGAGCGACCCTAATGTGGACTATTAGCGATTTTCCTGCTTACGGAATGTTGTCCCAGTGGAGCACGCACGGTAAGCTGGCGTGCCCTTATTGCATGGGTGAGACAGATTCTTTTACACTAAAGCATGGAGGAAAAGCCTCGTGGTTCGATTGTCATCGTCGGTTTCTACCAGAGGGTCATAAATGGAGGTACAACAAGAAGGATTTCTACAAGGGTAGGGAGGTCCTTGATGCGCCCATTCCAAGGAAGACAGGAGCGCAGATGAGGGCAATTGTGGATAGGCTACGATCGGTTAGATTTGGGGCAAACTCCACAAAGCCTCCGGGCTTTAACACAACTCATAACTGGTGTCGTCGAAGCATCTTTTGGGAACTACCATATTGGTCCACGAACTTGATTCGCCACAATCTAGATGTGATGCATTGTGAGAAGAACTTTTTTGAGAACATCATCAACACGGTGTTGGACGATGCTAAGTCGAAGGACAACATTAAGTCGAGGCACGATCTTAAGTTGTTGACCAACCGTAAAGAATTGTTCTTGAAACCCAGTGGCAGAGGAAGTGAGTACATAAAGCCAAAGGCAAAATATTGTCTTACGAGGGATCAAAAGAAGATGGTGCTTGATTGGCTGACTGAACTGAAGTTTCCTGATGGATATGCATCGTACTTGGGACGATGTGTGCAAAAACAACAAGGAAAATTGTATGGAATGAAGAGTCGTGATTGTCACGTCTTCATTCAGAGATTGATCCCCATAGCATTTCGCGAATTCTTGGAACCCGAGATTTGGGGGACCTTAGTAGAGATTAGCCTTTTTTTTAAGGCGATTTGCGCGTCAGAGGTGTCGGCCGAAGATATGGAGCGATTGGAGGAATCGTTTATTGTTACCATGTGCAAGATGGAAATGATATTTCCCCCTTCATTTTTCGACTCTATGGAGCATTTAGCCATACACCTTCCGTATGAGGCTAGAGTTGGTGGTCCAGTTCATTATAGATGGATGTATCCATTCGAGAGGTGCGATCTTATATTTATAATAACAATTAGCTTTTAAAAATATCTATTCTTTGCCTAATCTTTGATTTATATGAACTAGGCGGATGTTCGACATGAAGGGTTCAGTAAAGAACAAGGCGAGGGTGGAGGGATCCATAGCCAATCAATACCTACTTGCTGAGCTCTCCAATATGTGTTCTCAATATGCGTACTATGTGCCCTATCCAAAAAAGACGACAGGGCGACCAGGACAGAGAGGATGGTTGGCCGTATCCACTATTCCTGCTAGACACATAATCGATATGTCATCAGTTGCAGGATCAAAAGATGTCGACCCAGGGATGCCAAACCAAGTGCTACAAGAGAATGCGTCTGAAGGGTTTAACTTATGCGTGGACCTTTCCTCATTCAATATGAATATCCAATTGGCCAACGAGGGATTTGATGTGGTTGTCGAGGAGGCAGCAACAGAGGGCAACGAGGTAGAGGAGGTCTACGAGGAAGACGAGGGCAATGAGGAAGAGGAAGACGAGGGCAATGAGGAAGAGGAAGAGGAAGAGATAATGAGTGACTCAGAATCTGAGGATAGTATGTATGACTAGCATCGAGACTGGTTTAGTAGGTCGAATTTTATTTTATAAAAAAATTTGATTCACGTTGTTTAATTTCATATTATAGGCATGATTACCAATAAACAAACAACTAACACAATGTTCAATACTTAGATTAAACGAACAAATAATACACAACATAATGACAGAATAAATACAAAACTAGTTTAACAAATTACATAAATACAAACAACTAACACAATATTCAATACTAAAATATCCCTAAAATAAATTAAACTACTACTACTCATAGTCCTCGTCATGAAATCCAAATGTATCAGGAGCTGTGGCGGGTACAGCACCATCATCACCATCACCGGCAAGATCGGCTGCATCACCACCGAGAGTGTCATCCTCGGGGTCCTCATCGGGGACATCCTCGTACTCATCATCATACAGCGTGCAATCTGGAGCACCATATGCAAAAGGATCAAGAGTAGGTGGCGAGGAACGCTGGTCGGCTCGACGAGCATCACGCATGAGTCCCCCTGTAGGCATGGGTCGAGATGGAGGAGTACCTGTAGTCTGGGTGATGTGCTGGGTCAAGAAATCTACCTGAGTAGCAAGCTCGTCAATCCTCGCATCAGTAACAGTCCTAATACGATGGTTCTCCCTCTCCAACACCCTCGCATAATCATGTGTCTTGTCTCGAGGCCTCTTCGTCGAGAAACCAAACCCATCGTGACGTGCATCCGAAGGGAGACCCGCAGCCTTCCCCTTCTTCAAGCCTCCTATCGCCTGCCTCCACAGCTCCTGATCTAGTGGTGGCCACGTAGAACGATTCTCCTCGTACCTCTCGGTCATAAGGCGCATGTACTCCTCCTGTTAATTTTGTCATAATTGTTAGTACGTAATTAAGGAAGACATATATTAATACAGTAATCAAAGAATGCTATATAAGTTAAATACTTACGTAGATAGCCCTATACTTGGGGTGAACCCAAACACGACGACGTGGAGCTCCCTCTGGCAGACCACTCGGCACATGTGTGTGCTGATAACGATATGCCTCATCGTGCCGAGGTGGAGGGGCCCCTGGAGGTCTAGAAGCAGCCTGCATATTGATATACATTTGTTATTATAGATATTTAAATTTAATCCATTTATATTATTTTTATAGAAACTCAATTTAATAAGACATACCATCCTACGTCGAATAGCTGTGTAGCTCTGGGACCCACTAGCATGAGTAGCTCGTGCAGGACGATCAGGGTCTGGTGCCTCTCCAGATCGCCTGTTCTTCTGGCCTGCCACGGATTTCTTTGCATGGCCCTCCGACTCCCAATGCGTCACCCACATTTTTTCTAACTTGTCGCTCATCCAACTGTTCTTCGGACGCGACGCCCACATCGGATCATCGAGCCTGTCGTAATAGTTCTTCTTTGCATTGTGCACGATTTCCTTGTAGCACTTCTTAACCTTCCCATCGTATGCGGAATGTGCACGAAGCATGTCATCCGGAGGAATGTAGTATATGCTCTACAATTAAATAAGGTTTTTAATTAAGGCTTCGTTAAAAAAATCTTACTATATATATTTAGTAAACTTTCTAAATCTCACCTTAAACTTAGCCCACATCTGTCCCTGGACTATCGGATCGACCTCGGTGTATGAAGGAACACACGTCTTCATAAACTCCCTAATGATCGAGGTAATCGCCGTCGATATCTTTCTCCCATCCATAAATACGCCGTGCTCATCCAGCTCGATCCTACGACGGGCACTACGGTCAGCCGGAACCTGCGGCCCTCTCGATACACCTCGGCCGGGTCTCTGCTGCGTCGCTGAAGATGGTCCTGCACCGGCAACGTCTGCAGGGGAAGAAGTACTAGGACCAGCCGGTGTAGACTCTGTAGAACGTGGCGTAGGTGCCGTAGGTCTCGATGATGACGGTGGCCTCGATGAAGACGATGGCCTAGATGATGACGATGGTGTCGATGCTACATGATCATCATCAAGTCGAAATGGTACTACTAGATCTGGTGGAGTACCGCCGCTCGATCCGATACGCCTATGTGGATGTGAAGAAGTAGGGGACTCGCCAAGATCGAGATCAGGTGCAACGACAGGAGTGGGTGGTGCACCGCCAGAATGAATGATCCGTAGACGAGGACCTAACCTCGGTGGACCAGTCGTAGGTGGAGTACTCGATGGAGTGCTCGATGGACCACTACGCCCTCTCTTCGAGGGCTGGCCACGATCGCTATCATGGGACGACATGTCGTCGAGGAGGAGTGCTACGAACTAAGTAAAAGCATCTAAGTTAAAATTTTTCTAATTGTAGAGATGACCTAAGTTTAATCAATACTAAGTTATTCCTAAAGGTATAAATATTTCACAAAGCCCAATAATTTCTAAAGGAATTTACAAATTAAATCCTAACAATTTCTACAATATCTAATAATTCATATTAAAACATTAAATATAACATTAATAATTAATATCAAAACATTAAATCTAACATAAATAACTCCATAATTAACGTCCAAATAAATAAATTAACACATATAAAAATCATATATAGTTTTCCTAAAGTCATAAATAATTCCTAAACTGTAACATTCGTAAAGCCTAACAATTCCTAAAGGTATAAATAATTACTAAAATCATAAAATTATAACATTCCCTAAAGGCATAAATAATTACTAAAATCATACAACTATAACATTTCCTAAAATCTAACAATTCCTAAAAGCATAAAAGTCTAACATTTCCCAAAGCCTAACAATTCCAAAAGACATTTCCTAATTAAAACTATACTATTTCCTAAAGCCTAACGATTCCTAAAGGCATAAAAATCAAATATTTTCCAAAGCCTAACAATTCCTAAAGGCATAAAAATCTAATATTTTTCCAAAGCCTAACAATTCCTAAAAGCATTTCTTAATTAAATCCTAACAATTTCTACAATATCTAACAATTAAACATAAAAAATATATATTAAAACATTAAATATAACCTAAAAAACAAGAAAAAGCGAAAAAAATTACCGATTTTGCAGTGCCGACGGAACTGCGGTCGCCAAAGGGCTCCTGGCGGTCGGGAAAAGGAGGAGGGAGAGAGAAATTGAGGGTGTGAGAATGAAGAGATGGAGGGAGGTATTTATAGAAATACCTCCCTCTTTCCCGACCGCCGTGCGGTCGGGAATAAGGGTATTCCCGACCGCATTGCGGTCGGGAGATCTCGGCCCAGCTGCGCGGCCCAGCTGGGCCGAGATTAGGGCGACACTGGGCGGGAATATTTCCCGCCCAGGGTTGTCCCGACCGCAACGCGGTCGGGATTAATATTCCCGACCGCAATGCGGTCGGAAATGTTTTTTTAGAACGTGCCGACCGCAATGCGGTTGGGAAAAGGTTTTCCGACCGCATTGCAGTCGGGAATGCTCCCGACCGCATGCCGGTCGGAATTTTCCGGTCGGGAAAGGGCGAAAAATCTTGTAGTGCAAGGATAGCGGTAGCTGGGGCAAAGCCCGCTTTTTTGGAACGTAAATTGTAAAAAGTGTAAGTTTGGATAGGTAATTGCAATACGAGCCAAAAGTTTAGATAGGTAACTGTTTTTTTTTTTCCAAATATATGTCTTCAAACTTCTTTTCTGCGGAATCTAAAACTGCAAAAAAAAAAGAAATTACTGAGAGAAATCGATATTCAAATTTCTGGTAAAGGGATTTGAAACTTTGATCTATGTGGGCAAAGTAAAGAGTGAAGTTGCCATTTAATTTTCACCTTTAGTTCTAGCCTTCTAGGTTTATATCGATCTCCAATTAGGTGCTACTCAATTCAATTTCAAAGTTACTTTTTGATCTGTAATCTTTCATTTACAATCTTTTGTTACAATCAAACCATGCAGAAATGTTGTAAAACAGAAACTGTTGAGAGATAAACAACTATTAAAAGTAGCAATGCTAATGTTTTCGAGAAGAATTAAGATAACGTCAAGCGTATGAAAAGAATAACCATCTTAAATTTTCCTCATGAAACTATTTTTTCTTTGCCTCAATTTTCTTCGGATTAAAATGTCGCCCAAGTCAACGAAGTTTGAAATTTGGCCGCGAAGTTAGAACTAAGTAGTTGGGAATCGAAGTGAACAAAGTCCATGATGTCTTACAACTTACAAGAGTGAATTTAGTCAAATATATTTATACAAAAAATGCGGGATTTTCTTTTTTAAAATAAATGCGGGAATATGTTAAGAAGTATTAAACGTTTAGACAAAGACGAAGAGAAAAAAATGCCTGGATGAAGCTGACAGGCTCAACAGTAAATTATTCCGTGGTCTGAATATTATAAAAAAATTAGAACGTAAGGACTAGACAATAATTATAATGGATTATTGCATTTACATTCTTAAGATTTGGTCTAATTTCAACAAAATTTCTTATACTGATTAATTATTGTTCATGGAAATCGAAAGTTATGAGACCTAGGTTCCAGAAGCATGAATCATTACATATCTTTAAAGCTTCAAGGGTGTTGTAATATTCTCTTTTGATAACTACAGCAGCAATAAGCAACTCCAATGTCTTACGTAAAAGGTATTTTGTTGAAACTACAGCAGCAATAAGCAACCGCGATGTTTTACATAAAGGTAATTTCTATCATGAGGTGCTTCAGAAAATAAAAATCCACAAGATAGCTCAGGTTCTTGGATTCTCTTTTATGAGGCGATTTTGGCAGAAACAACCATCCAACCGGCTGAAAAATTGTTCACGCAGATAAATGCTGCCGGTTTAACTGCTATTTAGAATTAATACATCAATCTTGATGCCAAAATGCAGAACCCTCCACATCCAGGAACTAAAAATTTATTTCAGCAAGTCCCAACTTCTTTGCATATGGGCAGGCAAAGGAGCTTCTACTGTAAAGCTTTGAGTTAGTGCAGTATCCAGGTCTGGAATTATGTTGCCATTTCGCAAGATCTGAGAGATATCGGGCAACACCATCTTCTTGCAATGAAGATGAAGACGAAACTGTTTGTCCGACACATTTCCACTCTCAGACTCGGAGCCAAAAGTATCGTGTTTTGGTTTGGCTATTTTTCTATCGAGTTTCATATTTGAAACGGAATCCAGGAGATGTCCTAGTTTCTTGTGGGCTTGCCAACCATACTTGTAGTCGCCAACTATTGGGGTCCCCAACACTTCAGCACAGTGCACTCGGAGCTATTCCATGATGATGATATCAAGGGAAAGAATTAGTGTCAATATAACTAACTAATGTAAGTTTCAACATTTAGATTTGCACTGATCACAACCTGATGCTTCCTTCCGGTAAGTGGTGACAGCTCTAACCATGTGTAGCCTATAAAAATGCACCACTCAACTGTAAACTTGATACATAGAACTATTGCAAAGGAAATAATAGTTGTACTACCTACAAAGATATTTCTGCATAAACAAAATGAAAAATATTATAAAATTGGTTGCTTTTTGTTTCCCTGAAAACCGTTCGCCACTAAAATACTGAATGACAAAATCGGGAAAAATGGAAATGAGCAAGAGAAAATAGAAGTAGTGCATGTATACAGCCTAATAAATTTCCAGCTTAATACTAGAAAATTAGTTCAGCATCTCAGATAATGAAATGAAAAACATGCAAAGTAGGGAAAGTAACTTGAGTAAGATTCTAGAACATGCATATGAGCAGGAATATTACAAACATCAACAATCCTACCAAAACAATTGAAGATGCACCAATAGAACAAATGAGAGCGATTGGAACAGAGATGAACATGTTTCTAAAGAAACAAGGATTAGAAAAATACCCGAGGGTGAAGATTCTATCACCCGATATTCTGTCACGGCATGTTGGGCAGAAGTGCAGTTGCAATTGTCAACCACAGTTATTCTCTCAGATTTTCCATTGTCAACCACCACCTAGGCATTGTGAGAAGCAGAAAAAACGTAGGTATATTGGTATAAGCGGGAATCAAGCTAACAGTAAATTAAAAGTTCATATCAGCTGAAACATCAAATGGTCCCGTCAACAAGAAAGCAATAAAATGTGACAACATATTTCCCAACTTCTCTTCATAGATCTGATAGGGGAGGGGGTATGGGTATACATAAATAGCAGAATATATTATAACTTGATTTCTGAAAGAGAGAAGGATTATGGATTTTCTTTTTTTACTTTTTTTTGGGGGGGGGGGGGGGGGGGTGTCTATAAGCTAGATTAAAAGTTTCTGTAACCACTCCTTTAGTGTAGCTTTGCATAGTGAGACATCACAAATACAATTAGACTAGGTAAAATCAGTGGCCAACAGAGAATTTGGGTATCCAATTGTTCAACCAGAAAGCATTCTTCCTAGTAAGAAGGAATTATATCAAAAAAGAGAGTATACACACCTTCACCAATGGCACTGAGATTACTCCTTTTGGACGTCTAGGAGATCCAATGACTAGGGCCCAATAACTCTTCTCCAAGCTTCTTTTACTGCCCGGTATCTTTCAGACAATAAATGAAGAATCACATAAGGAGCTTATCGTAATAAGTTCTATCGCAGGAATAACATAACAAATCAAAAAACATAACTAACAACCTAGACGAGGTAAGATTAAATTACGCACGTCATTTGATGCTGTAGAAGTTTTTTCACGAAACACAGAATGCAGAATGGTAGCACTCAACTGTGTCCTTCCCATCACTAATATGCCACTGCTGTCTCTATCAAGTCTGTGCACCTGCAACAACAAACTTGCCCACAACAATATGGAGACGAGGGTTAACTACAAGACCCAAAAAAGTATACTTAAAGAGAACCTGTTAAGTTTCTTTCTTCCAGTAAACTGTGCGACACAAGTAATACAAAATAAGTCTTTAGTTAAATTTATATCCACGATAGAGGAACTTCGCCATTACAACCGAAAAAACTAAAACTTGATCTAACTATGAATAAAAACGATATAAGCCCAATAGAAATCTCTATCTATTTACAAAAGTTAGAAATTTAAAAAGTTATGGAGCTTCTTACCCTTACATCAAAGTTTTTGCACAGGAGGCAAGGAAAGCAACTACTGGAGAAGGTTTTTACTATGAAAATCATTTTTGTGTATTTTCTTATCGTATAAATGAACCCAAACTCATGGTTCACATTAGTAAGACCTCTTGGAGCCCAAAATATGGAAGTACTACCAGAGAGCTAGCTGAGAAGGTGTTAATAAATACTTTCGGATGAACTTTTGCAAACTAAACACTGCGTAGAAAGTACACTTATGTGACAGGTGAATAGACAAGTAGGGGCTTTCATCAAAGTCACAAGACCACAGACTACAGCACAAAGATAACTCTTGGAACTTACCAGGCGAGGGGAATCGGTCTGATCATATTTCAAATACTTGGCAGCCAGATCGTCTAAACTTCTCTTTATCCCAAGGCCACCCTGGATAGGAAATTGAAATAATGTGAATGACAAAAAAGTTTATAGCAAAACATTGATAGAATAATGTAATAGAGACCAAAAGTTAAATGTATTAAACATTCACAGCATACCTGAACAGGCATTCCAGGTGGTTTATTGATGACAATCATAGCCGAATCCTACATACCATCCACACATTAGGCTATCCATTATGGCATAATATACATTACAGAAACTATTGACCTAGGTACAAAAGACCCCCACAGTGATTTCTGCACCTAATTACCTTATACAATTCAAGGCCACGGACAAGTTCCAACTCTTCTTCATTGCAAATGCCGTGATTCTGTGCTACAATAGGAACACACTCTCTATCAACAGATTTCGGAAGTAATATTCTATCACCAACGTCCATCAGAGCTTTAGCTCCGACCTTCATCAGATATAGCCAGGAGCAACGGACAATTAGAATCAAACTAATAGAACGACATAAATTGATATATGAACTGAATCTATATCTATACCCTTCTCGCCCGGTGTTCCTCAGTTTCAATCCCGGAAGATTCTCTTCGAACCTGCAGCAAAGCACAATAAGAACTTTCCGACATGCAAGCAGGCACAATAACAGCTAACGAATAAGCAACATCGCCAACAAACTGAACAAATGCTAGGTGCTAGCTGCATTAGAGCAAGGAACAAGCCCGAATCGTTGTAGTGTTACGATTATAAGCTTACCGAGCTTTTAATCCCCAAAATTTACACTAATTTGAAGCTTAATTTACTTCGTGCACAGGAATTTGGTAGAGAAATGGACCTGTCTTAATCGAAAGAGTTTCTGCACGAGGCTCATCGGAAGATCCGGACAGCATTTGAGGATCCATTTGAGCGCCGTCATGGAGGAGGTTGATGCTCCCGGTTCTTCAACGGTGCCGGAAGACCTGCGGTAGATACTTTTCCCGATCGTACGGCCGTCAGCCACCGGAGTAAAAGGAGGTAAAATTAACCATTTGTTAGTCTGCTTATTTTCCTTCTTGTGGTCCTTCACATCGAGAGCGGATGTGCAAAAGTACTGCTGCCGGAGAAATGTGGCGGCTGGTTCTAGTTGGGTGCCGGACGGCCGGAGACGGCGGAGTATTTCCCGGAGGAGAAACCGGTCCGCCATGATAGGGTTTTAGAGTTTGGGTTTAGGATTTCCTGTACATTTCTTGCACGATTTATTAATTTATTTTAAACCTTGATAAAGTAAAATATAATATCATTATTTAAAGGTATAAACATTTTGATTTAGTTCGAAACTTAAGAAATTTTGTCATAGAATTTTTCTCAACAATATTCATGTCAAAATCCTTCCTAAATTTGTTTCAATATGAAAATTGAAAGCATCACAATAATCATAACATTACATATACTACCACACGTGCAAAAAGTCCATGGCCTCGCGGTTATTCGCCAGTCTTTTCTAAAATTTATTAGTACATTGTTTTTATTTTATTTCGGTAAATTTCTGAACATTGCTCGAAAAGAGTTATTAGTGTTGTGCTCCATTTTTTCAAGTCTGGGAAACTCTATTGTTCTTTTAACCATACTTCCATTTTCTTAATCCCAGAATCGAGTGAACCTACTAAAATAGACCAATTCAGACCGAGAAGCTTGTGCAACAACACCATCTATAAAATTGTCTCACAAATCCTTGCTAATCGTCTGAAGTCGTTGCTCGATCAAATCATGTCTCTCCTCCAAACAGCCTTTGTTCCAGGTAGGAATATTCCTGATAACACCATTGTTACACAAGAGTTGATGCACTACTTAAATTACCGAAGAGTTGCGACTTCTTTATGCTATAAAAAACAAATTAGCAAAAGCTTTTGATAGGGTAGAAAGGAAGAAAATCATCATATTACATTTACAACTGCATCTATGTCACTGCCATTTTCTACACTCATCAATGGATTGTCATTTGGTTTTTTCTCTCCGACTAGAGGCATTAGATAGGGAGACCCATTGTCTCTCTTTTTACACATTTTTACCCATTGTTCGTATTTTGAGGAGCGAGTCCTCCTCAATGACATCGTCAAATTCTGACTCTTATTGCTTGGAGAGAGTTCGTATGCCAAAAATTTGACTCACTAATCCATACATTTCTCATTCAATGATGCCTTGTGTAGCAACATGTCTCATTTTGTGGAGAGCTTGTCGAAGGGATCCTCGGTGTTAACGAGGCGGTGATTTTTACATACTCGAAGAATGAGCCACGTGTTAGTATCTGATTTAAGATCGTACACGTTATGGCTATAGTTACAACAAACGTAGAAAATATTTGTATATTTTGTTTCAACAAACTAAAAAAATGAAACCATTTGATACTTTTTGAAAGAAAAAAAAAATCGTATAGGATCTTTGATGCATGCTATAATGTAGAATATATAATAAGTTGTTGTTTCAGATTTTCATTACAATAGTTACCCACATTTTAGAAACTACAATGGATTACTGGTTGACCACTTTTCCAAAATACATTCTTTTACCAATTTGGACAATCTCTTCCACAAAAGCTTGCATGTTCCGATCAGACGAGCCACCCTCTGCAACGGCTTCCTCTGCAGCCTTCTTCCACTTCAACGCATTTTTCTTCATCTCCACAGCATCCGCAACCCCAGTTGTTGCCGCCCTCAAACACCTCTCCACTTCCTCACGCGACACAATCTTTTCCTCGGCTTCACCACGACACATCCTGATACCAACCTTAAAAATATCAACCAAAAACTTTGCATTAGTCACTTGATCACCCCACTGAGGGAACGCCAACACCGGGACACCACTCGTCAAAGCCTCCACCATGGAATTCCACCCGCAATGCGTGAGGAAACAAATAATGGAGGGGTGGGCCAACACCTCCTCTTGTGGACTCCACTCCACTATCTTCCCTTTTGTTGGAAAACATATATGAAAATAATAAATGTAATCATTTTACAATGTTAAGAAGATAACTCAATACGGTAGTCGAGTCAAATGATGGATGAAATAATTTTCAAACATTAAAGATCGTGTACCATCAATTATATATGTGTCAATGTCACGTCAGATATAACAAAAGAATTACCATCTACGTCTACGAGCAAGGCATTTAAGACGATTATATATGTATAAATATTTATATATATAACAAATGTTGATTTTCTCTATGGAATTTAAAATTAGATGAGACGATCAATTTAATACCTTTGTCACCAACTTTCTCGAGAAATCCTTCGGGAAGAACATGGCCGCCCTGCGACTTAAATTCCAAGGGCACCGCCCGCAAGACCCATAAGAAGGAAACCTCGGCCCCCAAAAGACCATAAGCAAACTCCTCCACTTGCTTCTGCTTCACATGCACAATACTCCCAAAGGAAATATACACCACCGTTCCAGCAGGTTTAGAATCCAACCAATCTATACAGTTTTCCGCAGCCAATACATCTCCACGAATCACATTTTTTGAAGTAGTCTCATCACTAGTAGTACTACCATTGAGGTCTTTGAACATAGGGCCTATAGTTTTTATTGGAAGAGATATTTTCTTGGACATGTAGTCAACAATTTCAGGCTCGAGTTCATAAAAAGTCTCCATTAATATGCAAAATGGCTTGGACAAGTTCTTGAACTGGCCTAAAATTGCTGCCCCCAAGAAAGAGTATGGCGTTCCAGGACTCAAAAAGCTCGGAAACTCATCGTGCTTCAACAAAGGCATGCAAGGCAATTGAACATCACTTAGGGGTTCGTTTACGGTGGGGAAAGGCACGAGGTTGTGGAAATAATGGTAGTACGCCGAGAAACAAGCACAAGACTGCACCCAAAGCATGGCACTTGGGATTCCTAGCTCCTCAGCCACGTCAGACACCCAAGGAATGAATGGGTTATTGATCAAGCACGAAACGGGTCGACCTTTTTGCTCTTGTTTTTGTATCATTTGTGGGAGCTTTTCTCGGCCCACGAGCTCAAGTTGGGTCAAGTATAATGAAAAATCGGTGGCCCCTCGGGAGTCATGATCCCATCCGTCATCGAAGAATTCGAAGCGGATGGATCCTTTGCCGAGGGGAGTGGGTTCATCATTGGTGATGTTGTTGGCTTTACGAATCCTTTCGCCTATGTAAGTTGCGGTCGAGATAGTGACGAAAAGGCCACAAAAGGCGAGGCGTTTGCCTAATCGGAGCAGAGGTGTTACGTGGCCCTGACCCGGAAATGATACCATGAACACGTGAATGTTGTTTAGTGATTCGTCACAATTATTAGCGGCCATTATTTTTCCCTTCTTCCTTGTTTTTAACTGCGTTTGCTTAACAATTGCTTCAAGAGAAAATTGGTGTGTAGGTGTGGTGCATCATTAGCATGCATGAATTCATATATATATATATATATATATATATATATAGAGAGAGAGAGAGAGAGAGAGAGAGACAGAGAGAGAGAGAGAGAGAGAGAATTACACACTACATGTGCGCATCAATAATTAGAGATGGACAATTCGTACGTACTTGTGAAGTTGAGCCTGCAAGCTCAAGACTTAAATGATTTTTACTATTGTTTACTTCTCTACTTGACTTTGTTGAAGCAACATGGCTACATGCATGTTCTTTTTTTTTTCGTGCAAGTACCTTTCTTTTTTGGCAGTACTGTGAAGTCTGATCCACAAAACTAACTAGTAACTTAATCCCCATTCGATTTCTCAAATTTTCGTCATATAGCTTAGCCTTGATGAATTGGAAAGTTTCTTGTTAGATAATTATGTCATGTATTTATTATAATAATTTTTTGAATTACGTGACCAAATTACCACAATGTATTCTATATCTAAGAAAATGTACGTAACCATTAATTCTTAATTCGTGCCCATTTTTCTTTTCTTTCGATTATTTGATTTATACAAATCTTTCCATCCCATTAAGGACGAAATATTAAAAATGCCGCTAATTTTTTTAAAAAGTTAAAATGCCCATTTTTTCGTGTCTTGCCAAAATAGAGTATGTTTAAAAAATCTTTTAAAAATGCCCTCGGCCCTTATTCGGGCCAAAATTGCCTACGTGGCACGGTGGCAGTACAGAATTGCACTTTGCACCCCAAATAAATTGCACTATGCACTCTAAAATATTTTGGGGTGAAAAATATAATTTATCTTGGGGTAAAATTAAAAGTACAATTGTGTACCGCCACGTAGGCAATTTTTGGCCCGAATAAGGGCCGAGGATATTTTTAGTAGATTTTTTAAAAGATATAAAGTATAAAAACAAGGCCCGAAAAAAACTAGCATATTAACTTTTTTAAAAAAAATAAGGGGCAAATTTAATCATTCGTCCTCCCATTAATTACAAACCTATAATTCGGTCATTTAACCATTAACCTGTAAGTCGGTCATTTAACCAATAATCTTAGCTATCTTCCAACAGATCTGGGAGGTTGAAATTTGTGACATTTCCTCTTCGGTTGCACCAAACAGATATGTGCCGAAAGACTAGCCCAACTTAAATCCAAAAGCATGAAAGTTCCACTAGTAGATTTACGACTATTAATGGGTTAGATACTACATAAATATTGGATGGTAGTAAGTACTAAGTAGTGACACCCCATCACATGTCCTTAGTTACATTAATTTTTTCGCTAATTTTAAAAGATGAAATGCTCCAAAGGATATGTAACATCACCAAATGGGCATGTTTATGTAATATCATTCCACTTTATTTTTTTTCTAAAAGATGTTTGCGGGGGTGTTGAAATATACACTGCAGCTCATAGTCACCTTTCCATTATTTAATTTATATACTACATATACGTATTAAATAATTTTAATACGTATTAAATAATTTGAATAAAAAAACTTTAAAATATATTAAAATATCATTTCCAACGGATTTTGGAAATAATATTCATTAAAAAACAAAAAAATGGCAAATTTTTTGTTACTTCTGGAAAAAGAATTATTAAATATTCTCTCAATTTCGTCCGAGTTTTCAGAAAATGCTATAAAAATAGTTTTTGTTGCATATATAGTTAATAAAATAAAAATATAGAATTATTCATTACGAAAAACATAAATATTGATTTGGCGATAGATCGTATTATATATATATATATATATATATATATATATGTGTGAGTCGGTTACAAGTGGGTGGCCTAATAATACAACGAATCTAACTCAAATTAGGCCTACACTATGTATCTCGCGTAGACTTGGTCCGGAACACCTCGAACTAACGCCTCAATGCTTGGATGACAGTGGTACATCGGTGACTAGACGTATATCGGTGATTGTCTTCGACATGATATCGAGGACGCCCCTCGATGTGATATCGGTAGTGTGGTTGTAGGACGTATCGGTAAAGCACCAGGTTATCCCGATATCGAGTACGATATCGAGAGTGAGATCGGGGATTTGTTTCGATGTGATGCGTGGTAGCTGAGGGATAATAATTGTTTGCTTTGGGATCCGGGTACCGCGTATTTATAGACATCGGGATCCAGGGACCACAGTAACATATCGATGATTATTACCGATATGATATCGAAAGTGGTCCCCGATATGGTCAAATATGGGCCTGGTTTGGCCAGACCCAACACGCGGAAAATGTCCATATCATGTAGTCCCCCAATTTGGGGATTCTTATCTTAGAGATAAAAATTCGCAAATTTAATTTTAAGTTTCTGGGTTACCAGTGCCCTTCGTCCCGCCAGTTCAAATGACGAAGATCAAATTTGCGGGGAATGCACTTTGTGATGAACTTCGATGGGTTCCCTAATGCAGTGGACGCATAGTTTGAGGTCCTCGTTTGAATTCTACGTTTCTTGGGATTTGAGTTTCTTGTAAATATGAGAATTGCACTTTGAGAATTGTGAGGGGGCCGTCGGTGTAACTGTTATATCTTCGAGGCGTTTTGCGTAATAGGATAGGATATCAGGTCTCATCGTCGATATTATGTCGAAACGCATATTCGATATGATGTCGAAAGTATCCTTCGATGTGGTTAAAGCTTCCCTCTATAAGTAGGGCTTGTAGAAGACCTTGAAGGTCATAGTTTTCTGTATCTTCTCTGTCGTTAGCGTAACCACATCGGTATGTATATCGGTAATCATATTCGATATATTCCCCGACGTGTATTTCGATCTCGCCGTTGTACTGGATTTATTTATTATTATTTTCTCATGTTGATACTCTGATTATTCTGCAGGTGCATTATATCTTTCTGAGATATTCCGTCAGAATGGGTTTCAGACAATTGATGTGTAAACTTCAAGCCGACCGTGATGCTCAGAAAGTTGCTGAGACGACAGCAGTCGCGGTGGCGGCTGAAACAGGGTCTGCGTCTAGCTTTGACCTGAATAATGTTGCCACTGAGGTTCTAGCAGAGGCATCGGGAGTTGAACAACCTCCCCCTAGCACTGTAATTCCTGACAGTATTAGTGAAGAATGTTTCGAAAATGTTCCTGCAACGGTTGGGTTCTTTAGCCAGGACATTCTTGATGTTGTGGGAGGCCTGGACGGTGCGGCCAATCTCTTGGAGGTGTTGACCTCGAAATAGAAAGGTGTGGTTCATTCGCCTGAAGGAACTGTGTTGACGGAGAAACCAGTTGCTAGCTCTCCTTCTGGTGAGTACGTAGCTCCACGTTCTGAGTCGATGGCCTACATTCCTTTGACCGAGAACGTTGGAGGTTCGGAATCGAATACCCATGTCAACTTGGGTGCTTCAGTGGATGCGCCTTTTACCATGGGGTCGAGTTCTTCAAGCCCGAACCCTATTAGCGGCAAGGGAAAGGCGACTGCTTCAGGTACGACTGACAAAGGTAAAGGGCCACTGCAGGAGCCCTCGATGTTGGGGGGCTTTGCCCCTGTCTTTCTTGGGATTCCGATTACGAAGCCTGCCGTTGACCTGGCTAGGATATCAGATAATAAAAGGTCTCGTGAGGGGACTGTCCACAATGTCCACTCGTCTTCGAGTTTGGGCCCCAAGAAGGCGGGTGCAGTCAAATCCTCCAAGCGAGTAGAATTCCCTGAAGCAGATGTTGTACGGGGAATGATGCGGGCTTTTCCTCCTCCCGCAAATGTGCGGGTGCTCACCGAATTCGAGTGGGCGCAGAATATACGCCGCATCACTCACCTGTTTCAGAGTGTACGTATCTTAACACGACTTCGATTGACTTTATTTTGACTGTTTAACATCATGTTATGTATTGTATTGTGCAGACGGCAAATCTGGCGGTCTCGTGTCTGAAGACAATTCGCGAGTCCAAGGGTGACCCTGATGTTGTCGATGCCGATCTCGAGGCTGATATCTTGAGAATGGGGCAGTTCAACCCCATGATGGTAGAGAAGTTGGAGGCTGAAAAAAAAAGATGCGCTGAAGACATGTCGTAAGCTCCGGGAGGAGTATGATTTGCTGAAGGGCAACTTCAAAACCTTAGTGACTGAGATTGACCACGGAAAATCACGTGAACTTGCGGCTAACAAGGAGCTGGAGAGATTGAAGGCTGAGGTGTTGGCGGTGAGGCTGATATCTTGAGAATGGGGGAGTTCAACTCCATGATGGTAGAGAAGTTGGAGGCTGAAAAAAAAAAAGATGCGCTGAAGACATGTCGTAAGATCCGGGAGGAGTATGATTTGCTGAAGGGCAACTTCAAAACCTTAGTGACTGAGATTGACCACGGAAAAGCGCGTGAACTTGCGGCTAACAAGGAGCTGGAGAGACTGAAGGCTGAGGTGTTGGCGGTGAAGCCTGCTAACGAACGTCTCTCGTTGGAGCTCTCCACTACCAAATTAGCTCTCTTGGACTTGGTATATATCTTGTTTATGATATCTGCTTATGTTTTTTCCTCTTGTATTTAATATAGTTCAATTTGTAGGAACGTCGTCCTGATCTCCTCCGGGTTGGAGCAGAGAAGTTTATGGAAAGCTCGAGCTTCCGAGACTTAGTTTTGAAGGTTCGGGAGGCAGCATTTCATGCTTGCGTAGGGCAAGTATTGAAAAATGACGGTTTCAAGGACTCCCTCGAATTGAGTGGGTTGAACCCAAGGCACGATCATAACGACCTGCCGATTGGTGGACTAGACGAGGTGGAGGAGGGTGCGGCCGACCCTGACGTGTTTTCCGAGGTCGTTGAGAAGAAGACTGAAGGGTCCTTGTGGGAGTAGCTGTTTGTTGCCTTTATTGTAACTTGAATTTATCCCTTTCCGGACTATCTCCCATTCGTGGTTCTGTAACTGAATATTTATTTCTCTGTTATCTTCATAATCTGTGACTCTTCGTGGCCTTGTTGTCTGATAGATTGTTGATTTTTTATTGTCATGATGATAGAGTATGCAGTATTTCGATATCTGACCCTGCATTCATTTCGTTATCGTATTTGATGAGATTTCTTTAATCTGCTTGTTGTCAACAAGGAATGATTAGAATTTCCTCGGTGTTGGTAGAAGTTTGGGTAATCTGCCACTGCTCATGTGTTTAGGATCGACCCCGTTATCACATGGGATATTTTTCTTGTGGGTAGGGGCCCATCCCGTTATCACAGAGAACCCGCTACCGTTCAAATATTTAGGATCGACTCCGTTATCACAGGGGATATTCTTCTTGTGGGTAGGGGCCCATCCCGTTATCACATGGAACCCGCTACCGTTCAAATGTTTAGGATCGACCCCGTTATCACAGGGGATATTTTTCTTGTGGGTAGGGGCGCATTCCGTTATCACAGGGAACCCACTACCGTTGAAATGTTTAGGATCGACCCTGTTATCACAGGGGATACTTTTCTTGAGTCGGCCCCGTTATCACAAGGAATTTTTTCTTGGATCGACCCCGTTATCACATGGGATTTTTTCCATTGTGTTCTAACACGCCTATTGTAACTGTTTGTACCCGTTGCACCTGTTTAAATGGATAATATTGAATAATTTGGGGGTTTAATATTCCCTATGTCCTTTTTGGACATATTAATGTGTGATCCTTCGGGTTATGTGCCTGTAAGAGGGCGATGTGTTAAACATAT
Organism: Linaria vulgaris; assembly: GCA_948329865.1. Classification (NCBI taxonomy): domain Eukaryota; kingdom Viridiplantae; phylum Streptophyta; class Magnoliopsida; order Lamiales; family Plantaginaceae; genus Linaria; species Linaria vulgaris. Next base: position 113,171,558 of record OX415249.1, on the reverse strand, counting down.
ATCTATGGGAATACTCCCCAAATTCTTCGTGCAATTCTCTGCACTTCCGTACTATCCGATTAGGACATATCCCTGCATGAAATATGAGATTCTATAAAGCAAAAATAAAAAGTAGTGACGGATAACGGTCGAAGGCTAGGTAAACCCAACCCGCCTACGTATCCCGTTGAATGGGGAATCAGACCGACGCAGTTCCCCTGTCTTAGTTACATGCCGACCCACGAAGGGGCAAAATAAAAGATAACGGTCGAAGGCTAGGTAACCCTAACCCGCCTACGTATCCCGTTGAGTGGGGAATCAAACCGGCGTAGTTCCCCCTGTTTTAGTTACATGCCGACCCACGAAGGGGCAAAATAAAAGATAACGGTCGAAGGCTAGGTAACCCTAACCCGTCTACGTATCCCGTTGAGTGGGGAATCAGACCGGCGTAGTTCCCCCTGTTTTAAGTTTATAAACTAACCCACGATGGGGCAATGTTTCAATTGTTCAAGCATAAATTAAAAACTACTGAAATTTAAAATATTGTTCTGTTTGTTCCTCATGGCGATCACTCCATGCGCGAAATGTATTCTTGGCGTGGGACTTGTATCTCTTGTCTTCTTCTGATTCTAGGGTGCTTCAGCGAGTCCACATGGCACATCTATCCTTGTACCTGGTCACCTAGAATTTCGCCGACTCCTTTAGGTGTCAGGAATTTGATCTTCTGGTAATAAGTAGAGACCACTGCCCTGATCTGGTTGAGTGCCGGTCTGCCAATGATGGCATGGTAGGGGAACGGAATGTCGACTATTGTGTATTTTATCGGCGTCACCCGTGTGCGTGGGTTTCTCCCGAACACTATGGGCAATATAATTTGTCCGAGTGGAACTACCTCTGCTCCGCCAAATCCGGTCAATGGGGTGGATATCGGCTCTAGCCGGCCTGGGGCTATCATCATGTGCTCGTAGGCTTTTAAGAATATCAGGTTTGCGGAGCTCCCGCTATCCACCAGAACTTTATGCACCTGATATCCACCCACATTAATAGTAATAACCAAAGGGCAGTCTAGTTTACCTGCAGTCGGGGCCAACGGACTAAGTTGCTCCAAGTCTCTCCTGGTGAAAGAGATCTCCTGCTCCAAGTACGCTTTTGGCATGATTGCATTTGTGTACCCAATGTAGGCTCCGCCCTGGACTCTTCGTGTTATAGCTTCTCGGCCACGAGCAGTGTCGGCTCCCAAGGCACCTCCATTGAACATGTTTATGACGCCTCTACTCGGGGAATTCACTATGGTCCTACCACGCTCCTCGGGTGCCTCAATCATCTTCTGCTTTCCTCTACTGGGTGAGTAATCTCTTTTAGGGGATAAAGAATGTTCCGCCCCTCTAGCATCTTCATTGGCGCTTCTGACAAACTCGACCAATTTTCCCTCTTTAATCAATCTTTCAATTTCATTCCTAAGGTGCGTAGAATCCTCCGTCCTGTGTCCAGGTTGACGGTGGTACGTGCAGTATTTGCCCGACGACTTCATCCCGGGAGTCTCATTCAACGGCCTGGGTTCCGTCAACCATCTGTTTCTCTTTGCCACGGCCATCACCTCCAGAATGCCTCTATTCAATGGGGTGTACGTCCTTGGGGGCCTTTCTCTGTTGCGGTCTCTGTCTGCGTTCCTGCTGGAAAATGAACCTTGATGCGTTGCCATTATCTCGTCCTCGTAAACCATTTGGTTCACGAGCATGTTGATCTGTGCTATGGTGGGCTCAGTCAATTTGATTAGCTCGCCGGCGAACCTGCGATGGGTCGTACCCTTGAACAGCATCATCATGACCTGCCCGCCATGCGGCTCGTCCACCTTCAACAATTCATCATTGAACCTCTTCATATATTCCCGGAGGTTCTCCCTTTCCCTCTGTTGCACCGCGCTGTGGTGTAACAGGTTGGTCTTCATTCTCTTTTGGCTAGAGAACTGGTTCTCAAACTTTTCCCTTAGTTGCTCGTAGTCTGTTATGGATCTGGCCTCCAGCCTAGCGAACCAATCCAGTGCAACGCCCGTTAAAGTGGTGGATAGGATCTTCGCTCTTATGTTTCTTGATTAGTTGTGCAGATTCAAAATGCTATCGACCTGATGGAGATGATCTGTAGGATCACTTCTTCCGTCGTATGGCTTGATCACTGGGATCTTGTCCCCTCTTTGCAATACCTCAGCCTCTATCTCAACCAAAAACGGGGTCCTGCTGCGACCCTTCCAATAACTCTGAGTCACCTTCCTCGTCAACTCCTCCCTCTCGCGGTCTAGTTGTTCCATCCTCCTCGATATTACATGCAGTACTTCTGCATCCTCATTTTTTGAATGTGCAATCTCAGCGCGGTCGCGACCGCGTTCCATTCTCCTGATTATTTCCGCCCTCTTGCGGTCAAGTCGATCCATCCTTCTTGCTATCTCTCGGTCCAGAGTCCTAGGGTCCCGTCTCTCCGACCTGTCGTAAGCAGCGGGCGATATCTCCTGTTCATCGTATCCTTGCCTTGCCCTTCTCTCACCCGCTCGGGATTCATGGGGCCTTGCTTGAATATCCCTTGTCCTTTATTCCGCCAGTCGTGAAAGCAAAGTCTCCAATGTAGTGTCAAGCGCCACTTTTACAGAAGCGTTGATCTGCACTAGCATCTCCGGGGTTATGGCGGCAGGGGAAACGGTGCTCTGACCTGCAGCCATCGTCTCCTCTGAGCCGAAAAGATTCGAGTTTGGCACATCGGTCATCGAGACATCTGCTGTCGGGTTTTCAGTGGTCGGGCCCTCAGTAGCAGGTTCCGCCGCATTTGGTATGGCAGTGGTTGGACCAGAATTCGTGGCTCGCGGTGGCCTCCTGGGCCCGCGCCTACGTCGCGATTCATTCTGTGATGGAGGAAGCTCCATCTCAGCTTGGGTCATTGTCTGTTCTTGGTCAGTTGGCTGTAGATGAGGTGGTGTATCCTCAGTCCTCGTGTTTCTAGTCAAAACTCCGTTAAACTCGGATCGGGTCCTCCTTCCTTGCATCTTGGCGTCCTCGTCTGTGAACTGGTGTTCCCACAGATGGCGCCACTGATTTGGCGATAGATCGTATTATATATATATATATATATATGTGTGTGTGAGTCGGTTACAAGTGGGTGACCTAATAATACAACGAATCTAACTCAAATCAGGCCTACACTATGTATCTCGTGTAGACTTGGTCCGGAACACCTCGAACTAACGCCTCAATGCTTGGATGGCAGTGGTACATCGGTGACTAGACGTATATCGGTGATTGTCTTCGACATGATATCGAGGACGCCCCTCGATGTGATATCGGTAGTGTGGTTGTAGGCAGTGTTTTAAAAAGCGAAAGCGTAGGCGAAGCGTTTTTTGATCCATAAAGCCAAGGCGTAAGCCTTGAGGCACGAGGCGTAAGCCTCGCGAGTTACTGAATTTAATATTTAAATATATATTATATACGTTTTGCAAGTATACTATTTGTTACTTTTCAAGATTCTTATTCCATTAAACTAGTAGAAAATGATATCTCATGCATTTTTAAATAAATCACCAATATTTAAATGCTATTCAAACAATTAAAGTTTATATTCCTCCAAAGCTCAATCAAAATAAAGCATAGAAAAGTAACTATTACAATTCCAAAACTTTTTCAAGATTCAAAAGACAAATCTAGTTTTGCAAAAGATAGAGTTCTAAATACTCTTATCAGACCAACTTTGTAAAACTCTTAATCACTTTCATAGAAGTCACTCTCATCATCTTGATCACAATCATCTTGCATTTCTATTTCGTTGTTGGTACCATCTTCAACCCCGTCATGAAGAGGGCTTGCAAAACATGTGTTCCAGCCAAATGATGTTTTAAACGAAAGACACCTTCGTTGCATTGTTGTTTGCAAAACAGACACCTGAAGTAACTTCCATCATCTTTTTTTGGAATTGAATAAGCATGAGCAAAGTCCTTCTTATCACTTTCATTTTCGTTCTCAGCCATTTCAAATTGAACAAGCTAGTTCACTGCCACCAATTATTCTTAATTATAGTTCAATAATCAAAAAGAATGATATTCAAATAACCATCTAACAATACAGAAACATGAACCAATGATAAATAAAGCTACACATGTTTCATGTTCATAAATCATAGTATTAGTGAATAAAAGTGTCTCTTGAATGCAAGGTTATCTGCATATGATACATTTTTCTGACGTAAAACTCAATATATAATATATAGTATATACATATTCCAACAAAAACTATATACATTTTAAAAAACAACAAGAAACTAGCAATCAGTGAAAGAAACACATGAGAATAAAAACAGGGGGCTCTACTATATAAAAAAAAAGATTTCAGCTTGTTTATGTTTGGATTAGTAAAAGATTTCCTTCACACCTGCTCATGTAACTAATATGCAGAATCATAGATTATAACTAAGTGACTAACTAACAAAGTTAGTACTAAAAATTAAACTATTTTGCAAGATACCCATAAGAAAATGATAACTCTTGAAGTTTAAATGATACCCATAAAAAATAAATAATGTTTCTTACTTCAATTTCTTAAACCCATAAGAGAATTATTTCTTTCAAGAAAAAAAAGACCTTAAATCAAAGTTTTTGAAAAAATATATTTGTAGTTAAGTAGTGATCTTGTTGCTTTGCTAAAACTTCATTCCAACAAAAAGAATTACCATACACAATTTGATATTCACGAAATACTATCAATTTTTGAAAAAAAAAGGAATAAAGCTTACCTTCGGAAGGAAGGAGAATGACGGAGAAACACTTTATGTAAACGGAGAAAGTGAAGAGTCAAATAGAATGTTGGTTATTTGCCTTAAAAAATTGGGATAATTTCTTTTTGACCCCCTGAAAAGTGTAAATTTTTAATTTTTTCTCAAACTCTTATAAAGCGTAGCTTTTCGGCCAAAGCGTACAAAGCGTAAAAAGCGTTAAAAAGCGTACGCCTCAAACATAAAAGCGTACGCTTTTTAGGACTTACGCTTTACACCTAAGCCTTGGAGCATTTTTCTTGCGCTTTGCCTCAAGGCTAGCCTCAAAGCGCGCTCCAGGAACGCTTTTTAAAACACTGGTTGTAGGACGTATCGGTAAAGCACCAGGTTATCCCGATATCGAGTACGATATCGAGAGTGAGATCGGGGATTTGTTTCGATGTGATGCGTGGTAGCTGAGGGATAATAATTGCTTGCTTTGGGATCCGGGTACCGCGTATTTATAGGCCTCGGGATCCGGAGACCACAGTAACATATCGGTGATTATTACCGATATGATATCGAAAGTGGTCCCCGATATGGTCAAATATGGGCCTGGTTTGGGCCAGGCCCAATACGCGGGAAATACCCATATCAAATATAAACTAATTTGTAATATATAGATAAATAAAAACGGGTTATTATGAAAGTATTAACATATATATGAAATTAAAAATAATAATAATGTAAGAAAACAATATATATATATATATATATATATATATGATGAGATAAAAAATATATAGAAAATATAAGTAAGAAAAAAAATTGAAGAAAGAATTGGGAGAGGAAATGTAGTTAGGGAGATATAATTGAACGTTTGTGTATGAACGAATGAATTTTAGGTGTAAAATTTGGGGGTATTTATAGATTTGGGAGATGATGGTGCCACGCCACCGATCCGGGTGAAAAACCATCTGAAAGGGTTTTTTTCGACGGCAAAGTACCGTCGGAAAAGACCCTTTCCGGGCCTTGATTTCGCCCGGATCGGCTATAAATATAGTCCTATATTAGTTTATAATTTTCAAGTCACAATTTGTTTAGTTTCAAAAATTAAGGTTCGTATTCGTATTTAATTATGATTTTACGTGATATTCTTATACATTTACACTATATATTAATCTAACTTACGTTATTTTTGTTTGCAAATTAAAGAATAGCAACAAGGCGGGTGTTAGAGATTCTTTCGAGCGTTGTTTGCGGGGTTGTTTTCTACAAGAGGTACGTACGCGTTTATATATACTTACAATCTCTTTTAATTGTAAACTCGAAATATAATTTTGTCGTATTAATAATGGTAAAAATTATTAATTTTATGGATAGTAATGTATCCAATGAAGATAGAAATTGAATGTACGATCGTTTGGCCTAGAAGGGTCAAGTGAATGAAAGATTTGCCGATGGTGTATATAATTTTTTGCAGTTTGCATTAGCTCAGGAGCGTTATTTGGACGATAGTCGAAATCCTAAATATCCGTGTAGAAAATGCACCAATAGAAAATATTTGAAACCTAACGAAGTAGCTGCTCACCTGCATCGATGGGGTTTTGTAGAGGAGTGTCGTGTATGAGTGTTTCACGGGAAAATTTATAACGAGCATAATAGCCTCCTAGGGGCGTCGTCGTCAAGTCACGGTTAGAAACGATCACATTGTTGTTCAGGATGATAATTCTTTTGGAGCTTTAATTGATGATACTTTCCGATTCCAATTTCAAAATGTCGATTGCGATGAGGAGCCTAACGCCGATGCAAAAGGTTTTTTGGAATTGGTGAAATGGTCTAAGATTAAGTTGCACGGACAGCGAAACAAGTCTGTTTTGGAGTAGGTGTCTGAGTTTTTTTACTGCCAAGCTATAGCATTATAGCAGAGCTGGGTGTGCAAAGTTTTACAACTTATCACGCGAGTGTTTGGGGCCAGAAGATGGTCATCGTCTACCCGCAGATATGTATGCTGCCGAGAAGTTGATGAGCGGTTTGGGGTTAGGAAACGAAACAATCGATGTGTGTGATAACAGTTGTTTTTTGTTCTACGGGGAATTCACATCTACCCATTACATAATGTGTCCTGAATGTGGGGAAGATAGGTATGAAACTGTGGGTAGAAAGAAGCATGTGGCAATGAAAAAATTATGGTACTTACCGTTGGCCCCACGGCTTAAACGACTCTTCATGACTCCAACAACTGCTGAGCACATGATGTGGCACTTAAAATGTAGGTCGTCGAACGATGTTATGATTTACTCAGCATCAGAGGAAGCGTGGCAACATTTCGACAGGACACACCCTGAACTCGATGTCGAGCCACAAAATGTTCGTCTAGGTCTTTGCACATATGGTTTCACTCCATTTGGAAACTTCGGATCCCAATACTCATGTTGGCATGTGTTCGTGACTCCTTATAACCATCCACCAGATCTTTGCATGTGGGAGGAGTTTATTTTCTTGAGCTTCATCATACTGGGTCCGTGTAGCCCAGGACAAAACATTAACGTTTTGCTTCGCCCCCTAATCGCCGAGTTGAAGGTTTTGTGGCATGATGGTGTTCGTGCTTACGACATATTCAGAAGTCAAAATTTCTAGTTGAGAGCGCATTAATGTGGACTATTAGTGATTTTCGAGCGTACAGAATGTTGTCACAATGGAACACACATGGAAAGTTATCGTGCCCTTATTGCATGGAGAACACAAAGTCGTTACCGTTACCCCACGGTAACAAACCTACGTGGTGGGGTGCCATCGTCATTTCTTGCTAGAGGACCATGAATTCCACCATGGCGTGACGGGATTCAATGGAAACACAGAATACGATAGGCCTGCACAGCGGAGGAGCGGTGCTCAAATGGCAGCAATTGTTGAACAACTGCCACCAAGGTCATGGAATCCAGATGTACCAAAATAGTAGGATATGCGGTAGAGCACAATTGGTTGTATAAGAGCATCTTTTGGAAATTACCTTATTGGAGTACGAACCTGATCCAACACAATCTGGACGTAATGCACTGCGAGAAGAACTTCTTCGACAACATCAAGAACACAGTGATGGATGAACCGGGAAAGACAAAAGACAACTTAAAAGCTAGGAGAGATTTAGCGGAGTTGACCACTCGGGAAGAGCTTTTTGTCACCGATCTCGCTGATGGTAGAACCGTAAAGCCAAAAGCCAAGTATTGTCTTGATAGGGCTCAAAAGAAACTAGTGTGTAAATGGTTGGTTGTTTTGCGATTTCCGGATGGGTATGCTTCAAATTTTCTGCATTATGTGCAACGACAACAGTTGAGGTTGATTGGGATGAAGAGTCACAATTATCACGCATTTATACACAGGTTAATACCTATTGCATTTCGTGATTTGCTGCTTGATCCGATATGGGGAACCCTTGTAGAGATTAGTATCTTCTTTCAAGCATTGTGCGCCACAGAGATTAAAGCCTCGAACATGGCATTATTGGAGGAATATATCGTGATAACAATTTACAAATTAGAAAAGATATTTCCCCCAGAATTTTTGGATTCTATGGAACACTTGGCGATACATCTTCCCTACGAAGCCAAAGTTGGTAGACCAGTTCAATATCGTTGGATGTACCCGTTTGAGAGGTAAATCGTTTTATATTTCCAAAAGTATTTGTCATATATTTATGTCATAATTATATTGAATTACTGGTTTGTTTATAGGCGAATGCCTGGGTTGAAGAAATCTGTGTTGAACAAAGCTCACGTCGAAGGTTCAATTGCAAATTCTTATATATTGTCCGAGAGCACCCATTTGTGTTCGCACTATTTCAAAAAAAGTGTTGAAACGAGATACAACAGGCTCAGTCTAAATGAGGCTCAATTATATGGTGATTTCACAAGGCAACTTCCTATTTTCCATTGAAGAGGGAAAGGTCTAAATCCAGATAAAAAACAACGGTATCTTACTTCCGAGGAGGTGAGGCTAATTGAGCTTCACACGCTGTTGAATTGTCCAGAAGTCGACGGCTGGTTCACGTATGTAGATAACAATTAATATTTTCACATATCTCGTACATCTATTTAAATCGTTGATGAGATTTATGTTTCACCAGTTTGATAGGTTGTTTGAGGACTTGTTTTGTGGCGGTCTTACTCCACAACAAATTCAAAGAAAGCGAATTGCTGAGTTCGTGCCATGATTTAAAGAAAAGGTTTGCTCTAGAAAGTACGCAGTAGATCAACGTCTGTACGCCTTCGCCTTAAGGGCAAGCACACTAATAAAAGGGTACATGGGTTACAAAGTGAACGGTTTTAGATTTCTTACGGGCTCGTTCAGTGAGGGCAAAGAAACAAATTGTAGCGGGGTTTATGTTAAGGGCAGCGGCGATGGGGTTGAGGGAACAAATTTTTACGGGAAACTAAATGACATCATTGAGGTTATCTGGTGCGGCGGCAACGATAGGGTCCAATCAATTGTATTTTTCAGATGTATGTGGTACGGTATTACTAGTCGTGGTACAACAATAAACCCCGTGTACGAAATGGTTGATATCAATCCTACGCGTGCTCTCACTACCAATGAACCGTTCATATTTGTAAATTAGGCTCTCCAAGTGTACTACACTCCATATCCAGCACAATATGTGTCGCAGGGGAAAGGATGGTGGGCAGTACGCCCTATTCGTACAAGGAACATAATCGACATGTCGTCAATGCAAGAGGAAGAAGACGCCGCAGATACCACTCAACCCCCATAACTCTTTCAAGTTGATGAGTCGCCTGGACTTAACTTGGGCGCATATTTGAACGGCTTAAACATTGAAGGACAAATGGCAAATGAATCGTACGAGCTGGTTGAAGACGAGGTTTTGGACGTCGTTTTGAACGATAATACTTGATACCAATGTACTTGAGTTTAATATTGTATTTGTTGCACCTTTTTAATCGTTTCTTTAAATATTTAGATTTCATGTCTTAGTATTGGTTAAGCCTAGTAGTAGTTAATTCGCATCAAATACAGTAACAAAAATCTGATTTATAACGTCTTGAGTAGAACATTACTTAAAATGCGTAGATTGATTACACACAACATAACTAGTAATTAAAAACACATCTTACAAACTCGTAATTTAAACATACAACACTTAAAATGGCAACTGAAACACACAAACTCACACTAACACAAATAACATCTTCATTCTTCATTTTCGCTTAAACCATCCAACCATCCACTACCGGACCAGTCACACTCATTGATAGTCAAATGCGATATGTTAGCTATAGTATTGTGGTCTTGAGTAACATGCGGCGCTATAGTATACACTGGAGACCTTCTGGAGGAACCTAGACGATCCTCACTAATGCTAGTGCACCGACGTTTCCCACTAACGCTAGGCCGCAACAAATAATCCAAATCACTTTGAAAATTATTGTTGGCCATCTGGGCTTGCTGCCACGAATTGTCGTTGTGTTGGTTCCGCATACTTGGTTGACTCGTTTAACCGAGTGGTTGCTGCCACGACGAGTTTGTACCCTGAAACTCTTGGTCCCACCATTGATAGTTTTGACCCTGTTGTGTCTGGTTATGTTGCCAAAAATCGTACGATTGGCTCTGCGCTCCATGAAACTGACTTGGAGGAAAGAGGCTTGAATTATAGTTGTTAGGGTTGAAGTTGGGGTGGTTGTTCCATTGATAACACTCCCTCTCTTCTTGGTCACGAATTCACTCCCGCTCCCGCTTCCTTTCCTCTCGGTCACGAATTCGCTCTTGCTTCCGCTCCTTCACAATTTCTGCCTGCACATCATCAAGATTTTTCTACAAAACCTGAACGGTTTGTTTTAAGTCAGCAGTGGCCACATTGACCGCTTTAGTTGTTCTTATCTCCTCGGCAGGGTTTGGATTACTACCATGTGACTTACCATAATCGGCGAGGGTATTGTGCCTATTTTTGCCTCGAAACCTCCTATGTGTGCCATTATGATCTGCAACGACTCCGATATCTATGTCATACTCAAGAGGCCATTTTTCTACGGGACCATAATTATCCTCGAGTGCTTCAACATAACATTCCTACAATGTTCAAAGTAAATAAATGAAAAAGGTATAGACACAAAACAATCATACACATGTGTAAGACAACTTACATAATACTCTTGTACAATTGGGGGTGCCAACATATTATTCGTCCATTCGGATTCGCTTGTGCGTGGTCCATCACGTATTGCTCGTTAAAGTGTATCACACACGGACCATAATACTATAAAAACATTTTTTTAAAACAATATTAATTGTAAAGAGTAGCTAAATATCACAAAATATATTATGCAAACAATGAAATCCTAACGTATCGTATCGTTTCATAGATCCTCACCTGTGTACTCACAGATCCACCATGGTACGTAGCTAAGGAACCCTTGCCATCGACGCTTTTGTCCTATTGGGCTCTTGATTCTCCTTTGCTTTTTCTGCGAGGTCAATCGTCATTTTCTTTGCACAATGATCATAGTACGTCGACTCGAAGCCTCGAGGTAGCCAAGTATTTTGGTACCATTTGGGATCTTTAGCTCGATTCTTCCACAACTTTTTGCACTTATATATGCTTTCCTTCCATGAAGATTGTGCCACCCGATTGAATGCCTTTGTAACTCTAGGCGTTTCCCCTTCCTCCCATCGGTACATCTACTTCAAAATATAATAACATATAAGTACAAGGACAACATTATAATATACATAAATGTGTTAAAATAAGTTAAAAGAAGATACCCTGAAGTATGTGATATATTTGTTTCTTTGTGCATGGGATAATTGAGAGTAATATATCGCCAGTTCTTCTGCCAAGGACCTTATCGTAAAGCTAATCGATCGAGTTATGGTTCCCGTAGGCTCCATACATAAAATTGGATTAAAAGTGAAATTGTCATTAACCACAAGTTTGGGCTTCCGTTATGGGTCGTTTGTAGTACTTTGACCATTCCTCCGTCCCCTAGGCAGCCTAACGGTATTAGAAGCAGATTCAAAAGCAACAGATGTCGGTGGCGACGAAGCTCCTTCGTTATTGCCTTGTGAAACTTCGTCCACCAAGCCGTGCGGAAAGATTGAACGTGGATGAGTAACTTCAGGCGAAAAGGCCGGATCTGGGTCCCTCAGGCGGGGAGCAGCGGCTCGGTTCTGGGTTGAAGTGGGTCTCGTTTGTTGTGTAGTCGGAGTAGGAGCCTTGGTGCAGATTGGAGTGGCGCGTTGTGGTTTTGCACACGCCGGAGTTGGGGCCTAGGTTCGTTGCTGAGAAGCAACTGGAGTATGCTGAGTTTGTGGCGGAGGTTCCTCAACATGTTGGGTAACTTCGTCGGGACTAGTGGTTTCAACGTTGTCACCACGCCGAGATTTAAACATACTAGCAAAATGGAGCATCCCGAGGGTTTTCGGTAACCTTATATTGGAAATATATTGCGGTGTTTTTTCTGTTTCGCTTTTCTTTTACCTTTATCGTTAATAATGTTGCGATTATTTTTATCACCCATTTATAAAAATGACGATTTTTGAAAATATATATATATATATATATTTGAGGAAAGAGAGGATTATATTATATAATGATGAAAGAGATTGGTGATGATGAAAAAAAAAACATTGGTATTTATAGATTTTTTTTTGTTTATAATAATTTAACTTGACCGGTGCCTTTTCCAAAAGGCGTCGGTCTCACTACTTTTCCGTCGGCACTTGACCGATGGAAAAGAGGTGAGGCCGTGGTCATAAAAAGACTGGCCCACCTCTTTTCTATCGGCACTTGGCCGACGAAGATGACCGGCGGGCCTGCCGGTCTTTTCATCAAAAAAATATTTTTTTCTCTTCTTTTTCGACAGGTAGAAGCCGTCGGAAAAGGCTTTTCCGGCGGCTTCTACATAGAAAAAGTTTCTGATGGGCAAGTGTCGTCGGAAAAGAGTTTTACCCATTTCTGACGGCCGATTCCGTCAAGTGCCGTGGGAAATGGGGCATTTTCTTGTAGTGTTAGAGTTGCATTTCTTATTTTAAATTTTAAATTTTATATTATTAGTAAGATTAGTTAAATATCCGTTAGTTTTAAACTGTTGGTTAAGTAAGTTTTATTAAGCTTAATCTTCAGCCTAATGATCCGTACAATCCAGGTAAGATAAATAAGGATTGTACGCTCCATTGTTATCACTTTTGCATCTATAATTTTAACGTTGCAGAGAGAGAAGAAATCATTCTCTCAATCGGCGATTTACAGTTCTTCAATTCTCAATTGCGCGCCATTTTTACTTGCTTCAGTTTTCAATTTCATGATGGTATCATTCGTTGGATGATAGCTCGATCATGTTCTTTTGCTGCATCGTGAGCGAGATTCGTCTGATTTGTACCAATTTTTTATCTCCACGACTCGTTGTCGTTTCTTTGTGTGATCGGTAATCGCATCAATATACTCTTCTCTGATCTACTCTTATTGCTTGATTTTGTGATATAATGACTACTCCTGAGTTGAATTCCACCACTGTTGGTTCGAGTTCTTCGAGTACTGGTGTGAAAAATACGAGCAAAGACTCAGGCTCGATATAATTCTTAAGATCTCATGATTGTACATGTTCTTCCATTGTTGGTGACAAGTTCAATGGTAACAACTATATTTCCTTGCGTAAAAGCATTCTTATGGCCTTAACTATAAAGAATAAACTCAAGTTTGTTGATGGATCTTTACCATATCATGTTGATTCTGATGATACTACTAAAACATGTTGGCTTAGAGCGGATACTCTGATCTCCTCTTGGTTGCATAACTCTATTACTTTTGAAATCAAGTAAACTTTACTGCATTGCAAGACTGCTTACGAGATCCGACATGAATTGGAGACTAGATATTATAGAACTGATGGTTCTAGAGTGTATTAGTTACAAAAGACTTTATCAACTATATCTCAAGGAAACCAATATGTCACCGAGTTCTGCAATGCTTTTAGAGGTGCTTGAGATGAGTTCTCTAGTCAAAGACCTCTAACTTGTTGTTCTTGTGGCATGTATGTTGATGCAATCTGGCTATTAATAAAGTTTCTCATGGGTTTGAACGAGTCCTATTCAGCTTTAAGGAGTCAGATTCTACTGGTTACTCATTTGCCATCCCTATCTCAAGTGTACTCTATGACTATGCAAGAAGAGAATAAGAGGGCTTTGTCCACTACTAGCGTTCCTTTGTAGTCACTTGCCATGTTTACCATATATGGGCCCCTAGTGATGGAGGCTATGGTAGAGGCCAATCTTTTATCCCCCACTAGACATAGGGCAACACTAGTCAGAAATACTCCAAGCCTTATTTCTCTAAGTGTTGCGCAACAGATATTACAAAACAACAACAAAGGAAAAAGAAATATGCAGAATTGAAAGTGATAAATATTAATCAGCACACAAGACACAATTTGTTTACCCAGTTCGACTATGTCTACCTCTGGGGCGATCCGAGCAAGGATTTCCGCTATGATGATGATGAGCAATTTTCAATTACAAATAAGATACAATTGTGCCTCATAGATTAAGAACAACCTTTCACAATATTTCTCAATCTCACAAGTGTTTTTCTCTCTTATTTTTATCTCTCTATATCAGCCGCACCTCATAAGAATATACAAAATACATATTTATAGCTGCTAGGGCATCAAAAACGAGATGGGTCAAAATCGAGCCAAAAGACAGAGTCGCGCGACGTGTGCTGAATCATGGCATGTAACGTTGCTCTGTAGCGCATCTACATGCGCGAGCAGCGCCACTCTCTGGATGACCTTCACAACCAACGTAACTTCTGTGTTGTAGCGCGACTCTCTAGCAGACTCGTGCTAGCAGCGCCCCTTTTTGGAAAAGCAGCGCGACCTGTCATGTCGCGCTACCCCTGGTTGCATATTTTGATATGGTTTTTGTTCTTACGTTGTCAAGAAGAGTCTATAGGCCTCAAATAGGCTTCAAGACAATGGTTCAGTAAGCTTACTTCCTGTTTTATCTCTTTTGGTTACTGTCGATATGTGTCTGACCCTTCTCTTTTTATCAAGAGATCTGGTAACTCTTTTACATGTCTATGTGTGTATGTTGATGATATTATCCTAGCAGTTAATGACATGTATGAGACAACTGATATTAAACAGAAACTTGATGACATATTTAGTATTAAGGACCTTGGCACTCTAAAATACATGTTAGGTATTGAAGTTGCCAGGTCTTCTAAAAGTATAAACCTATGCCAATGAAAGTATGCTTTAGACATACTATCCAAGACATATTATCTTGGTTGCAAAGCAACACCCGTAATGGATGCTCACAACATACTGCACAATGATGATTCTCCTCTTTTAACTGACTTTCTGTTTAGAGGAGATTAGTATGGAGGTTACTATATTTATCCATAACTAGACCCGATCTTAGCTACAACATTCAATGTTCATCTTAATTTGTATCAAAATCGATGGCTAACCATCTCATTTCAGCTTATAGAGTACTAAGGTACTTGAAAAATGCTCATCGTAAGAGAGTCTTCTTCCAAGCTAACTTTGATAACCATTTAAAGGTATTTTGTGATTGTGACTGAGCTGCTTGCCCAGACACAAGAAAAAGTATTACTGATTTTGCAGTTTTTCTAAGAGAATCTTTAGTGTCCTGGAAAGCCAAGAAGCAACAAATAGTGAGCAAGTCCTCCACTAAAACTGAGTACATAGCAATTGCCTCTACCACTTGTGAACTTCTATGGTTAATACAGCTGCTAAAAGACCTCAACATTACTTAGTCCAAAACTCATTTGCTGTTCACTAACAATCAAAGTGCCCTTTACATAGCCAACAATCCAATCTTAAGACAACAATCCAATCTTTCTTAAGAGAACAAACCATCTACAAATTGATTGCTACATTTTAAGGAAGAAAGTTCATCAGCAACTTCTCAAAATTTTGAAGATTTCCCATGATCAACAAGTAGAAAATGTCCTTACCAAGCCTTTGGGAGTTCAAATGTTCAATCACATGATTTCCAAGATGCGCATGACTGGTATACACGCAAATCTTGCCCGTGGGTGAGGGCTATTGAAATATACAATGCAGCTCATATTCACGTTTCCATTATTTAGCTCAGAGTCGCATATCTCATTTTATGTTTATATTTATATTATTAGTTAAATTAGGTAATTAGATATTAGTTTTAAATTGTTGGTTAAGTTAGTTTTATTAAGCTTAATCTTCTGCCTAATGATCCGTATAATCCAGGTAAGATAAATAGGGATTTTACGCCCCATTGTTATCACTATTGCATCGATAATTTTACTGTTGGAGAGAGAGAAGAAATCCTTCTGGCAATCGGCGATTTACAATTCTTCAACTCTCAATTGCGCGTCATTGTTACTTGCTTCAATTTTTGATTTCATGAATTCTCAATTTAAAAGACAACAAAACCTTGAAATAAATTTTGAGCTCAAGTCGAAAACTAACATAGAAGTTTGCTTTAAGTTTTGTTTAGCCTGAAACTTTAATCTTGAGGATGATTTCTATCACACTTGAACCATGAACAACCCTAAAGCGAACTCAAATTCCTCACCTCATCGTTGGCAAAGGCAAAGTTTATGGTTAAATTTTTGAGCTTGAGAGATACTCTAAATTGGCTGTGATTGCACTCTATATTCGAGCGCATGCATAGGTTGAGTGCACAGATAGATTGTTGGTAATCTTAGCCACAAAATACCGAGGCTTGTGTGGCTCTCCAACAGTGAAGTTGGTAACGTGTTCAATGCAAAAAGACTTAATTTTGAGCGATTGGTTGCATGCTATTACAATATCTTTTGTCCGCATGAGATTGAAGCAGACCATGTAAACTTGAGTAGAGACATACGTTGAGCAACTACTAATAAATGGATGCAGTGCGAAGTAAATTATGATGTATATTCCTTGATTGGAATGCCTTACCAAGTGCGGAGTGGCCTTGGAACGGTGTTCTTGAATTGAGAGTTGTTATTTTTTTTTTTGTTTCATAGTGGAGGTGCTTTCTAATTATTGAGGACTTCTATCTTATTGGTTTCTTGTTTTTTGGTCCATCGCATTTTCTTATAATACCCCGCAGTGCCACTCATGCTGATATCTTTATGTTGTTAGAACATTATGTTGTTGGTTTGACAAAACGATACTATATATTTTTGCCGTCAAATTCCTGCTAAGATAAGTAAAATCGTTTTTGAAAACAATGCATCATCGCATTACTGCAAAAAAACTATTTAAGTAGACGGAATAGAAGAACAAGAAATACGAGTTACAATATAAGATAAATCAAACAAGAGTAAGAGTTGCATCCATGTAAGAAAGGTGTCCCCCATATATACTGGATATTCAATGCAACGTAGCAACATGCGTCATGATCATAAATTCTATAGGTGAAGCTCCAAAAGCCAAGACAATTGGTTCTTTATTTGTACCAAGCGTAGGGGAGTACCCGTGATAGCCAATGCTGTTCGAATAAAGGACAAATGAGACTGAGCTAAGGTCCCATGATCGTGACGTCTAGTCTATAACACCAGCGATGGTGAGACTGGTGAGGCGTGGAAGGAGAATTGCTAAGAACTCAACTATAGTAAAATCGCAGAGGCATCCGCTACACCAATAATTGAGGTTGTCACTCATGTTATGTGCCATCATATGAATTTTAGGAGATGCTCAAGGACCGACAAAATCGACTTCTTACCCAAGTAGAGCGAAGCGCGGGAATTTGCGATAAGTGTGAGAATCATAAGTATTTGGCTTGAGCTAGATAAAGAGGATGAGTAAAATAGTTGAACTTTTGTTTCATAATACCTTTCATTCATTTCATTTAACCCAAACCTTTACAACGCATTCAACATTTTGATTAGAATTGGATTCTTTCTTTATACAGTTCCTCCATGCATAATAAACCAAAATAAGACCAGATTCAATACCCAATTATTATTCTCCTCCTCCTCCTCCTAAAAGTCTAGGCTAATTGCTTCCCCATTGGTCTACCAAAAAAGAATCCAATTCCTCTTTCAATTATTATATTTATATTATCAAAAAGTAAACACAAAGTCAATTAATAATATTCATTTCCGAACCCCAACATTGTTCACGCCTCTTCATCACTATCGATCCAAACCTCGCACTACTGTTTGAGACATGGCAGCTACCGACGGATTCCGACCGTTGAACGAGAAGCTATTGGTGGAGTATTTGAAGGCGACACCATCTCTGGCGGCGAAGTTGGGGAACCAGTTCGATGAGCTCGAAATCAAAGAAGTTGGCGATGGGAATCTCAACTTTGTTTACATTGTTCTCTCCCCTTCCGGCTCCATGGTCATCAAACAGGTTGGTTACCAATTCTCTTTCATTTCTGATGTTTCGTTTACTTTATTTTGGTATGTTGGAAGTGAAATGTGGAGATTGCATTTGTGTGTAACTTATTTAGGGCATGAGATTAAGATCTTATTATTGAACTTCATGTCATATTTGTCTGACTTATCGAACTTAGACAAGCTGCAACTCTGCTTCCTAAGATACTTATGCATAGGCGAGAACTAGAAGTATCACGGCAGTGGCTTTTTGTGGTGAACTTTTTAGGTGCTTAAACTAGTTCTATATCTGTGCAGGCACTTCCGTATATTCGTTGCATAGGGGAATCTTGGCCGATGACCAAGGAACGTGCCTATTTTGAAGCATCAGCCTTACAAGAACATCGGCGATTGTGTACTGATCATGTTCCTGAGGTTTACCATTTTGATAGGACCATGTGTTTGATTAGCATGCGTTACATTGAGCCACCTCACATAATCTTAAGAAAAGGATTGATTGCTGGGACTGAGTACCCATTACTCGCAGAACATATGTCAGAATATATGGCCAGGACACTTTTCTTTACTTCCCTACTTTATCTGAGCACAACGGATCATAAAAGTGCAGGTAAACAGTTGAAACACCATATATCAGTGTTGTGTAACTCATATGTTTGATATACCTTACTTTTGCATCCAATTTCTAAAAGACCTGTCCGTTGATCCTCTTGGGCTCTTAGCGGTAGACTGATTTGGACTAGGATAACATTTGACAGAAAGGTGTTACGAGTCAATCGGTTTTTCTGGGTTATCTGTGTATATGTCTATTCCTTCTTTGTGTCCTATTTAGGTTCAGTGAAGCATTTTTGATTTCTAGTAATTCATCCTTTTGTCCTTATTCCTCAATTTCAGGTTTGCTCTCTCCGTAACTCATCTTCTCATAAAACATGCAATCTATTCTTACATTTTGCATATAACCAAAGTCAGTACTGTTTTAGCTTAGTTATTTTGCATTTTCATGGAGAATGTATAGTAATTTATTTATCTTTATTTTTATTTAAATGCTTGCTTGCATGTTCTAATATGTATCCTATTATTTTGCAGTTGCTAAATTCTGTGCGAATGTGGAGCTATGCAGACTTACGGAGCAGGTTGTTTTTTCTGACCCCTACAAAGTGTCTGAATATAACCATCATACCTCTCCTTACCTTGATGCTGATGCTGAGGCAGTTCGGGAGGATAACATTTTGAAACTTGAAGTTGCTGAGCTAAAATCAAAGTAAAGTTTTCTGATAATTAGCTTGTTCATTATTTGTTAAAAACCCATACCCCTTCAGTCCAGGCTTATGTTCCTAATAGTTTACCGTTTTTCTATTCAGATTCTGTGAAAGAGCTCAGGCTCTTATACATGGTGATCTCCATACAGGCTCTGTCATGGTTACTGTTGACTCTACCCAAGTTATAGATCCTGAATTTTCTTTCTATGGGCCAATGGGATTTGATATTGGAGCTTATATTGGGAACCTGATTTTAGCTTATTTTGCACAAGATGGACACGTGGACAAAGGAGCTGATCGTAATGTATTACTATCTCCTGTATTTTAACTAGCACATATTCAAGTATTATCTTTTGATAACTTCTTAAATTAGTTACATGAACCTTTTTTTCCCCCCCTTATGGGGATAAATTACTTAGAAATGATGCTTCATCTTTTTCCTTTTTGTTAACTGTTCTTCTATTTCTCTCTTCCTTATCGTTGCCTTCTTTGCTTCTTTTGTCCACCTGCTGCAAAGCATAATCAGGGTTTGTGAGCTATTCTGGTTAAATGGAGATAGTAACAGATGATAGTACATGTTATTCTGTATATTTACATATATTGTGTACCACCTGATGCAAAACATTATCACTTGGGAATAACAAACTTGTATTTATATTCCATGTTATTTGTGTTTCCCATAATTAGTTTTGAATGAATTGCGTCTGTGGGGAGGACGGGGGTGCATAAGCTATAATATGTTAGTTTGCCACAAATGTTTCTGATAGAATTAAATATTGGCTACAATAATAAATTTGTTAACTTAATGCCGACATGTTTTATTCCAGCTGTACAAGGCGTGGATTTTGAAAACAATATTAGAGACATGGACCCTCTTCAACAAAAAGTTTACTGCTCTTTGGGATGAACACAAGGATGGACCTGGTGATGCGTATCTTCCAGAAATTTATAACACTCCAGACCTTCAGCTGCTAGTAAAACAAAAATATATGGAAGAGCTTTTCCATGATACTCTTGGATTTGGTGCTGCCAAAATGATAAGGTTGGATGTTTATTTATATTTATTAATTAGATTCTTTGTAGTTTAGCCTTTTGAGTAAGATCGCAGTTCCTGGAAACATGTAAGAATATGTAAACCAGGCAATTTGATTAGTTATGTTGTAGTTATTTTGCATCACATTTTGCAGTGGAACCAATTTTTTGTATTTGTTACTTCCGTAATTCCGTTCAAAACCGAGTTTCTGCAAGGAAACCTTCATTGCATTGAAATATAATGTTGAGACGTATCTCCGATATTCTCAAGGATAAACAAAGTACCGATCTCCCAGAAAAAAATATCCCTTAGTACTTGAGCAGTCACACTATTACGAGGGGCATCTCACTCTCAAAAGATTGAAATAACAGGTAGTTTTTGTTTGTTTTATAGGAGAATCGTTGGGGTGGCTCATGTAGAAGATTTTGAATCAATCAAAGAGCCTAGCACGAGAGCAGACTGTGAGCGCAAAGCTTTGAACTTTGCTAAGTCCCTTCTAAAGGAAAGAAGAAAATTTCAGAGCATAGATGAAGTTGTTTCTGCGATTCAGAAAGCTGACGCCTGATGAAATCTCTGTACTATTATTGTAAGCTCCACAAATTCCAACTAATTTAAAGTTTTTTCATGCTAATTTGCAACAATTACATCTCAATATTTATGTGAGTGTGCATACTTATAAGCCGAGTTGAACTTGAATGGTTCAGTTTGAGCTAGTCTCTTCTTTAGGCTGTTCACTCTAAAGTAGCTTGTCATACTGTTATATGCTCATCTTTTTTTCTTTTTTGATGTCAACATGCGCATCTGACATGTTTTATGTTGGCTTTCTAATGTATTTTCTCTCCTATCCCGTTTGCCACTCACAGACGCTGAAATAAATCCGAATCCTGTACCCGCTTGGAATGCTCGAGTTAGGAGGAGCGTCGCATATAGGCTATGTGTGTCAGATGTAATGTGTTGCTATTATCATAAATATTGATTTCAAGTTTTCACTTGTGTGATTAAATTTGAAATTCGAGTTTACTCTAATAATCTATGCCATCCTACATTTTCGAGAGTTGGCTGCAGTATGTTGTTGTTGAATTTCTTTAGTAGATTACCATGGTACTCTCGACCCAGATCGGAGTATAATAGTAATAGCACGAATCAAGAAGAAAATCGTACAACAAACACCCTTCGAAACTATTATTATCATATATATATATATATAATATTTTTAAGATATATTATTACTATTTCAAAATAATGATACCATTGTATCATGTTGATCTAATTGTCACAATAAGAAGGCATTTTGAGGGCGAGAGAGATTTATGGAACATAAAAGAAACTTAAGTTAATATTGTTTTATTTGCGTCTGCATAAATCATGGTAGTTCACTCGTTGATTAGTTAGCAAATATGCGTATTATTAGATATTGTATTTAGCCTTATAGTCCATCCAGAGCTGATCGACGGTCTGTCCCAGCAACTCTTCATAGAAATTATTACCATAACCATCTCTCATCTTCTTGTTCAATTCCGCCACAAATCCGTTCCTCAGCTCATTGCAGTAGTCTAGAAACCTGGCTGTGACATCGTACCCTTGATCCCACCGATCTCCTTGCCCTGCACTTACCCAATGGCTCGGTGCATAACCAGCCTTTAGCCTTACAAAATCTGCCACCCCTTCAATGAGACCACTGGGGGCTTGCCCATTACCGTTCCACTGCCATATGTGCGTCATCTCATGGTACAAAACGCCAGTGATCTCAGTTTTAACATCGCCAGAGTATCCTTGAATGTACCTACAAACAGTTAAAAGTGTCATGGGGCAACTTTTTGCTGCAATAATTATTTGAGTTTGACAAAACTCCTATGAAGGTAGACGTAGACATGTTCACTTCATACTCGTACTTCATAGTCATTGGCGTATCTGTGTAGGGGCTGGAATATGTAGGGTTAGGGAAAGAGAAAAGGAGCATAACATATGGTATTTTCATTTAGGGATAATTCCATCAAACCCCCCAAACTATGGTACCTTTTACCAAACGAGGTCATAACTTTCATTTTAGCTCCCGTGCCCCCTAAACTTTAGTCGTTTGTGCGAATTGCCCTATTTTTCAGTTTTTGGCAATTTTTCCACAAAAAATCGTTGAAAAAATTATTTAAAGTTTGACTAAAACCTTCGTCTCGTTGAGACGGTTCCGATGGTGGTGACGGTGTCGCAAAATTCAAAGTCAATACACGGAAAATTTAATTTAAGTGTATTGAACTTAAATTAGAATTTCCATATTATAACTTTGAATTTTGCATCACCGTCACCACCATTGGAACCGTCTCAACGAGACGAAGGTTTTAGTCAAACTTTAAATAATTTTTTCAACGATTTTTGGTGGAAAAATTGCAAAAAACTGGAAAATGGGGCAATTCGCACAAACGACTAAAGTTTAGGGGGCACGAGAGCTAAAATGAAAGTTCTGACCTCGTTCGGTAAAAGGTACCATAGTTTGGGGGGTTTGATGGAATTATCCCTTTCATTTAAAAGCTTAGTCAAATAGTAAATTGCAAAAACTCCTTTTTGGTTATATTTAGTAAGAACTAAACCTATTTGTTATTTTAATTTGCAAAAAAAATCCTTGTGGTGTTAAAAAATAACAAACAACTTTATTCTACACTTAATTAATTCGTATGTGTTGAATTTGATCATATCTTAATATATTTCTTGGATAAGCAAAGAATCAATGTTGTTCAAATTAAATATATTTACGAATACCTTTTATCATATCTGTGAAGAAAATATTAGCTTCAAAATATGTAAAAACGTATATACAAAGTGTATTAGATTTTCCTTTTCTTTTATCTCGTTCAAATATGTCTAAAAAGTTTAGTCTATAATATTTACCTTGATACATATATATTTGATAAAAAAAAATGTTTGTTTGGTTATCGTTGTTGTTATCATAAATACTTGTTAGTGATTTTTTCGGTTAAAAACTAAAAGTTGATACAAAAAATTTCTTGTACGCATTCATCTTCTCTAAAACCTTCAAAAAAACCCGTTCAAAACAACATTTGTTTTTTTACTTAGTATTCCGATTTTTTTTTTCTTATTTCTTTCCTGTTGTTCTCCCAAAATTTTTTTTAGCCCCCCATATAGGATTTCTGGATATGCCACTCTTCATAGTAGTATAAATGAAATGGTATCAAAAATATTTTGAAGCGGAATTGGACCTAAAGAAATTATTATGTTATATACCTTGAGCTGGCATGGATTTGGTCGTTACTTGCGTAAGCAACGCCATCCATGTCATCGATGCATAGGCTCACTGTGGGAACGTTTTTTTGTTCAGATGGGGAGTTTTGCTCGAAGATTCCCCATATAAAATTACTGGCTGCTTCCATGGTTTGTTGGGCATAGTCCGCTCCAATGTCTGTTTCGAACCGTGCTCCACCAGGGGTGTTTTCAGCGTTGTTTGTGACAGTGTATTCTACGGCATGGCTACTTTGAAGGGCTATGAGAAAGGCCAGAGAAGAGAGGATGAATCTTAAGCTGGCCATTAGGGAGTTTCTTTTGTGTCGGTTGCTTTGGTGCGTTATTGCTTTACTACTTGCGCTAGCATTTATAGGACCAAAGGGAAATGTTTGAAAGTTGAAATGATCAGTGATTTTTATCAGCGACTCAGCGTCAACGTCTCAAAGACTTGAAGTCGTCCCCGGATTTATTTTATGTGAACTGGTTTGGTAAAATATCTTAATTAAGAATCAAAGTTCAGGAAAAGATAAAGTGCGGAGACTTTTTCTCTGATGAATATAATGCCGTCAACAGACTAATACAACCGTAAGGCAAACGGCTTGACCATTTCTGCCATTATATACTATATTTTGTGTAATGGAACTCTGACATCAAGACGTGTTTTGATCTACAACACATGAATTCCATAACTCTAAAATCGATATATAAGTTATATCTTCTCAAAACCATGACGTCCTTAAGCCTTTTTTTTTTTCGTCCCTACAGAACAAGAAGTCCGTGGATGCAAGTTTTCCTAGCTACAATAATAGGACCCTCAAATGAATTCATCTTGGAGATTTATGAGATTCATTGTAATCAACATTTTATGATGTAAACTTTTCTTATGTACGTAGCTTGCGGTCGGAAACATCTCAACTGGCTCAAGTCAGGGAAATAAAAGTGTAAACCACAAACGAAAGGAAGTTGGACGACAGTGTTAATGGGATTGGTATAAGAAAATTATGCAAAAAGATATACAGTAATTTATCGAAATATACAATCCTTTGCAGTCCAGTTCTTGCATGCTACTTGACAATTTCTATTTTTCTTTGCTAGAAGTCTTATATTTGTTAGACTCAGATACTATATGAGAATATAAGAATATGCAAATCAACCAGTATAATCATTTATGTTTGTAGTTGCTCAGAGTCACATTTCCCAGTGGAACCATTTTTTGTATTTTTTACTTCCATTCGAAACCAAGATTCTGCGACGGGGATACCTTTCTCCTCCCAGAACACTTATGTAAGTTATCTTGTAGTACTTGAGCATCAGACACGGACATCTCATTCTCAAAAGATTGAAAGTAACAAATGGCTTCTGGTTGTTGTTTTAAAGGAGAATCGTTGGGGTGGCTCATGTAGAAGATTTTGATTCAATCAAAGAGCCTGGCACGAGAGCAGATTGTGAGCGGAGAGCGCTGAAATTTGCTAAGACCCTTCTAAAAGAAGAGGAAATTCTTTACCATAGATGAAGTTCTTTCAGCGACTCAGAAAGTTGGCGCATGAACTCTTTGTACAATTGTAAGCTCCACAAATTTTCCAGTCTTCAATTTAATTTACTATCTTTGCATGTTAATTAAAAATCATTAGAACTGAATAAATATGTGCACATATACATGTAACCTAAGGTGAAATTTGATTGTTCAGTTTGAGCTAGTCTTTTCTTTCAGTGGTTCACTCTCAGATAACTTGTCTTACCAGCATTATGCTAATCTTTTTATTTTTTGATAAATCATTATATACTTATCTTACTATGAATGTTGGTTTTTTTTTTACAAATCAATCTTCTCGTCTTGTCCCCTTTTTCCCCTTCACAGACTTTGATATAAAAAGGGAATCATGTACCAGTGGAATGCTCGAGTTAGAATGATCTTCATATATAGGCTTTAATTTTCTTAGTGCTGTGAACTTTTTGGAATGTTATGTCTTTCCATTCGCAAATTTTCTAATAATTTTCTGTGTCCTGTATTTTTTCGAGTGATGGAACTGCATCTGGATTCAGTTTCATTATATTTAGGAACAGCGTTGATGTCTTAAGATGAATGAGATCATACTTACAGAGAGAGTAGGGTAGTAACACGGATATGTACGATTTTTTTAGTGGATTACCGTGATACTCTATACCCAGATCAAATTATAATAGCACGAATCATGTTTGATAAAAATTGGCAGCACCTTTGGAAGCTAATATTACTACATCAAAGTATTGAATTTCATTAAATCATGTTGATATAATTGTTACAATGAGAAAGGTCTTTCGTGGGCGAAAGAGATTTATGAAACATAAGAGAAATTTGAGTTCATATTGTTTTATTCGCGTCTGCATATATCGAGGTAGTCCCCTTGATCTTGATTATCGAGCAAATTATTAAGTGCTATATTTAGCTTTGTAGTCCGTCCAGAGCTGATCAACAGTCTTTCCGAGCAACTCCACAAAGAAATTATTCGTATAGCCAGTTCTCATCCTCCTGTTCAGTTCAGCCACAAACCCGCTCCTCAGATCATTGCAATAGTCGAGAAACCTTGCCGTGACATCGTATCCTTGATCCCATCGATTCCCTTGCCCGGCTCTCACCCAATGACCTGGTGCGAGACCTGCCTTCAGCCTCACAAAATCTGCCACCCCTTCGATGAGACCCCCGGGGGCTTGCCCATTACCGTTCCACTGCCACACATGCGTCATCTCATGGTACATAACGCCATTGAACTCAGCTCTTACGTCACCAGAAATTCCTTGAATGTACCTACAAACCGTTAAAAGGGTCATGACAACAGTCCTATGAAGGTGGAAATAGACATGTTTACTTCATAGTTCATACCAGTAATACTTAATGGTAGCATAATACATGAAATGGTTTCGAAGATATCTTGAAGCTGAATCCGGCCTAAAGCAAAATTATTATTTGTACATACCTAGAGCTGAAATGGATTTGGTCGTTACTTGTGTAAGCAACACCGTCCATGTCATCGATGAATAGTCTCACTGCCGGAACGTTTTTCCTATCAGATGCGGTGTTTTGCTGGAAGATTCCCCATATAAAATTAGTTGCGGCGTTCATGGTTTGCTGAGCGTATTGAGCGCCAATGACTGTATTAAAGCGCTGCCCGCCGGGAGTGTTCTGGGCATTGTTGGTGACAGTGTAATCTACGGCAAGGGTACTTTGAATGGTTAAGAGAAGGGCAAGAGTAGGGAGAATAAATGTTAGTCTGGCCATTAGAGAGTTTCTCTTTTGCTTGTTGCTTTTGTGTGTTATTGCTTTACTACTTGAACTAGTATTTATAGGACATACTGGAAATGCTTGAAGTTGAAATGATCAGCGATTTAGCGTCACAGACTTGAAGTCGTCCACGAATATATTTTAATGTTACAGTCAAAATTCTAGAAACAGATGAGGTGGAGCCGTTTTCTCTGACAAATTTAATGCCATCCATAGATTTAATACGACTCAATACAATCACAATCCTAAGGTAAAAAAGCATGACCATTTCTACAATTATACACGAGTCTACATTTTTGTGTAATGTATAACTATTTTTTATTTTTTTATAGGGATAAAAGCATCAAGCCCCCTGAACTATACACGTTTTTGCGACTTGCCCCTTGAACTAAATTAATAAGCGCTTTCCCCCTTAAACTATGCACGTCTGTTCGATTTGCCCCCTGGCCGGGTTTTTGGCTATTTTTGGTCATTCTTGGCCGGAATATTCCCCCTTACCCGACTCATATGTGTTGTACACTTGTACTAGATGTATTTTGGTAGGTGATGACAAAAAGTAGGCGAAAAAATATCTCGAACGGGGCATATTCCGGCTAAAATGCGATTTCTTTCTTCGTTGTATTTTCGGCTATTTTTGGCCGGAATATTCCCCCTACACGACTCATATGTGTTGTACTAGATGTATTTTGGTAGTTTATGACAAAATATAGGCGAAAAAACACTTCGAACGGAGAATATTTCGTCCAAACATAGCTGAGAACCCGGCCAGGGGGCAAATCGAACAGACGTGCATAGTTTAAGGGGGAAAACGCTTATTAATTTAGTTCAGGGGGCAAGTCGCAAAAACATGTATAGTTCAGGGGGCTTGATGCTTTTATCCCTTTTTTATAACCCCGGAACTCTAGCCGGGGACTTCATCTACCTCCAATTGTTTCTTCTTCAATTCCATGGCAAGGTAAGTAAGTAGGAACATGATGTCCACGAAACTACCCGTATCGATGAGGATTCATTGGATCCCAAATCCATGGATTGTAGCTTCGATCACAAAGGGTCCTCGTGGGAATAAATTATGCCTTTTAAACCTTGGGTCTGAAGGTGGTGTTAGACAGCCTTGCTCCTTGAACGGAGCACACGGGGAGTCCTTGTTCCACTCGCCTTGCTTCCTTTATATATTTCTTCTTCTTACCTTGGGGTGTCATCGAGATGTCTCCCCACCGCCTACTAGGAGTCACTTCTTCTTTTCCCTGCTCCTTTGGGGGCCTTTTCCACACGTTCGGTCTAGGTTCATCGGGGTTGTTTTCCTTCAGGTAATTCTTCAAGTATCCCGCCTCTAAGAGGCGGAGCACTTCCCTCTTCTAAAGTGGTGTACTCCTCGATGGTATGTCCATATGTTTTATGGTACTTGCAGTATTTCCCGGAGTTCTTATCCCTGTAGGGAAATGTGGCTGGTAAGGGCCAATGTAATTTGTTATTAACTCTCATCACATTGAGCACTTCTTCAGGAGCAATAGTCATCCGGGGCAAGGGTACAGGCCGAAGGTACTTCTTGAACACGCCATTGTCGCCCTTGTGTTGGGAGGGTTTCCCTTCTTTACCCTTCTCTTTGGTTTTTGCTTCTCGTTCGGCGCGTTCGTGGTGTTCGTTGTCATCGTTCTCCATACGCCTCTTCGTGCTTTCTGCCTCCTCCATAAGGATGTAAGTTTCCGCCTTCTCCATAAGCTTATTCATGTCTGTGATATGGGTTTCCCAAAAGGTATCGGAAGAAGTCACATGTTCGAAGTCCTTGAGTCAGTATGTCGGCTAAGATAGTTGAGCTAACATTCGGGACATCTAATGCTTCATCGGAGAAGCGTTTTATGTATCCTCGCAAAGGTTCGTCCTTCTGTTGCTTAACCGTGAAGAGTTGCGTAGCGGATTTAGGGTATCGCCGATTAAAGGCAAACTGTCGCACGAATAGGTGGGCCAATCAGTCAAAGCTAAATATGGAGTTAGGTGGAAGGTGGGTAAACTAGGATTGAGCCCGTCCTCCGAGAGTAACAGGGAACACACGACATAGGGCGTGGTCGGGAGCAGAGGACAGGTCCATCCCGACCAAGTATTGGTGGATGTGATCTTGTGGATCTCTTCCATCGGTATCCCCAGTGTATAAGGGGACGTTGATGGGCCACATCTCTGAAGGGATCGAAGCTAGGGCAATCTCGGGAACGAAGGGAGATGTATTAAATGTCGGACCCCCCTTGGGGGCCATGGTTTTCTTGATGTCACCCATCTTCTTGCGTAGACCGTCGAGTAATCCCCATAGGGTATTGTCTCTATCCGCAGGGTAATCCAGTGGGTATGGCCTTTCTTCCCATCCGCTCAGGTCTTGACTGTCCAATAATTTTACAAGACTAAGTACGTCCGAGGGGGATTCAAACCCGAGCGGATGGATCTTACTTTGGAGCCTGATCTAGAAATTCTGCCGCCTCCAGCGAATGATCAGCCCTCCTCCCCAGATGAGTTTACTGTGCTCCTCGAGGATGAAAACCTAGTCCTTCGTGGGCTCTCACCGCCGCCTTCTGTGCCTGCCAATTATCCTTCCTCCAAGGACGAAGATGAAGCTGACGCCTAGGGGCGTTCGTATTTATTTTGCTATCTAATGAACACTTTCTGATTTGTTATTTTTGTGGCGCTGCGTCGCCTTTAAATGTGTTTGAACTATTTCTATTAATCGCATTATTGTCATTTATGACCATTTCATTTGTTTGCTTGATCGAAGGCTCGTAATCGTTGCCTTTTCTTTCAATTGCTATCGTTGCTCTTCACTTTATTTTGAAAACTCGAGCATCCTTCCACAATCACGGAAAAATTTCGTTGCTTTTAGGTGCTTAAGGATTTGCGGTATCCTGTGTCCTTTTAGATAGAGTCTCAGTCCTTCTTTAGTTGTTTAGGGAGTTGCGGTATCTCGTGGCATTTTAGACATAGACTCCGTCCCTTTTGAGTTATTTAGGGATTTGCGGTATCTCGTGCCGTTTTAGACAGAGTCTCAGTCCCTTTTTAGTTATTTAGCGATTTGCGATATCTCGTGCTGTTTCAGACAGAGTCTCCGTCCCTTTTTTAGTTGTTTAGGGAGTTACGGTGTCTCGTGCCATTTTAGATAGAGTCTCTGTCCCTTTTTTAGTTGTTTAAGGAGTTGAAGTATCTCGTTCCGTTTTATACAGAGTCTCTGTCCCTTTTTTAGTTGTTTAGGGAGCTGCGGTATCTCATGCCATTTTAGACAGAATCTCCGTCCCCTTTTTAGTTGTTTAGGGAGTTGCGATATCTCGTGTCGTTTTAGACAGAGTCTCCCTCCATTTTTTAGTTGTTTAGGGAGTTGTGATATCTCGTGACATTTTAGACAGAGTCTCCGTCCATTTTTAGTTATTAAGGGAGTTGTAGTCTCTCGTGTCGTTTTAGACAGAGTCTCCGTCCATTTTTAGTTATTAAGGGAGTTGCGGTATCTCGTGCCGTTTTAGACACAGTCTCCGTCCCTTTTTAGTTATTAAGGGAGTTGCGGTATCTCATGCCATTTTAGACAGAGTCTCCGTCTTTTTTAATTATTAAGAGAGTTGCGGTATCTCGTGCCGTTTTAGACAGAGTCTCCGTCCATTTTTAGTTATTAAGGGAGTTGCGATATCTCGTGCTGTTTTCGACAGAGTCTCCGTCCCTTTTTAGTTATTAAGCGAGTTGTTGTATCTCATGCTGTTTTAGACAGAGTCTCCGTCCCTTTTTAAGTAGTATTTGACAACATTACATTTTAGATAAGACTGATTACACAATTTTAAGTGGCTTACGATAGGTTTTTAAGTTTTCCCACTATAGGTTTTTAATTCAGGGATCTTATCTCCCTGTCCCAAGATCTCAGCTTCGATCTCTTCAGAAAGCGGGCTGCTCCTTAGAGCGCTTCCCTCTGGCTCCATTCGGCCTTCAATCG
Organism: Linaria vulgaris; assembly: GCA_948329865.1. NCBI lineage: Eukaryota > Viridiplantae > Streptophyta > Magnoliopsida > Lamiales > Plantaginaceae > Linaria > Linaria vulgaris. The sequence continues at coordinate 113,140,778 of OX415249.1, read as the reverse complement.
CGACTTTTTCTCTCTCAAGCCTTTCTAGTTTCCTCGTCATCTCATCATATTCTTTTCTGGAGTCGTGACTCTCCTCACGTCTCCTGTCTTTCTTATCTTCTCTCCTCATTGGTTCCTGGTGAATTCCTCTCTTTTCTTTCCTCATTGTCTCACGGTGCCTTCTCGATTGCACCTCTAATGACTTTGGCTTTCCTCTTTGATCCTCGCGGACCGACTTTTCTGTGCTCTGCTATCCTTGGGAGGTAGTTTTGCTCCTTATGTCGCCTTGGCGCGACTTCTCCTTCTCAGCTTCTTTCGAAGCTCTGGCTGTGGATCCTTGTTCATTTGCGGCCTCCACATGCACTGCCTGTGGTAGTGCCTGCGGTAGCGGCACACGTGCCATAAATTCAGCCATGTCGGTTTTGACCACGTCCATGATCTCCTCTCTTGTCATTGCGGTTGCTCCTGTTGCACCTGCATCTTCTCTTGGTGCTTCTTCCACTGGTGTCTCTCTTCTTGCAAGTGTTGGCACTACTGTGGGCATTGTCGGTGGTTGCTCAATGTCCGAGACTGTCTGGCTTGCAGTAGCCCTATCAACTTCCTCGTTCATCCCTTCAACAAGTCTGCTTTTCGATCAGGTAGTAACCCTAGACGTCATACCTAGTAAACTGGAAAAAATGTGGTGTTCCCACAGACGGCGTCAATATTTTTGTCTTATTTTGTCTAGGTAACAAAACAACGTAAAGGATACAATTTAGATACAAATAGCCAAAATAATGCTAATCAATGGATAATTGGACTAGCTTGGTCCGGAACACCTAATACAAGCTTAATAGATATTACAAATAGATTTCTAGTCTAAGTTGCGTGTCGAGCAGGTGGCGTTCGATGCTGACGTATCAAACCTAGGTTGTTCGATAGTAATGGAACTGTAGTGGTCACGTGTCGAATTGAAGTAAGTCGAACATGTGGCGTTCGATGTAGTGTAGAGTATCGAATGATGTGTCTTCGATATGCTTCCGTATCAAACGCTCTGAATTCGGTCTAAGGATGTGTCGAATGCTAAGAGTTCGATGTTGGTTAGGTTCGAGTGAGTCTTGAAAATGCGTGCTCAGAATGTAAGGGGACGAAGTATTTATAACACATGTCTCGTGGGCCCCATTGGCAGTTGGGGAAAGTGCATCGAACGGAGGTGGTTCGATGCTCATTCTGCATCGAGCAGGTCCCTTTCTATTTACTATTTAGCGTACTGATTTTGTTAGGTCGCCCAATATATATAGTATTGGACCAATCTTAAAATATCCCATCAAAAAGTCCAAATCAAATAGGGGGAAAGTACAACCCTCCTATAGATGCAGCTACTCGCGCAGGGGGGGGACTGCTGGACCACAAGAATCAGCAGGCGCGGGGACCACCTGGGATTGGAGTTATGAAGGAATTGGCACGAATCTGCTTAAAGCTATGAGAGAGGCACGCACGCAGCTGTTATTTCCTTTTTATTATATTTTGTCTAATGTTTAAGTCGCTGTGCGTTTTCTAAAGTTGTTTTGCGTTATTTAGTAAACTACTGGCTCAAATACTTTTTTGCCTTTATTTAACTATATAGTATTGTAAGACTTACGTTTTATGCATTACATACGTAAGTATTTTGAACTCTGTTTTCTCATCTCTTTTATGTTTATCTTCTCGCTATGAAGAACTTTATGTCTCCAACTTATCGATTCTACCGGATTTATTTAGCAAGGCGACATATATTACTTATTATTATCTTGATTTTAATTTAACTCATAAATTTGTCACTTTCTCTTAAGAATGATTAATGACTATATATAATACTAAATAAATACAAATAAATATTTAAGACAATATTTAGCGTGTTGGTTTGCAGGAGACATAATACCGAGCTTCTAAACAAGCCTTCACAACATTTTGTTCATTGATTATTAGATTTATCAGACTGTAATTCAATACAAGTAGTTGCTCAATGTTTCGTTATATCCTAAACTAAATGCTGTTCATTATAAGATTTATGAGACTGTTATTCAATACAAGTAGTTGCTCCAGTGTTCCCTTATAAGTTATATACATATATATATATATATATATTTATCTAGTATGAATTAATGTTGTGTCTCGCGTATAAATCACATGATCAGAAACACAAAGTATTAAGAACAAAAATACAACTAAGTAACTTTCTACTAAGCTAATCTCTTCACTATGCTCTTAGAAAATAAACTAAAGTAAGAAAATAAATCGAAACTAAGGACAGAAAGTCAATGCAGCCATCAATATAACCTGATGATACTTTGTTAGCCGGAATATTCCCATGCTTGGCCTTGTACTCCGCCCACAGCTGCTCCACAGGCTTCCCCAACAACTCCACAAAATAATCATCACTATACGCATATCTCATCTTCTTATTCAATTCAACAGTAAACCCTTTTCTCAAACCATCACAATACTCCAAAAATCTCTCGGTAACACCCCAACCCTCGTCCCACTTACTTCCTTCCCCTGGTTTAGTATACAAATCTGGAGAATAATATTCCGACTTAACCATCACATAATCTGCTATCCCTTCGATCAAACCATAGGGGGCGGTCCAGTTACCCGACCATTGAAATATGTGTGTCATTTCGTGATACATTGAGGACTTAAATCCAAATCTTGCACCACCGGGTGTGAAGGATTGTATGGCGGTTGCACTGATGTTTATGGAGGCGTCGTCGCTGTTTGCATATCCAGCTGCCCAGTCAAAATCGGAGATTTGGACGTTTAGTACGGTAACGTTTTTTCTTTCGTGGTAAGAGCGTTCTTCGAAGAGGTCCCATATGAAGTAGTTGATCGTTTTCATTGCTCTTCTAGTGTATCGGATGCCGATTTCTTGGTCAAAACGGATGCCGCCCGGGTGGTTTGGGGCATTGTTGGTGACTGTGTATTTAACGGAGATTGTTTGTTTAATTAGTAGTGAAGCAACGAGGAGGAAAAGGTAGGGAGGGAGAATGACGCACAATGTTTTCCCCATGATTAATTATGCGTGCTAGGATTTTTGATTATTTTTCTTCATGAATCGGACATGTTGTGCTTAAATAGCGTTGAGGTTAGTGATGACCGCACTACATCAAACTGTGAATGACTTGGAAACTAAAATATAAAGTGTTAGTTACTGTTGATCTGTATATGAATGGCAAGTAACAGAGTGGCAAGTTTCTCCTCAAACGAGCTTATAAAAGAGTCAGTTAATATGTTTGTGTATGCATGCATGGCAAGTTTCCTCCCGAAAGGAAGGGTTAGTTTTTTTTTTTCCTTTTCGATCATCTTTTCATCATTGATCAAGTAATGAATTTGGGAACACAATAGCTGCAAAGATTTAGTTGCTAAGGCATTATTTTGTATTAACATAAACGAAAGGATTTAATTTCAAACTGCACAGTTTCCTGAGAAGGAAAGAAATAAGTATCAAATTAAGTGAAAATAAAAAATGGTAGTTTCCCCCAAAAATCTCTCTTATTCCTTCTTCGAACCGACTTTACTAAACCTACATCTTCTTCTCTTATATTTAATATATCAGTTGGCGATGTTGTCAAAACAAAGATTGTTGCTGCAACCAAAACAATAATTATTTTGAGTTCTCCAATTTACCCTTCATAGTCTAAGTCTACTTAAGTTAAATGATAATATTTCCATATAATATTTGATTCTCTCAATTTATCACCTAATTTTATCTACTCTCTCTCTCCCTCTCTGGTTTACTAAAATTCATCTTTATTAAAGAAATACGCCGTTAGTATACATATTTACAACTAATTATTATTTTGATGCAAATCATATATATATATATATATATATATATATATATATATATATATATATTACTCGGATTTGGTTTAGTTAATCATGCGCTATTTATCTTTTTCCTTCTCTTAAAGAAGATGCTCTGCTATTGTGCTAAAAGAAATAAAAAACTATTTCTGACTTGCAAGTATTTATGAGTTGAAAATCATGTAAACTGAAATCATGAATTATTTTGTATTCTTAGATTTTGTTCCTAACTTGCACTGAGTATATAATAGAAAATATAATTATCATTTACTTTGAATCCAGTACCTACAAAAAGAACTGGGAATGCCAAAAAAACTAATCATAACCAATATCTTTATTAAATATAATTATTTTAAGGATATTTAATTTATTTTCCAGTTTAATCCAATTGGAAATGTACAAGTAGATCCTAATTCAAGACTATGATCTAGCCCAAAATAATATAGTAGGAGAAGAATGCATTTGCAAGACAAATTGTTTTTGTTCTTAAAGAACACATTAATTATTTTGTTTTTATTGAAGTTTGTATAAACGTTCTTTTTGTTGAGTCCAACCGTCAACTTGGATCACACCAACCGGCAAGTCGTGAATCTTGTCAAATATGTCACCTCAATCCTACAAGGTTCCAATTATTGTATGAAGTAGATGTATCACCAACACTTCTTCTTGTATATAAACTAGCTAGAACAAGATCAGAAAAAATACACCCAAAAAACACCAAAAAGAGAGAAACACCGAGAGAAAGAAAAGAAAACTCTGCAGAGTTCAAACTGTGAGATTTGAGGGTTGGTTTTTGTAATAGTCGAGTGTGAGAGTTGCTCCTCCTATTGTAATTCGTTCGTATTGTTGAATGAAGAATTTTCCAACCCCAACAAAGTGGTATCAAGAGCCACGAGTTTCATTCCTCCGTTCTCTGTAAATTTTCGTTCGAAATTTTTCGTCTCGAAACTGTGATTTCTTATCACGGTTCTGAAGCTCTCTGTCCGACGATTCCGAATATATAGTTTTTGAGCTATTTTGATCGTCGAAAAGTGACGATCGAAGTCGACCCAATTCGACGTCAAAATCTTTTCATTCCGGAATTGCGTTTTGTTACTACCGTTGTGAAGCTTGTGTTGCAAGGATTCCGAATATATATTTTTTGGAATCTTTCGATAGTCGGAAACCTCCATTCCATGCCGACCGAGTTAACGGCGAGTTAACTCGGCCCAACTCACAAAACGGGCGAAGAAGAAAGGATATGCGACCCAGGATACGACCCAGTCAAAGCTGTTGGTCCAGTCAAACCCGGTCAGTCGGTCAACTCTGGTCAAAACCGGATTCAATCCGGTTCAACTCCTTTCAACTTGTTTCGTCCCGGTTCAACTCATTTTTGATCCGTTTTCAACAAGGTCAGAACTGTTTCCAAGGTTTTAGACCGTTCCGGATCCAACCGCGTGCTCCTCTTCCCCAAATTCAGCCTCTAAATTTGGGTACAAGCAAGCTTGTTTAGTTTTAACATGGAAAATTCAATGTCGGACACGATAATGCGATTGACGCCTACTAATTACAACATGTGGAAGCCTCGCATGGAGGATTTGCTAAATTTGAAGGATTTAGCCAGGCCAATCGAGAATAAAGGTGCCAAACCCGAGAAGACGAGTGATGACGATTGGAAAAAGTTGAACAAGAAGACTGTTGCTCAAATTCGTCAGTGGATTGACAATAGTGTGTTCCATCATGTCGCACAGGAAACGAGTGCCCACACGTTGTGGGATAAGCTTGCTAACATGTATCAGGCAAAGACGACACGTAACAAGACCTTATTGATGAGACGTTTAGTAAACCACAAGCTTCATAGTGGTACGTCTATACCAGAACACACGAGTCAGTTCTAGAACCTCGTGAACCGGCTTGCTGTCGCCGATTGAAACCTCAAAGATGAGGAACAAGCGATACTACTTCTAAGTTCCCTGCCAGACAATTGGGAGACTCTTGTTATCACCCTCAGTAATTCTGCCCCCAATGGTAAAGTATCTATGCAAATGGTGACACATGCTTTACTTAATGAAGAAGACAGAAGAAAAGAAGTCAGTGCCGACCAATCTTATGCTCTTGTGTCGGAAAGTAAATGCAGAGGTGGAGGTAGAGGAAGAGGTCGTGGCAGAGGCAAAGGCAGAGGTCGAGGTCAAAATTGTGGACGATCTCAAGATCGAGGTAGATCCCAGAAGAGAGGTAAATCCGTTGACAACTCGAGTCGATTCAACGGAAACTGTAATTATTGTGGAATTTACGGTCATATGAAGAGGGACTGTCGAAAGCTTTTAAGGGATCAATCCCAAACCGGTCAAAGCTCCAACAAGGATGAAGGTGAAACCATTGTCACAGTATCATCGGAAATTGCTCTTGTTTCTTATGGAGACGAGACATGCCTATATGTAGGCAATCAAAAAATTGAGTGGGTGATTGACTCTGCAGCTTCATTTCACGCCACTCCACATCGTGATTTGTTTGCTACATACAAATCAGAGGACTTTGGTACCGTAAAGATGGGTAACACCAGTTACTCCAGTGTAGTTGGTACTGGTGACGTGCACGTGAAAACCAACATAGGATGTTCTCTTATCCTCAAGGATGTGCGTCATGTTCCGGATCTCAGGACTAGCCCTTGACCGACAGTCTTATGAAATTAATTTTAAAAATGGCACTTGGAAGCTGTCGAAAGGTGTGATAGTTGTTGCGAGGGGTCATATATGTGGCACACTATTCAAAACTCATACAAAATTGTGCCAGTTAAGCCTCAACCCTGTGGAAGAAGAGGCGTCACCAAATCTTTGGCACAAAAGACTTGGGCATATGAGCGAGACGGGCTTGGCTACACTAGCCAAGATTGATGCTATCAATCTCGCGAAGGATGTTGCACTAGATCCTTGCGGGCACTGTTTGTTCGGGAAACAACATAGAGTTTCTTTCAGTTTCACCAGGAAGCAAAGCTCCCAGTTACTGAGTATCGTTCACTCTAATGTGTGTGGACCGATAGAAGAAGAATCGCTCGGTGGAAGCAAATATTTTATGACCTTTATTGACGATGATTCAAGAAAATTATGGGCCTACTGTTTAAGATCAAAAGATCAAGTTTTTGATCGCTTCAAAGCATTTCATGTGTTGGTGGAAAGACATACATGGAAGAAGCTGAAGTGCCTTCGCTCAGACAATGGGGGCGAATACACTTCTCGAGAATTTGCAGCGTATTGCCCTGAACATGGCATTAGGCACGAGAAGACGGTGCCGAGGACCCCACAACATAATGGTGTTGCTGAGCGAATGAATCATACCATTGTTGAGAAAGTTCGTTGCATGCTCAGTATGGCTAAGCTGCCTAAAGCATATTGGGCGCCGAAGCAGTCCTCACATCTTGTTATCTGATAAATAGGACACCGTCAGTTCCTTTGAACTTTGAAGTTCCGGAGAAGATATGGACAAGGAAGGATATTTCATATTCTCACCTAAAGGTGTTCGGGTGCAAGGATTTTGCACATGTGTCGAGGGAGCTCAGGCAAAAACTTGATCTCAAGTCAACTCCATGAATCTTTATTGGCTATGGTGATCAAGAATTCGGTTACAGATTGTGGGATCCACAGTCCAAGAAGGTTATCCACAGTAGAGATGTGATTTTCTACGAAAATCAATTCTATGATTTTACTCTAGCTGCTCTAGTTCGACAATGTACTAGTGCTCCGGAAGAAGTTATTTCACCACCAGAACCTCATATTAAAAATGAGGATGTCCAAGATAATGTAGACGATGCTGACGAGGATGAAGGTGCTGAGCAGGGGGAGCTCTCACCTCATTTTCAAGAAGAAGGTGAAACTCGACGATCTGAACGTGTGCCGATACCATCAAAAAGGTATCCTGCATCAGAATATATCCTTCTGATGAGTGAGGGGAAGCCAGAAAGTTTCAAAGAAATTCAATCTCATAGTGACAAAGAAAGCTGGAGGCAAGCCATGGAAGAAGAAATGAATTCTTTGCAGAAGAATCAGACTTATGAGCTTGTGAAACTTCCGAAGGAAAAGAGAGCACTGAAGAATAAATGGGTGTTCAAACTCAAGAAAGATGGCCATGGGAATATTGTGAAATATAAAGCCAGGCTTGTCGTCAAAGGATTCCAACTGAAGAAAGGCATTGACTTTGACGAGATATTCTCACCAGTGGTGAAAATGACATCCATCCGTGTTATACTTGGGTTAGTTGCCAGTTTGGATCCGGAGCTTGAACAGATGGACATGAAAACTGCATTCCTTCATGGTGATCTAGAAGAAGAGATATACATGGAGCAGCCAGAAGGTTTTCAAGTCCGCGACAAGGAGCATCTTGTATGTAAATTGAAGGAAAGCTTGTATGGTCTAAAGCAAGCTCCAAGGCAGTGGTACAAAAAGTTTGACTCTTTCATAACTACTCACCAGTATAACAGGACTGCGGCAGACCAGTGTGTTTATTTGAAGAAGTTCGCTGATGGTAAATTTATCATCCTTTTGCTCTATGTCGATGATATGTTGATAGTTGGCCAGGATGCAGCGCTAATCAACAACTTGAAGAAAGATTTGTCCAAGTTCTTTGATATGAAAGACTTGGGTGCATCACAACAGATTCTCGGCATGAAGATTACGCGAGACAGGAAAACGAGAAAGTTGTACTTATCTCAAGAAGATTACGTTGAACGGGTTCTCAAAAGGTTCAACATGGGTAAAGCAAAGCCTGTTTCGACTCCGCTCGCAAATCACTTCAAGTTAAGCAAGAGACAGTGTCCTTCTACGATGAAGGAGAAAGAAGAAATGGAGGCGATACCATATTCTTCGGCAGTGGGAAGTCTGATGTACGCGATGGTGTGTACTAGGCCAGATATTGCTCATGCAGTTGGTATTGTTAGCATATATCTGTCAAATCCAGGGAAAGAGCACTGGGAGGCGGTCAAGTGGATTCTTCGGTACCTGAGAGGTACATCTAATCTATGTTTGTGTTACGGGGGAGCAAAGCCAGTTCTGAATGGTTACACAGATGCCGACATGGCAGGAGATCTTTATAGTAGAAAATCTACATCAAGTTACATATTCACTTACGCAGGGGGAGCTGTTTCGTGGCAGTCCAAGCTGCAAAAGTGCATTGCTTTATCCACCACTGAAGCTGAGTACATTGCTATAGCGGAAGCAGGGAAAAAGTTATTATGGATAAAGCACTTTTCTCAAGAACTAGCTTTACACAAAATGAGTACATTATTCATTGCGATAGTCAAAGTGCTTTAAACCCGAGCAAGAATGAAATGTATCATTCCCGTACGAAACATATCGACATTCGGTATCACTGGATACGCGAAGTGATGGAGCAACAACTGTTGAAGCCGGTTAAGATTCACACACGCAAGAATCCTACAGATATGCTAACGAAGGCGGTGACACGAGAGAAACTGGGTTTGTGTACAAATATAGTTGGGTTGAAGGGGGAGATTTGTTGAGTCCAGTCGTCAACTTCGACCACACCAACCGACAAGTCGTGAATCTTGCCAAACATGTCACCTCAATCCTACAAGGCTCCAACTATTGTATGAAGTAGATGTATCACCAACACTTCTTCTTGTCTATAAACTAGCTAGAACAAGATCAGAAAAAATACACCCAACAAACACCAAAAAGAGAGAAAAATCGAGAGAAAGAAAAGAAAACTCTGTAGAGTTCAAACTGTGAGATTTGAGGGTTGGTTTTTTGTAATAGTCGAGTGTGAGAGTTGCTCCTCCTATTGTAATTCGTTCGTATTGTTGAATGAAGAATTTTTCAACCCCAACACTTTTCTTTCTCTCCCAGAATCTTGAGTATGTACGAACTTACCAAAAATTAAAATATCCTTGTGTACGAGAAAATATTATAGTGAATCAATTAGAAACAGTATTTTAAAACCCGGCCTGGACCGGCTGGTTCGATCAGTTCGACTGAGAATCGGCGGCCTTGCCTGGCCGGTTTAGCAGCAAAAAAGGACTGCAAGGCGCCTCTGTGGCGAACCGGTCAGCCCCTCCCCCTTTTTCTGGTAAATTACGAAATTGCCCATAGTTTTTTGACAATTACAAACTTGCCTCGAAAATTTTAACAAAAAATGAAGGAAAATAACGCAAAACTTTGAAAGGCAATAACTTTGCGTAGAAGCGTCCGTTTTGGATGGATTTTTTATTTGGGGTATCTTGACGAGATCTACGGCGGTTTGGGCTAAGATTTTTTTTTAAAAAAACAATGTTTTTCACCCCTAATTTGATTGTGAAGCGAAACGAGCACGCATTCGAGAATTTCATGCATAGCATTTCGTCCAACGCTAAGTTCATTTTATAGATTTTAGTGTCACATATTGTTGTTCTTGTATTGATATTTATGATACGGTTGGCCAACATTTAAAAATGCAAAAAAAAATAGCTTGTATTAAATATATAGTATGTTGGATTATTTATTATATTGATGGATAGCCCAACGGTTTCCACTAATTTCTAAGAAGTTATTTTGTTGGAATTATTCTATTTTTTATTGAATGTTGACTAAGTCAACAAATCGGTCCAACCAGTGGTTCGTCTTGTTGACCTGCTACCGAGTAGTCTCACCGCATCTGTGACCGGACCGGGTCTAAAAACACTATTTAGAAAGAAAAGTGAGTTGCTTAAATTAAGGAGTTATTGATTAACCAATTTGTTTAATGCAAAGAAAGTGTTTTAACTCGTAAACTTTGACTAAAAAGGGAAATGGGAGAACTCCAAACAATTGTTGGCAACAACAATCATTGCTTTAGCAATATCGCCAGCCTATTTGATGTGATCGATCCATGTTAGGCTCGGATGATTAGCATGATTCTTTTATAATTAAAAAGTTGTAGTCTATGATAACATTGTTAACATTAATATTCAAACAAACTTTTGAAAAATCCATTATCGCTTATACGTATGATATAACTCGATATATTCTTGAGAAATGAACTATTGGTAATTTATGTGTAGAAGAAACAGTGTTGTGTTTTGAATAGTAAGATAAGAGTGTTGTGTTTTGAATAGTAAGATAAGATAAGAAGACAATCATTGCATAGATATAATTACTAATTTGAACTCCAAAAGAAAATTTTAGTGCCATCAAAAAACCTGATGATACCTCACAGAAATATGAGGACCATCCCAATATATGTCCCGAAACAAAATATAACAAATGAAAGCGCAAACAAAATCGGTTGAGTATAAGAATCTATAATTATTTATTTTAGACTTTAGTATATTGATATTTTTTAATTTTCAGCAATATGACGTAATATTTACATGTACTAAGGGTTTTACTCTTAAATATTCTAATTTTTATGAACAAACACAAAAAAGAAGTTCATGAGAGAAATAACAAAACAAATTGTGTGAAAGGGAAGGCTGAGTAGTACTTCTTGATTATTGTTAGAGATGAGGTAAAGATATATATATATATATATATATATATATATATATATATATATTAGTTAATTTCATATTTGCTACCATAAGTTAGAAGCATCCCCATAACAACTTTAAGATTGTGAGAGTTTTAAGCTTAATAAAAGTTTTCAGACCAAATAAGCTACATTTGAAAACGCTCAAAACTGCTTAGTTTTAAGTCCATAGTTGATTTTGACTTTTTTTTAGGAGTTTACAAACACCACCATAATGTTGTTTGTTTATCCGACAAAAAATTAGTGTTACATACATAAATTCCTCTCCATGTGTCTAACATGTCTACAATCAAATTGTTTTGTTTTAAACTAAGGACATAGTCTAGAATTTGTTAGAACACAGCTGCTCTCCAAGCAACACATATTAACTAGGCCAGTGAGACCCAACATACGCCTTTAGATCATAAAGATCTTAGCTAAAATAGTAGGATACAAGAGCATATGAGTGAAGGTAAGACATTTAGAGATTTCTACTAAACTTGGGACCAACTCACGAGCTGCCTATGTATTCCATCTAAGAAATCAAGCTGAAAGTAATTCAACTGTCTCTTTGAAAGCGAGAAGTTGATTGGATTGAATGATTCGCTTATGTAATGGTCATTTAAGGGCTTCAAGGTCGAAATAAGGGCTTCTTAGTTGAACTCTAGGTCGAATTAATGTTCATTTGAAGAACTTTGTCCGAGATGGTAAAACAATGTAATTGGTCGAGTTTTGTAAAATACGTCGAACTTTTGGAATACGTCGATCGCGAAATTCTATAATTATGTTTAGTATCTTAATGCGACAAATATCTGTATATGTTGAACCTGTTGGGAGACGTCAAATCCGAGTATAATGCTCAATGTATGCAGAGTGAACAGCTAGACATATTAAATGACGTACTTTGATTATCGGGCCTCAAGAACCTCACGCCATACATTCGAGTTTTTACCATACATCGAGCATAAATGCTCGATACATACTAGTTTTATTGTTGTTTTGTCGGCCGATACCCAATCTTATATGGGCCTACTACATATAAGCCCATATCACCCTTATATCTATTTGATATACTAGTTTTATTATTGTTTTGTCGGCCGATACCCAATCTTATATGGGCCTACTATATATAAGCCCATATTGATATAAGCCCAGCTGTCGTGTCTCGAGTATAAATCACATCAATCATGACTCATGAGTTGATCAGTACACAAAAGCATTAATTTAATGAATCAAACTAAATAACTCTATACTAATCTTAAATGTAAGTACAAAAGCATCTCCAACTACTTCTTAATTGCCTCTAACCATAAGAGAACTCAATCTACTATGCTATATACAAAACAATCACGAGGTTACACGAAAACAATCTACTTTATTTGACGTTTGTGACACGAATCTTCGTAGCCTTAGATACTGCTTTGCGTAATCAGTTCACTAATTAATCACTATGCTCTCGAGAAAAATAAAATAAAAAACTAAACTAAGAAAATAAATCAAAACTAAGTACAGAAAGTCAATGCAACTACCAATCTAAGCTGGTGATCGTTTTTCTATCACCTTCGCCGGTCGAAGTAAGACTGACAATCGTTTCGGTTGTCATTCTATAACCTTGCCAAGTCGAAGTAAGACGGATGACTGTTTTAATAGTTATAGATGAAGTAAGACTGATTGTTGTTTGTGTCGTTATTCTATTATCTCCTTCTCCAGCTAGCTGAAAGGGATGTCGATATGGTGGCCAAACCCGAAGTAACCTGGGTCGTTTGGAGCAATGCCGGTGACTGTGTACCGAACGGTGGTTAATTTAATTAGTCGTGAAGCAACGAGGAGGAAAAGAGGAAGGAGAATGCCCAAGATTTTCCTCATGATTAATTATGGGATCTATGATTTTTGATTATTTTGCTTCATGAATTAGACAAGTTGTGCTTTATGTGTGTTGGGGTTAGTCAACGCGTTTCATCAAACTGGAAAGAGACTGTGTGTGACTTGGAACTTGAACTAGAACTTTTAGTTAATGTTCTGCGTATGCATGGCAAGTATCCTTCTCAAGGGAAGTTCTCTTCTTCTTTCTTTCTTTTTTCCCCCTTTTCGATCTACTTTCATAATTATATTGATCAATAATGACTTGTAAAACTGCCATAATGATTGGAAACACAATATATACATACACAGACGATCTAGTTGCTAATGAATTGATTAAATTAACAAAATTAAAGTACGTTTCAATTTTTATTTTTTTTGAAGAACAGATCTTATTAAAACCGCCCCAGAAGGTGCAAATCGTTTGATAACAATACACATGATGAATCGCAGAAGAATGCAACAAAATAAAACTCCTATAGCTACTGTTAGGCTGCAAAAATGAGACCGGGAGGATCAAAAGTATTGCCCAATGCCGTCCGTGCTAGAGAGTGTGCCATGTGATTTGTGTCACGTCCAATCCAACGGATTGTAAAGTCATCCCTTGGTTCGAACAAACGAAGAAAATCCGCCACAATATTCCCATAACTAACATCACTTGGAACCCAATGAACAATATCATGAATGATGTTCAAGCGATAGTCCTCGAATATAACGCCGCGCCAACCCATTCCCACGGCTAATTTATTGCCCAAAGGGCTGCCACTACCTCAATACATACCGGAGTAAGGGTATCCACGAATCTTTTTTGAGCGCGAGCGACCGTGTTACCCACATGATCACGAGCCACCACGCCAATTCCTACCGCCATCTCGTCTTCAAACCGCGCGCCATCAAAGTTAATTTTAAGAGCGCCTTTTCGTGGAGCTTCCCATTCGTTATTACCGACGTACGTAAGGTGCATTAAATTATGCCCAATATTATTCCAAATCGCCGCATACGACGACGCCACATCGACAATCTCCGCTGAATTATAACGTCCCTCCGCGCGATTATTTGATTCTGATTAAACCACATCATCCAACATAATGTAACCGCAGTCTCCGTCCTCTCCTTTCCCAATTCCTTCAACAACCGACGAAACCACCCGATCAGTCCCTACATTTCCCGTCGCATTGAGTGTGGAAAAATTTGCAATCGCCCAAACTTGACGCGCTTTATGACAATCAAACAGAACATGAACCGTAGTTTCCTCCAGCTCCCCACACACTACACACAAAGATGAATCACCCAGACTCCGTTGCGCCAAATTTGACCGAGTTGGCAATATATTCGAACATGCCCTCCACCAAAATAGCTTTATTTTGTTCGCGAAACCCAGTCACCACAGCTTTTTTCAACCTGCTTGTTCGCTTGAAGTAGTAACGCCCCAATTCCTGCGCGTTGTTAGGCCTTGTGCTCGGATCATATGATAGGAGCTTCGAATCGAGAACCGACCGTGCTTCTCATAATGCCATAATTGTTGATCCTCTCGGTCCAAGTTTCCCAATAGTATAGCGAGGATAATATTCGCGTCAATCTCCCCAAAAATCTGTCGCACCAAGTCAACGTCCCACCAGCCCGTTACATCGTCAATTAAGTCACACATTCGCTCCACAATTGGCTGGGCAGGCCGCGCAGTTATAGGCCGATACGTGATAGGTCCAGGAAGCCACGCCTTATCCCAAATTGCGATTGTGTCTCCATTCCCCACGCCCCCACCGAACTCCTCTCTTAATCACCACTCTCGCTTCCCAAATACATCACCAAGAAAAGGACGGATTATTCTCAATTCTTGAATCCAAAAAAGAGCAATTAGGAAAATATTTGGCTTTGTACAATCGACTCACCAAACTCTCCAGGTTATGAAAAATATGCCAAGCTTGCTTCGCGAGCAAAGCTAAATTAAACGCCTTAAGGACCCGAAATCCCAAGCCTCCATCTTCTTTTTTCCTACACAACTTATCCCAAGCGATCCAGTGTATTTTATTCCTTGTACTGCTGGCCCCACCAAAAGTTACTGATGATCGCTCCAATCTCCTTGATCAAAACATCCGGTAAACAGAAGCAACTCACAATAAACGTTGGGATGGACTGCATGGCCGCTTTAATTAACACCTCCTTCCCCACCCCCAAAAGCATTTTTCTTTTATATCCAGTCGCACGTTTCCATACCCTTTCCCAAGTAAAATCAAACAGTTCGCGCTTTGATTTCCCGACATCCGACGAAAGCTTGAGATATTTTTTGTGTCTATCTGCAATCATAACGCCCATAATCGCCCCAATCTCCTGCGCCCACTCCTCACTCGTGTTCCTACTAAAAACCACAACTGATTTATCGAGGTTAATTTGTTACCCCCGATGCCGCCTCAAACTTAGCAAGTATATGGCCAATTTCTTTCGCCGATTCCCTGGTTGCCTCACAAAAAAGCAATGTGTCATCAACAAACAAAAGATGTGAAATCCAGGGAGCCGTCCTGCAAATTGCCAAACCCTGTAATACTCTGCGCGCCTCCGTTTTTGCAATAAGAGCTGAAAAGGCCTCGAAAACAAATAAGAATAAGTAGGGGGATAGTGGATCCCCCTGCCTAATGCCCATTTCAGGGTAAAAAATAGGAGACTCTCGACCATCAATAAGCGAGGAATAAGAAACAGTACGAACGCCCAACATAATCAAAGACACAAAATTCAAATCAAAACCTAGTCTAAGCATTTCCTTTCCAAGAAGTACCACTCGACCCGATCATATGATTTGTTCATGTCTAGTTTTAGTGTCATAAATCACCGATTCCCCGACCTCTTTTTTTACAAAAAAATGATTAAGTTCAAACGCGACCAGTATGTTATCCGTGATTAGTCGCTCCGGGACAAACGCGTATTGAGTAGGGGAAATCACCTCATTGAGGAACAGTTTGAGTCTATTTGCAACAACTTTAGAAGCAAATTTGAAGCTCACGTTACTAAGACTAATACGTCAAAACTGTATCATCACATCAGGGTTAGCACATTTAGGAATCATGATAATATGAGTAAAATTAACCACTAGATCAAGAACACGATCATTCAAAAAAAGCAAGGACAAGAATAGTAACGTTGGCCCCAACAATTGACCAAAATTTTTGGCAAAAGAAAATAGAGAATCCATCGGGACCGAGGGATTTATAAGGGTACATATCTTTTAAAGCTTTATGTACCTCGTTCGCCGTAAATTGTTGCAAAAGGCTTGCATTCACTGCTGGACTAACACGCACATCAACATCCCGTAATACCTCCTCAATGACGTCTCCTGAGGGCTGCGCATACCCAAAAATTAAAGTAAAATGGTCGACCTCGTCGCGAAGCGTGCAACACACCTCGATCCCATCTTGCAATCCATGTAGCTTGTTTTTTCTTTTTTTGCTCACTGGCTCAATGGTGAAAATACGAAGTATTATGGTCCCCCTCCTGTAGCCACTGTACTTTTGCTCTCTGTTTCCAATACATTTCCTTCGATTTGGCCCGCAATTCTATAAATCTCCTCCAATTCGGCCCTCAATCTCTTCTCCTCCTCTTTGCCTTCCGTGGTGATCACGCCTTTGCGAGAGCTCCGATATGGTCATTCAATTTCTTAATTTTCCGCTGCATCTCCACTCCTCCTAAGTTATCCCAATGGACCAAACCCAAACGACAATTGTCGAGTTTCTCCCCAACAGTGGCTCCATCCCCACAATTTGTCCATAATCGCCGAATTAAAGCTTCACATTCCGTTTTCCTAGCCTAATCCGCCTCAAAACGGAAACGACGTGGTTGTCTCGCCACAACCCCTACTGTAGGACGGAGAACAATAAGAAGTGTGTGATGGTTCAAGTGCATCATCGAACGTTGGGTCACACTCACGGCCAAAAATTACCCTTGCCAAGCTGCGTTTGCACAAGCACGGTCAATTCGTTCCCATAAAATCTCGGGATACGGGGTGCGGTTGCACTAAGTAAATTTTGGACCCTGAAAACCCAAGTCGCTAAGCCCCGTGTCCGTTAATGCCTCCCAAAAGTTACGAATCAGCCAATTTGGTCGACAAAGACCCCTTGCTTATCACCTTGATTCAATATCTCATTAAAGTCGCCCGCACAAACCCAAGGTCGAGCTGAATCATGCCGAAATTCCGAAGTAAATTTCATGTGCTCATCCTATGATTCCCGTCTGGTTCCCCGTAAAACCCTATGAAACGCCAATCTGGACTCCCGCCTAATCCCGTAACAACTACGTCAATGTGATTAATCGACAAACTCATCAAACGGACATCAATAGACTTATCCCAAAGAAGCGTCAAGCCACCCGGTTGTCCCTTAGCTTCAACAAAAACACCAAAATAATCAAATTGTCGTTTTAAAGCCTCAATTTTCCTAGCGCGACACTTTGTTTCAGACAGGAAAATAAGAGGGGGTGTAATTTCAGGATTGTCTGTCTCAATTCACGAACTGTCCAAAGGTTCCCCAAACCTTGACAGTTCCAACATAGTATACTCATTGGGACTGGCGAGGCTGCGTCGCAGTCCCCTGCCTAAAGAATCTTGCTTTCTTTCCTGTCCTCACTTTTGTCACCCCTAAACTTCTTCAAAATATGTTCGGTGTCCAATGGAGCTAGCAAATTCTTTTGTTTGACATGCCAATGGGAGATCGTATATTCGCACGTAAAAACTACAAGGTTCAAGTTGATCATCGCAGGATTATCATCCGGGCCAACCTCGCTAAGGATGAGAATTTGCTTATCAAACGACCGTGGGCACCATTCGACCGCTTTATTCTTATCGATAATGTGAAAGAATTGGAATAGCATGCAGTCCTCCCCAATACGAGAGATTTCGAGGCTCTTATTTGCCTTAAACAAATCCTTAATCACCGTACAAAATGCCAGGAAGTTGAACGTTTTCCCCGACATCAGTCTACCAACCAAGACGAGTCTTGAGGATGTAGTAACGTTTTGCCTTGCAGAATCCAGTATCGAAATCCCTTCCTCTACATCCGCAACAAAGAGGCTCTGATGGAGTTGAGCGTCGATATCGTTCATAACCCCCATGGTATGTCGTGCACTGAGCAGATTTCACGGGCGTAACGGGCGTGTTAGGGCAGGTCGTGAACGCAATCTTTTAAGCAACAATCTGCAGCAGGCAAAACGCGTAAAGTTATAGAAGTTAAAGAACCCTAATAAGCAAAACCTAAATCCTGAGCAGCAAGCAATCGGAAATCGAAAGAGAGAAAAAAACAGGGAAGTAGAAAATGAAGAAAGGAAAGAACGAGAAGCCATAGCCCACAATATTTGGGAACATAGGCGACTGGAATGAGACGTGACCGCAAATGATGGTCGTGGAGATGCGGTTGTGATGTCACTAAAACCAACACGAACGCAAGAACGAGCTCGAAGAGGGCCTTCACGGAAAGGCAGCAAACCCCTATGGAGGAGACCTAAAACCCTCGGAGAGAGAGAGACTTTAACCATACATAAGTACGTTTAATTTTAAAAAGCATGATTTATTGATAATGAATAAAATAACTAACAAGTTGAATGAAAGTTAAATATAGTGATATTCTTTTTTTTGGAAAGTCTCTGTTATTAATTATTACTTCCTCTAAACCAAGTTTACTATCCTGCAGTTAAGTGTACTTCGACATAGATAGTCTCGATCTCTCCTTATATTGTATGGTACTGTACACTAATATATTTTTCACTTCTTAGCCGGGAGGGGGGTGATTGTTCGAGCAGCGGTGATGTAGCGCGCGGAAGCCATAAGGGAAGATGAAATAACACAAGAAATCAAAAGTCGTTGATTCCGCAGAATACCGATAAATTGACAAAAACTGAGAAAACTCTCAAGTTTAATTTTTTTTATTCAATCAACAATTGACTGCCATGACTCAAAGACGACTAACTTATAAAGTAAAAACCCTAACTAAGAAAAATGCCAAAATTACAAAAGACTCTTAAAATAACTAAATAAAACATAAAAATCCCGCTGGAAATAATAAACTGCAAATTTGACCCTCTAAACCTTTGAATTTGCCTAAAATCACGTGGGCGTAAAGACTTTAGTCTTTACGTTTTGCTTAGGAGGTCGTTTCCACTTGGAAAAATGGTAACTTTTATCAAAAACGGGCTCTGTTGACTTTTTGGTCAAACCTTGACTTCCTTGAACCTCGGGTTTGTTATTTTCGATCAATAGATACCTATATTTATGATCTGCATCATTCTCTCCAGGTTGAAAAAGATTCTTCCTCGAATCTGAATCATGTGTAGTACCTGTAAATTTATCGCCACAACACAAAATAAAATCTGAAACTTCAGGAAAAGTAAAACCCTGAAGATGAACATCTTCAATTGTGACAGCAACTATATGTTTCTTCTCCTCGTCGACCATTGTCACGCCTAAATCATTTTTTTCCTTCTCAACCCCCTCAATCATATCAACTTTTGCATCAACCTCATATTTTTCCAACATATTCGTCTCTTTCATTGGATTCTCTACCGTGATCTTCTCGTCCACACCCTCCATGAAAGCTTTTAATCTAGAAATCTCGAACTCATCCACAATATCATCACCATCGCTATCATAAACAACATCATATGAAGATTCACAATCCTCTTCATAATCACCATGTAAATTTAGAATATCACCTTGAAACTCTGATTTCCAATGTTTTTCCTCTGGATCATCTTGGTCTCCGGTGAATAGGCGGATTCAATGGATGTTCTAGTGGTACAAACGGATTCTCCTCATCCGTAAACAATGGGGCTTCAGGTGTTGGTGCGAGTTCAGGCTGTCGAGCAACCATCATCGCTATTTGTTGCGTCAACAAGTTAATTTGTCGACGTAACATTGTGTATTCATCACATCTATCTTCTTCTACCGGAACATGATGGACTGCAGAGTTTCTCCTTGCTGCCATGGTGAAGGAACGAACCTGTCTCTGATGCCAACTGATGTAACGGAAGCTTATAGGAAAGATAGGAACGACACACAAAAATCAAAAGCTTGTTGATTCACAAAGAATACCAAGAAATTGATGTAAAAAGAGAGAAACTCTCAAAAACTTTATTCAATAATCAACTGAATGTCTTCTTAGGGTTTACATAGAATATACACCCTAAAAACATAACTAAAATAGAAAATAACGTGTTTTTTCAAAAAAAGGAAAAAATCGAAATAAAAGCATAAACTAAAAGTGCTACTCATAAGGAACACGCTCCAACAAACGGAATGCAATTCCGAGTTCTAGAAATAAAGATATAACTGAAACGAAAATTATTAAAAACGGCAAAAACGACCTTTTCGAGGCCTAAACGAAGGAATTTGGCTAAAATCTGCTCCCTTAATGATCTTTAGATGATTACTATGGTTCGTTGGCCCGTTTCGAATAAAATTTGACTATTCGCACGTCAAAAACGGACCGAGCCAAAATCAGCCTCTCATCTTGGGATGATCCCGTTTCACCATAAACTCCAACGCTTTCTCGACTGCATCAGATCATAAATATGGGTATCTATTGATCGAAAATAACAAACCCGAGGTTCAAGGAAGTCAAGGTTTGACCAAAAAGTCAACAGAGCCCGTTTTTGATAAAAGTTACCATTTTTCCAAGTGGAAACGACCTCCTGAGCAAAACGTAAAGACTAAAGTCTTTACGCCCACGTCATTTTAGGCAAATTCAAAGGTTTAGAGGGTCAAATTTGCAGTTTATTATTTCCAGCGGGATTTTTATGTTTTATTTAGTTATTTTAAGAGTCTTTTGTAATTTTGGCATTTTTCTTAGTTAGGGTTTTTACTTTATAAGTTAGTCGTCTTTGAGTCATGGCAGTCAGTTGTTGATTGAATAAAAAAAATTAAACTTGAGAGTTTTCTCAGTTTTTGTCAATTTCTCGGTATTCTGCGGAATCAACGACTTTTGATTTCTTGTGTTATTTCATCTTCCCTTATGGCTTCCGCGCGCTACATCAAGTGGCCACCGCCCCCAGCTCCCAGATTACCATGCATGAAGTATATAGTTATATACTGTATATCTTCATACTTCAAGAATATTATTTATATATAGGGATATTATTTATATATATATAGGGATAAAAATTTGTTTTGTCCATTAAGTTGGCTACCTCACCAAAATTATCCATTATTTTGGCAGGCCACCAGAGTTGTCTATTAAGTTGGCATTTTCCACCAATTTTATCTCGTACCCTAAATTGTATTTGTTTCTGGCGAAATTAGCTGATGTGGCAGCCGTTGATTGCCTGACTTCAATTTTGACCCAAAAAAATATTTTTTTTAATCATTTTTTCCACCTGGATATGCCACATGGATTAAATCAAAAAGCAAAATTTAACATAACACATGGGCAACTCTGCAATTTATCAAAAACCTCTATTCTTATTTGAGGAAAGCTACTGCTGCAACAACAAGTCGTCGAGAATTCAAAATCAAGCGCTATGCCGATCGCCTAAGCTGCAACTGCCATTACCACCATCATCATCAAAACCCTGAAATTCTCGTTACATGAAACCCTAACTCCACCATGACCGTTAAACCCAAACCCCACACGATTCTCGAACCCTTAGCTGACTCCGCCGTCGATTCGCTCAACTCTCCGGTCAAATCCATATCGCTTGCCGAACTAATCGTTGATCAAACGATAATCTAGATCGGCGCTTCATCAGGTGCTTTGTTCTGCTACTCGCTCCACTTTTCCCAAAATGCCCCTCCCCAAATCTCATTCGTGTAAAGGATCGGTGAACTCGATTCTCCCGCTTGTCGACGTCGGTAGAGTAATCGTACATGGTGGTGCGTTTTTGTTTTTAGTTGATGCTAATTTAGTCAGCTAAGATAATGAGTTTGTTCAAAGGCGTTACCGCGATTTTTCATAGAGCTCGGAGCTTAAGGAATCATGGTAGATATGGTAATGGTGGTAATTTGTTTGCGATCGGGATAGGTTGATAATGTTGGTATTGTTAATGGTGTTGTTAATGGTTGAAAAATCATTTCTTTAATCATTTTTAGTTTTTTTTTTTTAATCCATGTGGCATATTTAGGTGGAGAAAGGATTAAAAAATTGTTTTTGCGGGTCAAAATGGAAGTCAGACAGTCAACAGCGGCCACATCAGTTAATTCCACCGGAAACAACCGCAATTTAGGGTATGGGACAAAATTGGTGGAAAATGCCAACTTAATGGACAACTTCGATGGCCTGCCAAAATAATGGACAATTTTGGTGAGGTAGTCATCTTAATGGACAAAACAATTTTTTATCCCGATAGGGATATGATTATTAGGGAAGAAGATTATATTGTATCTACTTTCTAGTTCATCCATTTTATATGTTTGGTTAAGGATTTATTTCTATCTTAGAATTAGTCTATTGTATAAATCAATGTATCATTGTACTATTCATTAAGCAATAAAATACCAATCAAGTTAATTATTTACATGGTATCAAGGTTAGCCTAATTATCACACGATCTTGCTTCACAATTCGACCATTTTTTTAGGGCACCACGCGGCCGCCGCCGCCATGGCTCAAAACGACACCCCCTCCGATAGCACGTCATCCGCCAACCTCACCCTTACACCACCGCCACCACCCACCGCCCTCACGGCACCAACAAGCCTTGTCCATGTGACTTATCATAGTCACTTTCCACTCAAACTCACCACCTCTAACTATCTATCATGGCGGCTACAGTTTGTGTCTCGATGCAATGGCCTCAACCTTCTTGGATAACTCCAAGGCACGTTTCCGCGCCCCGATCCTTCGGAGAGCGATGCTTATCGTTTTTGGTTTCAACAAGACTCTCTCCTTCTTAGAGCTCTTGTTGGCGCTATATCGGATGATCTACTTCCACTTATCAATTCCGCCACCACCTCATCCGAAGCTTGGGTGCATCTTATGCATAATTTTGCTCGTCCTGATCGCACCCGCATTATGGCACTGAAGGACGCTCTAAACTCTGCGTCGCTTGGTAATCGTTTTGTGACGACCTAGATGACGGAGATCGAAGCCAAATTTGATGAGATTAGCATGATCGACCGCCCCTTGCATGCTTTATACGTCTTGAACGGACTTGGCCCTAACTACTGTGACATCACCACCTCCGTTCGCCTTCGAGAAAGCCCTCTATCGTTCATTGAACTTCACATTGCGTTGGTCTCTCACGAGGCATATATGTTGCGTCTCGACTCTACCACCTCGTCATTGGTAGCCACGACCAACACTGCTACTCATGGCAGCGGTTCGAACCACAGATCTGGCGGTTCACACCGCCACTCCAACTCTCGTGGTTGCTCCAACAAATATTCATGTGGCCACACCTCTCGAGGCCGTAATCGAGGTAACCATGGTTCAAATTCTAATACATCAAACTCACATTTTAGCAATGTCCAATGTCAGATTTGTGGACGACTTGGACACACGACGCTTCCTTGCTATAACCTTGATTCGGCTAGGGCCACGACGAACACGACGCGCACGCCACCCACCTCTCAATCTCATTCCGGTGATGGTTCTTGTCTCGTGGACTCAGTGCAAATCAAACTCTCACTCACGACGTCAATAATCTCACTTTTCACTTGGAGTACGATGGAACCGATGAAGTTCAAATAGCCGATAGTCATGGTATAGAAATTACACACATTGGTAGTTCACACTTACAATTTCCATCTCGCACGTTTTATCTATCTAATGTTCTACGTGTTCCGGCTTCACAACCCAATTTACTCTCGGTTCATCAATTTACTCGTGAGAATAATGTTTCCATGGAATTCTTTGCTGATTAATTTCTAGTTAAGGACATAATTACTGGGGCCCCGCTGGTGAGAAGACAATGTAGCAATGGAGTTTACCGTATCTGACCCCCCTCCTACTACATGAAGTCGGCCACTAGGCATGCTTCGTTAGGGGTTGGGACTTCTACCAACACTTGGCACTTTGGCTTCGCACCCAACTAGGCCGCTAGGCACTCTTCGGCCGCTAGGCACTCTTTGGCTTCGCACCCAACTATCTTAAATTATGTGTGTTTGGTTGTCTACGTTACCCATGGTTACGTCCTTATGAGGCCGGGAAGTTATCCTTTCCCTCTCGCTCTTGTATATTTCTTGGTTATTCTTCCTCGCAGAGTGCTTACAAATGCTGGGATCCCACTTCTCGACGCCTTTACATCTCTTGACATGATCGATTTTGTGAAGGTCTCTTTTTACCAACTTTCCCCGATTCCGTTCGACCAGCGGCCCAGTCGCCGGTACGGCCGGTCTGACCCACAGCCCAACCTGCGGCCCCACTGCCAGTTCGACTCGCAGCCCATTCACGTGCGCCGTTGGTCTGACCTGCAGCCCAACCCGTGGCTCCGCCTCCTATCTGACCCGTGGCCCATTCTCCATCTCCGATAGTCCGATACACGGTCCAACCCGTGGCCCTATCCTCTATCCGTCCCACGAAAAGTCCGTCGATCCAATTCTCGGTCTACCGAGTGGCCCATCCATATCCGGCCTTACTTGAGGCCCACTTGGATGACCCACCGACCCACTTCATACCGCGGTTAGTCCCCACATCGCCTCGGCCACCTCCCGATACTGAGGCCCAACCCGCGGCTCCCATTGGTAAGACGACCCTCACTGGCGTGATGCTATATCCGATGAAATCAATGCTCTTCTTCATCACGGTACGTGGGACCTCGTTTCCTCTCATCTTGCCACTAATGTTATTGGTTGCAAGTGGGTATTTTGGGTCAAGCGGAAATCGGATACACGGCCCAACCCGCGGCCCCATTCTCTATCCGTTCTGCAAAAAGTCCGCCGGTCCAATTCTCGATCCACCGAGCGACCCCTCCATCTCCGGCCTTGCTTGAGGCCCACTTGGATGACCTACCGGTCCACTCCATGCCACGGTCAGTCCCCGAATCGCCTCGGCCACCTCCCGACACTGAGGCCTAACCTGCGGCTCCCATTGGTCACCACATGGTCACTAGGACTAAGAACTACATCTTCAAGCCCAAACTTTTCAGTGCCGTGACTAAACATCCGATTGCATCCACTCTTGAACCCACCTCGGTCTCCGCCTCCTTAAAGGACCCCCACTGGCGTGATGCTATATCCGATAAAGTCAATGCTCTTCTTCATCACGGTACGTGGGACCTCGTTTCCTCTTATCATGTCACTAATGTTATTGGTTGCAAGTGGGTCTTTCGGGTCAAGCGGAAACTGGATGGCTCGTTTGAGAAATACAAGGCGCATCTTGTGGCTAAGAGTTTCCATCAACGCCCTGGACTTGATAATAAAGAAATGTTTAGTCCCGTTGTCAAGATAGTCATGATCCTCCTTTCTCTCTTTCGCAGTGATGAAATTATTTGCCCCTTCGCCAATTGGACGTTAGTAATGCTTTCTTGCATGACGATCTCTCGGAATTGGTTTTCATAGAGAAACCACCCGGCTTCGTCAATGCTGTTCAACCCAATCACGTTTGTCGCCTCCTCAAGTCCATCTACGGGCTTAAGCAAGCGCCCCGCGCTTGGTTTCATGCCATACGAGATTCTCTTCTCTGCCTTGGTTTCACTCAATCTCGCTCGGACTGCTCCTTATTCATTTTTCGTCTTGATGGCACCGTTCTCTTCTTACTTGTGTACGTTGATGATATCATCTTCACGGGCACGGATCCGCACCTCATCTCCTCCTTTAACACCAAACTTCAACACTTATTCGCGGTCAAGGACTTAGGTACCTTGTCTTATGTTCTTAGAGTTGAGGCCCTCCCCTGCAAAGAAGGTCTTCTACTATCACAACACAAGTATATACATGACATCCTTAATCGTCACCACTTGGAGGGCGTCAAGACCATTACCACTCCTATGTGATCCACGGCCGCGTCTAACTTTCTTCACTCTTCGCCCAATTGCGACTCGCATGTTTAACGCCAAGCCATTGGTGAGCTCCAATATCTCTCCTTGACTCGACCTGATTTGCCTTCGCGGTCAACCTTCTTGCCCAATTCGTCTCATCTCCCACCTATATCCATTGGGTCGGGGTCAAGCGAATCCTACGCTATCTCAAAGGAACTATCATGCATGGTCTTCTCATCCGTCGAGACTCACCACTCACCCTTTGCGACTACTCGGATGCAGATTGGGCGAGGAACCCTTTGGATCGGTCCTCTACCACGGCCTTCCTTATATATCTTGCCAACAATCCTATCTCTTGGAGTTCACGTAAGCAACGGGACGTTGCTCGTTCATCCACCAAGGTCGAATATAGGGCCTTAGCCACAACCACGTCCGAGGTTCAATGGATTCAAAACCTACTCACCGAGCTCAACATCAAGCTTGGTTCGGTCCCGACTATCTTTTGTGATAAAATTGGCGCTACTCGATTGTCCTTGCACCCCGTCATGCATTCTCGCATGAAACATATTGCCATTGATATCCATTTCGTGCGTGACATTATTGCAAAGGGTCTCCTTCGGGTTTGTCATATTAGCACACATGATCAACTTGTTGATATTTTCACAAAGACCCTTAATCGAGCCCAATTTCATTTGCATTCGACATGGGGCAAAAATAAATCAGCAAAAGGCATAGTTACAGGGTATTTCTGAAAACTCGGAATTTATTGGACATTTTTTTCAAAAGGACAAACTTACAAGGCACAAATAATAATTTATCCTTTATTATTTATATACATATATTGGGGTGCAAAGTGCAATTTATTTTGGGATGCAAATATTATATTTAAAATTACAAGGGTTTGTGTAAATTACAACTTATTGACTAGGCTTAGCAAATTGTTGACTGTACCACCACGTATGCAATTTTAGCCTGAATAAGGGCCGAGGGCATTGTTGTTAAAAAAATTAAAACATATGGGCATTTATTCAAGGCCCGAAAAAAGGGTATATTAATTTTTTTTAAAAGTTAAGAGGCATATTTAATAATTCGTCCTTTATTATTTGATTTTCCATGTTCAACGCATAATAAATAGAATAAATAATAACACCTATTATAGACTTGAAATAAACCAAACTATACTGGCCTATTATAAGGAATGAGTCCAGCTTTGTCAGAAACACCTATTACACGTAAATGAGCCTAAAATGACTAAAGTAGCCTCGAACAATTGAATCTGGAAAAGGTCGAACAGAGAGCGGTTCGACACTAAGATACAAATTGAATCTCTAAACAGTTTCACCCGTTCAGGTTCGACTCTAAAAACTCTCGAGCAGGTCATTATGGTTGATATCAATCGAACACTAGAACAGACCAGTCGAACAATCAAAAGGTTCGATTGTGGTATAGTTGCTGAACAACAATTAAGGCGTTGCATAAACGAGGTATTTATAGATCTCGAATTGCGAGCCCCACTCCGCGAACGGGCAATAACAGTCGAGCGTCTTCGTTCGATTGCCCCCAAAGAGTCGAACCACTTTGGTTCGATTTTTTCTGTTTGGACTCCCACCAATGGTGATATATGCACCTTGTGAGATTTGTAAACAAGATATATTGGGGCAAACGAAAATGAGAGAATTTAATTAATGATGTTAACAAACTAGTTTCACTCCAATTATATAATTCCACCACACAATTAATGGCCATTTTATTATTACATAAATCTCAATTAGTGCATCATATCATATATAACATGTTGATTATATATACACATATTTACAATTCAACATTCTTTGGACTTAGAGCATGTAGTTTTTCATGGTACTCATATTCTAATTTGGTTTTGATTAGAAATGTAAAGGTGAGAATGAGAACAAACCGGATGGAATGATCATAAAGCTCGACTTGGAAAAAGCATACGATAATATTAATTGGAAATATCTGGAGGAAACATTGTGTACGTTTAATTTTCCTGAGAATATTATTAAGTTGGTGATGTTTTGTGTACGGAGCACGACGACAAAAATTATGTGGAATGGGGAACAGTTGGAAGAATTTAAACACGAGTGTGGGTTGAGGCATGGTGACCCTCTATATCCGTACCTATTTGCTCTATGCATAGAACGTTTAGCATATATGATCGAGGAGGCGGTGGAAGAGGGTGCGTGGGAGGCACTTGTTCCTTGTAGTAGGGGTCCGAATCTGTCTCACGTTTTTTCGTCGATGATATAATTCTCATGGGAAAGGCGATTTTGAAAACAACTAAATGTATGAAGAATATTCTCGACATGTTCGGCAGTGCATCGTGCCTGAAGCTTAATAATGATAAATCTACGGTGTATTTTTCAAATAGAGGGAACGCAAGACTGAAGAATCGAATTTGTGCAAATCTCGGATTCTCTCAAACAAACTTACTGGGAAAGTATCTTGCGGCGCAACTAGTTCATGGGAGGATCAGGAGTGATCACGTTAATGATTTATTTGACAAGGTTCTGGCGCGATACTCAAGTTGGAAAGGCTATACTTTATCACCTGCCGGAAGGGCGACTTTGATTCAATATGTCTCGTCAACGTTACCCATACACATTATGCAATCAAGTTGGCTTCCGGAGAATGTGTGTAAGAGGTTAGATAAACTGAATCGTGACTTCCTATGGTCTAGTAACCCCGAAGAAAATAAGATTCATCTTGTGGGGTGGGAGAAAGTAACGTGACCAAAAAATGAGAGTGGGTTAAGCTTGCGAAAGTCGCGTTTTAATAATGAGGCACTTCTCTCAAAGTTTTGTTGGAAAATATTGCAACAAAAACCGAGCTTGTGGTCGGCTTTAATTGAAGCCAAATATTTAAAAGGAATAAAGTTTTCGAATTATGTCTCGCGACCCGGGGATAGCTCTACTTGGAAAACAAATACTAGATGCATAAACTTAATGTTGCCATTCTTGAGATGGAAGGTAGGGAATGGAGAGTCTATAAGGTTCTGGATAGATAATTGGATGGAAGACGTAAGACTTTGTGAAGTGATTCCGAGGATTGAACATTCGAAATTAGGACTAAAGCTAGTAGAGCTTATCGATGAAGCGGGGAACTGGAATCTGGGTGTTCTCACTACACAGATTCCGGGTCAGCGGTCGAAGATTATTAGGGCCAGTAGGTTTATTTTGAAGGAGGAGGAAGATAAATTGTTGTGGGGAGAAAGCGCGAACGGTGATTTTTCGTGCCAAAGCGCGTATCACGCTTTGCATCGTACGTATACGCATCCACCAAACTTGGCGAATCAAATTGATTGGGTATGGAGAATTCCATGTAGTAACAAAATAAGATTTGTCCTTTGGCTTGTGCTTCAGAATAAGATCGCCACAAGGACGCACGCTTCAGAAAATAAGGAAAATGACAACAGATGCGAGTTATGATATCTGTTCAAATGAGGAGGAGTCAATCGTTCATGTCTTGAGGAATTGCAAGCCGCTAAGAACATCTGGAAGTGTTTGGTCCCAGCACAACTTCTCCAAAAATTCATGGCTGCGAGTAAGGACGAATGGCTTAAACTTAATTTGCAATGCTTGGAAATATTATTTACGGACTTCGAGAATGTTATGTGGAAATTCATCTTTGTTGCTAGCATCTGGGAGATCAGGAAATCCAGAAATAACCGAGTGTTTTAGAGGAAAAACGGAGGGTACGAAGAGTACGTTGAGCAAGATACGGGTTTTGGCATCTGATCTATCGAAAATCCATGAAATAAGAAACATGAGAAAATCAGTAATGTGGGATAAACCGATGAAAGGGTGGTTTAAACTGAACGTATTGTGAAGAATCTGAATCAAGGTTCGATAGGAGGTGTACTAAGAGATGATAAAGGTGCTTGGCAATGGGGATTCACGGCCAAAATCCAAAATAGAAGTAGAGGCAATCCGGCTGGGGCTGCATACGGCATGGGAAAGAGGAGAGTCCAGAACATGGAAGTTGAAACGGATTCGAAGGAGGCGATGGACTTGATCTTAGATGAGAATATAAAGGATCATGCTCTCCAACATAAGATTGATGATTGCCGCACATTACTCAGAAAGCCATGGAACAACACGGTTAGCTGGATTCCAAGAGAAAAAAATCAGCTTGCGGACGCATTGACGAAGCACACTTTCAAGACTAATGGAGATTTTTACTTGTGGATTAATCCTCCGATTAGTATATTAGATCTTTTATGAAGTCTGATGTAGCCTAGATGGCAATACTTTCTCCATTTCACCCAAAAAAAAAAAAACTGGATGTAATCCTGAATTACATCCTTCTTTTTTGATTGATAACCTGTTAGATCGTTCAATTTTAGATAGGCAAATGATATAGACAGAACAAAATCCCTAAAAACATAGCATTTTTCTGTTTTTACCTACTATACCCTTTTATGAGAAATAATTAAATCCATGCTTATTTTTATTGAAAACCAAAATCACTCCCAAGAGTAACAAGAATCTTTAAGATATGAATAAATCTTGTCCTTTCCTATTATAAGGGACATCATTACGCTATTCAAGATAGAAAGATAGAAAGATAGTACAAAATTACAAATACATTAAAAATATGAGAAAGTATTATTACAAAGCTTTTAAATATTTAAAATACTAATTAACGTTATAAAATTAGGAAGTATAATATGTCAATAAATCCAAAATAAGTATGAACAATAAAAGATGTCCATGTTCCTTTTATCGTAATTTGTACATATTATAAGAAATCAAATTCCTTACAAACAAAAATGAAAAATAAAAAAGAACTTAAGATTGTATTTCATGTAAGAAATAATAACTGTTTTTTATTTAAAACTGCACGATTAACAAATTTAGAATAAAATGAGAGAACGTTATTAAAGACCATGCTTATAGGCTAGCTGATAAAAACATAATATTAGAGAATCTTTGGCATTGTAAGCTTTCGATATGAGTACTAAATTAAGGAATTAAAGAATATGATTTGATGATAACTTGGCAAGGGTAAATTAGAGAATATTAAAAATATTACTCTGAATTTAGGTATTTTGCTATGGATATATATATCAGCTCTATTTTAGATATGATCACAGCTAATTGCGAACAAACCATTACTTACGTATATAAAAACCAAAACGGTCGTCCCTAATGACCATTATAGATGCAAATTAATTTGCTATCTAATTAAGGTGCCACAGTAGAACCCTGATCATTGGTAAAGACCTTTACGAACAGAATAACAAAATATGGTTCTATTTTTTAAGGAAAGTTAACGTGGAGATGAAAGATACTTGTATAAGTTGAATTGTGTCTATTTGTTTTTATATCTCAGCTCTTTCTTATTTTCATTGAAGATTTTAGGGGTATAGCGGAAAATCCATATTTCAGTATGGCGTAATATCTGTTAACCTATGACCTTCGTCGGCCGGAATATTCCCATACTTGGCCTTGTAATCCGCCCACAGCTGCTCCACAGGCTTCCCCAACAACTCCACAAAATAATCATCACTATACGCATATCTCATCTTCTTATTCAATTCAATAGTAAACCCTTCTCTCAAACCATCACAATACTCCAAAAATCTCTCGGTAACGCCGTACCCCTCGTCCCGTTTACTGCCCGTACCCGGTTTAGTATACGAATCTGGAAAATAATAGTTCGACTTAACCATCACATAATCAGCCGTCCCTTCCGTCAAACCACCTGGAGCGGTCCGGTTACCTGACCATTGAAATATGTGTGTCATTTCGTGATACATTAAGGACGTAAATGCGAATCTTGCACCGCCCGGTGGGAATATCTGTATGGCCCTTGCACTGATGTTTATGAATGCATCACCGTTTGTGTATCCCGCTGCCCAGTCGAAATCAGAAATTTGCACGTTTAGTACAGGAACGTTTTTTCTTTCGTCGTTAGAGCGTTCTTGGAAGAGATCCCATATGAATTTGTTGATAGTTTGCATTGTTTGTATGGTGTATGGTACGCCGATTTCTTGGTCAAACCGAAATCCGCCAGGGTGGTTAGGGGCGTTGTTGGTGACCGTGTATCGAACGGAGGTAGTTAATTTTAGTAGTAATGCGAGGATGAGAAGGTGGGGAAGGAGATTGCACAAAGTTTTCGCCATTTCTATAATGGTACGTGGATTTTAATTATTTTGTGAGTTGGTCTCTATGAATTGGTCATGATACATTTGTTTATATACTGCTGGGATTAGTTTCATTGTAATGTGATTAACGCACCATAAAAAGTTTTTTTTCCTTTTCGATCTACATTTTTGTAAATAATCCTTGTTATTATTATGATTTGTGGATTAATTGTAGTAATATTCTGAACACAATGGCTAATTGCTATGAAATTGATTTTATTACAGAAAATATATATCTCATTTTATAGCAAATTCTGTTATGCCTTACTGAAAAAGAGTAAACTAATTAAAAGAGTGAGTGGAAGCTAAGCCTAATAATGCATTGTAGTTTATACCGAAGATTTCTCTGTATAATGTAATCGATTTTACGAAATAGTAATTATGTAATCATGCATATACCTCATCTAGAGTTTATATAATAATGGTAATTTCGATGTAATGAATATGCCCAAATCAGTTTTTGATACGACTATTTTATATTAACTTTATCTATCAACGAGATTGATTTTTATTCAT
Organism: Linaria vulgaris; assembly: GCA_948329865.1. Classification (NCBI taxonomy): domain Eukaryota; kingdom Viridiplantae; phylum Streptophyta; class Magnoliopsida; order Lamiales; family Plantaginaceae; genus Linaria; species Linaria vulgaris. Next base: position 113,108,092 of record OX415249.1, on the reverse strand, counting down.
GTGATATATAGTTTCATTTGATTTGGAAGAATCCTTATATGTAGCAGGAATACTTCAAAAAAGCATTATACGCCTATAGATTTTCTTCGTCGCACAAATATTTAAAGTGGATATTAATTAAGTTGTGTATTTTAATTTTACTTAATAAGTTAATATAAACAATTGTCTGATGTATTATAATCAAGTTATATTGCAAATTAGATATTTATATTAACATGTACTATAATCCTTCATATATGAAAGTAAAAATTAATGCGTAGGTCATTCTTTATTCACCATTTCCAAAAATCATATAGTTTGTCAAAATTTATCATTCTCGTATTGTCATATTTATGTCAGTGTAACATATATGGTAAGTTCTACATATTTATTAATATAATCATCTAGTACAGTCAGTTTATTATATTATTATATAAAAAAGTCATGTTGACACCAATTTTTTTATTTTCTCATTTACTTCTCGATACATTTTTAAATTTTGTTATTAGTTGAAATATTACTGTAATTTATTAGCTTTATTATTATTTAAACTTTCTCTCAAGATAATTATTACTTAATTCTCTCTTAAATAAAAAGAAGGTTAATGATAAATAAATTTTCTATCTGATCCATATTTAAGTTATAACATTTTCCATAAAACTTAATTATATTTATAGATAAATAAATTAATCCCCGCGTGTCAATATTATTAGCGTAATTTATTCGATCATCCATTTTAACGTGATTGGTAATTCTTAAATAATATTTTGGGAAATTAGATCCATCAATTATCAATATTGTATGTGAAGCTTTCAAAAGGATGTAACGCCAAGTTTAGGATAAAAAATAAGTCAATGTTGTCCATTTGTAGTTTATGAATGTCATTTTTTAAGATCAACCATCGACGTGACACCAAGATGTTTGCATTTTATGCAATACCGTTTATAGGATAAAGGCACAAGACGATAAGAGAATGCGGTTATCTATGGACATGTAATTTCTTGTGCCTAATCACTACAAGATTTCAGCACTTTTCCCGACCGGAAACTCCCGACCGCAATGCGGTCGGGAGCAATCCCGACCGCAATGCGGTCATTATAAAGTTTACCGACCGATATGCGGTCGGGACATTTATTAAAACCATTCCCGACCGCATTGCGGTCAGTACAAGTTGTCCCGACCGCAATGCGGTCGGGAATACTCTGGGCGGGAAATTTCCCGCCCAGAGTGTCGCCCTAATCTCGGCCCAGCTGGGCCGCACAGCTGGGCCGAGACTTCCCGACCGCATTGCAGTCGGGAATACCCTTATTCCCGACCGCATTGCGGTCGGGAAAGTTCCCGACCGCGTGGCGGTCGGGAATATTAGGGTTTAGGGTTTATGGTTTAGGGTTTAGGCTTATTGGCGACCGGTACGCGGTCGGGAATAATATTCATATTCTTAATTTCACAATTTCGCTCTCAATTTTAGGTAAATTCGTTATTTAATGATCGAGTAAATCAGTATTAGTTATATATTACTAAAAATCTCAAAAAAAATTAAATTTAGTTGCACGTTGATGAATCGTTTGAAGCGTCGATTCATATTGTCACTTATAAATAGATTAGTATATATAGTTGCTAATAATGTAACTACTTACGATTATGTTAAACAAATGTTAACATATATATATATCACAATTAGCCTCTCTATATTAACGTTCGTAACAAATGTTAATTGACAATTGTGAACTCCTATATACTACGTATGATTATTATAGGTATAACTCCAAACTAACTTAACTTATGCTCCGATAAACTATACTAATTTAATAATTAAAAGTACATTAAACAAACTAACTAATAGTGCAATTCATGAATTTAATGAGATTTTATAGTTATACTTAACAAACACATCAAGATTTTCCAAAATATCGAAAAAATGTAAAATTTACTATTTTTCCCGACCGCGTATCGGTCGGGAATTGCCATTATTGCCGACCGCACGGCGGTCGTAAATAAAATTTAAAGGTATTCCCGACCGCATGCCGGTCGGGACTAATATTTAAAGGCATTTCCGACCGCCTTGCGGTCGGGAATAAAATTTAAACTTATTCCCGACCGCAGTGCAGTCGGTATGTCGCGAGTTTCTGGGCTGCAAAGTATTGCCGACCGAATTTCGGTCGGTATTTTTTGAAAAATTGGCAGTTTTTTGAAATTTTTGAAAAAATTAAACATTCCCGACCGAATATCGGTCGGGAATAATCGAAAAAAATGGCGGGACTTGGTGGGAAATTCAAATTTGACGAAAATTCAAAAAAATTCAACTTTTTCTATAAATACACTTCATTATTCTCCTCATTTTTCCATCTCCACACACTTTGTTCCTCTTCAAAAAAAAATTCAAACACTTTTTTCATATTCATACACTTTTTCAAAACCTTCTTTCTTTCAACTTCAAAATTAAAATTTTTCACTTCTTTATTCAAATTTTCAATAATCAAAAACTTATTTATTTTTTTTGTGTTTTAGACTAAGCAATGAATCAAAAATTTAATTATTGCAAACACAAAAACTAAATAATATTTTTCAAATATTGCAAAATATTAAAAAAATAATATTCCGGTAATTTTATTACCGGGATATTATTTTTTTTGTTCTGATGATTATTATTCCCGACCGCGAATCGGTCGGGAAATACTTGAATATTATTCCCGACCGGGCCTCGGTCGGGAATAACATGAATTTTAATCCCGACCACTTTGCGGTCGGGAATAGTCCCGACCGCTATCCGGTCGGGACAAAAATTCATATAATCCCGACCGCAGTGCGGTCGGGAATAAAATTCAAGTATTTCCCGACCGATATGCGGTCGGGAAATATTCCGACCGGTGTGCGGTCGGAATAATCGGTCGGCAAATTTCCGACCGCATGCCGGTCGGGAAAGGCGGTCGGGAAAAGTTCTTCCCGACCGAGCTGCGGTCGGGAAACTTTTCCCGACCGAAGCAACACCGACCGCGATTTTCCGACCGCAATGCGGTCGGGAAAGGGTCTTTCCCGACCGCAAATGGGTTATTCCCGACCGATTTTGCGGTCGGGAAAGACCCAATTTTTTTGTAGTGAATTAGTTATGAATAAGTGCTAAATAATGAATCACAAATTAAAATAATTACATGTATTTAAGACATGGAATTTTAATAAGTTCATTTCTTAGAGAAAATAGCTAAATTATATAATTGGTTCTGTAACGTATGCTATTGGCTAAGGGTTCAGTGCTATAATTTGTTTTGTAACGTATGTTACTAGGTAAGGGAGCAGTGCTATAATATGATACTGACTAAGAGAGCAGTGCTATGTATCAACTTGAGGTACCAGTTATTCAAATTTGGTCCAAATATGACTTAGTAAAAGTGAGACATAGGATACAATGGTGTGTTTCAATCAATTGATGTAACACTATTAAAACTATGTACAATACTTTGTTCACAGTCCATATTTCCACTTTACAAACATTACACTTGAAACTTGTTGTGAAAAACTTGGTCACAGGACCGCACCTCGCTAGTCATGGGCCAGGTGCGCTTAGCCCAGACTTTTATTTGACTCATAATTTATTTGTTTATCCAACTAAACATTATCGTTATTTAAATTCTACTTCGTCTATCTAACATGTCTACCTTAAATTTGCTTTAAACTTAAGACATAGTCTAGAATTTGCTAGAACACGCATGTTGTCCCAGCAGCACACGTGATCTAGGCCAATGAGACCCAAGGTGCGCCCTTAGATCATAAATATTTTAGCTAAAATAGTAGGGCACAAGAGCATTTGAGTACAAGTAAGGTATTTAGACATTTTGACTTAACTTGGGTATCCCATCTAAGGAACCAATCTAAAAGTAGTTCATTTGTCTATTTGAGGGTCAAAATTTCATTGGATTGAATGATTCATTCATGTAATAGCCGATTAAGGGCTTCAGGGTCGAAGTACGGGCTCCATGATTGAACTTTAGGTCGAATTCATGTTGATTTGATCTATGCTTCTATTTTGTACGTCTTCACGTGTTGTATCTTAACTCCCTATACGAAGGTCGAAATCTAGATCTTCTTCTTAATCCTTAAATCTTATTCCAATATCTTGTTGTTGATATAAGGCTCATAGGTCTAAATGACCCTTAGGTTTAACACGTAAATCGAAATCTATATCTAATAGTGAGCTTGCACGACTTTATGATTCTACCTTAAATCCATGTATGTAGGTCAAGAGTGAGAATGCTCTTTTTGAAATGAAAACTAGACTTCATTATTTTTAGTGATATAAAGCTAACAGGCCAGACATAGGTTGAACTAATCCATGTGTTGAAGGCTTCGAAATCTCACCCCTCTTTGCGCTGAGTGACAAAATCACAAAAGTAAATACATAGGTATCATATTGGGCTTCATGGTGGGCTTGGGGCTCTTAAGTGAGGGTTGGGTCAAAAATAGGTCCAATGTTGAGGTTTAGTTCTAAATGGAGGCCAAACTCGACTAGTTTGGCCTACTATATGATCTTCGCGCTATTTCGATACAACTCCACCTTTTAAAATATTACTCTTTCTCTTTATATTTCACGAATTACGATCAACTTGGTGTGTTGAAACTAGAGGTTGGTGGTTTTCCAAAAACATATTGTTTCTCATATATTTGCTTCGTAAAAATAGTTATTGAAGCACACACAGTTCATGTAGTTCACTTTGCTGACCTTCTTATACTTTTGAACACTTATTTGTCAACTCACAGCATCGCTACTTGTTCAGATACATCATGTGTCAATACAAAACTATCATCTTGTCGATGAAATTTTAAGATATGTTTCGGAATTCCGATTGGGAACAATCGTTTGTCCGAATTGTAGGAATTTGGCAAGCATTAATACCAAAAGATGACATGTGTATAGATAGGCTAGTTTCTTAAAGAGATTGTTGCTACTTTTTTTTTTTTTTTGTAAATAAGAAGCTAAAACGCCATTAAGCTACATCGTTCATCAAAATAGAATAAAAACTAGAGGGAGCATTGAGCATAAAACAAAGTCCTCCTTCCAAATTGCTAAGATGCTTCGCAATGTGTCGGCAAGCTTGTTCCCCGTTCTTGCAATCCATCTAAAGTTCATCGTTCATTGCTTATGAATTAGGCTACGACACTCATCAATCTTTCCTTGTAGTTCATGGCCCCTGACTTCCTCATTCGAAATCAGCGAATAGGCTTCATGTGAATCTCTCTCTAGTTCAATCTTTGGAATTTTTTGTCCCATACAATAGACAATCCCAAGCGGATTATTTCGAACTCGGCTTCAAGTACCGTGGGGAATTCTATTTTCTTTACAAATCTCCAACACCATCTCCCATTTGTGTCTCTTAACACACCGTCGGCTGCTCCATAGTTGCCTTCAACTCTTACGGTTCCATCGATATTTAGATGTGATGCACCGATACCGATACCAAGATGGCTATGCAGTACCCGATACATATCGATACCGATTCAGATACCGATACCAGTTCTAACGTATCCAATACGCCACGTGGCGTATCCTTTAATTTTGAAATTAAAAAAATCTCGATACGTATCCGATACGTTTTTTTAGGCGTATCGAAACTATTATGAGTCTTTTTTATAAACTTTTAATATTTGATGGGTTAAATATTTAAATATAAATTCCACCAAATATAAAATAAAATAAAAAAATAAAAATCCATTTATCAAGGGCACGATTCAGGTCTCATTATTTTTACAATTATACTTTTGTTTTTCTATTCATAATCACCATCATCATGCGCTATCTTCAAGTTTGTTATGTTGTTGTTTAACTTATTAGTCATAAATAATTCACGTTTATATGTCTTTTTTCATATTTGATGCATGACTTTTTTTAATGTTAAACCTTAGTTTTGTGTATTTCTAATTTTTCTTGTTTAAAGTTTTAAATTTTATTGCTTGTTAAAAATAAAAAATACATATAATAAATATTAATAATTATTTATATATACACGTATCCTTGCCGTACCGGTATCGGCTATTTTTAAAAAATACCGTATTGTGTATCCGTACCGTACCCGTACCACCTTACCGGAACCCGTGCAACATAGATATATAGTTTGAAACCACCAGCATGCGGCCTCTTCCAACCCACAAACAACGTCATTTTTTTATTTTTCCTCCTAGCGGTTGTCGCAAGGTCCAAACTCAGTTGTTTAATTTGATGAACGTTGCGCTCGTGTGTTTTTTTTCCCTTTGAAAATAGGGAAGTTGTGAGCCTTCCATATCATCCAAATGCTAGCCGCAAAAATAAGACTCCAAGGCAAATCTGGGATTAAGGGGCAGTTTCTAACCGTACACTTAATATCCATGAATGTAGCAAATAAGCATGAAAAGTGCATACTGTCCCATGTTTAATAATTTATAGAAAGAAAAGTAAATTCCCTTAAATCCCTAAGCTGTAAGATGTTTCACAAAGTACCCCAAACCTTTGAAATAGTGAAAAACAACCCTCTAGCTAACTTGGAAATTCTCCCTTCAGATCAAACCAAATGCATAGAAATTAAAAGCTGATCAAACAATTCGGGATAAATTATTTCAACATACATTTGTTTCACTTTTTTAAAACTTCTGGAACACTTTCCCAAACTTTTATATATAATTAAGGGCTTAACAGGATTTAAGCAAGGAAAGAAAAGCCTTGATCATAGACACAAAATCGATATATCCTTCTCAAAAAACAAAAAAGTTAGTGGATGCGCCCACTTGCAATTCCTCCTGTAGCCTTACCAAATTCTATGGCGTTTCTACACAAAAACTGAAGCCAAAACACATAATTAATTCCCTTCTTCCCCCTACTTACACCCAATATTTACCACTTCTTGTAATTCTTCAGGACACGACATTTGTGCTATGTCATCGAACAAAAAATGAAGACAAGAACTTGGTGATGGTACTCCTGATCTATCAAGTTGATTAGATGTTGTTGGTCATGGCAGCAGATGACCACAAATCGGCACCATTAGAATCTGCAACGTGCGAGGTGAGTTCCATAGGAACAAGACACAGCCCTCTGCTTCTCAGATCATCTTTCCTTTCTTCAACTTCTTTGCTTTCTCCATTGCCCTGTCAAACAAGTCCAGAATCAATATGCCAATCCCAAACATTTTACTCTATCTAAGTCTCAAAACTACTGTTTGCACTAGTCTATCGAACTTTACTAAATAATTCCTTGGGTGAAGGTTTTTATTAATTTACATGTAGCATTTTCTTATAAATCCTGAAGTACTTGAAAAAGTTAATCAGAGTACAGAGGTATTATTGAGCCAAATGGAATTAAGACCCACACTTCTTAACATGTATTCAAAGATTATTAGTAACTCTCTCTATAATGGCCAAGTACGTAGAACCTCACAATTGACAAGTATTGAATACATGAAACAAATTAAAAGGGGGTATTGAGGATTTAGTAACTTACATGTGTATGGGGCGCCGAACCGGCGGCAGAGGAAGGTGGAAAACGCTGCAAGTATGGAGAACACAAGACCTGAACCTGATCCTGTAAAAACCTGATGTAACCCAACGCCTCATGAAGCACTGATGCTGTATCTGTCTGCATCATACATAGTTACTAAGATTATTACAGTGATCATGCAATTAGTTCACAACTAATGCCTTTTGCAACATCACATTGGTCAAGATTTTAGTGTCACAATGGCCTCTTCAATTCCCTTGCTGATATATATGTATCCAAATTAAAATTAAGCGCATATATTTGACATATATATATCAGTAATTAAACTTTATTTTAACTAATCAAGAACTTAATTGAAAATGGAATCTAATGTATCTACCTTCCCAAAAGGTGATACAAGTTGCTGCAAGGCTGCCACCCTTTCTCCGAGCTTCTCTTTCTTAGCACCCTATGAATTAATAATCATCAATTAACTACAACTAAAATTAAAAAACGAAACGAAACATATTAATTGCTCATTGAAACTAACATGCAAATTAATTAAAAACTGACCTTTGCATGGCCACCAGTAACAGTAGAATTATCAGACTTGGACCTCTTACCGCTCCTCTGACTTCCGGGCGGGGCTCCGGGATTCTGAACCCATTCCCGACCCGACCCACTTCTCTTCTTCTACAAACAACCAACAAGCCAAGGTCAGGAAAAAAAATAAAAAACACTGTTTTGTATAATAACAAGCTACAAAAGTAGTACTGACACTGGATTTAGGCAAAGCAGTAATCTTGCTATTGTTACTTGAAGAAACTGACGCCGAACCAGTGCATGCGGGTTGAACCGAGTTTTCCGTTACGATACTCCTCCTCCCATTAGTCTGATTATTATTTGCATAATCACCAAAACAGAGCATTGTGGGTGATTTGGTATTAATAATGGTACTACTACTGTCAATGTCATTAGTATCAGATGTAACGAAACCGAAGCTGCAGGGCTCTGTTTCAAGGCTCTGAATTTCTTCAGCAAATATAAGATGTGAGTAGCACCCGCCCGGACCCAACGGGTCATCATCGTCGAATCCTCCGCTGTTACCCGCCATTGTTAAATAAATAATTAAACACAATTTGTGCCTGATAAATGGGAGTAAACAAAGGAAGCTTCTTAAGTTGAGAAGAGGAAAAGACAGACAGGAGCTATTAGTTAGCTACTAGGTAGGTAAACCTAGGCCTAAGAAACAAATTTATTTATGTTTTTATTTGTGTAGTTCAACAGCTTGCATTGATAATGTAAATGCGTTTGTTTAGATTTTGGTAATGGAGTTTGCTGGATTTCAAGAAAGAAAGAGACGACAGGAAGACAAGGGAGGGGAGAAGAAAGAGGGAGCTTTGGTAATGTCGTCACAGTCAAAGTAGTAATTCATTTCGAGAAAAACCGTGCTGCTGGTTTGCTACTTTAAGTATTCAAAGCAGGGGAAAGGTCGGGACCCGATCCATCAACCCGTTTTGTTTGTCAAGATCCGAATAAGCGTGGCGGACGCGCCCACTGAATGTGGCCCATCCGTCCTACATGCATTCCATGACTCATCGTGTTACATTGTTTGTTTGTTAGGCTGTGGGAAGATATTGGACCTATATTTATGTTTGGTTGTGTGTGTGTGTGTGTGTTTAATTACTTGGTTCAGTTTAATTAGGTTGTGGTGTTTAATTAATTTTTCAAATGGAACAAGCTAGGAAGCTTATCAGTTTTATTAAGTAATTACTTGAGTAATTGTATTTCGATTTTCGAGGGCTCGTGATAAGGATGTGTATATCTTGTTTTAATATTGCATTTTAACAATATAGAGGTGAAAATAAAAGCACTTTTACCGAGACAAGATTTAGCATTCTACTACTTGAAAAAATATTCATTCATGTAAACCGCAGCGAATTCTATCCTACAAAATGGTGTTACATCTTGTACTACATCATTCGATGAATAATATGTGTAAACAATTTGAAATTCCTTAAGACCATATTTGCTTTGTATTAAAGAGATTATATGTAACTTATTCTTGCCAAACTTAGACATATTCACCTCCCAACAAATATTCCACTTTCCTAATTTTGAAGCACGATTTTGATTCTTAATTGAAAGAGATTTCATCTCCCATAATTATTTATATAACTAATTTAATTTAAACAGTTTTCACCAATCATTGCTATCAAAATTATTTTCCTAACTAATTTCTCTAAACAACAATTTCTTTTATTCATCGAGGCATACAAAATCAACCAGCTACAACATTAGTTTTTTTTTTTTTTTAGGCGGGGGGATGGGGTAGCAAATTACTTTTTCTAATTTACTTAATTACAAAATTTCTTCTAATTAATGTTGCACATATAATTACTCAAATGTAGATTGTAGACGTCATTGGAGTAATTTTTTTTAAATCTAATATTTAAAAAGAAGCACAAGTTTTTTTCTCTAATAGCTGAAACATTGTTTGTTAATTTATATTTTATTCTCAAATTTATAAGACTTGATATCATATTCTCACTATCTCTATAACAATATCTATTAAATTATTAATATTTATAATTTAAATTTATAGAAATTAATTTTTACTTGAATGTTAATGTTCAGTACAAACACAAAAAAAAAAAAAAATTGTTAAATGAGCGGTTTCTCTACTCAGCATGAATTTTGTATTATGTCTTCTTAATTACGTATATCATGAATTTCCTCGCAAAAGTATTTTTGTCACTAATCATGATCATAGTGCTTTTAAAATTACAAATTGCTACAAACTAATGACACGCATTGATTGCCAAAGAAAAAGTTAAGTTTGGTAAGATATAGTAAAATTTATATAGCCATTTTAATACAAAGCAAACATGATATTAGTAAATCTTAAATTTATTACACGTGGCATTTATCAGGATAGTGTAGTAAAAGATGTAACACCATTTTATAGGAGGGGATCCAAAGTGCATGTGAACACACATGAAAATAAAGGGATATAAACATAAAAAACAAAAAGTAAAGTCATAGCAGCGAGTCAAACACACAAAAATGATTTGGTGAAGTTCTTAGAACCATAATGATGTATAGGACCCCAGTCGAGTTTGTGAGTGAGATTGTTAAGAGTTTTATTGGAAGGAAAATTCACTATTTATATGAAGTTGAGGTGGCCATAAAGGGGTGATAAGTCTCTACCTTGTACTTCTACGAAGTGGGTTATTAACTTATTATTGATGGCAAGATAGAAGACGAGATTTGGGAAATCCACTAGACTTATTCTTGGTACTCGATGAAGGCTCTTTAACATTCTGGGCTTCCGACGAATTCTTTAGGAGCGTTTCCTATTTAGTTTAGAGAGAAGAAATTAACTATTTGACTTGTATTCATGATGTGTGGACAAATTATAAGCATTTATATTTGAAACTTTTACTGATTTCACAAAATTAAATAATCTCTAAATATCTATATTTATATTTGTAAACCCATGGAGGAACTTTATGGCCATCGGAATATATGGTCATCGAGGGACAAAAGGACTTTGACCATCGGAAGATAAATTGCTTATCTGTGAAAGATAACCTTATCTCCGATGATACACGGATTACCACATTCACAGAGCATCCGATGCTAAAGGCACTACCAGTCTTGGATGACTCTACGATGCCTAATAATCGTCGATGCTTTAGCCAATGAACAATCCTTGAAAGCAGGTTTTCTGGAATCAATGTTAGACGGTACAATGTTAGACGATGTTGGGTTAACATTGGATAACATTGAAAGCAAGGAGCTTTTGCGAAAACTGTTCTTTAGTTGCCAAAATTAAGTTTTGCTTTTATTCACTTATCAATCAAGTTCCACGGTTTTGGTTGTTTATGTTTATGTCCAGGAAAGTATCTTAAACATAAGGAAGAGCTTTGGAAGATTCCTTACTTGAAGTTTCCATAATTCAAGCTAAGTTGAATAGTCAACTCACACGGTTTCAAAAGAAGGAAACAATATTGGATTCTCTGCAACTGTGATTCTTTCCAAGATTCTGCGAATTGAAGAAGATGTGTTGCCTTGTTAAATCAGTAACAATGGAAACACGTTCTCAGGAAAGATTTGAAGTTCACAAAGAAGGCAATATTCAACAAGGAAACAACAAGAGTTACCAAAACTGTGAACAACACATCTTGGCGTTCAAGACTCAAGAAATCTATAAAGATGTGAAGTTCATCAAGATGAAGACAAGATAATCGTGCCAATAATCCAAGGGATTAATTATTCTTTGTATTGTCTTCATTTTGTTTTGCGAAGTTTTTGTATCAACTGCTTAAGTCTAGTTCATAGAAGTTAAGTAGTTCTTACTTGTCTGCTTCGTTGAGTCCGATCAACAAAGAGCGTGAGTGAATTGTTGTGAGGAAAGTTTTTGATAAAACCTTTATGGTTATTTTGCCTAAGGCTCGGAAGTTTTTAATAATATTGAAAACTTCTTAAAATTATAACTTCTTGTGTTCTTACTTCCACTGCACATTAACATTATCAAGAAGATCAAAATAGAGTTAAGGCAATTCCAGCTTAACTCTCAAAAAGTGTTGTGTCAATCCACGGTCCTACAATTTCAATTGGTATTAGAGCCAAACACCGACTACACTGGTGGTTTGGAGGTGATACAACACCATGGATAGTGTCAATCCAAATACCAACAGGATTCCAGTTTTGGATGGCTCCAATTATGCATATTGGAAGATCAGGATGAGGTCTCACATCAAAGCTATTGATATTCGAGCCTGGCAATCCGTGATCAATGGATACTCTCTTCCAACATTACCAAGAGATGGTGAAGGTGATCTAGTACCAAAACCAGAAGCAGATTGGACAGCAGCAGAGGTAAGTCTCTATAACTCTAATGAAAAAGCTCTTAATGCTATCTTTAGTTGGGTTAATCATCACATCTTCAAGTTAATCCGGAATTGTACAAAAGCCAAACATGCTTGGGATATACTTGAATTACATTGTGAAGGAGATTATGCTGTTAAAGATTCTAAATATAGACAACTGCTTTTGCAATTTGAAAAACTTGAGATGGGAGAAGATGAAAGTGTTGACAGTTATTTTGAGAAAATTCTTGATATTGCTAACCAATGTGAAAATCTAGGTTTTACTATGACTAATCAAGAAATGGTTTATAAAGCTATGAGAACACTGTCATCTAAATTCGCTCTCAAGAAAATTGCAATGAGTGAATCTAGAAACCTTGCTAATCTACAGTTTCAAGTCTTGATGAATACTCTTAGATAATTTGAGATGGATCTTGCCTCACAACCTAGCAAACATAGGGTTGTTGCTTTAAGAGGTTCTAATCTTGACAATGAAAGTGATGATGATTTTGAAATAATTTCTTCAAACTATGGGAAAATTACTAAGAAGTTCAATAAGTTGAATCTTAAAGGAAAAGGTAAAGAGAAGAACCTTAGTAATAGTTCCACATGTTACAAGAAATTACCTCCTAAGTTTGTGAAGTACATGGCATCAAAACCTACTCCTTTAGAAGCTGATAAGTTAAAAGATATTCAATGTTTTGAATGTAAAGGATATGGTCATATGGCTAATGAATGTGCTAACACTCTTAGAAAAAAGAGGAAATTCTCATTGGGTTTGTGTAGATGATTTCAATGAAGATGACTTTAGTTCTGGAGAAGCTGAAGGACAATCAGAAGAGGTTCAAACTGCTGCGCTACTCACTCAGATTGACTGGACACCAGAAGACTCCCTGAACTGCTTCGGATCTCAATGTTACCCCAACATTCAGGATCCAACATCAGAACAGGAGACCTTCTTTGCAGATTGGGATGAATTTGATAATGATTATGAACCTTATCTTGCGTCCTACTTTGATGAAGCTAACTTTGATTGTTTTCATGGTACAGTGGATCTAGATGAAGAATACTTCTTTGAAGGTGAAATGTCCCAGGAGGAAATCATTGAAGACCTGAAGTCTATCTACCACAAATTGCTGCTTGAGAATCACAAACTCATCAAGAGCAACAAAAGCTTGAAGGGAGAGATTGAATGCATGAAGGAGATGCTGAAACTGTATGAGAAAGACCTTGACAAAACTGAGGCTGAGCTGAAAGAGGTAAAGGTAAAATTTGAAAAAGCTGAACAAACCATTAACAAATGGAACTCTTCTACATCTCTGCTTGATGAAGTGCTAAGTATGGGAAATCAAGGTAAAAATGGTTTGGGCTATGTTGAGAAACCTCCCTCTGAAGATGTTAATTCTGCCTACTTGAAAGCTGGTTTTATCAAGGATAGCAATAACTTGAGTTGTGAAATCTCTTCCAACACTGTGAAAAGGCCTACTTTTATCTGTCAATATTGTTTTCAACCTGGTCACATTAAGCCTTATTGTAAAAAATATAAAATTGTGATTGAGAAGAAAACAGTAATTAATAGTTGTACCAATGTTAGGAAAACCTCTGATCTGAATGTTATCCCAACATTAGGTAACAAATTTGAAGGACATAAAAGTAGAACCTGGACTGAGAAGATAAAAACTCATAAGGTTAAAATTGTTTGCAATGTTGTTTTTTCTGCTGTTGACTCTAACCTTGCATGTAAGTGGTATTTTGACAGTGGATGCTCAAGGCACATGACTGGAAACATTGACAACCTAAAAAATGTAATCCCTTTGACTGTTGGAACAGTTACCTATGGAGGAGGCACTAAAGGGAAAATCATTGGAAAATGAGTACTGGATGTTGAAGGATTTCCACCACTCAAGGATGTGTTGTTGGTTGAAGGATTGAAAGCAAATTTAATTAGCATAAGTCAACTTTGTGATGACAATCTGCTAGTTACTTTTGATAAAAGTTCATGTGATGTGTTTAATAGTGACAATGTCCGTGTCATGACAGGTACAAGATCAAAGGATAACTGCTATCTTGCTCAAGATGAAGCAGAATGCTACCATGCCAAGGTAGATGAATCTGTCATGTGGCACGAGAAGTTAGGACATGTGCACTATAGGAATCTGGATAAACTACAGAAGTTAGAGGTTGTAAGAGGACTGCCTAAGTTGACTAGCCCAGGTAAAATTGTTTGTGAAGATTGCCTGAAAGGTAAACAAACAAAAGCTGTTCATCCACCACTACAGGTACAAAGTACTAACCCTAGAACTAATAAGTGCTTTGAATTGCTACATATGGATCTCATGGGTCCTATTGAGGTTAGTAGCCTGGATGGTAAGAAGTATGCTTTTGTTATTGTTGATGATTTTTCAAGATATACATGGATTAAATTTTTGAAAGAAAAATCAGAGGCATTCAACACATTCAAAATTTTGCATGCTAGTATTAAGAATCTTTATGGCTCTTCTGTAGGAAGAATTAGGTCTGACCATGGAAAAGAGTTTGAAAATGTAAGCTTTGCTAATTTTTGTGAATCTAAAGGCATTTTCCATGAGTTCTCTGCACCTAAGACACCTCAGCAAAATGGTATTGCTGAGAGGAAGAATAGAACACTTCAAGAGATGGCTAGAGTTATGTTGAATTCTAAAAACCTATCTAAGAAACTCTGGGCTGAAGCTTTGAATACTGCATGTCATATTAGTAATAGAGTTTATCTTAGACCTGGTACTACTATGACACCTTATGAAATCTTGAAGGGTTCAAAACCAACAGTAGCACACTTATTAACTGATATTTGCTAAAAGATAGAGACTATTTGAGCAAATTTGATCCCAAAAGTGAAAAGTGTATATTTGTTGGATATTCTCCTAATAGTGCTGCTATCAGGGTCTACAATCCAAGATTACATACTGTTCAAGAATCAGTGAATGTCATATTTGATGATTTAACTGTTTCTGCAGGTACTGAAGAAGTCATTGGTTCAGATGTTACTCCAACATTGGACTCAACATTGAACACATACGCTGGAGATGCTGAACTGGAAACTGGAACAAATGTTGATTTAACACCAGAAACCCCCAATGTTAGGCCAACATCTGTGCTGTCAGATTCTGAAGATGAAGTGGTTTCTGTATCCAGAAGAGATCCCCCTCTTAGAATACAAAGAGATCATCCAGCCTCTCAAGTAATTGGTCAAATTACTGAAAGAGTAAGAACGCGCAATAAAGAAAGGGTAAATTACAAGGATATGGCTAAGTTGTGTGTTTGTATGTCTTCTTCATGTACTGTTGAAAATGCTTCTTGTTTTGTGTCCTCCATTGAACCTAAGAATGTAACTGAAGCTCTTAAGGATAGTTACTGGATTAATGTCATGCAAGAGGAACTCTTACAATTCACCAAAAATAGAGTTTGGAATCTAGTACCTAGGCCATCACATGTGAATGTAATAGGTACAAAATGGATCTTCAAAAATAAAACTGATGAGAATGGTGTAATTATGAGGAACAAAACTAGGTTGGTTGCACAAGGTTATACTCAGGTAGAAGGTATAGATTTTGATGAGACTTTTGCTCCAGTAGCTAGGATAGAATCAATTAGATTACTTCTTGCTATTGTTTGCTGTCTTAGAATTAAACTTTACCAAATGGATGTTAAAGGTGCCTTTCTGAATGGTTTAATTGACAAAGAGGTTTATGTAGAACAACCTAAAGGCTTTGCTGACCCTAAACATCTTGACCATGTGTACAAACTTGAAAAGGCTTTGTATGGCTTAAAACAGGCCCCTAGAGCTTGGTATGAGAGGCTAACTGATTTTCTGTTAGGCCTAGGTTTCAATAGAGGAGATGGAGATAGAACATTGTTTGTCCTTAGAAAAAGCTCTGATATATGCATTGCTCAAATATATGTGGATGATATAGTATTTGGCTCTACTACAAGTCTACTTTAGACAAATTTGTTGAGTCTATGACAGGAACATTTGAGATGAGCATGATTGGTGAGCTTAACTACTTTCTGGGACTAAAAGTCAAGCAGCTGGTGAATGGTATCTTCCTGAACCAGGAGAAGTATGCAAGGAATCTGGTGAAGAGATTTGAGCTACAAGAATCAAAACCTTGCAAAACTCCTATGTCCTCTTCAGTGAAGATAACAAAAGATGGCACTGGTAGCAATGTTGACCCAACATTGTACAGATCCATGATTGGTAGTTTGCTATATCTCTATGCCTCTAGACCTGACATCATGTTTTCAGTATGTGTTTGTGCTAGGTACCAAGCTGATCCAAAGCAGTCTCACTTGATTGCTGTGAAGAGGATTCTTAGATATATCTCTGGAACTTCACCTTTAGGCATTTGGTACTCTTATGACACTAACGCTAACTTGGTTGGTTTTAGTGACTCTGACTGGGCAGGTGATGTGGATGACAGGAAATCCACAAGCGGGGGCTGTTTTTATTTGGGGAATAATTTGGTCTCCTGGTATAGCAAGAAGCAGAACTGTGTTTCATTATCAACTGCTGAATCAGAATATGTAGCAGCTGGCAGCTGTGTTACCCAACTTGTGTGGCTCAAACACATGCTTTCAGATTATGGGCTAGATAGTGATACCCTTCTCATGTTCTGTGACAATCTAAGTGCCATAAGTATCTCTAGGAATCCTATCCAACATTCTAGAACTAAGCATATAGACATAAGGCATCATTTCCTAAGAGATATGGTAGAGGACAAAATAATCAACATTGAACATATTGAGACAACAAATCAGCTAGCTGATATGTTTACAAAACCTTTAGATAGTGAGAGATTCTTCAGCCTGAGGAAATCTCTTGGCATGTGTGATATGTGAAAATGTTGAGAAAACCAGTGTTGTCATAACACCACTGACTAGCACTGGTATATTGGTTGTGGTGTAGTAGGTATTCTGTTGTTATTCCTTTGTTGAGTTGCATTCATTTTGAGTCTCCTTTTATCATTGTTTTGTCATATTTGGTTTGTGTGGTTGAACTTTTTGATTAACAACTCTCTCTAGTTCAGTTTCACATCTTTGGTTTTAAAAAGGTTAATAAAACTCTTCTGTTTGTCTGAGGTTGTGATTGCCTAACATATGGAGAAGCTGGGGTACACAAAGTTCACTACTTTGATGTCTATTCAGTTGTGTCTTATTCATATGGAAGGTGTACAGGACATGTGGAGAAGCTGGGGTGCATGATGTTGACAACTTCACTGTTACTCAGTTGTGCTTATTTACATGTTTTTGTTTGTTTGGCCAAGGAACACATGAGGGTGATCCTTTCTACTAGGGTGTTTGAGGTTTCGATTTCTTACATTTAGTAGCACTGATCACTTGGTGATTCTCTTGAATGCGGGTTGGTAAACAAGTATGCATAAGGAATTGGGGTGTTGGGGTGCATGATAAATGAATTGCCAACATTCAAGGCCTTTGTACTTGTCTAACTTGCTGCTGTTAATGTTGTTACTGGGGTGTGTGGAGTTCAGGCTGCCCTCATTCAGTTGTGACATTAACTTTGTGTTTAGCAACCTTCAGTTTTTGTTCAGATGAGTTATGAAAATAATAAAGATTTTAAAGAGATGTGACTGTGCTGGTTTGAGGAGTTTTTCATTTGTGTTTACCATCTGCCTATTTGACATTACATTGTTGCATTCATATAGAACTGCATTGTTTTCCTTCTTGTTTGTGAGTTGTGTCGGTTTAGGCTTATGGGGAGTATAATTCATGTGTTGAGGCATACAATTGGGTGACATACTGCAGGTGACACACTGTTCTGTGACTTTCTATGCTGTGGAAATGAATTGTTCCTTGAATTCATAACTGCTTATCTCTGTGTGTTTCTTGTTATCTATGTTGCTTTCTCATAATTGTGATCTGAACAATATGTCTGAGGTACTCACTTGCTATATTGGTTAAGTTTCAGATGTATTTTTGGATGTATCTCAAGCTCTCACATGAATTTGCCTTGGTGAAGCCTGTACCTCCACCTTCGGTTTTGAATGTTATCAAATGTTATCCCAACATTGTGCACAGTCACAGGTCAACATTGAAAACATGAACTTATAAGTTTTTAGTTTTTTCTGAAAACCGCTCTGGTTAACTATTAATTTAATATCAAAGCTTGTGCGCGGGAAAATATAATGGGAAAGTTTTTCATGGTTCAAATTTGGTAACTGCCCACTAACATTCATTCTCTTTCCTTAATTCACGATTAAATCAAAAATCAAAACCCTATTTTCCTTATTTGTGCTTGCAAGGTTATTATTTGTGCTTAACTGCAAAATTACTCTCTGCTCTCAAATTCTCTCGTTTTCTCTCTGCAAATTCCCTCAAACCTTCTCTACTAACAATGGCAAGCAAGACTCCCATGCAAACTCTTGCAGATGTTGCCCTAGGAAGCGAACCCACTGCTGCACGCACTCGCTCACACACTAGAAGTGTTGTTGCAAAAACAGTTGAGGCCCCTGTTGCTGCCAAGAGGAAGGCGATTCCCTATGTGCGACGAGGAAAGAAGAACAAACAGGGAGAATCGACCTCCAATGTTGAGCCAACAGTGGAACCAACTACTCCCATCACCAATGAGCCTGAAACTGAGGTAAACACTGCTGAACCCATCCCTGAATTTGATGATGATATATCTGTTGAGGGGGAGGGTAGTGGCTCTGTTGAAAAATCTGTGGAGATATCCGCGGATGTGTCTGTTGACAAGATAGTGAGGAAGTGGATTAGGGCTCAAAAGAAAAAGAGAAAGGGCAATGGGGAGAAATTGAAAAATATGTCTGAGCCTGCTAAGGCTAGGGCTGAGGCCAGGAAAAGACAGGCTGAGAGATCAGCTAGGAAGAGGGCTGCTGAGGATGAGAAGAAAGCTGAGGAAGAGAAGAAGGTTGATGCTGCTGAGAGAAAGAGGAAAGGAAAGCAAGTGATGGAAGAGGAAGTAGAGGTGTTGGATGTTGAGGATGAGGAAGAAGAAGAGGAGAAGGAAGAGGGGACTGGGGAGGAGCAGGATGTTGCTGCTGATGTTGGGGCAACATCAGGAACAGAGGAGTACACTGATGGGCTATATGTGGTCTACCCTGAGGAGGAGGAGAACTGCTATTCTCTCTACTATCTCTCTCAAGAGTTGGAGAAGAAGTGGGATGCCTTCAAAAGAAGGGAGATTCACACTGAAAGAGCTATAGAGATGGCCAGTTTCAAAGAGAACAAAGTGATGGACTTGCTTGAGGCAAGAGGACTGCAACAGTTAGTGATGGAGCTGAGTGACTATGCTCCTGAGATTGTCATGGAGTTCTACCTCAATCTCTCCAAATGGATTAGGGACTACAGATCACCAAAATTTGGAAAGGCTTGGGTGAGGGGGAGAGTCTTCAACATTGACCCCTACACCATCAACAAGATCTGTGGCTTGCCCACTACTGATGAATCTGAGGACCCCTACTATGATGATGTAATGGAAGACTTGACTGGAGGGTTGGTCAAAATCTGGAGAGATGCTCTGCCAACCACAAAACTCACCTCCCTGAGTGCTGTCTTACACAAGATAGCTTGTTTCAACTGGCTCCCAAGCAAGAATGTGACTGTACTTACCAAGGAATCAACAATCTTGGTGTACAAAATCAAGAATGGGCTAGCTGTAAATATGGGGGAGAGGATGTTGAAGTCTATGTCTAAAGTTGCTGGAAGGAAGAATGGGATGCTACCCTATCCCTCACTCATCTGCAAAATCCTTGGCAGTCAAGGATTGAAGACAAGTGTAACTGTGGGCTGGAGGAAGAATGATACTGAACTAACAATTCTCCCAAGCTACTTGTCTGGATCAAGGGTGAGAGACCTTCTATGGAAACCACAAGGAGTGGTGAGACCAAGAACTGAGCAGAAAAGGGCTAAGGAGTTTGATGGAACTTCAGTGCCAATGTCCAAAGAAGAGGATTGCTTGGTTATCACTTCTGCTTTTGTGGATCATATGTTGAATTGGTATAGGGGGCAGATTGCTGACACTCAGAGGGAGATCGAGGAGAGGAAGGAACACCTCAAAGAACTGGAGGACATTGTGAAAAATTTGGAGGAACTCCCTTCTTCACAAAAAGGGGGAGAGTAGTTCCAATTTTAATTTTAGTCTTCTAGTTTTTGTTTTGTTTCTTATGAACTGCTAATATCTTTGAACTGTTGGTACATTAATCTCTATTTGGTTTTATTTGATCAAGGGGCTTGTCCTTGATATCTAGCTATGGCCTGTAACTCTAAGTACTACTGTTGAACTGCTCTAATTGTTCTTAACTGCTATTCCTTATGAAGGAACTTTTTGAACTGTTTTTCTTGTTAACCTTTATGCAGGAAACTTACTAGTTTCAATGTTGAGGCAACATTGATGAATGTTGAGGTCTGAACATATGTACATATGTGATTGTAGTGATGACCTTTATTCATGTCTTTGTTAATTTAACTTTGATTATGATATCTTGTATTAAGGGGGAGCAGTTTGGTAGTTTAATTTGTTTCTTGTTGATTATAACTTTCTGGATATAAGACTTGATTGGAACATGTATTGGTTTTGTAAAGAAAGGCAAAAAGGGGGAGATTGAAAGTGCAGGTTTTCTGGAATCAATGTTAGACGGTACAATGTTAGACGATGTTGGGTTAACATTGGATAACATTGAAAGCCGAGAGCTTTTGCGAAAACTGTTCTTTAGTTGCCAAAATTAAGTTTTGCCTTTATTCACTTATTAATCCAGTTCCACGGTTTTTGTTTTTTATGTTTATGTCCAGGAAAGTATCTTAAACATAAGGAAGAGCTTTGGAAGATTCATTACTTGAAGTTTCCATAATTCAAGCTAAGTTAAATAGTCAACTCACACGGTTTCAAAAGAAGGAAACAATATTGGATTCTCTGCAACTGTGATTCTTTCCAAGATTCTGCGAATTGAAGAAGATGTGTTGCCTTGTTAAATCAGTAACAATGGAAACACGTTCTCAGGAAAGATTTGAAGTTCACAAAGAAGGCGATATTCAACAAGGAAACAACAAGAGTTACCAAAACTGTGAACAACACATCTTGGCGTTCAAGACTCAAGAAATCTATAAAGATGTGAAGTTCATCAAGATGAAGACAAGACAATCGTGCCAATAATCCAAGGGATTAATTATTCTTTGTATTGTCTTCATTTTGTTTTGCGAAGTTTTTGTATCAACTGCTTAAGTCTAGTTCATAGAAGTTAAGTAGTTCTTACTTGTCTGCTTCGTTGAGTCCGATCAACAAAGAGCGTGAGTGAATTGTTGTGAGGAACGTTTTTGATAAAACCTTTATGGTTATTTCGCCTAAGGCTCGAAAGTTTTTAATAATATTGAAAACTTCTTAAAATTATATCTTCTTGTGTTCTTACTTCCGCTGCACATTAACATTATCAAGAAGATCAAAATAGAGTTAAGGCAATTCCAGCTTAACTCTCAAAAAGTGTTGTGTCAATCCACGGTCCTACAATTTCAATCCTAAGGAACAGTGGCAAGATAAAATTATTCCCTCCCTGATGGGTGCCCACTTCAAAGATATATCCGGGTATATATCCCATCGACCCGATGGCATAGAAGACAATCCCAAATAGGAGAATGTGCTCTCTCTGATGGGTATTTACTCCGAGGGTACATCTACAAATAAGACTTAGTCGTTCGATGGCATAGCAATAACAGGCCTGAAGAATTCACAATCCCGGTGGCAAATCATCCGAAGGGCCCCAGAAGAAGTTCTTCTAGAACAAGAGGACAAGTGTCGACATACAGGATCCGCCAGCCCAGCATGGATTAGGTGTCGCCATCGGAACAACTCAACAACAACAAGCTAACCAGATGTCAATATAGGATGCAACGCATCAGCATAAAATGAGTTGGAAGACAACTGTATAACAAATGAGTTATCACTAAAATAGTCTCCATCTACCACCCAATGTGTAGCATGCGATCGAAAAAAGGCTATAAATACCTTCACTTTGTAAAACAAATGAGGGAGGTGGGAGGGAAATAATACATTTTTTTACTTTAACATAGGTCATATTTTTGATTTAGCAAGTGTTCATAGAAAAAAGTATCAATAGAACTTTGTCTTCCTTTGCTTCCTGCATAAGTTCAATTACCGACTATCCGGGCAAGGCATTCCTCGAATAAAAAATTATAAAATTACTCCGATGAGTTAACAAATGGCGTCGTCTGTGGGAAACGCCATGAACTGTTGCCTTTGAGTTACGTCGGTAAAATTTGCACTTAGCACAGTCAAGGTCAAGATGGAAAGGTCACCTCCCTCCGAACGTCGATCAGTAAGTCACAGTGAGAGTATGCATCAAGAGTCTACAAATGGTTCCCCCGAAAATCCTCCACCACCAAACGCCGATTATATCAATATTCCGCGGGTAGTGTTTGAAGATCTGGTGGAAGCAGCTTTAAGAAGAGCTCAAGCTAATGAAAGACCCCAAGAACCACAACCCATACTACCCTACAGAGAATAGTATAGGGTGGAAGAGCAAGGATCAAGAATGATGCCGACTCCGCAGCAAGTACCACCACCACAACCTAGGTATCGTCAAGAAGGATATCCAGGATGGGTACATCCATCTGGGAACGGTTTCGAGGATAGAATGCCTCCATATTGTCCCAACATGTTTCCTCATTCGAGCAATGAGCTTGCTCTTTGGGAAATGATGAACCATCTACGACGAGAGATTCTCAGCATGAAAAGGGCCATCACACCAGAAGATGAACCAGTATACCATGGATCTCCGTTTATACCGGATATCGCGCATGCTACAATTCCAGCCCACGTAAGAGCGGTTAACCTGCCCATGTATTCGGGAGAAAAGGATGGCAAAGATCCGCAGGATCATATCAATCAATATATCGCAACGATGGATCTGCAGTCAGCCCCACTGACAGGAAGGGCACAATCGTGGTTTACGCAGATACCACCGGGCACCATATCCAACTTCTCCCAACTGGTTAGCTTGTTCGTACGACAGTTCGCTTGTAATAGACGTTATCCAAAGTCAGCATGCCATTTATTTACCATAAAGCAACAAAAAGACGAATCCTTGAGAGATTTCATGAAACGCTTTTCTGATGAAGTGTTGGATGTCCCTAACGTAGACCCGACCATGATAGCGGACATTCTTGCCCAGGGATTACGATCGGGGGATTTCTTCCGATATCTGGTAGGAAATCGAGTGAAGGACATGAATGAACTCATGCAGAAACCAGAAACTTACATCGTGATGGAAGATGCGAAAAAGTCCAAGCTGAAGGCAGAAAGTGTCGATGCCAATGCAAGGCCAAAAGAAAAAGAGGAATCCAAAGGTCCCCCGCCTCGAAGAGACGATCCCGGAGTAGTTAAAAGGCATATTCGGCATGTACCGCTACCAGCTTTGACCATCACCCAATCGGAAGTTTTAAACGTGATGCGAGGAAATAAGAATTTCTCTTGGCCTCTACCAGTAAGACAACCATACAAGAAAGCCACACAACCGATGGTTGCAAGAATCTACGGAACGAAATTCATAGGCTGCTGGACTTGGGATATCTGAGAGATTACTTGAGCAATAACGAAGAGGATCGATCGATGGATCAAAAGAAAGCTAGGCGTGAAAAATGCGAGATTGCCGTCGAGCTCCCTTCGATGAAAGCCGAGCCGGACGAATTTGATCAGCGATTACCTCCCCCACCAGATACGTATCAAGATAACCCCCCATCGTGGAGAACCGTCAACATGATTGAAGGAGGAGATATATCCGTGTCCCCTACCGGAAAAAAGAAAAAATATCTGAAAGAAGCTAGAAAGGTAGGACAAGGGTTATCGGTTTGCACAGTGCAAAAGGTAAGGTTACCAGCGATATCCTTCGAACCCGAAGATCTTCAGGGAATAGTATATCCCCATGAAGACACGTTGGTAATTACAACAACCATAATGGGCGTTGAAATACAACGAATCCTTGTGGATAATGTGTTGTTTACCCCAACCTTCGGAGCTATGGGACTAAAAAGGGTACACCTCGACCCCACGGAAGTACCTTTGATAGGCTTCTCAGGAGAAACCAGCCGAACTTTGGGTACCGTTATACTTCCGATGTCTTGGGGTGAAAGAGCGATGAGGCGTACTGAGCATGTGAAGTTCTGGGTGGTAGAAGCATCCTCACGAACATATAACGCTATATGTGGAAGGCCATCTATTCACGCTTTCGAGGCCGTACCCTCTACCCTTCACCTCAAAGTGAAGTTCCCCACGATATCAGGTATTGGAGAAATCCGAGGCAACCAAATCAAGGCTAGGGAATATCGTATGAATGCCCTACCGACAAGCGTGGAAGAAGAACTTAGCCACCCAGGAAAGAAGCAAAAAATGGAGGAAATCCGAGTACAGCTGGTGGGGGAGTTAAAACTGGTAGAATTAGAAGAAGAAAATAAGAAGGTGAGGATAGGAACAGGAATGGATCTAACGATAGAAGGGGAAGTCGTTTCCATCCTAAGAGAATACATGCACCTCTTTGCATGGGAAGGATGTCCACCTGGAAGAATCAGCCCGAGGATATGCCAACATCACCTCAATGTCAATCCCATCTTCAAATCCATCAGGCAAAAGAACAGAAACATGGGCCCAGAAAGGAATAAAATTATCAAATCGGAAATACTGCGGATTCTCGGATTACAGCAAATAAGAGAAGTTATATACCCTGAATGGCTGTCCAACGTCGTGTTAGTGCCTAAGTCGGAAGGACGATGGCGAATGTGCGTGAATTTTACTAACTTGAACGATGCCTGCCCAAAGGATTGTTACCCCTTGCCCAGCATCGACCAATTGGTAGATTCAACGACAGGATGCGCACTACTATCCACGATGGATGGTGACCAAGGGTACAATCAGATTCCAATGGCAGAAGAAGACTAGGAGAAAACCAGCTTCATTACTGATGTTGGCACATTTTGCTACATGGTAATGCCGTTCGGACTCAAGAATGCCGGCGCCACCTATCAAAGGTTAGTGAATCTGATGTTCTCAGATGTCATTGGAGATACGATGGAAGTCTACGTGGATGACATGATCGTAAAAAGCAAGAAAGCATAAGATCATCCAAAAGATTTACGACAAGCTCTAGCCATCATGGATAAGTTTGGCATGAAAATAAATCCCAAGAAGTGCTCCTTCGGGATCAAATGAGGGAAATTTTTGGGATATATGGTAACAGAGAAAGGAATAGAGGTCAACCCGAAAAAGGCCAAAGCCATCGTAGAAATGAAATCCCCCAGCACAATAAAAGAAGTGCAAAGGCTAACAGGAAAAATGGCGTCACTCAGCCAATTCATATCACGATCGGCAGAGATGGGTCTACCATTCTTTAAGATATTAAGAAATGTGAAAGATTTCCGATGGACTCCAGATTGTGAAGAAGCCTTCAATAATCTGAAGAATTATCTGGTGAGTCCTCCGCTACTAGTCAAGCCTGAACCTGGAGATAAGTTATTTGTGTATCTATCGGCTAGAGAAGAAGCCGTGAGTACAGTGTTGGTGAAGGATAAAGGAGGTGATCATCGTCCTATATATTATGTTAGCAAGACCTTACAAAGCGCGGAGAAAAATTATGTGCAAACAGAGAAGATGATACTAGCCCTCGTAACAACGGCTAGAAAGCTAAGGTCATCCTTCCTAACGTATCATGTGACAATACTCACCAAATATCCGTTAAGAGCCATACTCAATCATCCTGAAACATCAGGACGAATGGTAAAGTGGGCAATAGAATTAAGCGAGTATAGTCTGTCATACGCCCCACGACCAGCCATCAAAGCACAGGTTTTGGCTGACTTTGTAGTGGAAATGAAGGAAATGCAAGATGAGAAGCTACCCACACTATGGCATGTGTATGTAGACGGATCATCTGTCGGAACGCACGGGGGAGCAGGAATAGTCCTGAAGAATTATGAGGAAGAAGAAACTCTATATTTTGCTGTCAGGATTAATTATCCTCTGTCTAATAACGAAGCAGAGTACGAAGCCCTCTTGATCGGAATGAGGTTAGCCATGGAAGGGAACATCAGTCGAATGGTGATCCACAGTGATTCACAACTAATAGTACAACAAGTGATAGGAGAGTTCAAAGTAAAAGAAGAACGATTGAAAGCCTATACCCAAATAGTTCGAAATAGGCAAAAGCTATTTGAAGAATTCCAGTTGAGACAAATTCCTCGGCTGGAAAACCAAGAAGTAGATGCATTATCCAAGATAGCAACTCAATCTGTGGTCGGAACACGATGAATTACTTTGCTACAAGCTATGGCCCCAGAAAAGCAAGAGCCTCAGGAGGACACCAACACCATCGTGGCCCCAATGATAGCAGGATGGATGTCAGATATTTTTGCTTATTTAGAAGATCCCACACAATATTACGATGACGACAAAGAGAGAAAGAGTATAGAAAGTAAAGCAGCGCGTTACTTCTTGCATAGAGGAATGTTGTTTCGACGATGCTACTCTAATCCTCATACTCGATGCCTAAACGAGCAGGAGGCGTTAGGGGTAATAAGGGAATGCACGAAGGAACATGTGGGAATCACTCGCAAGGTACGAGCATGGCCAATCGTATCATAAGACAAGGGTACTATTGGCCCACGATGGTTCAAGATTGCCAGGAATATGCGCGCAAATGCCCAGCATGCCAAGCCCACGCTTCACAGATCCATCAACCGGCGGCCCCATGGGAACCAAGTTTACTAGCATGCCCCTTCGCCAAATGGGGGATAGATTTGGTCAGGCCCTTGATGCCTAATCCAAGGTAGAAGCGATATCTGATAGTAGCAGTAGATTATTTCACAAAGTGGGTGGAAGCAGAGCCAATGGCCAGAATCACAGCTGGCGCTGTTATCAATTTCCTATGGCGAAATATACTATCCCGGTTCGGAATTCCTCGATACCTTGTAAGCGACAATGGGCTCCAGTTTGAAGATAGGCAGGTAGAAGACTGGTGCAAACACTGGGAAATTAAGCATCGTTTTGCTTCCGTCGGATATCCCCAAGGTAACGGGCAAGTTGAAAGAACTAATCGAACCCTGCTGAAAAGCATTAAGGCTAGGTTGGACCACCACAAGGAACAATGGGTGGAAGAAATTCCAGGTGTGCTGTGGGCATATCACACGACCCCTACCACTGGAGAAACACCGTACATCATGGCCTACGGTTGTGAAGTTGTAATCCCACCAGAAGTCGTAACGGAAAGTTGGAGAATCCGAGAATATGAGGAGGTTAGTAACAGCTCTAATCTAGCCTTAGCTCTGGACTTGTTGGAAGAAATGAGGCATCGAGCCTCAATACGAATGGAAGGGTACAAAGCTCGAATGGCCAGACACTACAACAAAAATGTCAAGTTTAGGACATTCCAAGTCGTAGATCTAGTTCTTAAGCGGGTAGGAGCATCAAAGAATGTTGCTAAGTTGCAGCCCAAGTGGGAAGGACCATACAAGGTGAGCAAAATCATCGAACCCGCCACTTATCAACTGAGTACTCTTGAAGGTATCGTACTTACCAGAACTTGGAATGAATTGAATATGAGAAAATATTATGCCTAATATCTTGTAAATATGGAACTAATGTAAATATAGAAGCTACACCAGTGTACATGTAAATAAAGTCGTGGTGGAATAAAGATGGCTTTTATTTATATACATGGAATTCGTACATAGTTACAAACGCGATTCATTCCGATACAGCCATTTAACCCGACTAACTTGCATACACACATATAACACGTGGCTGGTCTCGGATAGATTCCGAGATACCTGCGTATCCTGTAGTACGGGAATCAAACCACTCGTAGTTCTAATTCATTTACACATCACCCCCACGAAAAGTAACTAGCATGAAAAGATTATTCGTTCACGGGATGCTTGCCCTCTCGAATAAGTCGTCGGCGTTGTTCTTCGGAAAGGTCAATAGGATCCACGATAGTCACAGTTGGAACTATGGACCTTCGGAGAGACACAGAAGGAGTTGTAATGCTAGAGGAAGTAGTGATCTCGAGATCAGGAAGGATCAAATGAGAAGGAAAGCTTGGAAGTGCCCTCACCGCCTCCTGACATATTCGAAAACCCATCAAAACCATCTCCCGCATCTCTACACGCAAAGTTTCCCTTATTTGTTCTAAACTGGGAGCTGCTAAAGTGGCTTCCGCACGAGCAATCATAACGGCCACTTCGTGAGATTTTTCTAAGTTCGATAGCTTGGTTGCCAATGAATCTTTCTCAGCTAACAGTGAAGAAATCAGAGCATCAGAAGCACGGCTTTGATTCAGCAAGTTGTCTACCCGATCCTCTAATTCTTTTGTACGCTCGCGCTCCGGGTAACCAGTTGGTTCATGCCTAAGGCAGTATCCTGAGCATCCTTCAGTAAAGCTTCCAAAACTCCTTGATCAGAGTCGTAATGAGCTTGCAAACTGACAATGCGGTTGCGCGCGCTTGTTAAATCCTTCTCCAAATCAGCTAGCTATCGGAACAAGAAACCGACGTTGTTTGATGAAAACTCATGCTGTGAACCAAGGGCGTCGACAATTAGAAATGCCTGTAAAAGAAAAAAAGAAATCAGTAACCCATAAGAAGCCAATAATACATAGAGACATAAGCGCTTTATACCTCGCACAAGTTGCGACATAACCGATTGCGAAGAAGGTTCATGGGGACAGAACCTAGGGCCTCACAATCGGCCTGATTCAACAGACCTCCCAAGAAGTGCCGGTAGTACGAATCATCTGAGGTCAATACGGGAAACTCGGAATGAGAACCTTCCATAGCCACACCACTAGGACCTTCACCCGAGGGGGGAACCATCCTAGGGGGAGAAGGAAGAGCACCACTGGGGCTTCCGGACGAAACGACAGGACGATTGCCATCAATCACGTTGATAGAAGGGTTCGACTGCGGTCGGACCGCTAGAGTTAGAGCAAGAGAAGAGGGGGCATCAAAGTCCCCGCCGGGGTCCGGAATGGCAGGATCCTCAAAAAGAGCATCTATAGAAGGAATATCAGAATTCCACAAAGAGCCCAATTGGGAGATACCTGGGAGGCCGTTGGAGCGAACGTCGTCGTACCCTGCAGATAAGCTGGAATTATCAGAATATTCAGGAAAAAACGATAACGGGCCAAGTAGGGCATCGGGATACGGTCCAATGGTGTAACGTTCCATCTCAACTCCTGAAAAATCCGCCAGAAAAATTAGATGCCAAAACATAAGGGCAATGTTTGTAGATAATTAGCTAAACTTACGGAAAGCTGAATTTGAATGTAGTGGCATCGGAGGAATATTCAGCTGCTCTCGTCCATGCTGCAAGTCCGCCATAATTAAAGCTGACGAATTCGACAAAAGGGAGCACATGTCATAACTACCCGAGAATAAGCCAGTGGAAGTTAAATAAGTCATTTCACGAACGGAAATTTCAAGGCGTGGAAGCACATATTCTAAACCCCATCGTAGTGGCACGCCCCATGTATCCCCAGAAGAGCCCCTCGACTTAATGAGAAAATATCTCTTTTTCCAGTCTACAACAAATGCAAGGCGTCAGGGTATGTTAAAGCTCCTACGCTGGTCATGATGGACCAAGCTAAAGTATGGGAGCCCATTAGGACAAGGGCGAAGAATGAAGGCAACACCCACTCGATAAGGAGTAAAGGGAACATTCAGCAAGTTACAACATAATATGAAACCCATCAAGTGTCGCAGCGAATTAGGGGTTAGTTGGCTAGGACAAATCTGCCAGTATCGAATAGTGATAGCATGAAAGGATGGAAGAGCATGCGCAAGCCACACCGGATCTGCTCGGAGTATAGTGTTAAATAACCCAAAGGGGGTTCAAACGCCCTATGAAAAGGGCGGGGAACAATAATGTCATACTTAGCGGGATCCAGGCTGTGATCACGCAGCGTTTGAAAAATGGACTCCTACGATTCGACACTTTGACAAAAACCTACTCTATTCCCTCCGATCATAGAGTTAACATTCAGAGAAGAGGTGTTGAAAATAGAAAAACTATCTGGAGGAAGGTAAGTTTCCCTACGAAGGAACTAAGGCGCAAAGAATCTGCCACACTAGAGTTAGAACGAGGAGACGGAACCCGCCGTACGGCAAAAGATCTTCTAAAAATTAACGACAAACCACTACCAGTAGGACGGATCCTACCATTATCGGTTGGAAGTGATCTCCGAACACGACGGGGGGAAGATTCCCCAGAAGAAGACAAGGATCCGTTTGGGAAAGAAGTCATGATAACAATATACCCACAAAATTAGACGGTAAAAACAAGAGAATGATTTTAGTTGAAAGGGATGGAGGAAAGTAATGATGAGGGGATTATTTATAGAGGCACCTGACGACAACAATTTGGTACGTGTTAAAACAAAAAGGACATATGGGCCTATCAAAATGTAGGCAAACAGGGATAAAGACACGTGAGGGAAAATGTCAACGATAGTGGCAGACATTCTCTGAATTATCAACAGAGGATACAGAGCAGGAAAAAGATAAACTTGCAGAGTAAGTAAAGGTAATGCGGACAAAAAACATACTTGGTAATTCACAGAGCGAGAAATATTCGTACATTCATTCAACGAAAGGAAAACTTGCCCAAAGTACATTACAAGTTAAATGACAAAAACAAAATAATGCAATTACAAAGAAAGTTGGAAGGAGAGCCTAAAAGCGACGATCCGAAGGCTGGGATGAGGAAGATGGGTGACCAACAGAAGGAGCAAGAGAAGGCGCACGGGCCAAGTAACTTCTGATAGGCATCGTGAGCTTCCTGTGACGAGGGCAAACGCATCATCAATGCCTGAGGATTTAGCATCCTCCAGTTTTCAGGATGGGAGAACAATTTGTCCTCACGACATTGGTTTATGCAACCAAGATACCCAAGTAAAAAGTTGCCCAATAGATGACTCCGATGCCTCTGCTGATACTTCTCCTCGCAGTGTTTCTGAACTTCATCCTTTGTGAGAAGGACAACTCCAGATAGTTTCTCTTCAAATATCTCAGGGGAGAGAAACCTCGAGGGAGGAGAAGGTCTCTTCAATTCCTCTTTGAGCAGGTTATATTGGCCTTGAAGAGTAGAAACTTCCTTCTTTAAGCCACGCTCCAGTTCCCCCCATGAACTTTTCTCAGCCGAAAGCACAGAGAGCTCGTCCTTCAACTTTTTACACTCAGAAGTGCGCGCGGTAAGGGTGTTTGTTGTTTCATCCAACTTGGACTCCAATAACTTCTCCCTCACGAGACTTTGGGCATAGCTCTCCCGAAGGTTTTTCACTTAAGCGTCAGCTTTTTTCAAAGCTTGGTTTTGAGCACTTAGCTTCTCCATCGATAACTGCCCGATCGCCTGAGCAGCATCCACCTCTCGCCAGATGGAGGGAATAATCTTTGGAACCTAAAAGGACATAAGAGATAAATTTAGAAATATGAAATTACAAGCCACGACGAACAAAGGTAACAGAGAAATTCACCATCGCGACCATCCACTCGGAGAAGAATCGAGCGGTGTGTTCATCATGATGAGTCACCGCAGAGGTAGCATTCAGATACCGAGTAACGACATCAAAAGCCGCACCCAACTCCGGATTGCTAGGTCTCGCACTAGACTCTGCCTCAACCCCCGTGGTGTGGATAAAGAAAGGAGAACCCGTCGGAGTAAAGCGACTGGAGAAAGGCATCCCCTCGAAGTAAGGAAGGGTAGTCGCAGAGGTACTGGCAGGATTCTCCGAGGGATCGTTCCATACGTGCTTCCTCACCAATGAGGGCAATAGTTCGTCCAATAACTCCAAGTTGATTGAGTGAGGAGGAACTGGAAGAGAGGGGTCGGAAGCGTTGCCCTCGGAAGCTAAACCTTCAAAGGAGAAGAAGTCATCGACAGATAAATCTTGATGACCCGAGGGCGGATGCTGAGTATCCGAGGGCAAAGCGCCTGTTCAAGAATGGACAAATGTAAACACACAGGCCAAGCACAAAAAAGTGTAAGCTAATAAAAATGGAGTTATGAATTACGAAGGAAAATCTAACCTGTTCGAGCGTCTTCGTCCTCACTTTCGATCAAAATAGCCTTGTCTTTGTCAGCTGCGAAATAATAAAGAAAGTGAACTATATGTTACAAGGGTAAGGAATAAATATAAAATCCTTGTTGTATACCTGAAGGAGAAGAGACATTGACAGAATCAGGCTTTTCCTGAGCAATACTTGCTTCTTGTGGAGGTTGTGGGGGTAGTGAGGAATCTACCACAGGCAACGAAGGAAGAATAGTGGCGTCTTCCTTAACTGTCTCTGGTTAGGCAGAAGACGAGGGCAAGGATGATGAGGCATCAAGGGTGGTAGGAGCCTCGGACATCTCCGGGGCGACTACAAGAAGAATATCTGTAGAGTCAACAACATCCTTTTGAACGCTCTCGTCACCGATGCCTGGCTCCGCGGATTTTTGAGAATTAACCCTGCGAGACTCCTCAGAGTCGGAATTCTCGTTTGATGCTTGAGAATCGTCGTTCGAGGGTGGAGCAACCTTCTTAGATCCCTTTCCCTTTGCACGAGACGTAACAGGGCGAGGATTAGCGGTCACATCTTTTTCATGCTCCTCCACATAAGACACTGCATAAGAGAAAAGTAAATAAGAAAAAATGCCGAGTAGAAAGGATAAGTGTATAAATAAGAAGGTGGTCGTTTAACTCACCAAAAGTAGACTGTGCGTCGTCGGAGAGACAGATGAGTGCCTTTCCCACGAGGGAAGCATCCAGGGGAGCCGTTGTATTTAACCCAGCAGTATCGTATAAGGGCAAATAATGGGCAGACTTCAGCATGGCAGAGGCATCGAGAGCCGAAGTGAAGGAAGTAGAAGAATCCACTTTATATGAAGGAGCCTCGGGTTGACGCCATGAATAGGGAAAATCCCATTTACCCACAACAGGTTTGATAAAGATGAACTTATCTTTCCAACTGCTATAAGATGCAATAGTACCTACGACTACTTTCTTTTCCTGGTCTCGATGGGCAAAAAAGTACGAGGGATGACCAATGGAGGACACACTAATGGTAAAAATTGAAAAAAACCTCCCCACATTGCACTCCACTTCCCTCGACAAGCACCAAAATACAAAGGAAGCAAGAATAGTAAAGCTATTGGGCGTTAATTGACTAGGGCAGATGTCACATGCTTTAAACACCTCGCAGTAGAAAGGAGGGTAAAAGGATCGAAGACCCGCACGTACCTGAACTAAGTAGAGTGTAACATAGCCATCGGGAGGAGCATTTCCCCTATCGTCCTTCGAAGGGATTTCCCGAATGATGTTCAGAGATGATACTCCGAAATCACGAAAGAAGTTATCAACTTCTTCCTCAGTAACTGTGCTCATGACATTCTCTACCTCTTTGTAACGGCGACTACTCTTCTGCTTCACTAGGGCAGCAGAAGCGTCAGCGGCGGCGGAAGATTTCTTTGATCGTTTGGAAACCCGCGCCTGTTCGCCTTCCTTAGCGGCGGGAGCTTTGCCCTTCCTCTTGCGGCGATAAGTCTCAATTCCGAAGGGGTTACTCTCCGGTAGCACCGCCACCGTGACGGCGGTGGCATCCTCCGTTATAGCCAGCAGAGCGGTCGGGGCGGAGACGAATTCCGGTGGAGGTGCAAGCAGAGCATCAGTGACACTGGTGGTAGCAACGGTCAAAGGAAATGTGGTTTGAGTTTCGGCTGCCATGGTAAAGAGAATTAAAAAACAGGGAAAAAGAGAGGTTTTTCTGCTTGAGATAGTTTAAGAAGAAAGAGATGATGAAGATAAGTGAAGAGAGAAGAAGAAAAAATCAGGCTTATATAAGAAGCCAGTCGGTGTGAGTGGGAAATTAATACACACCCACATTAAATGGCACGACTTCCCAAAAATAAAACAGCCGTTACAAACTCTTGGGCTTCTCTCTCATTAATGCAGAATTAATCGTGTCCAACCCCCCCACGTTACCCGATGGCTAGATTAATCTCCGATGGCCACTTTACTCTAAGTTCCTGTTGATTACCTATAATACACCAGGAACTGGGGGGACTGGTGTAAACCCATGGAGGAAATTTATGGCCATCGGAATATATGGTCATCGAGGGACAAAAGGACTTTGACCATCGGAAGATAAATTGCTTATCTGTGAAAGATAACCTTATCTCCGATGACACACGGATTACCACATTCACAGAGCATCCGATGCTAAAGGCACTACCAGTCTTGGATGACTCTACGATGCCTAATAATCGCTGATGCTTTAGCCAATGAACAATCCTAAGGAACAGTGGCAAGATAAAACTATTCCCTCCCCGATGGGTGCCCACTTCAAAGATATATCCGGGTATATATCCCATCGACCCGATGGCATAGAAGACAATCCCAAAGAGGAGAATGTGCTCTCTCTGATGGGTATTTACCTCGAGGGTACATCTACAAATAAGACTTAGTCGTTCGATGGCATAGCAATAACAGGCCTGACGAATTCACAATCCCGGTGGCAAATCATCCGAAGGCCCCCAGAAGAAGTGCTTCTAGAACAAGAGGACAGGTGTCGACATACAGGATGCGCCAGTCCAGCATGGATTAGGTGTCGCCATCGGAACAACTCAACAACAACAAGCTAACCAGATGTCAATATAGGATGCAACGCATCAGCATAAAATGAGTTGGAAGACAACTGTATAACAAATGAGTTATCACTAAAATAGTCTCCATCTGCCACCCAATGTGTAGCATGCGATCGAAAGAAGGCTATAAATACCTTCACTTTGTAAAACAAAGGAGGGAGGTGGGAGGGAAATAATACATTTTTTTTACTTTAACATATGTCATATTTTTGATTTAGCAAGTGTTCATAGAAAAAAGTATCAATAGAACTTTGTCTTCCTTTGCTTCCTGCATAAGTTCAATTACCGACTATCCGAGCAAAGCGTTCCTCGAATAAAAAAATATAAAATTACTCCGATAAGTTAACAATATTCATAAGAAAACCTTATAAACAAAATCGTAGTATATTAATTTATAATTAAAAATAAGGTCATCTTCTTTCCAACTCGGCATTTAAGGATTTCTTAATGTATTATATTGAAGACTATAAAACGGAGAAATGTAGACATTACAACAAAAAATGTTTTATAGCGGCACTGTACTACTGACATTTGTATCAGATGTCACAATGAAGTAATTAATTCAATGGCATTTGAAAAATCGCCACGGCAGTTGTTACATTAGTTTCATGAAGAATGG
Organism: Linaria vulgaris; assembly: GCA_948329865.1. Taxonomy (NCBI): domain Eukaryota; kingdom Viridiplantae; phylum Streptophyta; class Magnoliopsida; order Lamiales; family Plantaginaceae; genus Linaria; species Linaria vulgaris. Next base: position 113,072,495 of record OX415249.1, on the reverse strand, counting down.
TTATAGTAGTTCTGAGACTTGATATATCTTGGGTTATTAGAATTATACCAGAACTTTCTAACTTATTTTATTTTAAAGAATCTTTTCACCAAGATTTTTGGGAATGAGATTTATACGTATTGTATTTTGTGTTAAATGGTTAACTATTGATATCGGCATCGAGTTTGATTTCTGAGTTCTTGTTTTTTATATGATTTGGTATAATTATTACTCTTATGTAGTTCAATGAACACATTGATATGTATATTCTATAACTGTAGTGAATTTACATAAGCTCAAGATTGAAGTTTGTAACGAATTAAATGCAATTTCCACCATTTTTGAAATAAATATTAAATTATTAGTGACACCTAAAAATGTTAATAGATAATTAATTTGTGGCGTTTCAAATTAAACTCTTGATAACATTATTGGTAGTCAAAGTGTTACTATTTTGCGATATTTTTGAATGTCACTAGTTATTTTTGCAGTGACAATATAAAGAGTTAAGAAATTAATATTTTGTGTCGCTAGATTGTGGCAAGTAATGTTTTTCCTTGGCATCATATTGTCATTGTTTTAATACTATAATATCATTTTATAAATGTAATTAAAATGAAAATTAATAAAATCTAAACTTTTAGCAACATGGCTACAAGTGGCATTTGTTAAAAGTGCCACAGTAATTGAAATTTTTATTAAAGCAAAAACTAGGTGACAAAATCCAATGTCATTAATTAAATACGGTTTTTGTTGTAGTGAGAACTCAATACATCAAAGGAAGTCAAGTTCTCCTTCACCTTTTTATATGGTATGTATAAAATTCGAGTCTTTTATTTATTCTAGGGGCGGTATTTGAATTTATGCTTTTAAAATTATAAAATTGAAATATAAAAAAAATTCAAAAATTGGCTATCTAACATAACAACGATATTGACAGCGAAAAAAGCCCGAATAAAGACAAAAGAGCACTTTTGATATCGAAATGCATGACTTACAGGACAAAACTCGAGCCCTAAAAGATATTGGACAAATTTATCAAAAATGAATAGTTAAAGGGCAGATTTGACGATCTACCCTAATTGACGTTATACATACCTCTTGTCCCTTTATTACGGTTATATACCATCATATTTCATATAATATGGACCGAATAATTAAGTATGAAAGGAATTATATTTTGTTATCTTCATAGATAAAAGATGCATGTATAGAGTTTGCACATTATGTTTATTTTCTTGAGGCACAATCCTTTAATATTTTTTTAACATTCAAATTAAGTTTGAGGTTCTTTCTCCCAATATATATAACACTTTCTACTTTATGTTTTTATATCTTTCTTTAATCCATTAGGCCTAGTTTGTTTCGGCGAAAAATGGGGAAAAGGAAAAAAAATAAGGAAAATGAGGGAAAACAAGGTTTTCCAGGAAATTCCTTAGGGAAAATAAAATATTTTCCTTTCTTTTCCTTTGTTTGGCTCATAATGACAGCTTTCAAGGGAAAATTTTCAAGTTTTTTTGTATTTCTTCTAATCTAACCGTTTAAAATTCATAATTATACTTTATACTTTGAAATATGCATTAAAAACAAAAAAAGAAGGTATATTAATTTTGTTAATATTTTTATTTTTCAAGTTCTCCTTGAAACTACTTTATGTAAAATATCGATAACTTGCATAACTTTATTTCATGCGTACTATGATAATTATCTTTAAATATATGTGTTATATATAATATATTTAAAAAAGAAAAACTTGTGCAACGACAATAAAAATAAAACTGAAGTATTTACTCACCTTGTGTAGATGAAGAAGATTGATATGTATAATTAACAAGATACAATTTAGTTTATATAGAGACTACCAAACGAAAATTTTGTTTAAATTGGTGGGAAAACAAAACTGTTTAAATTTTTAGAAGAGATTGGGAAAGTTTTGATGAAATTTTCCCACATTTTTTTAGGAACTGAGATAAAATTTTAAAATGGGAGATAAGATTTCACACACTGGTTTTCCTCTCATTTCCAAGATATTCCTTTATTTTCCTCTCTTTTCTAATATTCCATTTCTTTTTCAGGAATATCTTAAATTACGAAACAGTAGAAAAAAAAGATTTTCCTTCAAGATTTTCCTTTTCCCCTATTTTCCGGGGAAACAAACTAGGCCTAGTCGACTACTATTTTTCAATAATCTCTCTCAGACCTATATACATGCCGCGCTCGAAATAAGAACACGTGAGATCATAAGTATATTGTACTAATTATTATTTATATATTCTGAATAGTGCAAAATCGTACATATTCGCAACATTGGATTCTATGGATCTCTTAATCTTTGAGAAAAGAATTTGGAGTTTGTACCTACAAAAGTCAAATTATGGAAGTATTTCGTACGTAAAATCAGAATATTTAGTATTTATTATCTTTTGCTTACTTCAATTTCGCATGTATAAATATCATATCATAACAATATCTCAAAGTCCTATTAATATCTATGGTTTTATAAGACGCATTTGAATTTTGGACCCTACCAATTATTAAAGAAAATACTTACGTACCAAAGCTAATTCTACTATTTTTTAATATTTTAGTCGTTGGAAAGGCTATGCTTATGTTCCTTTTTGACTCATCATAAGGGCAATATATGAATAAAGAAAAAGTAATAGTTTTGGCTTTTGCAGCTATATATATACACTGTGATCATATCGATCTCCTAAACAGGTTTTCCGAAGTTGCGTTATGCTTGATTAAATATATCCGTAATTGCATTTACAATCCTGTAAATTTGACATTTAACAAGAAACGTATCTCGATCTATTGCGTTGTTTGAATAATTATAATGACATTCAGTGATATTTAGATGTTAAAAATGTCCTATATAGACGTCATTAGTTATAATTTGAATAACTAAATAACCCAAACTTGAAAAATATTATAAACAGCCTCCTAAATAATTCTTTACATTTTTTATTTTCACGAGATCTTTATGCAATTACTAGACCTAATTTCATTCTAAAACGCGGATTCCCAGTTCTTTGAGACGTAACTTTGCGGAATGTACGTTTCAGGATCTAGCCCTATTAAATTTATGCCTCAGTACACGAATCTATATATAAACAAGTATATTGTAATATATTAAACTTAAACCCATTCGTGCTTATTTTATACTTTATATTATCATAAATATTTTAAACGTACTCGTACGTACCTTTCTCTTTTTTCATTTTTATTTTATGTCTTTTGTAAATATGTAAGTTTTTTTAAAATAAGTAAGTACCAAAATTTCGTATTACGCCCCATCTCTAGACTTGTAAAATGTTTTGTGCACGGCTGTACGCCAATACATTTAACAATACTGATAAAATTAGAGACGACATTCTATAACTAACACATGACAATGTGAGATATAATTAACCTTTAACCTGATCTGGAACTCATTAAAAAGCTTATAAAGATTTATAGATATACTTATAATAAATTGTTCTAAAGCACTTGGTGTTTTCACACTACAAGATTCAGGGGAATGACTTATGGGGACCGCCGAGCGGTCCCCAATAATATTCAGACTTTTAGGGACCGCCCGGCGGTCCCCAATAATATTCAACGGTCCCTAAAAGTCTGCGGCAGAATAAAAAAATACCCAATAATATTCCGGAAATTTACCGGAATATTATTGGGTTTTTTTTATAAATTGCGTGTAAATATGTGCAACAAACATTTACAAGAACAAAAACAAACAAAATAATGATAAAAAAGTAAAATGAAATGAAAGTTAACAAAATAAAACAAAGAAAATAAGAAAATGAAAGTTAACAAAATAAAACAAAGAAAATAATGAAATGAAAGTTAACAAAATAAAACAAAGAAAATAATGAAAAAAAAAAAGAAGAAGAAATGTTGTGTATTGGATTTGAACAAAAAAAAGAAGAAGAGAAGAGTGTTTCTTTAAAAGAAAGAAGAAGAGAAGTTATGTTTTGGATTTAAATAAATGAAAAAAAAGAGAAGAGTGTTTCTTTAAAAGAAAGAAGAAATGAAAGTTTTTGTTGGATAATTTTTATTTTTGTGATTTAGGAAGAGAAAAATGATAAGAGAAATTTTGGAGTTGGGTGTTTTTGAATAGTGTTGAAAAATTGGATAGAAGAGTGGTGGTATATATAGAATTAAGGGTGAAATTTTTGAATTTTCGAAAATTTCAAATTTCCCCCTAATCCCGCCTATTTTTTAAACATTTAGGGACCGTCGGGCGGTCCCTAAAGATATTTGGTGACCGTCGGGCGGTCCCTAATGACAAGTGGTGACCGCCCGGCGGTCACTAAATATGGTTTTTAGGGACCGCCCGACGGTCCCTAATAATATTCATACGTGTTTTTTTGATTTTATGAAACGATTTCCATGTGTTTTTTATTTTTAGCAACAAAATTCAATGTAACATGTCAATTGAAGTAAGAAACGATCATAAAACCGTTAATTTAGTTATTTAATAGTAGATTGAATGAGATTGAGAAAGTTTTTAACGTTGAACCTATTCTAAGTTATATGTACACTTAATCATCGTATGTTGTTTCATTTTGCATGAAACTTTGTAATTTTGTTCTTTTAACTATTATTATGATATTTATCAACTAAACAACCAACGCGGCACCTTAATTGTTCCATAAAATTTTTAAAAAAATTTATGAATATTAATAGTGACCGTCGGGCGGTCCCTAAAACCACTTTTAGGGACCGTCGGGCGGTCCCTAAAGACAATTGGTGACCGCCCAGCGGTCCTTAAAGGTGGTTTTAGGGACCGTCAGGCGGTCCCTAATAATATTCATACTCTTTGTTTTCGATTTTATGAAACGATTTCCATGTGTTTTTGATTTTTAGCAACAAAATTCATTGTAACATGTCAATTGAAGTAACAAACGATCATAAAACCACTAATTTAGTTATTTAATAGTAGATTGAATGAGATTGATAAAGTTTTTAACGTTGAACCTATTCTAAGTTATATGTACACTTAATCGTCGTATGTTGTTTCATTTTGCATGAAACTTTGTAATTTTGTTCTTTTAACTATTATTAGGATATTTATCAACTAAACAACCAACGCGGCACCTTAATTGTTCCATAAAATTAAAAAAATAAAGTATGAATATTATTAGTGACCGCGGGGCGGTCCCAAAAACCACTTTTAGGGACCGTCGGGCGGTCCCTAAAGACAATTGGTGACCGCCCAGCGGTCCCTAAAGGTGGCTTTAGGGACCGCCAGGCGGTCCCTAATAATATTCATACTCTTTGTTTTCGATTTTATGAAACGATTTCCATGTGTTTTTGATTTTTAGCAACAAAATTCATTGTAACATGTCAATTGAAATAACAAACGATCATAAAACCACTAATTTAGTTATTTAATAGTAGATTGAATGAGATTGAGAATGTTTTTAACGTTGAATCTATTCTACGTTATACGTACAATTAATCGTCGTATGTTGTTTCAATTTGTATGAAACTTTTTAATTTTGTTCTTTTAACTATTATTAGGATATTTATCAACTAAACAAACAATGCGACACCTTAATTGTTCAATAAAATAAAAAAAATATATATAAATATTATTAGGGACCGCCGGGCGGTCCCTAAAGACCTTTGGTGACCGCCCAGCGGTCGCCCTTTTGAGCTGGGGACCGCCCAGCGATCCCCCTTTTGTGCTGGGGACCGCCCAGCGGTCCCCGTTGCTCTGGGCGGTCACCAAAAAGTTGGGTACTACCCGGTGGTCACCGGGGGGGGGGGTCGCGAAAACCCCCCAAATCTTGTAGTTTCAAAATTACTATAAAGAAAAAGTCACGGTTAAGACCTCCTATCAAATCAGTGCAAAAAAGAATATGGCATGTTGTTTACATATATATAATATAATTAACTGGGATACAACCTAGATCTCATTTTTAAGTTGTCTACGTATATGTGAATTATATATGAGGTTCATGAATCATGATACCGATCGGATCGTTTCAATTGAAGTCACCTAGCATTAACTAAAATTCCACAAAATCCAACGAAAAGAATTAGTATATTATGCAAACAACTTTGGTGATTCATTTTACAACGCGGCAATTAATAAGAATGTGGAGGGAATTAATTCGTAATACTCTTCCAATATATTCTTAAAAAAATATTTTTTGCGAGAGGCAGTGCAGGCTAATTCCCAAGGAGAATAAACCCTCTTCTTATATAATTGGATCAAATGTCTCAAGGAGCTGAATATTGCTCTTAAAAATGTGTAGAATTGAGCGAACCTAACCCTTGATTTTCTCTTTAAAGGCGTAGGTTATGATCAAATGACTTGGCCCCTTGGGCACGTTCTCGACATTGTTTGGGTCCGGTGTTTACTTTTGATATCCGTGTAAACTCTTTTGTGATGGGTGGTGTTCTTCTTTGGTCTCGTCTTGATTTATTAAATTTCTCATTTCATTAAAAAAATTGTCTTTCTTCAATTGACGCGTGATTTGTACTTATGACATGTCATTGGTGTTGGATCTGCTGACAGGTTAAAAGTGGAGCTGGTCGATGCTTGGGTGTCTCGAGCTTGCTCATAATGGTGTATGGGTGTCAAGTGGTAGCCCTTATTGCGCTATATTTGGTTAGTCTTTTTAATATAGTATTTGTTCCTTTAGAGTTGCCTCTTTATTCTCTTGCTCCTTCGAAGGTTGGTGATGGTGAATTTCACGAGGGCTTTCCTTTGACTTCTACTTCTGAAGATTCTCTGATTGGCTTTTAAGAAGATTAGTGAGGGTGACAACTCATATCTTACCAGGCCTTTTTTAGAAGATGAAGTCAAAGCAATTATTTGGAGTTGTGACGGTAATAGAAGCCCCGAGCCTGATGGATTTACCATGAATCTTTTTAAGAAATTTTGGGATTTGGTGAAAGACGATGTCCTAAGTTTTATCTGGGACTTTCAGCAATTCAACTCCCTTACTCGTGGTGTTAATGCATATTTTATAGCCCTCATTCCAAAGAAACATGATCTCGAGCGCCTGAAAGAGTATCGCCCTATTTCTCTCATTGGTAGCATCAATAAAATCCTTCCCAAATTATTAGCATCAAGACTTGGAAATATGATTGAAAGCGTAATTGAAAGAAAACAGTCCGCTTTTGTCAAAGGTCGACATATTGTTGACTGTATTGTCTCGGTAAATGAAACCATTGATGCGCTTAAGAGAAAGGTGATCAAGAAACAGTTTTTAAAGTAGACTTTGAGAAGGCGTTTGATTGCGTTAATTGGAATTACCTTGATGATATGATGGAGCGACTTAGTTTCTGTGGAACATGGAGAAAATGGATGAAGGCGTCTTTTGATTCAGCTTCAGTTTATGTCTTAGTAAATTGTTGCCCTACAGTCAATTCCCAGTCTCAAAGTGGTTAAGACAAGGCGACCCCCTATCTCCGCTCGTCTTACTCATTGCGGCTGAAGGGTAAGAGGGTCTTATTCGGGAGGCGAGTCGCCTTCATCTACTCAAGGGGGTGAGAGTTTGATCTAATAATTTGGAAATCACCCACATTCAGTATATCGATGATACTTTGCTTTTTTGTGAAAGTGAACAAAGAATTTTTTTTGCCTTCAAAGCTATTCTTCGACTTTTTGAAATGGTCTTGGGGCTTAAGGTCAACTTCTCTAAGAGCAGACTTATTGGCATTAATACTAATGAAGAGACCCTCAGATGCTTTGTGGAGGCTCTCAATTGCAAAATTGACCATCTTCCTCTCACATACTTGGGTATGCATGTGAGAGATAACCTCTGATGCCTCACGATGTGGAAACCTGGTCGACTTATTTCACAATAAGCTCTCTCCTTGGGCTAAACTCAATAAAAAGAAATTCTCGGAAAGGTAACGCTTATTAGATCAGTTATTGTTGGCCTCCCGTTGTATCTTTTTTTCCTTTTATAGTGCTCCTAAAAAGATTATTAATATCATTGAAAAGATGCAGCGACGATTTCTTTGGGGAGGAAGTGATGAGATTAAAAAAACATTGTTGGGTTAAGTGGAAAAATATTTATCTCAACCAGGAGGACGGAGGCCTCGGAATTTGGGATATGGAAAAATTCAATATGGTCCTCCTCTCCAAGTGGAAATGGCGAATTTTGAAGAAATGAGAAGGTATCTGGAGTAAAATACTTGAGGCCAAACATGAATTGTTCGGGGAACAGAAGACTTTAGCTTGGGGAGGAGCACTGGGATCGATATTTCAAAATGGTGGAGGAATCTCATGCCTTTGGATTCAACATGTGCTGATAATCAGTGGTTTAAAAAGAAAATTGCCAAAGATATTGGTAATGGCAAAGATACATCCTTTTGGAAGGACAAATGGGTCGGGGAAAGTCCTCTTTTCTTAAGTTTCACTCAACTCTTCAACATCGTGAGTGACAAAGATGCGTCAATTGCAGAAAAAGGCGAATTAACAGATGACGGCTGGATTTGGAAGAGGCGATGGCGTCGTAACTTATTTGATTGGGAATTTGAGATGTTAGACACGGTTATTAATTTGCTGTAGAACTTTAGACCCGTTAGTGACAAGATTGATTCTTGGAAGTGGAAACTCGAAAGCAATGGAACCTTTTCAGTTAAATCGGCTTATAGGCTTCTTTATCTTGTTGCTTTCCATTCTCAATTTTCCGAAGAACTCTGAAAAGTTAAAGCTCCTCATAATATGAAGACATTTGCATGGCGTTTACTCTTGGATAAGATTCCTACAAAGAGTAACCTTCACTACAAGATAACAGAGCCATCTGCAACACCCGGGCGGTTGCATATGGCCCATATGCAGTCGCCCGACGGGTATCTGAGACCGCCCGGGCAGTCGCAGATACCCTCGTAGTGGGCAATCTGTGATCGCCCGGCGGTCGCAGATAGCCTGTGGCGACTGCTGAGCGGTCGCCACGTTGATAATGAGCTCAGAAATTTTGAATCCTCGTAACGCCTAGCGGTTGCGAATTCATGTTGTTTGCAACCGCCCACCGGTTGCAGATAATATTCATAAAAAAAAATTTAAAATTTTCCAGAATATTATTGTTTTTTGTTGAAATTAATATGGTGAAACTAAAAAAGAAAAGAAGATAAACAAAAAGAAAAGAAGTGAAACAAAAAGAAAAGAATAGAAAAAAGTGTTTAGTGTTTTGTTTTGGAGATAAAAAAAAAGTGTTTGGATTTTTTTGTAAGAGTGTTTGGTGTTTTGTTTTGGAGATAAAAAAAAGTGTTTGGATTTTTGTGTTGGAGATATAAATGAAAATAAAGTGTTTGGTGTTTGGTTAGGAAATGAAAGAAAGTGTTTTGGTTTTTGTGGATTGGGTATTTTTGGAGAGTGTAATTTTTGTGAATGAAAATTAGAGGGAGGAATGGTGGGTATATATAAGATTTGGGGTGAAATTTTTGAATTTTCTTAAAATTTGAATTTCCCCCAAAATCCAGCCAATTTCAGCGGAATTAGCAACCGCCCGGGCGGTTTCTAGATACCATGGTGACCGCCCGGGCGGTTTCTAGATACCATGGTTACCGCTCGGGTGGTTGCGATGGTGGGTATCGCAACCACTAGGCGGTTGCAATGGTGGGATACTCGCAACCACCGAGCGGTTGCGAATTATATTCATGTTTAAAATTAGTGATTTTTGGCAAGTATCTTGATGTGTTTGTGTATATAAACAACAATATCATTATTAACTTTGAATTAAAGTCATAAATGACTACAAAACTAGTAAATGAGTTACTAAAATAGTAGATTGGATTTGATTAGGCGAGTTATCAACGATACATCTATATATTGTGTTCAACAACTAATCATCATACTTAGTACTTAATGTTGTCCTCAATCTTGATTTTGCAATAAAACCTTATAATTTGTCTTGTTTTAACTATCATCAGGGTAATTATCAATTGATGAAACAACGTGCCACAACGAATCATCCAAAATAGTAAATATTCAAGTATGAATATTATTTACAACCGCCATGCTGTTGTAGATAACCAGTATCAGTAACCGTTCGGGCGGTCGCCATGTAACATAGCGACCGCTTGGCGGTTGCCATGAACCTTGGCGACCGCCCGGGCGGTTGCAGATAATGTACATATTTGAAATTAGTGATTTTGGGAAGTATTTTGATGCGTTTGTATTTTTTGAACTCAAATATCATTATTACATGTGAATAGTAGTAATAACGATTACAAAACTAGTAATTGAGTTAGTAAAATAGTAGGTTAGATGTGATTAGGCGAGTTATCAACGATACACCTATATATTGTGCTCAATAACTAATCATCATACTTAATACTTAATGTTGTCACCAAGCTTGATTTTGTAATAAAACACTATCATTTGGCTTGTTTTAACTAGCATTAAGGTAATTATCAATTGATGAAACAACGTGCCACAACGAATCCTCCGAAATAGTAAATATTCAATTATGAATATTATTTGCAACCGCCCGGGCGTTGCCATGTAACATAGCGACCACTTGACGGTTACCATGAACCTTGACGGCCGCCCGGGCGGTTGCCCATGATAGTTATTTGCACCGCCCTGGCGGTTGCCAATGATAGTTATTTGCAACCGCCCGACGGTTGCAGATAACGTGTTTATGTTTTTAGTTATTCGAAATTAGTGGTTTGGGAAGTATCTTGATGTGTTTATGTTTTTTGAGCTCAAATATCATTATTACATGTGAATAGTAGTAGTACAGATTACAAAACTAGTAATTGAGTTAGTAAAATAGTAGGTTAGATGTGATTAGGCGAGTTATGAACGATACACCTATATATTATGTTCAACAACTAATCATTATACTTAGTACTTAATGTTGTTCCCAAGCTTGATTTTGCAATGAAACCTTATAATTTGACTTGTTTTTAACTATCATTAAGGTAATTATCAATTGATCAAACAACGCGCCACAACGAATTATCTGAAATAGTAAATATTCAAGTAAGAATATTATTTGCAACCGCCCGGGCGGTTGCCATGAACCTTGGCGACCGCCTCGGCGGTTGCCAATGATGGTTATTTGCAACCGCCCGACGGTTGCAGATAACGTCCATATTTGAAATTAGTGATTTTTGGGAAGTATCTTGATGTGTTTGTTTTTTTTGAACTCAAATATCATTATTACATGTCAATAGTAGTAGTAACGATTACAAAACTAATAATTGAGTTAGTAAAATAGAAGATTAGATGTGATTAGGCGAGTTATCAACGATACACCTATATATTGTGTTCAACAACTAATCATCATACTTAGTACTTAATGTTGTCCCCAATCTTGATTTTGCAATGAAACCTTACAATTTGGGTTGTTTTAACTATTATCAGGGTAATTATCAATTGAACAAACAACGCACCACAACTAATCATCCGAAATGCATTAATTACAAGTAGCGGTTGCGAATAATCATTATTGGCATGTGGCTCTTTTAGTCCATTCTTCTTTGGGGTTTCTTGCACATACGAGGCTATTTTCTCGTAACCTTATAATTTTCGTAGGGTTTACCTTTGTAGGGGCTCGCAAGCCTTCAAATCGCCCTTAATATTTTTATATGTTATCAAACTTTAATATGGACTATGAAAGTTTTTACAAAAATACTTAAGTAGACTAGATTTATGGTAGACCTTATGATTGCAAAAGATTCATGTATATTGCATCGTATGGCAACAATCAGGTTTGTTCTAAATATATATTGTAATTTTGTATTGATTTGGCAAAACCCAGAACCAAGTGGTATATAGATTAACCCTACTTAAGCATTTTCCAAGTTTTCATATGCACTTAATGTGCTATAAATATACGCAAAATTATTACTGCTCTATACCTCCTTTTCTATGTAATACGTAACAATACATATATGTGTGTTAATTTTTTTCATAGAAGTTACAAAAGCAATGTAATATACAATTAAAAATAGAGAAGTAGAATTTTATTTTATGTTTAATCTCGATAGTTAAGGAAAAAGAGAAAAGAAAATGAAATGAAATGGATAGAAAAAGAAGGACACGTGCGGCAAAAATCTAAGAAAGCGTAAGAACTCTGCAACTGAACTGACACAACAGAGAGTCCTTTTTCTCGATTAAACTAATCGTAAATTCCACTGTGGTAGCAGACACCATTTCTCCGTTTCCTATGATTATTTTTCTAACAAAAACACCAAACAGTGAAACTAACGCTCCTCCTCGTGATCCCTAGCCTATACTATAGTACTATTTTTCTTCAAATTAAATTTGACCATATATATTTCGGTCATCACCACTATAGCTAGCACTATTCATAAATCTCTCACTCTTTCTCTCCATCTCCAACACCTCGAACACTGAAGTGATATTAGAAGTTTTCCTATTTCGATGAACGGCTTATATCTGTATACTTATTCGCTCTAGTTTAGGAGCCCTTGAAAAAATCATCAAGAATTCAAGACCTGTATTGTGTAGCTTTTCTAGATTGCTAATATTTTGATATGTTGCATGTATATATATATATATATATATATTATTCGTACCTTTCAAAACCAATACTCTTGGAGTTGGATGTGTTCATGATTGTATGCTCGTTAAATACATGTATTCCAAAAATATAATATATGTACCTGATATACATACTTTGGAAATAATCCATTACATAACATCTTCAAATCATGGATTTGATTGGAAGATCTAATACTGTTCAAAACAGTATTAATGTTGAATGCGAAATTCCAGAAAATCTGGAACTTTTTAATAAGTGGACGATTCCAAGAATCGAACCCAAGATTATTTATAAATTGGAAACCTTTGAGAAATTAGGTTTGAAACAAGTTGTTAAACCAACATAGGAATCTATTTCTTTGAATAATGAAGAAATGATAATTAGACTTCTAGGGGATAAAGATATTTCTTTATATAGGAACACACATAAATTCTTACATATTGGTTTAATACAAATTGCTTTTAAACCCCTTACATTAGAAGGTCTACCTGAAAGTTTTATAGCAGCTTTAAGAGACGGTAGAAATCTAGATTGGAAAAAATCATTATGGGAATGATTCAGTCTAGTTTGGCACATGGTCTAGTTTACTTTGATGTCTATCCTAACTTGCAATTATCATTATCAGATGCTAATATTCTTGATGCTATAACATTAAATGTTAAAACTCACGGATACAATTATTTACCAGAATCAGAAGTTATATGTATATGTTACCATGTTTATTATAAACCTCTTTACACTCTCAAACCTCAGTGTAGGAGAGTTGATAAAGCCTTAAATGAAACTATATTAATAGAAACTAATTTCAAAAAGTCTAAGATTACGACTAGAAGAACCATTAAATGGGATGAGATCCAATTTCCAGAAAATTGGATTATCAACAAAGCTGTTCCTATACAGCAACCAAGGATCAATTACGATTCTCTTGATGTTGTTCAAACATCAGAAGGAACTGTTCAAATACAGTTTGAAAAAGATAAAAGACTTGGAAAAACTGAGTCTTCGAGGTCTTTTATTTCCCCTTTTGATTATACTGTTGAAACACCATCTGAGGCCGCTACTTCTCAAAAAAGAGAAAAGATATATACCCCCTCAGAAAAGATTGAAAATCTTTTTATTAATAAAGAAAATATAGTTCATGGTATGTATGGTAATGTTCATCATATGAAAGAAGCAGATATGACTGCATCAGAAATGAATTTTGATCTTTAATGGATTTTAAGTCTAAAATTGATTTTAGTCCTGGGTCTCCAGCCAGGAAAGAAATAAGTGGAGAATTCAAACATCCCAGATGGGAAGAATTTAGAAAAATGATTTTTTGGAAATTTCCCAAAAGAAGAAAAAGAGATTATACAAGATAATTTTTATAAATTATGTGAAGAACAAAATATTAAATATGCTTTTGTCCCTTGGTTTATCCATACCTATGTTGAAAATTATATTTCAACAATTGAAAGAAATTATCATCTTTCAGACGGAAGTATTGTTACAAGTGTGTATCCTCCACAACAAGCTTGTTATATCGGTAAGACTAATATTCTTGCTTTTGCTAAATTACTGGAAACAGATACTTTAACTGTAACTTTAGAACATATAAATGATTTGATAAGACAAAATAATTATACTAACCTATGTATTAATATCATAGGAGAACAAGTTAAAATCTTGCTTAGCAGACTTGATATGATCCTGGAAGCTATAAATGATATTAAAATTACAAAAGTAGAAGATATTGCCTCTACATCTAAAGTCACTAAAGTAGCCACTCCAAGTATTCAACCACCCCCTGAGATTACTGATTTTAAATTAAAATCTATGGGAGAATTAGAAAAAATGTTAGATGAAAAGTTTAAAGATTTAAAATTAAGCACTTTAAGCTCGAAAATAGAGAAAAATCCAGATTATAAGTCTGAAATTAATGAGCAAATTGAAAAACTTAAGTGGGCAGATAGACCTACTCAACGTTTATATTATTATAGACGTCCCTCTCTTATGGACACTCTTCATGAAGAAAGAGAGTTTGTTGATAATAATTCTTACAATGGTAAAAGTATTTATGAATGAAATATTGATGGAAATACTGATAAGCAAATCTATGATGTCGCTCATAGAATGTTAATGTATTCTACTATCTGTAAACAAAATGGGAATACAGATAAAAATGTTGCTAATATGATCATTGCCGGTTTTACTGGACAACTTAAAGGATGGTGGGATAACTATTTATCCATAGAAGCAAAAACTAATATTCTTAGTATAGTAAAAATTGAAAATAATGTTCAATATGAAAATTCAGTGTATAATCTCATTGTCACTATTATAGAACATTTCACGGGTCGATTTGCGGATAATAATGAAACTATTCGTACTCTTTTACAAAATCTAAGATGCAAGACTCTGACTGATTTTGGATGGTATAAAGATACTTTCTTAAGTAGAGTCATGGAACTTCCTGAGTGCAATAGCTCTCATTGGAAATCAAAATTTGTTGATGGTCTTCCTAGCTTATTTGCTGAAAGAATAAGAAGAAATTTGAGAAAAGATCATAGTTTAGTTCCTTATGATAATTATACGTATGGGAACCTAATAGGAACTTGTATTCAAGAAGGATTAGCTTTATGTAATGACATTAAGCTTAATCAACAAATAAAAGACAAAACCTAGTTGAAAGAAAACAATTAGGACAATTCTGTGATCAATTTGGTATTGATACGCCTAGAATTGATAAACCTAGGACATCTAAAAGAATAGGGCATAAAAGAAATGGTACTGAACACCCTTATAGGAAAAGAAAATTCTCTGACAAAAGAATAGAAAGAAATATTGAAAGAAAAGCTCAACGGGAAAATCACAAAAAAGATAGGAAGAATCTTATAGTCTGTCATAGGTGTGGTAAAATTGGCCACTATGCAAAAAATTGTTGGGTTAAGAAAAAAATTAAATAGTCTTGATATAGATGAAGGATTAAAGGAATCCCTATCCAAGTTATTGTTAAAATCTGATGAAGAAGACAATACTGATGAAGACTCTAGCCTTGAAGACAATATTAATGTTGAGTTAAATCAGGAAGATTTTACTTCCTCTGGATCTGAAGAATGTGATACATGTCCTCTTGGGCTTCCTTGTGAGAAAAAAATCCCCAGAAGAAAATGATGAATTTTATAAACTCTTATCCCAATTTCAAAATACTGACATAAATGTTTTAACAGATAATACTCTTCTTGATATCCTTAAAAATATGACGAATAATGACCTTAGATCTAAATTAATAGATCATTTTGCTATAAATGAGTCAGGGACTTCTGGTACTAAAGAAAAACCTCTTGAAGAATTACCAGAAGAACCTAGGGTCCCAAAAGGGCCCTATACTATGTCAGAAGTTCATAAGCTTCTTAAAGATAGAAAAGTGAGTAAAGCTCCTACATCTGTACTTGATTTACAGACAGAGGTTGATAACCTTAAAGAAGAGATTACAAATCTCAAAAGAAATACCAGAACTCTAGATATAAGGGTCTCTAAGCTTGAAGATAATACTTCTTCACAAGAAGAAGAAAATAGTTCATCTCATAATGAAATTAAAGATTTCGAAGAAACTATTTATAAAGAAGATGGTGACTATGTTTCTGTCATGAAAATAATTAAGTCCCAAAAATGGCACACTGAGACAACCTTAATGATTGATAATTATTTTACAAAACCTTTTGATGTTTTACTTGATAGTGGAGCTGACTTAAATGTCATTCGGGAAGGTTTAATACCAACTCGCTATTTTCAAAAAACAACTCATGCATTATCTCATGCAGGAGGAAAACCGTTACAGATTGAATATAAACTTTCTAAAGCGTATATTTGTAAAAATAATACTTGTATTCCTACAAGCTTTTTGCTTGCTAAGGATATAACTAACCAAATGGTTTTGGGAACTCCCTTCCTTACCAAGTTATTTCCACTTGGTATAACCTTTGAAGGTTTAACAGGCTCTTATGAAGGGCACGAAGTTTTCTTTAAATTTAAAAATAAACCATACACTAGAATCCTACATGAAATGTTTGATTCTATTTTTCATAAAGAAAAACAATTAAATTTCTTAAAATATGAAATTGCTTCTCTAAATATTGAGAATGATCTTCAAAATCCAAAATTACAGGAAAATATTAAAATTTTGATAAGTGATTTTTCTATTACTATTTGTAATGATCATCCTAATGCTTTTTGGGATAGAAAGAAACATATTGTTTCCCTTCCTTATGAAGAAAGTTTTGATAATTCTCAAATTACAACCAAAGCAAGACCTTGCCAGATGAGTAGAGAACATCTGGAATTTTGTAAAAAAGAATTTGATTCTTTATTACATAAGAAATTAATAAGTCCATCTAGTTCACCATGGTCGTGTACTGCCTTTTATGTTAATAAACATTCAGAACAAGAAAGAGGTGTTCCCCGTCTTGTCATAAATTATAAACCCCTTAATAAGGCTTTAAAATGGATTAGACATCCAATTCCTAATAAAAAGGATTTGTTAGATAGGTTATATGATTCTATCATATTTTCTAAATTTGACTTAAAATCAGGATATTGGCAGATCCAAATTAATAAAGAGGATCGATATAAAACTGCCTTTAATGTTCCAATAGGACATTATGAATGGCATGTTATGCCATTTGGCCTAAAGAATGCTCCTTCAGAATTTCAACAGATCATGAATGATATTTTTACCCCTTATAGTGAATTTATAATCGTCTATATAGATGACATTTTGGTTTTCTCTAAATCAATTGAAATGCATTTTAAGCATTTACAAATTTTTAAATAGATTATAATAAAAAATGGTCTAGTCATATCTAAGCCTAAGATGTCTTTATTTCAGACCAAAGTTAGATTTCTTGGACACTTTATTGAAAAGGGTAGTATAATACCTATCAATAGAAGTATTGATTTTGCAGATAAATTACCAGATGAAATTCTAGATAAAACTCAATTACAAAGATTTTTAGGGAGTCTAAATTATATAGCTCCTTATTATAAAAATCTTACTGAAGATTCGTCTATCTTATATGAAAGACTTAAGAAAAAACCTTGTCCTTGGACAAATCAGCATACTAATACTGTTAGAAAAATAAAAGAAAGAGTTAAATCGCTGCCCTGCTTAATGTTAAGCAATCCCAATTGGAAAAAAAGTTATTGATACTGATAGCTCAGATATTGGGTTTGGAGGGATTTTAAAACAAATCAATCCAGATACCAAACAAGAAATTCTTGTTAGATTCCATTCTGGAAAATGGAATAATAGCCAGAAAAATTATGCCACAGTTGCTAAAGAAATTTTAGCAATAGTCAAATGTGTTTTGAAATTTCAGGATGATTTATATAATCAACACTTTATAATACATACAGATTGTAAATCTGCTAAATACATGTTTGATAAAGATTTTAAACATGATGTTTCAAAACAAATGTTTGCCAGATGGCAAGCACATCTTGCTCCTTTTGATTTCAATATTGTCTATAAAAAGGGTGAAGATAATAATCTTCCAGATTTCTTAACTAGAGAATATTTATCATGACTCCTCCAAAAAATTATTGCAAAAAATTAGCCTTATTTATAAAAGTTGATAAAAAATTTATAAAATTCTTACAAGTCTATTTCTTGTATAACATTTTCCTTTCTTGACAGATATGCAGGGCAGAGGAGTTGCCTCTTCCTCTTATAGAGGACGAGGGGGACGAGGAAGAAACCCAAAATATCTGGGCAGACTGGGGAATCAAATGCTTATAGCCGCTGATTTGTCACATAATAAGGAATTTCAAGAGTTCCTTGCTCTCAAAAAGAAACAAAATTTGAGTAATACTCAAGAAACAGTCAATAGCCCAGAAGACTCAGCATCATATGCTCAAGTTGCAGCAGATGAAGGAATTCATACTGGGTTCACTAATAATACAAACCAAGAAGTCATTCTTCTTATAGAAGATTCTGATCTTAGATGGGAAAATGAACCCTGGACGATAATACGAAGAAAGTTTGATACAACTTACTTTGTTACAGGGACTTATAAATCGCGCATGTTTTATGAGACATTGCTGCAGCATACAGGATCCTGTGAAATTTCTAATTTCACTGGAGCCCAACAAGAAGTTTATAACTTCTCAAAATTAATAGTTAAGCATATTATACATGTGGATGAATGGGGGTCTTCTCCCATTAAAGAAAGGGAATTGATAACTTCTCACACCAAGACTCCCATTAGATGTAACTACTGGGACTATGTGGAAGCCTTTCATAAAGTCTTTTTATATGAGAATGATCGTCATAAACACACGTGGTTTATAAAAATCTGTGGACATGTTTATAACAAAGACATACCAAAGTGGTTTTTTAAGTGGTGGCAATTTTATGGTACTACGGTAAAAATTTTACCAGAAATCTTCAAAGAAAAATTTAAAGCATGGGTTGATGTTAGTCCTAAAATTCTTGGCAGACAACATAATATCTCTTGCCCAGAAGGAATGTCTTCTCTTTTCTTTTTTACAGAATTTTCGATACCATGGATATGGAAATGGTATCCAGAGGTTTCACATAATGAGGATAATATCCCTTGTCTAATTCGAAAAAGTTCCACAAAATTTTGGGACAAGATGATGAAAACAAATCCGGAAACTAATCAGCAAGAAGGGCAAGATACTCTGCAATTAATAGAAGAACGCCTTGCTCTATATTCAAAAATGGCTGAAAGTCAAAAGAAAAAGGAGCTTCAGACTCCATTAGATTTTATAAAAAGAAAGATCCAATTAAGATCAGAAAAAATGGATAAAAGCAGCATTATAGCCGAATATATTGAAGAAATGAAGAAGGACATTTCCCGCGAAATTGCAGAAATGGAAGAAGACACATCTATGGGCTCAAATCAGGATGAAATCATTCAAGATGCCCAAGATCCTAATGATGATGATATCAATGATATTTTCGATATCCTTAAAACTGCGGTTCGAGATTATACATCAAGAAGAAGTGGATCTACTTCAAAATCGGTGACAAGGACGGAAGAGTGAAGTGAGCCATGATCTCACGAGATATGTAATTTTTTAATTTTGGTACTTAAAAAAAAAAGTAGAAAACCCGTCTATGTTGTTTTGAAATGTTTTTGAAGTCCGGCCATCTATATAAGGCCATTTCCGTCTCAGTTATTTGGCAGAAGTTTTCAGATTCCAGTTTTTATATTCTCTCTCTTTCTCTTGTAATCACTCTCTTGTAAAAACTATCGGTGTGAAATAAGATCCAGCTTTTTGTACAAGATTTTGAGTTCAAGTAAGTCTTACTTTATAGTTCTTTTATACTGTTTTGCTTATTCTTAGCCTGATGGAAGGCTAAATCTTGGTTATGTGATGGGTTAGATCCATTGTATGTATATTCTGGAAATTGGTAAAGAGTCGTCCTATTAATCTATGAACTAAAGCAATCTATTCATGTTTATATCAATTAGTAAGATACAATCGTAATTACATGGTTTGGACAAGAGACTGGCAAGTCTAGATAAGTGGCATGTTCTGCAAGACCTTTACCCCTTTTAGCCGTTGTTTTGGCATTATTGTGGGGATTTGGTTGTTACTTTTTGCCCTGTCTGAATTTCGACAGACTCTAGTTCTAGAATATATGCCCATGTATCACCTTTGTAACTTACCAAATCGATATGAACTAGAACAGAGACCTGAGGTTCTGGGTTAAAAATTTATGTAGGAATCAGTTTGAACATAATATTCGTTATTTCATTTCAATTCAGACAATTAAGTCATTATATTATTAAAGATATTCATGATGTCATCATGTCACTTCATTGTTTCTGGTACACGAAAGTTAAAGCATAAAATTATATTTTATCAACGAAAAAAAAAATAAACGATACAGGGAAAATCTCTAATTATAGAACAAATTATTGTTTGTTTTGTATACCACTAAACAAAACATAACAAATGCACAGGAACTTATACAAGGAATTTTTTGAATTTCGATGCAAAGAAAATGCAACGCAATTTTTCCTTGCATTTACACGGATATCGTTGCATAGTACCAGCTTTTAGTATTAGTAAGGCCCATCCAAACATTGCAACGCAACTTTCTGATGCAAAATAAACCTTGCAACTAGGGGTGGGCCCAGGTAGAGGGCTTACCTAGGTTCCAACCCAGTGTGAATTTATTTTTTCCAACTAGTATTAGTAATTATCTGGTTTCCTTTCAGCCCATTAGTTGTATTTAAATAAATCCTAATTCATTTCTCTTTCTACCCACTATTACCATATACAAAGAATTTCAAATTATCTTCTTTTTTGGGCCCAAAATAGATAATAATTCTCCACAATCCACATAAAACTCTTATACGCAGTTAACAATTTGGATGGATTTCTAAACTTAATTTTTAAAATATAATGTTAGATTGTTGAAGAAACTTTGTATCAAAGTCAAACAGAAAAGCTCTGGCGATTTCAGCGACTGTAGGCGACAAAACTGAGAAAAAAGTAAGAACATCAATGGATGTATTGGAGACAACATCTCTGGATGCCATGATCGAGAATAGTACGATGCATGAACAGGTTTCCACCGAGAGGAGGACTGAGGAACCCGGGGCGCAAAAAAGGCCACGACAAACATATGAATTCAATGCAACGAAGTCCATGAATGTGGCAGAAGACGGAATTCATAACCTGGTAGGTTGCCCTAGGCCATCTTACGCAAGCAAGATACAGCCTATGGATGTGAGAATTGACGACTCGAAGAACGCTGCAGCCCGTGAAAAAATTAGGTTTAATTCCTCTACTGTGGAAAAACCCTAAAAGACGCTAGTCATAGACAAGGATATGCAAGATGCGCTAGAAGAGAACTGACAAGGGATGATCCTGATTAAAGTCCTTGGCAAACCTTGGTTCTACCCGAATCTAGTGAACAAACTACATAGCATGTGACATCTAACAGAGGGTTGCGAACTGGTGGATCTTAAACACTGTTAGTTTAGGTAATTTAATGTATTATTATTAGTTTAGGTAATTTAATGTTAAACTATTAGTTTAAATGCATGTCAAATTATTGGTTTAGTTTATTTAATGTTTTTTTTTGTAGAAATAACGCATTTAGGGAACTTTATAACTTAGAAATAATGCCTTTACAAAATATTTATTTAATATTAAATTGTTAGTTTAGGTAATTTAATGTATTATTATTAGTTTAGGTAATTTAATGTTAAACTATTAGTTTAAATGCATGTCAAATTATTGGTTTAGTTTATTTAATGTTTTTTTTGTAGAAATAACGCCTTTAGGGAACTTTATAACTTAGAAATAATGCCTTTATAGAATCTTTATATATTAGAACAAATAATCTTTAGGGGTTCTTTATAACTTAGTACAAATGATCTTTAGGGAATCTTTATAACTTAGTAACGACTGAATTTTAGGGAATCTCTCTGAATCATCTAACTTAGATAATTTCTCGTAGTTTTCTAGCATATATTCGACATGGCAGGCAGTCGTCGTCGTCGGGGTGGCAGTGGTCAACAACGTTCAAGTGTTTCTGATGTTCCTGATGATCCCGATGTTCCTGATGTTCCCGATGCTCCCCCTACTGGCTAGCGGGCGAGGCAGTCTTGGACCTCGTATAGTTATCACACATGGCGGTCGTAGTCGCGATGCCGCAACCCCCAATGCGTCTACAACGTTGACGCCTTTACTACAGCGCCGACTTTCTTTTGATGCCGCTGCCGTGCCCGATGCCGCACCCACTGCATCAGGATCTAGGGCTAGAGCGCCATCTTCCACTGGTTCCACCGGAGCTGGCCCGAGCGAGAGGCCGAGTGATACTCCAACATCGGGCGTATTCAATGTCACGCAGCAGCGCCCACCTAGAGGCACCTCCAAAGGTGCACAACAACCCAATGACAAGACTCATAGGCAGATCATTACATTGTGTCCTTGTGGCCTGTTTATGAATCCCACTAGCAACGAGGTTGCGACGACGATCACGGAGTTGATCAGACAGTTCATGAAGGAGTTCTGGCCTACCTATTTGACGATGCCCAAAACTGTGCGAGGCCAAATGTTTGTTAAATTTGCGGTGAGGAATTATTTCACAACTATATCATATTATTTAATTTAATATATTCATAAATCAAATGGCGTAATAAAAATAATATTAAAATTTTATTAATTGGCAGAATATATATGGTATTCGTGCGAGAGAAAAACACGCAGTACAACGGGCCTACGAAATAAAGGCGAAGTCGTGTTATAAGAATTTGATGTACAACACGAAGAGACAGTACTTTGAGAGGGTTGTGGATCCGAAATGGGCCGGGAAAGACAAGACTTGGATGCACGACGGGTTAGAGGCGGCGACGATTAAGCATTGGGCCACCGAGGATCATCAAGAGGTGTCGCATAAGTCTAAGAAAAACAGGAGAGGAGGCGAGGAGCCAAAGGAGGGGGTGAAGGCACCTCCCACTTTTTATAGTGGATCCCTCGACCTAGAGGAGCTCAGACGTCGGTTGGTATGACTTATGAAAATTAACAATATGGGTGTAATTAAGTAATCTTAATATATGTGTAAGCCAAGTTTGACGTACTCTTTCTTGAAATGTGTAGGCTGAGGAGGAATCTCTGCGAAAAGACCCTATTCGATATGATGAGGCCTACAGACGTGGTCACACGCAGCGGGTGAAGGGGACGGGCGGTGACACAGGAGTTTCAGCTCGGCGGACTTGGGTAGATGCTGCGGCGAAGGAAATTTATGTAAGTTATTTCAACCTCATACTCCTTTTTATCTTCCTCAACTAGCTTTAAATTACTTATTCTAATATAAGTACTGATTCTTTCAAATGTTAATGCAGAAAAAGTACATGGAGTTATTGAGGACCAGGTATCCGCGCCCAGCTAAGCTCCCGGTGTTCGATCCCGACTGTTGGACCGAGGCATTTGGTCCTGTGAAGAAGGGGAAGGCGAAGGGCTTACCAAGGGATGCACGCCCGGAGGCGTTCAACATTAAATACAGGAAACAAGAAGATTATTCACAGGCCTACATCGACGAATTACAAACTCAGAATGACCGCAATATCTATCGCGGAGATCAAAAGATGACTAATATGAAAGCCACTATGGAGCTATGGAGATGCTTGCTTAAAGAGAAGGTGGACGTGGACCTTCCACCGGTACCAAATTCTATATTCATGGGGAATGCACGTAGGAGCGGAGCTGTGATTCCACCGGTTCGTATGCCGCGTCGTAGGCCAGATCCATTTGCTCCAGTTCTTCCGATAGGCCTGCGTATATCGAGGAGTACTCTGATGACGATGACGACGACGATGTCGATGATATTATGGCGTCGTTGCAGACTGGCGATTATGTAGCTATGGGTGTTGAGGATGGTGTTGGGAGTGGTGAGGATGATGGGGAGGATGATGGTGAGGATGATAACGCGACTGCACGTGGGGAGGATGATAGTTTGGATGATTATTAGTATTTTTCTTGTTGTAATAATGGACTATTAAATTTTCCTTATTGTAATGTTGGACTGTTAAATTTTCATTATTGTAATGTTGGACTGTTAAATTTTCATTATTGTAATATTGGATTGTTAAATTTTCCTTATTGTAATGTTGGACTGTTAAATTTTTATTATTGTAATGTTGGACTGTTAAATTTTCATTATTGGAATATTGGACTGTTAAATTTTCATTATTGTAATATTGGACTGTTAAATTTAATTTTATGGATTCATCTTGATGTGTTTATGATTTTTAACAATAAGTCTCATGACTACATGTGAATTGAAGTAATAAATTAGTACAACATTAGTAATTAACATATTAAAATAGCGAATTAGATGTGATTAGGCGAGTTATGAACGAATAACCTATTTTATGTTCTACAACTAATTCATCACATACACCAAGTTGTTTTAGATGTAATGTGTCATTTTGTGATAAAATCTCTTTTAATTTACTTAGTAGTAATTATTTTATCAATTTAACAAACATCGCACCTTAATTAAACAAACGAAAATCAAGACTTTCGAATGAGACTTATTCGTGACCGCTAGGCGGTCACGAATAAGGGTCTTTCGTGACCGCTGGGCGGTCACGAAGTAGGTTCGTGACCGCCCAGCGGTCACGAAAGAGGGGTCATTCGTGACCGCCCGACAGTCACGAATAATATTCATAAAAAAAAAAATTGATGTAATGGATTCATCTTGATGTGTTTATGATTTTTAACAATAAGTCTCATTACTACATGTGAATTGAAGTAATAAATTAGTACAACATTAGTAATTAACATATTAAAATAGCGAATTAGATGTGATTAGGCGAGTTATGAACGAATAACCTATTTTATGTTCTACAACTAATCATCATATACACTAAGTTGTTTTAGATGTAATGTATCATTTTGTGATAAAATCTCTTTTAATTTACTTAGTAGTAACTATTTTATCAATTTAACAAACATCGCACCTTAATTAAACAAACGAAAATCTAAAATTTCGAATGAGACTTATTCGTGACCGCTAGGCGGTCGCAAATAAGGGTCTTTCGTGACCGCTAGGCGGTCACGACGAGTATGGGGCGACTGTCAGGCGGTCACGAAAGACCCCTCGTGACCTCCGAGCGGTCGCGAAAGACCTTGGAATTGAGGGGAAATTCAAATTTTTTGAAAATTCAAAATTTTCACCCAAATTCTATATATACCCACCATTCCACCCATTAATTTTCACTACAATCAAATTATCTTCTCTAAAAAATCCAACACTTTTCCTCCTTTCCTCATTTCCCAATCCAAAACATAAACACCAACAATTTTTCTTCTTCTATTTCCTTATATCTCCAAAAAACAAAACACCAACAATTTTTCTTCTCATCTTTCCTTATATCTCCAAAAAACAAAACACCAACTCTCTTATTTTCTTCTTTTCTTTACTTATAACACAAATCATTCTCTTAAATGATGTTTTATATAAAACAATCGTCCAACCATACATTCTATTCGGAAAAAACAAATATATATTCTGGTATTTTGCCGGAATTTTTTTTTTATTTCGTTTAATATCATTCGTGACCGTCGGGCGGTTACGGATGGCTTGAATATTATCCGTGACCGCCCGGCGGTCACGAATGGTTTAAATATTATCTGTGACCGCTTGGCGGTCACGGATGACCCCCACGACCGAGGTCTTCCGCGACCGGTCATCCGCAACCGGCGGCCGGTCGCGGATGACCATCCGTGACCGGAAAAGAGTCATTCGCGACCGCCCGGGTGGTCGCGAATGACCCTTTTTTCTTGTAGTGATCTGATAACTATAGTTACTAATTCGTCTAACCGCAAATCGCAGTCAAGATTAATTATAACAACTAACATTTAGTACTCACTCACAGAAAAGCTTCAAATGATTCGTTCATCTAATAATTTATTTTTAGGGCAAGAAAATGACTTTTACTAGAAATGTGTCGCATTATTAAATTGTCAGTATCACGATATTGCCATTGTGGAATTGCTAGCTAGTAAAATGAAATGAACACTTATATAACTCTCTTGCACGTTAATTGCTTTAGCTTCATTTTCTTTTTTAATGCACGTATAATAATCAAGCGATCTTTTTTTTTTTTTTTTGAACTACAGAACTTTATTTCTTAAAAAAAACCCTCTAACTCCTCCAGCAGAGAAGTACCAACAATCAGTAACATATTTCAAAAAACTACGCACAACTCAACGAAACAATCCGCCAAAAAAACAAAGATACGACACGCCTCTTTAAGCCTCAAATCCATCGGCGTCTTCGACTGCATTCCTCGCAAGGGCGTGTGCCACCGCGTTCGCATCACGCCGTATCCATCTAAAAACGAACCCCGTATGCTCTCTCAATTTTTTCCGAACCTCCTTGACAATAATCGCTACGTGCACATTTCCTTTCGTGTGAGACATAATGTCGTGGATGATCTCCAAGCAATCTCCTTCGAATAAAACGTTGCGCCACCCCTTAAAAATAGCCCAATGAACAGCCCCCAAAGCAGCCGTGGCTTTAATACCACTCGAATCCATAAAAGACGCGAAGCGACATTGACGCCAAGCAAGTAGCTGTCCCTCGCTATCATGCGCCACCAATCCGTACCCCGCCTCTCCTTCATCGCTGAACCGCGCGCCATCGAAGTTAACCTTCACCACATCGCCAACCGGAGCTGTCCATACCGCACACTCTCTAACCATTTGATCCCTCCCCTTCCTACCGTGAGTGTTCGACCATGTCGCAGTAAATACTTGAGCGAAAGTCGCCATCTCATCCGCCCGCTTTCCTTTCTCCCCCGCTAGGATATTATTACGGTTATTCCATAAGATCCAACAAATTGTGCACAAAAAACTCACAACTTCTGGCCGTGACGAGTGAACGATGCGCACGATCCAGTCCCCCACCTTCTCCATGTCCCGAATCCATAAAGTCATAGGGACATTGGAAAGTGCCCACACTTGACGAGCTAAGGGGCAGCAAAACAGACTATGACGCAAGGTTTCCTCGCCCTCTCAACACACCACACACTTCTTTTCTTCGCAAATTCGTCTCCTCTCCAACTTCCAACGAGTCGGGAGAGTATCCCAAAAACACCGTCAAATAAAGAGCTGAATCTTACTCGCGTAATCAATCCCCGCAATTTTTTCCAAGCCGCATGTGGTTGGGAGATTGATGTGCATTCACCCATTCGTTTCCCCAAACCGTGCGCCATGATGAGATGGTAGGCGCTGCGAACCGTGAAACCGCCCTTCTTTTCGTAATGCCAAATCCGTCTATCACGACTGCTACTATCTCCCAACGGAATTGACAAAATAAGCTCCACATCCACTTCCCACAAAAACTCACGCATCAACTCAACATTCCACTGCCCCGTACTGTCGTCGATCAAGTCCCGCACCATGAGGAACGGTTCATCCGGATGTACTGGAGTAATCGGTCGAAAGGAGATCGGACGCGGAATCCATTCATCATGCCACACGGATATATCCATCTCGTTCCCCACCTGCCACCTCACCCCTTGCTTCACCACCGGTATCGACTCCCAAATACAACGCCACGAGAAAGAAGAGGCAGCCCCCAGTTGAGCGTCGAGAAAACCCAAAGTCGGGAAGTACTTAGCCTTGTATATTCTACTCACCAAACTATCCGAGTTTGTAAGAATTCGCCATGCTTACTTGGATAGTAACGCAAGATTAAACGCTCGCAAATCCCGAAACCCAAGTCCACCCTCCGCCTTTCTTCTACACAATTTATCCCACGCGACCCATTGAATTTTGTTTTGCTCCCCGCTACCCCACCAATAGTTGCTGATAATCGACTCCATCTCCTTAATTAAAAAATCTGGCAGTCGAAAACAGCTCATAATGAAAGTTGGAATAGATTGCATAAAGGATTTTATCAACAATTCTTTTCCCTCTCCGGATAATGTTTTGCCCTTATACCCTTGCGCCCGTTTCCAAACTCGTTCTCTAATAAAGTCAAACAGCTCCCTCTTGGATTTCCCCACCACCGATGGCATCCCAAGATATTTTTCATGCCTTTCCACCACCGTGACACCTAGAATTCGTCCCACCTCATCTATCGTTGCTTCATCTGTATTTTTACTGAAGACAACCACCGATTTTTCAAGGTTAATTTTCTGTCCCCAGGCCACCTCAAACCTCTCCAAAATATCCCGAATGCATATCGCTGATGCCACATCCGTGTCACAAAAAATGAGAGTATCATCTGCAAATAATAAGTGTGAAATCGGTGGTGCACCACGACTGATCCGAACCCCCCGAATGGCTGCGCGCTCCTCCGCTCTACTAATAAGGGCTGAAATAACCTCAGAAACGAATAAGAAAAGGTAGGGGAAAGCGGATCCCCCTGCCTAATGCCCCTTTCGGGGAAAAAACACTCGATTCACGGCCGTTGAGAAGAATAGAATAAGAGACAGAACGAACACCAAGTATAATCAGAGACACAAAACTCGGATCAAAACCTAATCTAAGCATTACCTTCTCAAGAAAGGGCCACTCGACTCAGTCATAGGCCTTACTCATATCCAGCTTCAACGTCATGTGACATCGCTTCCCTGTTCTCTTATTTTTCAAGCAATGGTTAACCTCAAAAGCCACGAGAATATTATCAATGACAAGGCGTCCAGGAACAAAAGCTGACTGAGAGGGAGAAATAATAGTTGATAGAAACGGCTTCAACCTATTAGCCACAGCTTTGGATGCAATTTTAAAACAAACATTGCTAAGACTAATTGGTCTAAACTGAGTCATCAACTCAGGGTTAGGACATTTGGGAATAAGAACAATGTGGGTAAGATTAATGCAAGAATCAAGCACACGATCATTCAGAAAAGAGAGCACAAAGCGAGTAACATCCCCCCCCCCCCCAACAATATCCCAAAATTTATGATAAAAAATCCATCAGACCCTGGAGATTTAAAAGGATACATATCTCTGAGAGCTTTTCGTACCTCGTCTGCAGTGAAAGGCAGGAGCAATCTTTCATTCACCTCCCGGTCAACTCGCACATCCACTGCTTGCAACACATCCTCAATGGCTTCATCGGAAGGAACGCTGGTGCGAAAAATAGAAGCAAAATAATCCGTTGCTAACTGATCAATCTCGTCCGGACTCGTGCGCAGCACCCCACCCTCATCTCACAAACCCTTTATCTCATTTTTCTTTTTTCGTTCGTTCGCTCTTCTGTAAAAATATGCAGTGTTTCTATCCCCCTCTCTAAGCCAATGCACCTTTGCCCTCTGTTTCCAATAAACCTCCTCCGATTCTTGCAATTCTTCAAGACTCCTACTAATTTTCGTCTCTTCTTTCTTCGTATCCGGGGTAATAATACCAGAACGGAGGCCAATGAGCTCATTTCGCAGTGCCTCAATACGTTTCTTTAAATCGACCCCATCAACCTTGTTCCACCGAGTTAGCCTCACACGGCAATCATCCAACTTTTCTCTAAGCTCCGTCCCCCCACTTTCATTCCAGCAACGCTCAATCACCTCACGACAATCGCCCTTCATAAGCCAGGACGCCTCAAACATACAACGCCTCGGTTTCCGGAATGCACCACTATAATATGATTCGGCGTATGGATTAGGATAGCGTGATGATCCGAATGCACCACTATAATATGACCCACCCGTGCCAATGGAAACCTGTCTCGCCAACGATCGTCCGCGCATGCTCTATCCAATCTTTCCCAAACCGTGTAAGGGGTTGGTCGTCGATTACACCACGTGAATCGAGGCCCTGTAAAGTCAATCTCGCATAGCCCTGTATCGACAAGAGTATCTCTAAAGTTACGAATCAACCAATTCGGACGACTCAGGCTCCCTTTCTTATCTTGCTGACACGAAACCTCAATGTAGTCCACTGCGCATAACCATGGCAGTCCCGACACCCCTCGAAGTTGGCGTAGCAAGTTCCACGTGCGCATTCGCTTAGTCCCATCCGGCTCCCCGTAAAAGCCCGTAAAACGCCAGTCAAGAGCTGACCCCTGTCCCACAATCACTGCATCAATATGATTCGGCGACATGCTGAGCAGCTGAACTTCCCATCCTTTATCCTAGAGTAACGCCAATCCCCCTAATAAACCATTAACTTCAACACAAACACCAAACAAATTCAGCCTAGCTTTCAACGCCTTTATTTTCCTAACTTTGCACTTAGTCTCAGACAGAAAAATAAGAGGGGGCGGTATTTGGAAACCAACTCCCGTAGTTCCCGAACTGTCCAAGGGTTCCCCAAGCCCTGACAGTTCCAACATAACAGACTCATTGGGATTGGCAGGACTGCTCAGCAGTCACTACCAGAACATAGAAAAATATCTTATTTTCTATTTATAAGTAACAACATGGAATTATTATATTTTCCTTTAAAGAGTATTTACGTTGCAAATCTTGATTATATAATCCTTCAAATAATTTGTCTTGTTTCTTGTTTTCCTTGTCTCTAAGCATGGATCAAAGTTTCATTTTCATCGTTTTTTAAGAAAATACCGAAAAATTATGACTTTTTGTCTACCGAAACTAAACACACAAGTATTTTTCAAGTAACTAATTTGTAACATTTTTTAAAGATTTTTCAAAATCCCAAAAAAAACAAAATATTGAAACATCAAGAAAAGCTTTTAATATTTAACAAACCAAAACATGGCACCAAATGAAACTTTGATCAATGTTTAACTATACGAGCTTTATTGACTTTTTTTTATCGGCCATATTGACTATTACATAATTATCATTTGAGTTGTATTTAGTTTGAACAAAAAATTCATCAATAATCTACAGTAATATTAATTATTGCAATGTCTCAAAGCGTTTTCTCAATAATCTTGATCAAGCTCGCCTTTTCATATAACACAATAATAATTAATGGAAATTTGTTAGATTAGATAGAAAAATATTGTATTATCTCTTGTAAATATATGATTAGATTATTTACATAGTTGATAGGACTTTTGTATTGTATATATATACTGGTTTGATAAGTGAGAATCCCATCGAGAAATAATATATTTCATAATATCTTTTCCAAAAAAAAAAACCCCTCTTACTCTCATATACGCGTGTTCGGGTGCTTATATTTTTCTCTTTTTCCCTCTACTAATAAACTCTAAGCCCGGTCCACTCCTTGCGTCGTCTTGGGCTACCCTACTAATCATCGTGGTCACAAGTGTTATAACCTAGCAAACTAAACAAATTATTACGAGCCGCCATATTGTGTTCGATGAAAACACTTTTCCTTTTGCTTAACCTAGTCCAACTCGTTCTCCATCTTACATGACACACCGATCTCTCCCATATTACAACAACAACTCCAACACTCGACCTCACGCCCCTTAAAGGTTTCCGAACCACATTAAGTTCCCAATGTTGCCCCAACATTGGGGCAACATTACAACCAGAAGATTTAGCCCCTATCTCTGCACCTTATGTTCCCAATGTTGCCCCAACATTGCGACAACATTGCAATCACAAGCTTTGGCACCTATCTTTGTACCTTCTGTTCCCAATGTTGGGTCTCCTCAACTCGCGGCTAACCCTTCTTCGCCCTCACCTCCACCGCCATTACCTCTTCCCCCTCCTTAAATGGTCACCCGTAGCAAACATGGCATCTTTCGTCTAAAACAACTCTTCAATCTCCATACTTCTCCTTCTCAATCACCTATTCCTACTAATCCTTCCACCGCATTATCCGACCCTAATTGGAAATCCACTATGATTGATGAATATAATGCTCTTATTAAAAATAATACGTGGAAGTTAGTCCCTCACCCCCCCCTAATGTCAATATCATTCGTTCTATGTGGATTTTTTGTCAAAAGTTTCATTATGATGGTTCTTTTGAGAGGCATAAGGCCCGTCTTGTAGGTGATGGCATATCTCAACAGGTTGGAGTTGATTGCAAGGAAACATTCAGCCTCATGGTTAAGCCGGCTACTATTTGCATGGTCCTTAACATCGCTCTCTCCCATTCTTGCCCATTCATCAGTTGGATGTCAAGAATGCCTTCCTCCATGGTAATCTTAATGAAACTATCTATATGCATCAGCACATGGACACGTGTGTCTTCTTAAGCATACACTTTATGGTCTCAAACAAGCCCCTCGAGCTTGATACCAAAGGTTCGCTGATTATGTTGCTTCTATTGGTTTCTTCCATAGCACATCAGATCATTCTCTCTTTATCTATCGTCGTGGCAAGGATACGGTATATCTCTTACTATATGTGGATGACATATTGCTCATGGCTTCCTCCACTGATTTACGCCTCTCTATCATTTGTTGCCTCTCCTCCGAATTTGTTATGAAGGACTTGGGCACTTTAAGTTATTTTGTGGGTATCGCTGTCACACGGGATTCACACGGCCTCTTTTTCTCTCAACGTAAGTATGTCGAAGAGATTGTGGACCGTGCGGTCATGTGCACGTGCAAACCGAGCCTCACGCCAGTTGACACTAAACCAAAGCTTGGCGCGGTCTCGGCTAGCGCTTCTTATGAGGACTCGACTCACTTTTGTCGCCTTGCTGGAGCTTTACAGTATCTCGCCTTCACCCGCCCCGACACATCCTATGTGGTTCAACAAATTTGTCTCCACGTGCATGATCCTCGCTTGGAACATATGCAAGCTCTTAAGCGTATTGTTCGTTACGTGCAAGGCACTTTGCACCTCGGCCTTCATCTTTATCCTTCCCCCATTTCTCGGCTTATTTCTTACATTGATGTCGATTGGGGTGGCTGTCCCGATACCCGTCGCTCCACTTCGGGGTATTGTGTCTTCCTCGGTGACAACTTGATCTCTTGGTCTTCTAAGCGCCAACCTACTTTATCACGTTCTAGCGCTGAGGCCGAGTACCGCGGTGTTGCAAACGTTGTATCTGAATCTTGTTGGATACGCAATCTTCTATTGGAGCTTCATTATCCGATCCCCTCTGTCACTCTTGTCTTTTGTGACAAAGTCAGCGCCATCTACCTCTCGGGGAATCAGGTCCAACACCAACGTACCAAACACATTGAGATGCATATTCACTTTGTTCGTGAGAAAGTCGCTCGCGGTCAAGTCCACGTTCTTCATGTTCCATCTCGCTATCAAATAGCGGACATTTTCACCAAAGGGCTTCCTCGCGTAATTTTTGAAGATTTTCGATCCAGTCTCAACGTTCGAGAACCTCTTGCTTCGACTGCGCGGGGTGTTAGATTAGTTAGAAAGATATTATATTATCTCTTGTAAAGATATGATTAGATTATTTCCATAGTTGATAGGACTCTTGTATTGTATATGTATTCTGGTTTGATTAAAATGAGAATCCCATCGAGGAATATTATCTTTCAAAACTCGATTTAAGATGTGCGAAAAATCTGTTGATTTCTTTACGCATATGGGGCGATGGTAGTGGGTGGGCTTTATACCACGATTCAACTGGTGGCACTATATTTTAATTTGTGATAAGTTTAGGGTTTTTGATTCGATGTATTTCCAACTCTAACCAAACAGATCCATAGACTCCATAAATTAATCTTTTATGAATTGAAGTTAAAACTTTTGTATGAGTCAAATATGTGACATAATTAGTCGTTTATGTTTAAGTGTGAAGAAAAATATATTAGTTTTGCCTGTTTATGAATGAAATTAGGTGGTGCATTTTTTATTTTTTCTTAGGAATAAAACTCATTTGTCACAATTAAGTCGGGCTAATTATTTTGTGTAAAGTTAACTATGATTTATGATGATTCTTTTAGTGAGTTAACATGTTAGCTAAGCGAATGCAAGTATATCAATATAATTAACTTTACTAAAAGGGCATTGCTATAATCTGAAGTGTCATATTAAGCTAATCCAGAGAAAAACAATGTCTCAGATTAAGAGAACTGCGAGTATCAAAGTTTTGGTACTTTACATAATAGACTTCAATCGAGTGCCGTGGAGATTTGAACATTAATAGAGCAAATAAAGTTACAAATCAAACTAACGCAATTATTGTTGTTTAGGAAATAAAACACTTAAATTATATATCGTTTCATGAAGTTAAAAATTGAGGTCCTCAAATTCCATAAACCTTATCAAAGAAAAAAAATATATGATACTATATTGAATGTACAACAAAAATCAGGCAAAAATATCAGTTAATGCAACCAAAGTCGGTCAGGCCCACTAAATAACTCTGGAAATTTTGACTTTGTAGTCCTTTATAGTAACCACGTTTCAAAATTAGTCATTTATAGTACCTCGGGCCGTTTTTGGTCCTCTAAAGTAACCACCATTTCATTTTTGGTCCTCTATATATAGTGTCCTGTTTGGTCCTTTTTACTGTGAAATTACGAAGTTACCCTTATTTTTTGGCATTTGACTTGCACATGATTTCTAATTTCGATTTTTTTCTTTAATTTTGGTACAAATCTTTGAGTTATTATACTTACACCCCCACAATTTTATAATAACTATTTTTTTGATAGTTATGTAAGAATCATATTTAACATATTAAAAAGATAAGCCTAAACATTTATTATTGTGTCATTCTTTTTAGTTATACAAAATGTGTACATTAGCAACTTAATAATTTTCAATAATTTGTTTTTTCTTTATATAATTTTATCTAAGTTTTTTAAAAACCCTATAATTAATTAAACAAACAAATTTGAAATTATAAATATTAATATTTTCCTCAATTCAAAATATCATTCATGTTTATCTATGTAAATTGTGAAATTTTATTCGCAAGTTTGATTTAATTAAGCGTAATTCCTAAATAAATCACATTTATTTTTGTTTTTAAAGGAAAAAAGGGAGTTGTTCAAACGATCGTCAGCTTAACCTAGCATTTTGGGGGGGGGGGGGGGGGGGGGGGGGGAATAACAACTTGAAAAATTACACTTTATTTAAAATTACAAGTATATAATAATAAAATTTACTATGTGTTTAAATGGTGAAGTATATTTGCCATTCTTTTTTAGTTTTTAGGTTATATTAATGTTAATTTTTTACCTTCAAAATTAATAAAAATGTTCTAGTGTGTTGAAGAAAATATATTGTTTTAATTATTTCAAGATTTTCCTTTTATTAAATTTTTGGAGGTAAAATTATTCTCATTATTATTATTATTAGTGTGTTGTTAATGTGCAAATTTTGTATAACTAAAAAAGAATTGAAACAATAATGAATTTTTAGGGCTTATGTTTTAAGATATTATATATTATTATTACAAAATAATGAAAAAATGGCTATTATATTATGGGGGTGTAAATATAACAACTGAAAAGATATAATTGTAAATTGATGGAGAAAAATTGAATTGGAGGTCATGTGCACATCACATGCTAAAATTAAGGGCAAAATAGTAATTTTACTGCAAAATGACCAAAAACGAAATAAGGTAGTATAAAGGACCAATTTTGAAAGTTGGTTACTATAAAGGACCAACTTTGCGAAATTCCCAAATAACTCTAGTCTTCCAAGTGGTCTTTTAAGCAGGTTTATACTTTCGCAACCCGATAAGTTTACCCGTCCAAAAAAAACTGTGTGATATAAGTTATAACTATAGTTTTTACTTTTTAACGTTTTTTTTAATAACATGCAAATCTAGTTATATATAATATTCGCATATTTAGCAATCTACATAATTTTAAGTAAGCTTTTGACTTATTTTATTAAATTGACATATTAACTTTAGATAACTGCAAAAACAACAGTCATTTAGTTTTTTGTTTTAATTCACTACAACAATTGCAATCTACGGGTCAATTGCAACCGTCGAACGGTTGCAAGCATTCGCGAATCGCTAGGCGGTCGATATAAGCTATAGCGACTGCAAGCAGCTGCGACCCTTTGCGACCGCCCAGCGTTCGCAAATGAGGGTCATTTGTGACCGTCAGGCAGTCGCTAATAATAACAAACAAATAAAGATCGTATGAAAGAAACTAAAAAAATAAAAAAAATAAATTGTGCCGAGAATTGCAATCGTTGGGCAATCGCAAATGACATTCAGAGTCATCTATAACTGCCCAACGGTCGCAAGTTTTGAGCACGGGTGTTTTGCAACCGTCAGGCAGTGGCTAATAATATTCATATTAAAAACTTACGTATTTTGCATGATAATTAAATGCGTGTTGTTTCTTTAATTGTTAATTAAATAATGTGTATTAATAAGCTAAATTAACTCAAATCATAGGTTTCGCTGTACATTCAAGCATCATTTATAGGGACGGTCCATAATGACACTTTCAACGAATTATAATAATGTTGTAGGTAATGACTATATATGTGTGTGTGTGTGTGTGTGTGTGTTTTAGATGATATACTAATTAAATAACATAATGACATCTATACTTACATTTGTAAAGAATATCAATCACATATGAGACAATTATAACTATTAGGTATAATTAGTTGTAGAACATAAAATAGTTCAATCGTTAATAACTCGCTTAATCACATATTATTTACTATTTTGATAACTCAATTACTAGTGTAGTAATTATATATTACTTCCATTTACATTTAATAATGAGATTCTTTTTGTTAAAAATCACAAACGCATCAAGATCGTTCAAAAGAAATCACGAGCGAAAAACTTGAATATTAATTGCAATCGCCTGCCTGTTGCAATTAATACTCAAGGTATTTACGATCAAAAATAACCTTCATATGAGCGTTGCGATCGCTTGGCGGTTGCAAGTTCTGGGCAGGGGGTCTTTTGCAACCGTACAGTCGCAAAAGGCTCAGCATTTGATAAAAAAATCAAATTCTCAAAAAAAAATTACATTTTTTGCAACCGCTTGACGGTCGCGAAATGCCATGAAATTGGCGGGATTCGAAGGGAATTTCAAGTTTTTGGAAATTTCAAAATTTTCACTCGAAATTCTATATATACCCACCATTCTATAAGAAAAATAATATTTGTGAGCGAATAATTATTTCATTAATCACCAAGAGTACATATAGTAACTTACGAATGTATTTATGTAAAGTACAATCTACTATATACTAAGTAATACAACATAATACAAGATCATCTAGTACATTCTTCCACTTTAATTCTCAGTACACCAAAATTATACTCATAAAAAAAGCAAAAAAAAAAAAAACTCAACACCTTTACTTTCTCTTTATTTATTTTCCTAAATCTTCAGAATCTTTCATATCTCAAAAAAATAAACCCAAA
Organism: Linaria vulgaris; assembly: GCA_948329865.1. Taxonomy (NCBI): domain Eukaryota; kingdom Viridiplantae; phylum Streptophyta; class Magnoliopsida; order Lamiales; family Plantaginaceae; genus Linaria; species Linaria vulgaris. The sequence continues at coordinate 113,035,329 of OX415249.1, read as the reverse complement.
ACATATACTTTCTCTTCATTTTTCTTTCTAAATCTTCGAAAGAAATCATATCTCTAAAAAAAACCTAACACCTTTACTTATTTCATTTTTCTTCATTCATATCTTCATCTCTTTTATTTATACAAAAAATTCTTCATTTCATTTCCATCTCTTTACTTTTCTTCTTTTCCGAACAAACACATCATTTTTTTATAACTTTTCTTTTTTCCCTCAAAATTTCATTTGCTTTACAACTCTTTTCTTTGTTGCACTCCTATTTATTTGTTTGCTCAAAAAGAAAAATCTGAATTTCTTCATCAAAAGTAATAATATTCCAGTAATTTATCGATTTTTTTTAATTCTTATTTGTAACCGTCCGGCGGTTGCAAATACCATGAATATTAATTGCAACCGTTGGACGCTTGCAAATAACATGAACAGTATTTGCAACCGACGGACGGTTGTAAATGACTTGAATGTCAATTGCACCGTTGGACGGTTGCGAATGACCTCAACTTCATTGGCGACCGTTGGGTGAAAGACCCATCCGCAATGGCAATATGTAGTTCGAGAATTGATTACTCGAGAAATACTTAATCCATCCGGATAAAACAATAAAAGTATAGGCTAACCTGGAACCAAAATCAAAGAAATGAATAATGACAACAACCACTTAAAATAAAGGGTAAATACATGAAACCTCCGAACGTATATTATATTTTGCACCATACATCCATAAATTTGTCTTTGGGCACTTTGCTCCTAAACCTTTGCGAGACCGTTCGATTTGTTACAATCACTTATTTCATCCAAAAATGGTTAGAATATTTTGTTCACGTGCTGCACCCGATGGCATTTTTGTCCATTAACACCTTTGGGATGGTAACAACTAGTCTGTGGGAATCGAACACATGACCATGGTTAAAAGGCATGTGATCTACCAATTGACCTAAGGATAAACTATTTTTATTATATTTGTTGCTTAGTATATGTAACTTTAAGTTTGAAACTTACAAAAAAGAATAAATTGAAATGATAAAAATATTTTATTTCAATTTGCTTGTTTAAATAGTTAATTTCTTAAGTTCAAAATTAACAAAAAAATATAAAGTCATTGTAAAGATAAGATATATTTCTTTGTTATTTATTATTGTTTTTCTAAGTATGAAATTTATGGAAAAGGATAAATTGAAATTATACTAGTTTAAATTGTTATTTTTTTAAAGTTTGAAATAAGAAAAAAAATTAAATCGGTAAACTAATGTTACTATTAATTATCAATTTTCCTTTATAAATTTTAATTTTTAAAACTCTTACATTGTAAATTTAATTTTTTTTAAACACGTATTTTATATAATAATCAAACAAATTATTTTGTATTTTAAAATGACTAAAGTAATCTATAACTAAATTTATCAAGATTTTAAGTTAATATTTAACAATAAAATTATTTTCGTCAATTTCAAACTTAAAAAGTTAACAATTTAATAAACAAAAAGACTACCTTATCATTTCAATTTACTATTTCTTGTAAATCTCAAACTAAAAGTTACACACATATATATAGGAGTATGACTAATACATAAATAAAATTGGTTTATTACTTCTGAAATTCTTCAATTGGTAGAGTGTATGCCCGTCGGGTGTTAACATGCCAAAGTTGTTAACGAACAAAAATACTCTTAGGTGCAACACGTGGACTGAATATTCAGATTATTTTGGCCTAAAAAGTGACTCGAACAGTCTTAGAAAAAATTTGGGACAAATTAACGTGCTTTTTTTTTTGATCGAGGACAAATTAACGTGCTTAGAAACAAATTTATAAGTGTAAGGCGCAAAGCATGTCATATGTTGGGGGTTTGATATATTTATCTTTAAAATTTAAGTAATAAAATCTATGAAGTAAAAAATGTCTATATACGTAGCTATCACGAGTTTTTGGTTGAGGTTGAGCAAGCGAACCAGACAAAAACAAGTTTCGTCGTTTATAACCACCAGCCACAATTTGGCTCAAAATCTCTCTCAAACTCTTCTTCGTCACCGGACAAAACCACCTCCAAGTTGGCACTCTTCCCGCCACTCATTCAGTATACTCTATATATCTATATGCATGTAATGTACTTCACCCGCTCTCGTTTATCTCCTCAAAAGAATTCGAATATATATATAAGTATTAAAATCGGGGAACCATTGAATATATCTGCTAAATAAGTAGTAAATTAAAATGAGAGAAGCACATGTTAATTAGAAATATATTTGATTATATAAGTGAATAAATAAAATTATATTAACGTGATGTAAAAATAGTGGGATAGTTATGACGACGATCGACCACTTAAAACTGAAATAATAACTTGCACCATATATATATATAACGAAATTAATTATGTACCTAGCTATCATAACATTTTGCTTAAGGGTTTTACCAAGCAAATCAGACAAAAACAAGTTTCGTCCTTTATAACCACCACACACAAATGGTTGAAAATCTATCTCAACTCTTCCTCTGCAGGACAAAACTAACTTCAAGTTGGCACTCTCTCTGCCACCCATTCACTCTATAAATCCATGCATGCAAACACCACTCTAATATCTCACTAGAATCTCCAACAAAAAATAGATTCTCCAAAAAAGAAAAAGAAAAAAAGATAAGAAGAATGGATATCTGGTCATGGATATGTGAGCTTCCAAACTCCGACGAATGGAACACTAACTCACACCTCACTTTCCAACTCGCTCCTTCCAACTCACCTCAATCGATTCACCTCACAGCCGACCAAACTATTGGCTCGAACACCGAACCCTCAATTATTTTCACCCTGTTGTTCCAAGGCTTCAAGTCCAAATCCCCCAATACAGAGCCGACGACAACCCCCATATGGTCTTCCGACCCGTGCTCTCTCTCCTCTGACAAGCCCTTCTTACCCCTCGTCCTCCAACTCCTTCAAGAAATCGTGTGGCGTTCGCCCACCGCGCACGACAGCACATGTCCCCGCTCCCAGCTCCAGAGCCTCAAACCTGACCCCGTTTCATGGATCCTCGACTCCCACTCGCCCGAATCCTTCTCGAGCTTCTTCAACATCATCTTCCTCACGCGCCTCTTCTGGCTTTGCGTATTCGACGCGCCCTCGGAAGTAGGATCCTTCTACTTCCACTCCCTTCTCGCCCCCAACCTCGACGCCTTCTCGTGCAGGCATGCGCCGGTTCTACGTAACTTCTTTGTTACGGTCGGAACCGACGTGGAGATTTGCTTCATGCGGACGTTCGGGTACATGTTGGCCAAATGGTTGATCTTAAGAGAAGTGGAGGGTGGATTGCGGTCTTTGACGGATTTGCCCTCAGGTACAGGTAGTAATCTTGGATTTTCTTACGCTATGGAGTCTCACGGGTTGTGGATTTTAAAAGGATACGCTCCGGTGAAATCCATGAAGTGCGTCCAGTTTTATGGGCAAAAGAGTCACTTCCCAACTCTTCTGGAACCGAAAGAAGCGTTGCTAAAATACGCTCTTGCTCACCAGCAACTCGAGGTTGTTATTCAACTTGAGTATACAGTTCGGTTCCGCGAGAATTATATTCAAGTAAACGCACGTGTGGATAATATAAGGATTCACGTGGTGAGACTGGGGTTTAATGGTAAAAGCTCAATTGATAATTTGTTGGAGGAAAAGTATTTTCCGTCGAGGGTTCGTGTTTGGGTTGGGCCGGAGATTGGGTCCAGCTACGTAGGTGGGCTGAGCTTGGGCCGGTCCACAGACAATATGGAGAAAGAGATGGAAATGGAAAAGACCTTGAAGGGTAGTTCTGGAAATAAACTGAAGGTTCCTAAGGTGAAAGCATTGGCAAAGATGGCAACTAGGACCAAAATCAAGAACTGGAGATGGGACCAAGATGTGGAAGGAAATGCTGCGATATTTGATGCAACTTTGTGTGACAATTCGACGGGAGTGGAGATTGCCACGTGGAAGCCTCCTATTGGTGGAGTTGGGGCGGCAACAGGGATTAATTTTCAAAGTCGATATAGTGGAGGAGGTCGCAAGTTTACGAAGTCGGGTGGTTTGGTTTTTGCTGGGGAGGAGTATGGGGAAGAAGTGGGATGGAGATTGAGCAAAGAAACAGAGGGAAGTATGTTGAAGTGGAGGATTGGAGGACAAGTTTGGGTGAGTTATTGGCCTAACAATGTGATGAGTGCATATCACGAGACGAGGTGTATTGAGTGGTGTGACGAGGTTGATTTGCCTTTGATACCAAATAAATTTGAATAATTATAGTGATATATGTACAATTTTTATAAGGATAAGGTGTATGAAATGTGTTATTCTTGGCTTCTTGTAATATAAATATATATATATATAATTACTAGGACAATTTCTTCACAATGTCGCCCCCAAAGGTTTAATGTATTGCCAAAAGGGATGTAAATTACAATAATGTATAGCTTAAAATACACTACTTTTTAAGATCTTTATACTCAGGGACATTATTCTATCTTGTTTCAAATAATTTTTGGTGCATTGTAATTATATAGAGGCCACTCTTCCTCTTGAACTCAATAATTATCCTCTTGAACTCAATAATTAGATTTGACAATCTAAAAATATATACACCTAAAATTCAATGCCGAGAAAAATTGATCAAAAACTTTACACGCTAGGAACATACCCATATTATTAAGAATTGTAATATACTTATATGATGCATTTACATGGATAAATGGAACCGATCTAATGAGTTTAAATAAGTAAATTTAAATCATTGAAGTTTGTCTTTACAATTTCTTAGTTAATTAAACTTTTTATGTAACTTCTTTATTTAGTTTCATTATCATTGTTGGATCAGATACAAAAGCAAGAGGTCAAGTCATAAAAGCAAGTAAAGCACTTAAAGGTAATTTGTTTGGAGCTTTATGATCGAAAGTCTACGCGGTAACGGGGTTCTAGACCGTCTGCAATTGAATAGGGCTTCACTGGGAGCAAAAAGACCCAAACTTGTGCATCAATTAGGAACTTTATTATGACCGAAGAACAGGCAAATGTGCTGCAGAGGTCAATAGTAATCTTCTTTGGTTATCATTTAAGAGCTTCTTTTGTTGCGTACGAGAATGAAGTCTACATTGATGAGGTAGTTTTCATGATAACGAGACTCTTCGTCAGGATTCGATAAATATGAATGTAAATGCGATAGGCTATGAACTACTTTATGACAAAGATTGAGGAAAAAATCATAATAATAATAATAACTACTTTTATATATATATAATTTTTTAGATTTTAAGAAAGGTGTTTATAATACAAGCTTAACAATCTTTGGTGCGAAAAACTTTACGAGCATACGTATAATTAGAGGTGTATGCAGGCAGACTTCAACCGATGAGCAGAAAAATTCTTTTTTGACCTAATTATAGCGAGTGACCAATTTTCCGAACCGTGCATATATATTAAATTTAGTAAATTATGCGGGTTCAGATAGAGCGGGTGGCAGGTTCCAAAGTAATAAAAAATGAAATGATGATTTAATAAATAAATAAAAGCTATGATAGAAAGATTTACAAATTAAAGTACATAAATGATATCCAACAAAAACAACATTCTTTTAAGTAGCACTATAGTATTAAAGTTTATTCCTTTTTTTAATATACAAAATAGTATAAAATTGTATATAGATGTACAGTACTTTTGTAATGTACTATATAGTTAACAAAAAGTTGAAAGATCATTGAGATTAACTCTATTAATTCTGAGAATGTGAGGCAAAAATACCACAATGGCATAAAATCACTTTTTTTTTACCAGAATCAAATAAAAAAAATACCTCATATTCCACGATTTACCACTCGTCAACTGTCGAAGAAGTCGACTTAGAATTAAACTTAATTACATCAGTAATACTCTATTTTGAAGGACATGTGACTTAGGTGTAGCCATAACTAAATATGCAATGAGCGGGTTGTCAAAAATGATAGGGCAAACCGCAACAATGTTAAGAGAAAGGAATAAAAGCATCAAGCCCCCTGAACTATACACGTTTTTGCGACTTGCCCCCTGAACAAAATTAATAAACAGTTTGCCCCCTAAACTATGCTCGTCTGTTCGATTTGCCCCTTCGCCTAATTTCGCCCGAAATTTGCCGGAATATTCCATTCATGTGCGTCTCACGTGAGGGTCAGCGGGGTAGTTTCGTCAGTTCAATTTTTTTCCACGAATAAAAAAAAAACTTCACTTGACTATTAAGTTCAGAGGGTAAACTGAAACGCTACACTCCATACTTAGTCAAATTTCTGCCAAAAAAAATTAGGATTCTTCATCAAGTTCTCTCTTGAATCACATCAATTCGTCCAAATTATACACAATCAACACGAAATTGACGTAGAAAAAGTTCGAATAATCAGTTTACGGCCAGTTACGCACACATTAACGACTAATTGCACACACATTCACGGCATCGCTTCTTAGGATTTTGGGGAAAATCTAAGGGGGTTGTTTAAATTCGCTGAAATAAGTTGGAAATTGAGGACCAGTTTTGAGTTCATACCAGAGGGGAAGAACACGCCCAATTACGGTACGATTTTGCCCTCTTCTATAAACCCTAATTTTCAGTTTTTGGTGCATGCATCGATTATGTTTGTCCCTATTGTTATAATCAGATATGATGGTGTAAAGCATGCATTTTTATAGTTTTGTGGGTTTTTAGTGAACTTTGTGGTCCCTGAAAGTGATTCAATCCAATTTGATTGTTTAATGTTTGATTTTTAAGGTATTGTTTTGATTTTGGTACACATTTGTGCATCCGACAGTGTATCAAGAATATGTTAATGTGTAAAGTTGGATTCTTTTGGCATTTTGTTGGTAATTGGTAAAGTTTGTGAACCAATTTCCTATAGATATGTCGAGTGACTGGTTATTTTTAATTTCCCTGCCTAAAGGTGCTTCAATTTGGTAATTTTTAATTCAGATGTTAGCATAGATGTAAGGTTATATGATTATATATTATATTTGCCAACAAAGCTGCTTTTAATTTATTATATTAATTGGTAATGTTAAGATGCTTAGGTTATATGATTATATATTATATGCAATTGGTTATTTAACTTTTTGTCTCTTAGTGCATGCTTAAGCTTTTGATGTTAAGAATGAAATCCTAACCCTAGTTTTTTCTTCTTTTTTTGTGCAGATCCTAAGACAAAAGACTACACAATCAGATTTCATTACTTTGGAAGACTAAAAAACAATGGAAAACGGACTGATTGGGTAGATGGGCAGATTGCTCATTTTGACAGGTGCAATCCAGAAATGATGAGCATGCTTGAACTGGAGGAGATGGGATCAACAGTTGGGTTTAAGTCAAGTGCAACCTACATTGTGGCAACCAAGATGTTGATGAGATATATTCAATTGACTACATGATGACTAATGATGATGTTGCAACAATGACTAAGTACATGAATAAGGATAGGATTGTGTGTGTATTTGTTATTGATGGAGGAGTACTAGGTGATGTGGACATGGATGATGCATGACTGAGTAGAGCAAAGATGGGTTCTGATCATATAGAAAGAGAAGAGGAAGTTGGACTAAGTGGTGTGGGGTCAGAAGCTGGACCATCTACACCATATGATGAGAGGGAGGAGGAAGACAATGCAGCAAGACAAATAGATGATATAAATGAGAATCAACAGGATCAAAATTATGATGACTTCATATATGATAGAGAAGAGTTTAATTCAGATGATGCTCAGCATGTTGGCACAGATTTAGATGTGTCAGAGGCTATACTAGAGGATGGAGAAGATGTAACTGATGATGAAGGGTTTTATGACGAGGTTGGTGAGGTTGGTGAATCTGAGGCCTACTGGGTTGGTATAACTATTGCAAGGGAAGTGAATAGGAATGAAGGGGATTCATTGATGGGTATGAGATCTGGGAAGTTGACATACCATGGTTATCCAGTTTTTAACAAAGCCATGGATATGTCTAACCCTAGATTGGAATTAGAACTGTGTTTTGAGAATGCAACAACATTTAGGGTTGCAGTGAGAGAGTGTGCAATAAAGATGAAGAGAGATATGATATTTGTGAAGAATTATGGTGATAATGCGAGAGTGAGGTGCAAGATAAAGGGTTGCCCATATCATGTGTTTACTTCAGAGTATGGTGGTTGTGGTACCTTACAAATAAAGACATGTAATGGCACGCACACTTGCAACACAACTGACAAAGTCTATCATGCAACCTCCACATGGCTTGCCAAAAACTACAACCACGTGATAAAGGGTAATCTGAAATGGCTAGCAGAGGCAATGAAGGATACTTTCAGAGTTGAAACAAAATGTGAGTTCTCAAAGTATCAAATGTATAGGTGTAAGGCAAAGGTAAGGACCTTGTCTATTGGCACTGAGACAGAGCAGTATGCATTGTTGTGGAGATATGCAGCTGAAATTATGAAGAGTGACAGTGAGAACACTGTCAGGATCAAGATTGTTAACACTGATAAAGGGCCAGTTTTCAAGAGGTTTTATGTGTATTGGGTGTCTTTGAAAAGGGGTTTTCTGGCAGGGTGTAGGCCAGTATTTTGTCTGGATGGGTGCCATTTGAAGTCACTGTGGGGGGGGGGGGGGGATATTGTTAACTGCAATTGGGATAGATTCAAACAACAACATGTATCCCATTGCATATGTTGTGGTTGAGAAGGAGAGGAAAGATAGTTGGGCTTGGTTCATGCAGTTGTTAGTGAATGATCTGCAGATCAAAGAAGATAGTAGTGAAGGATGGACTGTAATGTCAGATAAGCAGAATTGACTGATTGAGGCAGTGGATAGGTGTATGCCTAGTTGTGCACATAGATTCTGTGTAATGCGCATGTATAGCAATTTCAAGCAACTACACAGAGGGTTGCCTTTGAAATTCCTGGTTTGGAAGGCGGTCAGGGCCACAATAATTAGAGCATTTGAGTCTGCTCTTAAGAAGATTAGATAGAGGAAATTAGAGGCATATACTTGGTTGGCAAAGAGACCAGCTGCAAATTGGAGCAAGGCTTACTTTAAGACTGATGTTAAGTGTGATGTCCTCCTAAATAATATGTGGGAAAGCTTCAATGCCCTTATCCTAAAAGTAAGGCCTAAAGCAATCATTGATATGCTTGAGCATATAAGGCTACTTTTGATGAAAAGAGTACATGTGAAGAGGACGTGGCCAAGAAGTAAAGTAGGAAAATTGGACCTAACATTACCAAGTTGTTAGACGCCAACAAAGATGCAGCCTCAAAGTGCAAGGCCCACTGGAATGGCCTTGAAGAGTTTGAGATTGATAGTCTAGAAGGCCATAGGACAGTCCTGGGGAGAAGAACTTTTAATTTCAAAAGATGGCAACTAAATGGCATTCCATGTGCACATGTCTGTTGTGCTCTGAAGTACAAGGAGAGAGAGCCTGGAGATTGGGTGGATCAGTGTTATCTGAAGACAACCTATTTTAAGACATACAAAAACTGTATGCACATTATGTCTGGACATGAAGATTGGCCTCTTTCAAATCTTCAACCATTGCTTCCTCATGTGCCGAAGAGGTTGCCTGGAAGGCCTAAAAACCAGAATAAAATTGTCAGTCAAGAGGAGTTGAAGGAGATCAAAGAGAAGAAGAAAAAGGAAAGTGAGGAAGGCATCACACATAGGGCTACTAGGAAGAGGACTATTATTACCTGTAAACTTTGTGGTGAATTGGGCCACAATGTCAGAACATGCCCCATCAGAAAGTATGATGAAGGTGAAGATGAGTCTGGGTTGATGTGCCTCCACAAAATCCTACTCCACAAAAGATGGAATATGTCTATAACTTATAATATATTAATGCATTAATTGAAATAATTGATGTTTGTAAGTTATGATTTGTTGTCTCCCTATCTAATGTTCTGTGTAATATTTCAGGACAAGCCTGGAGAACGTGATAAGCCAGAAAAAAAGCTGATGACCAAAAGATGTCAAGATAAAAAAAAGGCTACAAAAAACAATTATGTGTATGGGAAAGGGAAGATGGATGATCATGAGCCTCTTGTTGATACTCCAGTTGGAGGTGATGATGAGACTCGGGAACATGTATTGGATATTATATTTGTTACATTGAGCTTTCATGAGGATCAAAAAATGGATTAACTAATTGAGGTGATGTTGATGATCAGGTACATGTTGCTGATAAGTCTAACGGGAAGGGGAAAATGAGTGATGTTGATGATCAGGAGCCTGTTGTTGTTAAGCCTAAAGGGAAGGGTAAAATGAGCGATGTTGATGATCAGGAGCCTGTTGCTGATAAGTCTCAAGGGAAGGGGAAAATGAGTGATGCTGGTGTGGGTTCTGCTTTAAGGAGATCACCAAGAAAGAAGACAAATAATGTAGAGGTAATGATAGTTAGTGTTGCTACATAAATAGTGCTAAATAATTTTGCAATGTATCTTTATTATATGCTCTTGGTGATTAGATTGTTGCGGATAAAGGACAAAGGAAAATTGTTAGTAAGGGGAAAAGAAAAGTATATGTTGATGATATTGAGGACATTAAGGCTCCACCAAATAGGAAGAAAATGAGTGTGGGTGTACAAAAGAATCCAAAAACCATGTTAAGAACACTGGTCCTTATGGTGATAATGTTTGTAAACATATTGTATCCACCTTACCTGCATTTACTTACTTATGAATGGAACTTAAACAGGTGTCAAAAGTTCAAAAGGCAACAAAGAAGGATGACAAAATTCTAGAAGAAGAGGTATTGGAGCAAAGACAACCAAGAAACAGGAAGAAAGTAACAAGACTGGTTGAAGAAGTAAGTGGAAAAAGAAGCCTATTCCTAAGGGGAAGGTGGTTATGAATGATAGTGAGTCACTTAAACATGCAATGGCAAAGGTAAACTCCTTATTCATTTCATTATTTTGGTGTTTATTGTGTTACCTCTGTCACTATTTTAAGTCATGTATTCTCATATGTAGCTTAAGAGTATTGCTGCTAAGAAGAATATGGCATCAAAAGTGTTTAAGGAGGAGATTGATGCTAAGGAGAATATGGTTGCGACCAAATGATACATGAGGAGCAATAGCAACCCCCTGGACAAAGCCATAGCTTCCAAGCTCAAGGACTGAAGACCTTAGTGACATATATTAAGTAGCTTTTTTCTTCATTTTAAGGACAATGTTTTTAATGATTTGGATGTAATGAGTCTGCAGAATATTTTGATGTTCTAATTTATCCAATTTTGGTGTAATATTTAGGATGTACTAATGCATTGGAGGGTGTTAAATTAACTATGTGATTTAAATGTATGGATGCAGAAGTGTGATGTTTTTAAAAGTAATGATATTATATGTCTTCAAACTCACTAAAACATACGCAGAAGAACACTAAAATGACATAAAAAGAGCCTTAATAATATGCAATAAAGGTAATTTTCTGTGCAAAATATAGCTCAGGGGGCAAATCGCACCACAATAGTTCTGGGGGGTACGTTTACATAATTCAGGAGGCAAATCGCACAATAGTTTAGAGGATACATTTCAATAGTTTAAGGGGCAAATCGCACTTATAAGCATAGTTGGAGGAGAAATATGCATGAACTTTACTCTCCAAAATATATACCGAAAATGCCCTTCTGACCCACACGTGAGTCGCATGATAATGTAATATTTTGAGGAATATTTGGCGAAATCCGGCGAAGGGACAAATCGAACAGACGAGCATAGTTTAGGTGGCAAAACGTTTATTAGTTTTGTTCAGGGGACAAGCCACACAAGCGTGAATAGTTCAAGGGGCTTGATGCTTTTATCCCTAAAGAAAATATGACAAGAACGAATCAGACAAGTTTGGGCGCTTGGCCTTTTTCTTTACACTCCTACATGTAATATACGTCACGAATAATATTTTTATTACAAAATCAGATACCTCCCATATGTGTCACCCATATAATGATATAATGAAACATTTGGACATAAGTCAAATGCTTGGTTACACAACAGTTCCACCATCCACATGCCAATGATTATAGTCAGTTTTTTTTTCTGAATCTGCGAAATGAAAGTGGAGAATGAAAGTGGAGAAGAAGCTGGATGCGATCAATTATGCGATGGGTATTATACAGCTGCAAAAGGCACAGTCTTTGATGCAAATCAATGACATATTTGCTCATCCTAATATCTAGATACCAAATATTAAACTAACACAAGAATGTTTACTAAATATAAATTTCATATTTACCTAGATATATTTCCAGAGTAGTTCAAGTTTTTCTTGGGTAATCAAATAAGTTGCTTTTCTAAGTTTTGACAAACCCAATCTTACTCTACTCCACATGATTTCCAATCTAATGTGTACACAACTAAGTCACCTAATCCTCCATGTTTAGAAAGTTACAGGCGCACCGGTCTTGCACTGACGACTTCGGTGCTCGTTCTTCGCACTAAGACGCTTTACAAATTCTTAGTTCTCGCACTAAGATTTCTTAGTTCTTATGTATAAATCTAATGAATAATCAAAAAAAATTGGTAGAAAACAAACAAAAGAGTGACATTGAAGAAGAGTTGGAGCAAGAGGAGAGCAAAACTAAGTCAAAAATTAAATAATTACAAAAGATTGGAAGTGATTTAAGGCTGATACTTTTGTCTTCCCACCATAATAATTTAGAAAATATTATATAAAATGAATAACCATTAGAAGTTATGTACTTTTCTTTTATTATAATCCATTTCTTTGTGTGAGAATTTTATACATACTTTTAATTTATGTGTTTATAATATACTAGTTTAGGTAATAACTGTTTAATTTTATATATAAGTTATTTTTCCTTTCTTTTAGAAGCGCATTATAGTGGCGCACTAAAACTGTAATTTTTAAAAATTGCCGCACTAGCGCACCCGCACCGGCACTCGCATCCGCACCCGCATCCGCCTCCGGTGACTTAGGTACACAATATTATTTTTCTAGTTTAAGCTATTACAGAAACAAATGTTTAGTTTAGAAACCACGTCATAGTTATAGAGACACTCCAGGAAACCTAATATAATACTAAGAGTAGATCCTTAATATGCTTTTGCAGTATAATCATGTTCGAATAATAGCCCCGTAAATAACTCATCAAATAAGAAGCGATATAATGTTGTGCCTTATAAGTTTGTTCTTGTCACACACAATTTTTTTTAGTGTGTTTTGCACGATTGATATGCTGTCAATTATAAATTTACGCAAGGATTTCCAAGTCATAAAAAAATATCGACACACAAAACAGCAGGCGTTAACGAGGGGTATGGCAAGCTAATAAAAGCTCTCCGCCCTGCACACTTCACATGCTTTGTTGCAAACAAGAAATGTCGGGGCCCATGGCAGCAACAGTACACATCCTCTGTTCCGCATTCAAAGTGCGTGCTGTCATCTCTTCACCAACGAAAGAACCGCCTCTTCTTCTGCTCACGGGCTAAACTAAACTGCTCTGCTGCACCAACACAATTCTCTAGTGGGCCAAATCCCAATAAATTCCATGGCACCCAATAAATATCCCTTCAAAAAAACTTAGTAGAATTTTGCATTTTGGAGTTTGATACTATTATTAGCTTCTAATAATGACACCCAAAGGCTTTCTTTTCTTGATATTATTATTATTATTATTATTATTTTTCCATGGACTTGTTTTGGGTGTTGCAGCAGTTAAAGATAAGGATGTATGGAAGAGTTCAAGTTTATTAGAGAAAATGGAGAAGAATCTTGAGGTCAGGTTCAATGCACCTGCGAAGCACTGGACCGATGCTCTCCCTATTGGCAATGGAAACCTTGGTGCTATGGTTTGGGGTGGTGTTGTCAACGAAACTATTAATCTCAATGGTAATTAAAAATCTTACCTTTTTCAGTTAAATATAGTTAATGTTCTTCTTGCCTTAAAAATAAAAAATGTTAAGAGTTTGATGTTCATGTCTTGTGTTTCTTTTTGGGAAACTAGTTAGTGAAAATCATAAGCAATGTTGGAATTTAGAGCTACATTGCCTCCATATTTCTTAGCTTAATTAGTACTAGGTGAGGACCATCTAGCTTAAGAAGTGTAGATTTGCCTTGGATAAAGTTAATGCTTTTTTTTGTCACAAGCTCTCTAGTCTAATGCATTTTGTTTTATATATGGAGAGTGGAGCATTTAAGAGAATCCCTAGAGCTGTATCATCTTGTGGCAAAGTGAATTTGTGGAAGTCGCAAGAATCGAGATTATAGTACAAGAGGAAAGTATATAATGAGTTAATCAAAGGCTTCTTGTTTCTCTTTGTGCAGAGGACACACTATGGACAGGGACTCCTGGAGATTATACCGACCCCGAAGCTTTAAATACCCTTTATGAAGTCCGGAAACTTGTCAATGATGGGCTATACGCGGAAGCCACTGCAGCTGCGGTTAATTTGTCGGGGGATCCATCTGATGTATGTATGTTTCTTCTTTAGTAATTTGATTTGTATTGTGTAGCTAATCCTAAATGTAAAGATCGTAACTTTTTGAGCTAATGATGGAACTGAAATTATGGAGTTTTACATTACGACATGTTTTTTTGGTTACATACAGGTTTACCAGCTTCTGGGTGATTTTAAACTTGAGTTTGATGATTCTCATTCCAAATACAATAAAGAAACTTATCAGAGAGTGTTGGATTTAGACACGGCGACAGTAAAAGTGCAATATTCTGTCAATGAAGTCCAATATGTAAGGAAACATTTTGCCTCGAATCCTGATGGAGTTATTGCGATCAAAGTTTCTGGGAACAAACCCGGTTGTCTGAATTTTATGTTGTCGCTGGACAGCGAGTTGCATCATCATTCATTTGTAAATGACAAGAAACAGATCATTATGGATGGGAGTTGCCGAGGCAAAAGAATCCCCCCAAAAGTTTATGGAAATGATATTCCTCCTAAGATTAAAAGCCCGCCAAAGCCCATTAGCAGTCGGAATCCTAAAGGAATTCAATATTCAGCGGTTCTTGACGTGCAGATTAGTGAAGGTGCATGCAATTTTCACGTGGTGGACGGTCGAAAACTTTGGATTGAGAATTGCGACTGGGCTGTTATTCTTGTTGCTGCATCATCGTCATTTGACGGTCCTTTTACCAGGCCTGTGGACTCAAAAAGCGACCCTCGCTTGAAGTCTTTAAGTACAATGGATAAAGCAAAAAGATATTCATACTCTGATCTTTATGCACGCCATGTCGATGATTATCAAGCACTTTTTCATCGTGTTTCGCTTCAGCTTTCCAAAAGCTCTCAGCGTTCTATAGGAAATAAACTGGGAGAGAGCATGGAATCTGTGATCACCAGTGCACAGAGGATCCAGTCGTTTAAAGTTGATGAAGATCCATCTTTTGTTGAACTTCTGTTCCAGTATGGACGGTACTTGCTGATTGCTTCTTCACGTCCTGGAACGCAAGTCTCAAATCTGCAAGGCATCTGGAATAGGGATATTGAGCCAGCATGGGAGTACGTTCCAACATTTCAAATATTATCTCACTAACATTTATGTCTTCTATTTATTCTTGTCTATCTGTGGCACCATAGAGTTTTGACTTTCTGATCTTTATTCTTGCTCGCAGTGGTGCTCCTCACTTGAATATCAATCTCCAAATGAATTATTGGCCTTCTCTCTCATGCAATCTTAAGGAGTGTCAAGAGCCACTTTTTGACTATATCTCGTCTCTGTCTGTTAATGGGCATAAAACGGCAAAGGTGGTTTCTCTTTAAGATTATGCATTCACTTCAATGCTGTCACCAGATATAATAAAAAAGAGCTTTTTGCATTTGGCATAGTAACTAACAAAGAATATAACATACGCAACTAAAGTGAACCAGAAATGATGTTCAAGAAACTTGGATACATATAGGTGATCAGCAAAAAAAAAAAAAAAGATGCCTTCTTTTAATACTTGCAAATATTACACCCTCAAGTTGAGGCTATAACATCATCTACGGCAGCAATGTTTTTATCTAACACTTATAACACAAATTAAGTTAGCCATGGCTTTAACTAAAGATTCATCTAAAAATGTCTTATCTAAAAACAACTTGGCATGGTTATGATGATATTAATTTTCACGCTTTTGGGAACTTCACTCACCCTGTGTTGATTGTGATTTAAGACCTGAGAACTCGTGATACATTTTGTTCAAGCAAGTTGGCTCAAAAATCTTTTATTTATGTGCAACCTTCATGTATTTAGTTACAGAATGTAACAGGTGAACTATGGAGCAAATGGATGGGTTGCTCATCAGGTCTCTGATATATGGGCAAAGACTTCACCAGATCGTGGTCAGGCTGTGTGGGCTTTATGGCCGATGGGTGGAGCTTGGCTTTGTACTCATTTGTGGGAACATTATACCTATACACTAGATAGAGTTAGTATCTTTCATTCTATTCAAATCCCTGAAATTATATCATTTCATCTACTCATTACGCAGTAAGAAGCTTTGAAGTTTAACTGATCTTCGGATATATGGTTTGACTGTTGGATTTGTTGTAATTATAGGAGTTTTTAAAGAACAAAGCATATCCTTTGATGGAAGAGTGTGTTTCATTTCTATTGGACTGGCTAGTTGATGGGCCTGGAAGATTTCTTGTAACAAATCCATCAACCTCTCCAGAGCACACTTTTATAGCTAGTGATGGTAGACCTGCTAGTGTGAGCTACTCATCAACCATGGACATTGGAATCATTAGAGAGGTTTTCTCAGCTATTATGTCAGCTGCCGAGGTAAAGCTCTTCCTCTGAATTGTCAAACATTCTAGAATCTTGAAATAATCTTATTGGATATCTTTAAAGATCCATTTTTAGCAATTATCCTGGTTCATGTAATTATTTTAACAGTTGGGGAGTTTCAGCAATTATAGCAAATTGTAAGAGATGTAGATGTGATTTTCCCATCTTAATATGTTAATTGAGTTCACAACTAATATGTAGGAACTGGGAAAAAGTGACAATGATCTGATTGCAAGAGTTCGTAAAGCGCAACCACATCTTTATCCGACAAGAATTGCGAGGGATGGTTCGATTATGGAATGGGTAAGTAACGGTTTTAAAAGAGAGAAAAAGTTGCATAAGCGTCAATCAGCAATGTCACATTGTTCGGTATCTTATTTTTCTTTGATATGCCAGGCACATGACTTTAAAGATCCAGAAGTACACCACAGGCATCTATCTCATTTATTTGGCCTCTTCCCTGGGCACACCATAAATGTTGAAAAGACTCCCAAGTTATGCAAAGCAGCAGAGTATACTTTATATAAAAGAGGTTGGTATTCTTGGATTAATAGGGAGTTCATAACTATTACAATCACGAGTCCCATTTTTCCATCCCATCTGATTTTATATTTTATATTCTTATCGGAACCATAAATTTGTAATCTGATGAAATTTGCATTGACACCATAGTTCTGACAGTTAAGAAAGTTCAATTGGTATCATTTCATAAAAGTATCAAAGGCTGAATTTGACACAAATCTGCAATAAAACTGTAAGTTTCCCAATAAAGAAGTAAGCACACCTAGAAACAATGATGTATAAATGTCCTTTTCTCAATATTGGTTTGAGACTAAGGGAAGCATAGGGAATCTTTGGGACTGTTAATTACGTTCAACTAACCAGGATCTAGTTGTCTTAAGAGTCATTGATAATTTGTTTTTTCGACGATCGGTATATCCTCTTAGAGAGGCATGCATCAATAGGGCATAGAACAGCTAGAGACTATAGCAACATTTGTGTGATGATATGGTGATGGGATTACATATTTCATAATCATTTTTTGGCGTGACTATGCAATTTAATAACAAACATATGAATCTCGAATGCAGCACATTTATTGGGCAACATGCCATTGCGTCCTAGCAGGATTGATTACCATCCAAGTAGGATTAGTAGACTATGTTATCCATCTTGTACCAAGTTGATCGATTTGATCTGGCTGGTTTTCTGCTCCAATAGGTTTATTAAATGCATTAATAGTATGTCACTTTAAATTTCTAACCCCTTGGCAAGGGTGCCCTTCTTTTTGGATGAATAGGTGGTTAGGGTGTATTGCGTGCTATGAAACAGCTCCCTGGAACCTTTAGTAGCCTTTTTAGTTGAATTCTCTTACTATTAGCAACTTTTAACAGTATCTCGTGTTATTTTTTTGAAACAGGAGAGGAAGGTCCAGGATGGTCAACTACATGGAAAGCTGCTCTATGGGCACGCCTTCACAAAAGCGACCACGCATATCGAATGTTAAAGCATTTGTTTGATTTGGTGGATCCTGACCATGAAAGTGACTTTGAAGGAGGATTATATAGTAACCTTTTCACTGCACATCCACCTTTCCAGATTGATGCAAACTTCGGGTTAGTATTTTTATCTATCTGTATGATATCATCGGCACATTTTGTTGGTAATTACACCTACACCCCTTAAGCTTCTGTGCTTACTGCAAGAGTTGAGCATAATTTGTTGGTCGCAATACACGATGGATAATTATGTCTTAATTACTGAAACTCTTCATGAGGGTTGAGTAATAACAGGCACCCCTTGCGGTTTGCTCAAATGTTATAGATAGGTCGAATAGGTTCTCAACTTTACCAGAGACACGGGATATGTGTAAAAAATTAAGGGGTGGTTTTCTTAGCTTAAAGTGTTTTCAGTATTCATACTTCATAGGAAAATTTTGCAATCCCACCAACTTCCATATGTCTAAATGTAGTTGTCCTAATTTGTTTGTAAACTACTATACTGCATTTTGTAATCAGATAATACATTAATCATGCACCTCTTGTTTTCAGATTTTCAGCGGCAGTGGCAGAAATGCTTGTTCAAAGCACTACAAAAGACCTGTTCTTGCTTCCAGCCCTTCCCCGAGATAAATGGGCGAATGGTTGTGTTAAAGGTCTCAAGGCCCGTGGCGGTGTTACTGTTGGTGTTTGTTGGAGTGAAGGGAATCTTGAAGAAGTTGGGATTTGGTCTAAAGACCATAATACTATAAAGAAGTTGCACTACAGAGGAACTACTGCCACAGTAAATATATCATCTGGGATGGTTTACACTTTCGATAAGCAGCTGAAATGCGTGGACAAGTACACACTTTCATGATATTTTACTAGTCCTTTTTTTGTCTGTTTTCCTTTTCTCTCTTTTGGTGAGTAAGTAGATCAAAGGAATGTCATGAAGAATATTCAGGCCTCGAAGTTGACAGGTTTATTCACAGAAAAACCATTATGAGCTTGATTTGATTTATTTATCAATCATAATGATCTTCTTCCTGTTTTTTTTTTTCTTTTTTTGGTGTAATGCTATTACAATGGAAGGGAAATGATCAAATGAAGATATATAGCTTGTTTGCTCAATCTTAATTCTAAGTCAATGTGCCAAAGAGTAGATGTCAACAGAGAAAACATGCGGTATAAAATTATTATTTGATATTTTGTGTTTCAAATTATAATTCCAATCTCTCAAGTTAATTTAATTATCCATTTACAAGTTTAGATCTTAACAAATTCCCCCGCTCTGTTAGATGTAATTTGAATTTTTGATGAGTATTTCTCTCCAAAGTATATATTTCCTACCAGAACGGTGGAACTTCTTTGGCATTCATAGTTTATGTTTGCTTGAAAAGCTATGATGCACTGATAGGTGCAAGCACTTATATTGTAATGTTATTGAAAGTCGATAATTGCAGAGAGTGTGTACTGCATTGGATTTGTTAGATATAAAACGTTGAAATGGATTAAGTGGACTTTTGTTTAAACTAATAATGAAAGAAAACAAATAAGCAAACTAATAGCTCCATAATATCATAAGAGTGATAATGGAGTAAATGTGTATTTAGAGATCAGCTTTGTTATTGTTTTCTTTTGTACTTTATAGATAAATTAGAGATGTCCTGTAGTTAAACTTCATTTTGTGTTAAGTTTGATGAATCTCTTGATTACTAAGTAATCCGTTTCAACAAATTCATTAGCAGTCCCTATTAATCTGTAATTATTTAGATAACTAATTTAGTTGAATTTCCTTCTGAAGTTTATCAGAAAACGTTAAGGTAGATGTCAATCTGAACTTAATTAGGTTTTAGTTACTCATATTATCAAGAGTTATTTTCGTCGGTATTAACAAAAATATATATATAATGATTATCCACATAGGTTGCTTAATTACATGTCCAGCGAGAGATTAGGTCATATGCAACATGAGAAACAAGAAGTGTCTGAATGATAAATGAACCATACAAATTCACAATGAACGGTTCACATGCATATGCAGTAACTAATGGCTATCCTAATTCGAAGGGTTAAATTACTCATGATTACAAGTGCATAAATACAACCAAAAAAGTGCGACATAATAAATGACGAAGACAAAGATTAAATAGACTCTTGATCTTTAGTGGGATGTCGACGTCGATGATCATGGATCTTCGTAGCTGTGCTTTCCTAATCAGATCCTGGCTTAATCGAGTAACTAAAGACTAAACTAAACTATTGACGGATGTGTATTTTTTAGTGATTAGTGATGCTTGTAGACGTTCTTGAGCCTCTGAGAGGTTGGTTAGGGTGGACTTACGTTTTTTTCGTGCAAGTAGCTATCTGGTTTGGCATGAGTAATGCTACTCCCTCAGCTAAAAATGTGTGATTCTTACAATAATTCTATCTCGTCCATGCAAGTTGTGGTCTTACAAGGGCGAGACACTCTTCTTCTTGGTAAGAAGTGCGCAAATACCCAATTGCGATCGTGTTGGAGGCTGTTAGATATCTGGGGCTACACATTTCAAGGTGGAGTCGCATCTCCACAAGAGTTAGTCGCACTCCTCCCCTATGTGGCCTTCCAAGTTGCGCTCCTTGAAGGGTGAGTGTCGAACTTTGTCTTGTTGTTCTAATCAATGGAAGTGCAAGTCGCTCTCGCTCACACCTATCCAAAAGTTAAGAAAAATGCAAGTTAAATATATTGTCTAAATAAGTATTTTACATGTCACCATACACCAAACTCCGACGCTCAGTAACATCACTTGTGTTCGTGTTCGACAAGACATGACACTCCTCCAACACGTGTCAAGACTCAAGACGTAGTTAGAAAAAAGAATTTCCATAATGATTAGACGAACATAATGCCGTTTTAGAAAGAGCATTTGCCCCATAATTATAACTCTCCTCATAAACCCTCGTCAAAACCTTTCACTCCAAATTAAATTTATCAAGCAATTAGCAGCAGCAGCAGCAACAATGGCTTGGCGTGGTTCAATTTCCAGATCTCTCATGTCCTCCGCTCGCGCTTCCACCTTCCGCTCGTCTCCTCCGCCGCTCTCCGCCCCTCGCCTCCTCCGTCCTCCTACTTCACCTCGACGCTTTTGCTTCTCCAATCCCAGGTACCAACCAATTCTCTCTCTCTCTCTCACTACTTTCTTCTAGTGGGTTAAATGAAGCACATTTGTCGATATGACCGGGTTTTATTCTCATTTCTAATACCGCTTAATGTGTCATTTGATCCTCACAAATTAATGCAGGACTTTGGGGGAATTAGGGTGTGCTCAATCGCTAATGCCGTTGGCAGCAGCAGGGCCACGTCTGACATCTCATTTCTCCGTCAGCGTTCGGGCTTGCTGCGAGCTTTCCCATGGTACCACCTTCCACCGTTCTTCTCAGGATCGCTAGTACTTTCTTCATTTGTGAGTCTTGTGATGTTAATACGCGTGTTTGGTGCTACACGCTTTCGTATACATATGTAATTTGTTTTATTTTAAAGGATGAGAATGAGGTGAAGGTGTGAATGAATTGAATTATGTGTTTGCTTTGTTAAAATTGGTTGATGATAATAAAGTTGGGATTGATAGGGAGGAATGGGAAAGATGGGTGATTTCCGCAGCGCTTCCTAACACTCAACAGCAACACTCCAACATCGTAGGTTGATATTTTTCTCCTTTAAATTCATACTTTGTTCAATGTAGTCTTTCTTAAACTGGTGATAGTGCCTCAATCAAACCAAAGTTGAATGCTTTTCAAGGTTGAAGAGTAAAAAACGAGTTTATACTTTGATGATGCTTGAATACCGTGTGATAAGTACAGAAATGCTGCTGTTGGTTAACTACCTAGCAAGCCCATTTGTATGATTACTGTTGTTAGAAGTGTGTTTTCCGGGTTGTTAAGCCCATTTGTATGATTACTGTTGTTAAACGTATATTCATCAGGTGATGCGCGTTTCTGAAAGTTACAGTTTCTTTTAACAATTTTCATATGAAATTGGAATTGGAAGTCTTTGTAATGCTGCCCTTAAGAAACTCAGGAAAAGTTAATGTAAAGAATATGTGCACCCTATTCCTTTCCTTTTCTTTTAGCATAATCATACGCAGTGGAAGTTGGGGATCGGAGGTCTTCTGATATTAGAGCATATTCAGGACTCCTGGATATTACTTATTTGAATTGCATATTGGTTCATAGATATTTTGGCCAGTATTATCACAAATTAAAGCGAAAAGTTAGTTAAATTCTTGCACATTTATATTTCAGTTATTGCTTTACTTGGATATAGAAAGGGGTTATGGCATTGAACAGTACTTTTTTTTTTTCACAAGCAGTTGTTTTCTATTAAGTTTCATTTTGTTTTGCTTTGTTCTTTTACAATTGAACTCGAAGGTACGCTTGCTTCAGCTTTGTGCTTATCATTGGCATGCACTTATAAGTCTTCCAGTAAACTGGCTTTAAAAGCAACAAACCAGTTTTTTTTTTTTTTTTTTGGTATTTATGACTCTAAGAAAGAAGTAAAGACTCTATTAATATGGCAAATCAAACATAAAGTATGAAACATAGCACAAAGACAAACAACTAACCTAACTACCCCCAAACTTTAAAATGGACAATACTAAGCACAGCTCTCTTACTGTGTGCGCTTACCGCTCATCTTTGCTAATGGAATATGCGCATGACCTTAACTTGTTTCATTGACTGGCGTTTTGAAGAAGGGGACATATTATGCATATCTGAACCCGGTCCCTTTTTCTAAGGGCTGCCATCAAACTAAGTGAACTCGGTCTGGTTTATGATGCTATTTTGTTTCAAGAGTTTAAATCTACTTGATTTTGCAACTTAATGTCCATCCATTCTGCATATCTCTCACTACAATAGTTTTACTGAAATACTAAATGAAAATGCTGCATATTACTGAAACATATAAGTATTTCTGCATATGCTGAATGTCGTCCTTGGTATAGAGCGTTAATAGTTGGAATTAAATCTTGATCAAGTTAATATATAGCTGGCTGGGTTGAATTTTAGATAAGGTCCTTGTTACTTTAAAAGTTAGTTGTTTATGTTTGACAATTGTTGAGATTGATTATCATTCTTGATAAAAACATTCATGCACTTTCCAGTTCACTTTTCACCAATGAAGTGTGAGGTCCACAGGATGCCTTTTACACATTTGTACTTTCACCAGTTATGTAAGATTCAAGTGCGAACCAATTTACTTATGGCAATTAGAAATGCCGATTTAGAGGCTAGGTAGCTTGGTTTTCATTTCGATGTAGATCTTAGTACGGCAAGCGTTCATCTTGTAATATTAGGGTGAGTGAGCCTGTGAGATTTATCATACTTATAACTATGTTCAAGTTCCTTTTATGACACTGATGTTTTAAACAGCTATTTCTATATTTGAACATAGAAGTTGAAGAACGACCAACAAAGAGTGTACTTGTTCTGTATTTTGCTGATGGTTAACATAATCCCTACGAACATCTAATGAGGTTCTCTCTGCATTTTTTACCGCCTCTTTAATTGTATTACCTATTTAACTGCAGGTACTTGAACACAGTTTTGGATCAATAAAGAGACTGGTTAATGATCTGGGTCGTTGCTGATTGGTATAACCTTGCAGGAATATATGGCAAGGAATACAGACTAAAATTAGTGCATGCAATACTGCTATATTTATGTGATGCTCTACCTGTATATGAAGTTTGATTGAATGGTTTTTTGGACTTTCACCATGCAAGTAATCGTGGTCTCACGATATCTATTGGATATTTAGATGCATATATACTTCTAGAAACAACACCTATAGGACAGATTTGGTGTTCAAAAAAGTACCATTACTTTTAAATTTGCTGGGATACTATGGAATATGCAGTTACACCACTTAGTACCACTGGATAAAATAAATAAAATAAGTTTATAGATACCGTAATAAAGCATTGAAAAGTGTTGTTTATTGTGTTCGATATGGTTTGGACAATGTCGAGAACAGATGCATATGATTACAGCAAATTATGTAAAGTGTTTTTTTTATTTTTTTCCATAAAAAAAAAAGGTGAGTAAAATCTCTAGCAGGTTCTCTGTTTCCTTAATTTTCATTAATTTGTGTAATTGATGCTTCTTAACCTTGAATTTCCGTGGGACTGCGACTGATGATTCAACCAATTTCAAGCGGTCAAAATACAATAGTTAAACAGTGTAAGATTAATTTAATGAAACCAAATCCCTGAGGCTGCACGTTTTATTATCATATTCCGATTCCATTATGGAGATTGCATGCTAACAACGGCCTTGCGTTGAAATTGAAAAGTGTTATCCCCAAACCATCAGAGTTTAATTTACATGTAGAAATATGCTTCTATGCATCACAATAAGTCTTACAAGGAATCTCATTAAATTACATAATTCGAAAGTAGCCAATAAAGAGAGGGAGATTTACTTTCAATTCTTAACCAAAAACAAGCTATTTCCTGTCCCCCCATCAAAAGGATGACGCTGCCCTAATATTCAAATCATATATCTTCAAGAAGATTAGTTACGAATTTTCAATCGTATAGATAATAGAACTTCTTACAGCTTACATTATCTACTTGATCCCAAGCTTTTGAGTCGTGCGTTTGATGATTGGGAGCCTTTCTTTGATGGCATCAGGTTCACTATAAGCAGCAGAATCAGTAGGATATCCTTTCTGCAATGAATTCAAGCAAAAACACCTATAATTTCCACTTCCAAGAATTAATTAGTTTCAACAAATTCAAGATACAAATTGTTGCAGCAGCAACAGAAGTGGTGGAACCAAAACATAAAGACATACGTAAGAACATGGAAAATAAAGATAGACTATCCATAATATTTAAGAAATGAGTGCCAAAAACTAAAAGGCCATGAGAAAAAATAAACTGTGTTAAGATCAAGGAGACCAAAACATAAAGACATACGTAAGAACATGGAAAATAAAGATAGACTATCCAATAATATTTAAGAAATGAGTGCCAAAAACTAAAAGGCCATGAGAAAAAATAAACTGTGTTAAGATCAAGGAGACATCACTAACAGATGCCAAGGCTTGAAAAGTGGCTTCTCTCCAGCAGATTTCTCGAAGAATGACTGGTTCCTTACTTTCCCTGAAATTGCAATACAGACGAGTATCCCTCAATCTCATAAGCACTCCATCAACTCTCAGCTGTAAGATACAGGCACCAATTAATCAGAGGAGAGCAACAATTGTAATAAGGGAAAAAGTCCTTATCATTTAAAGCTCAAAAAGAAAGTTAATGGGAGTTTGACATGAGTCACATTCAAAAAGTACTAGGGAATCCTTTTATGCTGTCCTTGTCATCCAACACGAATTTTTCTAGGACTCACCCAGAAACGCAAGAGAAGAAACCAACCACTGGGCATCACTCGCTGCAAAATCACCCAATAGAGAATAGGTTATACTAGATTCTTCCCCTCAAGATACCCAAAGGTAGTCAAGTAACATAAAATTTCAAAATTTTACCACTTTAACTGTCAAAAGAGAGGTACCATTATCAGCTAATTCATCCTCATACAATATAACCTGTCAAGATAATGAGGATGACTTTTGGTCATGGTGTAAAATGGAAAATAAGCATGCAAAAACTTAGCAGCCGAAATGTAGATCATAAAAGCCACTGGAATCATTCATTACCAACCACCAACCTCATCATAGAATAAAATGGGCTCTTTAGATGCTAAGGCAACCATATTGATCTGCTCCTCGCAATCTTCCCAGTGCGGGCCATGACTGTCTTCAGCAACTCCTAATTGGGACTAATAAAAGAATAACACCATATCTTAGGATTTCAGATGTCAACAGCATTTAGTTTAAAAACCAATATACATTTGACACCAACAGACAATCTATGCAGGCATTCAGTTTATCTAGAATAAAGCTATATAACCTATATTCGGTCTTGGATTTGCACTAAGAATAAGCAATAAATATATTATTTTGTTTAGTTTAGCAAGTAAAAATGATTTTTTTTCATACAAGATATAGCGCATTTCGTTTTCTTCTTATTTAATTTCTCACAAATAGTCATGATATAAAATGTCTGTACAATGTAGCATATCTATATTGCCTGTGATATACAAAGTTTGTTGCAAAAGTTAGCAGAAGTAAGGGTGAAACATTAACGAAACCAAATCAACAATGACCAGAGCTGTCTCAATCCATAATAAACCCAAAATTAGTGGAAGAAAGATCCCCTGCATTTTGAGAAGTATAAGGTCAGGTGCTCTAAGGAAGAAGGCAACCTCGGTACTTACTTCAATACCAGCACTTCCACAGTATGGTGTTGTAAAGGTATAGTCATAATCCAGTATCACCTGATCGGCAGGCTTGCTGCATTATTTAGAAGGAAAAAGAAAAGCAATGAGAAGATGTAGCAAGAGGTGGCATGAAGGGCAGTATCTCAGAGACTACATGACCACTCCTATAAACCTAGAAAAAAGAAGAAAAATATATATATATATATATATATATAAGAATCAAAAAAATTCTCCTATCCCCCGGTTAACGTAAGAATACAAATAGTCTTCTGCAACCAAAGAAGAACATACTCTGGGATTAAAACAAGGACAAACCACCAATTTAACATCCTGACTCGGGCAAGAAATGGCACCATAAGATGGCCATACCATGTATGCCTCAGCAGATGATCTACCCATAAGCACGTCAACTGGAAGGGCCTCAACAGTTATATGACTTACTATGATTTATGCCACATGGTGTCACCTAAATCTCTCTCAACTTTTCCAATTAAGCATTCTCGTCTGATTAGAAGAAACTTTTCAAAGAGATTTAAGAATATTCCTAACATGCCTGTGGTTTTATCACATCATCAAAAATAACAGAACATGTTGTACCGCATGTATCCACATATTTGACTCAAGTTTGCACACGAATAACACATGTTTTTTCTCTTGTTAATGATTCCCACTTCCCAGTCCTTGGCAAGGCCAATACTACATGTTCCCAGAAAGAAGACTCTTGAATTACTGGAGTTATTGCTAGACAACAAAATCATTAATTTACATTTAGATAAAGAAGTCACTGTCAGCAACTCACAAGCAAGAGTTTTAACTTAAAATAAGTCCGTCCTGAATATAAATTGTAGAGATTTGTACACCACACCTATGGAACTTCCATTTAGCAGCAGCTGGAACTTCAACTGGAGGCAATCTTTCCTGCTTCCAGCCGCATAGAGCATCAAATGCATTAAAATGAATTTTAACACCACTACTCGCATGATTAAGAACCAAAGAACTCTCCCCAAAAACCATCTCCGGAAAGTGGGAAGTCTGAAGCTTCTTCTCCCACCTGCAGGTTTTGACAGCTTAAATTATAGCAAAGAAAAAAAAAAAAAAAAAAACATACGCATATATAATCCAAATTATCAGGATGCATACTCCTATCATCTTAATCTTGGGTGACGACAGAAATTAGTGAAGCGGATTATACAGTAACGAGACCCTGAAGTCAGAAAATAGCACAGATCATGCATTTTCTATGGTACTCTACAAAACAGTTGATATTAAAATAAAGTATGATACCGAGGGCTAGAACTATAGATTACAAAGACTTAGGTTAGAATTTTCGAAAGAACAACTTAAACTGACAACATAATCATTAGTACTTAATAGACAATGAATCAATTTGACATACCAGCTAATGCAGAAGAAATACCTAACTTGTTTTCTGTCAATCGCAGGATGGCAATTGAGGTGAAAACAGATCTTATTCCAAGAGGTAAAGTCAAAGCTACGGGAAGCAGAACAATGAAGACGGTTAATCCTTTTTACCCTAAACAATAGAAGATATTCCATCTCCTCTCACCCAATAATTACGCATCATGCTTATCGAACCCTCGATAGTTCCTTTCTCCCTTGTAATGTTTAACATCCAGGATACCAACTTATAATCGCATCAGTTTTTGCAGCGTGCTTCGGAATCGAGCTACTGAAAACAGTCTCAAGTACTCTCTAGGAGGACTATACCAGCTCAACATACTGAAATGTTGTTTTATTTAATTTAAAATTAACCTTGAACTCCTACTCCAAATTGTTCAACTAAATCAACTCCACAGTACTAAAAGCCCTAATTCATATCATCTCACACTTTGTTTGTATTTAGCAACGTTTTTAATTCAACCAATAAAATGCCAAAGTCAACAACGGTACAAATTCACAGGACAAGCATCAGTAACTCTGCTACAATTCACAAAAAAACTGACACTCAATCACATCACACACACACAAGCAGAGAGAGAATGAATGAGTAGTAGTAGTAGTAGTAGTATTACTGTTGGAGGAGAGGAGAGTTGAGAATCGAACGCTTGCGGGATTCGATCTCCCACCCACTTATTCGGACACCGCGCCGTCCTCCGTCGAGCGCCACCGCGCCGGCGGCTTTCAGCTCCCTCTCATCGCTTTCCCACTCCATTTCCGATCGATTTTTTTTCTTTCACAATGGCGCTGAACTCTCCGCTTCCGCTTAAAGCTAAAATCGGGTATAAGTAAAAGCGCGACTATATTTGCCTTGTAATCTATATCTATGAGAGAATTGTTGAAACTAGGCCTGAACTATTATCAAATTGCACAAATCGCTCTTTATGTTTGAAAATTACACGAACTACCCTGATTTTTGTTTTAGGCGTGACATTTGGTATAGGAAATGTTTTTACCGAGGGACGATTCTTTGGAGCGGGGTTGAGTAAAGACTTCGAGTTGGTGTTTTTATCGTAGGGTAGAATTGGACGTGTGACGATCACGATCATAAATTCTTCAGGTGTTTTGTATTTGATGTTCTTACTTTTGTGAAATTGCCTCGATCATGAGACGACTTGAAGTATTGTTTTCCAATTAAAATGTTTTTTTAACATATTTGAGGGCCCAAATTATGTAATATTTGGTGAAAATTTGTTGGACTTGTTACGGTTATTCCAAGTTAATTTGAATAAAGATTTTGAAGCTGGAACAAAATACTTGATAACCGGCTTGTCCTAAGAATCTCTCATAGTTTATATTTTAGGATAACTAAAATATTTCACTTGTTAAATATTTGTCAAATTTCTTAAATTCACTACAAACCCATGTCACGCTTTTTACCCTTACAAATTCAGTAAACTAGATTCCACTAAGTTATAAACTTATAATTCACAAAACCTGACAATTGCTATGTTGGGTTAAAAAAAGCGCGTAACATTATACGCTGCCATAATGTATACATTTGAAATTTTATTAAAATGATAGGGTAATGAATAAAATCCAAAACATATTATAATTGAACGTTTTCGTGCATCTTTTATTTTGTATGGACGTGGATGATTTTATTAACATACATATTTGGTTGGTTAATGAAATTTAATTACAAAAACAAAATAATACGTTTTTATGTTAGTCAGTATGTGAAAAATGTCCATATATAGTTTTATACATTTCATAGAAATAAAATAATTGGTACTTTAGTATCATATATTTATTGTGTTTAAATCTTTTGGGCATGCTTAGCAGAATGTTAAACAAAATTTTACACCAACAAAAATAAACAGTTCTCAATAGTTTATGCATTCTAATTGAGAAACAATATAGTTTGTCGAATCTACGGTAAAAGAAAAAGAAAAGAATAGTCTGCAGATATTTTTCTTGTTGGAACTTGGAACTCTATTAATCAAATTTATATTGCAACTAATTTTCATAAGCTTTTTAGTTGCCACATACTAGATAAAAAAGAAAAATAAATAAATCAATCAACAGATTTTTTGATTGGATTGTAATTATTATTCAAAAATTAGTTTGTCATTTAGTTGCAATGGATTTGATAGTTTCACATTCCTATGTTAGGGGAGATGAATTCTGGAAAAATATATGGAGGGAGAAAATCAATAAATGTGGTTTAAAAATAGCGAATATGAGTGAGTGAATTAGACATGTGGCATAAATGTGAAGTGTGTAAAAGAAGATGTAGATTTTGAGAATAGGAGAAGTTATACTTGTTAGGGCGAATTATTATTTTTGCCAATAAATTTGCCCAAAATTATTTTTTGCCCTTTTTTCTCGAGCCGACTTTTTCTGCCTTGCTAGTTTTCATTTTTCAATCAAAAATGTCCAATTTCAGCCACATCAGCTAAATTGCTGATGTGGCAGCCCAGTCAAGAAATTGCTACCCTGGTCAATAAGTTGTCACGCCACGTCATATTTTTCAGCCCAAAAAACATTTTTTGGACTAATCCTTGTAATATTAAAAATTGCACTTGAACCCCAAAATAAATTGCACTTTCCCCCCAAAATATATATATATATATATATATATATATATATTTATAAATAATAAAAAAATTATATATAAAAGCTTATATATAACTATTTGGTAAATATATATATATATAATAATAATAATAATAATAATAATAATAATAATAAAGCTATATATAGATAATAATAATAATAAACATATATATATAAAAGCTATATATATAGATAATAATAATAAACATATATATAACTATTTATAAATAATAAATGTTTTAACAATATACAAAAATCAAAAATTGAAAAAAAAATACAATTAAAAAAAATACAATTAAAAAAAAAGTCATCATCTTCATCATCACTCCGGCGTCACCACCACCGTTGCCCCGCCTCCACCACCATCAACCCAATCACTCATCAATCCAGCACACAACAAAATCGGATTCGACGGTGGAGAAATCGGATTCGATGGTGGAAAATCGAATTCGCGATGGCGCAATTGGTATATTTGTGAATAGATGATTCGCGAATCGGATTTCGACATTGACGGTGGGGTGGTGGTGACGGGGGGTGCCGTGAACAGCGCCGTGAACAGTGCAGTGAAGATGATGGTGACGCCGATGCAGTGAAGATGATGGTGACGACGGGGCGGGGTGGTGGTGACGGCGGGGGGGAGGGGTGCGTGAACAGCGCCGTGAACAGTGCAGTGAAGATGATGGTGACGGCGGGGCGGGGTGGTGGTGACGGAGGGTGCCGTGAACAGCGTCGTGAACAGTGCAGTGAAGATGATGGTGACGCCGGTGCAGATGATGGTGACGCCGGTGCAGTGAAGATGATGGTGAAGGCAGGGCGGGGTGGTGGTGACGCCGGCGGGGTGGGGGTGGGGTGGGTGGTTTGAGCGAAGATGATGATATTTTTATTTTTTTAAATTAATGTATTTTATTTTTATTTGTTTTTTACAATTCTTAGAAATTATTAAAATATTTATTATTTTTAAAATGTTTTTAAGATATAAAAAATGAATATATATATATATATATATACACTTGTTTACTATATATATATATATATATATATATATATTAGGGGCGCAAAGTGCAATTTATTATGGGGTTCAAGTACAATTTTTAATATTACAAGGATTAGACCAAAAAAAATTGAGATGAAATATATAACGTGGCGTGACAACTTATTGACTAGGCGTAACACTTTCTTGACTGGGCTGCCACATCAGCAACTTAGGCCGATCTGGTAAAATTGGGCATTTTTAATAGGATTTTTGAAACTAAAGGGGCAGAAAAAGTATGACCGGAAAAAAAAGGGCAAAAGTAATTTTTGTTATTGGGCAGAAATAATAAGTCGCCCTACTTGTTATTACTATACGAGTGAACTAAAGATATTGTTATTTGATATTTTCATTTTAATTATATTTTTATAGATATATATACATTTATAAATAGTATATTCAACGTATCTTACACATATTGGTATGTTGTAATTGTGAAAAAATCTATATCCTTGTATATGTATTGTGCCGAATACGCATTTCAGATGTGGATTTTACTCGCATATATTTTTTAACATTTCTTTCATTTATCCCAAGTTATTCATGTACATAACAATTTCAGCTTACGCGTAAGAACTCAGCTTGCAACTTGGTGAAATGAAAATTGAATTTTTCAGTGCACTGTTGCAATCTTTGACTAAGATTCAGAAAATACATCCACTTTGATATATAGTTACGTGTGTATATCAAATGACCGATGATGTTGCGAGTTGTACCTATGGTAAAGGTACAAATTAAGGAAATGCACGGATACGTGATTAGTCATGTAAGAAGAAGGAGATGAGAAAAAGAGAAGGAGGAAATGAGATATGTGATTTTAATAAAGGTGATTCCTAAAGTTTCAAAGTGTTACAACTTGGCTATTTATGGAAAAATATCTATAGAGGAAAAGCGTAAAATGCGACTCTAACATAAGACATATACGCGTCATATTTAATTTTATTAAAATGAAACACAAAAAGAGACTTAAAAATATAAATAGCGTTAATCTCCTCATTTGTATGAGCTGGTAAGCCCTAATTCATTTCTTAGGCTCCTCTCTCCTACTCGTTCTTTTCTCAATTATCAACCACTAAATCACTTATCTATTTGATAATTTTTGCAGGTACCATTTTGGTTATTCTATGCAGGATTCTCAACTAGCGCCAGTGCTTTTCCTACATATTCTGATCCTATCTAGCGATAAGAAGGTATGTTTTGCGTAGATTTTTTATCTGTTGTAGATCCCATGTAATTCTGCAACATTCGTTTGATTTGATGTAGAATCGTAGATTTGTGCTTATAATTTTGATTTCCATGTTTGCCCAAAATTATTGTAAATCAGGGTTTTTCATTCTGCCCCCGATTTTGGGATTAGGAATCGAATTTCCTTCAATTATTGTTATTATTAAGTCATATATTCAAAAGGAGCACTATTCCACTAAGAAAGAAAATCATGTTTGCGTGTGGACCCATAATAAATGGAGATTTTTAAGTTTTTAATACTTACTATTTATACAAATTTTGTGTTTCTAGTATTTAATCAAATCTATGGGGTTTATTTCCTATCATGATGAATCTCTAGCTAGAGTGTGACACCATGTTACTTCTCAGTTGAGGATGTCTTAATGTCAAATAATTATAGTTTTCTTAAATTGCAAATTGTGCAAAGCCAGTGTTGAAATTGTTGCACTTTACAATATCACATATCTTTTTAGAGAAGAAAACAAAGTACCAGATGTTGTGGCACGACATCAAGGGACACATTGGTGGTCCGCGTGCTCGAGTTCTACTGTATTAATGTGATTTATTACAATGTTTTGATTTTATAAGACTAGCTTCAATTGACTCTTTGTTCATGTTTTTTTCTTTTATTTAAATTTGTGTGTTAGATTGTTATTTGGTATTCTCAGAGTGCCATACTAATCAGGGCCTTCAATCGATGACAACTACATGAGCTCATCTTTCACGGTCAAAATATTTGAAGACAAAATAAATGGATGTTGCATCTAATTAGTAGTTGTTGTATTTATTTTTGAGGTCTTAATAATTTATGTCATACTTCTATATCTAGTGTAGAATTATTGAAATTACTTCTGCAAATCTCATTCATTTACTCTCATTTAGATAATACAATATTATAGTAAGTAAAACAACTTAAAAATCTATCGGAGTAAATAACAACAATAAACAGATGGGAGTTTATGGATAGATTTGTTGAAAATATGTCTTATACTTTATGGATAATACAATATTAAGTTATTTTACTTATTATAGTAAGTAAAACAACTTAAAAATCTATTGGAGTAAATAACAACAATATACAGATGGGAGTTTATGGATAGATTTGTTGAAAACATGTCTTCTAGTTTATGGAAAATACAATATTAAGTTATTTTACTTATTATAGTAAGTAAAACAACTTAAAAAATCTATTGGAGTAAATAATAACAATATATATATGGGAGTTTATGGATAAATTTGTTAAAAATATGTCCTCTAGTTAATTACACTCCAACAAACACCAACATTTGAACAACTAATCAAGTAAATTCAAATTCAGATTCTAATAATACTATTACCTGAATCTCGTGATAATATTATAAATAACACATATCAGTCCTCCTAACATCTCATCTCTCAAACAAAAGAAACATAATTAAAATAATATACATAGTTTCAAAATGAGAAGAAGAAATAAAGTAGTCTTAGCATACATAAAAAAGGCTGCGGAAAGAAAGGCTTCCTTTAACAAAAGGAGTCGTGGATTAAGAAACAAGGTGCGCGAGCTGAGCAACCTTTGTGGTATTCAGGCTTGTGTAATAATATACAACCCTTTCAATGGTCAACCAGAGGTTTGGCCGGAGTCCCATGTCGATGTTATGGCTGTTTTAGAAAAATACAGAAGCTTGTCGGAATACAGCAAAACACGCAACCAATTGAATCCGGAGTTGTACAACTGGAAGCAAACTCAAAAGGCGGAGGCACAGCTCAAACGCCTAAAAAAACAGAATAAAAGAAAAGAACTCGAAATTTTCTTTAACCAATGCATGATGGGACACGAGAGTGTCCTTAATCTCGACCCCCACGACTATCGTGAATTTAAAACAATCATACACAGTTTTCAGCTAGACCTTCGTGTCAGGTACGAAGAATATCGTAAACGCAATCCTTCTGCCCCAACGATTGAGACGTTGTGCCTGCCTCCTCTACCACCACCAGTTGGTTTTACAACTCATCCTCCACCAACGTCGTTGAATCAGTTAGAAATGGTGACTACAAGTGTCATTAATGTTCCTATAGTACCATTTAATCCATTTTCTTGTCATACTGATACGATGCTGCAACAGTCTACAAATAATGTTGTTAGTAACTCTCCTGCACTAGTTGATGATGATGGGGAGTTTAGTCTACCTCCTGATTTGATGGAGTTGGCAATTGAGTTTCTTAGTACTCCTCCAACACAAGTTGTTCCTAATCATCATAATCAGGAGTTATCCGTCATCGTTTCCCCTGAATGTGGTGTGGCTACCTCTACACTTCCCTCTATGGGACCCCTTACTTCTTCTTCACCTCTTCCATCGGTGAACGATGTGGAGGTAGCCGCATGCGGTGGTGGGGACAATGATTTTGAAGGTGATTTTTGGTGGAATTTGTGGGATGATCAGCCATTTTCTCTTTTTCTCGACGACATCCTTAAAGCCGATTCTGCAAGTTCAAATCCTATTGTTAACTCTTCAACTCTCGGTAATGAAGCCGCACCCTAATCGCCGGACAACCAAAACTGATGATTAGAAGGATTAGCTTAGCTTTTTAATTAGTCTATGTTATCATGTGGTTTTTTTTTTTTTTTTTTGTTACAATGAGTTTTTAGAACTCTAGCTTTTATTATCTTAATGCGTAGAACAATTGGTGTTTATTTTCATGATTTTTCTCTTTAATTGCATTGCTATGTTATATATGTTGTTTTGAACATTTCAAAGATGGTTTTAAGTTCTTTTAATTATTCTTGTTCTTGGATGTGACCTTTGTTATTTTTTTTCGCCTTTCGCCATTATAACGGTATAGGTATGATACAAAATGAATTAACATTTTAAAAAAAAAATCATAAATATTAGTTCTTGATTAATATATTGTAGCCAAGAACAAGACCCGTGACGATTGAATTTATCTTCATTTTATTAATTATTAGTTCAAACATGCATATTTTGTGATTAGTTAAGAGTGGATAAATTGATGAATGATGAGTTTTAAATATATGATGTTGCTCACCACTTGTGAAACTCGCCTAGACTTTGTTTGTAAGTTGGCATATATATACATACGCTTTGGTAGTGAATCACCAACTCAAAAAAGAATTTGAATTCGATAGTTTATTGCTTTCACGGAGGTTCGGGAAAGCTGCTTTAGGGGGAAGCTACTAAAACTCTATTCAATTCTCAATGGAAATGGAGTAATATATTATGTTCATAGAGTATGTACTCTTTCACTATTCTAATGAAATTCTCTTTTGTCGACAAAACAAAAAAAAAAAAGAGGAAGTTCCTCAAAACATGAGCGAATTATCTTAACATAGCTCTAGTAATTATTTATGAATTTTGCGATGTAGACATTCTTCTACTGGCTACAATGTAAACACAATAGTATTTCTGTCTATGCCTTTTGTATCTGAAACCTTATGATATTTTTCCTTGTGTAGTAGCTCCCTTTTATAGGACTGTGTTCTCCCCATTCATGCTATTTCTCGGTTATAAACCTAGTGGAAGTCAAGTTGACACTTCAAAATTCAAGCAGCAAATTCCAGGATACAAGCATATGGACTCATGGTCCAATATAAACACAGAATGTCTTCACGTACAGGATACAAAAGACATGCAGAATACTATGAAAAAAGAAGGATGGCACTGAAAACTA
The DNA here is from genome assembly GCA_948329865.1 of Linaria vulgaris. Taxonomy (NCBI): domain Eukaryota; kingdom Viridiplantae; phylum Streptophyta; class Magnoliopsida; order Lamiales; family Plantaginaceae; genus Linaria; species Linaria vulgaris. Next base: position 112,998,876 of record OX415249.1, on the reverse strand, counting down.
ATTATTTCAATCCACCAAAATTAAAAAAGAAATATATTACATGTTTGGATGTTCATCTACTAAAACCTTTAACAAATCCTGATTGTTTTGTACTCCGTTGTACCAAAAAAGAAGCTAAGAAGCACTGTAGATAAATACATGGGCTCCAAGAACCAAGGCCTACATTTAGGATCGCTCCACAAGAGACTACAACAAATTGTACCACAGGAGAAATTTGGCATGATTTTCACTCTTTACGGACAAGAATTGGTTGATTCACCATGCAGACCAGGAGAGCTCACTCAAAAGTTACTTCAAAATAGTGACCAGGCACTTCTGTTGGCGGATGCAAAGATGAGACATGTTTAAACTGTCCCAAAAAAAAAAAAAAAAAAAAAAACAGAATTTGTAAAACTTGGATCCTTAAACACATATGAATAATATGCATGCTCGTTGGGGCAGAACAATAGTGCTCTATTCTCATCAGAAAGCAAAATATGTGGTACCTTGTGATCTGAATATTTTTGTCTAACTGCTTGGGAAGCTGCTTCACTTTTGAGTTGTAGCTTGTGAAGTTTGAGGACACACTCTTTCAGTTCACATGGTTTATAGCATGTATACTGTTGCAATGCCAAGCTCTGCAAAAGTTGGTTCAAAAATAGTATTTGAGCTTCAAAAGGTACAACAAGACTTTTTAATGTTTCAATTGTATCTTTAGCATTCAAACATTTTATTAGAAAATTAATCATAGGTAGGTAATACAGTTTCCAATCCTCAAAGACAAGCATATCAAATATAATAGCTCTATTATAAATGGATTAGAGAAGTCTTATCAGTTTATTGAATTCTAAATACAGTTAATATTATTTTGCTCATAAGAACTGGAAAATCAACTTTTATTGACCAGCATTTCAAATAGGCACTACTTACCCATGGATGGGATTCTGGCTCAATAGTCAATCTCGAAAGAAAGATTGTTGAAGCAGCAACTAAGGATGGAATGTACCGGACAAAACCATACTCTAACAAGCTAAGCTCGGCAAGATAATGACACAGAAATTCAAACTTGAGACTTGAAAACTGGATGGAAAAAAAAAAAAAAAAAATTGGTTAGCCTTAAACCTAAGATATACTTATGTGATCATCAAAAGAGTTGCAAGATAGTGACCTACCAGAGGTTTATCTTGAGCAGCAGTTGTAAAAATTCTGCAATACCCATCAAACAAGAATTAAGAAATAGTTGGTTAAGAAATATTACAACTTCACTAGTAGGTAATATTGCGTAATGATTTCAAAAAACAAAAGAAAACTCAGGCATGGTAAGGGAATGGTAACCTGAGAAAGGTTTTGGTGGTCGGATTACCCATATCGAAGTCCAAAAAATTTAGGATATCCTTTTCCATGAGAATAATCTGCAACACAGACACGAGAATGAGATATTTGTAAAACTTTGCACTTAAAACTATAAACAGTACGAGAAGCTGGGAAGAGATAGTTAACCTCTTCTTTTGTGTATGTATTATCTGTTATGTAGCAAAAATCTTCAACATGTGGAGGACTGATTTCTTCATATTTACTGCAGTTGGAATAAACCATATAAGAAATGGCAACAAGAATTAAAGTACAAAGTGCACCAGAAAATCAGGAGCTTACGCTGCAATAAGCATGCAAGATACCCCAAGAAGTTGAAGCTTATGCCTGATTAGTTTATGGGAAGACAAGTATCTGTCAATATAGTTCACAGTAAGGTACATGGTATCTGAAACGAGTTTATACTCTTCGGCAACCTCCACCAGCCAATCAACCAGAACCTCTCGCATAACTGGATTTATATCTGTTTGAATGTTTGCCATGTAATTCGATAAAGGCCTCCTCTTTGCCTCCACCTATATCACAAACATTAGTCACAATTCAGTCTCACGTTCTGGTCATTGACAACCCAAAGAATGAAAGAAAGAATATCCAACAGAATCATTGAAATTAACGAAATCAAAAAAGTTTGTGGTAATCATAATCAAGGTTCGAAACCAGGTGCATGATTCTAAGAATATTTATGTCTTCAACCGCCACAGTAAACAGAAGGACATATTAATCAACAAGATGTTATATGTAACAAGTATGTCGAACAACATTTGATTTTGATCCCATCCTCACAATCACAATTAAAAGATCCCAAGTAAATGCGCTTTGTCGTGTAGCTTATAATCTTAATCAGGAAAATCCCAAGATTAATCAATTTGCACTTCAAAAACATATGTCGGAAAACGACAAACCAACTGGTCACAAAAAAGAAAAAAGCAAATTATTACAATCTAATGAACCACCATCAAATCCTGCAGCATTAAGAAAACGAAACTTATACTCATTTCGGCTGTACCGGTGGCTTCTTTCGATTTAAACAAACGAGATTTCGCATCTCAACAGCCTTAAGGTTGCTTCAATTATAGAATCCCGAAACAAAGCAGCCACCTTTTCGTATCCAATATTTAATTTCCATCATCTCATACCAAAATTTAGCTAAATATAATTGCTATAACATAACCAAACAAAATCAAAATCCTTTATTTCCTTAAATTAATAGTAAATCACTTCAGACAAGTTTTCTCACATCAAATCATTAAAAAAAAATAAGAGGGGCATGTTGTTATTATATACCTCCAAGGAGTGAAGGTGGCGATAAATAAGAGGGGCATATCCGAAGCTCTTCGGGTCATTGGACCCTGGAGTTGGAGTATCCACCACCACCACCTCAACTTTCACCTCATTGGGTTTATTCTTCGAAGCTGGGTCCGCTTTCTGTTTCCGGGTCTTGCCCTGACCCGGGTTCGAATCCACGTTGGTGATATCTCCCAGCACAACCCGCTTCTTCGTCACCGGGTTATCATCTGTAGTTGATACATTGGGTCTCTTCTTTGAGGCTCTGGTTTTTTGGGTTTGCTTGTCAGCCATTAAAGCCCTAATTTTTTTCTTCTTAGGGTTTCAAGAAATTGATAGGGCTTTAGCAGGTCAGTGGAGGTGGCACCAGTGAGAGGGAAAATTTTGATGAATTTATATAGTTGAATTTGGTGGAGAGGGAAGAGGGAAAATGATTAATTTCATTCTATTTTGGGTTTCTGGAGAAATGGTATGTATAATTGATGATGCCGCCATTTTACAATTTCAAAAAAGCTCTTAACCGCGCTCACTACCCCCTGCTAAATATGCCTTAGGATTATGTGTATCATTGTGCAATTAATACAAAATCTATATTTAGTTCTTTTTGCAAATTAATATTTAATACACAATCTATATTGTAGTTATATTTATGAAGGTGTGAATGTAATATCTCTAGTCAATAAGGAGAAATAAAACAATTGACATAAAATGTGCATATATATATATATATATATATATATATATATATATATATATATATATATATAACTAGCTAGGTAAAAAAAGGACGTGCTAGTTTAGGTGATCTTCATTGTCATTATGCCATAAATCTTAGCGATTGTGGTTCTAAGTATATTGTTGAAAGGAATTTATGTGATTGTTTGATTACTATTATTCGCTTTTCACGAAAATAATTATGTTATGGGTTCCAAAGTGCTCTATCTTCGGCCCCGGTCAAATTTATCGTCATCCCTAAGATCTGTTCCCTCCATTCATTCAGTATAACCGTGTATAAATCATCAAGGCGCCAATTGTATTCCTCGTCCAGTATGTCCACGAGCTTGAGGCCATAATCGTTCGGACTTATATTCTCCACAACATCACAAAGTTGCGTCGCTCCCAACCAGTTGTCAAACCAAAAGGACACCCCGCAACCATCCCCAATACGCCATCGGATGAACGGTTGAATTAATTTCATGCACCTAATAATTCCCTTCCACGTATAACTGTCTTGCGGCTTAGTAACATACTCCGTTATCCTCTTTCCCTTCAAATACTTCTCCTTGATAAGTTCAGTCCATAAACACGACTCGTCTTGGAGGATTTTCCACCTGATTTTTGATAATAACACTTCGTTGTTGAACCATGCTGCGCGCAAGCCTAGTCCTCCCTCTTTCTTCGACCGTAATACTTTCCTCCACCCCACAAGATGTAGTCTTCGTGTATTGGGGTCATTCGACCACGGGAAGCCCCTATTAAATTTATCAAGTTTGTCGCACATATTCTCCTGCATCCAACAAGATTGCATAAGGTGGATTGGCACCGCCGTTGATACGATTGAATAAGCGTGGCACGTCCCGCGAGAGATAAAGTAGACCTTTTCCACCCCGCCATGCGCGAAGATAATTTATCAACTGCTTCGTTAAATTTCTCGCGGCCTACGCGACCATGCACCAAACTCCCGCCTAAATATTTTCCCAACGATGTCGTTCGTGCGAAACCTAGGATGGAGCAAATTCGCCGCTTCAAATTCCAACCCCCTTCATTCGAAAGATAGATTTTCGACTTCTCCTCGTTAATTTTTAGACCGGACGCAACCCAAAAAACTTCAAGGATTTTTTTCATGCTTCTAGCCATGCGAATTGTGCCTCTTCCCATCAACATGAAGTCGTCCGCAAAAAATAATGAGAGATCCGCGGCCCCCCTCTGCACGAAACTATGGGTTCCCATCTCCCTTCATTCCCTTCTTCTTGAATAAGGTAGGTTAAGCGCTCCACACAAAGCACAAATAAATAAGGGAAAAGTGGGTCGCCTTGCCTTAAACCGCAACCGTGACCAAACACGTGAAGCGGTTCCCCGTTCCAAAGCACCTCGGTCGAAGCATTGCGAATGCAAAATAAAATAAGCTCAATAATATTCGTGAATTGTTTAGGGTCATGAATACTGAAATTTTTGCATATTTTCAGAGAATGAAACTATGTGATGGATGCATTGACTAATGAAGCGTATGCTGCGATGCACCGATACCGATACTAAGTCGGCTATGCAGTACCCGATACATATCGATACCGATTCAGATACCGATACCAGTACTAAAATATCAGATACGCCACGTGGCGTATCCTTTAATTTTGAAAATAAAAAATATCGATACGTATCCGATACGTTTTTTTAGGCGTATCGAAACTATTGTGGGTCTTTTTTAAAAACTTTTAATCGCCGAGTATCGAACATCTTGATTTTGTAATATTACAACAAACTTGTTAACTTGTTGTTTAACTTGTTAGTCATTTTTTTTTGTCGGCTTTAACTTATTAGTCATAATTCACCTTTGTATGTTTTCTTTTAGTTTTGATGCGTGACTTTTTTTAATGTTAAACCTTTTTTTGTGTCTTTTCAATTTTTATTGTTTAAGTTTTAAATTTCATTGTTTGTTAAAAATAAAAGATATACATAATAAATATTAATAATTTATTATATATAGACGTATCCTTGCCGTATCGGTATTGGCTATTTTAAAAAAATGTCGTATTGGCGTATCCGTATGGTACTATACCAGTACCGCTGTATCCGAACCCGTGCAACATAGAGCGTATGGTTTGAAGTGTTCAAAATTTTTTGACATGCCTCGATGTCGTTGAAAAGTTAGATGTTTTGCTTTGTTAGATAGTACAAAAAAAAATTATTTAATGTTGCGCATTAGATTGATTCAAGTTATTTCTAGTTTATTTGCTTTTGCCACGTTTTGGAACGTATGAACTCCTATTTTTTGGTAATCAATAAAATGACTAGTTTTTATTGAAAATAAAAACATAATAATTTCATTTGTACCATTGTGGTCATGGTATGAAAAAGCTATTGCTTCTTGCATTTTTCAAAGAATTGAAAGATTAGATTAAATCAAATAATTCTCACCAATAGTAGTCTTCTCGTTGCTTTATGTGGGAACGAGGCACTTAATTATAGGTACAATGATGGGCTTATGTATTTTGAGCTTTAGATGCTACACTTAAAGAGGTTTTTGTTGACTTACATTTTTAGTACTATATTTTGTTTTTTAGCTTTGCAATTTATTAGTTTAATGTCTTAATTTTGTTAATTACTAATAGTTATATAAAAACATAGATAATGTTAATTTCAAAATAAGAAAATGCGTCAGGAGTTTGAGTGGCTCACTTGATTGATATACATGTCGGCATTTTAGGTCCATTCTTTCTACCCTTTCGATCTCTTTAAAGTGCCATTGAGCTTAGTGAATGAACGAATGACATTTAATTATCAAAAACGAAAAGGTGCAATAGAGCTTAGTAATGGGGATAAAAACATCAAGCCTCCCAACCTATTAACACTTTTACGCGTTGCCCCTTAAACTAATTTTATCACTACTTTGGTCCTTAACCTATATGGTGTCTGTTCGATTTGCCCCAATTGTGCATTTCCAGCTATTTCCAACCATTTTTGGCCGAAATATTCCCCTCTATCCGACTCATACATGTTGTACTAGATGCATAATAGTAGTTGGTGAAAAAAAAACAAAAAAAACACCTCCAAGTGATGAATATTCTGGCCACAAAAAGACCGGGAAGGCACCGAGGGATTTGCCTATTTCTGGCCATTTCTGGCCGAAACATTCTTCTCTACCCGACTCATATGTGTTGTACTAGATGTATAATGGTAGTTGGTGACAAAAAAAAAGCAAAAAAACACCTCAAATGGAAGAATATTCGGGCCACAAAAGACCAAAAATGCACAACTGGGCAAATTGAACAGACTCCATATAGGTTAAGGACCAAAGTGGTGATAAAATTAGTTTAAAGGGCAACGCGCAAAAGTATCCATAGGTTGGGGGGCTTGATGTTTTTATCTCTTAGTAATGTTCCACAACTTTACAACCACTTTTCAAGTGTGTAGTTATTTTAACAGAAGAAGTTTAGATCATTTGGAAGTCACCTCCTATATTATTATAGCCGAAAGTGCATGAAAACTGGAGATAATTATCTTCATATTCTCTTCGACATTGGATCAGGATAATGAGGGGTCGGAATTGGTTGTGGTGGGACGATTGCTCTCTGGAAATCTGCAAATTTCTCGGCGTTTTGCACCATGATCAACTCATTTTTTAAGGCGGGGAAAGGCATGCAAATTACGAGAATTAACGACGATAGATTCCTCTTCCAGTTTTATCATAAAATTGACAAGAATAGGGCTTTTTAGGGATCGCCATGGTCATTCGATAAAAATATTTTGGTAGTGGATGCCGTGGAAGTTTGAAAACCCAATCCACACGGACTTGGACCTTTGCAGTTTCTTCGTTCGCATCTATGGCACCCCGTTGATCCGACAAACGAGTACACTCGCGCATGCTATAGGTAGCCTCATGAGAGATATGGAAGAAGTGGATCTCGCGGAGTCATCGGATGTAAGCATGCGCATTCGGGTCAAGATCGATGTGACCAAGCCCTTGCTCCATTTCATGAAAGTTGGGGGAAAAGAGGGCCAAGAGATGATTGTTTCATTTAAATACGAGCGCTTGCCAAAATTTTGCTATCTGTGTGGGTTATTGTGGCATATTATGGCTTATTGCGAAGCAAAGTATGAAACGGAGATTGAGGATGATACGCAACTACCATATGGTAATTGGTTACGCGAGAACACACTGAGGCCGGGTTCTTTGGTGGGACAACGATTCACATATGTGGGATGGAGTGGCAGTTTGGGTTCAGGGGGACGGGGCCGTTTCACGAATAGTGGCAGGGGTTTCTATTATTCGGACCGTCCATGCAACACTGATTAACTGTGGTGGGGACACCACTCAGTGAATTCGGGTTCATCAGAGCGAACACCAACAACCAGTCTTGTTAGGAACGTCGAAGTTGAGAGGAACTAGGGCGAAGTAACGTCAGGGTTACTTAATCACACAAATAAGCTTACTTTGATTCCATTAGGGAATGGGGATGAGACTCGAACGGAGAATATTGTAAGGGTACATCAGATTTTTCATCGATTAATACAAGATTTGGGCGGAATTGATGGACGGACGCATGCTACGGGGTTGAGAGAAGTCAAAACGGTCGTTGCAACTCGTGTGGCAGTCACGAACCAATCGAAACGAATGGGTGTACACATGATGCGATGTACTGATGTCACTAAATGAAGCGTGGTTATGCATGAGACAACACTGGGACGAAAAAGTTTATACGAGGAGGGAATAGCTGCAAACCGTACGGTGGGTAAAAAGGCGAGACTCGAGAAACTTTCAATGGAAATTGATGAACTTTTGGCGGCGACTGCGTAGCAGTCCCGCCACATCCAATGAATCTTTTATCTTGGAACTGTCAGGGCTTGGGGAACCATTGGACAGTTCGGGAACTACGACAGTTACTTTCCACGTTTCACCCCCTCTAATTCTCTTGTCAAAAACTAAATGTACGGCTAGAAAAATAGAGGCGTTGAAAGGGAGTCTAAATTATTTCGGTGTTTGTGTTGAGGTTAAAGGTTTTTCGGGAGGCTTGGCTTCACTATGGAATAAAGAGGTGGAAGCTCATCTTTTAAGTATGTCTGATAATCACATTGATGCGATCATTGTTGGTAAGGGGCCGGAGATGGATTGGCGCTTTACGGGTTTTTATGAGGAACCAGACAGGGCACTGAAGATGCTCACTTGGGACTTATTACGTCACCTTTGGGTTGTCTCGACTCTACCATGGTTTTGCGCGGGAGATTACAATGAAATTTCTTGCCATGAAGGCCGCAATGCTCGAATGCTTTAATCCGTAATTACCTTGATACTCTGGTGGACATGGGGATGAGTGAAATTGATTTTTTTGGACCGAGATACACTTGGTGCAATCGACGCCCTGCACCTCATACGGTATGAGAAAGGATTAACAAAGCTTGTGCAAATTTGGCTTGGAGAAATCGGTTTCCACTCTCTCGCGTTGAACACGTTGTGACTTTGAAGTCCGACCATCACGCCATCCTGATTCAAATGCACGGACATCATAACGTGACATGAGCTCCTTCGCGATTTTGGTTTGAGGCTTCTTGGTTGATGAAAACTGATTGTAAGGTTGTGGTGGCGCAATGCTGAAGGGAGTTTGGTGGCGAAGATTTGGCGGATAAGCTTGAAGGCTGTCAGCCCAGATTAGTTCGATGGAACAAGGTTGATGGAGTGGATATGAAAAGGCGCATTGAGGACCTAAAAAAGAGGCTTGTACGACTTCCCACGTGGGTTATTACTGCGACCACAATAATTGAGGAAAATGAGGTCGGGAAGAAATTAGAGGAGTTGTATGAAACAGAGGAGTTGTAGTGGAAACAACGAGCTAAGGTGCAGTGGTTGCAGGAGAGGGATAGGAATACAAAGTATTTTCATAGAAGTGCAAGTGAGCGGCGAAAGAAGAATGCGATTACGGGGCTTCGGGATTCAGTCGGTGAACTTCACACGAACCCGTTAGAGATCGATCAGATTGCTAGTGATTATTCTACTGATTATTTCGCTAATATTTTTTAGTCCACCTCCCCTCAGAGGCGGCTATTGAGGATGTTTTGCGAGATGTCGACGTGCGAGTCAGTCCTGAGGTGAACGAACGCTTGAACTAACCGTTTACAACAGACGAGTTACAAAGAGCACTTAATGATATGTATCCTTTTAAATTCCCCGGTCCGGATGGTTTTTTCGCTGTTTTTATCAAAAAAATTGGGATATTGTTGGGGGGGATGTGACTCGTTTTGCTCTTTCTTTTCTTAATGATTGTATTCTTGATCTGTGTGTTAATTTTACTCATATTGTTCTTATCCCTAAATGTCTTAACCCTCATCTTATGACACAGTTTCGGCCTATCAGCTTGAGTGATGTGTGCTTTAAAATAGCGTCGATAGCTAATCGCCTTAAACATTTTCTTTCTTCTATTATTTCTCCTTCTCAGTCTGCTTTTGCTATTTTACTTCATTATTTCTCCTTCTCAGTCCTCTCTATTATTTCTCCTTCTCCGATAGCTAATCGCCTTAAACAATATTTTGGTGGCTTTTGAGGTTAACCATTGTCTTAGAAATAAAAGAACAGGAAAACGTTGCCATATGACGCCGAAGCTGGATATGAGTAAGGCCTATGACCGAGTCGAGTGGATTTTTCTGGAAAAGGTAATGCTTAAATTGAGTTTTGATGTTAAGTTTGTTTCACTCATTATGCTTGGGATACAGACGGTCTCGTATGCGATTCTTTTGAATGGCCGTAAATCACGGATTTCCCCCCTAAAAGGGGTATTAGGCAGGGGGGTCCTTTATCCGCGTACCTATTCGTATTTGTGTCTGAGGTGTTTCCAGCTCTAATAGCAAAGGCGGAGGAATAAGGGGAGATTCGAGGCATCAAGATCAGTCATCATGTGCCATCTGTGTCACATCTATTATTCACAAACGACACACTTTTGTTTTGCGACGCGGATGCGACTTCAGCGAATTGTATTAGGGCGATGTTGGAGCAATTTGAGGCAGCGTCGGGGAAGAAAATTAATCTTGACAAATCTGTGGCGGTGTTAAGTAAAAATACGGAGGCTCAGTTAAGGACCGAGATTGGGGAACTACTTGGAGTCGCGGTTTTGGATCGCCAAGAAAAATATTTGGGTATGCCCTCCGTCGTGGGGAAGTCAAAGAATGAGCTTTTTGATTATATTAGAGAATGGATTTGGAAAATGGCCCAAGGTTACAAAGGAAAAACATTATCGGTCGCGGGGAAGGAGGTTTTGGTGAAGTCAGTGATGCAATCCATTCCGACGTTTATTATGAGTTGTTTTCGCCTTCCGGACTCATTGATTAAGGAGATCGAGTCAATTATCAGGTATTTTTGGTGGAGTAGCGGAATGCAAGATAAAATTCATTGGGTCGCATGGGAGAAGGTGTGCAAGAAGAAGAGCGAGGGCGGGCTCGCATTTCGGGATTTGAGAGCTTTCAACCTCGCGCTATTAGCTAAACAAGCTTGGAGATTTTTAAATGATCCGACGAATTTGGTGAGTTGAATTTATAAGGCAAAATATTTTTCGAACTCTAATTTGTGTGAGGCGCGGTTGGGGTATGCGCCATCCTTCTCGTGGCGCTGTACTTGGGGAGCGATTTCGACATTGAAACGGGGGTTAAGATGGCACGTCGGAAACTTCGAGTCTATTTCGGTGTGGCATGATCCGTGGCTGCCACGACCGACTACGTTTCAACCGATCACGTCCGTTAGTACCGGTGAATCGTTCCTCATGGTGTTAGATTTGATTGATGTTAACATGGGGTGGTGGGACATTGAGAAAATGCGCGAGTTTTTATGGGAGGTCGACGTCGAGGTTATTTTGACAATTTCGTTGGGTGGTCACAACAACGAAGATCGTCGAATTTGGCACTACGAAAAGAATGGGTTGTTTTCGGTTCGAAGCGCTTATCATCTCATTATGGAGAACAGTTTGGTGGATACCAGTGCAGCGGTCACGACGATCTCCGAGCCACACTCGGTATGGTCAAAGTTATGGAAGATTGAATGCGCGAACAAAATAAAGATTTTTCTATGGCGATATTGCATGGACATTCTTCCTACACGTTGGAAACTTGCAAAGAGGAGAATTTATGTTGAGACGTCGTGTGTTTGTTGTCGAGAAGGGGTCGAGTCGCTGCGTCATATAGTCTCTTTGAGTGTCCACTGGCCCGCCAAGTGTGGGCACTTTTGAACGTTCCGACGCAGTTGTGGATGATGGAGATGGAGTCATTCGGCGATTGGTTGGTGCGCGCCCTCAAATTAACAACCCCTTACCATGTTGGCGTGATTGGGACCATTTGTTGGACGATTTGGAGAAATAGAAATTGTGTGCTCGCAGGGGAGAAGGAAAAAAAGTCGGATGAGATGTCTACGTTTGCACACACTTATGCGGAGACATGGTCGAAGCATAACGGAAAATTGGGTAGAGGTGGAGAGCGACGAGATGGCGAAGAGTGGAGGCCGCCGATTGGGGATATTATTAAATTTAATTTTGATGGCACGCGATTTCTTGACGAGGGGAAAGTCAAATTGGGTATGGTTTCTCATGATAGCTCGGGCGAGTTTCTTGCGTGGAGGCAAAGGCGGTTTTTTTTCCTTATGGAACCCGCGGGGTTTGAGGCATTAGCAACCTTACATGCGGTAAATTTGGCTGTTGAGAAGGGGTGGAGAAGCGTTCTGTTTGAGGGAGATTGCTTGAGCATTGTTCATGACGTCACGTTCGGCACTAACGACGACATACGTATTGTGAATATTCTTAACGACGTTAGAAAATTGGTTAAGAGTCATGCGGGGTTCTACTTCTTCCAATGCGGTGGCGCAAGCGCTAGCAAGAAACGCGATCGAAGATGCCGATGAATTTGAGGAGAACGAGTAGTTGGTTTTTAGTTTTATTATTGAAGTCCAGTTATTTTCTATTCTTGTGATTAAACGCGTAAGTGTATTGCTGGTACCTATTTTTTTGGTGGAAATAAAGTCTGATTGTTTGGTTTAAAAAAAAAACTTCATTCCCGCTATGCTAAAATAATTCCAGTACATTTATATGTTATAATTGCAGAACATACTCCTAATAAGGTAGTTGTAAAAAAATTTATGCTCTACCTTTAAAATTATACTCTTTGTTAAGTTACAATCTAATGATTTGCATACAAAGTTGATACAACTTGCATATAAATAATGTAGAACAGTAATATTGTTTTTCAAAGTCTTAGCCCCTGTTTGGTTTTCATTTGAGAGATTTAAAAGTTGTTTCAGAGACAAAAAAAATTGTTTGGTTTAGAACTCCTGAGACAGCCCAATAAGCATTTTACATGGCCCATTCTTGGTCTCAAAACTAAGGAATTAAATAAATAGAAACTAAGGCTAGAAAATAGCTCAACTTTTCTGCCATTGTCAGCCGTGACAGCTTCCAAAAGCTGGCAGCTCCGACGCGACGTCTACTGTTCATAAATTTAGCGGCAAATCTATGCATTGTACAGAAAAAATTGCGGCAACTCTTCCCTCCAAATTTCAGTAAGTGAGTAATAATACCATGGTTCCTTAAATCAAAATTTTGTGTTTTGGCAGCCAAATATTTTTCGAATTTTTGGGTTTCCCCCTACTGATCTCCTATATATTACAGCCCTCACTCTCCTTATTTCCCAAGCACGTTCATTATTAGTTAAGGTGAGAGAAATTGTTCCAGTTGTTACACTTCATATTCTCCTACATATTGCTCTTCTTGTTAAGCATTGCTTACTAATATCATGTTTTGTTGGTGTGTCAGGTGGAAGCAAATCCCTTCTTCCTCTGCAAATTTCAACAAAAAGGTTACATTTTCACCTCATGTATTGGTGATTTTAGTTCGTGTGAAATATATGTATATGTAGCAAAATGTTAATGTCCGTGCTACATGCATGCAGTGTGTTTTTTCTCCCCCTAGTGTGCACATTCACATCTGAACGTTCACTCAATACACGCACATCACGTGTTCCTTGAATCTTACATGCATAAATTTCCAATTTTTCTAAAAAAGTTTCATTGCAGTGTAACCTGTTTACAACATGTGTTGTTCGTATATCTGCTTATGCCATGTAATCTTGGTTTGCTCTTACTTTGTATATTAGGATGTTGACGCACATAACTACATGCATTGTATGCTATGACTATGTGGCATAATAGTTTCTGATATCAATGTTGGTCTGATGTTGGGCCAACATCTTTCCATCATTTCAACCCGAACACTTTGCACTTTGATATTTATTATTTTGACTTTTCCCATTTGCCCTGTGTGAGTTAATCGGTTATGTTCGATTGGTTAGTGATACTAACTGGACAAGTTAATTTAGTATTAGATGGTACCTCCCCGCGGTGGAAGGGCCGATAAGGCGCCGATACGTCCGAAGCGGTCTAAGAAAGAAGATGCCTATTGGGGTGACTTAAATGAGCGTTTTTTCATCAAGCTTATCTACCAGGAATTTCTTGCCGGAAAGTTACTAGGGAGCACCTTTACCACCGGAACATGGAATGAACTGATGTACGCAATGAGAGCAAACTGTCCGGTGAGGTTTGATTACACCGTTGACCAGCTGAAGGGCAAGTATAATAGGCTGAAGGTGCTATGGAGGCACATTAGGTTAGGCAGGTCGAAGACGGGCGTTGGTGTGGACCCAGCTACTGGAAAATTGGAGTTTGACGACGAGCGTTGGGCGCAGTTCTACAAGGTAAATTGTTATCCGTTATTACTGCAGACTTAATTTCTACAGTTTATAATTTACAAATCAGTCTAATATGTTCGTTGGTTGGCATATTGCAGGAAGATCCCGCTGCCGTCATAAGCTGCAAGAAAGGTTGTCCGGACTGGGAGTTGTTGGAGGAGATGTGGCACAACCGAGTTGCCACCGGCGAGGAGGCCCGATACTCCGGGCAGGGCGGCTCCGATTCCGAAGACGAGATTACGCAACTGGGTGATCCTGATCATGTTGATCCGGTAAGCGATGCGTTTGAGCAGGACGCCATTCCTGAAGGTTGTGAATCTTCTGGATACACACAAGAAGCTTCACAATTTGCGTCAACTAGTCTTAATCCCCCGAACGCCTCCGTGCCCACCCCCCCTGCGGTTAATCTGACTCCTTCTCAGCAGGGGCTTGCAACCAGGCGTGCCCCCAGGAAACGATCCGATAACCCTACTTCCAGAAGCGCAATGCTGGACACTACTCTTAAGTGCTGGAATATGTTGAACGAGACAAAAGCGGCCAACATCACGCAGTCAACTGCCAGCCAGATTGGTGAATGCATGGATGCATTGTACAGGCTCGATATTGCGCCTAAGTCATTGTTTTTCGAAGCCATCAAGTGCTTGAAGGACAAAGAGACAAGGCTGTTTTTTATGCGGATGAAGGAAGATGATCGTCGCGAATGGGTGATGCGTCTGCCCGTTGAACAGCCCCCTGTCAACATGGAGACTTGCCCCTAGAGCTGCGTTTTCATTTTGTGCCTTTTCGGCCCAATCATTAGTATAAGACTTGTATTCTATGTTTGGTCTCCCCTATAGCACTCTTGTAAAATGCCCTTGTTGTTTTGTTCTGTGGTAGATTGTTGCAGTTCATATTGTTAACTCTTTGTATTTGGTTGACGACCGTTAATGGTGTTTGCTTGTGCCTTAACTATTTGACTGCTCTATGGTTGTGACGATATTTTAAAGTTGTCACCTTATGAGGAGCTTATCTATGAATCCCCGTTCTGTTTTCCTTTACTAATGGTTATTTTGATATATCGAACTTTATAATCTGCAGCAATGGAATCAGAAAGCGATCACACTGTTTCGACGTTGTCTGACAGAAGCAACGATGATAGCGACGATGGGCTTAGCGAATTCATGTTCATTGGTTTGTGTTTGGCACCTGATTGGTTTTATCCGAGGCGCCCTAGGAATAACTCTGAATTGACGGGTTCGAAATGGCTGCTGGAGCTACTGCTTGGTCATGACGATCGGTTTTTTGATGCATTGCGGATGAACCGGGATACATTTTACACCCTACACGACACGCTCAAGAACCATTACGGCTTGACCGATTCTAGGAACTCGCAGGTTCAGTCCATGGAGGCACTCGCCATCTTTATGTGGACTGTTGGGTTGAATCACCGGTTCCGTGATTCGTGCGAGCGCTTCCAACACTCAACCGAGACCATCCACCGGCACGTGCGCCGGGTGACCAAGGCCATTTTAAACATGGCTGTTGACATGATCGTACCACCGGACTTCGACGTTGTGCATGACCGCATAGCCAAGGATGGCCGATTTTATCCTTACTTTAAGGTATATTTTTACCGATGATAAGTTAATTCATTACTGCCTACGTTCTGTGTTTATAATGAGTATGCGTTGAACGTTGATATTATTTAAGGATTAACTTCTGAGCTGATGTTGACTGAACATCGATCGAACATTGTATCCAGATCCTCTTCAAACATTATTCAAGTTTTGTTTTGTGGGCCATTTTAATTTCGTTAGACTATTATAACAAAACCCTTCGTTGAGGCATGGCAGGACTGCGTTGGTGCTATGGATGGTACACATATTTCAGCACACGTACCAATGCATTTACACACGGCGTACATCAACAGAAAGGGACAGCTGAGCCAGAACGTTGTGGCTGTTTGTGATTTTGACATGAACTTCACTTACGTCGGTGCCGGTTACGAAGGTTCTATGAACGACTGTCGTGCACTGCAAATGTCTATTGCGAGGGACCCAACCTGGAAACATCCACCGGGAAACAAGTATTATTTGGTTGACTCGGGATTCTCGTTATACACTTGTTACCTAACTCCGTTTGCATCCGGGAGATACCACCTACGTGAGTTCCAAAACAATCAGCCGGTGGGAATGGAGGAGCTGTTTAACTTTAGACATTCGAGTCTCCGAAATGTGATTGAGCGTACTTTTGGTGTGTTGAAGATGCGCTTCCCCGTTCTGAAGATGATGCCCAACTACACTTTAAAACATCAGACTAAGATTGTCATGGCTTGTTGTACACTGCACAACTTCATACGGAAGAACGGAATTGATGGTGATTTCTTGTTTGATTTTCACCCAGACGACGTGTACCGTGCCAGCAGCCTTATATCCCGAAGTCGAATTAATGCAGTTGCTGCCGAAGCTAGAGCAATGGATCGAAGGAGGGTCGGAATAGGTAGGGCAATGTGGGACGACCATCGAACTGCAAATTTAGCTGTTTAGAAGCAATTCACATACAATTGCGTGATGAATTTAGAAATGTTGTCTATTTTGGCTAGGGTTTAGTTATCGCCTCGACGTGTCCTTCATTTTGAATTGTGCGACATAATCTATTTTGCTGATAAGAATGTGTCATTACATATGAATTTTTAATCGTATTATGTATGGGTTATTAATTGTAAGGATATTCCACACATTGAACTTAGGTAATTTATCTAGTCTGTACAAGGTCTTCTTGCAAGAGAACTGTTTTCTATGTGGTGGCGGCCCATTTGGAAGAGAACTGGTTTAAATATTGAACAGATGTTACTCCTACATCATTATAACATGGAAGTCCGAAACAACATACAGCCCATTTCAGTGTTATTTCAAATAATAGTATTTTTGGAACGTATAAATTTAAGATATCTATATATTTAGCCATAATTGTTATGAAAACTAAGTTTGTGTTGTTTGCATGTTGTAAATTAAAAACATATTGGCGGTGGGGTGTTCCATTATATGTGATTGCAAAATTCCACCGAATACTATTTTAAAAAAAAGTTTTTTTAAGTGGTCGATTAATTGTAATAGGGGCACTTATGAATTATTTATGAACGCCTACACTGTACAAACTGCCACCCCAACTCTAATTCAATTTATCGAATTCTTGAACACACTCCCGCCGCACCCATTATTTTTGCCCTAATTTTGCTGCAAGCTACAAACTCCCTTTCTACTCGATCACCCATACCATTCCAACTATCCCTCTCAAATCTATCCTCCATCTCTATATTTGAAATGGCAGATCAAACCCCCTTGGATAGACTCGCTGATGTTGCTTTGACCAAGGATGCACCGAATCAGCCCATGAGTCTTCGCGCGCAAAGAAGGCTTGCTCGGCAAGGACCCAACTCAGTAAAGGAATCAACGCAAGTCGCGGGAAAGGTACGGTCGAAAGCAATCAAAAATTTTGAGCGAAGCTCCAACATTCCTTCAACATCTACTGCCGATTTGGTTGGGGGTTTCCCAAAATTAATTCCTGGTAAACCTAACCCTAGACTAGGTGCTGTTCCTGCTGCTCGCGGAGGTGTTGTTAGTGAGGCGGCGGCGTTGGCAGATGCTGTCCGAGTAAAAGCTGTGCAGAGGCGAATTACGCGGGGACTGTATCAAAAGGTGACGAACTCTGTTATAAATAACGTTGCACAGTCCCCGGATCCCACGACAACGGTGGAACACGGGAATGACACTTCGGGTGCAAACGTGGCTGACGTTGCGAATGAAGCCGCGGGGGAGTTTCAGGAGGAGAACGTGGAGGGGGTTGCGGCAGTAGGCGTTGGTGAGGTCGCGGCGGAAAAGTTTGGTGAGGCTGCTACTGAAGTCGGTGAGGAGATTGCGGGTGACCAAGGTTTGAGAAGAAGGGCGAAAGGAGGTAAGAAGAGAACCGCGTCTACAAGAAGTAAACGCGTTAGTAAGGTGAAAAAGAATGCTGAAGGTGTGGGTAAAGTTAAAGTTGTAATGGATTCCGTTGAGGAGATGCCAGAGGAACGGGCGGAAAGGGTTGTGGATGATGATGCTGGGACTGATGTCGTTGATGAGGCTTTGGGCGATGAAGTTATGGCACCATCGTCGAAAGGAGGTAAGAAGCGAAGCGCGTCTAATAGAAGTAAACGTGTTAGCCGTCGCAATAAGAGGGATGAAGTCTTCGGTGCAGGTACAGGTGTTGATGAAGGGGAAGATGCGGTTGACGAGCTGGTTGTGGCACGGGAGGAAAGGGTTGCGGATGATGAACCTGCAACGGAGTTCGCCGAGGAGGCGTTGGGGGATGCAGTTATTGTGGGTCCGTCGAAAGTGGGTAAGAAGAAGTCCGTGAGTAAAAGAGGTAAACGAGTCACACGTGAGAAAAAGAATGCTGCAGTTGTGGGTAAAGGTAAAGTTGTTGTGGAAGAAGTTGAGGAGATGGAAGAGGGACGAGAGGATAGGGTTGTGGAAGGGGAGCCTGCAACGGATGTCGTTGAGGAGCCGGTGGGCGAGGCAGATACCAGGACATCGCCAAAAGGAGGTAAGAAGCGAAAAGCGGCAAATAGAACTAAACGAGTTGGTCGTGTGAAAAAGAATGCTGAAGTTGCCTCTAAGGGTAAAGCTGTGGTGGAGGATGATAATGTGGTGGTGGAGGATGGCGGGGAAGCTGTGGTTGGAGATGATGAGGTTTATTTGGACGAAGAATCCGGGATGTTGGGTGAAATGGGAGCGGGCTCTGCCACAGCAAAGACCAAAAAACAGAAGCGTACCAAGCGAAAGGCCGGTGCAGGTAGGAAACGGCCACGTGTAGTGGAGGAGGGTGTTGTAGAAGAAGAAGAAGAAGAAGAGTACTGTGACACAATTTCGCAGTTCTATCATACCAGTGATTCATCTAGGTTCTATCTAACCAAGGAGATAGAATCTCATGCAGTGGAGTTTCGGGCGAACAGGACAATCCGTAAGGAGCGGGTGCTGGAGAAGATTAGCGCGACACAATACAGAATGTTTGAATTCCTTGAATCGAGAGGGGTCATGGGTAGTATGCGGGAGCATGGACTGTATTCGGCCGAGGTCGTTCAGGAATTCTACATGAATCTATCTAAACATATCACCTGCGGATTGTCGACGAAATATGGCAAGGGGGAAGACGTTCGACATTAGCCCTAAAATGATCAACCGTTTTTGGGGACTGGAAGACGTAGAGGAAGGGGATGACCCTCGTCTGGACGAGGTGATTGAGGATTTATCCGGAGGTTTGGCGAGGGAGTGGCAAGCTTCAATGCCAGGCTCGATGCTCACGTCCCTAAGTGCCGTTTTGCACAAACTTGCGTGTTATAACTGGCTGCCTTCGCAAAATAATACCGTTTTGACCAAGGATGCTGCTGTGCTGATATATAAGCTGAAGAACGGTCAACCCGTTAATATTGGTGAACGCGTCCTTAGGTCTATGGCAGAGTTTGCTGGGAGGAAATCAGGGATCCTTCCGTTCCCTTCGTTGATCACTGGCCTTCTCCTCGAACAAGGTATGCGCAATGAAGAATTTGGAGAAATGGCGGTGAATAATGATAAGTTCACAATCACATCAACGTACTTGACGAACGACAGGGTGAAGGACTTGCCTTGGGTGGGTGGTGATGGAGTTGAGTCTTCTGAAGACGGGGAGAGGAGGTATCATCTGGCTGCTGGTCAAGCAGTCCCTCAGTCTGATGCGGTAGAAACCATGGTGACAACCAAACGTTTTGTGGAGAACCAACTAGCTTGGTACAAAAGTTCATATGCCGATCTGCAGAGAGAGATTGCAGCTAAACAAGTTCGGATGCAGGAACTTGGTGTCCTGATCAACAACATGGAAGAGCTGGTTGCAAACAACGACATGGATTGACCCATGCTTGGTATAGATTGAACTTTTACTTCTCTGTTTCTACTAGCATGTTTTGTTTTGAATACGATGTATGTTTGGTATTTCGATGATGATGGTATGTAGTAATAGTGTTGTGTGTAATTTGCTCTAACTTGAACATGCCTGTCAATTCCATGCGCATCACTCTTTGTGAATCAATTAATAGACTTTTTAGGTGATGCATGTCAATGAAATTAGATCGTTCTGGCATCAATATGTTATGCATGTTTAGGCAACATCGATCCAACAAAGTGACCAACACCTTTTGTTGAATGGTTGGGTGTGATGTATCTGATTTTGCTAACCTTTCGGAAGTTTGAGGTGAGTATAGTGTTGTGTGTTGTTGTTTGTTAGACCATAACAAAAAGATCTTGGATAAATTGGTTTCCTTGCATAATTAATATACACCTGCCCAGCCAGTCGCAAAACTGCATTCTATAGTTTTCTGTGTTCCATGTTGTTACGACGAAGCCGCAACATTAGCCCAACATTCGTCCCAGAAAAATTAGGCTATAATTTGCTATGAGGCGATTCATGTGCTATAGAGGTAAATTTGATAAGCGCGGTGTAGTATATTAAATTGGGGGTACTAGTTACAACTTCATGTGATATCCTTGTGTCCCTGTTAGAATTACTATTATATTTAATTAACATGCACGTGGGACCCAACCATCGTCAATAAAACGTTCTTAAAATAGTACATGCTGAATAGGTCGGGGTACATACATACTGCAACAGTAAGATCCGTAACTAAAATACCCGAAGTAAAATTGGTGAATATGAACTTAGTATGACCCACTTTGTATTCGCCGTTGGAATCCAAATTGACACCTAAGCTTCCCCAACCCGTGCAACACGAGGTTGATGTCGGCGATAGCTGTCGACAGTAGATAGCGGTTAATTTGGCAAATAAATATAATTAACACTAAACGACACCTCATATAAAATTTCTTACTTTAAAAATGGGCGCGCTCGCGGAATATATCGCACAATCCGCTCCATGCTGGTTCACCGTTTACCATGTACACCACCGCAAATCGATTATGCTACAAAGAAATATTCTCAAAATGTCTAGATTATTCATCGTTTTCAAGGCGAAGTTATCACAAACAATATACAATGTAAGGTTACCTTTAATACTTCATCAAAAGCGTTTTCTTCGGTATAAACAATTTGGTTATTTGGTTCATCCCAGAAAAAACCATCCCTTGCCATTAGATCCGTGAAAGTAACATATCGTTGCTTTAGTAGATGGAAGTGCCAGACGCAATCCGTGTATGAAAAACTAGTTCCGAATTCAATGTTTGTCTCTACTTCGGCTGCTGCTATGGCATCAAAGTCACACAGCGAAAGGGTCGTTTTTGTTGTTCGTGCAATGTCAGCAAGGACCTCGATGAATTTGGTGTCAACTTCCTTTGTCCAGTCTTTGCTGTAAAACATATATTCCTGTGCCATAGGAACAAATGGTGCCATATTATCGGTGTGGTGGTGGGTGTTTTATCTGTGACTCGGTGTGGAAAAAGATCTCCGTTTTAGATGTGTGCAAATGCTTTTGGCTACTCATACTGTTATTTATAGAGCACATCTCATATAAGATTCCCTACTTTGATTGGCCATAAAGCTGTGGCTTACAACCAATAATAACGGTTTCAAAATGTAATACGTTGCATTGTTATGCATATAGTGTGATTCAGGCATATTACATTACCCATTTACCGTGCAAAATCAGCCTCATAAGTTACATTATAGGACTACGTCAGAATGCCGCAGGCTTTACCTTTTCAGTGTTATTAACTGTTCTTCGTCGTGCAATTATAGATGGAAATAAACGTTATTACTTGAGTATTATTTAAGTATTATCCAAAAGGTTTTTGATATAATTTGAACACATGTTATCATAAAATATTTAAATACAATTATATCAGATCTTAACGAAAGAAAATAACGTTTAATTATATGAAATCTTAACAAATTAATATAGTTAAGCATTTGTTTTATGTTATAATTTATCCATGACGACCTGATTGTTTTTTGTGTTGGACATCACGGTTAAGGTATTGCGCAAAATTATTGGAATACAAATATATATAATACTGTCGCATAGCCTTAGACATAATAGCAACTCTGTGGAAACATTGAAATAGGTTTGGCGTGTTTTCGGATACCCGAAATGATTTGCCGAAAATGAAGTCTGTCATATCTCGCAGATCCTTCAAAAAGCTGTTTGATTTGACAAGACCATGTGCAGTTAATTATCATGAATCTGTATTTTTCAAATCAATATATAACGTGTGGAACCTCTCAGCTGCGTGACGATTCAAATACTATTTCACGATAGGATGGCAAGTAAGGGCATTATCATCGCTGTCTTACTTGAGGCAAATATGAAAACTAAATTAATTTAAAGTTGAATAACATTATTTAACTAAAGTGTTTGATTCAAAATATATACAAAGTATAAGCCAATATTCAAATTATTTTTGTTTAGTTAAAATGTTTCTTCGGTTGATATTTCTAACGTATAATGAAGGCAATTAATTACAAACATCAACAATAATTAGTTTATAAGGTTTTCTATCCGAATCGACTACTCTATATATACATGTATTATAATGTATTTGCGAGCCTGCTAAATGATTGCATTTTCGTTAAATTTGTTGAATATGTGGATCTCAAAAAAACTTAAAATATCGACCTGTGTTGTATAAATAGATGGTTGAGATATATTTTGGTTTATCGGATAACAATGTTGGATCGATGTTATGCCAACAACTGCGTCACAAATCAAACAGTATGGTCGTAATATAGACGGTGTTAAAAAGGAAGTAGGATGATACACCACCTGACAACCCAATGGATGTTTTACTAATGAGATAGGTGCCTAACTACGATTTTATCATTATCCCACGGATAATGGAAATCACAAATAACACGGTAATCATACTTTACATCAATTTAATCTTAGCCAACACTGCCATAGCTAAGATCCAGGCCGCCACTGCCAACAATGCTCCAATTCTGTGGTGGTTTTGGTAACGCTCTATTAAGGACTGTTGGCCCTCTAGGTTATTGACAAGCCCTGGAATCACAGCCTTGCACCTGGGGCAAGGTTCGGGGTCAATCCAGGACACCATCTTGCATCTATATGCCTGCAATAGTGTAATAAAAATTGGTGTAACATATTACGTACTAGTACCCAGCCAAAACTTTTAAAATGCACAAAGTATTATTATACCCACCGGGCATCTCCAGTAACGGCGACCGGGATTAGGAATTTTCCATGCGGTCTGCATCACCGACTGTCGCCCACAGTGGCACAGAACCATGCCTTGTACCGACCCTGGGATTTGCCGCCCCCTCACAGCAGAGCTTTCTCCGTATTCCATCGTGATTTTCAAAGTTATAATCTAAAACACTCGCTTAATCGATTTATTATGGTTTATGTCCCTATGTGAAATGGTTATATAGAGTTTCCGCGCTATCTACTTTTGAATTTTTAAATGGATGGAGATTATAATTCTGTTATTTTATTTCACAACGGTCATGTTTGACATGACTGGTACTAGCGTGTCCACAAATCCATTTAACATGGTCGCCTTTGTTCATATATTTGGAACGCCCAAATATAAATTAGAAAGTCATTGACATCTGAATCTAAATAAAATAATAAAAACAAAATGGTCACACAAAATCGATGGTCACATTTCTATTGATTTTAGGTTATTCACAAATAATTTTCCGTTTCTAAAAACAACGTGTTCTAATTTCGTGCCTTACAAAGACGCACCATTTGATCCTAGTAATTAATACTACCATTATCGCTCCTCTAAACTGTTTATGATAAGCCTAAAATAATACTTGTGAAAAAATTGGGGAGGAACGCAACTAGGTTTGAAATTTATTGACATACCGAGTTGGTGTACCCGCTCCTACAAACAATCAACGAAGTTGGCTTGTGAAGTACACAACGTATCTTGCTTTCGGCGGCCATAAGTTGATATAACCGCTGATGGCTACTACGCATCCTGATGTCCTAAAAAATCTATAGGTACTTTACATGGCTGAGCTGGGTTTCCATTTATTTTAAATTTATCTCATTATTATTAGGTGAATATACTGTAAATGTTGAAAGTTGGGGCTTTTTTTTTCCCTACCCGGTACCAAAGATTAAAACGACCTCACTTTACTATGTGATACGAAGAACAATATTGACTACAGTATGGTCACCCTCATATTATCGTGTAATTCCGCATAGCTATTACGTACATGCTATTTATTATTTTATATGTAATCTGATTGTTTAGTAAATCTGCCACTTAATCCTGATCGTCGTACATTACATTGAATGTTAGTTTGAAAAGCACCATTAAGAGAAGTAATGACAGGTATGTACATCCCGAGGTATGACTATATTACATAGTCATCCATCATACACCCCATGTTTCATAATTTCTTTTTTATTTATTCGCTCTTGTTCACCTTTTTCATTTATCCTCTCTCTATGGCATCCACCAGCACTAATTTGAAGGAAGTCTACGACTCGACAAAGGTAAATGATCAATAATTATACTTCAACTATATTATTCATAGGGCGTGCACTGATGACATGTTCATTTGTCTCGACACATGAATAGGATGACATACATAATGTGTTCGTTAGCTTCAAAGAATTTAGTCAGCGAGATGAGAATATACTACTACGCTGTCTTCGCAAGATCGTCGATCGGCAAATTTGGTACACGGCGGAGATGATGACGGAGATTTACGAGGAACTGGGAAAAAAACTAACGAGGGAAAAGGGGACTGATATATCCCCTATGATGATCAAGGAACGACTCATCATCATGCACACCCGTTTCAATTTGTTCAACAGATTTTATAAAGTCTCTGGTGTTAGGCTAAACAAGAAGACAGGAAAAGTGACAATCAAACCAGATCTTCATGACGTGCATTCCAGATTCGTGAGTTAATCTGAATCCCACAATTTTATATGATTGTTATCTGAAGGACTTTAACATTGCTAAGTTTGTACATGCAGCCTCTGACGATTGAGACGAGGTTCAAGGAGAACGGATTCATGAACTATTCAAAAATGCAGTATCTGTTCGTGGTGAAGGAGCTCCCCATCCCTCATATCAAGGTGCTTTCCAGGATGGAAGTTTTGTCTGCCACCCCATGAAAGCCATTTGGCGATGGTTATGCTATGTGATGTGTAATCGCATGACCATTTCAATATTTATTTTGCGTTTCATACTTGTAAGGGGCTTTATGTATAACTCCCAGGGGTTGTTTTGACGTTTAGAAGCATGATATGTTGGGCTTTCACTGGATATGTGCGTTAAATATATGCTGAGTACCAGCTTGTTTGATGTGGTGGTAAGCATAGTAATAGTGGGTCCTTTATAAAATGAGTCAATAATGGATGTAATGTTGCATGAATGTTCTGCCAACATAAGAACAACATTAAAACTATAGTTAGATGCACTTCGTTTTCAATTCATTAACTGTGATAAGACCCGTAATGCAACAATAAAAACACCTGTACTCAAATTTAAATTACAAGACCAAATGCACTTAGGCAATAATCATTAAATTAAAGCATTGGAAATAATTACGTACAATGTTTAATCAGTTACATCATAAGAAGATTCAGTTGACATGTCCTCCGACCCTTCGGTAGATGGGCAAACACACAGATCATAATAATCGCCACACTTCAAGCAATGCGTTTTTACGTCGTTCATGGGCGATGGCCTATTGGTACTATCAAAAGAGCATCCGTCTTCGTCGTTATCTACGGCTGCGCTAACTGGACCCGAGTATTCGACCTCTGTTGACCCATCCACGCTAGTGTGCTCATCGTCAGAGCCTTCACTGAGTTCGGCATCTGTATTAGGATATGCTCCGTTCTTCGTGTCAAACACGCCGAACATAAGCGCGTGGTTCGGTAACCCGTGCAGACGGAAGAACTTATACATGCTAGGCTCAGAACCCTAGGGTTAACATATACAATGATTAGTACAATTAAGTCATGAAATATAAAGTTTTAGTGAAACATAAATTGCAAAAATCAACGGCAGCGACGGTTCAGCTTTTAATGTTGGGCTGATGTTTAGACAACACCAATAAAACATTGCTTCCAGAATGCTTTTTATGAAGAAAGGCATACACATTTGACATACCCCTTCGCGTGCCAATGCTGCCAAATACGCGTCAATATTAATAGTAGGAAGATGCGTGCCCTCATCATAAGATACACCTTCCCTACGAATGAAGGCACAATAGGAAGACATGCGTTGATATAAAATCTTCGTCCGATTCACAAGGCTCTCTACAACCAGGGGTGGACCGCCATGCCTCTGTAGTTCTATAGAAAGTCTTCTTAGTGCAATGTGCATGGATCTGCCCCTTGATATGTCACCACACACCTGGAGATATTTGAGTAACATTGCTTCTCTAGCGTCATCCCAGTCGTCGTTGTACTCCATCGGTGCATAGACCGCTTCATTTGGCGCTTCCTGACGCATTTATAAAAAATGTCAATTTCTCAACCACTACTTAATGGAAATGGAAAAGTAATATAATCAAAGCAACGTTCATTAACAATTTAATATTTTTCTGCCAGTATATAAGCATACAATGATTCTTTCAATAGGTGTTGAACCAAGACGCTTCATCTCGGCGATTAGTTGTTCCATAATGGTTTGATAATAACTGTTCCTTGTCAGGTGCTACAGAATTTGAAACTTATAAATTGAACGGGGGGTTGGGAATGCCTATATGGCCGTCTACTAATTGTTTTTTTTTTGGTCAAGGCCTCTTCAAATATGAACATCAAATAATGGACCGTTGCAACCCCAACCTGAGTGGGGGTACAACGTTCAGCCTAAATGGTCGCGTACATTTAATGAGGTAGTGGAATTTAA
Organism: Linaria vulgaris; assembly: GCA_948329865.1. Taxonomy (NCBI): domain Eukaryota; kingdom Viridiplantae; phylum Streptophyta; class Magnoliopsida; order Lamiales; family Plantaginaceae; genus Linaria; species Linaria vulgaris. Next base: position 112,971,967 of record OX415249.1, on the reverse strand, counting down.
AAGTCGTGTAATGCCTGGGAACCCGATGAAAAAATGTATTTATGCCACTACCATTCATCTCTTAACCCTTGTAGTAAGGAACAAAAATCCATCCAAGTTAGACACAAGACGACCATACACTGTATAATATGTAATAAAATAAATTTATAACGCATCCCAAAAATTAATAACATAAGGATAACTTACTGAGCCTTGCCACATTTATTTCATTTGTTAGTATAGACATGTGCCTGGCACATATGTTACCATCCCAATAAGTAATTGGTAATTTATTGATGTTTAAAAATTAGTTACGTTTTATTATTAGTATCTATGTGTTTGTAGGTCGAGGTTTTTAAGTAGATTACCATAAAAATGACATTTGTTATAACTGATTAATTTTCGGTTGATGTTAAAACAACAAAGATTGTTTGTGTAGCAAAACCTTGAACCCCTTTTGGACATGGTTGGTTGTGTTATTTGTGTTCGATAAATATCACACCGAACTGTTGTCCATAGTAGATCGAAGTTGGTGCAACTTCGTTTCAACAATAGGTCCAGACGAATTTGCGGTTGGACATTTGTAGTTGTTAGAAAATTGAATTGAGGGTTATCACAAAATGGAACCACACACGAACAACATTGGTACTGATTAGACAAATTACAAAATAAGAAAAATTACATACTTATGGTCGACCACAATCAACCAACAAAAAACACACAACGTCTACGTGTTCAAGCCTATAACAAAACATCCAAAAACAGCAATGCTCCAAAATAAAGCCACACTTTAAAGTGTTAAGATGATTGAATGCATATTACGGTACACATCCAACGGCTTTTCATTAGTTAGTGAGCAGAGCTTTGTAATGCACATACGCATCACTTCTTGGTAGACGGCGTTTCGGGGCTAGAGTCGATGATGACGATGTTTTTTGGCTTCGAGTCCGGAGTTTTCTGTTCTTCCTTAACGGGGAACAAGCACTTTGCCGTGGCAACCCTCTTCCTTTTGGGGACAAGCTCCTCTACGGGAGGATCTTTTGCGGGGTGAGACCACTCGAGAAGGTCATCAATTGTGAATGTCTTGCGCTTGTGCGTCTGGACAGGGAGAACGCAATCGGGGCTCGGCAGGTCAATGAAATTGTCGGCCGACGACCCGGTACCATACCTGTCCTCGGCGTCCACAACGTCGAATACAAATGGATCGACAGTGAGATCGACGATTGGGAAAGTGCGGCCGGATCCAGCAGGTTCTAGTCGCCCAAAAATGCAAACGAGTTCATTCCACGCAAGTTCACCCTCCGTGTGATATGCCACGGAAATGGCGTGTTTCTAAAGTACAACAAATTGTTATTATACGTCGCGTATTTAGGGCGAGAAATTCTCAAAATGTATAGGAAATATCAAATAATTCTTCAAACGTATGCTTAACTCATTTGATGTGGTAACGTTATAAAGGTAACATAGATGAAGTATAGTTACTTTTGTAACACAAATACAGTTCCACCAGTTAATATGTAAATAAACAATGCAGTAATTAACGCAAATAACGTTGTAATTAATTTGCGAGAACATAACTTTACATGCATTAAAAATAATACCTGCACGGCGAAGTCCCACACACACTGATAGTCAGCACTAACTTCAAAAGTGATAGGATTAAATTTTATGAAAGGATTATCTACGAGCCAAGAGAAACAGTTAAACCTAGCATGCAAGTGCTCAAACCGATCACCTAATGCCTTTAGGTTGAATGTTGTGCCATATTTCTCGTTCAATTCATCCATACACTCGACAAACACAACCTTATCATTCTTTTGTATGTTGCGCTCGAGAAGTTCCGCATTTTTGGCCAAGATCCCAATGAAAGTGCCATCGATTTCGGCATTCCAAGGGGACTCGTAGAACAAGACATTTTTGGCATCCATATTTGTTAAAGATATTTTTTAGTAATATCACAAAGTACCGCAACAAAGAGCAAAGACTTTGAAAAAACAACTTTGAAAACCAACTTTAACCCAATTCTATATTTTAATATTACTTAACTAATTGCAAAGAGCCTTATTTCACTACTTGGTCAAATAGGCTGCACAAAGGAAGTAATTTATAGGCAAAAGATAATGGGGGAAACTGATCTTGGAGTTATGGCGGGTAATTTTAGCGCCAATTCTGTACTATAACCACTCTTGAGATAATGTTAATCATGAGAGAGATTTGTGCATTTAATGCTTTGTGTTCCCCATGTACAGCCGATGGGACAATTAGAACAATCAACTTGAATGTTTGTTGTGTTGAAGGTTACCAGCCACAAAAATATATATACTAAAGTTCCAACAATTTAATTAATGGGACAAAACATTTGGGCACCCAATAGACAAGAATCGACTGTTACAACCATTAGTGGTCACGTGTTTCATTGCGCCGGACAGGATATATAATACAACATTGACCAAGATATAACTTGTTAACATAACAATATTGAATGCCCATTTTTAACACTCTACGTAGAGCTCAGCTGAAGGGTTGTTGATGCTTCTTCGTAAATCTCATACGGGGTGCTGGAAGATCCAATTTCCTCAACGCGTGTCAACGGAGCACGCTTGACGTTGAAGAAGTAATCAAGCTCAAAATAATTGGGCATTCCGTGCACCTTAAAATAGAAGTCTAGCAGTGTTTCCTGCATAATGAGTATGGAGTAGTGAGGAGGACAATGTCCGTTCCATGCCATGTGTGAGAAGTTACAACGACGCATTTGACTAACTATTTCAATAGGACCACCCAAACAAAATGCAATGATATAGCGCGGGTACAAAAGTTGTTAAACGGAAAATTGAGTGATTCATATTTCAAGGTATAAATAAATTGTCTACAAGTGCACTGAATCATACCACCTCATTTGTGGTAAATGATTTAGGCATATTTGTTATGCAAAAATGAATCAATTACATAGTAATAAGGGGGTTATGCAAAATGTGTACCTTATGCTCGTATTCATCGTATAGTTCGTCGGTGCGAACAGAATCACTGTGTGGCTCGAAAATTACTCCTGGGATTGACATATATCGACGGAACTTGATAAATCTTTCGCGCAATACGCCAACGCGAGCTCGTATCATCCCGGGAGTAATATCGTTAACGAACGTTTTCGACATGAAAACGCCCGCCTGTTTCATAACCTTCCACATGTGCGTGCAATCTAAAATCGGGTGAGGTTTGGAGAACTCGCGAAGGGCAAATGCAAGTTGTGCTTCGGTTTCGGCGCACCAAAATTTGTTGTAGTGAAATGGATGTCCATAGTCTCGGTTGTTATCCTAACAATATCAAGTGCATATCGACGGGTTAGACTATAGACAATAAGGAGCATATGTTTTGTATAACTTTGGTATTTAATGCCAAACTTATTTTCAATATTGAGTGGATAACTGTACCTCGATCGAAGGGGTTCGGCCGGTGCTATCCATGGTGGAGCAAGTGGAAAATTCATACGACATGGTGAAATGGCAATTGAGGGTTGTGGAGATAGGATTGATTTCGGAAGTGATGAATGTCTCGTGAGCAAAGTATAGGGGGGAAAGGAATAATATACAAGAAGCAGGTATAATATAGCTACATGAGTAGGTTATTAAACACAGATTGCATGGCATTGATCAATGGTGGTTGGGGTTGTTGAAGGACAGCTCCACTAAATAAATTCCACGTGGCTATTTCTTTGCGTACACATCCAAGCCCCATTCAACTACAAGTCAACGGCACATGCAACTGTTAAACAAACTTTAATAAAAACCTATTAAATATATAATGGGATGCTCTAACTTAACATATATTTTAAATAATGATATTGCAGTTTTTCCATATTGTTCTCCAAAGGCGGATCAAACTATAAACAACTCGCGGCGTGGTTGGTAATTAGGGATCGTGAGATAAGCACAAATAGAGTTCACGTGCATCGTTATTACGAAAATGTTTTTCCCTTGCACATAACTCTACGAAGTATGGCCAATACCATAAATATTTTTTTTAATGCAAACGACTTACTGAAGGTTATTCACAATTTGCATAATGAATGATACCAGTAAAAAGTAATCATAATCAATAACTTCTATTGTTGACAAATACATTGATTATTTGTCAACAGCGGTGTGCCATAAACATGTATTGAACATCGGGCGCGTATTTAGAACGACTAACTTTATTTGCACTTAATAGGCGGGTTCGGCTTTGAATGTTGTCACAATGTTGACGCAACAGGCATCAAACATTGAGACCAAATCACGTCACAAGCCTTATTCCAGTTTGAATTATATTTCCGTACCAAATTTGCGGGAATAGACTGGCCATTATATTCTCGCCAACCCACAACTTTTCTAAATATCACTAAAGGGAAGTCATTTATATAGCTAATTCTAATGAATCCACTCAAATTAAAACTCCGTAATTACATTAAAAAATTAAACATTACAGGTCCAAAAAGTCAAACGTCAAGTTGGACCAAATTAGTTGTCGGGTTATTACAGTTGCCCTAGAATAAGTTCAAGGAACTGTGGGGACGTTAATTATACGGCACTCCGTTGCTTACCATCATTTAATAAATAACTCAATCTACCGCATGCAGGGATAATAATGGCTATATCGCCGCAGGAGGTAGCATGATGGGACATGTTACACCTTATAAAATGCATTGTGTACTACAACAGCTTGTGCAGTGAACAATTATTATCAGTAAAACTTTAAAAAAATATTACATATTGCGTAGCAATGGAGCAACAAGTTAATGGCGATTGCAGAGACAAGAACTTCGAGTATGGAGGAGGTAGCTCGGACCCAAAATATCATGTTTTACCCATACTTCAGGTAACGTGGCAAAATTATATTTAAGTGAATATTAGCCATTCCGGGATGAAGGTTCATTTTATTATGATTTTCCGTTTCATTTCATGCCACATTACAGTAATTTTGCATCCATTTTGGCGGGTGCTTAAGCTAATCATATTGCCATTTCTTATTTTTGGAAGACACGGGGGATGCGTACTATGTATACCAACCGGGCTATTTACAAGTGGGGATGGAACCGTTCATTGGATGAGTTGTACATAAACACATTGTACAGCGTTGCAAAAGAGGTCGACTTAACAACGCGACGTGGTGTCGCAGAAGCACTCACCCGGGTGCACTTCATGCTATGCTACGCTCGTCCCGATCTCGGCATCACAATAACGGATGTAATGGATCAGTACCGGATACTATGCAGGAGGTATGTCGGGTTCAAGGACTACATTCGCTTACCGGGCGTAACCTTCGACCCCAAGACCAATTGTGTTAGCGTATCCAATAAATTAGAGCTTTTAAAGAACGGCGATTTGGTAACAGCCTGGAAAATAACTAAACTTGAGTTAAATATCGTAGACGCCAGTCATTCATAACTTAACTATGGTTTTCTGCATTCTCAGGATGACCTTAGGAAGAAGTTCTTTCGCAAACACGGTTTGCCGCTCTACGACTATATGGAGTTCATTTTCGGGGAAAAAGATGCGCGTCATCCAAAAAGTTACTAATATAGGAACATTGTGGTCATGCAATCGACCAACATTTTGCGGCTTCGACGTAGATTTATATTATTATCATGCAAGAATGGTACCTGCCTCGAATTATATTTGTAGTTCTCAATATATGTGTTGGTTGCCTTATGTATTGTTTTGATTAAGGCCACGTGAATGGGATGAGACTATTTGCTATAATATTAACATAGTGGCGCATGCTCTCATTTGGCCGAAATAGATGATAATTCACTCGGCGATTGAACTTAACTTTGTTACCGTGAGTAGCCGCCCCTATCACAAATAACAACCTATTTGCGTTCTGGAAAAAATAAAACACAAAATAATAGGGGTACCACCTTGCATCAAAATACATGCAACTCAAAAACAATCTCACCACCCATGATTAAAGTACCTATTCTATTTTCAAAAGGATTTTTATATCTCAACACAAGAGTACTGTTACATGCTTATAAAAATTTCTTTATAAGGTGACATAAAGTAGGGAGTTGTCATAATATCCAAGGAAATGTATTGCCAATAATTTTGACTGCCTACCTAAATCGTAATGCTTAGATCGCGTGCATGGCAACCAAAAAATGGTGGTTTTAAAATTATATTTGACAATAACAATCAAATGACTTGACTTGGGTATTTAATTAGGTAGCCATGTGGCCAACACAGCTATGGTATTACAATATTACCAAATTTCATTGATGTGCTCGGCGATTCACATTTATGGAGTTTCCATGCCAATCCCGTCAAAAGATTTACAAGATTGCATTGAATAAATCACAGGAAGAGTTGGCTACTTCTTAATTAATGGTTAGCACATTTAATATGTATCCTATATGTATTGCCAGTTGTGCGTAGTAATGGCAACACAAAAGTTTTACAATCAAAGTTCAGTTTTCGTGGGGGAAATTAGATAGAGGCCTCATGAGAGGCATTTCATGCATACATTTCCGTACAACGCAATTTTCAGCAATGTTTCTATAACAGCTCCACTGGAAACCAAGTTTGTTAAGCACAAGCACGAGGACAACTACGAGTACGGAAAATCCTCCTACAAGCCCCCGTTGTTTGACTTTCCACAATAGGTACACAAACCGACAAATCAAATAACTTATGTATATTAAAAAAAAACATTTAACAATGTTATTCATGACACCTGGTCATTTCCTGGTCTGATTTTATTACTCTACGCACACTTCAAAAATATAGTTAAAATAATAGCTAGCAAACATTCGGATTTCAGTGTTAGATGGATGTTGGCTAAACATTGACATAACATTGTTTCCAGTAACCTATACTGTGATCAACAATATGTAACGTAGTTTCATTTTAGTGAATTTATTGTTGTGATCAACGTTAACTCAATATACTAGTAATGGGATAATATAAATTATTATTGTTTTGGTACGTATGGTCATATATATGTATCTACTAAACTTTGGTTGGTTTAACCAAATATAATATGATATTTCAGTTTTATAATTATTTCCCTTGGAAAGAATAATATTCAGGGATTATTGCTTTTAGATTTAATAAAATTGTAAACCATGAACACAACAACATAAAATTCAAATTTCCGTGCAGAAAGTGGAGTTGGGCATTTGAAATGATATTCATAAATTGGAGGGAAAGCAACTGTTCTCTCTTTAGCAAATGGTACCAACCGTTATTTTCAAATTTCAATATTGTTAGTTATGTAATCATTACCTACAAAAACCAACAGCTTTATCATTTGCTTTATGTCATAGCCCCACCTCGATTTATGCGAAATGCTATATTTCCCCCCTATTTCTCTTTAATTTTATTCATATATTTTCATTTTCCCCCCAAAATTCTTGTTAATGGGCCGAAAACATTTTTTCTGAGAAGCCCAAATTCTCTCAAAATGAATTGTTTTCTGAAAATTATTTCTCAAATGAAAACCAAACGGGGGCTTAGGGTACTACTCATCTGAAACTGGTCAAACGACGTTAATCTCGATACTTTTATCTAATAAAATTACCTGAAGGGCTGGACTTGAGAAATAAGCATATATATAAATAACAGAACATAACTTAATTAATCGACGTCACGTGAATGATCACCCCAACTTGGACCAGCAGTGAGTGAAGAAGGGATTTCAGAATGATAAAATTCATGTACTCAAATGACCAATTCAAATTCGTGCATCCCAATAATTGAATTTAAATACTTATTTGTTAATGTTTGTTAAGCAGATAGATATAATCGAGAGAGAAAAATCAAATTAAAAAAATGATTCCAATGTAATCCATCTTAAATCAATCATGGCGTCGCAAATAAACGAAGATGTAACAGTAAATATATATATATAATGATAATAGAGACTGATCGATATTACAAAACATCGCGTTACATTAATTAATATCACGAATTGAATTGACGAGATCCATGGAGAATTAATATCTCAATGAAAACACACATGAAATAGAACATATATTCAGAAATTCTAAACACTTCTTCATACAAGCCCATGGTATGATGGTAGATCACGCACTCTGAAGACTCAAATAATTAATTAGTCTTTGTACGTAATTAATTAAGGGCACTTAGGGGTGCCCCTTTTGTTGCGCAAGTTTGTGTAGCAAGGGCAGTCTTGCTTGCTCCCAGAAGTTCCAAAAGGCACGCACTTGCATTTCTGACAACAGATCCCGCAGTACCTTAGGCATAAGCTGCCCGAACCACCTGCCTTCCCGCACCGCGACTTGCAACTATTCGTGCAGTTACCTGCACCGTTACGTAAAATTAAAGATTAACGCGCGCGCGCACACACACACATATATATATATACATACATAGTAATTTAGTAAGAAAACAAGGACTCATTATCACATAATTATGGCTTACGGGTAAAAGCCAGTGCGGGTTCGAGGGAAATGGTGGCCAACAGCATAACGGTGAGGAGTAGAGAAGCCACTAACTGAGTATTCATTATATTCTCTTTAATTGAGGAGAACTTCAACCAAAGAAGGAGAGTGTGTGCATGGTGGCTATTGAGGTGTTAGCGGGCATTTATATATAGTGGTGAAGGTTTGCGTCGTGTTTGGTTTGAGGGATCTGATAATATATATTATATGCATTGCATGTTCACATGATTATGGAAACGAAGAGCATTTTGCATTGAGATTTCAAATCTAAATTTTTTACCGTTAATAAATAGAGTCAACGCTCGAATACAATCTCAAAGATAACTAGATAACCCAACATCACACCAAACACTACAAGAGAAACGGCCATTTCCGACCGCACAAAACCCGTCGGAAAAAGGCCTATTTTCCGTCGGTCTTTTCCGACGGTTTAATCCGTCGAAAATGATCGACGGAAAAGCTTACGTAGGAAAAGCTTTTTCCGACGGCGCAGTGCCGTCGGAAAAAGTCTTTTCCGACGGGTTCGTGCCGTCGAAAAAGCTGCCGAACATTTCCGACGGCACGAACCCTCTTTTCCGACGGTACTATGCCGTCGGAATTGTCCTCTTTTCCGACGGCATCGTACCGTCGGAAAACACTATTTCCGACGGCATAGTACCTTCGAAAAAGAGTATTTCCGACGGTACTATGCCGTCGGAAATAGTGTTTTCCGACGGTACGATGCCGTCGGAAAATTTCTTTTAATTAAAAAATAAATTTTTGGAACCGTATTTTTTAATTAAATACGTATTATTTCATACATATTTTTATAAAAATACATATTAAATTTAAGAATACGTATTTAATTATTTTAAAAAACATTATTAAAATACCATTTCCGACGGAATAGTACCGTCGGAAATAATATTTAAATATTCTTAAAAAATTATTTCCGACGGCTCATTGCCGTCGGAAATAATATTCATAAATATTAAAAAAACATTACGGAAAAAAACAATTTTTTGTTAATTTTCATCTCAAATTTTGTCCGAATTTTTGGAAAATGCTATAATTAAAACATATATATAAACATTAATAATATATATAAATTATAAAAAATGAATTATTTGGTACGAAAAACATAAATATAAACTAATTTGTAATATATATAGATTAATAAAAATAGTTTATTATGAAAGTATTAAGAATAATATATGATATGTGTAAGAAAACAAAATATATATGATAAGATAAAAAATATAAAGAAAATATAAGTAAGAAAAATAATTGAAGAAAGAATTGAGAGAAGAAATGTAGTTAGGGAGATATAATTTGAGTGTTTGTGTATGATTGAATGAATTTTAGGTGTAAAATTTGGAGGTATTTATAGATTTTGGAGGGGGAATGGTGCCATGTCAGCGATCCGCGTCAAAAAGCCTCCGGAGACGCTCATTTCCGACGGCATGGTGCCGTCGGAAATGAGTCCTTTCCGACGGCATGGTGCCGTCGGAAAAGACACTTTTCGGAGGCTTTTTGCCTATAAATATAGTCCGAGAGAGGTTTATAAATTCAAATCACAATCTTCTCCTTTCAAAAATTAAGGTTCGTATTCGCATTTTATTATGATTTTACGTAATATCTTTATACATATACGCTATATATATGTTAAAATAATTAACTTAAGTTATTTTTGTTTGCAAATTGAAGAATAGCAACGAGGTGGGTGTTAGAGATTCTTTCCAGCGTTGTGTCCGACGGATTAATTGTTTTCTACAAGAGGTACATACGCGCTTTTATACATACAATCTCTTTTAATTGTAATCTCGAAGTGTAATTTTGTCGTATTAATAACGGTAAAAACTATTAATTTTATAGATAATAATGTATTCAAATGAAGATAGAAATTGGATGTACGGTCGTTTGGCCGAGAAGGGACGAGTGAAAGAAAGATTTGCCGAAGGTGTATTCAATTTTATGCAGTTTGCGTTAGCTCAAGAACGTTATCTAGACGATAGTCGAAATCTAAAATGCCCTTGTAGAAAATGCACCAATAGAAAATATTTGAAAGCTAACGATGTAGCTGCTCACCTGCATCGCTGGGGTTTTGTAGAGGGGTATCGTGTATGGGTGTTTCACGGGGGAAATTACAACGAGTATAATAGCCTCCTAGGTGCGTCGTTAAGTCACACAGTTAGAAATGATCCCATAGCTGTTCAACACGACAATTATTTTGGAGCTTTATTAGATGATACTTTCCGATGCCAATTTCAAAATGTCGAGTGCGACGAGGAGCCTAACGCCGATGCAAAATAATTTTTGGAATTGGTGAAATTGTCCGAGATTAAGTTGCGCGACCCGGAAAATATGTCTGTTTTGGAGTGGGTGTCTGAGTTTTTTACTACCAAGCTAGAGTATAACTCTAGCAGAGCTGAGTGTGCAAAGTTTTACAAATTATCACGCGAGTGTTTGGGGCCAGAAGATAGCCATTGTTTGCCCGCAGATCTGAATGATGCCGAAAAGTTAATGAAGGGTTTGGGGTTAAGATACGAAACAATCGATGTTTGTGATAACAGTTGTTTCTTGTTCTACGGGGAATTTTCATCTACCGATTACATAGTGTGTCCTGAATGTGGGGAAAATAGGTATGAAACTGTAGGAAGAAAAAAGCATGTGGCAAAGAAAAAATTATGGTACTTCCCGTTGGCCCCACGGCTTAAACGACTCTTCACGACTCCAACAACTGCTGAGCACATGTCGTGGCACTTAAAGTGTAGGTGTTCGAACGATGTTATGATTCACCCGGCATCAGGGGAAGCGTGGAAACATTTCGACAGGACACACCCTGAATTCACTGCCGAGCCATAAAACGTTCGTCTAGGTCTTTGCACAGACGGTTTCACTCCGTTTGGAAATTTCGGATCCCAATACTCATGTTGGCCCGTGTTTGTGACTCCTTATAACCTTCCTCCAGATCTTTGCATGAGAGAGGAGTTTATTTTCTTGAGCTTGATCATACCGGGTCCTCGAAGCCCAGGAAAAAACATTAACGTTATGCTTCGCCCCCTTATCGATGAGTTGAAGGGGTTGTGGCATGATGGTGTTCGTGCTTACGATAGATTCAGGAGTCAGAATTTCCAGTTGAGGGATGCATTAATGTGGACTATTAGTGATTTTTCAGCGTACGGGATGTTGTCACAATGGAGTACACATGGGAAGTTATCGTGCCCCTATTGCATGGTGAACACAAAGTCGTTCCCGTTACCTTACGGTGGAAAACCTACGTAGTGGGGTTGTCATCTTTGTTTCTTGCCAAATGACCATGAATTTCGCCATGACGGTTCGATGTTCAATGGAAACACAGAATACGATGGCCCTCCACAACGGAGGACCGGTGCTCAAATGGCAGCAATTGTTGAACAACTGCCACCAAGGTCTACGAATCCAGACGCACCAAAAATATTTGGATATGGGGAAGAGCACAATTGGTCGTACAAGAGCATCTTTTGGGAATTACCCTATTGGAGTACAAACCTGGCCCGTCACAATCTGGACGTGATGCACTGCGAGAAGAATTTCTTCGACAACATCAAGAACACAGTGATGGACGGCTCGGGTAAGACAAAAGACAACGTAAAAGCTAAGAGAGATTTAGCGGAGTTGACAACTAGGGAAGAGCTTTTTGTCCACGATCGAGCTGATGGTAGAACCGACAAGCCAAAGGCCAAGTATTGTCTTGATAGGCCTCAGAAGAAACTAGTGTGTCAGTGGTTGGTTGGTTTGCGATTTCCAGATGGATATGCTTCAAATATTAAACGTTGTGTGCAACGACAACAGTTGAGGTTGATTGGGATGAAGAGTCACGATTGTCACATATTTATGCAAAGGTTAATACCTATTGCATTTCGTGATTTGCTGCCTGATCCGATATGGGGGGCCCTAGTAGAGATTAGTATCTTCTTCCGAGCATTGTGCGCCACATAGATTAAAGCCTCGGACATGGCAAGATTGGAGGAATCTATTGTGATAACAATGTGCAAATTAGAGACGATATTTCCCCCCGGCTTTTTTGATTCTATGGAACACTTGGCGATACATCTTCCCTACGAAGCCAAAGTTGGTGGACCGGTTCAATATCGTTGGATGTACCCATTTGAAAGGTATGCCGTTTTGTATTTCCAACATTATTTGTCATGTATTTATCCGATACTATCATTGAATTACTGGTTTGTTAATAGGCAAATGCTTGGGTTGAAGAAACCTGTGTTGAACAAAGCTCGCGTTGAAGGATGCATTGCAAATTCTTATATATTGTCCGAGACCACTCATTTGTGTTCGTGCTATTTCGAAAAAAGTGTGGAAACGAGATACAACAGGCTCAGTCGAAATGAGGCTGAATTATGTGGTGATTTTACAGGGCAACTTTCTATTTTCCATCGAAGAGGGAAAGGTCTAAAACCAGATAAAAAAGAACGGCATCTTACTTCCGAAGAGCTGAGGCTAATTGAGCTTTACACGATGATGAATTGTCCAGAAGTCGACGGTTGGTTCACGTATGTATATAACAATTAATATTTTTACATCTCTCTTTTTGAATCTATTTAATACGTTGATGAGATTTACGTTTCACCTGTTTGATAGGTTGTTTGACGACTTGTTTTGCGGCGGTCTTACTCAACAACAAATTCAAAGAAAGCGGATAGCTGAGTTCGTGCCATGGTTTAAAGAAACTGTTTGCTCTGGAAAGTATGAAGTAGATCAACGTTTGTACGCCCTCGCCTTAGGGGCAAACACACTAATAAAAGGGTACGCAGGTTACAAAGTGAATGGTTTTAGATTTCGAACAGAATCGTTCAATGAGGGCAAACAAACAAATTGTAGTGGGGTTTATGTCAAGGGAAGCGGTGATGGGGTCGAGGGCACACATTTTTACGGGACGCTAAATGACATCATTGAGGTTTTCTGGTGCGACGGGCATGATATGGTACAATCAATTGTATTTTCCAGATGTGTGTGGTACGATATCACTAGTCGTGGTACGGCAATACACCCGGTGTACGGAATGGTTGATATCAATCCTACGTGTGCTCTCACTACCAATGAACCATTCATATTTGCAAATCAGGCTCTCCAAGTGTACTACACTCCATATCCAACACAACATGTGGCGCAGAGGAGAGGATGGTGGGAAGTTTGCCCTATTCGTGAAAGGAACATGATCGATATGTCGCCAATGCAAGAGGAAGAAGAAGCCGCAGAACTCTTTCAAGATGATGAGTCGCCTGGACTAAACTTGTGTGCAGATTTGAACAACTTTAACATTGAAGGACAATTGGCAGATGATGTGTACGAGGTGGTTGAAGACGACTATTCGGACCATGACGAGGACGATAACACTTGATACCAATGTACTCGAGTTCAATAATGTATTTGTTATCACTTTGTAATCGTTTCTTCAAATATTCAGTATTTAAGCCAAGTAGTATGTAATTCGCATCAAATACGGTAGCAAAAAAACGATTTATAATGTCGAATTACAAAACATTACTTCAAACGCGTAAACTGATTACACACAACATAACAGGTAATTAAAACATACAACACTTAAAATGGTAAGTGAAACGTACAAACTCACACTAAAACAAATAACATAAAACATACAACACTTAAAATGGTAATTGAAACATACAAACTCACACTAACACACATAACATCTTCATTCCTGAGTGGCGGGGCCTTTACCTCTGTTACCTCTTGGCCGATATTGTTGATTTCCGGTATGGAGACTCCACCAATCATTACTCATAAAGTCGACCTCCTCGATAGGCAAACTTGATAGGTCGGATATCGTTTCCTCGTTCTGAGTAACATGGGTCGCAACATTATCCTGTCGTGTACTTCGGGAGGCACCTGTACGATCCACACTAACGCTATGGCGCCGACGATTCCCGCTAACACTATGGCGCTAATTATTCCCACCAATGTCAGACCGCATCAAAAAATCCAAGTTCTGTTCAAAATTAAGGTCGTTGTTTTGGCCATGCGTACTTGGCTGACTCGTCTGACCGATTGACACTTGCCACGACGTGTTTGTGCCATGAAACTCTTGGTCCCAAAACTGATAGTTTTGACGAGGTTGTGTCTGGTTATGTTGCCAATAATCGTTCGGTTGACTTTGCGCTCCATGAAACTGATTTGGAGGAAAGTTGCTTGAATTGTAGTTGTTGGTGTTGAATCTCTGCGGGTTGGTCCATTGATAACGATCCCTCTCTTCTCGGTCGCGAGCTCGCTCCCGCTCTCTCTCCTCTCGCTCACGAGCTCGCTCCTGCCTCCACTCCTCCCGGTCCCTCGCCACTTGGCCCTCCACATCGATAATCTTTTTCTCCAAACCCGCAACGGTTTGTTGCAACTCAACAGTAGCATCCTTGACAGCTGTACGGGTTCTTACCACCTCAGCATGGTTAAGATTTTTACCCTGCGACTTACCATAATTTGCGAGGGTATTGCACCTATCTTTGCCTTTGAGCCTCCCATGTGTGCCATTATGATCTGCAATGGCCGCGATATTGACGTCAAACTGAAGCGGCCATTTGGCTTTGTCTGGACCAAAATTATCCTCGAGCGCTTTATAATAATTTTCCTACAATGTTCAAAGTAAATAAATGAAAAGGGTATAGACGCAAAACAATCATATATGTGCTTAATTAAGATAACTTACAAAATCTCTTCTCCTTGTGGGGGGTCCCAATAGAGTATTCTTCCATCTGGATCCACTACTAAGTGGTCGTGCATGTATTGCTCGTCGAAGCGTATCACATCATCCGTGCCATACTATAACAACATTTTTTTTAAAACAATATTAATGTTAAAGAGTAACACAAATATCACAAAATGTATTCTACAAACAAGGAAATCCTAACATATCGTACCGTTGCGTAGCTCCTCTGTTGTGTACTCACAGATCCACCGTGGTACGTACCTAAGGATCCCTTTCCATCGACGCTATTTGTCTTATTGGCCAGTCGATTCTCAGTTGCTTTTTCTGCAAGTTTAATCGTCCTTTCATTCTCCCAATGATTACAGTACGTCGATTCAAAGCCGATTGGTAGCCAAGTCTTTTGGTACCATTGGGGGTCTTTAGTTCGCTTCCTGTAGAGCTTTTTGCACTCGTATATGGCATCCCTCCATTTTACTTGTGCCACCTTATGGAATGTCGTTCTAATGTTATCCGTTTCTTGTAGATCTCATTTGTATATAGTCTTCAAAATATGATAACATATAAGTAGAATGCAAAAATTATAATGGACATAAATAATAAAAAATGTGTTAAAATAAGTTAAAAGAAGATACCCTGAACCAGTTTATGAATTGTTTTTTTGTGCCTCGGATAACTGAGAATAATGTATCGCTCGTTCGGTCACTATGCTTGTTATCGTAACTTGAATTGATCACTTAACTGTGTCGATATTATCCTCACATAAATTTTTATCAAATTGAAAATGCTCGTTCACCCCAACTTTGAGCCTCGCATCGTCTGAGTTTGTAGTACCTCGACCCTTCGCCCATCCCCTAGGCATCCTATTGGTATTATTAGAAGCAACAGATGTTGGCGAGGGTTGTCGTCCCGACGAAGTTCCTTCGTTGTTGGCTTGTGGAAGTTCGTCCATCATGCCATGCGGAACAACTAAACGTGGAGGAGTAATTTCAGGCGGAAACAATGGTTCGGGGTCGTCCCTCAGTCGGGGAGCAGCAACTCTTTGGCTCCGAGTGGTGGGGCATTGTGGTTGTTCACGAGCAGGACTAGGGGCCTGAGTTGTAGTTGGGCGTTGTTGGGTAGCAACCGGAGTATGCTGAGTTTGTGGCGGAGGTTCCTCGAATTGTTGGGTAACTTCGTCGGGACAAATTGTTTCAGCATCGCCACCACCCCGAGATTTAAACTTACTCGAAAGTTTATCGAAGAGGGATCTCGATAAATTTGTATTGGAAATATAGAATTTCTGTTTCCCTTTTCCTTTATCAATATTTTTTTTTGCGATTATCGGCCATTTATAAAATGACAATTTTTCGAAAAAAAAGATATATTGGAAGAAAGTAGGATTTAAATATTTAGAATGAAGAGTGATTGGTGTGATGAATAAAAACATTTGGGGGGGTATTTATAGATTTTTTTTAATTAAATTAAACTTGGCCGGCGCCTTTTTCAAAAGGCGCCGGTCCCACGGCCATTTCCATCGGCACAAAAGACGTCTTTTCCGTCGGCACTAGGCCGACGGAAATGACGTCACGTCGGTTAGATTTTTTTTTTTCGTTCTTTTCTGACGGGATTCACCCGTCGGAAAGGATCATTTCCGTCGGCACTAGGCCGACGGATAGGTCTTTTCCAACGGGTGAAGCCCGTCGGAACTTTTCCGGCGGGAACCTGCCGTCGAAAAAGACCTTTTTCGACGGTCAGGTGCCGTCGAAAAAGAGTTTCGCTCATTTCCGACGGCCGATTCCGTCGGAGGCCGTCGGAAATGAGCGATTTCTTTGTAGTGAAAGGACAAAATAAAATATTCAACAATTCTAAATATACAACCTAATAATTCCACACCTGGCGACGTGATATGAGTATTTCCCGTATTAGGCCGGCCCACATGCCAGAACATGTTTTTACCTATGTCGGGATCATCCCCGACATATATATCGAATATGAAATTCGATATAGTACAACTTACATGTTTATCACATGAGTGGTCCCCGCGTTCCGAGGCCTATATATACTCACGTTCCAGTAATCAAAGTAAGCTTTAATTATCCGCAATTATTGTACATCTATATCGAACATACCCGATATAGGGCTCGACATAACAGTAACGGACATAATACTCGACGTCACCCTCGACGTCAGCAGGAGATCATCCTCAACATAGAAGGCTTCCGATATCATCCTCGATATAGCCTTCACCATCATCTCCGATATACCTTCGACATCCGCCATTGCATCTAACGTCAGTTCGAGGTGTTCCGGACCAAGCCTACTCGACACTAGTATAGTTCAAGTAGGTCTAGTTTAGAGACAGACTCGTTGTACCACACTTGTAACCGACCTTATTCTATATATATGATCTATTGCTAAACTAGTGACGTCGTCTGTGTGAACACCAAGTTTTCAGACGAAGACGTGAGGATGCAACGAAGGATGACCTGCTTGCAGTCTACTAGGCCAGTGGTTGACAATTCAGTAGCAGAAAGTCCCCCCCCCCCCCCCCCCCCCGCCTATTCCAGCCCCAGAACCAGTGGTGGGCCAGAATGGACCAAGGCACCCCCAACCGCCGAGGGAGCCAACGCCCGCGCCCCTGGCGCCCACCGTTTTGGCACCTGAAATCATGGCGCAGATTAACGCCACCGTCCAAATAACATTAAATGTGGCCCTTGAAACATTATTGTCGCGCTTGAACAATAGAGGAGTAGACGACGCACCACCGCGACCACAGAAATCCGGGACTAGGGGCCCCAAATCAGGAGATAGAGTTGAAAAATGTGAGGACACAGAAGATTTTAAAAAGGACCGATGCCGCCCAAGAACCCGCGGGGTTGAGGGCCATGACCTAGTGATGGACATTAGGAACATCGCCATGAGGATGGAACAGTTGGACCGAGAGAAGGCAGAGGTTGGGCGAAGACTAGCTTTGGCAGAAGGCCGCAGTTTGACCCATTCTCAGAGAAGATAGAGTCGGAGGTGTTAGAGAATGGATATAAGATTCCTACGATCAAGGCATATGACGAGAAGAGTGATCCAATGGACCATCTTCACTCCGTCGACAGTGTCTTAAACTTACATAAGGTTTCACGCAACATCAAATCAAAGATTTTAACTACAACTTTAACCGGAGCAGCCTTAGACTGGTTCACCAGATTAGAGGTTGAGTCTATTACAAGCTATGAGCAAATGAGCCAGAAATTCAGGAGCCAATTGTCTAGCCATAAAAGGATGAGGACTAGTATGCACCATTTGAATGATATGTAGCAGAGAGATAAAGAAAGTATGTGGGACTTCATTAAGAGGTTTAACGATGATCTGCTCAAGGTGGATGAGCCAACGGGGGATCAAGTTGTCCTTATTTTGTTTAATGCCACATTGCATAAGAGGTTTTCCGCCCAATTGATCAAGCTTAAATCGCTAACGATAGATCAGATCAACACGCTCGCGTATGACATCGTTTATGAGGACAACATGATGGCAACCAAGTAGAGCCCCAATCAAAGCAGGTCTCCAGGAAATGAGCGATATAGGGATAGGTCCCCAAGAAGATATACGCCGCTGAACAGAGGAATATGGAAAGTATTCACCGTAGCGCAGAAAAACAGGTGGCTCAACGAGCCAAGGAAACTGAGGGAAAGCAAGGGAATGAAATTTTTCGGGAAGTGTTGTGAATATCATCGCCAAATTTTTCAGGAAGTGTTGTAAAAAAAAAAGCAAAATTATCGTGTTAACCGTGAAAAATAAATATGAGCTCAAGAGGAATATTAGTCCTAAATATAGGAATTAATATATGGACAATACTATTGACACGAGTACTTCCGATGAGATGTACACACTCCCACTGAGGAGGCCCCTCGGATGTTACCACACCCCTCGGTCACTAACCCAAAACGGTACGAAGGAACCTCCGAGGAGATACCTAAGCGTCCCTTGGAAAGTCAACGATGAATAAAAAAGAGATATCAACGCGGCATCGGAAAAAGAGTAAACCCCGATGGATCCGCGCGACTCCGATATCCATCAGTGCGCCAAGAGGGACCACAACAGATCCCGAGTCCCATAATCTTGCGAGAATACTTCCTTGCTGAACACTCCTCAACATAAACTGCCATCGGAACATCACTCTGAAGACCAAATCTAAGAACAAAACCAGATCTAAATACAAGAGTTACTGGAAAACCCTCTACGAGGGATTGAACAAGAAAGTACCACTTCACGAAGGCCAAGTCAAGCCCTCGGAGACCAAGTCAAGACCCCGAAGACCAAGTCAAGCCCTCGGAGACCAAGTGACCATCAGAGCCCCAGTCCAAGGCGGAAACACCCCTCGGAGAACATGTACAGAAGCCCCTACACCAGAATAAACCCTAACCGAAGCAACAACACCACCCAAAGAAGGTCCTATTTGGTCCCTCAAGTCGTCACCAAATGTAGGGGCCCTCAGAAAAATAATATCCCGAAGAACAACCCCTCGGAGACCCTCGGAGCCCTCGGAAGAAGCAATGATCAGCTTAGTCAACATAGAGTGGACTAAAGATATACATTATCTTATCTTTCTACACTTTTACGCCTATAGAGACACCTGTATCTTACTAAAACACATGCATGACGACACATATCCTTAACAAACTCTATATAAGGGGAGGTGATCATTGAAAAAAGAGAGACTTCGGACAGACATCGTATATACACAAAATTGAGAAGTGAAGTTCAGTGAATAAAGGAAGGAATATTCTCGCATCTCTTGTTCTCCCTTATAAAATTATCGCTTCTGAATTACGGGCAGGGCGTTCCAACCCAAAAATAAACCCGTTAAATAGAAAATAATATCAAACCTGTTAACATATCGCATCTCAATTATCGAATTTAGTATTTAATTGTTAATGTTTGTCAAAAAGAAAAATATGATTGAGAAACACCAAAATAACAATGTAAACGTTCGTCTTAAATAAATCATGCGCAAATAAATGAAAATGCATGTAACAGCCGATGGAAAATTTGACGACATATGTAAGATAGGGATTTGCTATATCTCCAAAGAAGCAAACAAAAAACACAATATCGGACACATTATTAATATTAATATTAGGAATTTGACGAAATACATCACGAATAACATGACAAAGGACTTTCATCAGTACACTAATCTCACGTCCCTTTATTCTGAATTAAGAAACTCCAACACTACATATATATACACACATATATATAGTAGTAGTCTAGTAGATCACTCTCAAGAGTACTCAAATAATATTTATTATCACAATAATTAGTTAAGGGCACTTAGGGGTGCCCTTGGAGCTGCGCAAGTCTCTGTAGCAAGGGCACTGATGCTTGTTCCCGTAAGTACCAGAAGGCACGCACTTGCATTTCTCACAGCATATGCCACAGTATTTCAGGCACCTGTCCAGCACACCCGCCTTCCCGCACCGCAACTTGCAATTGTCTTCACAGTAACCAGCTGCCATAAGTACAATTATTAAAGATTAATAGTTAGACATATAATAAGTAAATTATAAGTAAGTGACTAATTAATCATCACATATGATTGATTATGGCTTACGGGTAACAGCCATTGCGGGTTCGGGGAAAATGGTGGCCAACACCAGAAGGGTAAGGAGTACAGAAGCCACAAAAGGAGTCCTCATTCTATTTAGTTTAGTTTAATTTGATTTTTGTGTAGAAATAATTGATAGACTTATAATAACTACTTTAGATAGAAAAAAGACGAGTGGATAGTGTAATATTGGTGAGTGTGATGGGCTGATGGCTATTGAGGTGGTGAGGCAACCAAGGTTTTAGTGGGGGTGGTATTTATAGGGCGTCAGAGTGGTGAAGGACGGGGTATGGGGTTTGCGTCGTGTTTGGTTTCACCGATATCATATGCAACCTCTAATGAAAGTATCTAGCTAGTATATATATATATATATATATATATATATATATATATATATATATATATAACAGAATAATGGTGAATTACAAAACAAATATTCTCAAACTTCCTTATCTGTGTAATTTAAACTAAGCCAACTAATAGATATTAGGTTCTTAAGAGGAGAGCCTAGAGACTCTTTTAGTTTTACAAAAACAATTATTTAATTATATGTCATTTAGGTCTGTTAAACAATTACTTGATTATATGTTATCTAAGTCTTTGTCTATTATACATGATTAATTTAGTGTGATTTACTAATTAACGAGTTTACAAAATATAAAGTCAAGATACAAATTTACCTGATGCGCACCCACAAGAATAACAACTACACATGTTTTTGCGTTATTAAAAAAATCAAGTTTCGAATAACAACAAGAATCCGTGAACTACACTACTAAATTCTAAATAGAAATATGGAATGATGGCAGAATCAACTTAATAATTCGGTTCATTGCCACTTGC
The DNA here is from genome assembly GCA_948329865.1 of Linaria vulgaris. Taxonomy (NCBI): domain Eukaryota; kingdom Viridiplantae; phylum Streptophyta; class Magnoliopsida; order Lamiales; family Plantaginaceae; genus Linaria; species Linaria vulgaris. Next base: position 112,950,439 of record OX415249.1, on the reverse strand, counting down.
CAGCTATCAAAGACACAAATACAACACGGCACATTCAATAAAAATGCCAGGAAAAAAGAAACGGTTCCTCGTATTGGCATGGACATCATCAATAATTCACCTTAAAATCTCGTATACACGTACGATTTTTATTATTTATTTTTTGATAAGATCGTAACACCTTTTCCTTTTTTATCATTTTTCAACACTGGAATCAAATTATGTTTGTAAGAAGCGCTAGGTGCCAAAAGAAGTGTGCAGAGCAATAAATAACTAGAGGGGTACACTCCGATTTCTGGCAAAAATGGACAGCTGGAATAGTACACGCGGTTTCTGCATGCAACCCCAACAACAACGAGATATATTAATATCTTATTTGCTATTTTACTTCATTCTAGTACCCCCCTTGTCGACAATTTTGTCAATAAAAGTGCCAAATGAGGTAATGCTAGATCCGATTCTGGCATTCTGCCAAGATAAAGACTCCAGCTTCAACTACAAATATTTAAATACTGTACAAGCAATACACCGACCCTGATTATCTATTCAATGAATCCATGTACTTAGTCTCTCAAAATGGTGCTAGCCTTCTGATAGGGCCCTTTTTGTTTTTAGGGGAGGAAAGGATCCATTAATGGGACCATTTTTTCATATTTCCTACGAGACATTAAAACTCGGTTCATGGTTTTTCCTTGGATGAAATAACATTGTTCATGTTTATTCTTGTAGAGAACTATAGTTTTCATTAGGAGCCCAAGTGTGGCCCAACTTATGTTCAACAAATACAAATGATCCGTCGAACTATAATCTACACCAGGTATTGGGCTAGATTTCACTATATATGTAACTCACTAGAAATTGTAAATAATTATTTTCTTTAATATACGGGAACAAGTTACTTGGAATAAGTACTGGTGTACTATATTTGAAGCTTTCGAAAGTCATCAGATTGTTCTACTTTTGCTCTTTTTTTCGTGTGAGCCTCGTACGTAACCCGTAATTAAGTAAGTTGTGCAAAGATCGAACGAGTTTTTTCTTCCAATGGGTTTGTCGAGAGGCAAATAACATGCAACATTCTATTGCTCTGGATGCACAAGTAAATTGTGATTGGTTTGCGTCGAGAGGTTGATTATTAATTGCACCTCGTCTTCGTTACATTAATTGCATAAATAACATGCTCCCTCCCTCCATTCCTCCGACTCCTTGTGACACCTTTGCAAAGTTTGTTGCATAAAAGCAACAGTCCTTTCTTCCTATAATAATATATCACTCACCAAATTTTATATTCAAACCCCATTCACACACATTTCAGTTCATCAACATATCAAAAATATCACTCAATTGCAGGCTCCATTTGAGCTAAAATTCAGGAATGTCAATCCGTTAAAAGTTCAGGGAGCTAACCAACCAACTCAAACAAGAGTAAACGAACAACAAAAGCACAAAGTTGGCGAAGAGCGAAAGACGAACCAAGAAATAAAGCTAAAGCAACAGAGGCTTGATGAACGTATGCATATAACAGAAAACTATACCAAACACAAACTACTTCAAACACAAACAATAGAAAGTGCCTGTTAGAAAACTAGCAATAAAAACAACTACTTCATTACTCGCATACCACCGCAAAACAGGCCTACTGTCTTCCCCCCAAAAGGTAACCTGCACAAATTACAGGTTTTAAAATCAAATCAAAAAGTGAATACTTCAGAAAAATAGGAGAAGAAAAATGAAGTAACAGCAAGACCCTATGTAATTATAAACATGATCACTAAACAAATAAGGCATTGAAGTCATTTTCTAACTGATTATAATTCTTCTGAACTCATACAAGTTCATGTAGCTTTGTCTAATAGAGACATTACTTCCAGTAATGAAATTCATTTCAACCTCTCATTCCTTAAGATTGTCATAAAGTCTCTATACAACATAACAAACGAATAAGAAAAAGACACAAATAAAGGAATTACAAAATAGAAAAAAAATAGTAGAGCAATTAAAATTCACATAGTTTATTTGACGACCTGATAACTTTCAAGGCTTTCGAAGAGTTGGGGCTTCTTAGTGTACTTCTATGAGAATATATACATCCATGTTGCCACAATAAGCAATATGTTATATTTTTTTGAAATGGATAAACATAATCATTGCAAATAAAGAGAAAAAGTTAACACAACACAAGGCACGCCGGCAGAAAGATTATTAGGTGATTATTTGCTACAATACGGAAGAGATGGGATGTTGGGTGATTATTTCCTACAATATAGAGAACTCCTTTTAATCTCCACCCAATGTTGCATTACGTCATCCATACAACGGTTGTATGTAACAGTTTTTCCAAAAGGCAGAGGTCTACCAAAATCAATCCTAAAACATCCAAAGAGACACTACAGAACAAAAGAAAAACTCAACCCCAATCCCTTGGCATCCCAACTCCAGTAATGCAGGGTGATCAGCACAACATAAGATCATCTGCACAACACACTGGTGCAGAAACTTATGTCGAAAGGAAAAATTGAATCCCCCAAATTGGCTTGTACTACAAGTCAAGCAGAGTAATACGTTTATCCGTGAGGACGAAAGCAACAACGCATTATGCCTGAAACGAGATCTTAGGGAAAAGAATCCGCCGCAGTTAGAACTATTCAAACAGAAATCGAAATACCTACCTACCTACCAGTCTCATTTTGAAGTAAAGCAAATACCAAAGTAACGAGAGAATGCCGAGCTTGGTTACGCAAAATCAATCTAAACATACCAATTAACCACTGAATTAGCACCCTATGTAGGGCACAGAGTCCCCCATTTCAGACCATATTTAACAAAAAAATAAAAGATAACAAAATTTGTTTCATAATGATAACAAGTAATAGCGAGTAGTGCTTGAACAAGACGCTAATCAATCACACTGACCATTTAACAATAATAAGCACAGAAAGGTCGTTACGGCGACACCTACTCCGCATCCCACTCCTCACCACCATCACCACCATCCTCACCGCCATCACCACCATCCTCACCATCATCCTCCTCATCCTCACCACCATCTTCCTCCTCCTCCTCCTCCTCCTCCTCCATATCCTCATCCTCCTCCTCCTCCGCATCCCAACCCTCATCCTCCTCCTCCTCCGCATCCCAACCCTCACCATCCGCACCGCCTCCGCCTCCCGCACCACCACCGCCTCCGCCTCCTCCTCCTACTCCACCTCCGCCTCCGCCTCCGCGCATAATCACGCGCTCGGTCACGCTAAAGCTGACGCTCACTTCATAGCTGAACTCCATTGCTGTTATGGCAAGTACGGGAGGAGGAATTCTTCTAGGGTTTGTAGAGAGAGAAATGTGCACAAGGGTTAGCAGTGGAGGGTTTTGTGAGAGTTGGAAGTCATCATTTTGTTGCCATAATCGTACTAGTCATCGTTTTGTTGCCAGAATCGTACTTCAGCAATATACAACACGGGAAAGGGAACAACTGATACACAGCAGGGGCACTCACATACATGTGGGCCCTACGTGGGACCCACATGAGTGGGGTCCATAAACAGAGACGGGTCCAAGGCCAAGGCTAAGCCTTCGTCTTACAAGTTACAACTAAATATGTATATATTTCAGCCCAGAGAAGATTATTTCCAGTCCATCTAACATAGGCTCAGCTTACTGCTCCAATCATAAATAAAAGAAACTAAGCAGCAAATAAAATCAGGCCCAACAAAAAGAAGCCCAATATCGAAATCCCATTTTTTTGTTCTATACACTTTAAGTTTTTAATTTTTTTTTTATAGCTAAACACTTCGGTTTCAAATGTATAGGTCACCTTTCAGAGCTTCAACTACTGCAATTTTTGAGTCAAAAAAAAAACAAAATTTACTGCAATTTTCAGCCAGCTTTTGGGGGCTTTTAAGAAGATTTGAGCTATGTGAAAGTCTGATATATATTAAAATTGCAGTGAAAAAAATAACAAAATAGATAACAAAAACTTAGTTATAAAAATAGAACTAGTGACCAGAACGTTATAAAAATTGATAATAGAGAATAAATTAAAACTTCTCATGTTTTAGGATATGGCTTATCACTAATAAAATAACAATATAATAACGAGTTACACACAATGAATTTATCTCAAAAAACTTATATTTATATCATAAGGTCATATAGCTCATAATATTCTTAACTATTATATATAAATATATTCATTTCTTGAATTAAATAATCTTATTAATTGTTATTATCTTATTCCTTATTTGACATTATTCTTATGGGTTTTTTGTCCATGTTATTTTAAGTTATATTTGTATTTGACTCGTGTTTTAAGTAGCCCGCGGTAAGAAAACTTTCTGGGTCTGTCCCTGCGCATAAATCTGTGAGTGCTGAGGGTATTGCTCCTGCTGTATATCAGACAATTCCATTCAACACACGGCCAATCGACCAACGCGCAACTCCCGAAACCTATAAATATCCACTTTCCTGGACTCCGAGGGACACACATTAATTACAAACACTATTCACCGCACGCATATCAAGCCCCATATCAAGTAACACCCGACCAACCGCCTGCCCGACGTCTCACTTGCCCGACATACATACTGTAACGCCCCGAAAATTCCGGGTCAAACAGAACAACATCAGAGCAAATCTAAGTATTAAATTCTCTATACAAGGGTCAACTAAGCATGCTAAAACAATGGAAAAGGACAATCACTAATAAAATATCCGGCTTAACTCAAGCACTCCCCAAATCAAGGCTCCCAAGTCCGGACATAGTAGCAACCTAGCACATCTTAATCTGAAAGGAAGGGAGGAAAACAAAAACGTTTTGTGAGATAAAAATCTCAGTGAATGTTCATGCGTGTGTGCAAGTGATAACCTTTTTAGAAAAACATTTGCTTTAAACAAAACCTTTTAACGAATGCGCACACACATGTTATGCAAGAATTTTATGCAATTATAAAACATGAGCATTTTCACAAGACATAACTTTAACTGAATAATCAAACTAGATATGATGAATATTGGCCCCGTGTTTGCTGATGCCAGTAAACCTTATAACCCCACACGAACACTCCTTATCGCCCCGTATGAGGAGCGACCCCATAATCAGATAGTATGCCATGGTACATACATAAACAGAATACCCAGCACAAGACACAACGAAACTCCCATTGTGCCTGCGAGGGAATGGGCCAAGGGGGCAAAAGGCCCTACCGGCAAGCCCGCTGCTGCCCGGGGTACCCCTTGCACACCCCGCCAAGGATCCAACAGAACAGAACCGATCAGACAGAACATTTCAGAACAGAACATTTCAGAACAGAACATATAACGGGACACCCTTCATCATATCTGAATCATAATCTTTCAATAAAATAATTTCCAGATCAATAAACCTTTAAAGAGTTTTCAATGCACGTGATACAGAAACAAGTTTACAATGCAAGAGATACGAAAAATCAGTTTACAATACATGAGAAGCATAAAAACTTTACAATCCAATGACTTATATATATGTGTATATTAAAGAAATGCATATCTATATATACACGCAACCTTCCAGTTTTTGAAAATAGTAGAGTTTAAGAACACTCACCTGATACGCGATTGCAGTTGTATAGAAGGTAAAATCCAATGACTATTCCGACTACCTATTATCCAACAAGAAGTAAATAAAGGAGCTTCTTAGACTCTAATCACAATTTAAGTAATTCCAAATCCTAATTGGTTGTACCTTTCGACAGGTCGCCACTATTCATATACATTATGAATTAGTACATATATATATATATATACCCGCACATATATGCACCATGAAAATGTTAATAAGATAAGATGCAATAGATAATTCATTGATATATACTTTTATTCTTAAATGGTAGGTTGCAGTAAGTAAATTTTTTCATAATATAATTAGGAAGAAAGGTTCATTAGGCAGGTATATATAGTTTAAGTGAACTTAACTAACTTTAAATAAGTGACATGATCTTTTAAATAGTTTTAAATGAATAGCAATACAATTAGACGTATGTATTGTTTTGAACCTAATTAAGAATCCTACATGGCTAATTACATATACTAATGGTGAATTGAAAAACAACTCTTTCATTTATATAGCAATATCTTGCGTCAGTGTGATTAGAGCAATACGAACTCAGATAATTAAGTTCATAAAATAGGAGTTTGCAGGCAACAGAGCTTATCACCATGCATTCATAAATATGTTATCACATGCATATGCATATACTACTGATTAGCGGCAGGCAAAATTAATACTATAATAACATGGAAGGAGCAATCAGGATTCGTGCCTGTTGTTTAATTGACGGCACGAAGTGCTTAGCAACTATAGACTAATCAAGCAAAATAGATTATATATACTGGGGTTTGAGAAATTCACCTAGGAGCACGGTGCGTGAATGAAAAGCGGCGGCTGAAGAGATGAATTGAATCGCATAAAGCAAAAGGTCCCATTACGGCTTATGTTGTAAGTTTAAAAGAAACCATAAGTATAATTGTTGTTATGCTGAAATTAGAGGAACCCTACCTCGTGTTATATATAATTAGGATTTATAGTTAAAGTGTTAAACGGTATTAACTCAGGAAAAGAAAGATGGGCCTAAGTCCGAAACCATGATCCGCTTAAGAGAAAAAGGCAAGAACATATTTGTCAATTTTGAACTTAAAGCAAGAGATATTAGAAGTTTTTACGGTCTAAAACACTTTCTCTAACGTACGTGTTTTAAAAATAAAGGAGATTATATGGCCAAAGATCATTTAGAGTTAAGTAAAAGTTAAAACAATAATTGTTTCTTTCAAAAACTACTTATACTGGTGTAAAAATATATTTAATCAAGTTTTCGAAAAATCGGGGTTTTACACATACTGCCCGACATAATCGCTGCTCGACCTGCCCCCTGCTCGACCTACTTAGATTCTATTATCTCATCATGGCTTCCAAGACCTAGGAAGGTGGTCTGGACTTAGCTAGAATATAGGGATTTTTGACTTTTTAGTCCTTTATAGTAACCACCTTTCAAAATTAGTCCTCTATAGTACCTTTGGCCATTTTTAGTCCTCTAAAGTAACCAGAGTTTCATTTTTAGTCATCCGACAGCAGAATATTCCATTATTTCCCGGAATATTCTATTTTTCTGCTAGAATTATGCATGTGCCATGCACATGACTTCGAATCTCAGCTTTTTTTTTTTTTGCATTTTCTATCAAAATCTTTATATAATTACAATCACACCCCAATTTTTTTTTAAAATAATCATCAAAAGTAGTTATCTCAAATTTAATTAAACTAGAAAATAATAATAATAATAATAAAATAAATAATAATAGGGTTTTTTTATCTGAATTATATTAAATTAGAAAATTACTTTGAAATTTAATATACAAGCCACTTATAATAATATTTGTTACTTTTAAAGTTAAATTTATAATCCTGTTTACTAACTTTGTTTTAGTTCCTTTTAGTAATAGGTAATTAACTTTAAAAAATAAACTAAAAACACATTAAAAAAGAAAATGGCGAACAGTAAAAAATCTAAAGGATGAACAATACAGTGAAAATAGTTAAATTAAAAAAAAATGATTTATGTAGGAATTAAGCCTAATTAAAACTTACTTTGAAATTTAATATACAAGCCACTTATAATAATATTTGTTTCTTTTAAAGTTAAATTTATAATATCGTTTACTAACTTTGTTTTAGTTCCTTTTAGTAATAAGTAATTAACTTTAAAAAATAAACTAAAAACACATTAAAAAAGAAAATGATGAACAGTAAAAAATCTAAACGATGAGCAGTACAGTAAAAATGGTGAACAGTAAAAATAGTCAAATTATAAAAAGATATGATTTATGTAGGAATTAAGCCTAATTAAATTAAACTCACAACTAAGTTTTCACAATTGACATAGATAAATCTAAATGATATTTTTTAATTGAGAAAAATATTTATAACTTCAAAATATTTGTGTTTAACATTTGGTGCTAATATAGTTTTTTTAAAAAGAGAAAAATATTAAGCAAAATTATTATTATTATTATTATTATTATTATTATTATTATTATTATTATTATGTTGTTGTTGTTAGTGTACAAATTAGTGAAATCAACCAAGTTTGAGGACAAAACCTGTAAAACTCTCAACTATATTTGAAGTATAAAAAAGTTTTGAAATTGTTAATATAATTATTTCAAAAATTTGGGGTATAAATGTAATTATATAAAATATTTTGGAGGGATAGTAAAAAAAAGTGGTCGGAGGACAAAAAATGAAACTCTGGTTACTTTAGAGGACCAAAAAAGGTCCGAGGTACTATAAATGACTAATTTTAAAAGGTGGTTACTATAGAGGACTAAAATGTCAAAATTCCCTAGAATATACACTTGTAATAGTTATAGAATAGCATTGTTTTAGTATTATTTTCGTATCCGAGTTGTAATCTTACCTTATTCCGAGTCTAGTATTGTATTAACGATTTAGTGCTAAAAGATTCGAAACACCACATGGGCCCTTTTTTGGGTGAAAAGGATCCATTAATGGGACCATTTTTTCATATTTCCCACGAGACATTAAAACTCGGTTCATGGTTTTTCCTTTGATGAAACAACATTGTTCATGTGTATTCTTTTAGAGAAATATAATTTCAGTTAGGAGCCCAAATGTGGCCCAACTTAGGTTCAACAAATACAAATGATGGATGAACTATAATCTACACCAATCTTTGCTTGGTATTGGGCTAGAGTTCACGATATAATATGTAAGTAACTCACCAGAAATTGTAAATAATTCTTTTCTTTTATATACGTGAACACGTTACTTGGAATAAGTACTAGTGACTAGTGTACTACTGCCACTTTATCTCATCTCATCTCTCATTTCTCAATGATGTAAAAGTATGTTGTCGTTATTTCTGGCTTCGACAGTGTCCTCCAATTTCTAAAAATCCGGCAGCCCAAAGCGCATGCATCAATTTATGTATATGCTCGTTCGAGATGGACGTCGCATTGCGATCTCATGTAGGATTTGATAATTACATCACACATATTGCAACTACATCTCTTCAAAATATCAAATAATTCTAAAAATTATTATTACGAAATACTTTCAGTTATATAGTAATCGATAATTTAGTATCTACTATTCAACTGGTACACAATAATATATACATCTTTATTTCAATTTAGCTAGAATTGTCTGAAGTTTGTCTTTGTTTAGAAATGATCAATTTTTTCAGTTCCTCCAATGAAAATGGATGAAACCTCCATGTGGTTTCAAAACTTGCACGAAACTTCCTTGTGGTTTCAAAAACTCCTCACAAGATCTCCTCCGTTAAGTTTCAAGTAACCACGCTAGTTTTTCTATTAAATGACTAAATGTCATTATTTCAATTTTATGAAAAAAATATCTTATAAATATATTTATATTTTAAAAAATCCTAAATGTAACTTTTTTTTAAAAAAAATTATATGGATTGTTAAAGTATAATTTATTAATTTGATAACACACTATTCTTCCTAATCCTTTAATTTATAGTGAAATATGTGTGGTTCGAAAAAAGATTCCCGTGATTCGTAGAAAATATCTTATACGATAGTGTTTGGTACGAGGGGGTTTAGGATTACGAATACCTTCTCAATATATATATATATATATATATATATATATATATATATATATATATATAAAGAGATGCAATGATAGAGAATACTAAAGAGATGTATTACTCAACTGAAATAAGAATACAATGTATTGTATGAATCCGAGTTGGTTACAATGGTGGAAATCCTTATGTATTTATATGATTTTTAGTGTAACTAAGAGTGTGGCAACTTGTTCTCTTTTTTAACGTTGGGAATGGGCGTCCGTTAATATTACCTCGTGGGAGATAGGTCTGCTAACAAATGTTTAATGTAGATCATGCGCTTATAGGGTGGTTGTGTTTATTATGACTGACAATCTTTTATTACACGCATGATTCCTCAAAGTGGGCTATTTAAGACGCTTGACAGCTTTTAAGGCTTTCCTTCTTGTAGGATGGGCATCTATACGAAGCAGTGTTAAGTCCTCGAATATGGTGACTATTGAGAATCCTTTGTTCGAGGGACCTTTACTGAAGCGTCTTCTCCGGCGAGATAATTTGGTGTTTTCTGAACTCGGTGCATTTATGCATTATCATTATTATTTTATAGTAAGTAACATAAAAATTAGGATTTGGTGCAGGATTTGCCAAAATATAAGAAGTTTTCAAACAACATGCTTTCGTATTAAACATTCAAAAGGGTAAAATAGACTTTTAAAAGAAAGAAATTGCTCAAAAATCAAGCACACTCTCTGCTTGACCGAGTGTACACCACTCTCTAACAAAGTTGGACGGAAAATGGATTTGTGCAAGGTTTATGAAACTATAATGGGGTCATGTGCAGGGTTTCTGAAACAACAAAAAAATTTTAGACAATTATTAAACCACAAGGGAGTTTCGTGCAAATTTTCAAAATTACTGGGGGATTTCATGCATTTTGCACTAGGTCGTGCATGCACTTATTGATATAACTTGTAGAGGCGGCTTTTAGAGAAGAATTTGTCATCTATCGCGCAGTAAGGACATACTTTCAGTCTTTCATTTATAGAGAGAAATTGTTCTTCTCTGAAGAATTTTTATACTCAACGTCCCACATTGCTTGGAGATGGTCTTGGGCTAACTATTATGGTATGAGAGCTTACCCAAGTTTATTGGGCTTGCGACCTACTCACGTGATAAGACCGAAATTGATACCGGCTCGCACGTGACATGGCATGCTAAACAATATTCCCTATGGCTTGGGATTAGTCTTGATCTGTTGTTTATAAAAGAAGTTACATCTTCATTTAGTAAAGCCTTTTGACTTCAATATATATTATGATATCGGAACTTACCTAAGACGTATGATGGGCTTGGGGTCTACCCAAATGAGACCAAAGTGATCAACAGTCATCGCGCGTGGGGGCGTGTTTTGAAGTTGTTCCACATCGTTAGGGGATGATTTTGGAATGTTGCTTATAATGAGAAGTCCACTCTCCATTTAATAAGATCTTTTAAGAGAAAAACTAGTTATATGACTTCAATTTTTATTAAATAATATTCTTTTTTTATTTCGAAGGGCTTTACTGGTACGGTGCCTAACTTAAAGTATTTATAATTTTTTGTAAAGTCGGTCTAAAATAATTTAATTGGTCATGCAATTAAAATTCAAACATTTTTTTTCAAGTTGAACTCGGATTAATGGAAAATTTTGAATTGTACATTACCAACCGTTTCCATACATATCCATGTTCTTATAAACTAATAATTAACCTTAAATTGTTAAAAAAGTTCAACAATCATGAATGGGCGGGAATATGAAAAGGATAAGCTTATCCAGCTATAAGTGGGTGTTTAATTTGTTTTGGATAGTTGCACATGCTTTTAAGTTTCATGATGTTTTTTTTTTTTTTTTTGATGAGTTAAGTTTCATGATGTTGCCTGCACGCCAAAAATATTATTTATTTGGTTTTAGCTGTGCCTGCAGTGATGGGTTCATATATAAATTCTGCTTCATTTAAGAAGTTGCTCTCATATTAATTTTACAAGATTTTGATGGAACTATACACATATTTGTAATGTTTAGGAAGTGATGTTACATATATGTCTAAGGGTTCACAAACAATGATTGCATATATTACACTATAAACCTAAATTATACTAAGTTTGGAAATACAATTAAAATTAACTTAAATCCTTATTAATTGGGTCTTCTTCTTGATATTGACCGCTAACGATGATGCTGATACAAATTTTGTGTGCGTTTTGATTGTATTGTATTGTAAATATGTGATAAATGTACATCTTCTACTATTCCATTAGTTTAAGCTTTTCATCAAAATCTGCATACCTTTGATCCACACTTGTGGCCTACATTATTGATTTTTTTTTCCAATAAACTTAGTATACTACAGAATATATGGCCCCCATAAAGCAACACATCATGCCTTTAAAATACTCTAGACATCATCATTGCCGTACGTGCAACATAATTCGCAAGGATTTTCCTCATGCTTTTAAGTATAATAACAAAATACAATGATTCTAAAATATGAAGGATATGATCCTTAGTTTGAAAGTAACAGAAAGTAACGTACTTTTTGTCTCTCGTTTTCCAACCTGTTATCTTTTTAGACCAATCTGTTATCTTTTTAGATCGGCATACTGAGAAAGAAGAAAATATGATGAAAAATTTACACACTTTTTGTCCTCTAACAACTCCGACTTCGACACGGTAAAAGTACAATATGTTGGTGAGTTTGTCGAAAATGCCACAATCTGGAATTTGAAAGTCGCGAACTAAAGACGCTTTCCTTAAAGCGTAATTCGCCCCCACCTCGTGTGTGCCAATAAGGTAACAACGAATCGCTTCCCAGGATACAATTTAAGCCCAGAAAATAAAATGGTAGACTGCGTATTGGACTAACGAAATCTACCGACAGAAAAAGAAACAAGAGTGCAGAAAAATACAGACTTAATTTCTGCAGCAATAAAGACTGTATATTATTTGAGAGATATGTTTTTTTTGTGATGTATCTTAGATCTGATAATCCTGCGTTTTTAAAGAAGGAGAAAAGCTGCAAGGAAAAGTCATAACTTTTCCGAGGTATTCTTTCACAGAAGGACACAACTTTTCTTATAATTCATTATACAGAAAAGACACAACTTTTCTGCTAAAAATATGTGACTGTTAATATTTAAATCTGAGTTTTTAAATATTCCCTCCATATTTTTCCTGGATTAATCTGAGCCGTCGGATTTAAATCTTAAGTAAGATTAAATCAACACCATCCAATTTAATCTATATTAATTTAATATCCAGATTAAATCACAGCCGTTCATCTTAATTAATTAATTAAATAAAATCTACGACCTAGATCGATGCAAGCGTGCAAAGTGCTAAGTGCTTTTTAAGTGCGCAAAACAAAAGCGCCACTTAAGCGCCACAAGCGCCACGCGCGCGTGCGCGCGCGGGCCCGGGCACAGGCTCGGCTCGGCGCGCGTGTGTGCATGAGCACCACCTATGTCTTGCACTTTTATTACCCAAGTAATATAGTGCAAACATATATAAACCCACAAATAAGTTTTTTACTTTTCCTATGTGGGACACTTAAGCCACTTTAGTAAAATTGGCCTATAAGAGCTAAAACTCTTAAAGCCCATAAAAGTCCTTATAGTTACCATGAATTAGAGCCCAACATACTTTACCAATGTGGGACAAACTCAAAAAGGCTTTTATTGTACTTTGCATTCACATCATATCAACACATAACCAATGTGGGATACCTCTCACAAGATTTATTATTTGGAAACCAAATCTAACAATCTCCACCATTTCCGAATGATAAATCTTAGTTTGCACCTCAAGAAGTTCTATGAATAAATAAAGGTGTCTTTCGACTTGAACCTTCACTTAGTGGATACCTATCAAAGTTAATCAGAAAAGCATAGTAGACTAGTCTTTGAACCAGCAATTCTATATCGACCAACCGGATAAGTACCACACACAGTTCCTCTACTTGTTCTTTATTCTAGCAAGCCGACACGTTAACGGCCATGTGTCTATATCCTGGTCTCATGAGTAGTTTTTAGAGTTAAGCCCTAAAAATCTAATGAAGCGGCCTCACTTCTACTACTCACTTAGGTAAACTTGTCAAAGATGCCCCTGTAATTATGACATCCCAACATTTACTGTTACAAGTCTATTAAGAGTATTAAACTCAACCTCTACCTTTGACATTACAGGTACCAAGCGCTATACTTAGATGGAACCAATTAATAACTGAATTATTAATTTAAAATACTAAGTGCTTGACAATCACAAAAATGAAGTACTTTACTCATTGAACCCAAGTTTGATATTTCAAGTGTTGAGTTGAGTTTCCCTCATGTGTGATCACTATGTATGGGCTTTCAGTCCCATCGCTCTAGAAGTCTTATGCACCATATCTCTGGCAAGACCTTTAGTCAGAGGATCAGCCAAGTTACTTGCTGACCTCACATAGTTAATTGTGATAATACCATCACTGATTAACTGTCTCACATAGCTATGTCTCAAACCAATATGTCTAGACTTTCCGTTATAGACATGACTATAAGCTCTAGACAAAGTCGACTGACTGTCACAGTGTATTAACACGGGAGGCATTGGTTTAGGCCATATTGGCATTTCCAATAACAAGTTTCTCAACCATTCTGCTTCTTTACTTGCCGAGTTTAATGCTATAAACTCTGATGCCATGGTTGAATCAGTCAAGCATGTTTGTTTCTTAGAACACCATGATATTGCAGCTCCACCAAGAGTGAATATCTAACCACTAGTTGATGCGTGGTCATCACTCTCAGTAATCCAGCTAGCATCAGTATAACCTTCCAAAACATTTGGATAGCCATTATAGCATAAGCCATAATCAATGGTCTTCTTAAGATACTTGAAGACTCTAAATATTGCTTTCCAATGTTCTCTACTAGGATTACTTGTATACCGACTCAGTTTACCAACTGCAATCGCAATATCAGGCCTAGTACAAGTCATGCAATACATTAAGCTTCCTATTGCACTAGCATACTGGTTTTGGGAAAATGCTCTCCCATCATTTGACATTAATTTAGTACTAGGGTCGAACGGAGAACTAACAGGTGTACAATCAAAATGATTAAATTTTCTCAATACTTTTTCAACGTAATGAGACTGTGATAACATGATACCTTCATTACTTCTAATTATTTTAATCCCTAAAATAACATCAGCTTGACCTAGATCTTTCATATCAAATGTTTCACATAGAAATTTCTTAGTATTATTGATTTGATCTAGATCAGAACCAAAGATAAGCATGTCATCAACATATAAGCAAATAATAACACCTTTATTATTTTTAAATTTACTATAAACACACTTATCAGATTCATGGATTTTGAATCCGTTTGACAACACAGCCTGGTCAAACCTTTCATACCATTGTTTTGGTGCTTGTTTAAGTCCGTACAAAGACTTAACAAGTTTACACATTTTATGCTCTTGTCCTTTCACAACAAAACCTTCAGGTTGTTGCATATAAATTTCTTCTTTTAATTCACCATTCAAGAATGCAGTTTTGACATCCATTTGGTGAATTTCAAATTTATATATGGAGGCCAAGGATATTAAAATCCTAATTGTAGCAATTCTAGCCACTGGAGCATAAGTGTCGAAATAATCAAGTCCTTCTTTTTGAGTGAAGCCTTTTGCAACTAATCTTGCTTTAAACTTCTCAACGGTTCCATCAACTTTCATTTTCTTTTTGAAAATCCACTTACATCCAACGGTTTTAAAACCAGGAGGTAAGTCCACCAATTTCCAGGTGTCATTTCCCATGATGGAATCCATTTCATCTTGTATAGCCTCTTTCCAAAAACTAGCATCTTGAGACTTCATAGCCTCTGCATGGGTTTTTGGATCAGATTCAGCATGTAAAAATAACAGCACTTGATTTGTTTCTTTTTCTCGTGTACCTTCAACAAGATACATGTGAAAATCAGACCCAAAGTCTTTTTGTACTCTAGGTCTTTTACTTCTCCTAGGTTCTTCATCCTCTATTTCAGAATTCCTTATATTTATTGATTTATTATTATTATTTTCTGGAATTCTAGGAATAGAAGAAAACCTGGTTTCATCAAATATGGCATCTCTTGATTCAATTATTGTATTTACTTCAATCGAGTAATTTTTCTCAATTACCATAAATCTGTAAGCTTTACTGTTTAGTGCATAACCAAGAAAAATACATTCTACACCCTTTTCTCCCAACTTCTTTCTTTTAGGATCAGGAACTCTAACTATAGCTCTACAACCCCAACCCGCAAATACTTCAAGTTTGGTTTTCTTTTCTTCCATAATTCATATGGAGTTGTAGAATTTTTCTTAGTAGGCACTCTATTCAAAACATGACACGCTGTTAAAAGTGCCTCACCCCAAAATCTTTTGCTAAGTCCAGATTTGGACAACATAGCATTAATCATTTCAGTTAATGTCCTATTTTTTCTTTCAGCAATTCCGTTTTGCTGTGGAGTATAGGGTGCAGTAACTTCATGAACAATACCAACATTTTCAAAAAACGTAGGATCATAATATTCACCACCTCTATCAGTTCTTAAACGTTTTATGGTGGTTCCACATGTATTTTCAACTTCAGCCTTAAATATTGTAAATTTATCTAATGCTTCATGCTTGTGATTCAAAAGATAAACATAACAAAATCGAGAGTGATCATCAATAAAAGTCACATAATAACTTTTTCCACCTCTAGTAGGAGTGCTATGAAAATCACATAAATCACTATGTATTAAGTTTAATATTTCTGATGTTCTCTCGACTTTAGGAAAAGGCATTCTGGTTATTTTTGTAAGCATGCATGTATTACATTTATTCACATTCTTATCAATACTGGGAATTAAATTCAGATTAGACATATGATGTAATTTTCTAAAATTAACATGCCCAAGTCTATCATGCCATAAAGAACAAGAGTCAAACATATAAGCAGAATAAGATACTTTACTTATAGCATTCTCAGTTACATTGAGTTTGAACATTCCCTCACAAAGGTATCCTTTGCCTACAAAGGATCCTCCCTTAGTCAGAATAAATTTATCCGACTCAAATACAAGTTTGAAGCCAAATTTATTAAGAAGGCTTCTAGATACAATATTTTTCTTAATTTCTGGAACATGGTAAACATCAGTGAGTTCCAGTTCATGCCCCGAAGTAAACTCCATCAGCACTTTCCCTTTTCCCTTGACAGCAACACTTGCGCCATTTCCCATGTAGACAAAGCAATCATTTTTCGGTGTATACTCCACAAACATGGACATGTCTTTGCAGACATACCTTGTTGCTCCAGAGTCGATCCACCATGACCGGTCATTCCCAACAAGGTTGATCTCAGCAAACATTTCAGAAATCATTGCCACAAACTTCTGCTTGTTTGTATTGTTTTCCGTTTTCTGTTTCTTAGCCTTGTCACGACAATCTTTCTTTTGATGGCCCTCTTTTCCACATTGCCAGCAAGCAGTATTGTTACTTGCTTTTCTCTTTTTGGGATTCTGATTTGAGTTCTTCTTACCATTTCCTTTGCCCTGATTATTGTTCTGCTTGCTACTACTTCCTCCCTCAAGCACCATGACCTTGGAACCATCTCCACCATCTCGGTTTCTGTCTTCTTCTTCGATTTTAAGATGGCTCTCAAGATCTGCAAGAGAAATATCCTCTTTCCTGTGCTTAAGTTCCTTTCTAAAGTTTTTCCATGAAGGAGGAAGTTTGTCTATAACAACAGATACAATTATAGTTTCATCCATATGCAAAGCATGCTGTTTAAACTGATTAACTATCTGTTTTAACTCGTAAAACTGCTCAAGTACCTTTCTGCCATCCACCATGAAATAACGAAAAAACTTACTGGTGATGAATTTCTTACTCGTAGCGTCCTCCACCAGATTTGTTTTCTCCAGATTGTCCCAGACTTCTTTCGCCGTTGATTTTTCATGGTACATGTCGAACAACGTGTTGGATAGCGAGTTGCAAATGTGTCCCTTGCAACAGTAGTCGTCTTGTTCCCACTTCAGCCTACTTCTGGTTTCAGCAACGGTCTCATCGTCCTTCGCTTCTGGTTTCGGAGTTGTCAGCACGTACACCACCCCGAGTTGCGCCAAAAGGAAGTGCAACTTTTTCTGCCAGCGCCTGAAGTTGTCTCCATCGAACTTCTCCAACTTCACAATGTTGGTAGCGAACTCCTTCAACGATCCTCCTCCAGACATTTTCGAAAACGCAGAATTACGCTTTAAGTTTGTTGGTGAGTTTGTCGAAAATGCCACAATCTGGAACTTGAAAGTCGCGAACTAAAGACGTTTTCCTTAAAGCGTAATTCGCCCCCACCTCGTGTGTGCCAATAGGGTAACAGCGAATCGCTTCCCAGGATACAATTTAAGCCCAGAAAATAAAATGGTAGATTGCGTATTGGACTAACGAAATCTACCGACAGAAAAAGAAACAAGAGTGCAGAAAAATACAGACTTAATTTCTGCAGCAATAAAGACTGTATATTATTTGAGAGATATGTTTTTTTTGTGATGTATCTTAGATCTGATAATCCTGCGTTTTTAAAGAAGGAGAAAAGCTGCAAGGAAAAGTCATAACTTTTCCGAGGTATTCTTTCACAGAAGGACACAACTTTTCTTATAATTCTTTTTACAGAAAAGACACAACTTTTCTGCTAAAAATATGTGACTGTTAATATTTAAATCTGAGTTTTTAAATATTCCCTCCATATTTTTCCCGGATTAATCTGAGCCGTCGGATTTAAATCTTAAGTAAGATTAAATCAACACCATCCAATTTAATCTATATTAATTTAATATCCAGATTAAATCACAGCCGTTCATCTTATTTAATTAATTAAATAAAATCTACGACCTAGATCGATGCAAGCGTGCAAAGTGCTAAGTGCTTTTTAAGTGCGCAAAACAAAAGCGCCACTTAAGCGCCACAAGCGCCACAAGCGCGCGCGCGCGGGGGCCCGGGCACAGGCTCGGCTCGGCGCGCGTGTGTGCATGAGCACCACCTATGTCTTGCACTTTTATTACCCAAGTAATATAGTGCAAACATATATAAACCCACAAATAAGTTTTTTACTTTTCCTATGTGGGACACTTAAGCCACTTTAGTAAAATTGGCCTATAAGAGCTAAAGCTCTTAAAGCCCATAAAAGTCCTTATAGTTACCATGAATTAGAGCCCAACATACTTTACCAATGTGGGACAAACTCAAAAAGGCTTTTATTGTACTTTGCATTCACATCATATCAACACATAACCAATGTGGGATACCTCTCACAAGATTTATTATTTGGAAACTAAATCTAACACAACACAAATGTAAGATTAATTCTAATAATAGAGACACATTTTGCGATGACTGTCGAACTAAATTGCTTTCACTCGTGTTACCATATAATCAAAAATAAGTAATCCCCATAATACATTTGAGGAAATAGATAGGAGCTTTAGGAGAGCTTGTGACCAATCACGGATGCCTTCTGGTGTTCATAACTGCCTTGGTGGGGCCAATCGGGGAGACTTCTTCTGTACCAATGCACGTGACTGTTAAGTGTAGCCAATGACGAAGATCTTCATGCACCAATAGTTTTCTTCTGTGGGTAAGACCAAGGACGACCTTTCTGACCAATGGTGGTCTTCTACAGATATAGCTAATTAGGGGCATTCCTTCAGGTCCAATATTCGCCTTGAGGGTGCCAATTAGGTTCGATCTTCTCCTCATTTATAGCGGGTAGTTGTGAGTTAGCTCCCTCTAAGTTGTGTATGTGTTGCTCCACTACAATGGCTCTTTCTCACTAATATTGATTCTCTTCTTCTTGTTTTGAAGACAAATAGATGTAATTACACAAATATATAAGTTATCGATATAATTCAAGTAGCGGTATAATGCTTAATATTGGAACAGATTGTGGACCCTTAGAGTTTTAACCGAGTGGGGTTTTTCCAAAGAGAACTATGCATGGCGAGGCTCAGAGATATTATTCAAAGTCACTCGGGTGTGACTCGTAGGTTGGCCCTACAGAGATCAACAATGTCATGAAGATAGGTAGTTCCTTGGTTTTGAGGATTGGAAGGGGTCCTTTGTTGTTATAGAGTTACCCCACAATGGTCTTTGGGATGTGACTCGGGTAAACGAATAACGGTCCTTGAATTAGGACTCAGAAGGGTGTGTTGGCGTGGCCTCAGTGGTCGTGAGCCAGGATGAATGAAATGGATGTTCTCCGCGAGACTACGCGGCGTCATCCAGATAGTTCTTGAACCTATCTCGGACCTCCGCGGCTTTATCCAGATATAACCCGGGGGTGTAATCGAGTGTCCCTTCGAGGGGTAGCCCTTTCGACGCTGCCTATTAGGAATTGATCGGGCGCGACCTAATGCTTTCCCGTAGGCGTGGTCAATGGGCGTGTTCCGACAGATTACGCTCCGACTTTGGATTGTCTAACATTGTCACTCAAGTCTCTTTCTTGAGAGGGTTTTATTATATGTTTAGTACATATATCATCAAGTATGAAATGTTAGGTACACAAAGTCAAAACTTAATCATGTACATTATTCGTTGAAATGTTAAATAAATAAATTTAGGTTGAACAAAAAATCAAGAATTCAAAACCAAAAGACATATCTTTTGCCTCTATTTTCTGCTATTCATGGATATTACCTTCATCAATGTATATAATTACTCCCCCTTTTGATAAAGCTATGAATATTGATCAATTAAGTTTGTTACTTGTAAAAGTCTCTCCATTAAAATAACTTATTTAAGCGTGAACTTGTTATTGACGGATTCAAGATATTCCACAAATGTAAATTACTTAGCTTTCAGTGTAATTATAAATCACCTCATCATATTCAACGCGAATTGGAGAGTTCCGCTATTCTACCCCTAGTCCTTTTAATTGCCCAGTAAAACTAAAAAGTAAGGTCACAATCAAGCCATGAATATTAATACTTTAATATGGTAACAAACGTAGTTAAAACTTGTTAAATGTGAAATGATGGTAGAAGCATATATATATGAAATGCGCAAATTGGATGACATCAGGAAAATCACTTCTGTGCATTCTATGCAAAATTTATTTTCAGAGTATTTCAGTAGCTTAAAAATGTTAATAAGATCTCCTAAAGATAAAAGGTACTCGGAAATGCTTTTAACGATTTAGATATACTTTGAGACCAGAACTGCTTTGTTTGTATTTTGTAACACGTATTTCTTTTTCTCTTTTTGATAGATAATTGTAACACGTATTTCATAGAATAAAAATATGAGGAAAAACAAGGTTGGCTATTGACAAAACAATAATTGTGGGAGTAAGAGCAGAATTTCGAGTGTATTTAATAACTCTTTTAAATTAAAAACATCTAAATTAGTTTTAAAACATCTTTGTTTCTTAAATATACTCTGGAATATAGTGTCTCACATTAGGTAGGTTTTCTTAGGGCGTGCAAAAATAATATTATCGTCTCAATGATTCAGTAATTTCACAAAAAAATTGATTCGATAATTTAAAATTTTAATCATTTGCTGAATTTAATTAATTCGATACGATTCGAAAAATTATCGAGGTTGAATCGCTATTTTTTGCCAAACTTTTTCTCAACAACTTCCCATTAGGTCCGACATTATACCACCTTAACAAAATAAGAATCATCAGATTGAGATTTTTTTTTGAAAAATATAAGAACACAGTACAAGGAAATAGATAATATTAAATAGTTCGCTAACTTGGTATGATATGATTATTTGCCAATAAAATTAAATATTGTATCAAATTTTTGTTAGATATTTGGTAGCGAATCAATTGTCGAATTATTTAAATGATTTAGTATAC
Organism: Linaria vulgaris; assembly: GCA_948329865.1. Lineage (NCBI taxonomy): Eukaryota > Viridiplantae > Streptophyta > Magnoliopsida > Lamiales > Plantaginaceae > Linaria > Linaria vulgaris. The sequence continues at coordinate 112,928,985 of OX415249.1, read as the reverse complement.
AATATGTACCAATAATCACGATTATCAATGATTCTCATATCTAGAACAAACATTGCAAATTGTATCTCTAATGCCCAACGAAAAAAAAAACTTTTAAATCAAATTAGTGATTGTCCATCTTCATTACCGCAAATGCTGAGATCATTTACCTTACTAAAATCACCCACCAAAAACCCATTAGTATCAACCATTTGAACACCTTCCACGGACCCGAACTTGGCTTCACCCTCGTTGTCTTCCTTTTTATTCTTCCCAAAAGCTTCGAGAACAAAATCTCTAGAGCCGCCTTCTTTCCGGCCAATGATGCATGTTTTTTTGTTGGTGTTGTTCAACACAAGAGGAAGATAACAACTCAAGGTTCTGAAGTTTGGTTGATCTCAATTTCTCAGCAATCTCACGTTTCTCAAAATTGTAGGCATCAGCAACCTCGTCAGGGGTATCAGAAGTGCCCAACTTAAGGCGTTCCATCAACAAAGGGTCCCTTATTTCTGAGCAGCATTTCTCCCACTTTCTCATTCAAACTCCATCGAATTTTCCATCACCCCTTTTCTTGATTTTGTTCGAATTGGGAATTTCGACATCAATTATGTGGATTTTGCGCTTTTTGGTTCGATTGATTTCTTGTTCATCGGAAGATGAATAAGTGGCATCGGGGTCAAAGTACGAAATCTTGATTCTTCTCGTGACATTTTCCATTTATGCAAAGATTTTTGTGTCGAATGTGGTGTGGTGTGGTGTGTTTCTTGCTCTTATGTATTTTGAAAAATATATAAAAGGGATAAGAGAATCCAAATGTAATTAATACCACAGAGGTTGATGGAAAGTTATAGTTAGTAACTAGGTTAATTTGTGGGTTACCGGGTGACATATGAGATACCATGGGCGTCAAAATTTTGGAAAGACGGTAATCAATGATCCAGGTGGTGTTTGTAAGCTCTAGAGAAAAAGTAGAAGTTCATAATTTTAAGTTAAGTTTCAAAAGTACTTAAATTAAAAAGTTGAGAGTGTATGCAAGATAATCTTGAATTTGAAATTTGTCACCTTATGATTCTTTTTTAAATTTGAGTCCCATAATGTGCAAGTGATTCGATTTTGGTCCAAATTCCACTAATTTGCTCTGAAATTTGCGCGTAATAGCACGTGATATCTTAGTTACAGGATCACTCTGTTAATTAAGTAAAATTGGGACCTAAATCAGACTATTTGCATACCGTGGGATCAAAATTAGAAAAATTACAATATGTAACTATTTTAGAAAAATCCTTATTTTCAATAAACAAGCATTAATTTTTTTTTTTTAAAATTAATAGAATTTACACGTGGTATCCATGTGTGTCAAATTGCTATTAAATCTGTATATACCAACTGAAGTTCGTATAATTAACAAATAAATATTACTTTGTGTGAGAGGTGAACAGAAAATAGACGCCTATATAAACTCCAAATCTCTTTTTGATGACGTGAGAACCTACTGTAGCTACCCTTTGTGTGTGCACTAAATAAACTTCCAAACCGACACAATAAACTACAAACCACGCCAACTTGGCAAAACTAGATCTTTCTAAATTTTAATACAATGGCAATCTGCAATTTCGCGAGGTAGTTCCTTCATTATATCGACATCATTTTTTTAAAAAAGACGGGAATAAATCCAGCTAGCATAGAGTCTAACATTGATCTTCTTATCTACGAATCACCTTGAGGCTACGGGCAAAAAATCGAGCTCCAAAACAACTACATATTACTATTGGGAAAATGACACTTACTCTCCCCAAAATCACACTCCAACAGTTTGCACACCTTCGAGTTCTTGCACTAATCAATGATTTGTCCTCAGATTGATGTCCTCAGATTAATTTGAGCTAGTATATAAAAAAAATACTTCCTCTCGAATATCCTCATTCAATCCTGCCAAAAAAACACATCAAAATCATTGGCAGGATGATAAAGTAGGTTGGATATGAACTTCTATAATCATTCCCATTCGAGGGATTCGACTCCACAACAAGCATGAACATGTTTGTCTTGCAGCAAGTAAGAACAAAAACTTGTTAGTACAAGTTGAATCCTTGTCACTTGGTCGTCTAAAACCCATGGTATCCTACAAGCCACGAGCAAATGATCACTTCTTCCCATAATACACCATTCCACCATATTTATGAGCCAATCAATTAAGGCAAGAGAGGCATCATCCTCTTTGATGTATTGTTCCCCAAATATACCTCGCAATACAATCCTACATAGAAAAGCACGAAAATAGCGGGAGCAACATATGAATCATTCATCAAGCACTTGTACTGCTTCATACTTTGTTGAGCATCACATCAAACACAAACAAATTATTCACATACCACATTGTTTCAAAGAAAACTCCTTCAACATTCTTCAAGGGCAAACCAAGCAAAGCATTAATGGTGAACTTGCACATATTTGTCAACAAGCTAAGACTCTTAAGCTTCTTCGACATATCTTGTTGGACCATCTTGGGTCAGATCGTGAATAAGTATATGATTTTTTCTAAAATACTCTCATATTGTGTAGCTTTTTTAGAACTAGTTCCCTAATGATACCTTTTCAATTTTGGTGACACATAGTGCAAATGGTCCGATTTTTGTCCCAATTAGTTGAAACCTCAAGGGTAATAGTGTAACTGTGTAAGTAACTAAATTAATTAATATATATGTTTTTTTTGGGTAGATAAGGAAAAGCGCTTCTTAGGCAAGGTCCAAACTAATAAGCTTTACAATCGGAGGAGTGGGGATATCCAAAAATATCTCTCGATCCCTATTCTCCAAATTAATTTTGCTATGCCGTCGGCCACATTATTCGCCGAACGAGGAATACGTCGCACTTTAATCTCCCAAGGCTTCCTAATTAGCTCCTTTCACTCATTTATCAACTCCAATGTAGACTTCGTGCCGACGTTTTGTCCCATAACCATGTTGTACACCATAAGAGAATCGGTCTCTACCTCTAGCTTTTGAATTCGTCGCTCCCAGGAGAATGCGAGTCCTAATTTGAGTGATTCCAGTTCCTCTTCGTTACTTGTTGGAGATGTTAGACTCTTGTAAAATCCTCCTAGCCAAGCTCCAGTTTCAGATGTCAGTAGTCCCCCGGCTGCTCCTGAATTCGTAGACCCTTGCACACTTCCATCGACGTTTAGCTTGGTCCATCTTTTCTTCAATTTCCTCCACTTCTTCCATTCCATCGCGACCCTCTTACTTTTCTAGTTACAGTCATGCATTAGGATACTCATTTGCTTAACCCGAAAAAGTTGGCCTGCTATACTCTCTTCTTTCCCTCTAAATATGAATTTATTACGCGCCTTCCATATACTCCATATAGCAGCTGCAAAATTCCAGTGCCACTCCGAATTCGGCAATTCTTTGCATCTTTTCTCATTGCATCTCAAGTTCCCCTTTAACCAATTATCATCCGAGAAGTTATCTAACCATAGCAGCTCTGCATCCGAGAGTAGTGTTGTTCATATTTTCCTTGCCGCTAGACAGTGGCGGAGGATATACAAAATTGACTCGCTCGGCGATGCACACCATGGGCACTCAGCGTAGTGCATGAATTTCCTTTCTTTTCGTAACTGATTCGTTGTCAATTTTCCTTGAGAAATCAGCCATAAAAAGTGATGAATGTTGCTGCTATAAGGCAGTTTCCACACCCACTTATGTTCCCGATTCGGCGATATGTTTTCGCTATATGTTTTATGAAAAGCCTTGTAGGCCGATTGGCAAGAAAAAACCCCGCTCGCCGTTTCTTAGACCCTTGCACACTTCCATCGACGTTTAGCTTGGTCCATCTTTTCTTCAATTTCCTCCACTTCTTCCATTCCATCGCGATCCTCTTCCTTTTTCTAGTTACAGTCATGCATAAGGATACTCATTTGCTTAACCCGAAAAAGTTGGCCTGCTATACTCTCTTCTTTCCCTCTAAATATGAATTTATTACTCCCCTTCCATATACTCCATATAGCAGCTGCGAAAGTCCAGTGCCACTCCGAGTTCGACAATTCTTTGCATCTTTTCGCATTGCATCTCAAGTTCCCCTTTAACCAATTATCATCCGAGAGGTTATCGAACCATAGCAGCTCCGCATCCGAGAGTAGTGTTGTCCATATTTTCCTTGCGTCTAGACAGTGGCGGAGGATATGCAAAATTGACTCGCTCTGCGATGCACACCACGGGTACTCACCGTAGTGCATGAATTTCCTTTCTTTTCGTAACTGATTCGTTGCCAATTTTCCTTGAGAAATCAGCCATAAAAAGTGTTGAATGTTGCTGCTATAAGGCAGTTTCCACACCCACTTATGTTCTCGATTCGGCGCTATGTTTTCGCTAAATGTTTTATGAAAAGCCTTGTAGGCTGATTGGCAAGAAAAAACTCCGCTCGCCTTTTCTCTCCAAATGATGGTATCATCGCGGTTCTTAAAATTAATTTTTACTTTCAAAATGGCTTGTGTCAGCGACTCAGGAATTATTGCCAATAACTCGTCCAAACGCCAAGTACCGTCCTCTTCCAACACGTCACGAAGAGTAAGATTAATTTCCCCCAGATTAACATTGAGCCCTTCATCACATAGTCTACTATCCCCTAACCAATTATCATACCAAAACGACACTGAGCGACCGTCCCCTACCTTCCATCGTAAGAAAGGTCTCATTAATCCAAAGTAACACATCACTCCTTTCCATGTCGAGCTCCCCGTGTTATTTGCCGAATAATGAAGTAAATTTCGGCCTTTGAGATATTTTGCTTGGATCAAACCCATCCTCAGTGTATTTTCTTTTCATAATATTTTCTAAGCCAATTTAGCCAACAAAGACTCATTGCTCATGCGCGTCACCCAGATTCCTAGCCCTCCATCCTCCTTTGGCCTCGTTAATCTTTTCCACCCGACGAGGTGAATTTTCCTTTTCGTTACATCCGTCAACCAAAGAAAACCTCGATTCAGCCTATCAAGTTGATCCCAAATATTTTTGGGTAACCATGTCGACTGCATATGGTATATTGGCATTGCTGTGGAGATGGATTGTACAAGAGTTGCCCGATCGGCTAGCGTCAATATTTTATTCTTCCAACTCAACAATTTCCTCATGACCTTATCAAACATATCCGAGAAGGTTGTGCGCGTCACGCGCCCATGGATTAATTTTACACCCAAATACTTACCCAAGTCCGTCGTTTGGCCAAAACCGAGCACTTCGCTGATCGTTCTCTTCAATCGCGCACCACCCCGATTAATGAACAATACCTTCGACTTTTGTGGGCTTAATTTCAGTCCCCAAGCTTGCCAAAATATGTCAAGCACCCTATTTATCACCTTAGCCGTTTCTAGTGTCACCTTCCCCATTAGAATAAGGTCATCGGCGAAAAATATATGTGACAGAGCCGGTCCACCATGACAATGGATGATGGGCTGCCATTTTTTCTTTTCCACCGCTTCGTTGATAAGATACGAAAGACGTTCGACACATAACACGAAAAGGTATGGATATAAGGATCTCCTTGCCGTAGGCCGCAAATGTGTTTAAAGGCCGTCATAGGTTCCCCGTTCCATAGGATGTTTGTCGAGGCTTTGCGCTCACAAAACATGATCGCGCACTAGTGCTTCTGGAAATTGGAACGCTTTAAGCGTGTTCTCTAAAAAATCCCAACTTATTTTATCGTACGCTTTTTCTAAGTCCAACTTCATGATCATACACCCCGTCTTATTTTTTTTTTCTTAGGACGCATGGAGTAGAGGACTTCTTGTAAGACAAAAATATTGTCTTGTGTGCTACGACCTCGTTGTAGACACATTAATTTTGTGTCTAATTAAATTAAATGATAGTAACTCTTAAGATGCAAGAGATACAAAATATATTTTATTTAGTCTTAATATTTTGAGGGATTAAAATAAATATATTAATTAAATCTTAAGACAAGGAAATAATTGCTCATCAAATCTCAAGACATGGAAAGTCTTCTCCTCCAAGTCTCAATCTTCAAGAGATGGAAAATAATTCTCCACCAAATCTCAACACAAGGAAATAATTCCCCCACCAAGTCTCAATCTTCAAGAGATGGAAAGAAGAATATCTTAGATAAAGTCTTCCATATCAAGGAATTGTAGACGCGATCACAACCGTTCATCTCATCAGGAGATTCTAATTGAGATTCACTCCACAACTATAAATAGAGGTGGTCTTGAAGAAGAAAAACACACACACAAAATATTCACAAGTTGAAGAGGGAAAAGCTCTAAGTTTTTCGCTCCACCAAATTCATCCATCTTCAAGCGTTCTTCGCGGCATTCAAGACATTCTTCAACAATCTTCAAGGTGTTCTTCGTAAAGGACTCATTTCAATCCGCCGTCAAGTCTTATATCCATCCAAAAACCGTTTTTGAAGAGTGCACTTCTGCCGAGGAAGATCAAACTCCAAAAGGTTCAACAAATCTGAAACCAAGTCCATACCGTTCTTCATTCATCTTCAAGTCAAAAATCCGTTTAATCCGAGATCAAGTCCTAAGACCCTCGAAAAACCGTTTTTGAAGATTGAAGTCCATTCAAGAAGATCAAAACCCAAAAAAAATCGAAGAACTGAAGACGAAGATCATACCAATCTTCATCAACCTTCGAATTCAAATTCCAAATCAGGTTTCCGTTTAATCCGAGATCAAGCCGTCAAGCCCTCGAATCAACGTTTGCCAAATATCCAAGTACTTTGAAGATCAATATTCCTCAAAAGAAGATTGATATTCAATAAGTTCAAGACGAAGATTAAATTGTTCGTCACCAAATCAAGTCAAGTAGATCGTCAATTCAAGATCAAGCTCAAAGCCCTTGGATTAACGTTCAAATCCATTGTCAAGTCAACCAAATTTGAAGACTATTTGTTGTAGAAAAGAATCAGAGGATTAATAGAGATTGCACCACAATTGTACTTTCGAATTTATTTAAAATTACTTTGTAATCTTTTCTTCTTTTAATTACAGAGATCAAGAATTTGTCGTTACACTCGTATAAAGCTTGATTGGGTTGGTGATATCAAACTCGGCATTAACTCACGCAACCGCATGGTGACGCCTTTTGTAATGAATTTATAAAGGACATTACATAATGAAATTGAGCGAAATTGTGAGATAAGTTTGGGGTTTTGCACCTTCGAAATGAGACACAAATATGCCTCTGCGAGTTTGGGATTGAAACTCGTTTCTTCAAAAGCCTTCTTCATAAATACCAACAAGGATTCGTGCACCCAATCCCAGCCGTGTTGGTAAAATATTCCTTGGAGTCCGTCGGGTCCCGGTGCCTTGAAAGGGTGTGTTTCCCACACGATTCATTTAAGCTCTTCCATATCAATTTCTTTTGTCAGATTTAACGCCTCTTCCCCACTAAGCGTCATTTGATAAATAGAAATTGAGAGTTTGTGTGCTCGACCCCCACCTGTTCCATTTGCAGCAGCCGAAAAGAGTTTAGAAAAATAACTCTTTGCATGTTCGCGCAGGATATTCTTTTCCTTTGTCCAAATTCCATCTATCTTGAGGGTTATCATTTTATTTCGTCGACGCCACGCCAAAGTTGATTTATGAAAGAACTTTGTGTTGCGTTCCCCCTCCTTAATCCATTGTAGACGAGATTTTTGAAACGATAGTACCTCTTCTTACTTTAGGATCTCTTTAAATTCTTTAATAAGTTCAATCTCGAGACCCGCAAGGTAGCCATTGAACCTCACCCCTTGCGCCTTTTGTATTCCATCCAGTCGTGCCAACACTTTTTTTCCCTATAAAATATGTTCCCGAAGACATCTCGATTCCAAGGACGCATGATGCCTGGGACCTGCTCAATAGCATCAACAATTTTTTGGAATTTTTTTTCCATAAGTCCGCCAACATCCCATTGCAATCCGGGTGTTGAAACCACGCCGCCTCAAATCGAAAAGGCCTTTTCTCCCCCATGTTTGTTGGGCCCTCGCACAACGTAAGAATCGGATGGTGATCCGAGTGAGTTCGCGGTAAGTGGATCACCGCGTTATCAGGGAAACGGTCAATCCATTTTTGGTTCGCGAGGGATCGATCAATTCTTTCTATTATATTACCTCCGTTCTCGTGTTCGTTAGTCCACGTATAATTCGGCCCATGGAACCCCAAATTGATGAGCTCACACTTCTCCATCGCCTTTTAAAAGAACTTAAGGCGGCCTAATGATGTCGTTTTTCATGCGCATATGCCATCTCATTAAAATCTCCTGTTACGAGCCATGTCGTATTTTCCGTTGCTGTGTGTCTCGTCATACTCCCAAAAATTCGGATTTTCGCTTCCCTGCTTGGTTGCGCATAAATTCCACTCAAGTGCCATTTATCTTGCACGTTTGCTCTGATTTTAATATGGATCCCTTGTTCTTCCACTCGTAATATATCCACATTCGTATCTTCCGCATTTTATAGTAACCAAATACCTCATTCCATCCCGGAAGTAGGCTCTATCACAAAGTTTGAGAATTCTAATCGAGGGGCAATTTCGTATGCATTCTCCTCGGACACTCACGTTTCCATAACAAAAACCACAGAAGGACTATGACTCCTTGCTAATTCTCTAAAATTCCTTTGGAACTCTTCGTCTCCCGCACCCCTAAAATTCCATGAAATTATCTTCACCGATGGATTATGTATTTGGGTAAGTGTTACAGGATTGTCAAGAGGATTCCCCATCCATGTTGCAATCATTGTCAGAGATTTTCCAACGTCAGCACTTGTTGGCGAAGAAATTCCCATGTACTCGTTGTCGTTCTCTGCCACCATACATTCGGCTCCTCCCCCCTCGGTATCACATACACTCACGTTTCCACTTCCCAAATCGGTGAGGGGATCTCAAGGACACGGATCAAGCGTTCTTACTCCGTGGTTTGTAATATCATTGAGGATCCGTTGAACCAGCGAAATATGGTTTTGGGTGCCGGTGGTATTACCCAATTCACTACTAGCGCCCCATTCACAAAGTTCACTTGAATGTCGTCGGGATTGATTGCCATTTGTTACGGTATCCATAGCAATCAGTCGTGTTTTGTTGGAAGTATGTGGTTCCGAGTTCTCTCAGTCCGCTAATATCCCAAAGGATTTTTTTTTTTGTGTAAAGAAGTTTCCTTCTTTGCTTTTATCTCCTTCCTTCCCTCTTAGAAGTTGATTTCAATTAGGATTTACCTTCCCCCATTTATTCATCACTTTCTTTTTTGTACCAATAATTGAATTTGGTAATATCCTCTTTTCTTCCAGATTTTCTATCCTCACACCACTTGCTCCTACCGTTCCAGAAATCGTGTTATCACCCCCGCGTGCGCTATTTTGACTTCGCACTTTCGGCGTCAACTCGTGTTGATTTCCAGTCGGTGTTCTCTTAGTTATTGTGATGTTAGTTCTCTCTTAGTGCTGCTGTTTCTTTCTCCTTTTGACCTAAATCCAGTCCCCGTATTCTTTGTTCTTAACTTTCTCTACCAGCCACACGTTGTCTTCCTTCGACTTTCCCCTTGAATTTCCATCTTGAGGTTGGACTTGGGGGTTATCTGTCGACATGGATTTTCCATTAAAAGCACATGCTTCGGCCCGGTGTCCTACCCTTTCGCATGTGTGACACACCGAGGTAAGATTTTCGTACACCACTTGGTATACCTTGCCCTTCAACCGGAGTTCCGGTTCAAGTGGTTTGTCGGTGCGAACTTGAACGCAAACACGTGCATATCTTCCTCTCAATACGTTGTACGTGTTGCCGTCTATTTTAATGGGGTCTCCAAGACTCTTGGCAATGGCGGTCATGATAGGCTTGTTGAAGTATTCCACCGGTAAATTTAAAATCCGTGCCCATGTTATGGTGCTTTCAACCTTGTCGGTGTCCGATCAAAAATCCAGCGTCCACTTTCTTATGGAGAGAAAGCTACCGGCGAGTTGCCAAGGCCCCTCCGTGAGTATCATTTCTCTTTTTTTTTTCAATCTGAAAACCCCTTGATGCAATATCAATTGTGGCCGAGATCCGTCATCTCAACTTTATTTTGTAATTTTCACATGATATCTAGTTTTGTGTGTAGGGCTTGATAATACCATGGCCTCCCCATTATACGAACGAGGATCATTTTCTTCCATTGTTTTTTATTCGTTCACACAGCTCCGGAGATATGTCTATGGTTTTGAATGGCATATCATCGGTGGGATTCAGAATTCTGACATGATCATCATCTTCGTCCATGCTGAACGCGTCGAATTTCACGTCGTTGATCTTCTTTTTGTGTCCTATAGCCTCCGCGTAAGATCCCTTGAATACATTAGGGTTCCCCCGATCTCCTCCTCCTTGTTTCTGAGCGCTGAAAACCAGCATTGGTCCTTCACTCTCCCTCATACGTTTCTGTTGTCTTTCGTCGTGGCGAATTGAATCCGGTGACACGAATCCGCGGCAATTAGTTTTGTTGGGGGCGTTGTTAGGTCAACCATTATATATTTGTTAAAAAAGACGTTCCTAAATTAATTAATATTGGTGAGCAACGCATTGCATGAAATAATTCCCCTTTCACATCTCACACACGCACACTCGCCTCTCGCCCAGTCCCCACTACCAAAAAGCCTCTCTTTTCAGCAGTCCCTTTCACACTTTTACACTCACTCACTCACTCACTTTCTCTCTCTAAATAACGCTCAACGTTTCCCTTCACTCTCTCTGCTACTCACCACCCGCCATTGTATAACCAATTTCCTCACGAAAATGGTGATACCCCTTTCATGTAACACCCGTTTCATACAATCATAGCCATCAACGACCGCGTGACTCTTTTCCCCTTATAATAATAATAAACACTTGCTTAACCTTTACTGTCAAAAATGGAGAAAAAACAGGGATTCTTCTCTGCATTAAAGGAAGAAGTGGTACGAGGCTTCTCTCCAGCAAGGTCACGTGCGAAGCACCCGGTTCGGACCGGGTCGGGTCTGCTCCGGAGGAAGAAGGTCACCAGCTCGAGTAAATGTGAGCCGTTGATGATTGGGAGATCGGGCAGCCTAAGGACGCTCACGCCGTTGATTGAGGGACCGGATCCGGATGACGGTGAAGAGATTGGAGGTTCGAAACGGTTCGGGTCGGGTGTCGGTCAGTGGGTTCTCGGGCAGCTGACCCGGAATCCGTCTTTGGCGGTTGGTGAGAATGGCAGGTCTGATCTGAGGCTGCTGATTGGGGTGATGGGCGCACCTCTCGCCCCGGTGCACGTTAGCGCCGCTGACCCTTTGCCTCTTCTCAGTATAAAGGACACCCCCATTGTATGTCCTATTTTTCGTAATTCTTTTATTTATTATTTTTATTATATCGATTTGTTTTTTTGTTTTTATTTGGTGATGAAGAAATTAAACCATGTTTCTATTAGTGGAAATTGAGTTGGTATCTATGTCTCTTGACCAAAATATAATATTTTAAAATCTTTTTTTGTCAAAAATAATATCTGATCTTTGACTGGAATGTAAAAAAAATTGTGGGTGATTTTCCTGCTATATTTTCAAGGAAGAAATCATCAGTACGTTGTGTTTAAAAATTGGATTTTGTAAATTTATAGGTATCTTCGTCGGCTCAATACATATTGCAACAATATACAGCTGCATCTGGGGGGCAAAAAGCCCACAATACGATTAAAAATGCTTATGCCATGGGTAAGTTGAAGATGGTGGCTTCTGAATTCGAGTCTGCAACGAAAGTGTTGAAGAATAGGCATGCTCCTAGAGCTGCAGAGTCTGGTGGATTTGTTCTGTGGCAGATGAATCCCGATATGTGGTACGTGGAGCTTGCCGTTGGCGGCAGCAAAGTTCATGCTGGCTGCAATGGGAAGGTAGTTTGGAGGCACACACCGTGGCTCGGTGCTCACACTGCAAAGGGTCCCGTTCGCCCCTTGCGCCGTGCCCTTCAGGTTGATCTATGATAAAATTGTATTGGTTTTCGGTTTTTAAACTTATTGTGTGTCAGATCATCTAATCTCTTGTTGAATGTCACTACTTGGAATTTCAGGGACTTGATCCAAGAACTACGGCTAGTATGTTTGCTGATTCGATTTGCATTGGAGAGAAGAACATTAATGGAGAAGACTGCTTTATCCTAAAGCTTTCTGCCAAACCTCAGACACTTAAGGCTCGGAGTGAAGGACCGGCTGAGATCATACGCCACATTCTGTTTGGCTACTTCAGCCAAAAGACCGGGCTTCTTATCCAAATTGAGGACTCACATCTTACCCGAATTCAGTCCAATAGTGGGGATGTTGTTTACTGGGAGACAACTATCAGTTCCTTCTTAAATGATTATCGGTCTGTTGAAGGAATCATGGTTGCTCATTCAGGGCACTCGGTTGTGACCCTTTTCCAGTTTGGAGAAATGGCGATGAACCATACAAAAACTAGAATGGAAGAAGTGTGGACCATTGAAGAGGTTGCGTTTAATGTTCCGGGTCTGTCATCAGAATGTTTTATACCTCCTGCCGACTTGAAAGCAGGTTCCATCAGTGAAACGTATGATCATTCTCCTGAGGAGGAAAGCGGTAAATTGGGGTGGAAGGTGGAAATCTGACTAATTAGGATGAAATCATGGCAAATGTTCATGTGCATAGTCAAGCATTCGATTTACTAACAGATCAGTAGTAACGGAATTAGGCTCATATTATTAGAAGTTTACGAGTAGTTGTAACTCCTTTGTTGTCAATCACAATCTTTCATAGGTTCCTCTTAATCATGGATGAAAATGTGTACTCAGTTGCAGAATCCAACTACAGACTTAGAGCTCTATCTTTTCTTTTTTCCTGGTAGAAGGTTGTGCAAAGGTGGAGGTTTGTTTTTAGTTTACCTCACAGGGATGGAGGGAAATGGTGATGAGTTATTAGCGTTGGTAGTATTGGCAGAAGTAGACAATTGGTGACGTTTCTTTATGATTTTGTTTTTTTGTTCAACTAACTTTTTCCTGCATAAATGTATAAGGCTTTGGCAGTTGGGGAGGTGAATGATTCTGTTCTACTTTTCCAATGTTATTTTGTTGCTGCTTAGAGTTTTTCTTTTTGTAGAATTAGAGAAAAACAGTCAACTTAGTAGCAATGGAAAACCTTGTCAAGTGTGATGATTTTACCATTTCTTATGGTTTAGTTTACATCTTACAGTTAGTAGCTTCTCTCTAAATTTGTGAAACTGGAAAAAAATATGTATACACATTACACACTCCAATCAGCTACTGAAATGTTAATTCAAGGGACCCTACCCCATCTTCAGCACTTTTGACTTTGGATTTTGGAATTCAATGCATAGTGAATGGCCAGAGTCTTTAATGCTCTGGGTTCTGGCTCCTAAAGAATTTTCACTGCTAGTAATTTCTCCTAATCATTGTTTTTATTTTATATATACATGTTTTATTATTTACACCTCATGTGGTTTGATCTTGCTACGAACACATGTTATTTTATATATACATGTTTTATTATCTACACCTCAAGAGATGTATCTGTATAATAATCTGTAGTATTCATCTTCTCCTCAACTATTGTGCTACCTAATGTACAATTGTCTGCTTTCTCTACGGGATAACACGAAACTTTCTGAAAAGTCCTTTCACTTACCCTTCGGACTTCAATCTAAACTACTAAATTCAATTTCCTTTCAGAATGTCCATGAAAAGTAACCATATGTGTTATATGCCAATTAAAATAAAATACAAATGCAAATAAAGTAGGTTTTTCGTTACCTGAACAGTTTACTGCGTTCAGTATGATACAGTACAATTAATTCGTCGCGATCTCAATTTGTTTTCCTCATTGTGTTTTTTCTTTTGAAAATAATTATTGATCTTTTAATTTACAGAGATATCGTGTATCTCTGTTCCAAGTGCTATCTTTCTTACACGGTTAATTGATGGATGACTGACATTTTACACCTTATTACGTTTTGGTACTTGTACTTTGAAATGAATTCTCTGGCACTTTCTCCAACGCCTTGCCATGGATATAGGAATTATATCAATTGGTATTAATACTTTTTAATATTTCCTAGTCAAATTATAGGTAAGTGAGATTAATACTGCACATTTTTATGGAGAAATATTCCAGTTACTTAAAAATTAAGGATTATTTTGATAGAATGAGTGGGAAAATTTGAATAAATCATTTTCAATAAATAAAAAGGAACAAGAAAATTTGAATAAATCATTTTCAATAAATAAAAAGGAACAAGAAAATTTGAATTCCAGTTCTTGTCTTCTTGCTGGTTTCCGTAAATCTGATGAGTACTTTGATGCTTCTTATATTAATTTAATATTGCAACTTCATCAAATATTAAAATTAATATGAAAGTTACTATTTACATGGTGGTCCCCGTTGTGCTTCAAAACTTTACCAACAATGATTCCGATTAATTGGCAGCGGTAAGTGGGGAAGGTTGCCCATTATGGTTGTGTCCCCAATAGGTCAAAGTTCTTTATTTATGGTGGCAGAAGACATTATTAGCCTTTTAGGGCAAGCTACACTCTCCAATTCATTCATGTTATTATTTTTATGTTTTGTTCCTACTTTTTTAATAACAAGACGGTAATATGTTTTATGATTTATTGAAAATAATGTTATTAGTTAATTTGACGACATATGATATTGATGCAACTTTTACCTGGGATCCATAAAATCAGCTGTCAAAGATCCGAGGTAAGAGACTAAAAGCATTCGTATTTTATGAGAAAGCATAATTTCTTGCTGATATATTGGATCCTTTGGAGATAGTTACTTCAAAATTTAAAAAATAAAAAATAAAAAATAGAGAGAGATGGTTAATTCAAATTTTATAAACTATTCAGAAAACATTATTTATCTGTATACATCTGTGACGACGGTACTTTTCCATATTTTACCATTTGTTACTATTAGACAATTAACCATTTGAAAAACAAAATAAAAATTTATATTTCCGGCCGTACAGAGTTTAGGTGAGAATCACCCAGAATGACTTAACTATCACCTGTTTATTGGTGATTCAGAGCAGGTATCCAGAACTGCTTTGTTTGTATTTTGTAACACGTGTTTCATAGAATAAAAATATGAGGAAAAACATGGTTGGCTATTGACAAAACAATAGTTGTCGGAATAAGAGCAGAATTTTGAGTGTATTTAATAACTCTTTTAAATAAAAAATATATAAATTAGTTTTAAAACATCTTTATTTCTTAATTATACTCTGGAATATAGTGTCTCACATTAGGTAGACTGTTTTTGGGCGTGCAAAAATAACATTATCGTCTCAATGATTCCGTATTTCACAAAAAAATTGATTTGATATTTAGACCCCGTTTGGATTGAGTTTCACTTGTTTCGCCCATTTGATTTTTGGTTGGGAGTTTTGAAGATTTTTTTGAAAAACGTGCAGAACATTTTGAATTATGTTTGAATGTAATTTGAGTGTTGGAGTAATAGGGGAAAAATAGGTATACAATAGTCAAATCAATAGGCTGTGAATATAAAATTAATATATTAACTATTACACATTTGACTTGAATTTAATTTTGTTTGTGTATTTTTAATTTCTTATATTATTAGCACAAAAATCAATTATGTATTATATAAAATCAGGGTACTTAGAATAGCTATGAGTATTTAAAAATATATGACACTTTTTTTTCTTTCTAATTTATAATCACCTTTCATGATAATTTAATTATTAATATTATTTTATGGGTTTTCATCGAAATATATTAGCAGCGAAGAAATTGTTTAGTACAGCTTGTCGTGTATATAGCTACAAGGTTGATAACTATACTGTATTTATACATAAAAAAACTATATTGTATTTGTAATTTTTGTTGCGGGAAGGCTGAAAGAACACATTGATTTAATTTAAGTTTACTTCCACATATATACAGATGAGATCGAGTTGAAAAGCCTTAACTTATAAAAAAAAAATACATAATGGTAAATATTATGAAAATATAAGATCTTTTTATCTGCTTTTCATAAACCGTAAGGAAAAAAAAACATAAAAGTATTTTTCAACTCCATTTTGACAGTGGCAACTATATATATGATGTTTCTAAACATGTGAAAGGTTCTCCAAAATTATTACACTTCTTTATGACATATATTTCTCAACATATGGTATTGCTTTTGTTTTACTAAAAAAAATTATTTGGTTCTCGGATTAGAAATCTTGGTCAGTAGAATAAATTAGAAATAAAAACTTACGAGAAAACGCACTTTATGTAGAAATATAGAGCCCCTTTGGATGTAGTTAGCGTTATTAGTAGAAATATAACTGTAATTTATTTTAGCTTATATTATTTAAGGCTTCTCATTAAAGGAAATAAAATTATTATTTAATTTCTCTTACATAAAAGTAAGGTTAAGAGATATAGACTATCAATCTTTACATGTTTAATTTCTAAGTATTTAAGTGGTAATATTTATCATTTAAATTAATCATATTATATTTAAAATAAATTTTTAATCACATGTGGACCGCGTGCCAGTGTTACTAGTGTATTTATTAAAGATTAAGTTAATAAACCTTATAACAAGATATGATAACAAGAATATGGTAATGACTGATGGTACTCCTCCGTGTGAAATTAATTAGCACATTACTTGATAATATGTACACGTAATTGTAAACAGGAAACAAGAAGAAAAAGAATCAAAGAACTAGATAACAATTTATTATAAAGCATAAATTATTTCGGACGACTATTATTAGACCAACACTAATGAAACTTTAAAATATTCTGTTCAACACCACCTAATTCTTGAGATTAACTACATGACGTACTAAGAGCCACGAAGAAGGCTACCAAAACGTTTTCCACTTATATATATTACTATATTATTTTAGTTTTGCTTATGGTTTGCCTATGGTAATATAACATACACTTAAGGGTCTTAATTTAAAAATAATAAATAAGTCATATATTTAAATTTTTTTTTTATTTTTTTGACATGAGTATACATTAAATATTAAACAAATCATAATATTCACTAATTCCACACAGAAAAAAAATATGATGGAAAGAGAGCTAAAATAAAGACAAATAAGGTACATGACCTTTTTTTTTTAATGATGTTAGACATAAAAGCTAAAAGGGTAGGCTATGTACAAGTCAACAATAGCTGCAGTGGAATTTGTTGGGGCAAACAAGTTTTTAGCCAAAATTCTCAAAGACGATCCAAATGACATTTGAGTGAACCAAACTTTGAAAAACTGAGCCAAACTCAATCCAAACAAGGTCTTAAAATTCTGATTTTTTTGCCGAATTAAATTAATTCGATACGTTCAATAAATTATCGAGCTTGAATCGCTATTTTTTGTCAAACTTTTTCTCAACAACTTCCCATAGCAAAAAAGTAGAAATAAATATCCGACATTATAACACCTTAACAAAATTAGAATCATCAGATTGAAACTTTTTTTTTTGAAAAACATAAGAACATCGTACAAGGAAATAGATAATATTAAATAGTTCGCTAACTTGGTATGATCTGATTATTGGCCTATAAAAAAAACTGTATTAAATTTTCGTTAGATATTTGGTAGAGAATCACTTGTCGAATTATTTAAATGATTGAGTATACAATCTGCACCAGTAATCGTGATCAATGATTATCATATCTAGAACAAACATTGCAAATTGCATCTCTAATGCCCAGAGAAAAAAAAACTTTAAATCAATTTAGTGCTTGTCCATCTTCATTAGCGCAAATGCTGAGATCATCTATCTTACTAAAATCACCCACCAAAAACCCATTAATATCAACCACTTGAACACCTTCCACGAACCCGAACTTGGCTTCACCCTCGTTGTCTTCCTTTTTATTCTCCCCAAAAGCTTCAATAACCGAATCTCGAGATCCGCCTTTCTTTACGGCCAATGATGCATTTTCTTCTTGTTGGTGTTGCTCAAGGCAAGAGGAAGATAAATCCTCAAGGCTCTCAAGTTTGGCTGATCTCAATTTCTCAGCAATCTCATGTTTCTTTGAATTGTAGGCATCAACAGGCCCGTCAGGGGTATGCAGAGTGCCCAACTTAAGGGAACTGGGAATTTCGACATTAATTAAGTGGATTTTGCGCTTTTTGGTCCGGTCGATTTCTTGTTCATCAGAAGATGAATCGGTGGCATCGGGGTCAAAGTACGAAATCTTGATTCTTCTCGTGACTTTTTCCATTTCTGCAAAGATCTTTGTGTCGAATGTGGTGTGGTGTGGTGTGTTTCTTGCTCTTATGAATTTTCAAAAATATATAAAGGGGATAAGAGAATCCAAATGTAATTAATACCAGAGAGTTGGGTGGAAAGTTATAGTTAGTAACTAGGTTAATTTGTGGGTTACCGGGTGACAAATGAGATACCATGGGCGTCAAAATTTTGGAAAGACGGTAATCAATGATTCTGGTGGTGTTTGCAAACTCTAGCCAAAAAATGGAAGTTCATAACTTTAAGGAAGTTTTTGCAAATGCTTATAAAAGGAGCTTGTGGGCTTTTATCAATAGAGAAGCCATAAATTAGTGTTTGAATATAGGGCTTTTGCTTCTCCTTGTCTAAAAATAAGTCAAAAAAAAAAAGCACAAGCCCACAAGCTGGATAGAGGGTGCATTTAAAAGCTCCTTTTAATTATTACATTTTAAAAATATTTATCTCTCCTAAATTTCCTCAAAGTGTCGTCCATACCCCCACATTTAAGAGAAAAAAATATTCTATCATCTTTTATTTTCCATGTTCAACGTAAAAAATAGGCTATAATATTTTTTCTTCCATGTTCAATGCGATTGCTAATTATCTATAGTTATAAAACCTCATTTGCTAGAATTGGGGTTCCTGTAATTTAATATCTCTTGACTTTACATATTCAAGTTTTATTTACATTTGAGGTGACGAATAATTTTGAATAATGTCTCATTCAAGTTTATGACTTTTGATTCTTGGTATATATTCACAATTCCTTTCTAAATCACTTAACTTGGACAATATTCTATTAACATTTATGTCTACGATTATTATTTTTCATAATATTATAATTTTAACAAGTTGAAGTATTAATGGTCAATGCAAAATTGTATAATGTTAATTCATTAGAAGGTAAAGTACTTGATTGGCGTAAATTATACAAATAAGTAAGCATTTTGATGTAATAATCATAAACATTGATTAAACTATATCAAAATAATTTCCTATTATATTTTTAAATATATTTAACAGAACGTATGTCTAAATTAGGAGCATATTAAAAAGAATATATATTTTATTAATAAGGGTACTTAAGTCTTATTGCATTTTAAAAGCTGCTTCTTACTTATTATTGCAAACACCACAAAATTAATTTTAAGCGCTAAAAGCTGCTTTTTAAATAAGGTTTGCAAACCCTCATAGCTTTAAGTCAAAATGAACTTTAAGTAACTTTAAGTAAAAGCCTAAAAAAAGGAGATTCTATAAGCTCTTGCAAACACCACTTAAGTTAAGTTTCAAAAGCACTTAAATTTAAAAGTTGGGAGTGTATGCAAGATAATCTTGAATTTAAAATTAGTCAATTACTTTATTTAAAAGTACCCATCATAAGCTAAAAACACATCCACATCAGCTTTAACATTATGAGGTTTTTTAGCTTAAAAAAAGTTGTGTAATCGAAAAAGCTAGATTTGCAAGCACCCCAAAATTACTTATTCAAATAAAAAGATGATTATAGAGTTTTTTAAGAGTTTGAAATCACCACCTCAATAGATTTGAATCGTTTGGCACACCTAATATTTTCGAAGCTCTTTGCATCATTAAGTAACTGAACCGTAACTTAAAAAACCGAGTTTCAATGTGAAGCACAACTATAAATATGTGATTTTAAGTTTGCACAACCAAAATTTTAAGTTTATGATTTTTATAATTGAGTTTGTTCAGGTACAATATATGAGATTTGATAATACGGACTTAACATGAGCGGCTGATGATAGTATTATAAGCAGTTATGAAGGATAATAACACTTTTTCGGGGTTAAGAAAGGAATCCATATAAAAAATTGAGTGGTAAAACAATGTAAAGTAAAGATTTTGGCGTAAAATAATTGTAAAAGAGGAGAAAATATGATAATCGAATATATTTTTCTATTGACTATAGTTGTAGTGTGTAGGAAAGCCTCTCTCTTACAAATGATTACCACGAGTATATATAGTGTGAAGATGAGATCCTTCATAAATGTATTGCAACTTGACCAAGATGGTTGACGGTGTGGGCAGTGTTTAATAATACCTTGAGTTTTTATTTGGAGAAATTCCAAGGGTGAGATTCTTTATGCGGCTACAGAGAAGTTCGCTTGTTCGGATGCTTCTACGGCCGAGGCACAAGCCATCCTTTTTGCAGTTCGATGTGCCCATCAACTCAAAATCAAGTTGATGATTTTTGAAAGTGATTGCTCAGAAATTATCAATCTCATTTTAAGATCTTCCTCTAATATTTCCTGGAGGTCGAAAAACTTTATTTTAGAGATTAGGAAATATTGGGCACTTTGGCCTAAGTGGAAATTTAGATGTATCTCTAGATCTAATAATTGTGCGACTCATAACTTGGCCGCTTGGGCACGTTTCCGAGATTGTTCGGGTCCGGTGTCTACTTGACATTCCTGTAAACTCTTTTTGTGACGGGTGGTGCCCTTCTTTGGCCCCGTCTTGATTTATATAATCTCTCATTTCATCAAAAAAAAAAAAATAGATCTGTATGTTGTGGCTATGTTGTGGCTGATTCAGGATTTGTTGGGAGAGGTTTTTTTTTTTTAAGAACAATAGGCAAAAAAAAAAAAAAAGGATAATTAAGAGGAGAAAGAACGAAAGTATTTTTTTTTCTAATTCTAACATTAAAAAGAGGGATTTTGCTAATTATTTAACTTCAAATGGGGGTTTTTAATAAATTTTTAACATCATCTTTTTTTTTTACATTCAAATTTTTTTCTTATTTCTTAATTAAGAAATGGATATTTTTCTTATTTCTTAATTTCAAAAGAGGCGTTTTTGCTAATTCTTAACATCGAAAGAGAGTTTTTTATGATAAAATCAAAACTTGAGGTTATTTTCCTAATTATACATATTATATGATATTTTTACTATTTCTCATTATTTAGATATATAGGTAATATTAAATTTTGAAACTAGGGAGGTTGTAGCCCACCCGATCCAGTCCCTAGATACGCCTATGTCTACACGCATTCCTTAAGTTATAGTTGTGCTAGTTATACATGCCTATGACCGACGATTGAGTAATGATTCACGTGATTCCTCCAAGTAGACATTTATTACGTTTAATCTTGTCAGTGTATTTAAGCTCATGTCTTCCGAGGGGAATTTTCTTCCTTTTCAAGGTTATTCAAGAGTTTATCGTTCAAGGTTGTTGAGGACTCTTTACTCAAGGGCCTATCTTTTGCTTCATGATCGTGTCTTTTTTAGGCCATTTTGAGGGGCCTCCTTTATCTCAGGGACTTTTTGATCTTTTTACTGCTCTAGTTATATATGCATTATCATATGTTATCCATGTGTTCATCGTTGTAGTAAACAAGACTTGAGACTTGTAAGTTGCTTTGTAGATGAGGTTCATCTTCCCTCGCAACTCTTGCTTTGTTTGAGAGGTTGTTTCGAGGTGCCGCTTTGTTGGGAGAGGGGTTCTTTCCTACCCATTTCTAGTTGCCCTTTTGGGGAACTCTAAGATCTTATTACCTCTTTTTTTAGACCGATATGCCATATAGAGGACGTGCAGGCGCGAAGAGGAGGGGGGGGGGGGGGGGGGGGGGGGGGGGTAATTGTCATCCTTCCTTTGTTGCGAGCGAGTCAAAGACATGCATTACACGTATTCTTATTCGAGTGCTTCTTCATTGGCAGAAGCACGTGGTCTCGATCGTTTGCCTTGATTTACGATTGTCTCTTCAAATACTTTGTCTATATAAATTGGTCCCTTGCGCGTATTTTATTCTCTCACTATTCTTGCCTCTTCCCACTCGGTTCTTGTGCCATTGTTGTTCTTCTTTAGCAACAAGATTTTCCATGAAATTCTGTTTTCACTCCTTGTTAGTGGTGACGCGACTAAAGATTACGGTGGCCCTTCTGACCCGAATGCTCAAGAATCTAAATATTGTTTCAATGACTAGCAAAAGGGCACTGTGTACAAGGATATATACGATCAAACCAAGTTGAAGTGCGACCCCACTCTTTTCATGTTGGAGGGCCTCTCAGAGGCCTATCAACCTCAGTGTGCGTCTTCTTAATGCCCTTATCTATGATGACTACTTTTGTATGTTTGTAATTCTTTCTCTTAATTCATTCTTCCCCGTTTCAATTTTACCATACTTTTTTGTTATGTTCTCTCATTAGGCAAACAAATGGATTTATTTGCAGCAAATGAGGTTGAGGCATAAGTATTTCACGACGTTTTGACGCAACCGAGTTTTGACTAGATAAGGATGTCTTTTGTCCCTCATCTGGAAGGCCCTTAACCTTTTTCTTTGAGCTTGTTGTGTTGATTTCTCCCAAACAAGATGAATCTGGTGTGAAAAGGATATGAGAAAAAGAGTCATTGAAGAAGCCCCCCCCCCCCCCCCCCAATATGGTGATACTTGAGGCAGTTCTAAAGGCCGTCCCAAGTTCTAGAATTGCTACTCCCTCTAGCACAAAAAAGAAAGGACGGCCTTGAGTCCACACAACAGAGAAACTAATTAGGACCATTGTGCCTACTCCTCCTTCGATTTGTAAGTGCCTTCGTGTCGAGCCATCAATCGCGAAGGGCACTTCTCCCTTAAGTAATTTTTGATTCACGCAACTTCGTCTCTTTATCTTATTGCGTGATTTTTACTAATACTCTAAGATTTTCAGAGAGGCTTGCTTTGGGACTCGGGCGACAGTTGACGCCCCTAAGATATTAATGTTCAAGAGTACAAGCATGTTCTTGTTGGGGAAGGACAGCTTCGCGATGCTACCGAGGCGTATGACGAGGGCTTCCCCTCACCCACTTTAAGAGTTGGTCCTATTGAGGATTCTACCTTAAGGTGCAACATCTTTGAGTTTGAGGTGCCTATGCCCAACAGTCGAGACTGTGTTTATTTTTAGAAGAGGCCAAAGACACGGGGAGGTGCGAGGAGTTATTCGCATGGATCTAGTGTTTGAGCAAGATGTCACCTATATCTGTCATCTTGGCTCTCACCAGAAGTTGGATTCAGCCTTCAAGTCTATTTCTCGGGTGATTTATCAATTTTATTTTGTTTTTCTCAATGTCTTTTATCTCTAAACTTTTAAATTTATGCAATCTATCGTTAATTTGGATGGGCTTGCCGCGAAACATAAGGCGCATGAGAAGTGCAGTACTTCTATAAGCATCAGTTCTTCGTTACCCTTGTTGTGTTGAAGCAAGCTAACGACACCACTGAGCAAGACAAGGCCCGATCCTCGCGAGCAGACAAACTATTTGGTCGCCTCACACCTTGGATAGTTGGTGTCTCTGCGATAATAGTTGGCCACAGAAAAAATTGTCACTTAAGGTCATCGTGTGGATCTGGCTAGGGAGCGTCCAGTTGTTAAGCGCCACCTAAAAATTGCCACCAAGGCCCTAAAATAGAAGCAAGCTCTTTTGGTGGACGAATCTCTGGATGCCAAAATTGAATATCAAGGACTAGATAAAGTGGTTGGAAGGAGAGGAGTAAATAAGTGCGATCGCCACCAAGGTGCTCAAGTCAGCGAATGCTATGTAGGATCATCTTAATGATCTTCAGAAGCTCCATAAAGTGATGTGCTAGAAGCTCTAAAAGGCAGTTTGACGAGGTTGTGTCTAAGGCTCTAAAGGAGTACAAAATCTTTGAGGACTATCGAGCTTACTTCACTAAGCTATTGACGAGGTCGAGAAAGCTATTCGCAACCGTCCAGCAGTCGTGAAAGAGGGTTATTGGCGACCGCTGGGCGATTGCAAATAATATTCATGTTAAAATTTTTGATTTTATGGAACGATCTTGATGTGTTTATGATTTTTAACAACACATTTCATTATCAAAGTAGTAGATTAGATGTGATTCGCCGAGTTATGAATGAAGAACCTATTTTATGTTCTACAACTACTCATCATATATACCTAATTGTTTTAATTGTTTTATGCGATTATGCAATAAAACTTTATAATTTGGCTCGTTTTAACTATTTATCAATTTAACGAACAACGGGCCTTAAATAACCATCCAAAATGCATAAATTAATGCGATGAATATTATACGCAACCGCCCAACGATCAGAAATGACCCTCGTTCATGACCATTGACGGTTGTGAATCCATTGTCGCGACTGCCCGGCGGTAAGGCTCTGTAATTGGCAGAATTCGGGGGGAATTTGAATTTTTCAAAAATTCAAAATTTTTACTCAAAAATTCTATATATACTCACCATTCTTCCCTCTAATTTTCAATACACTAAAATTATACTCTCCAAAAAAACCCAACATTTTCTCTTCTTTATTTTTCCAAATCTACAATACTTTCACAACTTATAAAAAAAACTCAACACTTTCTCTTATTTTCTTTTTTCAAATCTACAACACTTCCACAACTCAAAAAATAAATAAAAAATCCAACACTTTCTCTTCTCTTTTTATTTTTTTCTTTAATTTAATTTGTCATCTCTTCCTTTTTATTTAAGCTATTTTCGTCATATTTACATTCTCTTACAATTCTATTAAAAATATAATATTCCGGTAAATTATCGGAATATATATTTTTTAGTATGATGAAAGTTATTCGCGACCGCCGGACTGTTGCGAATAATATGAATATTGGCGGTCGCGAAGGCAATGAATATAATCCGCGGCCTATGTCGCAAATGCCTGATGGTTGTGAAATACTCTAGGGTCTTCCGCAACCGTCCAACGGTCGCAGAACACCTTAGGGTCTTTCGCGATCGCCGGGCTGTCGTAATTGCCTCGAATCGCCAGGCGGTCGCAGAAAACTTGATCTGCGAGCACCGAGCAGCAACCGCGAAGGTTTTCTGCGACCGTCGAACAGTCATTCGCAACCACCCGACCGACGATCGCGAAGGTTTTATGCAACAGCCAGAGGGTCATTCGCGATCGCCCGGTCGGTCGCGAATGACCGTTGAATTTTGTAGTGAATATAAAATTGTAAAATATTAAGGTATCGGGAGGTCGTGAATGACCCTTGAATTTTGCAGTGAATATAGAATTGTAATATATTAAGGTATCGGAAAATAATTTGATACAAATAATTTTTTGAAGCATTACAAGTTACATTCATTTTCGTCCCTTCTCTTAAGTTTCCTTGATTAAATAATGGTTTTTTTTCGTGGGTCCAATTTTTCTCACATACCCAATTTCTATTGAGCGGGCCGAAGCAGTAGTAATTTGAGCCTAAATTTTGTAGTGGGCTGTTGATTAAGCCCCAAGTGGTTAATGTCTTTTATGAAGTGATATATGATTACGTAATGTATTACGGTTAAAATTGGATTAGAATTCAATTCATAGATAAAAATCCGATTCAGTGGCGAGCGAAGTCATATAATCCTTCACATGTCAAACATCGACGCACCGAGTTTTTGCACTGGCGACTTTATTCTTAGTTCTCGCACTAAGATTTCTTAGTTTTTAAATCTAATGAATAATCGTAAAATTTTTGTGAAGAATGAAACAAATGAGTGATATTAAAGAGAGCCGAAGAAAGTAGAGAACATAACTAAGTAGAAAATAAGATAATTTCAGAAAACTGAAAGTAATTTAAGACTTATATTTTTGTCTTTGCACCATAATAAATTAGAAAACATTATATAAAATTAATAACCATGAGTGTATATTAATCAAATGTATAATAAATTATAAATTAGAATTTATTATTTTATTATTTTAATAAACGAATTAATGTGCATTGAAATTTGGCGAACTGGCGCACCCGCATCTGCCTTATACGATTTAGGTGGTGAGATGTAATAGTTATATTTTAGGAATATTTTCGAACAGGTTTTGAAATATTTTGAACTTTTGGCAAGCAACACGAAGAATTACCAAAAAAAAATCGATTAAAAGAAGTCATTACGTTTTATATTTACTACTCAATCGCTCTTACAATAATTTTAATTTACATCACTCATTCACTAAAAAATAGCATATATAAATAGTGAGGGAATATCGTTCGGGCCCGTATAGTTAGGGTGTTTAGAGATATTGTTACTCAAGTATTTGTGTTCGGAACGCCAATCTCGAGCTTGAGGAAAGGAGGCACAATGTTTTATTAAGGACTTTGAGTAAAGTACACTGGGTCGTGTGGAGTGCACGAGTTAGAGCTAGAAAAATGTTATAAATTCTAAGTACAAGTGGAGTGTATGACAATGGAGAATATTGCTTCTCCCTTGAGGAGTGAATGGGCGTTGAAATTATGAGCTTGTGGATCATGAAAAGTGACTTGTCTTCTTTGCCGAAAATGAGGGTTATTTATAGTGTAAGCCCAAGGGTCTTCGGCCAATGGTATCCAGTCTTTGCCGTCATCGCTAGTGCCCAATGGGGGCGAGGGTCTTCTGCGCCAATGGTCTTCGGGGATAATCTGCGCCAATGGATGTAGTCCGTTATGCACCAATGAATAGTATACACCAATAGTGTTTGTTGCTTTCTGCCCCCAATGAATGAGTTGGACCAATGGGGGGGGGGGATGGTCTTTCCTCGTTAGTAGGATAGTCATGGTGTTGGGAGAGTTAGACTAATGGGGGATGGTCTTTCCTCGTTATTAGGGTAGTCATGGTGTTGGGAGAGTTAGACCAATGGGGGATGGTCTTTCCTCGTTATTAGGGTAGTCGTGACGTTGGGAGTGGTAATGACGAATAATGCGTCCTTCGAGGTGAGTCGGAGGTCGTGGTCTCTTTGGGGCTATCTTTGCGGGTCGTTCGTCGTGAAAGAGCCTGGGACTGTTCTTCGATCATGGACTGTTGATATGAGATTATGGTGGGTCTTTGGCAGTGTCTTATCTTTACTCATGTCCTTAATGTTTGTTTTATGCTCATGTTTCTTCAATTTTGGCTAAGTGTTGGTGGTGGTTCCTCGGGCGTCTCGAGGGTTGTCGAAGGTTCCGATGAGAGTTGCTCTTCGGGATGGGGGGTTTCATGGGGATAATTGTGGGTTTCCTGTTTTTAGATAGGCACTAGGTTGTTGGGGGGTCGTGTTTAAGCCTTTGTGACCACACCGTATTCCCTTAAGAAGTGTTGGTCGGATCCAGGGGTACCTTTCTTCGAGTGTTTAGACCAAGTACCCTTGGTGGGTGTTTTCTGGTCGTATTCGGGGGTATCGTCTCCGGAGTTCAGGCCGTCTACCTCTATCCAGACGGAGGTCGGTCGTGGCCGTTACGTACCTTTTTCAAAGACCGTGGATAATTTTTGTAGGGTACCCACTTTTCTGCCCATCTCCGAGAGTGGGGAAAATTATGCATCATGAGGAGTCCCCCTTGTTCCGAGTGTATTTTGTGGAAATCACTTGGAACTCATTTAATGAGTCTATGTGCTGTCGAATTTTTTTCCTGAAATTTTGGTCCTGCATGCTCCACGTGGCGCTGGGTTGGCCACGTGTCGAGGGCGTCGTTTGGGCTGCTCCGCATATAAATTAAGAAGACTCGTAGTGCTTTGGCTTCATTCACCCGAGCCTTTTGTTTCCCCTCTCTTTTCTCTCTCTTTGGTGTTTTGAATTTTCATCGGCGATCTGATGGCTTCCATGAGCAGTTCTGGTGATGAGGCATCTGGTATGGTAAGGCGGTAGACAGAGTCTACTGTGGCGGCGAGCGGTTCTGGAGCGTCGCCTTCCACTGAGGAGACGTCACGATGCCATCGTGTTGTTTCTGGTACAACAGAAACTTCTGTGCAAAAGGCGAAAATGGGGATGGCGGCAGCGGTGCCACCTAGGATTTCGGCTGGTAGTGTACGGAGTTCAGTGTGATCTCTGGATGAGATTAGTGCTGAATTTTCCAAGTACATGGCGAGTAGTGATAGTCTGGAGCTCGTGGTGCCCCAGGGTCACGAGAGGGCTACTTCTCCTCGCTCTAGCTATTACATCGCCTATTTCGTGCAGATCAGGGCGTGGTTGAGATCTTTCCTCCCCACTTTCTATCGAGAGGTCTTCAAGGCATGCTTTCTTTGTCCGAGTCAGCTTTTCCCAAACAAATGATCGGCTTTGGCGGCATTTGTCTTCATCTGTTCGGCCTACGGGAATCGTTGCACGGTGGACAGGTTTTTTAGGGCCTTCGATTTGGTGAGCTCGTCGTCAGACAAGCTCTTTTATACTTTCACCATGCGGAAGTCGACGAAGAGAATTCTTCACGACCTCTCGGGTTCCCACAACAGCTGGAAGGAGAAGTTTCTCTTCGTCTGTCCTACCGCAGCGGGTCCTTTAGATGACGTTCTGATGGAGTAGAACCAAGATCCCTGAATTCCTGCTAACTTGGACCATGTAAAGGCGAATGAGGAGTTAACGAGAGAAGGGTTCTTTGATCAAGGTTAGATGGAACAAGATGTCCTAGGTCAGCGTGTTTTCGACCCTTTACCAGAAGTGTGGATTAAACGACCTACTGGCTTCAGAGTCCTCGGTGGGAAACAACCGCCTTGAGATCAGTAAGTGTTCTTGGATCTATTTTGTAGGTACTTTTTTCTTCGGGGTTTTCTTACTTTTGTTGAATCGGAATCTTAATTCTGCAGAGACTATCATGGAAAAGCTGAGATGCGATGCTCCCCCCCCCCCCCCCCCCCCCCCGCCGTTCCAAGAAGAAGAAGAAGGCCATTGTTTCCAAGCCTCGGAGGACATGTGGGTCGACGACTTTTGCTGCATCGAAGAATGAGCCTTCTGAGGAGGAGAGTGCTTCGATCGAGGCCTCTTCGCGCGCAAGCCGGTCGAGTGAGAAGAAGGTCGGTCTGGTAGGAAGGAAGCGACAACGAGAACAGGCCGAGCTCTCCTTTCAGAACAAGGTGATCTTACTTCAGGATTCCGAGGACGAGTGTCTTGTTCTGGCATAAGTGGGCGATAGTCCTACTGCCTCTCGTCTTTCCCTCGTTGGGTCGGGAGCGACCGAAGATTGGTTCACTGCGCACTACTCCTCAGTCCCCGACCACATGAACAGAGTCAGTGGCTGATATTTCTTCTTTGCCATTTTCCAAGCGTCGAGAGAGGAGACCTTTCGATTCCCAGGTCGCCCCTACTCGGGAAGCCGGAACTTCGGGTCAAATTGCTTTTCCTCTAGTGCAATCTCTTTTGAGGAGCGTTGCGAGCCTAGGAGCTCAAACTGTGGGTTTTGCCGACAAGTTGTCCCACCTTGGTGCTTCTCCGAACCCTTCCCTGCTTGATGCCCAGGAGTTGGGCTTGGTTGCGCAATTGTGTGCGGCCTTGGTAAGTGATGTTGTTGTGAATATGGTTTATTTCTTCTCGCGTTTCTTTGACGGATGCTTGTTTCTTCTGACAGACCCCCGTGGGAGTGAGAGGTATGTCTCAGTTATACCAAGAGTCAGCCCGAGAAAGGATGCCCTGAAGGGAGAAGACCATAATGGAGCGAGGCGAACGTCTAGCTACTCACGAGAGGGAGATAAAGAAGTGGCTTGACCCCTTTTTCGAGGGTCACCTTTGGTGGGGTTTCTGAGCTTGCCGACAGATTGGCTTTGCGAAGAACTTCTTTCGCTCCGAGGTTGATCCCCTAGGACTGTCCTCGACCCGGATGTTCCGTCTGGAGAAGTCAGAAGATACTCTGAATCTCCTCCCTGGTCGTAGTGCGGCAGTGCAAAACTTTTATGCCCCTTCCATTATAACAGGCCCCAGCCACACTCCTCAAGCATAGACAGCTGTAGGGAGTTTTGAGTCCGTGTTGTCCTTAGCTTGTTTCAGTCTGTTTTTTGTTTTTCCTCTAGGGTTGTACCGAGTCGTCTCCGCCCAAAATTCTTGATTATGAATGAAAACTTTTTTGGAGGTCTACATATGCTTTTTCTTTGTGCTTTTCTATGCCTAACCCTTAGAGAGGATTTTGCTTTTTTACTGCTCAATTTTTCTGTACTTACCACGACCATAGGGTTTTTGAGTTTGCTATAAGTATATGTAGTTGTCGGAGCTCGTGGTTTCCATGGTATCATTTTTTGTGACCTGTATGAAGGTATTCCGTTATTGCGGGGGTGTCGTTTGAGCTTTCCCTTTACGGAGCTCAGAAAAGCACATTGGGTATCAGGCGTTCACTCCGACATTTGATCTATACTCAGGAAATTTTTTGAAACTTTCAAGTTGCCCTTGTGGTCGTGGTAGGCGTCTTCATATGGGGGTGGTCGGGAGTCGGCTACTGACCGGGTAGTCATGGATTTGAATTGGCCCACCTTTTTATCTCATAACTACCCGCCTTGGGAAGAGGTGCCTCATTTATTGTGAAGACACGTGGGGAATTGGTGCGCCGGTCTAGCTCCCCTATGGTGACGTCTGACATGCTAGGGTTACAGTAATTCTTGGAAAGTGGCGGTTTGTTAGGGTCGTGAGTGGGGAGTCGAAAGGTCCCACCTTTTGAACCGAGGGAGTGGAAGCGAGACAACTCGGGATATGAATCGTCGTTTCCCGCCTCTATAAACATAGCCACCTCCGTCTTTTTCTTCATCACTTCTAAACACATCTTTCCTTTGTGAGAATATTTCTTTTTTTCTTTCTCAATAATGGTTTTTCAGTCAACCACCGTGTTTTCCAACGATGAAGAGTCTCGTGACTCTTCTGTTTCTTGTCCTCCCCCATAGCGGAGTAGCGCTTTCGCTGCTCTCCGTATTCGGTGGAGAAGGGCAGCGTGTTCCTTTCTCATTCGTTCACACTCATAGCAACGAGAGCGAGGCAGTGACGCTGCCGTTTCGCAGGTGACAACGGCGAATTTTGTTCGTGAGATTTTCGATCGTCGTGCTCCTTGTCAGAATGCAGAGGAGGGCGCCATATTCCGGAGCGAGCACCTGGACCCAAAATGCATGACTGATAGGCTTAGGGTTGGATCCACGCCCTCCGTGATGAATATAGTGGAGGTCAGCTCTTTACTGGCGGAGTATAACATTCCCCTCGAGCAGTTTCACATCATCATCCCCTCTGAGACTCATAGGGCTTTCGACCCTCCCGAGGGTCATGTGACGGTGTATGCGGGGCAAATTCATTGCGGACTTCGCTACTTCTTCCATCCAGTTGTGAGGAAGCTATTTGAGTTCTGGCAATTGTGCCCAAGCCAACTGACTCTGGCTTCCTACCGCTAACTGGTAGGTTTCGTTCTTTGCTGCCATCTGTTGGACCTCCCCTGCACTCATGCGACCGCAATGGGGGCATTTACGCTACGGGCCACCGCGGTTGGCTCACCCTTCTTTTCGCTCTTGGTGCGGGATAGAAAGGGAGGGTTTCTGACTGCCGCGACCAACGGTCTTGCGAGCAATGGTGTTTGGCATCAGAGATACTTTTTCATAGCTCCCTTGGGAGAGTCGTCGACCCTTTGGGAAGGTG
Organism: Linaria vulgaris; assembly: GCA_948329865.1. Taxonomy (NCBI): domain Eukaryota; kingdom Viridiplantae; phylum Streptophyta; class Magnoliopsida; order Lamiales; family Plantaginaceae; genus Linaria; species Linaria vulgaris. The sequence continues at coordinate 112,897,508 of OX415249.1, read as the reverse complement.
TGCCCCTTGGTTGCCTCCTATTTGGAGGAGATGGGTTCATTTTGATGGCCTCTACGATGTTTCGTGTTCATTTTGATAGCCTCTACGATGTTTCGTCGATGCTTAACAGCCCCATGGTTCTGCTTCTGGCCGGTCTCCAAGACGGATTGGTGGAGGAACGCCCTGAGCCGCTAACGCTTCGACAACATTTAGAGTTTCATAAGTGCTGTTAAAGATTTTTTTTGTCAATTTTTTTTGAATTTTCATCGAAACCTCTTATGCGGGTATATAGAGTATACTCATTTTTTTAATATATATATATATATATATATATATATATATATATTGAACCTTCATGGTGTTGGTCTGTAGGTGCGGAGATGGCGTCCCATTCTTGTCGACCCTTTAGAGGTGACGTGCTCGCTATCTAGCGTAGGCTTGGAGTCATCTGCATCGAAGGGTTGTGGCGTGACCGCCTCCTCGGAGCCTGCTGAGCCCTTTGGTCTCTAGACAACAAGTATTGCACCAAGGCTCCCTGGAGCCCATCTGCTACCGATGTAGATGTTGTGATGGCGGAGGCCAACGAGGGGGTTAGATCCAATGATATACCTCAACCTATAGACCCCGTGATGGCTAAGCATTTTGCCTATCATTTCATGCCTCCGTTTGGTAGTAAGCTTAACTTTGGGCCCCTGCCAATATCCTTGTTTAATCTGACAGATAAGGCGCATGCTGTTGGTGGCTCGTCAAAAAGAAGAGAGGGGGATTGAGATGCGAGCGCGTCTTCTTCTAGGAGGGATAAAGGTAAAGGGGTGATCGACCCTTTCCCGGCCATAAAGGGCTGTCGCCCCGAGTCTCCCCCGAAAAAGGGCAAGTTTAGGTTGACCCTAGATGAGGAAGAGTTTCTTCGTACTCCCGTAGTGCCTTCTATTTTTATCGAGGGATTTAAGGATCTGGACCACTATAGGTCTTTGGTCAGCGGAATTTTGAACCACGAGGATCGTGAGATCCTAAGGGCTATGGTGATGCTGCTCCATGGGAGCGTTTTTGTCAAAGCATATGCGAGGTAACACCCCATTTTATTATTTATTTTGCTTGTGCTTTTCTTGTAACAGTCCTTGGGCTCACGGTTTAATTGTGTTTTGCAGCTTACAGTGCTTGGAGACGCGCTAGGCACGTATAGGGCCAGCCCTAGTGTCCTAAAGGCTGTGGTGGAGGAGCGTAATGTTCTTTGAGCCTCGCTTAGGCATGCTCGTGAGAGAATGCTTTGCTGGAGGCTACCTTAAAGGAGACTCGCGGGCGCATGGCGGAGTTGAGAGCGTTCTCAGATCGGGACTTGAGGGACTTGAATAGTTGCCTGAAGGAGGCTGCAGCTAAGTTCGATTCTAAAGGTCGCGAGGTGGGAGCAGATTGCTAAAGAAGCCATCCGGACTGCAGAGGAGGTCAACCCACTTTGGCAGAAACGGGATTGATTAGCTCGCCAACTCGAGGATACGAGGAGAGAGCTTCAGGTGGGTGTTGCTAGTGTGCGCCTTGACCCGACCGAGGCGCCCCATAACCATATTTTGGCATCTGAGACGCGGGACCTTATCAAGATTGGATATGGGATGGCAGCATCATCCTTCATTTCTGTCCCCAGCGTCCCCCGTGGGTTAGTACTTCATAGGTTGGAGTTCTTTTCTACCTCATCCGGTGTGGCCTTGTCGAACCCTTATAGGGCCCCTTTCAGAGTGTTGATGATGCCTGACCCGACAAAGTTATCTCCTGAAGAGCGTCGGGCCTGGATCAAGGCCGAAAAGCACCCTGCAAAGGAGTAGTTATAGCTGGGCGTTGCCCTTTGTTTATTTTCGTGTGCCGCTATGGGAGTGACGTAGCCACTTAGGGCTTGACGTAGCCGCTTTGTATGGCCATTTTTGTTTGTTTTGTCGCTATGTATGAGCGAAGTCCCCTCAATTCTCGTTTTTTCTATGTTGGTTGTTAAGACCTGTTAATGAGTCGTAAGACTGAAATTTTTATCGAACGTAGTTATTTTATTGTTGATGGTATGTTTGCATTTTCACGGGTACAACCGGTAAGTCAAAATACAAACATACTAACTACGTGAACAAAAATTGAGTCACCGCAATGGGTCGACTACAGAGCACCTTTTAAAGGTAATACTTCCGGAGGTTAAGGCTATTCCAATCTTGTGTGAGCTCTTGGCCGTTAACGTCCTTAAGTAGATAGGTGGCATGCCCGAGGATCTTAGAGACCTGATAGGGGCCCTCCCATTTTGGGTCTAATTTTTCGACGTTCTTGGAGGCATCTTCCCTTTACAGGGCAAGCTCACTTGGAGTGATATACCTTGTTTTCCTTGAGGACGAGATCTCCGACTTGGAACAAACGGGGTCAGACATTGGTGTTGTAGTACTTGGCCATGCGGGCCCTGTAAAATTCTGCATGGGTACCAGCTCTTTTTCGCCTTTCTTCCAAGAGGTCTAGGGCTAGGGCGAGGTCAGCGCTGTTTTGGGCTTCTTCATATTCCTGGACCTGTAGACTTTGTTTTACCACCTCAGAAGGACTATTTACTTGGTGCCGGAAACGAGGCTATATGTAGTGTGATAGGCCCATAGTACTCCGGGAACATCTTTGACCCATTTTGACTTGTACTGATTGAGACGAGCTTTTAACATTTTTATAAGGGTTTTGTTGGGTACCTCTACTTGGCTGTTTCCTTGGGGGTATCCGACCCCTGTGAAGTGGTGCCTAATTCCCCATTTGTCGCACCATTTTCCAACGAGGTCGTTGTGGAACTGCAACCCATTGCGCTCACCAGCTGTTGTGGGACTCCGTATCGAGTCAAGATATTTCTCTAGAGGAAGTTTATTACAACTTGGCTGGTAATTTAGAAAGGGGTTCCGCTTCGATCCACTTGATGAAGTAGTCGACTGCTACTAGCAGGAACTTCTTTTTCCCCTTATCAGGAGACATGGCTTCGACGATGTAGATTCCCCCACCGGGCAAACGAACAAGGGACGTTGTCAGGCTCCCATGGGGCAGCAGGTTTGGGGGCATGCAATTGGCATTTCCTACACCTCCGGGTGTAGTCTTCGCAATCTACTGCCATGGTCGGCCAGTAATACCCTTGACGGATAATTTTGGCGGCCATGCTTCTTCTGCCGGAGTGATTGCCACACCATCCGTCATGAATCTCTTTCAGGATTAATTGCGCATCTTGCTTGTTTACACATCGGGAGGTCGGATAGGACCACGACCTTCAGAACAAAACCAGTTTCTATATGTAATATCAGGCAGTGCGCCGATATAGGGCGCGTTGCTTGGCTCAGTCGTGAGCAAATTTTCTGGGGTTCCTGACGAAGTCGATGATCTCGGTCATCTAGTCCTCCTCAATGGGGGCTATCATTTGAACCTCCTCGCCTTGATTCTGTCTTTCAGGCCTTGGGGTTGAGAAAAAAATTATCCTCCGACTGCTGATGGTTTGGGCCTAGCTGGCCAGCTTAGATAGGGCGTCTGGATCTTGATTTTCTGATCTTGGGATCTGCTTGATCGAGAATTCTTGGAACAAGGTCGTTCCTTCCATGCTACTTCCAAACATTTCTTCATGTTCTCTTCACAAGCCTCGTAGGTTCCCTGGATCTGTTGAACCACGAGTTGTGAGTCACTGTGCACCAATATCCTTCATATTTCTACCTCGTTAGCTAGGCACATTCCTAATAAGAGGGCTTCATATTCGGTCTCGTTAATATAAACGGGGTACTCTAGACGTACGGCAAATTTCGGGACGGTATCTGGCTCGTCTTGAGCTATTTTCCTAAAGATTATGCCTACTCCCCCATGGGTATTAATGGAGGATCCATAAATATATAGGTGCCACAGGGGTTCCGGTTTGTCCTCTTCAAGTTCTTCGTGCATTTCAATGATGAAATCGGCCAACACTTGGGCCCACTAGTAGGGGAATAAGTAATATCAAATTCCCCCAACTCGATGGCCTACTTGATCATTCGTCCTGACACCTCTGGATTATTGAGGATAGTTCAGATAGGATGCTCGGTAAGGATGGTGATCAGATGGGCTAGGAAGTAGCTTCTAAGTTTTCGAGCTGCGGAAACAAGGGCTAACCCTACTTTTTCTATGCGGGAGTATCGGGTCTCGGCGTCGAGGAGGGCTTTGCTAACGTAATACACATGCAAATGTTCACTTCCTTCAGTTCAAACCAGAACTGCACTAACCGACTTTTTTCCCACGGCCAGGTATAGAAGAGCATTTCCTTGGGGACGGGTTTTACCAGAAGGGGCGGATTGACCAAATATTCTTTTAGTGTTTTAAAGGCTTCTTCGCATTGGTCGGTCCACTGAAACTCCTTTACATTCCTAAGAATTTTAAAGAAGGGAAGGCCTTTCTCAGAAGAGCGAGAAATAAATCTTCTTAGCGAGGACATCCTGACTGTTAGCTTTTGGACGTCTCACACGGTTTTTGGTGATTCCATGTCGAGTATGACCTCAGCTTTTTCTGGGTTAACCTAGATCCCTTTCTGGGTGACCATGTACCATAGAAACTTTCCTCCTCGGATACCGAAGGAGCATTTTCGAGGGTTAATCTTCATTCTGAATTTTTCAATGATCTAGAAGGCTCTAGCGAGGTCGCGAGTGTGGTTTTCCTCCCACTAGATTTTTACGATCATGTTGTCGACGTAGATCTCCATGGTGTCACCGATTAGCCCCTCAAACATGAGGTTGACCAGTCTTTGATATGTGGTGCCGACATTCTTAAGGCCGAACGGCATGACTAGGTAGAAAAATGTGCTCTTATCTGTGATGAAGCTAGTTTTTTCCTAGTCGTGGCTTGCCATCGCGATCTCATTGTAGCGTTGGTCCCCGTCCATGGTGGACAAGAGGGCGCAACCAGCGGTGGAATCGACGAACATGTCGATACTTGGTAAAGGATAGTAGTCATTTGGACATGCGCTATTGAGGTCGGTGAAGTCAATGCACATACGCCATAGGCCTTCTGTTTCTTGGACCAGGACCATGTTGGCCAGCCATTTAGGGTAACTGACTTCACGGATCTGGTGGAGGTCTATGAGCCATTGGACCTCGACTCAGATCACTTGTTTTGCTCCGGCCCCATGTTTCTCTTTCGCTGTTGGACGAGCTTGGCTGTGGGATAAACATTGAGCTCGTGCACACATATTTCTTGGCTGATTTGCTTAGGAGGCCCGTCCTTCCAAGCGAAAAGGTTGTGGAAGGACCTGAAGGTGGCAACGATGGCCTTTTCAACATCTTCTCCGACCTGGGTACCAATTTTCACAGTTTTGCCCTCAGTGCCTTCCACTAATTCTATTATTTTTAGCTTTTCGGCGGACTGGACTCGGATCTCCTCTGAGCGGGCTCTTTTGTTAGGGAGTTGCGGCTCAAGGTGATCAGATGCAATTGGCAATGCGTTCATGTGGCATTCCCGTCCGAGGGTCTGATCTCCTTTGAGTACTCCGATTTCGGACATGTTCAGAAATTTGACCTTCAGGTGGAGAATGGACGGAACTGCTTCAAATGTTCGAAAGGCGGGTCGTCCACATATGGAGTTAAATGTTCGCGAGGGAGCATCCACTACCCAAAATTGGGTGGGCTCGGTATGATGAGTGGTGCCTTCTCCCCATGATATTGGTAAAACTATAATTCCCACTGTTTGGCATTGTTCTCTAGAGAATCGTACAAGGGAGGCCTCAATCAAATCCATATGACTCTACGTAATTCCCAGAGCTAGGTATGTTGGCAGGAAAAGAACATTAACTGAACTTTCTGGGTCTACGCGTACTCTTCTAACTTCGGTCCCCAATATGGTAGCCATGACTGCGAGGGTACACGATTCCCAGGAGATCCTCGGGGCCAAAGGAGGTAACTAGTTGGTTAGCTACCTTAGTAGCGAAGACTTATAACTTGTTGTCCACATTGCGGGCCTTTCGTATATAGTTTTGCCTTTGCTCGAGAGTTACAAACAACACTCCATCTTCAATCATATTCACGGTGTGACCCGTAGAGGCATTATCGCGGTACTTACGAGGTGGCGGAGGAAACTGCTCCTGCTCGGGGGACTCTGAATCATCATCCTGGTCTGGTGATTCTGACCTCTATTTCTTTTTCTTTGGCGCCTCTTCATGCGCTTTCCTTTTTACGGGTTCGTGCTCATCGGACAATACGTACTTGTCCAAGTAGCCCAGCTTCAAGAGCCTAGATTTTTCCATTTGGAGGTGGACACAGTCGTTCTTCAGATGCCCATACGTTCGATGGTATGTGCAAAACTTTCCTGTATACTTGAGCCTCTAGGCGTCCCTCGCAGCCCGATGCCACTTGAAGTAGCGCTCTTCCCCCACGATGGTCATGATTTCCATGGGGGATATCGTCATGCTTGGCAAGGGTACTGGGTCCAGTTCTTTCTTGGCCCTTTCCCTCTTGCCTTCTTCCTTATCTTTGCACTTTTCTTTCCCTTGGTCGGGGCCCTCGTGGTTTCGACAACTTCCAAGATCTTGCGCGTCTCCTCCATTTCTATTAAGGATTCTGACTTTTGCAATAGGTCATCCAGGTTGATGGCATGATTCCTCATGAGTTAATTGGCGAAGTCCCCTAGGAGCAATCCTTGAATGATGATTTCGGAGAGCACTTCTGGGTCGAACCGGACCACTTCCCCTACTTCTTGAGAGAATCAGTGCATGTAGTCCCAAAGTGGTTCTGGTGGACATTGAACAAGTGACCGCAAGTCTTTGGGAAGACCCTGTTGCAGGAAAACTGCCTTACAAACATCTGGGTTAGTTGGTCAAAACTATGGATGGTACCCGGAGGCAGATAAGAGAACCAAGATTGGGCCCTTCTGGTGAGGGTTGTGTGGAAGATTTGGCACATGGCGTAGTCCGAGGCTGACGACAAGTCCATGCATGCTAAGTACTGGCTAATGTGGTAATGGGGATCACGATGAGTGACCTCTCCAGCATTTCTCGTAAGTCCGGTGGGCTTCATGATCAGGGGGACCTGAGGTTCGGCGATAGCGGGCGCGAATGGCGACCCTTGACAGGACGGTTCTTTGCCCGGGTTGAGATTGCGACAAAGTTCCCGTAATTATCTCTGGATTTATTACATCAAGCCTTGTAACGGGGCATCGGGTGTCGACGAGCGCTGTCGTCTTGCTAGGGGCTCTGGATAATATGGCTCATGGAGGTCGGGCGTATTCCACGCTGCCCCTTGCAGACGGGGTGGCATGGGGGTTTTACCTCCTCGCGGCACACCGACCGAGATGGTAGTATCGGTGAGGTTTGTCTTCCTCCTCGTCGTGGATGGGAAGCTCAGGTGTCGTTTTGCGATAGTCCCTCCAATTGAGCCCTAGGAGGCGGGGTCGATTGGTGACATGGGGGGTTTCCCCTCTCCTCGAAGCGTTCCCCGTCCCGACCCCGAGCATTTTCTGAGGATGTGGCTCCTCACCAACTGAACCGAGCGAACATGTTGTGATACATGTCCAGGGGCACGTGCACGTAACCCATAGCGGGTTCCGTTCCCTTAGGTACCTGCTGGTGGTGCGGCGGTACGTGAGCTTCAGTTGCAGGTGGTGCTGGGACTTCAGGGGGGCACTAGACCATCTGGTCGCGGGACCTCGTTAAGTGGGAGTGGGAGGCCTAGCTTCCTCTTTGCTTCATTGTCGTGATTCTCCATGGATTCGACTTCGATATGGGATCGTGAGGACCGTGAGGATACTCGAACTAGTACTCTTCTAGCTCTTTTTCTGGCCATGCAACTTTCCTCCAGCTTTTCTTAGAGAACTTTTAAGGCATTCCCACAGGCGGCGCCATTTGGTGAGGGAATATCGTCCGGGCCCGTATAGTCTGGGTGTTTGGAGATATTGTTACTAAAGTATTTGTGTTCGGAACGCCAATCTCGAGCTTGAGGAAATGAGGCACAATATTTTTATCATGGACTTTGAGTAAATTACAGGGTCGTGTGGAGTGCACGAGTTAGAGCTAGAAAATTTTTATTATGCACTTTGAGTAAAGTACAAGGGGTCGTGTGGAGTGCACAAGTTAGAGCTAGAAAAGATTTGAAGTACAAGTGGAGTGTATGACAATGAAGAGTATTGCTTCTCTCTTGAGGAGTGAATGGGTGTTGGAATTATGAGCTTGTGGATCGTGAAAAGTGGCTTGTCTTATTTGCCGAAAATGGGGGCTATTTATAGCGTAAGCCCAAGTGTCTTCGGCCAATGGTAGCCAATCTTTGTCGTCGTCGCTGGTGCCTAATGGGGGCGAGAGTCTTCTGCGTCAATGGTCTTCGGGGATAATCTATGCCAATACATGCAGTGGTCTGCACCAATGAATAGTCTGCACCAATAGTGTTTGTTGGTTTCTGCCCCAATGAATGAGTTTGACCAATGGGGGGATGGTCTTTCCTCGTTATTAGGGTAGTCATAGCATTGGGAGAGTTGGACCAATGGGGGATGGTCTTTCCTTGTTATTAGGGTAGTCGTGACGTTGGGAGTGGTAATAACGAATAATGCGTCCTTCGAGGTGAGTCGGGTCGCTGTCGATTTGGGGCTGTCTTTACGGGTCGTTCCTCGTAAAGGAGTCATGGGGCTGTTCTTCGATCATGGACTGCTGGTATGAGATTATGGTGGGTCTTTGACCGTGCCTTGTCTTTACTCGTGTCCTTAATGTTTGTTTTGTGCTCCTATTTCTTCTATTTTGGCTAAGTGTTGGTGGTGGTTCCTCGGTGGGTCGTGTTTAAGCCTTTGTGACCACACTGTATTCCCTTTAAGATGTGTTGGTCGGATCCGGGGGTACCTTTCTCGGAGTGTTTAGACCGAGTATTCTTGATGGGTGTTTTCTGGTCATACTTGGGAGTATCGTCTTCGGAGTTCGGGCCGTCTATCTCTATCCAGGCAGAGGTGGGCCGTGGCCGTTACGTACCTTTTCGCAAGACCGTGGACAATTTTTTGTAGGGTACCCACTTTTTTCGCCCTTCTCCGAGAGTGGGGCAGATTATGCATCATGAAAAAGTATGTGTGATATTAATGTTTTCTTTTTCAATATAACTTTTCTTTATACATGGTTAGTATTTAGAAGAAGATAATTAGAAAAGAGAAAACAAAATTAAAGAGTCTGTTCCATCTTACAAATTTAACACTACTTTAATTTCCCTCTTATCAGTTTTACTTTGCAACATTTGATTCTTTTAATTTGTGGCTTTTTATCCTAAATTTATTGGTAACGGGAATTAGAAACGAAATTCGAGATGAAAAATATTGGGATTTTTCTATTTAGAGATGAATGGGCTGACTGATAATTGGTGTTTGCATATTATTGATGGAGGGAAAGAATGACCTAGTTTGCTAATCTGTGGTTGATCACGCACACCTGATAAGGGGGAGAACTTTTTAGTCTTCAGGAAAGTTCAACAAGCTTAAGCGAACCACTACACTTGACGACTATATCAAGGGGCTTGGAGATTTGAGGTCTTATATGAGCCAAAAACATAAACACCTAATTTGAGCCAGAAGATGAAATAGGTGTTAGGGTGAAACTTCTAAGGGGAAAATACAGTAACCTATCCAACGTTTATCCAACGTTTGCCCGCTTTTACACTTTCCTATCCAACGTTTCATTTTTTACACTTTGTGGTCTAACATTTCATTCCGGTCACACTTTACGGTCTAACCTTTAATTCTGCCCTATTTCCGCCTAAAAACGTCACTTTGCAACAAAATGACGCATCGCTGACGTCATTAAGAAGGGCATTTTTGGTACTTTACTATTTTCAATGGCTAACTCATTCAAAAACATTTTAAAACCAACTTAAACCTAAATTCGGCCCCAAATTGAATTTTCAGACGAACCCTAAAAATTCCAAACTGAAAATTACCAGCAAATTCACCAAATTAACGCCACAATCATAATTGAGTAAAGTCAGAGACTACTGTTACGGAGGATTGTCATTGCAAGTGCGAGTTTCCAGCGGTTACCCACCTCTCTTTAACCGATAAAAATCTGGGTCGTTGATTTACGAAATGTTACAAGGGATCCAAAGGATGTGGGTTGTGGTTCTGGGTTGATGAACCACTTTGTCATCGTGGAAGAGAGGTTATACCGATGTTGAGGAGAAGAATCGAAAAGGCCAAAACCAAACTGAAGGAATTCCAAAAGGGAAACATTGAACCTAACATGCAGCAGAAGAACACTGAGTTGGAGTTGGAGAATAAGAAGCCGATGAAGAAGATGAAGAAGCTTGAAAAGCGTGCTACTAATTTAGAGTCGAAAGATAGGAAATTATTGATAGTCCTTTGTTGTTTCCTATTTTATGTATTGTACTACAACTTGTTTAATTAGCCATTTGTTATCTAATTTCGAGATTATAGTCTGCTAAAATAGAGAGTGTGTTGACGTTATTAGGTAGGCATTTGTTATCTGATTTCGAGATTTGTAACGTTATGGATCTGTTGACTAAAAATAGAATTAAACTGAAACATAACAAAATAACAGAAATTGTTAACAAATCCCCACAAAAAACAAAATAAACCCTTGACAAAAAATGGTAGGGGGGGGGGGGGAGGGAGGGAGGGGCAACGGTGATTACAAAATAAACCCTTCGGGAATCATGTCATATTCTACTTCGAATCTGGTCACGATCCTAATGGGTGGGATGGGAAGCTTCTTGATGCGGAAGCAGTAGTCCATTATGTTGTAGTTCACCAACCCCTCTGCTGCAAATCTCTTCTCCATATTCGAAGGCTGCATAAGGGATGCAACAAATATAAAAAAAAACGTGAAATATCATAACTATGATCATTATATACGAAGTTCGTAGATGGTCTTACATTTTTGAAGAGACGTTCATAGACAGGGTTTGTCTTCTCAGCCCCTGTCCTCCAGTTGTAGGTGACCCCTGGTTTACCATAGAACTCGGTGAAGAGTTGAAGTCGCGTTTGCATTATCCGAAGACGGTCCAGAATCTCCACCGGGGTAACTACAACCCCCCTCCTCTCCGTGAATACATCAAAAGGTTCCTCGTAAACTCGATGCATACTAGCCTCAGTATAGCTAATTTCATATTGGACGCGGCGACGAAGTTCTTCCATAAGAACCAATTCTTCGACGACGGAAAAGTCATCAAAGTTGAGGAAGATTTTGGGGAGGTATTCGGTTACCTCGTTGTAGGAGTTCTTTAGGGTTGACTGATAAAAGTTTTCCATGGAGATTTTTTTTGACAGAAGAGAGAAGTGAAGAGTTTTTTTTTTTGACAGAAGAGAGAAGAGAGTAGTGCAGCGTTTGAGGGTTTGATTGCATGTGTCTGTTGGAGTTGATGTTAGGTATTTAAATACTAGGGTTTGCGTCTGCTGAATTAATGCCTCTCACCGGTTCAGTTTTGATCCTACAGTTATGATTTTGGAGATGTTTAATCAGGTTTAAGTTTATGATATTCTCAATACAATTGGTAGTTGAGCAACCACATAAATACCAATTAAGGAAATTGAGGCTTTTCAAAGTTGGCTGACATATATTCAGTTGCTGCTTTATGTGATCTGTTGCGTTGATATATGATTCTTATTAAAAAAGAGGAAACAAATATAATGGTGTGATTTAGAACTGGTGATGGAGTAATTGACAAAGTTTATATCGTCGTGTGTCAGGTATCTTAAAGTTTGGATATCAAAGTGCAAAATTTTCAAACGTAAACTGTAAAAGCGGGCAAACGTTAGACATGTAAGTGTAAAATGTGATCAAAGTATATGTAGTCGAGTGTAATTATATATATTGTTTAGATAGTATTTTTTCTAACATATTGCATTAAATATCCATTCAATACCATGAACAACAACAAAACGTGGATGACATTACCACTCACTATTAGAATCAATATTCAAAAAGAGCACGCAATAATGTACATTATACATAATCATTAGTTAGTACCATCTTCGGCAGTACTAACATACATCATATTAACAGTCCTTTTTGGAATTCCAATTATTTTATTTGCAGGAGGAGGTTTGAACCTTTTTCTGCCTGGAGGGGTGAGAGTCAAATTACTGTTGGATGTTGGTACCTCTAAGAACATAAGCTGCTTCTTTGACTTACCTGCAGGTTTTTCAGTTGATAAACTAGTAAACCTTTCAGGTGTTTGGCTTCTAGTGAGTGGCCTAGTCTTTGTCCCAGCCACAGAAATTGGTGCAGGAGCTACTGGTGCTGGATTACTCCTTGTAGGCCGCCTTACTTGAGGTCTAATTTCTAAGGGAGAGGCTTCACAAGTAGATGCTGCATTCTGAGATTGTCTTGTAGATGGCCTTGGGGGCAAATCAGTTGCTTCTCGCTTTTTTTTTAGGAGCCACTTTAGTCTCTACCTGTTTTTTTCCTTTTATTTGCTCTTTGAGAGGGCTCACATTGTCCGAGATCATCAGCAGCACCAATATTAACAACATACTCATGTGTTGCTGCAACCTGCCAACAGAAAGTACTAGTTAAATTTAGCAAATTTGGTTTTACATTTTGAATAGATAGTAATAAGAAATAAGACTGGTAGTCACCTCGTATTGTGCACTAACACCTGTCTCTGAAGGAACATTTGCAGTTGAAGGAACTTCAGCAGATGTATTAGCATCACCAGATCCTTTTGTTACCTTTTTTGCTCTTCCTTTCCCACTCCCTTTCTTAATTCTTCCCATACCATTGACTCTTGGCTTGGGAACCCATGTACTTCCAAGAGGGTTATTCTTCCTTTCCTGAAAACTCCTAGCATTATGACCTTCATCTTGGCAATAACCACAATGCATCTTAAGTCCATCCCTTCCTAGATGGCCACTAAGTTCATTCCTCAATTGAATCTCTCTCAGTTCTTCGGGAGATTCTACGGTTCTTTTTGGGCCTACCAGGCATAGTTTGGATAGGAGGAGGTTATATTCTGTTCCTATGTGTTTGAGGCATAGGCCAGGCACTCTTTCCTTGCATAGGAGACATGTAGTTACTGTAAGTCCTTAGATAGGTCTCCTTTGAGTAATAAGCATGTATGTGCTCTTCTAGATTCCAACTCATGTGTCTCATTGCAGCACAAGCATGAACACAAGGGATACCTGTCAAATCCCACTTCATACATGAACATGTCTTATTCTCCAAGTGCACAACAAAAGTATCACTGTAAGGTGCCTCAACCTCAAACTCAAAATTTCCATTACAGTGCGCCATATAACCTCCAGACTTTGCTCTAATCTTACCACACCTTAGGAGTAATATCCTTGTTGCTCTTGTTTATCGCAATCTTCCTGATACCTGTCCTCTTCATAAGAGTTCTTCTAATAGATTCCAATATGTCAATGATTGGCATCCCGTTGGCTTTTGCAATTGAGGCATTGAAGCTCTCAGACATGTTATTCAACAAAAGATCACTTTTGCAATGTGTTCTAAAGAATGCTCTACACCACTGAGTTGGAGGCTTGCTTGCTAACCAGTCGTATGCTTTCACATTCCTCTTTTGCATATCAGCCATGATCTTGTTGAAATCACATACTCTACCAGCTCTTGCAGCATCCCAAAGTATATTCTTCATTGCAAGATCTGGATGCTCCCTTTTCAAATTTGCCCACAAGTGCAAAACACAGAACCTATGCTCACAGTTAGGCAACAGTTCATGAACAACATCAACCAAGCCTTTCTGTTTGTCATTCATAACAGTCCAATGAAAAATGTTAGTGATATTCAGATCATCCACCAGAATACTCAGAAACCAATACCATAATTTTTTCCTCTCCTTCTCAACCACTGCATATGCAATGGGATATGTGCAGTTATTAGCATCAACACCAACATCAGTTAAAAGTATACCTCCATTTTTTGTCTTGAGGTGTATCTCATCCAAGCATATAATGGGCCTGCATCCACTAAGAAACCCCTTCTTCAAAGCATCCCAGCATATGTATATTCTTTTGAACTTACACACCTCACCCATCACTTTACACTTCAACTTAACAGTAGTCCCAGGATTAGTCCTCATGATCTCATCAGCATAACTCCATAGCAAGGAATATTGGTTTGCTTCAGTTCCATGAACATCAGCAAATACCATCTTCTTAGTTCTGTACATTTGAGCTATGTGGAAGTCTATACCACATTCCATTTTAGCAATAGTTAGCATGGAGCTAGCAGGCCAATTTGGATCACTACTTATCTTTGCATCATATTTCTTTCTCAAATATCTGGTAGTTGCTTGTTTGACTTTGTCCTGTTTGGCACATTCATGTGGTTCCTTCAGAGTCTTAATCCTCATTGTGTCTTCCTTGTTTGGTCTTGAAGCATATAGCTCCCATTTACAGTTGGCATGTGCACACTTTGCTTGGAGCTTCATCTCACAAATGATTGGAAACTTAACAGACCTTCCCTCAGTGATTGAGAAATGAACTATAACATCACTCAACAGTTCAGTTGTTGCAAACTGCATCCCTAGCTCAAATGTGACACAATACATGTCAAGTAATGGATTGAAAATTGGATGACCTTGGTGTGTAGGTCTTCGTGGTATTGGCTTTTGTGGTTTTCTCCCGGTCACTTGTTCCTTTCCTTTCCCTTTGTTTGAATTACTTTCTACCCCATCTTGCACATGAGCTTGTCTGTTAGAGCTCTCAACTCCATCATCATCATTTGGAACAAATTCAGGTGGTGCAATAACTCCTTCCTCCTCATACCCCACTACCCCACTAGCACTCCTAAGATATTCATCATCAGCTGCATCATTGTCACTGTCATTCAGATCGTCTGAAAATTCAGAGTCATCACCACATGAGACTTCACCATCACTATCATCACTGCCCACTATATCAACTATAGATTCCAACAGTGGACTTGTATTGTCTCTCAAGCATTGGGGTATATGTCTATGGCTTCTTGATTCAGTTGGGGAGGGGGGACACTTGAAGAGTTTGGTATATCACTTGCTCTTCCTTTTCTGGTGGCCATATCTCTTAACAGAATTGCTACATCTTTCACATCATGTCGTTCATCATCATCATCATCACTCTCTACAAGACCTTCTACAAACCTCTCGTCTTCACCAACATTGGCACCTCCATTGTTATCACCAATATAATCCAACCCTTCACTCATTGGAGGAAGATTAGGCAATTCACTCTGTGATTGAGTAATATTTACCTCATCTATGAGAGCATATACATCTACTGATTTTCTTGTAGATGCAAAGAGTGTCATATCCAGTGCCTCCTTATCATTACTTACTTCAATATACTCGCCTAGAGCAGAATCTTGAATGTAACATATTCTCACCACACAACCCTCTATTTTAACACCCACCTCTTTCACCATTTCCAGTAGCTCTAGCCTGGACATTTCATCCTCATTACTCCAGTCTATATAGCTCACTTGTCCCTCTAGATAAACCCATTTCCCCAAATTCATTAATTTTCCAGAATGATGCAATATTATGGTGAATGGGTCATCTCTATGTCCAACTGAATATAGACAAAAATTATTTAGTATTATATTAACATACATAAACACACTTAAACTATTCCCTCATAGAGATAGAGATGACATCTAAAAAGGAAAAAAGAACATGACGAAAAGGAGGACCACACTTAAACTATTCCCTCACATAGAGCCAAAAGGAAGGACCACACGACGAAAATTAACTCCAAACAAAGAAATAAATTAAATTTTGGATTTGGGGATTCTTACCATAATCGGGTGTAATTTGTCAGGAATAACGTCAACGGGGGTTCTAACTCTCCACATCATTGTTAGATTCTGTCGACCGAGTGGATAAAACAATAAATTGAGCTTCGATTTGGTAGATTTGCTTTCGATATTGGAAATTAGGGTTTCTGGAAATTGGCGGGTTTTTAAGAAAATGTCGAGTTAATTCTTTATAATCGTTATTTGTTAATTTATTTAATTTTTAAGCAAATAAGTAGTAAAGTACCGACAATGCTCCTCTTAATGACGTCAGCGATGCGTCATTTTGTCGCAAAGTGACGTTTTTTGGGCGAAAATAGGGCGGAATTAAAGGTTATACCGTAAAGTATGACCGGAATGAAACGTTGGACCGCAAAGTGTAAAAATAAAACGTTGGATACGAAAGTGTAAAAGTGGGCAAACGATGGATATGTTACTGTATTTTTTCAACTTCTAAACCCCACCAACAATTGCACCTATACTCTTTAAACTGAATCGAACAACAAATTGGTGATCTCATCGGCCACTAGTTTTACCAGTTCAAACTGGTTGAATCATTCAGTAAATGATATTACCAACCACAAGTTCGACCGATAACTGATGTTACGTCATAATTATATTATATCCTCTACTCTTAATATTTTTAATTATTTAACATAACCAAATATCCATTGTTGCAATCACAAAATGTCAATTAATTATATCAAGTCGTAACATAAATATTATAAAATAAACACATTAAATTATTAAAGAAACACGTTTGAATTCAGATTTTCCAAGTCAAGCAGTGTTCTCAGAACCGGCCCGGCCCGGCCCGGGCGGTCGGACCGGTCGGACCGGGAACTGGCGGCAGTGGCGGAACGAAACAGCTCTGAAAGCGGGCTGCTAAGCCCTTCCGGGCGAACCGATGGTTCCGGCCGGATCGCCCGGAAAACCGGAAACCCGGTCCGTTAGTTGGGCCGGCCTATTTTTTTCTTAACAAACATTACAATTTCGCCCCTGCTTTTTAACTTTAAAAAATGAAAAAAGAGAAAAAAGAGACTAAAGGCAGCTGCAGAACTCAAAAGTCAGAAGACAAAAGAAGAGAAGAAAAAAAAACATGGAAATTGTCGGCCAGCCACAATAATTTATTAGAATTCTTGGAAAGTGGATTAATACACTAATTAAATATGTTCAAAACATGAGAAGAGAAAAACAAATATGGTAAGTGTCGGCTAGCCACAAAAATTTATTAGAATTCTTAGAAAGTGTATTTAATTTATTAGTACTCTAATTAAATATGTTCAAAACATGCATTAGCCATGTGGTGTAGCCGTGTAGGACTTAGGGTTTGATGTTCACATCCAGCCACGAAATTGTTAGAATCTATCTCTCTAGCTATATATATAAAATATATATATGTGTATATGTATCTATATAACGAATATATGTGTGTGTGGACTGTGGAGTATCATGAGGCATCGTGATGAATTCGAGATTTTGGTTACTTTGTTCTTTCGGTATAATGAATTCGAGATTTGGAATTAGATTTGAAGTTGTTTAATATTTTGTTTGCTTATTTAGTGATAAGTTGTGATATTAGCATGATATATTTATTTAGAAATTTTGAAGTAGATGAATTTAGTATTTAGTTACGAATTTACTTATAATTGAGTATTTTGTTATGAATTTTCTTATACAATTGAGTATTTATAATATATTTTATTGAATCGTTGACTAAAGTCAACAAATCGGTCCAACCAGTGGTCCGACCTGTTGACCCTCTACCCAGTAGCCTCGTCGGTTCTGTGATCGGCCCGGGTCTGAAAACACTGAAGTCAAGGGACATGCATGTGACAAGTGACAACTCTATCCAACATCCGCCTTCATTGTAATTGACTAAACAGGACTATGTTTGTTTTTTGGTACTAAACACGACTTATTTAGTACAATAAGATAAATCAAAAGAACTACTAACATTTAACAAGTTAACATTTTTTTAAAACAGGATCCGATATCATCAAGTGTACTTCAAACGAATCAGCTGGACTAATCTATCAGAACCACTTGAAAATTGAAATTTTACTAAGAAACACAACCTGTACACACACGTAAATTCGCAGTAAGTTTGCGCATGCGGTTAAGTATCAATCACGTTATCACGGCCTCGAGCTTTCCTCAATCGATCGACCTTTGGCAATGAGCGCGGCCAAGACTTGTAACCATATAAAATGATTCCCAACAAGAACAAAACTAGTATAGCAAGAAAGAAAAATATGCCATTGATGTCAGGGCCTATACTTCCAAATTACACTTTAATTACCATGTTCGTATAGTTACTTCTATATTTTATTTACATCATACCGGTATACAGATACTCTAGTCTCTACTCTCTACTACCCTTGATCACGGAACCTCAATAGCAGAAATCTTGTCACCTGTATTTTCCCCAATTTTGTCTGAGTTGTGAGAGTAAATGTCAACAGGGGCAGCGATGCAGCCGGTACGACTCTTCTCATGATGGGGATTGGAAGAACTTTTGTTATGATCAAGATAAACGACAATAACTGTTATGTCGTCATGGAAATGCCGTCTAATTCCCTTTTCAATCTTTTGAATGTCTTTGTACGTCATCTCTCTCTTCTTAGCAGCTTGTTGAAGAGCTGCTGCCACTAACCTCTTTGCTATTCCCTGCAGAAGATCATCATGCAAAATATTGGAACGCACTCTCAGAACATCCCAGATAAAGTTTTCTAAGGACGTGGACAATTGTTGATATATGCTCGCATAAGATCTAATAAATAGCAAACATATAATAGATAGGGGCACTTACAGCTCTGGGGTATTTTGATACTAATTGCACAGCTGCCTCATCACTGAGAAGCTCCCAGAGACCATCAGAGGCAAATATTATGAACAAGTCCTGTGGCCTAAGCTTTCTAGTTACTATGGAAGGTTCGGCTGTCATTAATGGCCGCTTCATGGGGACAAAGTTTCCAAATTGTCGGTATACGGGGTCTCTGTGAAACTCAGGTTTCTTTAAATAAACGTCACCAATAGATCTTGACACCTGCAAGAAATAGATGAAACTACAATTAGCTCTTCATGAGATGCTTGATTTTGAGAAACTAAAAGAAAAGACAAAAAGAAAAAGGAAAGGGAAGCAATTAAGCATGAGAGAGGCAGATCAAATATATATTTATGGGACCACAACTCATACTCTGCAGTCTAAAGCATATGACAAGTAAAAGTAAAAAAGAAAAATCCTAATAAGCTATATATGCTACAAGATATATTACATCCATAGGGGTCTTTGATATTGTAAAAAAATTAAGGAAAGATTATGCGTCCAGTAGAATCAAAAACCTAATAAGGTATTCATCTGCATCTCAAGTGAGGAACGTATCTTAATTTGAGAAGCAATAGGCGATGGGCAACAGACGGATGAGATCACAGCAAATTAGTAAAGATTCTTGCCGTATAACGGAACTGACTGTGTCCCTTCTGATGCTATTTCTCATAAAGCATAGGCGATACTCTAATAAAAGCCAATATATATGCCAGAACATAAAATGAGTAGATACGTTTTACTCAAATTCTGGGAGAGTAAGTCGTAAAGCTCCATAAAATAAGGAGATTGAAAATGATCGGTGGATCGGAGATAAATCTAAAATTGTTCTAGAGTTATTGAAAGGTTCAATAACTCTAGCCACCAAAGTAAAGAAGTCCACTGAGTACCAACGATTGTGTAAGAATACAATTCAAGGGTAAAGGACGTTGTTTGTATCACACATAAACCAAATAGCTAGTCACCCAAAGTAACACTCGGTTACTATGAGAAAGATAGCTCGTACGTGTGCAAGAGTGAAGGTTCACAGATAATAAAATCAAAGCCACGCCTCAGAAACCCAAAAAAAGAAAAAGGGAAAAACATTGAGAACAATAGTAAATGAAAGCATGCTCATTGTAGCCCTTTCCCTATGATGATTGAACTTACAGAATAAAAATGTACCACCTATCTAGATGCTTAGACATTTCTAACGTCAGCTTCAATAGATTGAAAATTTCATACGAAATTGTGAGTATGTGTGTATAAATGCATGAACTAAGCATCACCTGAATAATTCCCTTGATTCTCCAAACTCCTCGACAATACACCACGACAGGAGGATCATCCGGATGAAGAGCTTGGACCTCCCTCCTCACATTCTCGCAAGAAACATTATGATCCGTGGATAACCGTTCCGCCACCACAGAACTCTTGTCTCCATCAAAACCTCGCCTGCCGAGAACAGCTCTAGAATCACCCAAATTCGCTACACACAATTCACCGTCTGAAATCGTACCCACGAGGCAACACGACCCCACAGAAGCAATCTGCGGTTTGACAGGCAACGATTTCCAAACTAAGCGAGTAAAATCCTCTTCGGTAGCACTAAAAGCCTTCTTTATCACATCCGGCGACAAGCCTCCTTCCTCTGAGGCAAATTCTACAGAAACATTGAACCACATACAGTAGAATAGCTTAGCTCAAGTAATCCAAAACAAGGTAATAACCGCAAATAAATTATCACTCGAACAAAGACATAAATCAGCAAATTGAGTAAATCATCAGCCATTAGCCATTCGATACAACGTTACACTATCGAAATAACGAACAATTTAGTCAAATATTCATCATTTCAATACCAATATTCATGACATAATTAACCAAATACCAAAGCAGGACAGATACAGGGGAAGATAATTTTACTATTAAATACTTATCAAAAACAAAAAAAAAGAATAAAATGGAGAGAGAGAGAGAGAGAGTGTATGTACTGTGAAGATAAGGGAAGAGGTGGCGGTTAACGAAGCGAGAAGCTTCAGGTCCGCCGTGGCCGTCGTAAACGCCGACGTAAGTGGCGGAGGGAGAAGTGAAGACCTGGCTCTGATCCTCTAGATTGGTGTTAGCCTGCACCACAGCGATTGAGAAATCGCCGGAAGTGTGAGGCTTCAAGTTCATGTGCCACTCCAATTCGTCGCCGTTTCGACCACCCATACACCGAACGCACCACGATCGAAGCATAATATTTTAACTATCTTGTATATATTTATTTATTTATTCTTGTTGTATTGTGAAGGTTTTTTTTTTTTTTTTTTTCCTTCAGTAATGGAATTAAGGGGGGTTTTACAGAGGCTCCGGAAGCCAAAAACCGCGTTAAAAAAAGGATGGGGAAGAAAAATGCTGACTAGGACCCACGCCCACTGAATAATTAACACCAATATATATAAATAATGATAAAACAAAAAATACTCAAAGAGAAACTTTTCCTGTTATTGTTATGATAGAGGTGTAAAATTCTCAACTTGAAATTTCTAGATATATTGACCAAAAAGAAAAAAACAGTAAGCTGCGCTCTAAATTTACATATGTTTTACATTCGTTTTCACATTTTGTTTTTTAATGAGGAGATGTGAACTATTGTAAAACCTAAAATCGAATGACAGTTATATAATTCAATTTTTAATAGTTTAAACCAAATCCTAATAATGTGTTATAGAGATAAATATCAAAATCATATCAAACAACTGGTCATGTAACAAGTTATCTAATACAACTTTCTTGATATAATATAAATAATAGTTCACATCTCCTCATTAAGTCATGTGTATAATAGTTCGTGCAGATTCTTTTTTTTTTTGTTTCTGAGATTTGATCTGTATGTTAGATATCATTGGTCACATATTTTAAATTTTTACTGGTTTTTTCCTAGAACTTTGATAAAATAATAAGTATCATATCATCTGATGTCAAATTTCAAAACTCTTTCTGAAAAACATTTTCAAAGAGAATGTGTTGTGTGCGTTGCTTTGGTTTCCATGGGTTTTACTGTCTGATACGTATTAGTTAAATCAACAAACATGATGTGAGAATTCCATTGGTTGTTGTAGTTCTCCTAATATAAAGTGCCTAAAATCTAAAGCATATGAGATAATAGTATATTTGACTGAAATTTTGAAAACCCAAGGCCACTGGCCCCACTTTCGACAATAGTAAGATTATTTAATTTATCAGATAACCCGCTATACACGATGTAGAAAAAGCAAACTAAACAATCAGGGCATATTAAAGTAATCAAATCTTGACTTTATACTAAAGGTAATGAGAGAGTTTATATGTTGCGGGGTTTTCTCCTTACAATGTAACAAGTGCGTATGAATGTAGGAATATATGTGATTGGATTTTCTTTTTCCGGATTTCATAATAAGGTCTTTGCTTTAATGAATATATATATATATATTTTTCGTGGATGGTGACTTGGATGTTTAGGATTATTTTGCTAATTGTTTTGCTAAAGTTAGGTAGTTTGTTAATAAATATTTACATATTGATGATAAAGAACATAACTTACTGCAGGTATACCTAAACATTTTCTTTTCTTTTTCAAATTGTATTATGCGCATTCATTAGTTGGATCTCATAAGTGCGTGCAATTGTTTGTAATTAATTAATTAGCTTAAGATGCTTGTCACATAAAAATAGTACTTTGATTGCTCTACTTCTTCAAAGGGCCGGGCTTCATTTCGATACGTATAGTTCAAATTTCACGCAAGCTAACTATTGAGAGGTAAAGACGATGGTGCAGTTAGGGTTTGTCTAAAGTGAAGAGAGAGAAGAGAGCATTGTGTGAATGTAAAAAAATGAAAATAAATTAATTAATTAAATAAAATAATACAATGCAGTATTTATATTTACAACTTATAACTAAAGTCGCGTTTTATCAAACACGCTTCTAATGTAACTTAAGACCCCCCCTCAAGAGGGGCATGAATGTCGATGATGCCCATCTTGGACATCGTGTGCTGAAATGGTTGAGGAGTCAGCGGCTTGGTTAAGATGTCGGCTATTTGATGTTGATTAGAGATGTGAGCTACTCGCAGTTGACCGTCATGGACTTTCTCGCGTACGAAATGGCAGTCGATTTGTATATGTTTTGTTCGTTCGTGTTGTACGGGGTTGATAACTATACAATACGCGCTTTTATTATCCGTAAATAATATTGGGACTCGGCTCGTGTTTATCTTCATGTCCTTGAGTAGTTGTGTTAGCCACAAAATCTCACACGTTGTGGTGGCGACAGCTCGGTATTCGGCCTCCGTTGACGATCGGCTAACTGTTGATTGTTTCTTCGCCTTCCACGAGACCAGTGCATCTCCAATGTATATTGTGTATCCAGTAATGCTGCGACGTGTGTCGGGGCATGTGGCCCAATCGCTGTCACAAAAAGACTTTAAGTGAGCTTCGAAATTAACAGGAAATAAAAGGCCCTTTCCAGGGGCATATTTAATGTATCTTAGAACCCGATGGGCCGCTACTAAATGAAATAAAGTGGGTTGGGCCATGTGTTGTGTTAAACATTGTATACTGAATGCTAAGTCAGGACGAGTAATAGTTAAGTAAAGTAAGCGGCCTACAAGTCTTCTATAGACAGTAGGATCAGACATTAAAGGGTGATCATTTTTCTTAAGACGAGTGGAACACTCCATTGGTGTGGAGGCGGGTTTGCACCCTATGTACCCTGATTCCATTAAGATATCCAGTGCATATTTTCTTTGGCATATTGCTATGCCTTTGTGACTTCTAGCTACCTCTATCCCTAATATGTACTTTAATTCACCCAAATCTTTAACAGTGAATTTATCATCAAGATGCTTTTCCAAATTTTGAGTTTCAAGCAAGTTATCACCCGTTAAAATAATATCATACACGTAAATACACAGAGCAGTAAAAGCAGATTTGGTCTTTTTCACAAATAATGAGCAATCAGACATTGTTTGAACATAGCCATATTCTTTTAGGCAAGTGGTCAGTTTTTGGTACCATTGCCTAGATGCTTGCTTCAAACCATATATACTCTTTTTCAATAAACACACCCGGTTATCCGATGGAGAACAGTAACCGGGTGGGGGTGTCATGTAAATAGTTTCATCTAAATTCCCATGCAAAAACGCATTATTTACATCTAACTGATGTAGAAACCAATTATTCGAAGCAGCTAAAGCAAGTAATACACGCACATTGGTCAGTTTAGCAACAGGAGAAAAAGTTTCAAAGTAGTCAATACCCTCTTCTTGGGTGTAGCCCTTTGCTACTAAGCGGGGCTTTATATCTTTCTATAGACCCATCAGACCTATATTTAACTTTATAGACCCATTTGCAGCCAATAAAATTATGGGAAGGGGGTAAGTCTGTTAACACCCAAGTATTAGTTTTGTCAAGAGCATCTAATTCAGTTTTCATGGTAGATTGTCACTCAATGGATTTCTTAGCCTAATTATAAGTTTTAGGCTCGGTAATTTGAGAAATATAGACTGTGAAAACTTTGTGTTTCTGACCCAGGTGAGAAACAGATAAGACATACTCAATAGGATACTTAACTTTGAAATCAGTGTTGACAACATTTGCTTTATGCAGAGAATTGGGTAACTCATAATCATATGACTTCAAGTAAGCAGGTGTGGTAATAGACCTAGTGGATTTCCTAATGGGTGCATGCTCAACATGAATAGCATCAGAGGCAGATTCAGGCACAGAAGTAGAAGCATGCTCATTATATACAACAAGTTCAGAAGACTGAGCAGGTAAAGAAGAGTAATGAGAGGAGTTAGAAATTTGCTCATTGTCACTGAAAGTCAGTGAATGGCTAAAGTCCAGAGCTGCATTCTGTTCTGGAGTGGGTACTTGTGAGTATGCATCTGCTACATCAACAACTTCACGACTCTCCTCAAGATTTGCTTGTACATTGACAGGGACCTTTGGTGCCTGCAAAACAATAAAGGGGTCTGTACATAGATGTGTATTCTCTTTTGGAGAATCACTCAGGGTTAGTTTCTGCTGAGTTTTAAAAGGAAACTCATGTTCATAGAAAATCACATTCCTTGAAGTAATGATTTTCCTAGTGTTTAAGTTGAGCAGCAAATACCCTTTGGTACCCTTAGGGTATCCTATAAAAGCACATTTTTGTGCCCTGTGATCAAACTTTTGCCTATGAGAAGTTAAAGTAGATGCAAAGCAGAGAGAGCCAAAAACTCTTAATAAGGAATAATCAGGAACTGTGTTAAACAACTTCTCATAAGGAGTCTTATTCCCTAACACAGAAGAAGGAAGTCTATTGATTATAAAGGTAGCAGTGGAAACACAATAAATCCAATAATCAATAGGAATATTAGATTGAAACTTCAAAGATCTAGCAATTTGTAAAAGATGCTGATGTTTTCTTTCAACAATGCCATTTTGTTGTGGAGTTTCGACAAACTCCTTTGGTGTATTATACCTAACTCACTGTAGAAACCTTTTAAAATAAATTCAGTGCCATTGTCAGACCTGATGGTTTTAATTTTCTTGGAAAATTGATTTTCAACCATCTTGTAAAACATTCTTAAGTGAATTTGCACTTCAGATGTATTTGACATAAAAAAAACTCAAGTGCATCTTGTAAAATCATCTACCACAGTTAGAAATATCTTTGACCATGAACAGAGGCCACTAAAAATGTGCCACACACATCACAGTGTACAATTTCAAAAGCATTGCTAGTGGTAGAGGTTTTAATAGAAAAATGTAACTTTCTTTGCTTAGCCAAATGGCAAGTATCACAAGAGTCAAGTGAATTACATTCAGCAAGAGTAACATTTGGTAAGCAAGACAATTTCTTGGCAGAGGGATGTCCTAATCTTTCATGCCACAGTGAGATAGGAATTTTTCTTTTAGAAAAACTGGAATTACAAAAAACTTTATTTTGAAAAGTGTTGGTGTCCAAAACATATAAACCTTTGCAGATTTTAGCAAAACCAGTCATCCTCCTCGTGGCTATGTCCTGCATTAGGCATAGAGAGGGGAAAAAGTGCAAAGAAATGTTGGAAAACTTTGTCAATTTTGAGACTGAAATAAGATTGTATGTAAAATCAGGGACCAGAAAGGCATCTTTTAGCAGAAGATTATCCAAGATTTTACCATTAGAAATAGCAGTTGCCATAGTAAACTATTAGTTTGGCAAAACAAATTGAGTGTAAGAAGTAGGGACATCAACAAAGTATTTAGCATCACAAATCATGTGATCAGTAGCCCAGTATCAAGAATCCACATAGTCCTACTCCTATCAAGCATGTTACCATCACACGATAAACAGGAATTATGGAGAGATTTTATACATGCCATGGTTGTGACAGTAGCAGCATAGCGAGCAGGATTAGCAGCAGAGATGGATGAAGCGGCCTCCTGGGCCTTGGTAAAAGCCAGAAACTACTTAAATATAGCTTTATTAGAGACCTCAGCTGGGGCAGTCCTTGTGAAGCTTTCAGGGAGGACCACCTCTTCAGCCTGAGTGGTGGAGTTAGCAGATGGACCAGCATTGATAGGTACATGTCGCCTGCCAGTAGGGCCATCCCATCCAGAGGGATACCCAATGATTTGATAGCATCTATCAACAGTGTGGCCAGTGAAACCACAGAAGGTGCATTTCAACTTTTTCTTATCCTTGTTGTTACCTCCTTGAGACTTGGAAGATTTAGAGTTGCCAGTGAACTGCCTGACCCCTTCTGTCATGGGTTTCGACCTTGTGAACATGGCCAATGGTTCAAAGGTCTAAGCAGAGGATTGTAGGGACCTTTGTGCCTCTTCTTACAACAGCATTGCATACACACGTGATAAAGAGGGGAGTGGAGAGAGTAAGAGAAGCTGACTGCGGAATGCATAGAAGGAATCATTCAACCCGACCAAAACATGAGTACACAGTCGGTTTACTGGAGATTGATCATGGTTTTATTGACATCATATGTACACAAGCCACAAGCACAGGCTACCACCGGCCTCTGACTCACAAACTCATCCCAGATAGAGCGAAAGGCATTATAAAAAGCAGTGACAGACAAGCTACCTTGAGTGAGATTAAACAAAGACTTCTGGAGTTGAAAAACCCTAGAACCATCCGTACGCCCATACCGAGTCTTTAATTCTTGCCACAATTCATATGCAAATTTGATGTACAATAAGGTGTTGTGAATTTCAGTAGTAATAGAGTTTAGAAGCCATGAAAGTACCAGATTATTTGCCCGAATCCAACAGAGGCGATTCACATCATCGGTGTCTGGCGGGAGTGGCAACGATCCGTCAGTGAAGCGCACCTTGTTCTTGATGGTCAGCGCCATCTCCACTGCCTGACTCCAAGAGATGTAGTTATGGCCCCCGAACTTGTCACCAACAATGGAAGAACCCGTGAAATCATGATTTCCGAGAAAGTAAACGGACATAGAATCTTCACACGGATTTTTCGTGCCAGAAACGGTAGATCCACACGAAGTAGACTCAGTAGAAGGTGTCGTCATTCGAATGAAGAGAGAGACGGAACCAAAAATTTATAATTTCAGAACTAGGGTTTCAAAGAGGGCGATTTTTAGATCTAGGGCTGAGATTTGGGGGAAAAGTGACGAATCTAGTATCAAAAGACTCGCAAGAGGGTGAGGAAGAAGATGAGCACAACAGAAGACAATATCTATGGCAGAATGATACCATATTGAGAGGTAAAGACGATGGTGCCGCTAGGGTTTGTCGAAAGAGAAGAGAGAGAAGAGAGCATTGTGTGAACGTAAAAAATGAAAATGAATGAATTAATTAAGTAAAATAATACAGTGCGGTATTTATATGTACAACTTATAACTAAAGTCGCGTTTTATCAAACACGCTTTTAATGTAACTTAAGACTAACCATGGTAAAATTCGAGAATGTTGTTTCATTGATTACCTAACTCTCGTATTTTATGCCAAAAAAAGAATTTTAAAGTCAAGATATTATATAAAGCAGAAGATAAAATCGCCCACAATCGTCAAATTACAACAGATGAATAAATATTTGACCACGGAGACAGGGTATCAAACACAGACAACAAAATGCAATATCTTGGCGACTCTAAATTCACAAACGCATTCCTCGCAAGATTATGCGCCTCTGAATTTGCATCTCGACATATCCAACGAACGATATATCCACAATTTAAATCATAGATACGTCGAATATCAGTCAAAATATTCCTTGTTTGAACATCCTTGATCGACTGTTTAATGATGTCGTGCATAATATTTAAGCAATCTCCTTCAAAAATGACATCCTTCCACCCCATTTGGATAGCAGGACTCATAGCCCAAAGTGTAACAACGACTTCAACACAATGTGGATTGAGAGTGGCAGTGAAGCGGTGCTGAACCCAAGTAAGTGTAGGACCCATATGATCTCGCGCAATAACTCTGATTCCTACCGCACCAACTGAATCAAATCTTGCACCATCGAAATTCACCTTAATCAATGCATGAGCCAGAGCAGTCCATTGTCTATTAAGCAGATCGTTCGTAATGTTCACATTCTTATCCATGGCATCACCCCACACTTTCGAGTAATTCAATGCAAATGAGACAATTTCAGCCGGTTGTCGACCCTTCTCTCCCGCATGAATTATGTTGCAATTTTCCCAAAGCGTCCACAAAATTATAATCATAAAACAAACCGTCTCACTCCTATGTTAATGAGTTATACGCTGCCACCATTTCCTTAAATCTTCTCCCTCTCGGATTAGGTCCGAATAAGGAATATTAGCCAACGCCCACACTTGCCGCGCAACATGACAAGTGAACAAACAATGGAAAATATGCTCATCGCCACCCGAACAGACGCCACATTGCTTCTTCTCAATAATACGCCTCCTAGTTAAATTCCATTTTGTGGGAATAATGTCAAGGCAGGCACGCCATATAAAAATCTTAATTTTATTAGGACACCGAAGTCTCCATAAATTGCGCCACCCCGAGCTGGAGCCCGACGTCAAAACATCGGTACTATTCTGATGTGAAGGCCTTGCTCTATAATACAATGATAAGAACTACGGACCGAGAATTGTCCGTTCTCTTCATAATGCCACACCTGCCTATCCAAGTTGTCACGACTACCCAATGGGATTAACAAAATCATCGTCACGTCCTCCTCCCAAAAAACTTGAGAAAAATGGGCGTGAGACGCTATATTCAACCACCCCATATCATCATCAATTAGTTCATGGACGTGAGAAAAATGGGCGTTCGGGTTTTGCGGTGTAAAAATTCGAAAAGAAATAGGCCGCAGAATCCAAGGATTGTCCCAAACTAAAATATTGCTTCCATTTCCCACTTGCCATCGAAGTTCTTTTTTCATCACCGATGTCGCCTCTCAAATGCACCTCCACGAAAGTGAATGATTGTAACCAAGTCGAGCATCCAATAATGAGTTATTAAGATAATATTTTGCTTTGTATACCTTTCCAATCAAGCTCTACGGGTTTTACAATAAACGCCATGCTTGTTTGGCTAAAAGTTCCATGTTGAAAGCCTTCAGTTTCGAAATCCCATTCCTCTTTGATTCTTTCTTCGATACATTTTGTCCCACGCCAACCAATGTATCTTATCTTGTGTACCGCTGCTCCACCAGTACTTACTATTGATTGATTCAAGCTCTCAAATCAAGGATTCTGGAAGACGAAAATAACTCATTGCAAAAGAAGGGATCGCCTGAAAAAATCGACTTCACCAACACCTCTTTTCCGACACTAGATAAAGTCTGCCATTTGTAGCCCTGCGCTCTCTTCCACACTCTCTCCCTAATATACTCAAACATTTCTTTCTTAGATTCCCCCACTACCGACGGCAACCCCAAGTATTTTTCGTGCTTGTCTGCCACTGCAACCCCAAGCACCTCCTTAACATCATAAACCACCCATTCTCTTGTATTCTTGCAAAATACTACCACAAAATTATCAAGATTAATCTTTTGGCCCGATGCCATTTCATACTTCTCAAGAGTATTTCTAACCTACAAAGCCGTGACTCGGGTGGCATCACAAAATAACAAGGTATCGTCGGCAAAGAGTAAGTGAGAGATCATAGGTGCGTGTCTAGAAACGACGACACCTCTAATCGCCTCTCTCTCTCTCCAACATCACGTAACAAAGCTGAAAGCACCTCATATACAAATAAGAAATACAAATAAGAACAGGTAGGGAATAAAGGATCCCCCTGCCAAACGCCCCTCTTGGGAAAAAAGTATTGGATTCCCGCCCATTAAGAAGTAAAGCATAGACACAGTACGAACCCCCATCATAACTAAAGAAACAAAACGAGAATCAAATCCAAGTCGAAGCATTACCTTTTCCAGGAAGGACCACTCGACTTTGTCATAAGCCTTGCTCATATCGAGTTTGAGCGTCATATGATTTCGTTTCCCCGTTCTCTTATTTTTCAAAAAGTGGTTAAGTTCAAAATCAACAAGAATGTTATCTGTAATTATTCGACCTGGAACAAAAGCCGATTAAGAAACAGAGATCACATCGTTAAGAAAAGCTTTTAACCTATTAGCAATAGCCTTAGAAGCAATTGCTTAGGCTAATAGGTCGGAACTGTGTCATAGCTTCTGGAGTAGCACATTTGGGAATCAAGAGAATATGCGTAAAGTTAACAGTAGGATTAAGAATGTTGTTGTTAAGAAAGGCAAGAGCAAAGGTAAGGACGTCATGACTAACAACTCTCCAGAAATTTTGATAAAAAATAACGGAGAAGCCGTCAAGGTCATGAGACTTATAAGAGAACATTTCATTAAGTGCTTTAGTTACCTCGTCATTTGTGAACGGCTGGAGTAGAATTTCGTTCATCTCAGGGCCGACTCGCACGCCGACAGTCTGCAAAACATCTTCAATGTTTTCGATCGACGGATTGCTAGATTTAAAGATAGAACGAAAGTAATCAATCATGATCAAGTCAATCTCCGCCGGAGTCTCCCTCATAGTCCCATCCCTATCTTGCATCCCCTTTATCTCATTTTTCTTTCGTCTCTCACTCGCCCTCTTATGAAAATAAGACGTATTCTGGTCCCGTTCCTGAAGCCACTGAACCTTCACTCTTTGTTTCCAGTATATCTCTTCTTTATCGTATAGATATTCCACCTTCCTTATAAGCTCTTTTTCCTCCTCCTTCGACTCACCGGTGATCGGTCCCTCCCTCAACTAAATAATCTCATCATTCAAAACCTTGATGCTTTTCTTAAAATCAGCTCCACTAACATGATCTCATTTAACCAAACCCAACCGACATCTATCAAGTTTCTTCATAAGTTGTTGTCCCCCAAGGCCGTCTCCCACTACACTCCAAATTCTTTGAATTACGTCACCACTTTCCGCTTTTTTAATCCAGACTATCTCAAAATGAAACGTCATACGACCAGGCTTGTCATTCACAATCTTTAGAGTAGAAGTTAACGAAACGAAGATGGCCAAATAATCAGAATTACGTGTGCCAATGTTCTCAACGCATGCCGTAGGGAAAAGGGATCGCCAGGAATTATTAGCGCAAGCACGATTAAGTCTTTCCCACACAGTATGAGGGGACAGTATCCGAAAACACCTTGTAAATTTTGGACCACAAGAACCAAGTCACGCAATCCAGTATCAAAAAGTGTTTCTCGAAAGATGTGCATTAGCCAATTCGGTCGTGGTGGCCCGCCTCGTTTCTCCTTATTATTTTATATTTCATTATAGTCACCAAGGCAGATCCATGGTTTATTAGAAGCAGCTTTTATTCTCCTGAGCAAGCTCCAAGTATCCTTTCTTTTTGTCGCATCAGGCTCCCCATAGAACCTCTGTCACCCTCCAATATGTGTCTCCCCCTGACCCCAACACAATAGCATCAATGTGGTTCTTAAAAAAACTCAATAACCGAATATCCAACTCTTTATCCCAAAGAAGTGCCAACGTTAAATTTTCTTTTTTTACATTTCGTCTCCGAAAGAGAAATGAGGCGAGGGTCCTCGAACTGTCCAAGGGGACCCCACTCCCTGACAGTTCCTCTAACGCCCCAAAAATTAGGAAGAAAATAAATTTATACTCTAGTCCTTGAACTTTTGAAATTTTCTATTTTGACCCTAAACGTTTAGAAAATCTTGCATTTGAGCCCCTGAACTTAAAAGTTAGTCTTTTATTATATTTACAGGTCTCTAATCCTAAAACTTATATTTCAATTTCAAATATTAACCAAGTTGATTGAATTACCTAGAAAAATTACATAAGTACATATGTATATAACAAAGAAATCTAATTATACCTATTTGAATTTTAATTACAAATGATTGAGGGACTTGATATGCAATTAACCAATTGATGAAGTAAGCCATTATATCTTTTTGATGGGGTAAGCCATGACATTCTTAAGAGCATGATTAAATTCAGATTATTTGTGATTTATTCTAAAATAATCAAAGTGGGACCTTAATTAAAGGTTTTTTAACATGATTTTTTGCTTATAAATAGTATGCTTTCTTCCAACAATTTTCACACCCAAAATCATTTCGGTTATTCCTTCTTTATTCTTATGAATCTCTAAGTTAGTAAATCTACTTTCAGGAAAAATTCATCCAAGTTCTTATTTCATCATTTTATACCCGAAAATACCTCAAAACTTTTATTGCGCATAAATTATTCATTCGGTCCTGCACCTTAGAAAAATCATAACTAATGGTAGGAAAATCCTTTTTGATCAAAGCCAATGGCCGAATA
Organism: Linaria vulgaris; assembly: GCA_948329865.1. Taxonomy (NCBI): domain Eukaryota; kingdom Viridiplantae; phylum Streptophyta; class Magnoliopsida; order Lamiales; family Plantaginaceae; genus Linaria; species Linaria vulgaris. The sequence continues at coordinate 112,865,248 of OX415249.1, read as the reverse complement.
CTCTTCATGATGTCCTCTAACTTTCATATGAAGAAATGTTTTTCAAATAATGTGATTTAGAAGGTCGAAATTCCTAAACCATAGACTGCTGTCTAAAATCCGAAAGTCGGTTCTATGTTTTCAAGAATTATTTAGCATATCAAACCTTTGGATTTTCCTTCCCATTCGGGTACACATGTTCCTAGTGATGTTAAGGATCAGTTGCCACAAACATATTTGGAAACAAAGTTCATTTGGATATCCGATCAAATGGTTGATGAACTAATCAACGCCATCATAGTTCCCCGTACGAGTTAAGGTGAGGTTCCATTTCTGATTTGTTCTAGCCCCGTTTGGCATCCGGCCATGAGGAACTTGGACAGAAAAGTCACTACTCCATTACCAAACCTCGAACAACCTACATTTCATCATAATCCTGTTTGGCATCTCATCTCATAACATGATTTTCTTACTTATCGTAAAATCATATCCAATCATTTATTATTTATCATATCTATTAAGAATCATGATAATTCTCTAGTATTATAATCTCATCTACTGGTTCTTGAATTGTGCAAAGTGCAATTAACTATGTTCAGGACATGTAGCTCAAGGAGCAACGGATATTATCCGGTTTACTAGCTTATTTATTTATTTATTATACCCATTGGGATGCCTTCGGGAAGTTGCGCCCATGGGATTGAGTCGAGTTGTTGCCGGGCAGTAAGGACTGTAGGTTTAAGTAATTTCTCTTGATACCATCTATCTAGGCGCCGCTTGCAGTCATGAGTTCGCTGTAACCCGCGTGCTGGATCAACATGTACTCGAGCATGTCTCTTGATTGTTTGTGAGGTCGCTCCTCGTCGGGAGGTATAAGGTAGAATATTAGAAGTCATAAGGCTGGATTTGTTTATTGTTAAGCACAAGTTCATTAACTATTCTATGAAAACTCCAGTACCATTGCTACATCAAATTGTCTAGTTGAACTGTTTCTACCGGTAAGATCACTCCCGAAATGTATCCAATATGTCACAGTTAATTCTTGCATTACCAGTTGTTTTATATGAATCTCATTAAGTCATTAAAGACTTATTCCTCGTTTATGCAGTCCATTCTTGAGGATAAAATCAACATGGCAGCATGGACCAAGTGAATAATTGTTCGAGCGTGTATTTTGGAATATTCTTGTTTTGTCACTAGTGCACGACAATTAAAATAATCACATTATTTGTAATACCAAGACTTCTGCAGTATATATCAAAATATAATTTATAAAACGTGTATGGTTTTGATCCTGAACAAGTGAGACATTTTCCTATGAGTTGCGCTTTAGTCTGGATTGGGTAAAGTGGTTGACCACCACTGAACCAACTCAGATTGGAGCATGGCTCATGGGGGCGTGGTCGTCACAGTTCCAGCTTAAAATACTCATTGGATGTGGCGGGATTGCTGCGCAGTCGCCGCCAATGAATTATCGTTGTTCAAGATCAACCGTCCATGTCATTCTCTCTTCTTTCGCAATGGAAGTTCGTTCTCATTCTGAATAGCCAATCTCTTTTTATTACTAGACGTGCCTTGATAATTCATCGTTTTGCATGGTTCAGACTGACGTCGTCGGATGTTCACCTTGTTTAATGTCCTACTAGAAATTGTAGTGGAGCCAACTTTTCAGATATAGTTTCGATATAGTCGATAGAGTCTGAATGGAGATTTCTGATATCCTTAATAGCCATGTTTGCATGTTGCAACTTTTAATTCTCTTCTCATTTCTCATTATTGTTTTGTCCATGGGTTGTTCCTTTTTCACGCACACCTGCTGCCTCTACTTAAATATTTTTAGTTCCCATTTTATTATGCTTATCCGAACTACTGATCAACAACATATTATGTCCCAAACCCTCCTTCAGTTCCAAATATTTTAACACACTCTCCTCTTCCATATTTTGATCTGCTGATACTTGTTTACCCTTTTGAGACGTCCGTTCATCTATCTTTTCTTGCTCAGCACGCGGACCCCCAACGCTATTTGACGAATCAGCCAATGGAGCACGTTTGTGTATGTTCTGTGGTTGATCTAAATCCCTATCCCTGCTTTGATTATTCCTATCAATCCATGCACCGTTAGATGATTGAGTCGCACCCTCCATACCAGCACTTCGTGTGTTTTTGAAATAACCAGACCTATTTGATTGCTCTCTCATCCATGCCCGATACGGAAGTTGCGTTTCATCGATACCCTCCTCGAGCTTGCAACGCACTTCACAATCTGCTACAATGTGTCCAAGAATTCAACAAAGATAACAAAACTTCGGTAAATGCTCGTACTTAAAAGTGACAATCAATTCTTCCCCGTTTAGCCCTCGAACTTTCATACGTCATAGTAAAGGTTTGATGACATCGATTCTAATACGAATTCTCATGCCAAGCCCCCAAGATTCTGCCATATCGACCTCTTCCATAAAGCCCATCCGTCCCTCAATTGTTGTCGCAATATCCTTAGTCTATCTGGCTAAAGGAATGCCATATATACAGACCTAGAAGCTACACAAATTCACATTAACATTCGTCGGGTTGTCGTTCGCTGTAACTTTATTCAAAATGAGGATTTGTTTATTAAAGGACCAAGGGCATCCCGCCAATGCTCTTTTTTATCCAGAGTATGGAAGAATTGAAACATAACTCGTTCCTCATTTACTCGGCATATTTTGAGCCTATTACGCAGATTCATCACATTCTTTATCACCTTGCAAAAAGCGTTGAAGTTCAAGCTTCAACTTGTAAGCAGTTTGTCAATCAACATCAAATCGGATGATGCATTAGTATTACGACACATTCCATCTGAAATCTCTGGGCCCCACGCCTCCTCCTCTGTAAAAGAAAGACTATCACGAAGCCGTTCTATCTCTCAATCCATAATCGTTTCAATTTTTGAACTTGAATATGCGTTGCGGATCGTTACGGTCGAGGCAGCCAAGCAATGAATTATTCCCCTACAAAAACCAAAAAACGAACGCGAACTAAAAAAGAGCGTAAAGAAATGACCCTTGAAAGAAACGAATTGAACGACGCTGCTGCAAAGAAGTCTGGACGAAATGCAAAAAAGCTAAACAAAGAACAACAACGTAACGAGAAAATGTAGAAAATGAAGGCTGATGGAACACTGAAACGTAGCATGCACAAGAGAGATATCACCTGAGGGTTTTCGAAGTGAAGTAGATGGACTACAAGAAACGTTATCAACGTCATCATTCTTAATATGGAGGCACTACAGAGATCAACGAAGGCCTTACCGGAAGGCTTTTGCACTCTCATGGAAGAGATCAGAAACCCTCGTGGGAGAGACGGGTTTTTTTTCGTATGGGTGAGAGAGAAAACGGTTATTTTTACTGGTCTATTTTTTCTTTATAATTTTGAATATGTATTTTATGCAAATTGATATATCTAATTCTATAGTATTTTGTCATGTGATAATGAAACAAAATAGTATGAAAATTAATAATCTTAACAAATAAAAGAATTGAATGCAAAAAACAAATAAAACAAATAAAAGAATTGGTGGCTTCTCTATGACATTTTAATGAATTTTATTTGATATTATACTTTCATTTACTAAATAGTTGGAAACATGTCTCGAAACGTTTTCGATACATTACAAAGCATTTTTGATATTTTGTCCACCAAAACATAATTCAAATCGAGACTTTGATCCATTGCCTCTAAACTGGATTCTCGATATTAAATTTTAGACACAAACCCAACACTTAAAAAATGATGAAGCAGATTTGTGAAGCGTCAGCCCGTCAGTGAAACTCTTGGTATTAAATCAGATGAGTAAAAGTCTAATATATTGTATATATTTCTTTTTTTTAATAATAGCTGATTTATTTATAAACTAGGTCAAAGTCATAAAATGTACAACGAGTGTGCGAGGTCGGAGCTGGCGAGAGAGTCTCGTATATGTACAACTAATATCACATAAAGCAAACTTCTCCAATCCGGTCGTGCAACCTAGCCAGGTTGTGCAAAAGGGCGGCTGCAGGGGACAATCCACACACGCACGGTGGATCCCTATTTCGCTAGCACATCCCCTAACATGTTCGTCTCACGATATATACAGGAGATGAACATGGTGGGGCATCTTCCTCCTATCCTTCGTATGTCACGGAGGAGGGCTTCCGTTTTGACCGAGGATATGCGGTCCCCCATCCTGGTGAGAGAGTGAAACGTGACCTTCGAGTCGGTTTCAATGATTAATGCATGAATGGAAAAACGTAGTGAGAGCGGGATTTCTGGCGAATAGCTCGGAGTCCCGCTATGTTGTTGGTGCTACATTTCGTCGCTTAGGAAAAATCACCAACTATAGTACCTGCAAAATCGCGTATGTGGGGCCTAGGTTGGCCAGTGCTGAACTGTTGTATTTAGTTTGAAGACTCCTCGTGGGTGGGATCCACCAGATCGATAACCTGTAAGATTTTTAGGGTCGAGGAGGGGGCTGGCGGACTTTCTGCCAAGGTTCTTGAGATTCGTTGTGAGATGAGCACCGTAGAGATGGAATGTCCTTTGAAGAGGAATTCATTCTGAGCCCTCCAAATCGCACATCACCCTACAAGGGTGACGGTTGAGTTTGGAATACGGAGAAGGTGCGAAATAATGTGGTTTTCATTCCGTGGGGGTTAAAGATGGAAAAGTCGCGGTGCACGTCTATAAAGAGGGGGCAGACCGCAAATAGGCGTTCTACTGTTTCGGTGATTGAGTGACAAAGAGGACAGGTGGGTGAGACCTGGACATGCAGGCACGGGAGACATTCTCTAGTGGAAATGTAGTCATATATATATTTATCGTTTTTAGAATTGCCACATTGGTGGCTTTTGTATCGGGGCACGGCAAGAAGTCGCCTAATGTTAATTGACATATTACTGAAGAGCTTATCAATTTATTACATTATTATTAGTTAATGTGAAAGTGAATCTTATTTCGCGCCAAGATTATACGTGTTCGGAGAATCACGAAAACAATAGTTAAAGAGAGGAATAATCAAAGTTTTCCGGCCCATTAAAAAAGCTAACAGGACTATGTTTGTAAATTACCTAACAATCTCACTATATATACAACAACTGTCATCATGTATTTACATTAAGATATGAGTGTTTTTTTTATTGTTATGATTGTATAAATGTAAGACACGTGTTTTGGATGTCACTTCACTCATACGAGGTTATGTAGCTTTATGTTGTTTCAACACATTTACTTTATTAGGGCCGCGATTGATATCGTTTCTAAAATATTTTAAAAAATGCGTTTGCCACCTCAAAAATAAAATTGAGACGTATAATAAATACTTTTGTATGTATCTAAATTACAAAATTGCTTCCTTTTTTTGAATTTTCTTTTTGAGTTTCATATGGCGTAATCGTAACCTTGTTTCAGGCTATTTACAGGTACATGTGTGAATGAGTTTGCGTACATATTCCAAAAGAATCATTTATTCGTTTTGAGATATATTTTGAAAATAAAACCAAATGGTGCCTTAGTTTTTCAAATTAAGAACCACGTCAAATAATGGTTGAAATTTTTTCAGCTTATTCGGTTGTTCCTCGTGCGTGGCCTTAGTTATGAGAAGCATAAAAGATTATTAGATACAACCGTTGTAAGATGAGGTGGTGCATTCAGTTGGTTATTGCTACCAATACATGTAGGGATGGGTGATTCATGGTTGGCAGGTTATTTCTACAGAAACTTATTTTAATCTCAACTCTCGGTTGTACCACGCCATCCATACAATTGTACATAATAATTTTTTAAATAGTGGTGACGAGAGAAATTTTATATTCTCCTTCTTTATTTCCATTTTTATTAATTTAATTAAATAATGACACATGTTACGTGGAAGTCCACATAAATTAACTTCTAATTTCTATTGATTCAATTAAATAATGACACATGTCACGTGGAAGCCCACATAAATTAACTTTTAATTTCTATTAATTCAATTAAATAATGACACATGTCATTATTTGATTGAAGGAATAGACAAGAGAATAGTAAAATTTCCACATGTTGGCAACACTATAAGTATTTGGTTCAAAATTGATTTGACTAAATGGGTGTTTGCAAGAGCTTTTATAAGTTCTTTATGGGCTTTAAGTCAATGAAAAACATTTAATGGTGTTTGCAACTGATGTTCTTACTTCTCCTTCTCTTAAAAAAGGTAAAAAAAAAAATGAGAAGCTCAATAGCATGTCATGAGGTGCTTCCATAAGGAGCTTATCCCACAAATCTTGGTGAATATCTTATTTAGACTTATATCTTAAATTTCTCTAAATATCATTTTTTCCCTCAAATAAATCCCATGATTTCTCTATTTTCTTTTCAACGCGATCTCCTTTTTCATATTTTATATTTTTTAGATTAAAAATTTAGTTAAGAAAAAATAATTAAAGAAAAAATAATAATGAAAAAGCACAAAAACAAATCTTAAAAATAAGTTTCTTAACAACAACATGTACGACATTATTATATTAACAATTTTTAAATATAACTATTATTTCTAGAAAGATATATACGTGTGATGTTATTATACTAAATAACTTGTATATTATAACGTAATAAACATATATATTGATTTTACTATATTAAAACTTAAATTATTTTAATTTTTAATATATAACTATACACCTCATGAATCATGACTGTGCAAATTTGTTTGAAGCATAAATATTTCTATAATTTAAATAAGAACAATTAAATATTATCTTATTTTAATTAAGGTTTAAAAGCTGCTTCTTTTAGCTACTGCAAACACTACAAAATTAACTTTATCTGCTTTAAGTTAAACACTCATAACTTTAAGTCAAACACAACTTTAAGTAACTTTAAGCAGAAGCTAAGAAGACTGAGCTTTCATAAGCTCTTGCAAACACCCCATAATTCAAAGATACTTCATTTGAACAATGTTTATTAATTGTAATATATGTACGAATTCTATGCAAGTCATAGGAATACTTGTATAAGATTTGGAAACCAATATTACATATAAATTGTTATAAAATAAGTGTAAATATGAATGCTCATTTGTCCCACATTGAATAACTCTAAGGAATGCCTTCCAATCCTTTCTATAAATAGAAGGCTATTGCACTCTTTGTAATACACACTTTACATTATGGAATAAGAAAGAGTTTGATAAATAATATTACTCTCTTTTATTTTCCTTTGAGTTCTAAACATTTATAATACATTATCAGCACGAGAGGCTCGATATTTTGTCGGCATTCTTGTTTGAGTTCCAAAAGAAAAAAAAGTCATCATGTCAAACATCTCAAACGTAGAATTTGCGCAATTGGATGCATCTGGAGATAATTATTTACAATGAATATTGCATGTAGAATTGCACTTGGATGCTAAAAGCCTTGGCGATGCTATTAAAACTGGTAACACATTACCACAAAATAAAAGGTCAACAACTATGATTTTCATACTTCACCATCTTACTCCAAAATTAGAAGGGGAGTATGTATCACTCAAAGATCCTGCAGAACTTTGGACTTGTCTCAAAGAAAGGCTTGATCAACGTAAGGTTGTTATCATTCCTAAAGCTCGACATGATTGGATACACCTTCGATTGCAAGATCTTAAAACTGTGGGAGAATACAACTCCGCAGTATGTAAAATTACTCAGTGACTGAAATTATGTGGATAAACTATTATTGATGCTGATATGCTCGAAAAAACATTTTCTACTTTTCACGCCACAAATATTATTCTTCAACAACAATATCGTGAAAAAGGTTTTAAAAAGTATCCTGAACTTGTTTCATGTATTTTAGTGGTTGAACAAAATAACAAGTTGTTGATGAAAAATCACGTGTCTCGTCCCACTGGTTCTACCCCATTCCCTGAAGTGAATGCAACATCACACAATCCTTTTGGCCATGATTCCTTTCGTGGTCGTGGATATGGACGTGGTCGTGGATATGGACGTGGTCGTGGACGTGGTCAAGGCCGAGGAAGAGGTCGTAATAACAACTTCAAAAATGACCATAATAAAAGAGCATATAATGAGACAGAGAAAAATGGAGATGATGGGTCGACGAAGAAAATTTATGAAAGTATTTGTCACCGATGTGGTATGAAAGGCCATTGGTCAAGAACTTGCAAAGTAGCAAAACACCTTGTTGACCTTTACCAAGCATCAAAGGCGAGGGGTGAAAATATCGAAATGAATTATGTTCAAGATGCAAATGAACACGGACAGATTGACATGGCACAACTTGATGTTGCCGACTATCTTGACCGCCCTGAAGGTGGAATAGGACACATGGTGTTTTCTGAGAATAACTAAATGGTCTTAAAGTCTAGTTCTTCTATTTCAGCATGTTGTTTCGTTTTAAGTTCAGTATTATCTTATATGTACCTTTGTTTGTTATCGTGTGTGTTTCTGAATTTCCTTGTAACCATTTTCTAAATTCAATAAAAGTTTTTAATATATATCTCCTTATCCTTTTATTTTTAGAAACATGGAAATAAATTTGGCAACATCTTCAAACAACGAAAGAGAAATATGTCTAGCAGATTGCGCTACTACTCACCTCCATATTCAATAATAGGAAATATTTTTCTCATTTAAATATGGAAAGTGCAAATGTCAGTACTATAGCTAGTACTACAAAATTAATTGATGGCTCCGGAAGAGCAACTATCTTACTACCGAAAGGAACAAAATTGGTAATTGAATATGTATTGTTTTCTCGAAAGGCTCGAAGAAACTTATTGAGTGTTAAAGATATTCGTTTGAATGGATATCATATTGAAACACAAAAGGAAGGAAATAATGAATATCTCTATATTACTTATACTGTTTCTGGAAAGAAACATGTCTTAGAAAAGTTGTCAACTTTGACACCTGGATTGTATTTTACCAAAATCAAAGTTATTGAAACTTATGCCACAGTAAACCAGAAGTTTACTAATGACTTTCAAATTTGGCATGACCGGTTGGGCCATCGTGGTTCAATAATGATGCGGAGAATTAATGAGAATTCAGTTGGTCATCCATTGAAAAACCAGAAGATTTTTCAATCTAACGAACTTTCATGTGTTGCTTGCTCTCAAGGCAAACTAATCACAAGGCCATCACCAGCCAAAATCAAGTATGAAAATCTTAAATTTCTTGAACGTATTCAGGGTGATATATGGGGGCCTATCCATCCACCGTGTGGGCCATTTAGATACTTTATGGTATTGATTGACACATAAACTAGATGGTCACATGTGTGTTTGTTATCCACTCGCAATTTAGCATTTGCGAGATTGCTTGCACAAATAATTCGTTTACGTGCACAATTCCCTGATTATACAATAAAGAAAATCCGTCTTGATAATGCTGGTGAGTTTTCGTCCCAAGCCTTCAATGACTATTGCATGTCAATTGGAATAGATATTGAACATCTCGTTGCTCATGTTCATACACAAAATGGTTTAGCTGAATCGTTTATTAAACGTCTTCAGTTAATTGCAAGACCATTAATTATGAAATCTAAGCTTCCCACTTCTGCTTGGGGACATGCTATTTTACATGCAGCAACACTTGTACGCATCATGCCAACAAGTTATAATGCTAATTCCCCTTTACAAATGGTTTTCGATCTAGAACCAAGTATTTCTCATCTGAGAATTTTTGGTTGTGCGGTATATGTTCCGATATCCCCACCACAACGCACAAAGATGGGTCCGCAAAGAAGACTTGGAATATATGTTGGATATGAATCTCCATCTATAATAAAGTATTTAGAACCATTGACTGGAGATTTATTTACAACAAGATTTGCTGATTGTCATTTTGACGAATCTATTTATCCAACATTAGGGGGAGAGAATAAACAATTGGAAAAGACTCTCTCTTGGAGAGAATTATCACTATCAATTCGAGATCCTCGTACAAAGCATAGTGAACTTGAAGTTCAAAAGATAATTCATATGCAAAATATTGCGAATCAGTTGCCAGATGCATTTACTGATCCGAAACGAGTGACTAAGTCTTATATACCAGCTGTAAATGCTCCAATTAAAATTGATGTCCCTGAAGGAAAACCAAGTATTGCCAATGAGTCTGTAACACGACAAAAGCGAGGTAGACCTATCGGTTCCAAAGATAAAAATCCTCGAAAAAGAAAAGGAGGACATGTTGAAAATGATCAAAAAGAGGAAACAACAATTCTTGCTGAACCTGTTGACATAGATGACAAGGTTCCAGAAGAACCGCAATCTCCAAAACCTATTGAAAATGAAAAAATATCAATCAACTATGTCACAACAGGCAACAAATGGAATCGCAATAATATTCACATTGATGAGATTTTTGCTTACACGGTAGCGGTTAACATTATGGAAGATTGTGATGATCTTGAGCCTACATCTATTTCAGAATGTCGGCGTAGAAAGGATTGGCTCTTATGGAAAGACGCAATCAATGTTGAATTAAATTCACTTGCCAAACGTCAAGTATTTGGATGTGTGGTTCGCACACCAAATAACGTACAACCAGTAGGATATCGATGGGTATTCGTACGTAAGAAAAATAAAAATAACGAAGTTTTGCGATACAAGGTAAGGCTTGTGGCACAAGGATATACACAAAGACCGGGTATTGATTATGAAGAGACATATTCTCCAGTAATTGATGCAATTACCCATAGGTATTTGATTTATTTGGCAGAACGTGAGAAACTTGAAATGCGTTTAATGGATGTCGTTACAGTCTATCTTTACGGATCCTTGGAAAATGATATTTATATGAAAATCCCTGAAGAATTTAAGTTACCTGAAGCACAATCTTTAAATCGTAACGAGATTTATTTCAGTTAAACTAAATATATCTTTATATGGATTAAAGCAATCTGGGAGAATGTGGTACAATCGCTTAAGTACATTTTTTTTGAAAGAAGGTTATAAAAATGATCCTATATGCCCTTGTGTTTTATCAAAAGATGTGGATCTGAATATGTTATCATTGCTGTCTATGTTGATGATTTAAATATTATTGGAACTCATGAAGAGTCATCAAAAATTATGAATTCTTTGAAAAAAGAATTTGAAATGAAAGACCTTGGAAAGACAAAATTTTGTTTAGGTCTTCAAATTGAGCACTTAAATGGCAGAATATTTATTCATCAATCTAATTATACCTCAAAAGTACTTAAGCGGTTTTATATGGATAAAGAACATCCATTAAGTACACCTATGATTGTGAGATCTCTTGATGTAAAAAAGGATCCATTTCGACCATCTGAAAATGACGAAGAACTACTCGGTCCAAAAGTACCATACCTTAGTGCAATCGGAGCGCTAATGAATCTTGCTAATAATACGAGGCCTGATATATCATTTGCGGTGAATTTATTAGCAAGGTACAGTTCTTCCCCAACCAGAAGGCATTGGAATGTCATTAAGCACGTTTTTCGATATCTTCAAGGGACAATCGATTTAGGATTGTATTATTCATCTTCATCCAAATCGGATCTAACTGGTTATGCAGATGCAGGATATTTATCAGATCCACACAAAGCACGATTTCAGACAGGGTATGTTTTCACTTGTGGTGAAACAACTATTTCATGGAGATCAGTAAAACAAACCTTGGTCGCTACATCAACTAACCATGCAGAATTATTAGCAATTCATGAAGCTAGTCGTGAATATGTTTGGTTACGATCTATGACGCAACATATTCTTGGAGCATGTGGTTTACCGACCAAGCAAGAAGTTCCAACAACCTTTTATGAAGACAACGCAACATGTATAGCACAATTGAAGGAAGGATTTATTAAAGGGGATAGAACAAAGCACATTTCACCCAAATTCATCTTCACTCACGATCTTTACGAGAAAGGCAAAATCAATATTCAACAAATCCGTTCAAGTGATAACCTGGCAGATTTATTCACTAAGTCCCTCTCTACATCAACATTTGAGAAACTGGTGCACAAGATTGAAATGCGACGCTTCAAAGATATCAATGGAAGCAATGATTAGGGGGAGTAAATATGCACTGCACTCTTTTTCCCTTCGCTAAGGTTTTTCCCACTGGATTTTTCTTAGCAAGGTTTTTAACGAGGCAGCTTCTCTCAGCATATTTCTCCTGGGACCGGACATTCAAGGGGGAGTATTATAAAATATGTGTAAATATGAATGCTCATTTGTCCCACATTGGAAAACTCTAAGGAATGACTTCCAAGCCTTTCTATAAATAGAAGGTTATTGCACTCTTTGTAATACACACTTTACATTATGGAATAAGAAAGAGTTTGATAAATAATATTACTCTCTTTTATTTTCCTTTGAGTTCTAAATATTTATAATATAAATATATATGTTATCGATTTTTTTTAATCATAACAACTTTTTCCTTTTCCGCTGTGTGATGTTTTCATCTCTCTTTTTTCAAAGAATGTCTCCATAATTCTCATCTTTTGACCAAAAAGATACAACTACTTCTACTTTAACAGCCATCTTTGAAATTAAATTAAGATGTCGTATCATTCGCGTGCCGTGATAACACATAATATCAAGTTACCTGTTTTAAATTGGGTAAGAGTCATTTCATTTAATTATGTGATATGAAATAGTATCATAAGTGGTGAAAATGATACATAAGTGAAATGACTACACCTCCGTATGTTTCAAATGGCAAGTCTAAATGGATTGCACAATTAGACATATGCGCCTTTCACTAGGTCACTTCAAGATTCAAAAGATAAGTCTAGTTGGATTGCAGGTTCATATTTAATAGATCTGCATATGTCAACATTTCATGCAAATTAAATGGACTAAGGGTCCTGATGATATGATTCCATTTCTAAAGATCTTCGTACGTAGTCAGCCTTTGTATCGATGGCTTCCAATAATTCTGGAGTATATAAACTAACAAACTATGTAAGTATTGAGTTACCTAATAAATGGGTGTTGCAATAAAGTTAGCTTCACTTTTTCAATTGCACAAAATACTTGTACATACGAAAATTGGGATAATTCAAGATAATTATATAAGATTTTGAAGACTTTCTAGTACCCATAACTTGAAATTAATTGTATATATTCATCGTTAATAAAAGATTTTGAAGACTTTCTAGCACCCATAACTTGAAATTAATTGTATATATTCATCGTTTGTTAAGTTGACTACGACCTTGCTAAAATAAGCATGTTACATAATTCGGATTTGGTTATATATAAGTCACATTCATATAAATCTTTATCGTATGATTATTACACAAACCTGCTTCTATTGGTCACCATGTGGTATTAGGCGTGGGTCTGGGCCCCTTTGCTCGCTCGATGCATGCTTGTCTTTCGTGGCCATTGGATTCGTGGACAAGTGCGGAGGTGCATGTCGTTTGTTCTTAAGTGGTTGATTCATGTCATGCTAATTGGTCTTTATCTCAAAGCTTGCAAAAATTATTTGAAGCTTGCTTTGTTAGCATCATTGTTTAGCCTAGTCGAAGGCGTGGGAGGAGGTTGCGTTCTAGGCCTGTCACGGACCGGGTCGAACCCGGACCCAATCATTACCCGCGAGTAAAAACTTCGTGAGTCTGGGATCCGGGTTTAGGTCTGGATCCGAACTGGATCCAGACCCAGACTAGACCCGCGACATGTCTCATAGACCCATTCAAAATTCCATTTTTTTTTTTTGTTTCTTCTTTCTTTTACCTTTTTTTTCTTCTTCAAATATTCTTTTTTTTTCTTCGTTTTTCTGTTGTCTCACATACTTTTTTCTATATATTTTCAGCCAATTAATATCTTTTAACAAGTATTTTTATATTTAACTATAATATTTTTATGTCATACAGTAGTAACCAATTTTTAAATAATATATACGTATTTGCTAATGAATAAATTGTAAAAAATGTTGTTTTGCAATTGAAATGTTGTTACACTTCAATTCTCAACTCAAACAAAGACTAAATCCAACACACAACGAAACCCATGTGCAAAATCACAAATCACATGGAGAAAATGAAATTGGCATACCCCACAAAAAAAAAAAAAAAAAAAAAACTGAAGTTACCTTACTTTGAATCAATCGAGCATCAAAATTGAAGGTAAAATATTAGAGTTTTGAATCGGAATAGCAATCGAAATTTACCCGTGGTGTCCTCTTTTTTCTTGTGAGAATTTTTCAAATGAAGAAGAAATGAGGGAATGAGCCCGCACTTGTCTTTTCTTTTTTTCAAGGTATTTTTTTTAAAAAAATACTATCGGGTCCGGGTCTGGACTCGAAAGGAAATTCACAGGTCTTTTCTGACCCGATGACTGTTAAGTCTTTGGGTCCGGGTACAGACTCGCGAAAAATTATTGGGTTCGGGTCCGGGTCTGACCCGGTCCATGACAGCCCCGTCTGCTGAGTGGTTGTCGTGCTTCCTTATACGAGGTAGGGTGTCCTTGCAGTTTGATCGAGGGAGACAAAAAAATAAGCATATATCATCACTTCTTTTAGATAAGAATTAAGAAAGCATTAAAAAAAAAAAGGTAATTAATATGCAACCAGGATTACAGGAAATCCATAAATTAATTTTATTTCTACTAAAACATATAATTAAGATATAATAGTTTTCAAAACGAAAAACTACCCCCTCCAAAAAAAAGAAAGAAATACTACCGGCTCAGTGCCATCACAAGCCAAAAAATTCAACCACAGATAGGTACCTCTCTGCGCAGCTGATTCCTTTTGCACCGCACCACAGACAAATATTTTAAGAAAAACTACTAACTTCATCACGTTTGTGTCCAAATCAGATTCCAACAAGTTGATCTCCGAAACAAGAAAATAACACCAAAATAGAGATGACCTGTAGTTGCCATCTATGACAAAAAAGACTATCACTATCAATCTATCATCAGATATATGCAAAATCTTTAGTAATTGCTTGTAGACAATGATAGACTTCTTACTTTTTTCCAGGGTAATCTGTACAAAGTTCAAGCCATCGAGATGCACTTCTTCTAACTCGCAACAATTGTTAAACTAGTTGAAGCTCTAGGGAAAGTATCTAGCTGCTCCACAATTTCATTGCATGGCATATCATAGATACCTCCGATAGAGATCCTCTCAAGATTCACACCATTCTTCAACAAAAACTTCGCTAAAGGAAATGTAAATATCCCACCATCAACAGCCTCAAACTCGACTACTTGTAGGTGAGATACAATACACAAAGGAACATATTGCAGTGCTTCATAATTGAAGTCAATCACAAAATTCTGGTAAGAGATAGAAAAATTGTCCGTAAGTGGAAGCCTAAATTAAAATCCAAATAAGCAAACGGAGAAAATTAAAACAGTGAAAAAAGAAAGGAGTCATGAGTTGCAAATTACCACATCTATGCTCAGAAATTTCAGAGATGGCGCCAAGTGAAGTAACTCCAATAGAGATTCACGATTAGTGTCGGCTTACAAGACCAGTTGTTCCAGCTTATTGAACATGGGAAGATATCCCAAAACTATAGAACGTAAAACTGATAACACAGGAATGTCAGCGAATCAAAGTTTGCTAACATACAGCAAAGAAGATCACCTAAGTAGTAAAGTCATAAAACAAGATATCAACTGCACACAGGTCCAAACTTGTGAGGTTAGGAAAAAAAACCTTGGACGGAACCATGAAAATGCTACTCAGCCAAAGTTTAGTTTTCTCAGTGAAGTGTTATCGAAAAGGGCGTGGGGTAAGGGTAAGGCGTCTTCTGGAGAAAGATAATTTACTTCAAGACTCTCAACATTGTTTTCCGATACAGCAGTTATCCAAGATATGATATGAGTTAAATACTGTGTCCTCAAACATTCAAGACGAAAACTCTTTACATTCTGTAAAAGAAAAAGCATCCTATCCACAAAAACGGGAAAAGTCGTTTTCTCATCCCTCGGACTCGAAGAAGGCATTAGATCAGCAACGTCCACATTGCAAATGGATGTCCACCTGTATCCCCAAACTTTGGACAAAACACATGTTCGGATGGCATCCTTAATCGGTAGGAGAGACAGAATGTAGCTTATAACACATTCCGGTAAACTGCTAATGTGATCTTTACTGTTGGGACAAAAAAGCGTTGGAGATTCCTCAACTCGAGTCCTTCTACTAACTCGAGTGCTCATACTCGTGATTTCTCCAATCAATCTGAAATTTCCAAAAAGCACGTGTAAGCCATACCATTTCCATGTACAAGTACATGCATATTCATTTGTTTAATAAACTTTGGTGCAGGAAGCATAAGAAGATTCACGTTTATAGGGCAATTATGTGAGCTAGGTCAAAATGACTTTCAATTTTTTCTTAAATACACAAAATTGGTGGTTGATTATGTGTGTACAGCAAACGATACAAGTGTTAGTAATAGTCCTATGTACAGGTACAGCAAATGATTCGATCTTCATGCTATTTCAAATATTTAACTGAGCAAAATTAGGGGGAAATGTAGATGCATCATACCTTGTATTAGTCCGGTGAGGAGAATATAATAGACTGAAGTGGACCAAAGGTGTTGATGAGATTTCTGTTCATCAAAATTGACAAATTGCAGCCGTCAATAAAAGCCCTCGAAAACCTTCTCTTCATTTTCTATTTTGACTCGATCGATATGGGAACTTATGATATGCACCGGGGGCACAACCTCCAACACTCACAGAGAGGTAGGCCTCACGCACATGGAATTCGCATGGTGCGCACCTCTCTGTGAGTGAATGCATATTAGACAGTTCAGATCGATATGAGTGAGTTGCTAATTATGTTCCATAAAATGTTTATCTTTAAGACATGTTTGAGTTTAACTTTAACACCATCATTTCTTGTATTCATTTAATTTTGTTTTTCCAATGAAATACATTCATTTTTTATTACCGTTAAACAGTTGTTTTAAACTTTAATTTATAAACGAAGAAAACGTGTAACAACAAAATCACAATCAAATAGAAGTAAATGTTGCATATTTTAGTTGAGTTGTAGTATATTTGTAGACATTGAAGTAGATGAACCTAATTTGGCGGGAATGTATGCCACTTGCGTATTCGTGTTACTAGGATTTAGTGGTGCTGGTACAAATTTCCCTTAGACGTGATGGTGTAATTCAGGTGATGTTATTCAACATAGAAGTGAATTTGTAACAATAATATATTCAGGTGATATTAGTTGAAGTGATGAATAAATTTTTGTGTGGATTTTGGAATTAACAGATTTATATATACATTTCGTTTTGTGTGTCAAAAGTCAAAACTGATCATTGTACAATGGATTAAACTTTTGGTTTTGGAATAGGTTTCGGTTCACTAAAAAATAAAAAATATTTTGTAATGTTTCGAGAATTTTTCGAGATGTTTCGAAGAATTCGTGAAAATTGTTGTTATAATGAGCCTAAAAATTACATATATGATTCATTTCGATAGAGTCAGAAACAGAAATATTTCGATACTTTTTGAGGAAATGCAAGGAAATTTTGATCCATGCATTGTACATATTAAACGTTTATTCCAATGCAAAGTCGAAACCTGTTCATAATCTAGTTTTACATTTCTTGCATTAATAGTTTGTAACTTTTAAAAACAGACATTTTATTCTCGAATCTGTCATATCAAATGTGCCTATAATACATGCCACAAAATGGCGAACACGATGCATTTTACAATCTACTTGTAACTTGATAATGAGTCACTGAAGTAGAGGTTTATGTGGAAGCAAGTGAGATCTTAAGGTCTATAAACAAGAAGACTCAATATAACCACGGTATACTTATACTTGCCCCTTTGAGTTTTAATTGAAGTACAAAACCATTAACATATTAGTATATCAGCTTATTCCGTTAAGTCCTGTTTTATCCTTTTATCATTTTTTTTTGAACAAGTTATTATTTATTTGCCTTGTAAATATTTTTTGTTGTAAAGTAGACCCTTCAGATAGAGCGTAAAACACTGCAAATAATTAAAGGACAGAAAAAATAAACGACTCACAGATTTTACGTAGAAAATCCCAAATTACTTTAGGGTGAAAAAACCATGGACAAGGTAGAAGAACTTCACTATGAGTGTAAAATAGAAATTACAATTCTCAGACTTTTATCGTAGTAAAGTCACACAAACTCTCTATTTTTACCTCACAGTCACAACACTCTTTATAAATAATTATTTGCTTAATTATAGATAAGAGAAGAAGATGTATTTTTGGGATGATTCAAATGCCAGAAAGAGTTGGCCTTTTATAGCCAATGTTCATGGACTAAACATTTAACAAGTCGCGTCGGATTAGTTGGAAGCTGCATGGAATGAATAATAATTTATTCAACTTGACGTGTTGATCAATCCCTCCACATGCACCATAGGCACCGATCAGTTTTGCCCATCTCTTCACATGCACACACACATGCACTTTTAGTGCATCCACCCATGTGCTGCATGTGCTGCCAACATTCTCCCACTTGAAGATTTGATTATGGACTAATCAGATCTTCACACCATTCTTTATACCTCGCCCTTCATGTTATTTACGTTTCCATCAGACCACACCATGATCGACACTGAACAAACTTGTCAGCATTAACACTCTTAGTCATAAAATCAGCTATGTTATCTTTCGTGTGAATCTTCTGCACGTCCACAGTACCCTCCTCGACTTTCTCACAAACAAAGTGATACTGCACCCGAATATGCTTTGTCTTGGAATGAAACGTTGGATTTCTTGCTAGATGCAATGCACTGTGATTGCCACAGAATAGAGAAACCCTCTCAAGTTTGTGCTCGAGTTCCCCAGAATCATTTTCAACCAAATCGCCTCTTTATTGGCATGCGTAGCTGCCACGTATTCAGCATCCGTTATTGATGCCACAACAACTGACTGTAACTTCGAAACCCAACTTACTGCACCTCCAGCAAGAGTAAACGAATATCCTGTCGTGGACTTGCTTTTGTCAAGATCACCTGCATAGTCAGAATCAACATAGCCATTGATTGTGAAACCCGATCCTCCATAACATAATGCAACATCTGAGGTTCCCTGAATGTATCTCAGGACTCTCTTTATTATACTTTAATCCTCTCTATCATGATCTACCATGTATCGACTAACCACTCCCACTGCATGTGCAATGCCTGGTCTAGTACATATCATAGTGTTAACGGGTTGGATATTATTCCCTATTTAACGAGTTATTATTTTTGGGTTGGAACGCCAATCCTGACCCGAGGAGATCGTCGGTTTTTATTGGTTTAGGGCTGGACTCGGATATTTTTTGAGGTGCCTACGTATCCCCCGATTGGGAATCAAGCCACTCGTAGTTCCTGTTCTTGGTGTTGATTATTTGGAGTATGTCGATTTTATTGATTGTGTTGATTTTATCTGTTGAAAGAGTAGACCTTTGTGAAGCCTTCAGAAAGAAAAGAGTTCTTTCTCCTCTGAAGCCTTTTTTAGTTTTGTAGAGAACACGAGTTCCCTTGGGAGCGCCCCCCTTTTCTCCCCTCCCGGGAGTGCGCCCTCATTTCTCCCTCCTTGGGAGTCTGTTTTTCTGATTTCCCACTTCTACCTTTTATAGAATTTTTTTAGGGACAAGTGTCACTGTGCATGTGCTCACAGGTGTCATTATGCATGTGCGAAGAGATAGGTTCTATCTGTTTGGTATATCCGCTGACGGGGCGCTGACTGGGATGAATTGTCCTTTCCGATAGCTTCAATGTGCTCTGATGAATTGGCTCCTTGGTTTTCTTCTCTCCGATGGGCGGTACCTATCGGAAGCGCTGGATAGGTGAGTGGGAATGCTTGTCCGATGCTGTTGTAGTTCCGATGTTGGTCCATTGATAGGTTGCCTTCTTCTGAAGTGTACTCACATAGGTGTTCTTGCCTTGGTCATAACTTGGGCATGTTTCCGAGGGCTTTGCTTTGTCCTCGTGAAGTAATGTTTTTGTGACTCAGGTCCTCGTGATGAACTCTCTGATAGCTTTCAGACATCGGAGGGTGCAAGGGGTGCTCTTGTATTTGGAGGCCTCGGGGTCTTCGCTGCGTGATATGGGTATTTTACGGTTTACGCATATAAATCATATAATAATATATCCGGCAATTTTGGTAATAGAATTATAGTATATTTTAAGCACATGGATTTTTACCCTGTTAACACATAGCAAACATTAGACTTCCCACTGCTGATGCTTACGGTACTAGAGACAACTCCTTCCTCTCTTCTTCACTACTAGGACACATACTTGAGGATAACTTGAAATTAACAAGAAGAAGGGTGGAGATTGGCTTACAATTTTGCATACTGAACCGCCGCAAAATCTTCAACAGATAGTTCCTCTGAGAAAGCCAAATCTTTCTGCTATCTTTGTCTAGGTGGATTTGCATCCCTGGAATCTTGTTTGCTGGTCCTAAGTCCTTCGTTTCAAATTCCCAAGCTAGTTCAGCCTCCAGTTCTTCAGTACGAGCTTTGTTGGGGCCTGAAACCTACATGTCGTCAACATACAACAGCAAAATAACAAAGTCATCACCAGATCTCTTGAAATATGCACAAGGATTCGCATTGAGTCTGTTGTATCTAAGGCTCATGATGAATGAATCAAATCTTTTGTACCAACACCTCGGCACCTGTTTGAGACCGTACAAAAATTAGGTCAACCTGCAAACTAAGTTCTCTTTTTCTTCTTCTATAAATCCGTCCTGCTGGGCATATAAATCTCTTCTTCAAGATCACCATGAAGAAAAGCCATCTTTACATCTAACTGTTCAAGATGTAAATCAAATGTAGCGCACACCGCTAGAACCACCCACATAATTGTTATTCGAACCACAGGGGAAAATATTTCGTTGAAATAAATTCCCTCCTTCTGAGCATATCCTTTCACCATCAATCGTGCACGATACCTCTCCACTTGGTCATCAGTGTTACGTTTGATTTTGTACACCCATTTGTTGCCAATGGGTTTCCCACCTTGTGGTAGAGACATAAGTTCCCATGTCTTATTCTTATGGAGTGCTTCAACTTCTTAATGCATTGCTCCCATCAATTCAGCGACAAGGGCAAAGGCGTTCGCCCGAAATGAGAGTGCACTGAGCTGCATCTGAACTACTTATTGCTTCCTAGAGAGTTGATGGCGCCATGTCCTCAGTTAAAGGACAGTATGCAACATTGTTCTCCATAGAATAGTCTGAGTGTCAGTCTGGTGGTCTCCTAACACGTGTCGACCAACGTATCCCCGAGACTCCTGACTCCGTTGTCTCCTCAGGTTCATGCTCTTGTTCAGCAGGACCGTCCTGCCAGCATCCTTCTCGACTACCACTGTCGTAGTTTCTGGATCTTTACTTGCAGTGCTATCATTTCCTTTCTTATCTTTCGTGAAGATAACATCCCTGCTTACAACGATCTTGTGGGCAGTGGGATCCCACAAGCGATACCCTTTCACTCCTTTAGCAAACCCTGTTCACACCTCCATCGATGTTTTCAGCCCTAGTGCTATTGACGGAGATCGGTTCACCGCATAACATGCGGTATTGACTGCTTCTGCCCAGAACAACTTTTCTAAGCCTGCAGCCTGCATCATGGCTCTTGTTTTATCCGTCAAGGTCCTGTTCATCCACTCTGCCACTCTATTCTGCTGTGGAGTGTACACCGTAGTAAACTGTCTCTTAATCCCAACATCTTTACATAAGTCTTCAAACTCCTTGCCAATATATTTCCCTTCATTGTCAGATCTCAGGCACTTGATCTTTTTCCTAGATTCAAGTTTCACCTGCGCTTTGTACGTCTTGAACACCGAGAACACCTCTGCATTACTCTTGATCATGAACACCCAACATCTCCTGGAATAATCATCTATAAAATACACAAAATACTTTGCACCTCCCAGGGATAGTATTGGTGCTTGCCACACGTCAGAGTGAATCAATTCTAGAATGACTTCACTTCTAGAATCTGAACTACGAAACTTTATACGATGTTGCTTGCCAACCACACTATGCTCACAAAAAGCTAAAGATACCTTTGTGAGGCCCATAAGTAGTTTCTTCTCTGCAAGAACCTTCATGCCTTGTTCCAACATATGCCCGCACCGCTGATTCCAAATCATTGATGATTTCTCAATTGACTCGAATGAAGCCATTGATGCTTTTCCCACTTGCAGAGCCCTCCCATGTAACATGTATAAGTTGTCGGCAATCTTATCCGCCTTCATCAGTACAAGCGCACCCCTTTTAACTTTTATCATCTTGTTTCGCGACCCATTCTCACAACCAAGATCATCCAGTTGTCCATAAGACAACAAACTCTCGTATAATCCCTCCACGTGTCGGACATCTCGAATGATCCGAACAATCCCGTCATGCATCTCCAGCTTGATCGTACCGATGGCAACAACTTTCAAGGTTCATTTTTACAGCTATACACATATCCTTCAGCGATCGATGTATACTCATGAAACCACTCCCTCCGAGGAGTCATATGAAAACTGGCTCCTGAATCATTAAGCCACCCATCATCGAAGCCATGCATACCTCGAATAGCTATTGCTGCTTTACAGCATAGTACATCACCAACATCTGAAGTGCTAGCAACGTTCCTCTGAGGATCAGAACTCTTATTGTTCGAATCCTTAAGATTCCAACAGTCCTTCTTCAAGTGATCTCTCTTGCCACAGTGCCAACAACTGCTCTTGGTCCTTGACTTGGATCTCCCCTGTTTCTTACTCCCACTTGCATCGCGCTCCACCGTTCTCCCTCTTGTCACCGACAAGGTACCTGCTTGTTGCGAATTTACCTCCCTGTCTTCTCTTGTGCCGACTCTCTTCTTCGAGAATAACGGCTGCTACTTCGTCGAAGACCAAATAATCCGTGAGGACATTATTTGTTAAGTTGATGACAAGCTGGTCATACGAATCAGGCAGACTTTGCAGCAGAATTTCAGCATGTTCAACCACTTATATTTTGTGACTCAACGGTGTCAATTGAGAAAATAGAGTATTCAAAACATTGAGGTGCTCAGTTACCGGGGTAGATTCCGCCATCCTCAGTGTGTACAATTTCCGTTTAAGGAAAATTTTGTTGTGTAGGGACTTCGCCTCATACAACATGTTGAGATAATCCCATATCTCCTTAGTTGTCCTCTTCTCCTCAACGCTTGACAACACGCCATCCCCTAATGCCAGGTGAATATTTGCGATGGCCTTGTCGTCCATCTCGTTCAACTTCGTATCATCTGTGATTTCCACCGGCATGTTGTCGATCGTTGCGAGACACCCATCTTTTCGCAAGATGGCTTTAATCTACAGCTTCCACAACGAGAAATTACTCCTGTTGAATTTATCGATCTCGAATTTTGCCGTCATTGCTTCTATCACGTACCACTGTTACTGAAAACTAATTTCAGCACGACACCCACAGATATCACTGAGACCCCGGATATGAACTGTGGCTTTGATACCACTTGTTGTAAAGTGAACCCTTCAGATAGAGCGTAAAACACTGCAAATAACTGAAGGGCGAAAAAAATAAACAACTCACAGATTTTACGTGGAAAAGTTCAAATTACTTTAGGGTGAAAAAATTACGGGCAAGGTAGAAGAACTTCACTGTGAGTGTAAAATAGAAATTACAACTCTCAGACTTTTACCGTAGTAAAGTCACACAAACTCTCTATTTTACCTCACACTAACAACACTCTTTATAAATAATTATTTGCTTAATTATAGATAAGAGAAGAAGATGTATTTTTGGAATGATTCAAATGCCGGAAAGAGTTGGCCTTTTATAGCCAATGTTCATGGACAGAACATTTAACAAGCCGCGTCGGATTAGTTCGAAGCTGCATGGAATGAATAATAATTTATTCAACTTGATGTGTTGATCAATCCCCCCACATGCACCACATGCATCGATCAGCTATGCCCATCTCTTTACATGCACACACATGCGCTTTTAGTACATTCACCCATGTGTTGCATGTGTTGCCAACATTTTTTTCCAGAAACACTTTTTTGATATTGCATCTTTTAAATGGCATTTTTAACTGCGATATTTTCCAGAATTTAGAGAGTTTTCAAAATTAAAAGGGGAATTTGTTTCCCTAGATATCCATGGAGTATTTTGTTAATTATTATAATAAAACGGAGAAACTTCTATCAGCAGACCGGTGGTTAAAGAAAATGCAAAATACCCTATAGGCCTACTATACCAAAGGACCAAGACCACGAACGTCGACTAGGAAATAAATGAATTTCGAACCAAGAATTGAAAACCCACAGAATCTTCGAAGTTGGTCATCAACAAGTCTTTTGAGGAGGCTTTTGACAGTAGTGGTATAAAAGAATACGAGCTTTGAAAAAAATAAAATATTGAATCAACGACAATGACACTCCTGATTTTTTTGTTTTAAATACTTAAATTACAAAACATTATTTCGTGTTTTAAACTTTCTAAAGAAGTTTCTAAACTAACGAGTAACGACCAAAGTGATATTACTCATTATAATATATTGTCCCTATTGTGATGTGAAAGCTGCCACTGGAAAATGCATAATAAATATAAAAAAAACTACTACCCGAAAGGAAAACGGTAAATAAATTAAGGGCTGTGTAACTGTGTTATTTGTTAATATACTAAGCGCAAAGCAAGATTTATTGAGTTATCAAGTTTTGCCCTACCAAAAAAATATAGTTTAATTCCTATTAGGCTTCCCTAATTAAGCAAGACCTATTGTAATATTCTGGGCACAATTAACTTCATAAACATAGTGGTACGTTGCGCTCATGCATTCTACCATGGGTGACAAAACAAAATAAAATACTGACAACAGTCGTGCATCTGGTGTGTAATAAAAGCTCAAGCAATATTTGACATTTGTTGCGTCATCCAACAAGTTAATATTATTATGTACAGTACAACTATAGCTATATTAAGAATCTTGACATTTCATAAAATTTAAATGATAATGCAAGGTTAGTAACTGTTAGACTGATTGAATCGGCTCAAAGTGTAGCCTTGATTCATTAAGATTTTATAATACAATAGGTTTACAAAATAAGGAAAGAATATAAACAAATACAAGTAAATTATATTCTATTCTAATAAGGAAAGAATATAAACAAATACAAGGAAAGTATATTCTATTCTAATACAAAAGATAATATCTATATTTAAGAGATATTATCGTTTACACCCCCCTCAAGCGAATTGGTGGTGGACCAACACGTAGTTTGGAACGAAATGTCTCGAACAACGGCCGCAGAAGACTTTTGGTGAAAATGTCCGCCAGTTGAAGCTTGGTAGGCAAAAAACGAGTATAGAGCTTGCCGGAGGAAACAAGTTCACGAACAAAATGATAGTCAATGTCAATGTGCTTAGCTCGTTTATGAGACACCGAATTCTGACTAAGAAAGATCGCACTTTGATTGTCACATAAAAGAGTAGGTCGATCAGGAGGCAAGATATGAAGTTGTCTGAGAAGATGAGTAACCCAGACAATCTCAGCAGCAGCGTTTGCCATAACACGATATTCAGATTCGCAACTAGAACGAGAGACAGTCGGTTGTTTCTTAGCACTCCATGAGACAAGATTGCCACCAAGAAAAATAGAATAGCCATAGGTTGAGCGTCGAGTCTCAATACAACGAGCCCAGTCAGCATCAGAGCAACCAAGTATGTCAGGAGATGGAGAATGTGTAAAGGATAGCCCATAAGATATAGTACCTTTGACATAACGAAGGATACGTTTGACAGCATCAAAATGATCAACGGTATGAGCATGCAAGAATTGACTAACTTGATTAACAGCATATGAGAGATCGGGCCGAGTTATGGTAAGATATTGAAGTGCACCAACAAGAGACCGATAGGTAGTTTGATCCGAGAAAGGAGTGCCTGAACTTGATAAGTAATCAGTGGTGGATAAAGGTGTTGCAATCGATTTGGCATCAAGGAAGCCATCACGAACTAATACATCATGAGCATACTTGGCTTGACTTAAGAAGAGACCATCGGAAGTATAAGTAACTTCCAAACCGAGAAAGTAATTTCGAGCTCCCAAATCTTTGATGGCAAATTCTTTGTTGAGACGAGAGATAAACTGCTTGATTGTGTCATGAGCATTTCCTGTAAGAATGATATCATCAACATAAACCAGGAGGTACAAGGTGCACGAGCCATGCTGATAAACAAAGAGAGATGTGTCAGCCCTACTACAAATAAATCCCAACTGAACAAGAAAGGTACTAAGCCGTTGAAACCAAGCTCTTGGAGCTTGCTTTAGACCATACAAAGCGCGTTTCAGCTAACAAACATGTCCTGGAAAACGAGGATCTATAAAACCGGGGGGCTGCTCCATGAAAACAGTTTTAGAAAGATGGCCATTCAAAAAAGCATTTTTAACATCAAGTTGATGAAGGGGCCACTTATGAAGAACAACCAAAGAGAGCACGATACGAACTGTTGATGCCTTAACCACCGGACTAAAAGTCAAGTTATAATCCAAACCTGGAACCTGGGTGAACCCCTGAGCAACTAAGCGAGCCTTTAAACGATCAATGAACCCATCGGAATGATATTTTGTACGGAAAACCCATTTGGAACCAACAATATTTGAAGATTTAGGCCGGAGAACAAGAGACCAAGTGTCATTGGTTTGCAAGGCTCTCATCTCTTCTTTCATGGCAGCTAACCAATGAGGATCTTTGGCAGCAGTTTTAAAACCACGGGGTTCTTTTGCAGCAAAGAGTGCAACATGTAAGGGATTTTGTTGTAACGTGGTCAAATCAGCAATATGGCGTGGTTTAAAAATACCTGAGCGAGCCCGAGTTTGCATAGGGTGTGTCGGGACAACAGGAGCAGCAGAGAGATCATCATGGACCGGAGGCGAATCAACAAGGACATGTGGTGGGCTGGGAGGAGAGCTAGCAGGCAGAGTGGGCTGCGGATCAGGTTGCTCGACGGGCTGATCAAGAGGTGGCTGAACCGGTTGTGGCTGCGCGGGCAGTGGGCAGGCATGACCCAAAACTGTGCTCGAGCAAAGTGGGCAGTGAGGCCGGGATTCAGAAATTGGAGAGGCCGAGTCATTTGTCGAAGAGGGTGGAGGAGCCACCGAAACTCGTGTGGAAGGTTCATCAAAACTCGAGAAGAGCAAAGAAGCTTGATCAACAGGAGTTGTGCCAGAAGCAAATGGGAAAATAATCTCATCAAATTGAGCATGCCTTGAAGTGTAGATACGTGAGGTTTGAAGATCCAAACACCGGTAACCCTTATATTAGGTATTGTAGCCAATGAAGACACACGAAAGACTACGAGGAGCTAGCTTGTGTGGCGAGTAATCACGAAGATATGGAAACACCCGGCAGCCAAAAACCCGTAAGTAATTATAATTTGGAATATATCCAAAAAGAAGCTCATAGGGACTTTTGTTGTGCAGCACCGTTGAAGGCAACCGGTTGATAATATAAGTGGCTGAAGAGAAAGCATCAACCCATAGAGACGCAGGAGCATGAGCATTAAAAAGCATTACAAGGCCTGTTTTGGTAATATGCATGTGTTTACGTTCAGCACACCCATTCTGCTGAGGAGTATCGGTGCATGAAACTTGATGATGAGTACCATTAGCCAAAAATAAGTTTCAAACCTTGTGATTGAGAAAGTCAGCGCCTCCATCACTTTGAAAGGTTTTTAGTTTGCATGTAAACTGTGTTTGAACAAAAGTCACAAAAGCTGAAATCACACTGAACACATCAGCTTTCGATTTGAGTGGATAAAACCATGTAAATCTCGAAAAATCATCAACAAAGATGATATAATAGCGATAGCCATCCGTAGAATCAACCGGGGAAGGACCCCATAAATCACAATGAACTAGGTCTAAAACATGCAAAGAACGCTTAGGATTTATTTCAAAAGGTAAGTGTTTACTCTTAGAGAGTTGACATGAGGAACATAAAGTAGGACTAGGTAACAACGAAGTAACAAACAAACGACCATGTTTTGCTAAAAAAGAAATAACATCAAAAGAGACGTGTCATAAACGACTATGCCAAACATCAAACGAAGCTTTAGACCGAGAGAGGCTTGCTAGGAATGCCCTTGGACCATACTCTAAAACGTAGAGACCTTGATCAACCCGACCCCAAGCTAGGATGGCCTTGGTAAGACGATGCTGGATAGCAAAAAAAGAATCAGAGAATAAGACATCAATGGGTTGATCAGCAGTTAATTTACTAATGGAGAGCAAGTTTTTTGTGAGATGAGGAACAACAAGGACGTCAGAACGCTTTATATTATTGGGAAGACAGAATTGACCAACGTGTGATATGGAGAGAGTATTATCGTTACCAAAAGCAACCTGGTCTTTCCCAGCATACGGTTGTGAGCTTTGCAAGTTCGATGGATCCGAGATCATGTGTGCAGTGGCACCGGTATCAACATACCAGTCAGGAGAGCTATTGTTGACATGGCATTGGGAATGAAAGGCAGTGGCTAAGCTCGCATCAATGGGTGAAGACCGATTTGCAAAAGAGGTCAAACCCGGACATGTAGAGGCATAGTGTCCATCCTTGCGACATAATTGGCAATGGGGAGGTCTCCTTCCTCGACCACGGCCACCAGAAAAACCACCGCGTGTGTTGTTATTATTGCGACCACGAGTATTGTTGGATGACCCACGACCCGGAGAAGGACCACGGTTTTGAGTGGCAGTGAAGGCTGCTTGTGGTACATTTGTGGGATGCATATTTTTAAGGAACAACTCGTGGCTTTCGGCTTGAGAAAGTAAGTCCCGAAAAGAGGGACGGGGAGTATGTGTACGCTGTGCAATAGAGAAAGTCTCGAAAGTGGATCCAAGACCACATAAAAACCAGTGAGACTTATCGTTTTCATCAACAACATGTCCAATACCAGCCAGATGGTCACAGATACGTTTAAACTGGCAACCATAATCAGAGACAGACACGCTATCTTTTTGAAGATGACGTAAGGAGTCACGAAGAGACTGCATTCTCTCGACAGAATCGTGGCTATAGGCACGTGAAGGGCTTGCCAAACTTCATGCGAGGTCTTGAGACCTAGCACCTCGGACATTGCCTCTTCAGAAAGAGATGAATGAAGAAGGATTAATGCCCGCTGATCGATTTCTTGCCAAGAGGAGAATTCTGGGTTAGGGACTGTCTTTGCGTCAACCTGAACCGTGGCTGGGGGCGGCACAGTGGTGCCATCAATGTGCCCTGCGAGCTTTTGAAAAGATAAGAGAGGGACAATCTGATTTGTCCACAATAGGAAGTTGGATGAGGATAGCTTAATAGTAAGCATGTGCAGAATTGTCGAGAGAGATAGGGAGGAGTCGTTGCTGGCCATGGCGATCAGAGGGATAGGAGTTTTCGAGAGGATCGGAAAGTTAGGCTGATACCATGTTAGACTGATTGAATCGGCTCAAAGTGTAGCCTTGATTCATTAAGATTTTATAATACAATAGGTTTACAAAATAAGGAAAGAATATAAACAAATACAAGTAAAGTATATTCTATTCTAATAAGGAAAGAATATAAACAAATACAAGGAAAGTATATTCTATTCTAATACAAAAGATAATATCTATATTTAAGAGATATTATCGTTTACAGTAACACTACTCGGTTGACCAAATTCATTTTTTGACATGACTCTTGTTCATTGACCAACTGACATTGAATAATGCTCTTGTTCATTGACCAACTAACATTGAATAATCATAATTTTCTGATATCCGTGTCTCATCGGGTCCATATGTAATTATCAGATAAAAGTTATAGGTTTAAAATTTAATTCTATAAGGACATGTTTGGTTGTCTCAAATTTTAATCATAAAAACAATTAATCTATCACATTTGGATTGTAACACTAAGTAACCTATAACTTTTATACCATTTCTTATTCCATGTTTGGCTTGCAAGATATCTTGGCTTACAAGAAACTGAATTACACATTTATCCCCAATTTAATCATTGAGTTTAGGCGGAAGATGAATTTGGGGGCAAGTATGTCATTTGAAGAAGCAAATAAAATGTGAGATAAATAATTCTAGGGGATGGGTGAGATTTCTTATCTTGCAAATAATGCCAAATACCCCACTTATCACGTGTGCCCGCTATTTTCCAGATGGTCATCCAAACGCAAGATTAATCAAGATTATTAATTTTATCTAGCTCTTTGGGGCAAGCAAACGTGCCCTAATTCCACAAGGGCCACAACCTATTGTTACATTGGCAAGATGACCATAACATAATGCAGTGAAGATTGTAATTTCACATAAGAAACTTCAAAAAGTTGCGAGTTACATTTTACAATCTATATATTACAACCCTCCAGCTACAGTTGCTCTCATAAATAAATAAAAAAAACAAAAAAAAAAACCATTAGATTACAAAGTCTTGTCACTACTCAAAAGCAAAAAAGATCGTAGTAAGAAAAAAGTACTTAGACCTTAAGACAGCTCAATAATCTCGGGTTTCTTTTACTCCATCTATATTTACATTAATACCCCTACGGCAATAGGGGCAATCTCCACATGTACGTATCCAGGGATCTAAGCAGCAGAAATGATACCTATGCTCACAAGGAAGACGTATAAGGTCATCTCCCTCCGCGAAACTCTCCAAGCATATGCTACATTCTATTAATGTCCTTGACATATCCTCCTCGCAACCTTCTTTTGGGGCATAGAACACTTCAACACACAAAGAGTTCAGTTCTTCCTGGGTAAGCCCAGATGATGGTCGTTTGCTGATACGTTGGCTTATGGAATCAGTTATAGGGGGAAAAGCAGTTAGCCATTCGCTTGATATTTCTGTTTCCCAATCGCCCGCATCTACAAGTCTAAAGTCGTCTTGTATTGCAGTGTCATTCTGATAGTTACCTGATGAACTCCTATTACTCCACCTAAAATGAACAACAGATTGATCTAAATCTAATTAAACCAAATCTGGAAAAATGTACAAGTAACGAACTGCATAACTTAAGGGAGAAAAAGATATCGGCTATCTGGAGTATTTCCATATTAATTAGGATTCTAGTATCTAACCTATAAATATGAGACTAATGTTTTATTGTTAGACAGATCTCAATCATGTTTATATTTCTTTTTAGTTCAAGTTCTTCTATAATTCTCCCAAGTTCCTCTTGTGTTCTTTAAATTCTTTGTTCGTCGTTTTGCCGTTCGTCAATACCTATGAATGTGTCTGTGTGGAGAACTGACGTATGAGGGTGTCGGAAGGCAAAGACAAGGTAAAATCTAGGTGAAAGGTAAAATAATACCAAATTGATGAGATAACAAAAGAAAATGGCACGACACAGCAGTAAAGATAAAAAAAATGGAAAATGAAGTAGTCCTAGGATACACAGTGAATTGTGTTTAGAATTGAGAGAGAGAGAGAGAGAGAGTTAAACTTCATGCATCTAAACCAACCTGCTTCCAGCGAGAGTGACGCCTCTCAACCGTTGTAAAAGCCTTTCTCTAGCAAGTAGAACAGTTCCAGGAAGCCTGTCACTTGCGCTGGATCTCAGCCTACCTTGCACATTGCTCTGGTTTGCAGAATGGCTACTATTGCCTGAGGTAAATGGTTGGCTGCCATGTTCAAGACGATTTGATTCACGTTCCTGAGCATGAAACCAGAAAGAAACTTAAGATAAGTACCTATTTAATTGCATAGCATAGGGTAAAAGATGAAACCAACTAACCATACACCCGTCTTTTAAACTTAGCAATGCACAAATACAAGACCATGCCAGACAACACAACTTTATAATAACCGTCGTCAAATTACATAAACTATCCTATTGGTCCAGTTCAGATACAATACGCCTCTCATGCATAAAATCACTTAATGACAAATAAAATTTAAGCAACTTAAGTTTCAGGACGATAGTTTAAAAAAAAAATTTCATGTATTTTACTGGAAGCACAAATCACTACACAGGTACACTATAGGAGATGAAACTGGGGACCACAAAAAGCGGAATTAATGAAAAGAGAAACAAGTGGAAGTAACAAACTACTTTTGGGACCAATTTTTAGGTTTGTTCTGCGATAGAGTAAAGCTAGTCTCTCTCTCTCTCTCTCTCTCTCTCTCTCTCTCTCTCTTATGTGTGACACAAAGAGCTAGGA
The DNA here is from genome assembly GCA_948329865.1 of Linaria vulgaris. Lineage (NCBI taxonomy): Eukaryota > Viridiplantae > Streptophyta > Magnoliopsida > Lamiales > Plantaginaceae > Linaria > Linaria vulgaris. The sequence continues at coordinate 112,833,146 of OX415249.1, read as the reverse complement.
CAATTTGTTCCTATTGGTGTGTTTTTCATTTATCCAGCCACATGTTTATTTATAGACTCAAAGTTAATTAGAAAGTTAGTAAGCAAATTATCCTCCCAACAAATCCAATACACTTCAGAACTAATTTGAATTTCAATCAAATTGCACAAATAGACGTGCATGACTGACAAAACTAACATCATCTGGCACTCACACATAATGAACGGGCACTACGTAGAAGATTTGGTGAGGTACTCTTAATCCAGCAAATACTCTTGATGGTCATATGAAGACAGCAAAAATACATTGAGAAATGCACGACTAGGTTGCGCTCACTATGTGCGAGTGGGAGATGTTGACAGGCATGTCAATCATGCACGCCCAAGTAGAAATTTGATTGCAATTAGCGGCGGAGTGATTAATTTTCTAAGCAACTTTGAGCCTATCAATAGGTATGGCTGGAATGAATGGAAAAACACATCCATGTATAGTTTGTGTATTTTCGGTTTGTCGGAGATTTTAGTTCGAGAACCGTTTGAAATGTTGTCCTCAGTAACATATTCAACCACCGAGTTTGAATAAACCGCAGGTTTTCTCGTTAACGACATAGAATCAACGAGGTAAAACGACATAGAAAGCCCTTCTCTTATCTGAATAACAGTGAAATTGATAAACAAGTAAAGCTCTATCTAATTACCTGCGACTGAATCGAAGGCGGCCGATGCAGTGGCGGCTGTTGCCTAGAATGATGAAGGTGGCGGCGCAACGGCGGTTCGCAGACGTCAGGATCGAGTCGATCTCGGCGAGCGTTGTGAGTATTATTAGTATTATTATTATTGTGGTGGCGGAGACGGCGGCTGATTGGCGGCGGAGAAGTCAAATCAAGGGGATCCGGATGGCGACCGTAACGAGACCTCCGATTGTAGAATAACTCCGATGCACTCGTCATATACAATACAGCTTCTTCAGTTTCACCAGAATTCAAAAAGTGAGCTGCTGAATTTATACAAGGCAATAAATAAATGCGATTTCGAAGAAATTACCGAGGGAAAATAACAGGCGGCCCGTGCTTTCCAGGAAATGCAGGGTTTGATGCAAATTGGTAAAGTAAAGGAAACTGCACTTATGGATAATAATAATTAAATCGTGTGTGATTTAGATCTTTTCTTTTTGGATAAAATTGTGTAATTTTTTCGATTTTACGTGCTAACATATTAAGTACATAACATTTGCCTTTAGCATCATTTTTACACACGTCTTAGATTCTTTTATTATTATTATTATTATTATTATTTTGATCTTTCAATGGTGTCTGACTAATTCAGTCGAGCATCGTCGCACCCTTTTTTGAATGAGTGCTCTCCCAGCGGTGTTTTTTACATTCACAAGACTCGAGCCTGAGACCTGACTTAAGTGAACTTAATTCTCTCACCACTTGAGTCAACAACCGTTGGTCGTCTTACATTCTTGCAATGGGTAATTTTAGATAGACTTTACTCTATTCTTGTAAATTTTATGGATACTTTTTAAAATTTTCGGCACCATAAAGATTTTTAGTTTTTTTTATAGTTCCATAAAAATATTTTTTTTGATTCTTTAGAAAAATGACATATGAATTATGATACACTTATACAACTTTATTTACTATATTCAAAATAATTTGTAACCTTTTTCAATTTATTAATAAACTTATTTATGTTTATTTTCACATTTATATAAGTTTCTCACTTATTCAGGCTTTATACGGATCTATTGTGATTAAAGAAAATTTTAAGGACTGAACTCTTGTAATTTTTTTTTTCTTTCTTTCCCATTTTTTTCATTACTGCTTATCTTATTTCTTGAATTACATTATTTTCTTAGTCAAAGGATCAAAGCACGGGTCCAGCGCAATTGAGAAGCGGCTACTAGCGGATGCGGTAATTTTTCTCCATCAATTTGATCAAACAGATTCTTATCTTTTTTCTTTTTTTCTCCTTCACCTGTCAATCTGAACATGACAATTCATTCGGTGTCTTTAAGAAATTCCGAGTCATTAATTATATTCCGTACGCGGGTATACAACAATTATAATTATTAAAAATATCTGTTAAAGTCGTACTCGTAACAGTCATATCATTTAATTAGCAAGTACGTTATCTGGGAAACTTATGGTGTGCATCAGGGCACAACTCCCCCTTTATCTGATTGGAGCAAATGGCAAATTGCCCATTTAAACCATATAATATAATAGGCTCATTACACTAATTTAATTTTAAAATAACAAAATTATTTTACGTGTAATTTTAAAATTGGTGCACACTTCCATCCTCGTTAAATTATGTATTTCGATTTGAATTCGAAATTACCCTTAGTTGAAAAGGTCGTTTCAGGATTAAATTTATCATCACTATCAACTTTTGACAAATGAATTACACCTCCTTACGTAAAGGGACATTTTGCATCATTTCAAAACTACGTAAAGGTAAATAACTTTTTCTAAAAAAAAAATGGGATAACGATTAATGCGTCTCTTTTGTATTTTACAGAGGTGTGCAACAAAAACACTATCAAGTTGATCTCACCGTTTACTTGAGATTTCTTTTTGGTCATCTAATACATCTACGTTCTAAACTTAGAACGAAACACACGAACTAGGTCCAATCAGATCCCGCCTTGGTTTCCCAACACCCAAGTTACTGATTTATTCAGATAATGGAGGATTCAACTTTGGAGGTTGAAACACACGCTGTCGAATAGCTTGAAGGTCGAAATGCGAAGTAGGTCAAAGTGCTAAAGCTTGAATTTGAGGTCCTTGCTTTGAACTTGAAGGCAGAATTACGAGGGTCGAAATGGACGGTATAATATGAAATATATTATTAGTTACGTAAAATCATCAAATATTGAACAACTTTCAATGAATTGCTATGTGAATTCATCTCAAATGATACAAATAATAATAATAATAACTTGTTTTTAATTGTTTTATTTGTTTCAGCAAAATGCTTAAAAGTCAAAATCTATTATGTCCTCTGCATTTAGGGCACGAAGTTTAAAATTCCAACTATATAATATATGTATCTCTCTTCAAAATATGAAAAAAGATGCTACATGAAATATCAATAACTTAATTAATTAAGTATCTCTGATAAGAAAAAGATAATTAACTATTCATTATTAAGGTACTGATGCTGCAAAAAAGAATCCAACTCGATCGATGACCAAGTGAAGATGAATGATTAGGTTTGTGAATAGTTAAAATTATCAAGCTATATTCGTCCCAAATATAAAGAACTTGTGTTACGTACACTTCGCCTTGAACTACGTACTGACATTAATTAGACTTATTCTCAAAATGCAACATTGGTATATAATGTGGCACTCTCATTCTGCAATCTCTATTAAAATTCATCAATATTGTCATTTGTACCTAATGAAATTTCATCGTATGCAGAATAACAAATATAATATTTAGCAGAGTTACGCGTCGTTACAAAACTATAAATTGCGCTAATATTTAGTCTTATCAACAACTTTGTCGAAATATTACTAAGATGAATTGATTCTTTATGAGTGAGCGGATATATATGTTAGCTAGGGAACATTGGGCACTGGTTAATTAATTATTAGGGAGAAAACTACAATTCATAAAGTGCTTTTGCAATTTAGAGAGTTTGCATCAAAAGCACGTACGTGCGTAATTATTATATATGGATCATAAATTATTGTTATACCGAGATGCTTAAATTAAAGTACAGTACTAATTAGGGTCATGGAGTCCGAAACCATCAGCAGGAATAATGTCAGGTTTACCATCACAATGATCAACCCCATCAGCACTGTTCCTCAACCAGAAAGTTTGATCAAACGAAGCGGCGTCGTTTGGGATGCCGTCCATCACCCACTCTTGGCCTTTCGGAAAATATATGCCGGAGCGTGGGTGGGGCACCCAAGAGCTACCTGCAGGTGATCGCTTCTCCTCCTCCGCCGTTAGTTTGGTTTTTCTGCTAGAAGTCATCCAGCGTTTATTTCCCATCATCAGTTGCCTGCGGGAACAAATTAATGATTGATACTATAGACTAGGCTTACAAATCTGAAAAGATTATCCAAGTTTAATGTGTCATGCTCATGCAAGGAAAGAGTTTGATTATAAATATAAGTACCTGTATTGTGATTAATGATTAATAATCATAGTTAATCAAATTGATGATGAAGTCAAAATAGGTGCATGCTAAGAAACTTATATTCCTTAATTAATCAATGATTTTAGATATATGTAATTGTATGTTTCGTAGGTTACATATTTTCCTATAATAAAACCTGCTAGATTGGTATAAAAAAATCAAAAAATAAAAGAAATAAAGGCTCGTGCATGTAGATGAAAGCAAAATAGAGGTGATTTAAGTCAGTTTGGAATTTTAATACTATTTCGCTTATGGCTATGGCAATATTATATTAACTTGCAAAATTAATTAGCCTGCAGTTGATCAAATTGGAAGTTAAATGAAAAGATTAGAAAGTGTACACAGCAAATGGCTTTGTACACAACATCATCTTTGTGTTCTTGATTCCAGTTCTTGCCATTCCCTTCTTTCAATCGCGGTCAAGTACTTTTTGTATGTATATTTTTACTAGTGAAGTTTAGGTTTCTAGGGGACTAATTACTCTTACACATTTATAAACACAGGAAAGAATAATTTATTAATAGAATGAAACTAATTATGTACATGTAACTATTTATGGGGAGAATAATTTTTGGCGTTATCTGGTGAAGGTTTTTGATTGAAATTAAACATATATAGTTATAAAACATAAAGTGGCATGCAAAAAGCTTTTTCAGTTTTCTATCTTTCAGTAATCTGGTTCTAGCAATCTATGTGGTTGTAAACAACTTGTTGAACGATTCTCGCAAAAAGATAACTTGGATGGTGAGTACATGTATAAAATGTACTTATATCAGCAACTAGTCTTGTTTACTGTCACATTAAGAATAAATTAATTATTCTAATATCGTATTGATGGATTTGTAATTGTAAGTAATGATTTTGACTGGGACAAGTGTCAAACCTGAAATTATTTACACATTATAATTAGGGGCTGTTTGGTTGCTGTGATGAGGTGAGATGAGAAGGTTTAATAACTTAAAAACTTGTTTGGTTTGTATGATTATGCAAATGGGCTTTTTGATTTAATAGTTGAGGCCCGCTCCTTAACTCACTTTCTCAACTTAAATAATATCTACTCCCCCTTGTTATTATTTTATCTCACTTTTTAGTCATTCAGCTCACCCGACGAAATGACTTATTTACCCCTGTTTCTTCAATTTTAATCTTTTTATGCAGCAACAAGCCATAATTTAAAAATGTAATTAAAAAAATGTAATTAAAAAAATGTAATTAAAAAAATGAAATAAAAAAATGTAATTAAAAAATGTAATTAAAAAAACGTAATTAAAAAATATAATTAAAAAAATGTAATTAAAAAAATGTAATAAAAAAAACGTAATTAAAAAATGTAATTAAAAAATGTAATTAAAATGTAATTAAAAAAATGTAATTAAAAAAATGTAATTAAAAAATGTAATAAAAAAATATAATTAAAAAATATAATTAAAAAAATATAATTAAAAAAATGTAATTAAAAAATGTAATTAAAAAAATGTAATTAAAAAAAGTAATTAATAATGTAATTAAAAAAATGTAATTAAAAAATTGTAATTAAAAAAATGTAATTAAAAAAATGTAATTAAAAAATGTAATTAAAAAAATTTAATTAAAAAATGTAATTAAAAAAAATTAATTAAAAAGCCATAATCTTTTTATGCAGCAACAAGCCATAATTTAAAAATGTAATTAAAAAAATGTAATTAAAAAAATGAAATAAAAAAATGTAATTAAAAAATGTAATTAAAAAATATAATTAAAAAAATGTAATTAAAAATGTAATTAAAAAAATGTAATTAAAAAAATGTAATTAAAAAATATAATTAAAAAATGTAATTAAAATGTAATTAAAAAAATGTAATTAAAAAATGTAATAAAAAAATGTAATAAAAAAATGTAATTAAAAAATATAATTAAAAAAATGTAATTAAAAAAATGTAATTAAAAAAAATTAATTAAAAATGTAATTAAAAAAATGTAATTAAAAAATGTAATTACAAAAAAATGTTTTACTTCAAATTAGTTAAGGACATAATTAATTGTGAATATTGTGTGGGAGGTGAACGTGATATTTTTCGAAAATATTTTTGGTGTATATTTTCTTAATATAATGGGGGCAATAAGGTAATTACATGCAATATCTAGAAATAGCTGTTGCACATAACATGAACCAAACACGTTTTGTTAAATTAAGATAAAATAGTAACTTTATTAACTCTCCAACCAAACACGCTACTGTTACGCATATGAAATACAAGACTATTTTAACTGAATAATAGTTAATCTACATATATAACTGTCTCTGCAACCAAACAGCCCCTTAAAGTTTGAGTAGATATAGACTTAGGGTCACTACCCTCGTTTAATAACCTTTAACACACACCATTTTTCGCAACTTGCTACCTAACATTTATAAATGTGTATTTTTCCTTCTAACGCCAAATCAGCTGGTTGTTCGTTTTATACATATTCCTGAATTTTCTTCCGTTAAAATTTAACTAAGAGAACATGCAAGCTAAGGTACAACAACTTTAAAATGTTGAGGGACAAACTTTCGTTTTTAAATGAGCTAATGAAGTAGCAAGTTGAAAAGTATCATATAAATTGAGAGGGATTTAATAAGATTGTTGTGTATGTGCTGCACATAAACATGTGAAATTATAAATATAAACATATACATAAACTTGATTATATTTCTGGAATCATAACAACATAAAATTAAACAATAACGTATATGTAATTAAACAGATAATAAATAATAAGATAAAATTTGACATGTCAGCAACTGTAGGAAAATCCTTGGAGTGGATTAGACAAGTCAGAAAAATCCCGTTGAAGCATAGGACGAGTCGAAGGCTTAGCCATCTCCCCTTAAGATCAATTTCCCGGCTACCCTTCAAGCCCTCCGTGGGAAACGACCTCCCAAGGTACAACGTCATCACACAATAAGGTAGTAAGTGAAGGACAATACTACCTTCTCAAATCGGACTCGAATCGTATTTGCAGAACTCAGAAAAAGGAAATGTTTATGCTATGAGTATGCAAAAATATTTTGTGTTTAGGATGCTTGGATTTGGATGCCTTTCACAAGACTAGAGGGGCCCCTATTTATAGTTGAGAAACCATGAAACCACCACAATACATTAAGGGGATAATTTACTCTTGTCATTCAAACTATTTGAATTTATCAAATGTTTTTGACCACATTAAGTGTGTGACTTAATTCACATATTCAAAATAAATATGAATATTTAACCATGAATTTTATTTATTTGATTAAATAAAATTCTATCATAATTTTGGGATTAATCCCACTTGCTTCTCATTAAGCAAATTTTAATTCACACACAAAATATTTGGACTCAATTCCAAATATCTCCAACAATCCCCCACATGAATGTAATTGGCTTAATGCACGTGAGCCTAACAATGCTAAATGCAATTTCAGAGTTCTGTCGGAACTTGTTGCATCAGGATAGGTGGTTTTCGGCCTTGAACCTTCCTTAGTGAAGTACCATCGGATATACTTGCCAACCAGTGGACGTGATGCCTTGAACTGTTCGGCGTTTTGTGTATACCAAGACAATGGTACTCACACAACTCATTCCAATACCATATTGGTCCTCGTTGTTGTCCGTTTCGGCCCTGGACTGTCTTGGCGATTTTCATCGAATGCTCTAGAGATTTAGCCCTTTAACTCATCTCAACGAAGCGGTCCCTTCACATTCGACATAGGTGATCTCTCATTAAGGGTATCCCGCAATACCCCGCTTGTGTCACAAGACATAAGGATCATTAGAACCTCAGGTTCTCCTTAACCTGTACAGGTCCATCACTCTTTCATCATAGAAATGGGTTGGGAACTCGATTTCCCGAGTGCTTTGTTCGACTCGCCCCCACAATTAGGTTGTTCCTTTGAACCTGCAAATTGGGGTTTACAATTCAGGTAGGGTTGCCATCATGGGGTGATGTCTTTAGGTGGGCTCAATTCCCGTTTCCCTCGATGAATTTGCTACTTAGTCTCTCGCTAGACCTTTCGTCAATCGCCTCAAATATTTTCTTTAACCTCTTAAAGTATTCGGAAAATATTATGATTATTATTCAACTTAAAAGTTTGGAATAATCTTAACCAACACTTTCTTCTTCAAGCCCCCACATTTCTTTCTTTTCCTCAAGAAAAAAAATGTCTCTAGCCTTAAAGAAATTACTTATTTCAGAATTTATTTTGTTCGCGTCTTACATCAAATAAATCTGAATATTTAATATATTTAGTAAAATAAATAGTATTAAATCTCACTTGCTTCTCACTAAGCAATTTAATTTATACACTTATATTTGGACTCAATTCCAAATATTTCAAACACACACACACACATATATATATATATAATAAAATACAAGTCTTCGCACTTGTTTTTATTTTCTACAAATATATATATATATATATTATATATTATATATTATACAAGTCTCACACTTGTATTTCCCACAACTATATAATATATATATATATATACACACACACAATATACAAGTCTCGCACTTGTATTATTTTTCCATGTCATAAAGACGTCACAAATAATCAAAATAACTTATATGTAATATTTGTCTCACATGCAACTTCGATTACCTTTATTCTTAAAACTAGTCTCCTCACACGACACTGTTTACTACATCAAACTTGAACACTAGCCTCAGTACTAGCCTCACCCTTAGGCGACATGGTCATAACAGACATCTTAAAAGATTCTTAGACCCATATCCCTTTTCTACAAAGGTTCCACCCTTAAACAGGATAACCTTGTCTGACTCAAAGACAAGTGTGAACCATTTCTAGTTCAACATTGTACCACATATTAGATTCGTGTGAATCTTTGGAACATGAAGCACCTCGTTCAGGGTCAACCCTTTCTCCGAGGTCCTCTTTAGCACAACCGTTCCCCTGCCTTCAACTTTTGAGATTGCAGAGTTTCCCAAGAAACACTGCTTGTTCTCCACAAGTTGATAAGTCGTGAACATCCACTTGTTCGCGCAGATGTGGTCGAGTAGCCCCAATGTCTACCTACCATTCGTTCGAGTTGTTGTTTGAATTTTTAGCCGCCATAACTAATTAAATAATCCACACAATTAGTTTTATTAGTATCGATGAGAATTCTCAACCGAACTATTTATACAGATATTCCCAGGCCAGTGGAGGGACAAAACCTCTTTAAAGTCCACCTTTCTGCGACAGAATATTAAGTTCTCAGGCAGTGGAGGGACAAGTCCGCTTACACTCCACCTTTCTGCGACAGAACCGTCTGTATAAATATTCTCACTTAGAATATCTTCGAATAATTCACAAGTCTCAATACTTAGAATTATTTTCATTTTGAATTTCTTTTCGAATAATTCACAAGTCTCAATACTTAGAATTATTCTCATTATGAATTTTCTTCAAATAATTCACAAGTCTCAATACTTAGAATTAGTTTAATTTCCTCCGAATAATTCACAAGTCTCAATACTTATAATTATTTTTTGAGAATATGACATAGTGGTTCTCAAAACCGGTACTACGGTCTCAATACCGTTAGCACTTTGATTTATCATGACAACCTCAACGTCGCCCGCTATTGGGAAGGTATCAATGCTTGCGTCATTGTTCTTAGTGCTCTCACTAATTATATCACCAAATAATTCACAAGTCTCACACTTAGAATTATTTAAAGTCTTCATATGGCACATTTGCAATTTTATATATTTTCACATATCTCAATTGCAATTATTTTCACTAATCACATAATCATGCTCAACATATAACCACATATTTAAATTGCATCTACTCAGAATATTAAATTTAAATATATTGCATGGATATTTTAACATATAACTCAAATAATAAACTGTCGCACGTTACTTAAATTACAAAAAACGCATGTATTTATTAACAATTAAAATCTGACCCAGTGGTTAAGGCTCAAATTACTGAGGCGAAGGTCATGAGTTCGAAACTCAGCTGTGTAGCGTTTTACACGTTTAACTCAGCAGTAATAATACACACCAAATAAAAGAAACCGACCATTTAATCCTCAATAATTTCAATGGTAAAACGGTAAGACTTTAAGTAATTGAGTCAGATGTCACGCGTTCGATTCCCACGTCGAAAAGTTTTGATAAATAACATGCTCAACAATAAATCAACAGCGGAATTTTAGCATGTATTAAAATACGTAACCGAACAAGTTAACACACAAGATCCGTAACGCTCAAGTAGTAAAGACAACAGCTGGCAAACAGAGGGACTCGGGTTCGATCCTCAGCAGTTACACTTAAACATTTTTGTAATTAAATTCGCAGAATAAAATATGCAATAAATATGTAACGGATCTGATAATACACAAGAATTAATTCAGCTCAACGGTCAAGGTAGCATGCAGTTACACAGGGTCTCGGGTTCGAACATCAGTTGTTACGTTTTTATTTTGGCAATTATTCGCAGAGTAAAAGCATGAATTAAATTTACAACATGGCAATTAACTAAACAAGAAATGTAACGCACAAATGGTAAGGACAACAGTTTGCACTGAAAACAACCCAAGTTCGATCCACATATGCAGCAAGCTATGAAATACATTTTTTTTTTTCGAAAACCTTCTACTTAATTCTTTTGAAACCAGATCCAATTGCATGGGACAAAACCATCCTTAAAATAATCAACCATGCTGATATAATTTACGAAAAACCATTTGGAAAACCAGAGGATAAAACTAATAAAGTTACATTATCAGCTCTAAAATTATTAACTAATAATCTGAAAATCACAACAAAGCAATTAGTAGCATCAGATTAACATATAAACATGTTCTGAAAAATTAAAACCACCTTTACATGCAACACATGATAAACATGAATAAAAATTGATCTTAAGATTGTTGGGTATGTGCTGCACATAAACATGTGAAATTATAAATATAAACATATACATAAACTTGATTATATTTCTAGAATCATAACAACATAAAATTAAACAATAACGTATATGTAATTAAACAGATAATAAACAATAAGATAAAATTTGACATGTCAGCAATTGTAGGAAAATCCTTGGAGTGGATTAGACGAGTCAGAAAAATCCCGTTGAAGCATATGACGAGTCGAAGGCTTAGCCCTCTCCCCTTAAGATCAATTTTCCCGGCTACCCTTCAAGCCCTCTGTGGGAAACGACCTCCCAAGGTACAACGTCCTCACACGATAAGGTAGTAAGTGAAGGACAATACTACCTTCTCAAATCGGACTCGGATCGTATTTGCAGAACTCAGAAAAAGGAAATGTTTATGCTATGAGTATGCAAAAATATTTTGTGTTTAGGATGCTTGGATTTGGATGCCTATCACAAGACTAGAGGGGCCCCTATTTATAGTTGAGAAAACATGAAACCACTACAATACATTAAGGGAATAATTTACTCTTGTCATTCAAACCATTTGAATTCATTCAAATGTTTTTGACCACATTAAGTATGTGACTTAATTCACATATTCAAAATAAATATGAATATTTAACCATGAATTTTATTTATTTGATTAAATAAAATTCTATCACAATTTTGGGATTAATCCCACTTGCTTCTCATTAAGCAAATTTTAATTCACACACAAAATATTTGGACTCAATTCCAAATATCTCCAACAAAGATTAACCAGAATTTAATTGGCATTGGATTTGCTATCCATGAATCTGGAACGGACTAATCTATGAATAATTAAATTTTATTTTGATCAAGTTACTCTTAAAAATGTATATTATATACGTCTTTGTAATCACAATATTCATGACTAAAGAAGTTGTTAATATGATAAATGTGTGTGCGCGATACAATATAAGAGTATGGCGTGTTCTTATGTCATATATGCAATACATGCATACATTTTGACGAAACCATTAGTGTGTGTAACTACTAATTATTAATTATGGACAAAAACTTTCTTGGGAAAGGTGTTTCGTGCACAACGTGAATTTCACATTTGCTACCATTTTTAAGGTCAATTCGACCCTGGTGGTACCACACTTAATACCCTATTTCTTGCATTTTTTAATTTTTTTTTAAATGCAAGAACATAGGATATAAGTGTGGTACCACCACCAGTAGGGGTGTGCATTTGGATCGGATCGGATCGAATCGGATCGAATCGAGGTTGGAAGTCGATTTCGATCCTGGAGAAATGAGGATCGAAATCGAATCAATTTAAAACGATCCGATTCGATCCAAAATCATTCGATTTCGATCCGATTCGATTCGATTTCTATCCTTTTTCTTTTTTTTCTTATTTAATTTAATATCAATGGGACCAACCACAACATTCAAACATAGTTACTGAATTACAAAATTCACTTTCATATGATGAGAGAAAGGTGTTACAAATTTACAATTGTATATGTTTCTCAAAGACAGAAACGTGGCCTTCAAATGGACCAAGAAAAAGATGTTAGGTATGTGTATATATAAAAATATAATATTAACATTATATATAGAAATATATTAGTAGCATTAATAGGCTTAGCTTTATAGATAAAAATATAATATTATATATACTATTCTATATTTATTTATTTTTAAAAATAAGATGAGTATTCGATCTGATCCGATTCTCAGCCTCTAAAATCGAAGATCGAATCAAATGGGGGTTCGATCCTAAGGCCAAAATCAAAAGTCGGATCAAATATTCGATCTGATCCTCGGATCGGATCATTCGATCGATTTTCACCCGATTCGATCGATCCGATTCTTTTTGCACAACCCTAACCACCAGGGTCTAATTTTCCCATTTTTAATCCATCATGAGTGATGAAAAAGTTAGATAGGGTATAAGTGTGGTACCACCACCAGGGTCTAATTTTCCCATTTTTAATCCATCATGAGTGATGAAAAAGTTAGATACCGAGGATGGTCGTGTAAAGGTTACTTTATTACCCGGACTTTGAGATAAATTCAGTTAGGAAAAAAGTTTCGCAAGTTTCTTTAACTAGGAAAGGAATATGTGAATGCATTTTGATTCATTATTTACAACTTTGAAACTCAATTTCAAATAGAGTTGTAGGCGATCTATATATGGCCGGTTAATTAACTCGCAGATCTTCGACATCAATAGTTACTTAGTTTAGATATGAGGTGTCATATATCATAATGTCTAAGTGCCAGCTTTCTACTATAAGCCAAGGTCTACCAAAGGACAAGCTCAGAAAATAACGGGAAAGGTCGAATTTGTACTAGAGGTGGACTTCAACCTCCATTAGAATGTATATGTCAACCTACAATAACTTTGATCTTCATAAGTTTCAATCTCTGAGTTTTCCAATCGAATAATCAAAGATCGAATTTGACCTTCTCATGAGTTTGACCTTGAGCTGCGAAGATCGGATCTGGCGCTCACTTTGAATTGAATTCAAGTCCCTTAGAATTTGGCGCTATATGTTGTGGAATTTGGGCTCACGTCATTTTGAGTCATGGTTCGACCTTTAAATTTATACATATTAATATTGTATTAGATACCTACACTTCATTAGAACCAACCTAGCTCACGTATGTTATTTGAACTATGGGATTGATAAAGGTAAAAGTTGGTTCATGACATAATGGAACATTAAATCAGTTTGATACGAGGTGTTTTGTTAAATTGTCAAGTTAGGCAGTAAAAATTGATATCAAAATCAAAACTTAAAAAGAGAAAAGAAGACACATAGTGTCGAAAGCGTACTAATTGAGATTCTAGAAAAGTATAAGTTAGTTAAAGGTGGAGCAAAACCGGCAATTTTTTTTCTTTTTTTTTTTGGTAGAAAAAGGAAAACAAAAGCCCTTATGCTACATAGTATGTAAAATAGAAGTACAAATTAAAAGGGGGGGGGGGGGGATAAGCAAAAGACTCGCTCCTTCATCAATTGTAACTTGAGATTATGTCATTGCATTTGCTAGCGCATTTCCGGATCTTGTGATCCATAAAAAATTTGACTCCATGGCTTATGAAGTAACTTGCGGCGTTCTTTAATGTTTTTTGTTCATGGAATTATCATGCGTAGTATCCTCCATATTCAACAAGAATACTTCTCTAGAATCTGCTTCAACTTCAATCTTCAGAATTCTTTTCTCCCATGCAAGAGTGAGCCCTCGAATTGCATCTAATTCCGCCTCCAACACCTTAGGACATAAAGGTGTTCGGTAAATCCCCATATCCAATTTCCCTTCTCCACACGCAAAACGCCACTATCACACCTATATTCTAATGGTTAAGAACGATGCCATCGACGTTAATTTTTAACCAACATGTCTTTGGTTTCGTCCGGCCAATTGCGGTACTTTCTTATTCTTTTTTTGTGCCTTCTCCAAGTTCGCGCAAAGTTTCTTAACTTGGCTTAACGTTGCTTTCAAGTGTTCATTTCCTTTAAAGACATGATAATTTTGAGCCTTTCAAATATGCCAAATACTCGCAGCAAACACAATATTCCATGGCGTACCTAGAAAAGCGGACTAATGACATCGGCATACTCAAGATTATCCCGTAACCACTTTGTGTCTTCAGTTTGAGTAAACTTCGACGATATGGACTGCAAGATTATTCTTCTCCATACTTTATTCGCAGTTCTACAAAGTCGAAGCATATGAATGACAAATTCTTCTTGGTCCTTGCAACTATAGTAATTTGCACTATTAGTTATTTCCTGGACCTTTCTCAATTGATTTGTTGCGAGTTTGTTATGACTAGCAAGACAAATGAAGTATCTAATTTTCTTGATGCACGAAATTTTCCAAATCCAATCCATTCAATTCGTTAATGGTGGTGCAACACTGTACCCGCGATGCATGGCCTTATATGCCAATTGAAAGAGAACTTGTCGTTCGCTGTTTCACTCCACGAATTTTTCTTTGGTATTCTCCAAAAGAAAATTACGTGTTCTGATGGTATTCTTCAAATCTGATGGAACAGTCGTTTGGAGTTCATTGAACTTCTAATTTCCATCCGCATCTAGCACATCCGCCAACTTCAGACCGTATTCAACTTTCACAATATCTGAAATAGCCTCATGTAATGTCATATTCCCGAGTGAGTTGTCAAACCAAAATAATATGGAATCACCATTGTCAATATTCCAACGGATGAATGGTCTGATTAACGCCATACATCAAATGATCCCTTTCCAAGTGGAACTATCGCCCGGTTTTGGCACATACTTTGTGAGTCGTGAGTTTTTCAAATATTTATCTTTGATTAGCTCGACTAGAGGCACAATTATTGCTTAATATTTTCCAACAGAACTTCGATAAAAGTGCTTCATTATTCATTCGAGCCATCCTCAAACCCAAGCCGCCCTTCTTTTTATTACACGTTAATCTTTTCCGACCCAAAAGATGTACTTTCCCAACATTATGATCATTGGACCACAAAAAGTCACGTTTTAGCTTGTCTATTTTAACACAAATACCTTCTCGGGCAGCCAGATGGACTGATGATGTGTATAGGTATTGCAATTGACACTTACTGAGTAAGTGTCGCTCTCCCCGCCAAAGAAAGCGTATTACTTTTCCATCTTGTATATCGTGCCGGTAACTTATTAAATATCTCGTTGTATTGCTCCCTACTCGCGTGACCATGAATTAGGTTTGCGCAAAACCTAATACATAACAAATTCATCTCCCAAGCTTCATGGTTTGCGCAAAACCTAATACATAACAAATTCATCTCTTAAGATTCCATCTCCCGCAATAGAAAAGTAAACCTTCGACTTCTCGTCATTTAATTTGAGCCCAAATGCATTGCAAAGGACGTTAGGGATTTGTTTCATCTTCTTTGTAGTCTTCACAGCCGCTTTTCGCATAAGGATAAGATCATCAACGAAGAATAAATGTGATAGCCTCAAGATATGAAATGTGATTTTCCCACATCCCATCCTCCACAGCCCCCCATAATGAGGTAAGATGACTTCTTGACACATAGCACGGAAAAATAAGGGGACATGTATGGGGTATCCTTATAGTACCCTACACTCGTGCTTGAAAGCCTCAAGTGGTTCTCCATTCGACAAAATTTTTGTAGTTGCATAGTTGCATTCTGAAAAATTGAAGGCCTCGGAATATCCTCAATAAACTTCCAACTGATTTTGTCATAAGCTTTCTCAAGATCTAATTTAAGGATCATGCATCCAACTTTATTCTTCTTTTTTGATCTCAAGGAATGAAGAACCTATTGAATAGCAAAGATATTATCTTGAGTACTATGCCATTTAATAAAACTCTACTATGTAGGTACAATAAGTATATACATAATATCCTTCAATGCGTGATGGCGGTTGGATTATTCATCTTGGGTATCAAACACAAATGCGCAATACATACCTAGGGTTTTAAAACTCCTCTCATTGAACGCCCTTTTTATAAACTCCAATAAAGACTCACTAATCCGTGGCCAATACTTTTGGTAAAACATTGCTTGAATTCATTCCAGCCCCGAGACTTTATTCGGGTGCGTTGCCCAAACAATGGTCGTCAATTTGGCCATAGACACATCTTTACCAACCTGATCTGAGTCCTGATGGTTCAGATACAACTGAAAATGTGAGGTCTGGAGAGTCGGGGTCAAGCTATTCGAACCATTAAATAATTTTCTAAGAAACTTATTGCATATGTTTTAAGCACTTTTTGATCCTTTATCTAAATATCCCCAACTTGCAGCATGGGAATCCAATTCTTCTTCCTTCGCGCAAGTGTGGGTTTATGACAGAAGGTCGTATTTCTATCACCTTATGTGAGCCATTTAACTGTTTGACTTCTGATGCCATAATGTTTCTTCATGCTTTTGGTACCCTCAATGCATCTCAGAATGGTATCCTTCTTCTGGAATATAGTGTGAATCTGTTTTTATTCCACGAAATTACGATCTTAGAGACTTTGGCAATCACCTCCAAAATATTCATTCTTTCGGCCCACACGTCTTTAGGCAGACTTTCACACTCAGGGTGGTTAAGTCGCATTGCTTCAAATTTGAATGGTCTATTCGTTCGCCCCTACTCCGAACCAAAGAAATTAGTAAGGACCGGATGATGATCTCTGTGTGTTCGAGGTAGATGGAACACAACGTTTTTTTTGGAATTTCTCCAGCCACTTAGTGTTTGCAAGAGCTCTGCCAATCACTCTTTAATGTTTGCCATACCATCTCTCTTACGCGTCCATGTAAAGCATGGACCGTGACAACCAAGATTATGCAAGCCCCACGTGTGCATCCTATGTTGGAATGAAATGCAGCGCTGACTGAGGATCAACTCCCTCCATGCTTCTCATGCGTGAAACAAATCTCATTAAAGTCTCTTTACACAAGCAATGAGACCTCAATTTGCTTTGCCATATTTTCCAAACTTCCGAAAATACGTGCTTTATCTTCTTTATGAGCCTTGGTGTAGATCTCGGATATCATCCACTTATCATGATTGTTCGTCCCAATCAAGGCATGAATGCCCTAATCCTCAATGTATTTATATCCACTTTAATATTGTCTGAATTCCAGAGTATCTAGATTCCCCCACCCATACCATCTGTCGGAGCAATGTAGTAATTAGTGAAACCTAAAAACGGTGCCTTCTCGTAAGACCAATCGCTCGACACACGTGTTTCTAATAAGAAAACCAAATCCAGTCTGTGAACATGAACTAATTCCCTGAGATTCGCACAGAAATCCTCATCTCCAGCACCTTGGCAGTTCCAAGAGACATATTGCTTTGTGAAAAAGAGAGTACAAGTGTATTATGTGAATCTGAGTTGGTTACAATGGGAGAATTATCCTTCTATTTGTAAGATCTTGAGCGTAGTTAAAAGTGTGACAATTTGGCCTTCTTTAAAGCTAGGAATGGGTGTCCATTACTGCTTTCTCGTGCAAGATGGGTAAGCTGACAATGACTAATGTGAGGTCGCTCGCGGTTTAATGGAGGTTACTTGGCCAGGCCAATTATGATTGACATGCTTTAATTACGTACGTGATTCTTTCAAGTGTGCTATTTAAGTCGTCTAGTTGTCTCCGATGTGCCCATCATTTGGGGCCAATGGTCCACGAGGCGAAATCATGCCTTCGGGTAAGGAGGTGCGGGGAAATTCTTTCTATAAGAAGGCCATTCTCCAAAGCGTCTTCCATTCTCTTGCGGGGTATTTTGGTATTTTCCATGTCCTGCATTAGCAGGAAGCTTCTTAGAACTCGAGATGATCAATTCTTCAAAAGTTGTACTATTTAAGCTCAAAGAAAATTTCCTTTTTTTTTAAAAAAAAAGTTCATAATTCACGTTATATTGATATTTCTAAAATTAGATCATTTGTCGAACCCGCTTCTTAGATTCTCTAAAAACTTTGGCAAAACAAAGCGCACATCCATGGCCAAAATGAGCATAATCCATGAGAACCAGAACCACATCAAGCAAATAACGAGTGAGCTATTTTCATCATTCGCACAAATGACAAAAAGTTCAAGGACAATGTATTTAATAATAATCACTTAAAAAAGTAAATACTTTCTCACTCGAAAATATTCAAAGATGAGACTTGCTTATCTTGTGCCGGTATAAATTGTAGACATGTTTTTCTTTTATGTGGAGAAATAATGGAGAAAAGAGTTGTTCATACATTGGGTTTGAATGATAAATTTTGAGCGGGTTCCACACCTCGTTTCAATGGGCTCAAGATAAGAACGTCTTCTCAAATTCATATATAATATGCGCATAATCTAATCGATAGAAGTTCTCACTTGCACAAAAAAGTGATGCAAATCATCTGCGAAACTTGACTTCGATCTATGCATGTGCGCACACGTACGCAAAGAAGTATGTTTTGGCTTGTTGAACCCAACATCATGTAGGTCTTGCTTGGCACTGGTTCAATATATAGTTTTATGTTTTGGCTATCATAATATTTATATTTCTGCTATATTCTTATAACAAAAAGAAAGCATCATAAATAGGTAATTAATTAGTTTCATTGCTGAAGAAATGTTACAATAAGTTTTCTTAACCATAAATATTTCCAAATTAATTACATTAGTTTAGGTACACATAATTAGAAGTTAGAGTTAACACGTTTTTTTCTACTTTTTACCGCACATTAGTTTACAAAAGAAGTCACTCTCCTTAGAGATTTACACATTAAACATATTTATCTTTTGCGAATCAAGATTTATCATTAAGATTAGTAGTTTTTCATGTAGTAGAGGCAACCACAAATTCAAGTTTGTGAGATAATTGTTTGTTTGTTGTTGATGACGGTGTTGTATTATGAGACAAATGCTCATTCTTTAAACACCACGGAGGGTACAAATCTTAAAAAAAAAAATATGACTCACATATGTTTTTTGAATTTTTAGTTGAGATTTATTTAAGCAATGCAATATACTCATTGTGATATTTTAGGGTTTTTTAATAGGATGATATTCCATGTTGGATTTTGTCAAAAAATGTTTCTATTTTTTAACTTTTAGATATTTTGATGCAATATAGCTGATGCAGGGTAATTTCACATCAGACTAGCCCGAGCTTCCGATTGGTGCCAAGCTAGTTTTAGAGTTCGAAAAACTTGCACTGGAAATACGGCACGTGAACTAGGTAGGGGCTGACCCCGCGAAGGCACTCCAATACCTAAATCTAATGGTCCCTTGAAGGGGTTGGCCTATAATGCCAATTATAGGCCTCGTAATGTCGAAATATGGTGAAAAACAGTGAAAATGAGATAAACTGCTATAAACTAGCTGAATAACTCGAATTCAGCTGGATAACTCGAATTTAGAGCTTCAACTCAAATTCAGCAAACTTATTTCTATAACTAGAATGGCTTGCTACAACTCGAATAGCAATAACTCGAATAACAATAACTCAAACAGCAATAACTTGAATTGCTATAACTCGAATAACTATAACTTGAATAGCAATAACTCGAATAGTTTGAGCTCTCTCAAAAAAATGCACCTCGATAATGATGATTAGTCGGGTATTTATAGGCATAATATTTCCTTAATTATCAGAGTGGGCCGCGCTAGGCCCCGGCCTTTGCGAGTTGATTGGTTGGTCCAACTCGAATGACGTGTTCAACTCGAATCATGCCCTTAAACTCGAACATCTCTTCAACTCGAATAGCTTTTCAACTATAATTGCCTTTCAACTCGAATAGCCTTTCAGCTCTAATAGCCACCCTTCAACTCGAATAGCCTTTCAACTGTAATAGCCCTTCAACTCGAACAACCTTTCAACTCTAATAGCCCTTCACTTCCAATTGGGCTAATAAGTCGAATTAGGTCCATATGTGGAATTAGGGCCCAATTCGGCTTGTTTGCTGAAATTCGAAAAAAAAAATTTGTAGTTACCGAGTTGCCACATGTCGTCCATGTATTGATTGACCTTGTATAATTTTAGTATAACAATAACCAACATGGATCTATTCAAATTTTGGAACCTGATTAGGATTCAATTTTCGAAAGTGCAACAATGACAAGTCCATCCTCGTGTTCCTATATCCTCAGTTTGAAAATTTTATTTTATCAAAACATTGTATTATGTGATCTGATTGATCATTTAAATATTTTACCCCGTAATCTCATTTTTACCATTTATAATTAATTATTATACGATGTCAATAATTCAACAGTTTCATGAAATAATTTCTCCTCTCTTTGAGATGGATATCGAGGTAAGTGTTAAAAAACTACACCGACAATAAAACTAATGAGAAAAAAGAAGTTCTAATTAGAACATGTCTTACGTGGGCTAACTTTGTATTGTGATCATAATTTTTTTTTTTTTTTAAGAAAATGGTAATTCTTCTTACTATATATTAATTAAATTTAATCGTGTATTTAATATCTCAAAACTATACGAAAAGTGTAAAATCGTATAACAAAACAATATATTGCTTCAATTACGCTTGGATCCTTGCTGTTTGCCATAATCTAACGGTGCATACACCCGCAACACATGATAACTCCTTTTTCTGGACCGTTAGGAACGATAAATCCGCCCTCCAACGGATAGTTTTTCTTTTTTAAAGAAAAAAAATTAAAAGTTGTATACCCTCAACTGATTAAAACATCACTCACATTCTTCTTGACACCATTTTCATTTTCACAGACATTAAATCGTCAAATCTTTTCTTTCATACATTTCTCAACTCTTTTTAATCTCATTTTATTTTGGATTAGAGAAGAAAATCAAGAAATTAAAAAGATTAGCGTTACGGTACTGATTCAAAAAATGGATCTTGGTTGCATTGATATGGGTTGCGTTGAGAAGCAAAGAAAAGAAACTACTCCTCAGAAACAAAATAGCCCAAAGGAGCCCACATCCATGTCTGCTTCTAAGCTTGGAAAAGTAAGTGCAAAGTGTTGTTTTTTTATTCCCTGTGTTTTTTTTTTCTTTAATCTCAAATTCTAGTTTTAAATTCTTGATTTTCTTAAATTGGGTTGTTTCAAGTTTTGATCTTTATTAATGGGTTTTCATGTTTGTGTAATTGGTGGTTAATTTGATTAATTAATTTTAGAAATCCCTTGTTCTGATTTTGTCACAATTGGAATAAAAGTAGTATCTTTGTGATTTTTTTGTTTTAGTTAGAGTTAATAAATGGCGTAGCATATGAATCTTGCACGATGGGATGAAATGGCCATGTTTCAATATGTAACTAGAATAGTTGTGTGTTGTCTTTATTGCATATCATTTGTGGTTACCATGATGAAATATCTAAGATATGTGTATGTGCATATGGTGTTAAATGATCATGTTGTTACATATGTGATACATATTGACCTTCTTAATGTTTTATGTATATTTGGATAAAGATCTCTGTTATACTGCCAATGTTTTATGTTGTTGTTATATATGTGATACATATTGTTCTGATTAATGTTTTATGTAATTTGGATTAAGATCTTTGATACACTGCCAATGACAGTTCAATATAGTGTGCTGGAACTAGCAATTACTTGATCTCATGTGTTTCTGCTAGTTTGGTATTCATGCAAATTGAAAGTCCAATGAAACCAAAGTATTCTTATGGTGTTCATCGCCGTGTGGTTAGCGTATATGGTTAGCGTATATAGGAGAGGTTCGTGAATTCGAACATATCATACATTTTTGGTTCTGTATTCTCCTCAAATTTAATCCAATAACTCAGATTGTAATGACTGATCATTTGTGGTTACCATGATGAAATATCTAAGATATGTGTATGTGCATATGGTGTTAAATGATCATGTTGTTACATATGTGATACATATTGACCTTCTTAATGTTTTATGTATATTTGGATAAAGATCTCTGTTATACTGCCAATGTTTTATGTTGTTGTTATATATGTGATACATATTGTTCTGATTAATGTTTTATGTAATTTGGATTAAGATCTTTGATACACTGCCAATGACAGTTCAATATAGTGTGCTGGAACTAGCAATTACTTGATCTCATGTGTTTCTGCTAGTTTGGTATTCATGCAAATTGAAAGTCCAATGAAACCAAAGTATTCTTATGGTGTTCATCGCCGTGTGGTTAGCGTATATGGTTAGCGTATATAGGAGAGGTTCGTGAATTCGAACATATCATACATTTTTGGTTCTGTATTCTCCTCAAATTTAATCCAATAACTCAGATTGTAATGACTGATCATTTGTGGTTACCATGATGAAATATCTAAGATATGTGTATGTGCATATGGTGTTAAATGATCATGTTGTTACATATGTGATACATATTGACCTTCTTAATGTTTTATGTATATTTGGATAAAGATCTCTGTTATACTGCCAATGTTTTATGTTGTTGTTATATATGTGATACATATTGTTCTGATTAATGTTTTATGTAATTTGGATTAAGATCTTTGATACACTGCCAATGACAGTTCAATATAGTGTGCTGGAACTAGCAATTACTTGATCTCATGTGTTTCTGCTAGTTTGGTATTCATGCAAATTGAAAGTCCAATGAAACCAAAGTATTCTTATGGTGTTCATCGCCGTGTGGTTAGCGTATATGGTTAGCGTATATAGGAGAGGTTCGTGAATTCGAACATATCATACATTTTTGGTTCTGTATTCTCCTCAAATTTAATCCAATAACTCAGATTGTAATGACTGATTACTTTTCTCTGTAGGCAGTCTATTCAATGATTTTGGATCATTAGTTTTCTTTGCAAGTATCCATTTTATGTCTTGGCCATTTTCTCACTGCTATGGGTTTAATGCTTTTTGTGTATCAGAACAATAGGGCGAAGGATGCGGTGCGGTCTAGTTTAAATGCTTTAACGAAAGTTACATCTCAAATCGCAAAGCCTCCTCGTCGTAAGACTTCACCCATTAATTGGTTCCCACGCAAAAAGGTGGAGCCATATTTGAAGAGGAAATTAAAAATGCTGCAGGTATCATAATCTGCAGATCAATTTTCTTCAATAGTTATTTTATAAACAAGATATGTGATGATATAAATACTGTAATGCAGGAAGTTGATGGCATGCATTTAACTCTTGATGAGACTCTTGGCGACTCAAATCCTCATTACTCGAAAGTTCTGCGGGAAAAGATGGCAATAAGAGAAGCTGCACAAAAGTCAATGGAAGCTCGAAAAGCTGCAATGGTGGAAGCGTCTTGGTGTCGTATACTTCAAGCGGCTAGGTAATACACGTGTTAATTTTCATGGAGTGCTTGTGTGGAATATAGTGATCTTGAACTTACCATTGACTATTTTCTTCAATAGGATCGAAAGTAAAGAAGCAGAAGCTCGGCTGTCAAAAGCAGATGCCGCTGCTACTGAAGCTTTTGAAGCTGCACGTGCCATTGGAGTAATCATGAATGATATAGCAGATTGCAAGGAAAAAGATTACAGGATTGAAACTGAAACTGCTTCTAAAGGAGGTGGATCAACCACTCATACTGTATCGGCAACCTTTGAAACTGCATTTGAAGTTGATAAACAAGTGGCTAGAGCCGTCAAAGCCGCATTTATTCAGCTTGCAGATTGTCCTCCAATAGATAAAGCTGAGTTTAGAGAATTGTTGCGAAAAATTAGTGAGAATCCTGATTTAGATGAAAGTTTCCAAGACATCAATTCCGAATGTGAATCTGAAGCTGGATCAGAATTGGATATGAATCCTCTTCAGGACAGTGCTGAATGTCAAGACTCGACTTTATCAAATAAGGAGTCTGCTGGGGCAAAAGAGAGGAAACAAAAGAAGAGACAGAATCCTGACGTGTTTAATATGTCGAATATTGTAGAAATGATGCTGGAAAGACTTCGTTGCTTGAAAGAAGATGAACTGGCTTCTCTAGCCATCATAGTGGGGACTTGTGGGCTAGGTGTGGCATTAGCTGAATCTCAAATCAACATGAAACCTGATGTAAGTTCTGCCTTTGAAAATGTCGAGAATCCTCGTCCTAAGACCCAAAGCAGAACTTCATTTGGTGGAAGAACTGCCAGGAACTCCTTTATAGATATGCATGCAAGAACTGCTGATGCTGAACTCCCTAGCCTAGACAAGTTTCTAGTCAAGCGCATGACCCGACTTGAAAGAGAGGTACTAGAAGCAAAAAATGCAAGAAAGAATGAAGAAAATCATGCCAGGGAAACGAAGCTAGATGTAACTGAGGACGAGGAGACCTGTTCCAGTAGCAGTACAAGTTTAAAGATTCATAAGCTCAAAGAGAATGAGGAAGTTCCTGAACTTGGAAGCATATTAGTGAAACGCTCTTCAAAGCTTGAGAAAGAGGTTGAAGAAGCAAGGAGGAACAACAATAAATCATCTGAGGCAAATACTAAGAAATTTCAAGGGGCACGAGCCACAGTAAAACAGAAGGCTGAGGATGTCCCAAGTCTCGATAAGTTCTTGGTTAAACGCTTGACACGACTTGAAAGAGAGGTCCAGGAAGCCAGAAACAGAAAAATACTTGAGCCAGTTGATGAGGGCAGAGTCATGGATTCGAGCAAGACAGCCAATGTTCTTGCAGATGCCTCAGATTCTGAACACATCTCTTCTAGTTCTGACGGGGACTCACTAGACAAAGAAAATTTGGACACGAATAAGATTGAAACAGAACAAGATGATTTGTCACAAGAAAAGAAAAATGAACCCACCTCATCTAGAGGTCGCATTGGAGCTCAGAAGCACCTAACTAAACTTGGAGGACGCAACGAAGAAAGTTATGAAAGTTTGGACAAGGTCCTTGTTAGGCATGTCTCAAAGCTAGAAAGGGAGAAAATTGAGTTTTCTGCAGGTGAGCAAATGGGATTGAAATTTCAACACCGGAAGGGAATCAGTAGAGAACTTGAGAGCAGTGAAGGCAGTTTGGACCAAGTGTTAGTGAAGCATGTCTCAAAGCTAGAGAAGGAAAAACTTGAATTTTCTGCCAGCGAACAAATGGGGTTGGAATTTAAACGGAAGGGAACCAATAAAGAACTTGAGCATAGTGAAGGAAGCTTGGACCAAATCTTAGTAAAGCATAAGTCACGGCTAGAAACCGAGAAGATGGCGGCTGCTGGGAAACTAGACAACGAGAGTATCAGCAGACATTCAGTTTCTCGCCGTCAAGCTAGAGAGAAAGAATTGCAGGAAGCATGGGGAGGCTTGAGTCTTGGAAATTCTATACGGCCCCATGTCTCTAGACTTCAAAGGGACAAGGTATAACCTTTCGTTTCATTTGGTTTCGATTCTTATTACTTGATACTCTTCGGTTACAAAGGTTATTATTACTTAGGCTGAATTGATACTTTCTGTTCAGTTTTTCCCTAATAATGTGGTGCGTTTACGAATTTGGCTAGGCTGCTTGGATTAAAGCTGAAGAAGAGGAGCGGAAGAGAGAAATGGGAGAAGTCTAAGAATCAGAAACAACATTCGTTTCAACCTTAAAACTAGTCAGGAGCAAAGACAGACAGACAGTCTCATAGAAAGACAAGCTTTCTCATGCTTGAATTCTATTGTCAAACACAAAAACAAACGCAACATTATTTTTAACCATTTGTCTATATGTACTTTACGTTTCCTTTAAGGGGAAGTTTATATTTGCTCACAATGTGGGGGTTATGTCTTCGTTCCTTTTCCAGTTTCATTTGTTTATTACATTTTATAGTGCCTATGAAATACACTTTGTTTAAGTTGCTTTGCAGTAGATTACTGAACTTCCTACATATGTATAATAATCTTCAGCAAATGTGGTCCACATCCCATAGTCTTGTCTATGCTTTTGTTTGTTTGGTGTTTAGGGTTCATAATTTAACAGACTTCAGAAATGCTGCATGACTGGACATTGTGCGTAGCAGCATACTATGATGATGAATAAACACATAAAGTTCAAATTACAGAGAATATTCCCCTTTCTTAATTCATGGTATCTTATCTTTTGATAAAAAAATTGGCCCAAGCCCCAAGGTTAGGATCATTACATTAATAATACCCCTTAAAGTTTGAAAGCTCTCAAACATGGTTTCTGTGATTAGACTTAGAATTATAAGGTATGAATATCATCCCTAGTTTGTGGAAGTTGGTCTGGTGAGGCCAATAAAACTTCAAATTGTTACAACAGTTCTTGAAGTTCAAATATCGAATATCTCAGCAATAAACTTCACCTTTTTTTATACGAAAAAAGGCTATATTGGCGATATGAAAGATCCACTAACGGAAACCTCAATCAAAAAAAACGTTTACACGAATTACAAAATAAGGAACAATCCCCTGCCAAGATTCTTTCCACGCCCACCCATTGAGGTGGTGAGCTGCAAAAGAAATGAAAAGAAAAAGAGAAACATGCAAGATTCCAGGACCTGACAAAGAAACTGTAGGAGAAGAGTGGTCCCTTAAATTTTATTTGTTTTTAGTTTCTGAACAGCAGACCAATAATCATCATAAGTCATAACTGATGAGTGAGTGAGTGATGACCGAGTACAATCATCAAAAAGTAGTGGGACCCACTCATAAAATCCATTGTTCCAGCGTGACCTCTACGTCGTGGAAAATATTGGTCCGAATCCAAAGTTACCACACCATACCATTAGTACACCACTGTAGTAAAACATGTGTTGATTAGCCAACGTTGACTCAACTATATCATCGGGTTTTTGCCAAATTACCCATGAATAAAATTAAACTGACAAACTAACCCTTTGCAAAAAATTAGAGGCAAACTACCCTTTTTGTAATTTTAAGAAATAGCACATTACTACCTATACAAAGAGGTTTAGGTGGTGTTTGCAAACTTTAAAAAAAGTTATAATCAACTTTTTTATTAGAATAAGTGATTTTTGGGTGTTTGTAAATCTATCTTTTTTAGTTTTAAGCTAAAAAACCATCACAATCTTAAAGTTGGTGGTGTGGAGGTATTTTTGGCTTATAGTGTATATTTTTAAATAAAATAATTGAATAATTTTAAATTTAAGATGATCTTAACAAACACTTAACTTTTAAATTTAAGTACTTTTGTAACTTAATTTAAAATTATAAACTTCAACTTTTTCACTAGAGTTTGCAAACAACTCCTTAGTTCACTCGCCCAAAAAGGTGATTTTTTGAAGGAAAGAAAGACATTTATGCCATTTTGTTTCAAAAACAAATATATATTGTTTTAATACTTTGAATTACATATACAATCAAATTTATAATTTAATTTATAATTTCGAAATATCTGTATAGATATACATATATGTCTATATCTTATTTTAATACTTTTGCTTAAGAAGAAATACAAACAAATAAATTACACGAAGGGTATTAGTAATGTAAGGATACCTGGTCACTAAAAAAATTACAATACAAAAATAATTAATAGTTTGCAACGTCAATGTTGCCTGGGGTCCCACGTCATACAATAATAATAATAATAATAATAATAATAGTTTGCTATCCGTTGAAATCACAAAATGTGTTTTTGTGTTATTATTTTTCACAGTGGATATAATATGTCAATATCAATATATAACTTAACATAGGGTAATTTGACAAAACAAAACCCCTATATATATAATAGGATAGTGACTACATTTCTCCACTTACACTTCCACCTTTCAGTTTCACACACACTCAAAAATGGCTTTACTCTCTCTGCTTTCTCTGTTCCTCCCAATTCTCCTCTCTTCCCCTTGTGCACTCTCCACAAATTCTGAAGGTATGATACAACTACAAGCTTCTAACTTTGTGAATTTCATTCATCAAGAATTTTCAAGTATACTTGTATCATGTCTTTTTTTTTAATATAATTTTCTAGTGTTTTTTTTTATTCAATCTTCTTGTACATGGTCTTTTGAGTAAAATTTAGAAGACCCCATATCAAAAAGTTTCTATCTTGTTGCTTCTTTAATCTTAAATGAAGTGCCTTTGTATCTGATTTCTTGCAGGAGATGCTTTGAGTTCTTTGAGAGCCAGGTTGTCGGATCCTAACAATGTTCTGTGGAGTTGGGATCCTACTCTTGTGAATCCTTGTACCTGGTTCCATGTCACTTGTGACTCCGATAATCGTGTCGTTCGCTTGTAAGATTCCGATTCTCCGTTGTAATTAGGCATTTCATGTTACTACTACTACTTGGTTGTCATTATTTCATAAAATGTACTATATATGTTCTGTCATTTTTTTTTTTTGGTTTTCGATGTTTGTGTAATTTTATATCATTTTGATTATAGGGACTTGGGCAATTCTGATATCTCAGGGAGTTTAGGCCCGGAGCTTGGTGAACTCAAGCACCTTCAGTATTTGTAATTCTCTTTACCCTGTCATGTGCCTTTCTCTATTTCTTTTGTTTCTTTTCTTTTTTGGATGGTTATGCTTTTAAATTGTATTTTGGTAAGAAAAAATGAGTTATATGGAGTTATAATCATATTTATTGGCAGTTTAACTAATTCTTTAATTTTACATCTTTTTGGTGTCACCCTTGTTTGCATAAACTTGAATCTAGTGTAAAGCAAGTGAGATAGGGTTATTCCTAAAGATGGGTTTATGGATCTTAGAGAAAGCAAGTTTGATCTACAACTTCCTGTTATACTTGATGTATTAGTTAAAATAAAACGTTTTTAGCGGTTATAAATTACATCCTTAGATTCCCTCGATTTGCTAGATTTGTATCTCTTCGTCTTTAAGAGGAAAACGGGGATCGAAGAAAGGAAAATTCTTGGATCACGTGATCTGTGTTTTAAATGGTAGCTTTACGTTTTTCATCTTGTCGGTTTCGATAAAGTTGAAGCTTGTAACGGTTTTCTCAACTTTTTTACATATTTTGATCCATCGATCACGGGGCGTACTTTCATGTTCTTGCGTTTTAAGTTACCACTTTTATGATAAAGGTCAAAATTCTGCGTGGATTACAGGGAACTTTATAGGAATAGCCTCGAAGGTGAAATCCCAGAGGAATTGGGCAATTTGGAGAACCTTGTGAGCATGGATCTTTATGGAAATAAATTTGAAGGGAGGATACCAAATTCTTTTGGTAATTTGAAGTCTCTTAGATTTCTGTAAGTATATTAAACATGTTTTGCGCAACGTAAATTTTAAAGTAACTTGAATTACTCATGAACTTCAAGTCTAAGTGATTGAGCCTGAGATTTTTGGTACAGACGGTTAAATGACAACAAGCTAACAGGATCAGTTCCAAGGGAGCTCACCAAGCTATCAAACCTCAAAGTTTTGTAAGTATTACGTATCAAAAAGGATATTTGTACTACTTTGTGTACCATGTAGTTACCCACCACAGTGTGTAACATGATAATAGACGCATGTTATAATCACCACTCACTGTGTCATCATTGGTATACGAAGTGGTAAGGAATAAGGACGATAAACTGTTATGTTAGTGCATAATGAAGCTGGATAAGTATCACTCTTGGTTTTTAATTTTGGGCAACTTGTGTCTAATTCTTGCAGTAATATCTCCAACAATGATCTTTGTGGAACAATACCAGTAGATGGACCATTTGGAAGTTTTCCCTTGGAAAGGTATTTTTCTTTTCTCTAGTGTATTTCCCTTTCGGGATCATATAATGTACCCCATTTTATTGGAATAACAGGCTTTGTTACTATATTTTCCTTTCCGGATCGTGTCGCTCAAAATATAAGTGTGTCCAACCAGAAGTCCCGCTTAATCCCTTATCCGCTGGTTTAAAAGTTTTTAAACAAATTCTCTGAATTGTGCCCTTACTGATTCACTTTTGGACAAATTGTTTTGCAGTTTTCAAAACAACAAGCTGAACGGACCTGAGCTGAAAGGGTTGGTGCCCTATGACTTTGGATGTTAAGAAGATCAACATCTCTGAAAAGCTAAAAAAGAAATCTGAAAAGCTAAAAAAGAAATATTTAAATCTCTGTTATTGTTATGTATTGTAACATCTGGAAACTGCATTACTTCTCATGTAGCTGAGAAATGGTGAGTTTGTAATGAAATGGAAATCTGATATTGGCTCCTTAGGTTTGTTTGTTTTTTTATGTGTGCAACAGGGTTTTAAGTCACAGAGTAATGTCGATTCAAGCTCAAAATTATGGATGTCACTGGTTAGAATCAAATGGATGCATCCCATAATTGATTGAAGTTTGTCAATATGATTATTAATAATTCAGATTTAAGTCACAGAGTAATGTCGATTCAAGCTCAAAATTATGGATGTTACTGGTTAGAATCAAATGGATGCATCCCATAATTGATTGAAGTTTGTCAATATGATTATTAATAATTCAGATTTAAAAATGGATATTTGCCATGGCTTCAGGAGTTCAGCTGCAATTTTAGGTTAGGAACATTAAGTCCGGAGCATGGATCAAAATTTCCGTGCGTTTCCTCGAAGATTTCCGAAAACTTTTCGTTTTTGACTTCACTGATACGAATATATAGTTTCTATGATAGTTATAACTATAATTTTACGAATTGTTCGAAACATATCGAAAAGTTCTCGAAATATTACGAAATGTTTCTAATTTTTAGCTAACCGAAACGTACTCCAGCCATGATCCGGAGGTACTGGAAATATTATTATGAATTTATTTATGATTAAAAAAAAACTTTCTATTTTTTTTATTTAATAGACTTAGTTTTGTTAACTCCTTAAACGCCCACATTAAAAGACTAGTCCATTATATTGTGCCTTAGACAAAAGCTTCAGTCACGAATGGTTGGGCTGAGCTACATATATACCTTATATAGTTATATTTAAGAGACTTATTAGCCTCTCAATTCTTATCAAGTTATAAAAAAAACAATTTTTTTTTTTAATATTTCAAATTATTGTATATAAAGATATTAAGTTTATACTTCTTCAAAATAAGTTTATTAATATTTTGACAAAAAATAACTTTATAAAGATTTCAAATATCTAAGGAATTATAAAGGCACGTCTTAAAATATTAAAAGGAACACGAAAATCAGAAGAGTTGTAGGACTGCTTAGCATTATAAGACAAGACAAGCATAGGGAGATTATTTATGACTATTTAGAATCGAATGTTTCCTAATGTTTTCTAAAGTATATTATATATTTTTATCATCTATTTAAACTTAAAATAAGTAGTAATTAAATATCACTTCTAATATAATTATCAAAAAAAGTATCACTTCTAATATCGGGTGTGTAATATTATATTTTAAAAGTAGTCTTTTTTATTGTGTGTAATGGGTGTAAAAGAAGTCGACAGAAGCATGAGATGGGCCAAAAATAATGATAATAATTCTGATTTTGTTCGAAGTTGGAACGAAGAAAAGGTGACGTGTTCTGTGTGTCGGTCATAGGTTAGGACCAGAGATGACGTGTTAGGCTTGAGAGTACGTGTCAGGATTTGGTAGCTGGTGGCAAATCAGGGTCAGCTTGCCCAAAGTCTTGGAACTTCATTTTCATGCGGTGAACGGGTGAAGGGCCGAAGCCAACCCACTTGACTTTCAAAAACCGAATTTTAGCCACTCGCGGTAGTGCAACATTGCACAACTCGCTTAGTTGGCAATTCTATCATATTAAAATAATGAAGTTCCTTTTTTCTTTTCTTTTCTTATTCAAACAATAAAATCCCAAAATTACTGTCGTAATTATAAATATTCAAATTTCAACTTCGAAAGTTCAAAATTACTGTTGAAAAAATGTCTCCTTTTAGGATAGGTCGAATCGAATGGCTTAGAGTCGAGTCCAAAACTTTCGAGGATCGAGATATGGAGTTTCAACTTTTCAATGAATTTCAAACTTCAGTTGGCTCCAACTACTTCGTATTTCTGGTACATTGGCTATGAGCATGTTTCTTGCGCGTTCCTATCAAAATTTGACACATTATAGAGATATTTGTGTTTTTCAAACTCTTTCAACGAATAGAAGTTCATAATTTAATTTAAGTTTCAAAGCGGTTTTAATTCATAAGTTGAGAGTGAATAATAATCTTGTATTTGAAATTAATAAATTGTCAATTCTTTTATGAAAGATAGCACCAAAATACCCTCATACAAATTTTGAGACTGTGAGATTTTTTTGTCTTATAAAAAAAAGTTATATTCAAAAAAGTTGGATTAGCTGATATAATTATCTTTTAAGAATTTGTACATAGCCTTTTATGAAATATTTTATAACCAATAAATAATAGTAAGTTTACATCTTAATTATATGAATGGGCATAAGCAACATAATCTATTTTGTCAATTAATAATTACTCACCATTTTTTAGCAGAATAGTCCAGAAGAGAATATAAACTAATATAACACGCGTCGCCTCCTTGGTGGTCAAACATCTTACCATACAGAAGAAAGCCAAATTTCCAACAGTGACTTATTTATTCGTCCCCTTATATATAAATCTCACACAATTTTCCCCTCCTCCAACAAATTCTAAAACCCCAATTTACTTTACATTACATCGGCCCACCTCTTCCGCCGGAATTCACGGTCATGGCCGCCGCCGCCGCCGCCGCATTCACTAAAACCCGCCGCCACCTACTACACTCCTTATGGAACAAAAACACCACCGTAAACTCCTTATATTCAGCCCCACATCAACTCCACCGGCGCAAATGGTGCTCTCACCGGAGACTCATCAAAGAGGTCGAGCTCCTTTCCGCTCCCACCACCACAACCACCGTAAAGTTTGTCTCTTCTTTCTCCTCGAGAGCCTCACCATCCTCCACGTCATCACCAAAGTCCGGGTTGGTCGCTTGGTACTCCGGGTTGATCAAAACCCGACCCATTCTCACCAAAAGTATCACCTCTGCCCTTATTTACGCTGCCGCTGATGTTTCCTCTCAGGTTAATTAATTAGTTGAACCCCATCATTAATTTGATTCAAAATAATACACCCTTTTCTGGGGTTTTTCTAATTTTATTGAAAAAGACTGCATTTTTATGTTTTATTGAATTGGTATTGGTATTGGTATTGGTATTAGTATCAGTGTGTGTGTGTGTGTGTGGAGCTTGTGTTGATGGGTTTTTTTTTGGTGCAGACGATTATGAGGGAGAGTACAGATGAGTATGATTTGGTCAGGACTCTGCGGATGGCGGGATACGGGATGGTGATATTGGGGCCTTCCTTGCATTTTTGGTACAATTTCGTCTCGAGGACTTTCCCGAGGCGCGATCTTTTGTCGACAACTAAGAAGATAGTTTTGGGGCAGACGACATTTGGTCCTGCCATGACTACCATATTCTACTCTTTCAATGCTGCTTCACAAGGTACATTGCTAGCTTATTCGCTCTCTTTCTCGAAAACTGGTTTGCGTAGTATATGTGTCTGTATATAGAAGAAACTCAGAGATGGCTGACCAAGAAAGAGCTTGCTTAATCAGTGTTTTCAGTTTTGTTCTCGTTTGAACAAACGAAAGTAGGTGCTTGTTGGAGAATGTCCTTATACTGACACCTTTTTCTGTAGAGTTATGTATGACAAAAGGTCACAGATGTTGAATAAGTTGATCTCCTGTTAGTTGAAAAGAGCTGATTAGTTACGATGTGTCCGAATCTCTGAAAGGGTCACAGTTGCATTCTGTAAGTTGATGTTTTATTAGTTTAAAAGAACTAATTTTGGTATCCCGTTGAGATGTTGTTATTCGCAACCTTTGACCTGATGAAAGTGGAAACCATTAGGTGTAAGAAAGAAATTTACATTTTACAACGGTGAAGATTTTGGGTATAATCATGAAATTTGAAGTCAGCTTTCTCCCATTTGAGGATCTTATATTTGATTGCAAGGTAGCCGTTTCGCAACGGGAAAGGAAAATGTGGTTGCTATTTCACGTGTTTAGTGGCCATATCAATGTACCGGCCTTTGTATTTCTTTTGCAGCATATCATAGCTCATCTTTATGAAAAAAATTCTTTTAATGTTTCTGATATTTTTTATGTATCTTGTTGATAAGTGTTCGTACCATTGGCTCGAAACACAAGATATTAATAATGCCAACATGTTTACTTATATCTTTTTCTGGTATTTTATATATAACACAGAACACTTTATGCTGTTCAAGGAATTTATTTTATTCCGTTTATGAACACATGACTATAACTTAGATTCAAGTTATTTATGCACATGACTATAACTTAGATTCAAGTTATTTATGCATCTTGTTTTCATTCTCAGGTGAAACTGGTTCTGAGATTTTTGCAAGACTGAAACGTGATTTACTCCCAACAATGATTAATGGCGTTATGTACTGGCCATTCTGTGATTTCATTGTATTCAAATTCACTCCGGTTCATTTGCAGGTGAAATAATTTATAGTGATTCTTTTTGTACCCTTGTTTTTATCCTTTTAACCCAAGGAACAACTAAGATTTCATATCACAGACACACATCTGTGTATATATATATATATATATATATGTATATGTTCTCTCACACAATAGGCTGATGCTCGTCGTGACTCAAATTTTGCAGCCACTGGTGACCAACTCGTTTTCTTACTTATGGACGGTTTACATGACTTATATGGCAAGCTTAGAAAAAGTTACCACGAGCTGATGATTTATTCGTCCCTGTATACACGTTGCTGTTACATTCCACAGAAACTTCGGACTCTAAGATTCTAGGTGAAAGTTGCATATCTTTGGAGTAACGCTCCTGTAAAGTGCTCGTGATTCGAGCAGACCCAAAACTGGTGGGATTTCGTTAATTCCTAAGTTTTTTTGAAGAAAACCAGTGATTGAGATCAAGAATTTGCTGGTTACTGTTAATCACTATATTTGTTGTATCTATTTATTTAGTTTGGTGATATTAAGCAAAGTGCTTCCCACTTCCTTCACTGGATCTCTAGTCGCAGGCCGTAGATGGATGCTTGTAATTCGTAATATGAACTATCACACAAATTGCTGAATGTAACTAACTGACAGATGGACTCTATTTGCTCCCCGGAAATATACAAATTTTATGGTGTCCATATTGCAAGTTCTGGTGAAGTAGTGTATAAATCCTCTGTTTGTTCTCTTGCCCATATAATTAGTGAGAAATTCACTGAGGCTTTGAAGCCTAAATATAGTTTCACTTTAGCTTCAGCGGTGCTATATGTTGAAGTAGAAGTAATGTTAAAAAAATTGATTTGCTTCATGGATTTACAGAAATGATGATGATATAGTGTCTGACAAAGCTGTACCTGAATTTCTAGCATAACTGCTAACGTTGTAGAATGGCAAAATTTTCTCCATTTCTAACCAGGAATACAAAGATTTTACGTAAAACAATCTTATGACTAGATGTACTTTTATGAACTAGACCAACCGGCGTCAAAGTGCGACCGGCGTTCATGGAGTATCAACCGGCGTCAAAGTGCGACTGCACCATCATCGGTATGATAGTCTTGTCGGAGTCAACTATTAGGGTAATTGCGCAAATTAGACAGACACTAGCGTCGCCCGAAATTCAGATGTGGGTCATCATTTTGGAGTGGGATTTGAGCTCATCTGCTGTAACTGTATAACGGAAAATAAGAATGCACTGAAAAAAAAAATATTACACAAGGAGAGCTATAATGCAAAGAGCAGAGCTATAGAACACATAAACAAGTCAGAACTTGAGAGAAATGTAACATAAGTGAAGAACTAAAGACTATGTTGTGCGGTTATTTTTGTATCTACATAAAAGAAGTAGCTAGAAATGATATCTTGTTGAACTCTTCATATTATTTGGATGGAATGAATCTTTTAATGATTTTCTATTGTTTAATCCGTGAATGATTTGAAAACCAATGCATGGTTCGTCTTGTTGAACAAACGTAGATCTATAGAAGTGTATACTTTTATGTAAATACCCATTGTAGAAAGGGAAAAAGCAGATCACCCCCTAAGCTTTCGGTCGGTTTGCACTTTGTCCCCCCCAACTTTGTTTTTTAGCACTTTGTCCCCAGCTTTGTATTCCGTCCAGTATTACCCCCTGACGTAACATGACCGTCAAAAAAAGCGAATATTCTGTCAGAAAACGAATATTCCGTTAAAAATGCAAAGCTGGGGGACTAAATTTAACGGAATATTCCCCGGGGGAGGGGGGTAACGTTGGATGGAATACAAAGTTGGGGGGCAAAGTTCAAAACGACCGAAAGCTAAGGGGGTGGTGTGCTTTTTTCCCTTGTATAAAATATATGAAGTATGCATAGCTCTCTATAGTTTGTTAATTTTGTAAGGAATTTGTGAAAGTTGTAAAACGTTTTCTTGAATGCAGGATTAAGTTGATAACCATCATCCATTAAGGTCTTGAAAACAGCTAGTTGTTCACGATATTAATCACATTCTCTCTTTTTAAAAGCAGATTTCACAGAAAATGTTTCACGCCTTTCTAGTTATAAAATGTTTCTTCCTCTCAAATTTATTATAAATTTGCGATAAGTATTTCGTTATGTTTTTGATATATTTTCTATTTTCTTGTGCAGGAAGATAAGAAAGGGGAGAGGAATGTTAGAGAGAGAATAAAGAGAGAAGAGATTTGTGTTGCAAATTTTTTGAATAATTCCCAAAACCTCAAACGAGCTACAAATATTAATCTCAATTCCATGGAGTAATAATGCATGCAATTGTTACCGTTCCAATGAAACAAATTAGCATAACAGTTCTAATGATTAAAAGTTTAAAAGTATCTTTTAAAAAATGCCACATCACTTCTTTAAGTTGTTGCCAAAGATCAGCGGGCCGATTGCCCACGTGTCGCAATCCTGGCCCTCCAAGTAATCGCCCAGTGCGACGCCGTTTTGGTCTTCAACATTGAAATCCAAATCGAATTCCCAATTCATCATTTCTTCTTTAAGTAAGGTGCAATCTTTTTCTTCATGATTTCTTCTTCAATTTTTCTCCAATTACTGTACTGATTCATCTCAATTTCTTGCAGGATCATTACATATTTTTTTTGTAAGATATGAGGGGCAACACAACATATGCTTGATTGTCGTAATATGCATGTTGATCACTATAGGTTTATAGTTGGACTAGAGTTTCAAGCCTTGGCGACAGTTTCCACAGCTGCAAAAGATGTGACAGCCCACGCAAGGTCACAATCGGTTGTTGTGGTCAAGGCAAGCGGGGTTGTTGGGGCGGAGGTAGACAAGGTTACTGAGGCGAAGACAAATATAATTACGAAAGAGAATTAAATTGACTTAGCTTCTATATTTATTGTACTTCCAAAATAAGAAAATCTTTCCTTTTTGTTTTGAATTTTTATAGTATTTAAAATATTCTCATATTGTTGGGTGTAGAATTTTATAAATGCCATCACATTTAAGTTAAGAACCTATCAAACTTTGAAACACTCAGAGGGTATGTGCCAATACATAAAATTTCAAGAAATATTGATGACAATAAAGTTAGGTCAAAGAGACATTTTGTAGTTGAAAATGTGTAAAGTGTTTTCTCTTAAATCTATTTTCGCGAAAGAGATGATGTGAGTAATATTGTGAGCAACCAACTCTTTTATAGGCTTCATATGGCCTTAACGAATGGTGGTCATCAACTTAATCATGCATTAAAGAATGGCGTTGTATAAACTTTTACAAATACCCTTCAATATTAACAAACTCCAGAGAGCTCTACATTCTACAAATACTTTCTAAAATTGAATATTTAGATCAAAGTACTTGTATGTACAAGAAACTGCATACTTCAGTCTTTACATGATAGCCTTTATGTGTGCATTGATGGGTGTCTAAAGTATGCACTTTGATACCTCATTATAAGGGGTTAAATGAAGAGTTACTTAATTACTAGCATATTTCAGTAAGCATTTGTGTATTTTATAATTTTAGAGACGTTTGGTCAAAACATAGTGTTTTCGTGAAAAAACAAGCTGAAAGTGAATGAAGGCACACAAGGTTGCAAGGAGGACAAAATCAAGAGCCCAATAGATGAAATGAAAAGTTATTTGGACGAGGAACGAAGGTGTTAGAGCCGAAGCACCAAAAGCTACACAATGAGGAGAAGTCAAATGAAGCCATTGATTCAAATACAAGGTGACAAAGTCACAGGAAGAAACAAAACATGTGTTATATACCATTGGAAAGCCACAAAAGGCAGCATTCGAGCGCAATAATGGGTCTAGATTTTGACATCCATAGAAGAAGTTATAGCCAAAATCGTAAAGCCGCGTAGAGCAGGAGAGAGTCGTGCGACATGACAAGTCGCGTAAGCCCGCGCGACGCGCAAACACTTGCGCATCCCACACACAATTGGCAGAGACCCGCGTGATCAACACACATACATGCACGACCAGTGCAGCTACCTGCGCGACACGTCCTGTAGAGCAGCTCCAGAAACGTACAGAAACCCTAATTTTGGCCCAACAACTAGCTTTGCCTATAAATAACACTAGGGCTATGAATTTCCACTCATCTAATCATAACACAAGACATTCATCTCACCTCATGCAACACACCTACAACATCTTGTGAGATCCTTGAGAAGAGTAGTCAAGTCACGATTCAGCCAGGAGAAGCACGACAAAGATTGTTATGTACTAATCTTCTCCGTATTTAGAGAAGGGAGTAATGACTATTTATGCACAATGAACCTTTAGTTATGAATTCATGTTGAGTTTTACGTGTTTAGATGTGATTCGTTTTATACTCCCCATTTTTTATTTATACACTTGATGGGCGCTAACGTGCCTCCTGGCTAAACTGCATATTTGATTTATGTACTAAAAGTGAGCTAACACAACTCACGCATAAACTAGGTCACACGAATCTATGTCTTTGATTATTCGATCTAGTTAACACTTGAGAAGGTTGAATTGGTTACCAAA
This sequence comes from Linaria vulgaris, assembly GCA_948329865.1. Taxonomy (NCBI): domain Eukaryota; kingdom Viridiplantae; phylum Streptophyta; class Magnoliopsida; order Lamiales; family Plantaginaceae; genus Linaria; species Linaria vulgaris. The sequence continues at coordinate 112,793,850 of OX415249.1, read as the reverse complement.
CTTTACTTCTTTTAGATTGATTGCACTTAGTTCCCAGATCTTTAGAGGAAGACGAGGGGATTGCACTTAGTTCCCATCTAGAATTTTGGTAATTCATTGAACACATATGAACTTAGCAGGATGAAACTAACTTTGGGGGGGATTTGTGGTTTATCTATGAGTCACATAATAAATAGTTATGAAACCTAACTTAAAATATACTTCATCAATCTGATTAAATCCTTATTATTTATTTGTTTTATTAGTTATAATATAAACCTTCTTATCTAAATTTTTTTATTACTTGTTTTATTGTTGCATATTAAGCGAACACAATTGTTACACACTCTATGTGATATTGATACTTGGTTAGTAACTATACTTACCAATTGATATTACTTGATTGTGCGCTTACGAACACGTAGGTATACTAATTCATTTTATTCATAAAACTACACGCTTCGTCACGCATCAAGTTTTTGGCGTCGTTGCCAAGGAGTGACGGTGAATTATAGTGTTCTAATAGTAGATGTTAAACTTAACTATTCTCCATCTCTTTTTCAGTTGATCAAGTGCATTTCTCGAGGTGACAAAAATCGAACTGTTTGCCCAACAATTACGGGGGGAGAGGGGAGAGACTATTTAATGGAAGACAGATATTCCCGTGAGCTTAGCATTGAGGACAAATTATATGAATTTTTTCATGCACTTCACTTTCATCTTAATGGACTTAAAAGGGAAAACTATGATGTAGATGGTGCAATTGTTGTGATGGATGAAGTGGAAGAAAAGTTCAGCGAAGTAGCTTAGTATCTATTGCCACAAGCATGGATTAAAAAATCGAAACAATTCGTACGAAACTACCGAAAAATTTCGCTTTCAGAGGTGACCGAAACAGAAATGCGCTGCAATTTCGAAATTGGATGTCACTCGTGGAAATCAAATCTTTCATAGTAAATAAATATGTAAATGAGCAGTTAATTAATGCATATTGAGTATATGTGTTTGACAAGTGACAACATATCCGTATCCTAATATATGTGCTTAAATTATATGCATGTGTGGTGCATGATGAATTAATATGTGTATGTCCAAGTATGTATGTAGCATATAATTTTATTTATTCTTTATAAATATTTTATACCGTTAATATTTTAAATGTACGAGTATAGTTGCTTATGTATAAGTTTTATATCAGTTTGTTTCTCAATCATATATGTTTTAAAATATGAATAATTCGTTGACTATGCAATAATGAAGTTGATCAATTCTAGCATCTATTTAAAAAAACAAAAGAATATTATCAACAGTCTAGTATAGAATAACATAAACTGCATAATCATTATAATTAAGGTATTGAATAGTAAAATGAAAAGTAGTTTGTTGTGCAACTTACTTGTAAACATTGTCGAAACGTCTTTGAAACATTTGAAAGGTTTCCGAAACTTTTCGAAATGTTTCTAATATTCAACCATCCGAAACTTGTCCTCGTACCAAAATTTTAATCTATGGCCACAAGAAAGAAGGGCCGAGCTAGCCAAACTAGAAGATTGCCACCTTCAAATGAAGTGCAAGGTCGTGAATATGCTACAAACATACCTGGATAAAATAATTTCTAAACCAAAAGTTTTTGACAACCAAGCATCTGAAATTTTGCACTCAAGTCCTAAGTTCCTAGATTTAATTGGGGAAAAGAACTATCCTTTTTGGATATCAAGCATGATTGACAACTCTGAAAGAAGTGGATACCGGGCTTGAAGAATTATCTACCTATAAGATGTTAAAGAATTGGAAGAAAGAATTATCGAGCTTGAATGGGAGATAAGATCATTCGTATGCAGCAAAAGGAGACCGAAGAAGAAAAGCAAAGACTTGAGGAGCCACAAAAGCAAGAGGAGTGGAACTAGCAAATGAAAAGAGTTGTCGAAGAAGCAGTTGCCCTAGAAGCTGTTGAAGTTAAGGATGCCACATGGAAAAAAGAGTACGAAGAACGTACTAACAAGGAATAGGCCGTCATGAAAGCCACCTACAGGATGCTACTTATCGAACGACCCTGGAGATGGTTTGAGGAAACTCCTAACATCCAAAAAAAAAACCACTTCAAAATGGGAACTCCCATTGTATCCCAAAACTTCATGAAAGGTCACTAAAACCCTAGAACAAGTCGAAAAAGAGACTCGTGACTCCTTCTGAAACTCCACAAGATAATTTAAACTTTATGCAAGAGAGAGAGAGAGAGAGGAACGACGAAAATACGAGAGGAACTCACTCTAAGCTGATAAAAGCCTACCATCAAAAGAGAATCCTCATTCTCTTCCCTTCTATTTCTTCTCAAAATTTAAACTACAGTTTATTTCCTACAAAAGTTTTTCACTGAGTGTCAATAAATAGAAACTTTTATTGACCCACTAACTCTCATCTCATCTCATAAACCTCGAGACTTCTGTTTTTCTTTTTTCTTGTAAACAAACCTCCCCGTACAAACTCCACTTGGAAAACTACACTTCAAACCCCACCCTTCTTTCTACTAAGATAACAGAATTATATTTGACATGCATGCTTTTCACAAACACACACATATGCCATGAAAACTTAAAACTTTTATTTATCCGCACAAGTACTCAAAATAGTTCTACTTGTCCCACGACAAATGATCAAGCAAAACAGAAGTAAGCAAAAAAATACATATTCACTCTCTAAAACTACGAGGTAGCCAGCCTCTTCCCCTTCCTAGACTGCCTCACACGATCATCCCTGGTCACCAACCCGCCCTCTTTTTCTTCTCCCTCCTTCTCCACCATCGCCTCTTCGAAAGCCAAAGGAGTCGCTGAACCTGCCACCGCTAAAGCTGGGCTAGATGAACTACCACGCTACCCCAATAACTTCAAAACATCATCAGAAGATTCGGGTATCCACATCTCTTTCGGACGATGTAAGGACAGATCGGCGTCCTCCTTGTATAAGCCGAGTTCTTTCCCTTTCGCACAACAACCTAGTAGTCGTAGAGGACGTGTCCAACAAAATGACGACGAAAGGTTGTGTAATGCTTCGCATACCCCTTATATGTATCCAATGTACTTAAGGCATTGTCCTTCACCGCCTCGTACATATGACGGTCATGTTTCCTTATCAGTTCGGCCTCCCTGTCTGCAAACTCCTGATGCAGCTCTACCATTTCCTAGGTCGCTCGCTCTGCAGCATCTTTGGCATCAAGATGCACTTTCTTCAGTGCCTCATGTAAACGAACCACCTCTGTGGACTATTCATTTACGGCTCGAACTAATTCGTTTTTCATTCGGCGCAATTGTCGGCCTTCCACTAAGGCCTCCTCCCACCCCAGTTTCGTCGCTTCTAAAACCTGTGCAACTCCTCCAGCTGATGCCTACGAGCCTCCGCAACCTCCTCCATGCGCTCATCTATTTCAGCATACTCCCGCATGTGTTGATCCCAATACTCCCAATTAACGCCCCAATAACGGGCCTCCCTCGCCTCTAGCACCCGCACCCCCTTCTACAGTTCGCCTATTTGGCCCTGAGCTTGGTCGTACGAGCCCCACTCTTCGCACATCGACGCTAACGCCTACAAAAGAAAACAAGGAAGAAACCAGACAAAAACTTAGGATCCCTGCCTCCTCATAAACCTCCTTGAAACATATAAAAAAGATATAACCAAGCATTTTGCCCGGAAAAATGATCACCTTGTGAAAAGCATGTTGTGAACGACGACGCAGTTCCTCCACCTCGGACGACCCAACCAAGAGATGGGAAATATCTACCCACCCCGACTCCGCAACCTCACCAACATCGATTGGTACCCTGGAAGCCTCTCCCTTCCCAAAAAGCCTAACCCCCTCCGTCAACTCATCGCTACTCACAGTCACCGCCCCAGGAACCAAAACATGCACCGTTTCAGTCCCCTCAAGAAGCTTTCCCGCTCCCATAGTGCCGGTCGGAGAAGAAGGGTATATAACCAAATGACCTTTAGTGATACTTGCAAAAAAATAACCAAAGTCTCCCTCCGGAAAGGATTCCCCCAAAAGGCTAGACTGAGGGGCCTCCGCGAACACCTACTCCAAAGAACGTTGAAGTGTCTCCTGGTGAAGCACGAAACGCTCCCCTGCTACAGCCCCCAAAATTGTTGCAGCAACACCTCTCCCCGAAGACGCATCGGGGATAACGTGTTCTCCCCCTTCCACTTCACGCGACGAATCCGCGCCCTCCGGTCCTTCTTTAGACAGGGAGTCCCCCCAAAAGACATTCTTTTTTCTTTTCTTATCTCTCTTCTCTTCCATATCCTTATTTTTCTTCCTCTTTTTCTCACTCGGACTTGTACACTCAGCCCTTGCCGGAACATCTCGCCAATCCACTTGCTTAGACGCCCCCTTGGAGCCTTCTCATCCTCGTCCTCATCCTTATACGAAGACTCTTTACGGCTCCCCTACTTCAATAACTCAACATCTTTGCGAGCACCTAATTTTGAGAAACAAAGACCCATCATAAACCCGAGGAAAAAAAAAGAGAGGATGAAAAGAAAAGAAAGCAAAACACAAAAAAGCCTATGCAAAACACTTACACATCACGGGAGACTCTACTTGAGGAAGTCTCCAAAGCCCGACACCCTTTTCGAAAAAGCCGCTCGTCTCATAGAAAAAGCCAAGCACCTTTGGATCCAATAATTTCGAGATGTCATACAAAGTGTCTAAAACCCCTCGGCCTGCATCCCCTTGGCTACTGCGTCCAAATGTTTGGAATACTAAACCAAAGGCTTCTACTGCTACACATAGGGAATTGCCCACGCCAGGCTCAGAGGACGAACAAAGAAATAGCGAGTCTTCCAATTACCAAATAGGGACGAAGTATTGCACAAAACTGGAAAAACAAGTTTTGAGGGGTAAAGTAGTAAAATGAGGCGCCCGATGGCAAAATATTCGCTTCGTACACCGCCAAGAAGCGCTACATCGAACACATAGCTCCCTTAATCATACACCACAAAAATGAAGCAAGTCAAACAAGTATAGTTGTTGGGTGCCACCTGGCTAGGAGATAACCTGCATGCCTGAAACACGTCGTTGAACGATGAAGGGATTAGAGCTCGTAGACCCGCCCTGAGTTGTGCCTCGTATATGGTCACGTGTTATAGGGGTGACCTGTTAGCACGATTAGAAGAAAGAGGCACCCTAAGTTCCACCGCTGATGTATCCACTGCGTACTTCTCGAATTTGTCCCTCACATATTTATTTCAGAAATGGTTGAAGGAACGTCACCCACAGAGGCCTAGACTCAGCCTCCGCCCCTCTCCGCCGTCGAAGAGACGATTCGTGATGACCTCCTTACTCAAAAATTCCCTTTTCAACCCTCGATGACACCGCTCCAACGATTGTCGTTTCCCCCAGAACTCTCCCCTCCCCCTCAGAAGAAATCACGGGAACTGAAGTGTTAGAAGCCATGGAATCTCACTAGAAATAGTCTAACTAAACACCGGTAATAAGAAGAAGCTATAAACGAGAAAGAAGAGAGCTCATAAGAGAAGAGACAAATCTTTGCAGTATGAGAAATCATGGCACAAATCCCTTTTTATAGACGGTGAAACAGTGTTATTTAATTCCCTCCTAAAAAATGAATCGGCTTGTGGATAGGCACGTGTCTGATCAAACCTCAAAGGTCGCACCACATCGAAAGGTCACGAATAAACCCTAATCAATGCATCGTTTCAACCGTCAGAAAATAAAGAGTTGCATCGCATAAAAGTCCCCTCCACGTCTTCCAAAGCAACGCTTTAAATTCCCCTCGTATTCTTTGAATACAAGGTGCATTGGGGGACTCCTAGTGATAAGTGGAATTAAGCTCCTCGCATTAAGGCACAAAAGCTCCTCTCGTACAAAGTAGCACTTGGGAAAAGCAAGAACGATGAAATCTAATCCTATCACAAGATCAACACAAAGCAAGAACGATGCTGACCCAGAGCCCTCGAAAATCTTATCCCATTACAAGATCAACACAAAGCAAGAACGATGTTGACCCAGAGCCCCCCGAAATTCTTATCCCACCATCAAGACCAAGTTTAACTCAGAACACCCGTCAGACTCCCGTTCGACTGTGCCCCCACCGCCATTCGAAGGGACCTAGCTACGAGTCGTACCTAAATATCTATATAACCCCCTCCCGATGAGGATAAGACTCTTATTCCCCTACATTATAAAGAAGAAAAATACACATCAAATAAAATCTCTTTTATGTTGTTATTTTCTCTTTATTCCTCGGTTCGGGGAGAGACCAACCCCCCCCCCTGTACATTTTTTTCATTATACGAGTTGAATTATCTATCATGACTACCATTAGCCTAAAATATGTCCGTTCATATCTATAATAATATTATTATCAAGTCCCTTAGATCCATAAAAATACTTACTAAATACATATAACAAGAAATATCATAAAATTCAAGATTTATATACTCCAACCACATTCTCAACTACTTGTTTTTGAATTCCTCCAAGATAAAATTCTTGATGTTGAGGGATAGGATAATATTATGAGATCTAAGTTCAAATAATTTTACGACAATCAAGATTTTATGAAGGTGATGAAAGATCAAACCCCCCCCCCCCTGTACATTTTTTTCATTATACGAGTTGAATTATCTATCATGACTACCATTAGCCTAAAATATGTCCGTTCATATCTATAATAATATTATTATCAAGTCCCTTAGATCCATAAAAATACTTACTAAATACATATAACAAGAAATATCATAAAATTCAAGATTTATATACTCCAACCACATTCTCAACTACTTGTTTTTGAATTCCTCCAAGATAAAATTCTTGATGTTGAGGGATAGGATAATATTATGAGATCTAAGTTCAAATAATTTTACGACAATCAAGATTTTATGAAGGTGATGAAAGATCAAATGATGATCGATTGACGAAATTAACTATAAACTTTTATCAATCATTGCATAATCTTTTTCACAATCTGAGAATGCTAAGAATCCAATGTCTAGGCGCTTATTACATCAAACCGCTATGCCACATAAGAAACAATGTAAACATAGCTCAAAGACTCAAATATGTTGCACTATCACTTGGCCTGTCTAGCGAATCACACAATCTATTAATCAGTCATTTGACCCCTAATTGAACTTTTTTCGTGTTATCTTTCATAGAAAAGTAACTAAATAGTTCCCATTCCTCTCTTAAAAAAAAACATATATATTTATTCCTTGAAGAAAAAAATGTGCTCGAAAAATAAACCAATTATAAAACTCTAAAATTCTAAAAAAGCCAAAATAAACCAATGAAAGGTTCCATGGTATTTAACAAGAGGTAACAAGAGCACGTGTGTACTAAACTAGGATCGAAGGTTGTTGGAAACGGGCTAATAAGAGTAAGGGGAGTACATTGAGATTTTTCGTGTCTTTTTTTTTGCTACTTATGTTATGTCCCTCTTGCAATTTTAGACAGAGCCCACAAAAAACAGACAGGCCGTCAAACAAAATACAATTTTTAGGGACCCAGAAAAGAAAATTCAACTCCACGGTCGACCCTCCTCTCGTCTCCTCGTAACACCCCAGGTGAATCAATAACCCCCAATTTCTCAATTCAACTTCTGGGTTTTTCATTTGCAATCTAATCGTCAACTGGGTTTAATTTACTTCATTGATTCTCTCTTGTTTTCGCTTTTGTTCTATGATTTAGCATAAATGGTTTATGGGTTTTGTGTAATTTGTCTTGTTTTTATCTTAATTTGAAAATTGGGTTTTCAATTTTCGTATTTGGATTGATTACCGGAATGTTTTGATTGTCTGCTAATTATGCTCTTTTCGCCTTAAATGTGTTGAAGTTGATAATTCGGCCAAATCTGTTTATTAGTCCCCTTATGTTAATTGGACTGATTTTGGGTGTGAAACCGGAAATTGAGACGGGGTTTGTAGTGTTTGCTATGTTATTTACCGAATTATTTATTGGGATCTGGTGGTTTTGATTTGAAGCAGTTGAAATAAAATGGTGGCGAGCCATAGTTTTGCTCGTGTCGACACACATGAGCTGAAAGATCTTATCTACCAAAAGATTGGCCACGAAAGAGCCGAAATGTACTTCGATCAGTTGAAGAACTTTCTTGCTTCAAAGCTTAGCAAGGCCGATTTCGACAAGAGCTGCATACGGACGATCGGGAGAGAAAATATATCTCTCCATAACCGACTCCTTCGGTCCATTATCAAAAACGCTCTTCACGCAAAGATACCACCGCAAAAATCTCGAAAAGTTGATGCTGTCAATCCTAAGATTGCGAGCGGTAGTCAGAAAAATGCTTTGCAGTCCGTATATGGTGGTGCGCTCCCTCAATCACCTCGCAGGGGTAAGTCGAATGCTGTATGGGATCATAAGTCTCGGGACCGTCCGAGTCCTCTTGGTCCTTTGGGCAAGAGTTTTAGTCTTGTTACATGTGAAGAAACGGGAACTAGAACGCAAGAACAACAAAGTGAGACGGAGTTCGACTCTCTTTGTAGTAAACCTCCCGAAGATGGCGAAGAGGTTGAAGAATTCCCCGGTTGGAAAAGTTCCAGTGTTCTGAGGTGCAGCAGCTCTATTACGGCTCCTCTTGGCGTGCCTTTGACCATTGGGGATGCTCGTAAACCTTTTCATCGTAGTTTTACAAATGGGAATTTACCCGAGACTTGTCAGGATCGTGGCGAGTTGCCTGATACAATAGCTTTAAGAAGTCGTTTGCAGAAGAGGTTGGCAATGGAGGGAGTTGGGATTTCAATGGATTGTGCTAACTTGTTGAATAATAGTTTGGATGTGTATCTGAAGAAATTAATTGAGCCTTGTATAGGTCTTGCTGGATCGCGGTGTAAGGATCCTCGTATTGTTGGGAGACGAACTACTAATCAAACAATGTCTAGAGCAAACGGAATGGCGCCTAAGAGATTTGGACAAAGTCCATTGCAGCCAACATATGTGGGTATGACTGATTTTCGTGTTGCAATGGAGTCAAATCCTTGTATACCTGGGGACAATTGGTCTACACAACTTGAGAAGATTGGGCATTTTGCCTTAGAGGAGTAAATCAGAGGAGTAGAATCTGACTTCCTTACATCCGTGGCTGATATAAAGATCAACAACTGTGTTAAGTGTGTAGTCAGTTGAAGTGTGTGATTGAGTGGGCTGCAGAAAATCAGGGTTAATAGCTGCATATAGATGTTTGACTGTGTTAACTTGTTAGAGGAAGAGGATTTATAGATTCAGTTTACACATTTGATGCTGGTTAGCACTCCGTAAATTATGGAGTTTGAGTTTGTTTGTCGAGTTATCTACCATGTACAGTTCATTTTTATTGAAAGAAGGATTTTAGTCTGTGATAGTGTTTACAAATTCTCATTGTAACAAAGTTGCAGATACCAACGGTGAAATTTTTAATGTCACAGGTTCTTGTTTATAATGGTAACTTACTCTTCTCTGGTATTTAAGGTACTTTGTCGCCCGATTCCTCTCTGTTTTCTGCATCTCCAGTCGTGGCTGGTTGATGAGCACTTGTAAGATATGATACGAATCTGTTTACGCAATTTCCTCCTACTATAGCTTATGATAACTTTTGCTTGAAGTTTAGCGTCTTATGATGCTATCTATGTTCGTGTTGCATTTGTGTTTGAACTATAAAAATATTTGATACATAAGTTATGGAGTCACTTCCACCCCTATGATCATGTTATGAAGTTTGCTCTTTACACGTTCTCAGTGTGTGAGAACTTGGTTGCTTCAATTACTGCCGACAAAATATTTTGCGACTTACCTAATCACATTATCGGACACGACATACACCAAAATCCCATAATTAATAATAACCTTATAGTATTAATTTCATGAATAACACCTCAGTTTTTAAGCAATGTAAATAACAATTATATTTACCAGTCGAGTTATATACAACAACACATTAAAAAAACACGAAAGAACTTCGTACTTCCATGTGCAAACCTTAGCTACTAACACAGCATTGTAGACTTAAAATTGATGACAATTCATCTGTTTGGACACTGTAAATGCAAAGGTTTCAGAGTTAAAAAAACTCCAGGAGCTTTCCCAGTGATTTATTATGATTCAAAGAATGTTCCTCTATAATCTGAATGGCAGCAGACGCCAGGATTGGAACGTTATACACATCGGAGCATATCTTTTTAAGAGAAAGAATGAAAGGTACATCCCATCAGAACAAAAGGCTATATCAAATTCTTATCTACATTTTCACCATTCTCTTTACAGTCCAATCCAAAATTTGCTGTGGAGGACGAATTGCAAATTCATTTTGCCGAGATTGTCATGGAAGGATAATAAGCTGTAAAAACTGAAACAAGTTAAAAGAAATAGCATTTTTTTCAGATTCAGACCACTTGATTGCAGAAAGGCACAGAACACTACAACAGAGTCAAAGTCCCAAATCAGAACCATTCAAAGATTAATTACATAGATGAACTGGCTTCAAGCTCAGCAATGAAGAACTACAAAAGCAAAGGGAGACCAAATAAAAAATAAACCACAAAGAGCCGTCAAGTATTGGTAGAATTGAGATCTTTGCTTAAAACTCCATCGGCATATCTAAACTGTACGCAGAGGCGGGGCTTCACCAAATTTCAACAAGTACGCAGTCTCATGAACAGTGCGCAATTGCGGTATGACTTGAGCATCAAGATAAGCATCGCAGGAGAAACACCACACGGAAAGATCACTGTTCCATATAAGAAGCAAGAAAAGACAACCAATTAGATTACAAGAACACATCACAATAATCAACATACGAAAACATTGCAAGGAATTCCACGAGAACCTGAAGCTCAGAGCCAAACTATGATGATTCTGTTGATAATGTTGAAGCATGTGCTTGTTCACAAAACGGCTGCAGAACACTTCTTTGCAACACAGACACAACCAATTCTCCCGCGGATGCTGGCACCTTCATTGCATTTGTTGTGATTTATGAGTCCAGTGTATAACAGACTACTAATAGAAATCGAGATAATCGCATCCAGTTGTCCAATCTCACATTGCATCACAAAACTCAAAACAGTTCAAAAAAGGGTCAATTTCAAATCCAAAAGCACGCGCGGACATTGCATTATTCTACGTAACACGGTATCAATTAGCTTGAAAGCCCTATGCAGTTCTATATTAATCTATATTCACTTGACATTTTTAGCTCAATAAAAACCGAAGTGTACATGGTCCGAATATTTTTGTAACAATCATTAAGAATATTAAAAAATCGAAATAAAATTTAGTACATTAAATATATACATTAAAAATATAGTTTCAGGCACAAAGTATAAATCTTTAGAAAAGAAGAAAAGGAAAGAAAAGCACAAAGAATCATTGGTGATCGATAAAATTAACTAGAAAGCAAAATGGAAGACCTGTTGCAGGGAGTGGAGGGGATTGGGATGTGGGTGAGATCGGAAGAAAGAGAATCCAAATGATCGCAGTGGGTACGGGCCTCGACCCACCCGGATTCAGACCCGAATAACACATCAACTTCTTCTTCGTCTTCCCCAATAGCTGCCAAGTAGGACGAAGACGAAGAAGCCATCGATACTTACTGTTTGTTTGTCAAGATTACTTTTTTTTTTTTTTTTGACATACAAATCTTGAATTTAAATGGCAAATTTGCTTCGGGAATTGAGGGTTTGCTTGTCGTTTCAGTTCTCAACAAGACTGTTCGTGTTCCATAACAGCCTAACTAATGGGAATGAGAGCGAAATACCATTAAAATAATATAATTATACTTAAAAATGTAGTTATAAAATAATAACTATAATAATATAATAAAGTGAATAAAAGCTTTTGAAATATGAAGACATGGATATTTCTTGAAGTCCATAAATAAAAAGATAAATAATATCACGTACTAGAATTTTGAATCTAAAACACATAGTACCTTGAGATTTAAATTGTTTTAAATCGTGATTGATGACATTACTTCTCCTGTTAGTTTATCAGATGAAGCGAGTTCTTCACTTATTCGTTCAGAATACATTCGAAACGACAATTTTGACTTAAGTATGTAAATTTAAATGATTGCATAGTTGTAGACAAATTAATTTTGTCTACTCTAATTAAATATTGACAAGTGTCAATTTAAATTTTTAGAAATTAAATTGATTATTTCTATTTTTAATTTGGAATTTTACTAAATTAAATTCCAATTATTAATAGGTTAATTAATTGATTTTCTAATATCTATATTGTTGGCCAATCAAATAAAGCCACATGGAAAAGATGGAGAATTGCAACCAACCAAATAAAGCCACATGGAAAAGTGATGAGGTGATTCAACAAATCAAATAAAGCCACGTGGAAAAGATGGAGCATTTCAACCAATCATATCATTACATGTGGAAATATGATGTATTTCTTGATAAGCAAGCTAAATTAAATCCATGCTTATCTTGAAATAAAACCGACCAATCACAAGCAAGGAGCTCTAGGTTTTCACAACTATAAATAGAGGTCCTCTCATAAAGAAAAAGACGAAAAAATATTCACAAGTTGAAGAGGGAAAAGCTCCAAGTTTTTCGCTCCACCAAGTTCATCAATCTTCAAGCGTTCTTCGCGGCATTCAAGGTGTTCTTCGCGAAAACCTCCATTTGATCCGGTTTCAAACTTCAAGTCCATCAAATAACCGTTTTTGAAGATCGCGCTGCTGCCGAGGAAGATCGAGCTTCAACAAACTCAACAAATTCAAGCCAAGTTCATACTGTTCTTCGACAATCTTCAAGCAAGAAAGTCCGTTTGATTCGAGAACAAGCTGCAAGGCCCTCGACAAACTGTTTTGAAGATCAAGTCCCTTTCAAAAAAAGATCAAAGTCCACATATCCGAAGAACTGAAGACGAAGATCATATCGTTCTTCAACAATCTTCAAATCAAATTCGAAGTCAAAAGTCCGTTCGATCCGAGATCAAGTTGTCAAGCTCTCGCATCAACGTTTGTCAAACATCCAAGCATTTTGAAGATCAAGATCCCTCCAAAGGAGATTGACATTCAACAAGTTCAAGACGAAGATCAAATTGCTCGTCGTGAAGATCAAGTCAATTGAATTGCTAATTCAAGATCAAGCTCGAAGCCCTTGAATTAACGTTCAACTTAAATCACGTGGAAGCGATCAAAGTCAATTCCGCCTTAGAGTCAACCAAGTTTCATGATTAGAAAAGAATCAGAGGATTACTAGAGATTGTAACCCCATATTGTTTGAAAATATACAAAGTTTATTTGTACTTAATTTTTCTTGTCTTTTATTTTAGGGACTTGAAATTTTGTCGCTACAAATTTTGGCACGCCCGGTGGGACCATCTCTACCTCTCATCTCTTTTCTAGTAAGTCTACAAGTTTGAAGTCACAAGAAGTCAACGTTGCTCAACAATGGACAAGTCAATGGGGGCAACAAGCGGAGGCTCTTCGCAACCGATGATGAAAGCTACACTCGCATCGGGGGCAAGACACGAAGTTAAAGAAAAGAATCAAGCATCGTCAATGGAGGAGCGAGTTGCTGCGCTGGCGAGAGCTATTGAGAGCTTCACAACACAAGTGCATAGACGTGAAGAGCGCTTGAATTGTCTTCTCCAAAAGCTAGAAAGGAATCACAACATTGAAGAAGTCGCTGACAAAGTCAAAGTTCAAGGATGCATCAAACCTTCAAGCGACGTAATCGAAGTTGCAACTCATCCCAATGAACAAGAAGATATAAAAAGTGATGGTCAAGGCATGACGCATGTAAAGGCTATTCATGGAGTTGAAGCTCAAGAATTCGATGGAGTCCAAGTCACTTCTCTTTTCCAAAAGTCAAATTTCTCAAGGAAGGAAGAGCAGGGCATCATGGCGCACACAAAGCACTTTGAAGAGATCATTCAAGATGCGAAAGTTGGAGAATACTCTAAGTCCTCAAGCCAGCAAATTCAAGTTTCCTCACAAGGCCTTGTCTCTGCCAATCAATTGAAGAAGTTCATCAAAGAAGTTGCAAAGGAACATGTAGCTCAACACAAGTCTTCCAAATCTTACATGAAGCCCTACACTCAACGAATCGAGCAATTGCAAATGCCGGAAAGCTATCAACCTCCAAAGTTTCAAAGATTTGATGGAAAGGGAGACCCAAGACAACATGTTGCTCACTTCGTCGAAACATGCAGTAGTGCCGGAACTGATGGAGATCTTCTAGTTAAGCAATTTGTTCGATCCTTAGAAGAAATCGCTTTTGATTGGTATATTAGTCTTGAGCCAAGTTCCATTGACAGCTGGAAGGATCTACAAAGTGCGTTCTTCAATCGCTTTTATAGCACTCGACGTACTGTGAGCATGATTGAGCTAGCAAATTCCCATCAACAAGAAGACGAGCCGGTGATTGAGTACGTCAATAGATGGAGAAATCTATCCTTAAGCTGCAAAGAGAAATTGTCTGAAACTTCAGCCATAGAGATTTGCATTCAAGGGATGGATTGGGGTCTCGCATACATACTTCAAGGAATCAAGCCAAGAAACTTTGAAGAGTTGGCGACGCGCGCGCATGACATTGAAACAAGCATGAACTCTACTAAAGAAGAAAGCTCAACTCATGTCCATGATATTGAAGGTGATGATACATACGACACTGACGATGAAAAGGGCGCGACATCAAATTGCATTACAACCAACATGCTCCTTGATACGAGCTTAAACTATCTAAAATCCTGAAATTAAGTGTCAAATCATGTACTCCTTGATAAGAGTATAAACTATCAACATTCTCCTTAACACGAGTATAAACTGTTTACATATGTGAACCTAAAGTAAATATCCAAGTCTTCAAATCTCCTAGACACGAGCCAAAAGGTCTGCAAGTTCTTCAAGTCTTCAAGCAAATCCTTCAAATCGTCAAGTCTCCTAGACACGAGCCAAAAAGTCTACAAATCCTTCAAGTCTTCAAACCAAATGGCAAGTCTTCTAGACACGTCAAAGGTCTACAAATCCTTCAAGTCTTCAAATCTCCTAGACACGAGCTAAAAGGTCTGCAAGTTCTTCAAGTCTTCAAGTCTTCAAGCAAATCCTTCAAATCTTCAAGTCTCCTAGACACGAGCCAAAAGGTCTACAAATCGTTCAAGTCTTCAAACCAAATGCGCAAGTCTTCTAGACACGTCAAAGGTCTGCAAATCCTTCAAGTCTTCAAGTCCTCCTAGGCACGAGCAAAAAGGTCTGCATGTTCTTCAAGTGTTCAAGCCTTCAAGTCTTCAAGTCAATTGCTCCATGACGCACGAGTCTAAACTGCACGTTACTCCTGGCTTGCATGAGTATAAATTGCACCATCTCTAAATCAAATTTGATATGCTTTGAACTACGTTGTGACTTGATTCCTTTGTTGGATACGTAGGCAGCTCAAAAATTCTGAGTTCAGTCATATCCTTTCACCAAGTTATCTTGAGTTGAAAACGTTATATGAAACTCCTTGAGGTATGATGTGCTGATAAGACGAGTAAAGCTTCCGTCGAGTAGGAGATAAAGAACGTCAATGCTTCGAATGTTGACCTTGAAGTCATGCTCCAAGCTTTTGAGTGATTCTTGAGTTGACACTGCAAACTTCAATCGGATGCTTTAATGTATGCTTTGGTTCCAATCTTCAATCGATTTGCTCCAAGAGGATAGCTGCAATCGTGCTCCAAGCTCACTTAATCATTGACTAGAGACTTTTGTGTTGTTAGATCAAAGTCGATACCTCCAAACTACCATTCCAATCACAAAAAGGATATGCCATGCATGTTTAACTAGAGAAGTCCTTTAAGAAGATGGAACGTAATTTGACAAGTACGTCGTTTGACCACTCCCATATCGGCTAGGCCCTTGGAAAATCGGGGTGGAGTGCAACAAGAAGAACACGTGAGCATGAGTTCGCAACCAAGTCGTGAAAACAATGCGCTCCTTCAAGGTGTCTTTGAGGCCGAGTCGTGAAAAGGATGTCTCCTCGTTCAAGCAGTCTTCGATGTAAGGTCAATAATGTCCGCTCTTGTCAAGGTGTCTTTTGTAGGGTTGTGAAGACAAGTCCACTTCTGTTGAATGTCTTTGATGCTAAGTCGACTCCTGATGAATGTCTTTGATGCCAAGTCTTCCTTTCGGATGCCTTTTGAAGCCAAGTCTTGGGGATAATGTCTCCTTCAAAGTTTCTTTGATGCCGAGTCGTGAAAAGATTGTCTCCTCATTCGAGCTCACCAATGATGTTGTGTTGATTAAGGTTTGAGTGTGCTCCTCCTCTCATTGCAAGTGATCCGGAATTTGTCAAGCATTGGTGCACGCATAAAAGCTTTCATGATCTCCAAGTTGCAATTTATGTGAATATGAACGCAATGGTTGCCATGTATCTTTGTGGAGGTCGTTTGCTCTAGCACCGAACAAGGATGTCTTCTGTCCACTCCCAATATCCAGGAAAGAAGCGAACCTCGCCAGGAATGTGAAGAGATGCGTTTGTCCATGCGGCGTCGCCTTGCATGATGCGTTGTCCCAAAGTTGAAAGAGGCGGGTAGTCAGTTGATGGTTGGTGATGCGCGGCACGGAGCACCAACAGTCGGGAGGATCTACTCGAAGACCGGGGATATTGTTCAGTCCACTCCTTCAATTGACCGTTGTTCGTCAATGGTGGCCACAGACTCGCATAGTATCCATCAATCGAAGTGTCCACCGTCAAGATTGTGTCTCGCCTAGTTGATCGGCTGTCGTCGTCAATGATGATCAAATTCTCTGCGCCAGAGGAGGAAGAGCCTTTCTTGAATGAAACCATTATTCTGAAACGACAAGGGAGATAAGTTAGTAATTGACGGGAAGAATAGTGCAAATAATCAAAAGAAGAGAAAGCAAAAACAAACAAAAAAAAGAAGTATGGGGTGGGAAATAATAATGCCAAAACTTATGTCTTTTTTGCAATTATGCGGTCAATTTCCCTTTTGAATCCAATTTAACTTGCTGTACCTGCAACCAAAAAGAAAAGGAAAAGGGGGTCAGCGAAAAGGAAGAAGAAAGAGAAAGAAAGAAGAAGGAAAAAGAGGAAAAGAAAGGGGACGGGCGGCCAGAAGAAAAAAAAAGAAGAGAAAGAGGAAAAAAAGAGGCGGATTTTTTTCTCCGACCTTGACCGCCGACCTCGCCCGCCGGATTTTCGCCGGTTTTCGACTTGCCTTCGCCTGCTGAATGGGACGGAACTGAGAATAAATAACAACTGCGACCGAATTCGAACGAGATGGCGAATTCGCACAAAGCCAGTAATTCCGCCTGTCGAAGTCTTTGATCTATTCCGTCGCACAACGAATTAAAATTCTGAAGATGACGAAGGAAGTCTCGGTTTCGGCTTCCTTATATAGGAATTTTTGGAGGAGTTTCAATTCAAGTGGAACTCAGCCGATGGAGTTTCAGAGGACGTGGAATCTTGGATTTAATCACCAGTTTTAATCCACCGAGAGTTTGATTTTTGTACGTTCCTAAGGAGTGCTGATCTGTTGGGATTTTGAACAAGTCTGAATTGAAAAGAAGTCCCTGCGCAATTCTATTAAAGAGGAATAAAATAAAAAAATAAAAAATATATATGCAGGGAATGGATCGTACCATTTGGAGAAGATGGAAAGAAGGAATTATGCCATGTTCTTGGTCTACATAGACCAAGTCTAAAAAAAAAAAGAAGAAAAAGGAAAATGTCACGTGTAGTGTGCAAAGAAGAAAAAGAAAAAGAAAAAAAATGGTTTGATACACAAATTGCATTTTGGTCATTCAGGAAATTCACATGGAAGTCCTCAAATGTTGATCTTTTTCAGATGAAGTACATATATTTCATCAAGTCTTATTAATGGCCCAAAAAAAAAATATGTTGCGACATATTCACTTCAAGACGCATTTTCACAATGCTTTTCGTGACGAGTCGCAAGGGGGCATTTGTAGACAAATTAATTTTGTCTACTCTAATTAAATATTGACAAGTGTCAATTTAAATTTTTAGAAATTAAATTGATTATTTCTATTTTTAATTTGGAATTTTACTAAATTAAATTCCAATTATTAATAGGTTAATTAATTGATTTTCTAATATCTATATTGTTGGCCAATCAAATAAAGCCACATGGAAAAGATGGAGAATTGCAACCAACCAAATAAAGCCACATGGAAAAGTGATGAGGTGATTCAACAAATCAAATAAAGCCACGTGGAAAAGATGGAGCATTTCAACCAATCATATCATTACATGTGGAAATATGATGTATTTCTTGATAAGCAAGCTAAATTAAATCCATGCTTATCTTGAAATAAAACCGACCAATCACAAGCAAGGAGCTCTAGGTTTTCACAACTATAAATAGAGGTCCTCTCATAAAGAAAAAGACGAAAAAATATTCACAAGTTGAAGAGGGAAAAGCTCCAAGTTTTTCGCTCCACCAAGTTCATCAATCTTCAAGCGTTCTTCGCGGCATTCAAGGTGTTCTTCGCGAAAACCTCCATTTGATCCGGTTTCAAACTTCAAGTCCATCAAATAACCGTTTTTGAAGATCGCGCTGCTGCCGAGGAAGATCGAGCTTCAACAAACTCAACAAATTCAAGCCAAGTTCATACTGTTCTTCGACAATCTTCAAGCAAGAAAGTCCGTTTGATTCGAGAACAAGCTGCAAGGCCCTCGACAAACTGTTTTGAAGATCAAGTCCCTTTCAAAAAAAGATCAAAGTCCACATATCCGAAGAACTGAAGACGAAGATCATATCGTTCTTCAACAATCTTCAAATCAAATTCGAAGTCAAAAGTCCGTTCGATCCGAGATCAAGTTGTCAAGCTCTCGCATCAACGTTTGTCAAACATCCAAGCATTTTGAAGATCAAGATCCCTCCAAAGGAGATTGACATTCAACAAGTTCAAGACGAAGATCAAATTGCTCGTCGTGAAGATCAAGTCAATTGAATTGCTAATTCAAGATCAAGCTCGAAGCCCTTGAATTAACGTTCAACTTAAATCACGTGGAAGCGATCAAAGTCAATTCCGCCTTAGAGTCAACCAAGTTTCATGATTAGAAAAGAATCAGAGGATTACTAGAGATTGTAACCCCATATTGTTTGAAAATATACAAAGTTTATTTGTACTTAATTTTTCTTGTCTTTTATTTTAGGGACTTGAAATTTTGTCGCTACAATAGTAAAGAAAGAGATGGAGATTGTTAAGAAAAACTTTTTATTTTTTGAATAAGGAGTCTTTACATGTGTGTTAGTCGTTGTGTCTGACCCTTTTTATGAATTTGAGATATTTCTTTTATAGGTGGATAATCTGTGTCTACTTTTTACCACGTCTATTAGCTTGTTGTAAGATGTCAATGTGTTGCTTATTGGTGTTTAGTTGGCCTCGTATCACTTTCATGTTGCTAAAACTTGCGACACGTTGCAAATATTGTCACGGTGTACATGTCATATTGTCATTCAACCTGCGTGATATAGCCCTCACTCCTCGTCATGTGGGTGTTCTTATCTTCACTATTTTTTAGAGAGTCTCCCTTCGTTGTATAAAGTCTCGATGTGTAGTTTGTTTTCGTTGGGCTTGACCTTTGACTTATGTGGCAAGGGGTAAAGTTGTTTCCGGAGAGAATTATTTTCGTTTCCTAATTATTCGATTCTTAAGAGAATCTCCTTTGAGATACTATCCTCCTAGGCAAGTTCTCCTCGACGAGAAATCCTCATATTTCCACTTTATATGTTTGGTAGAGAGGACACATGTTTAGGTGTATTAGTTATTGGTCATAGATTGTAAGTTTCTTATAGTAGTCAAAAGGCCATTTTAAAATGTAATGCTTATTTGATGCTTTTTCTATCCATATACTTTTCTCTTATAAGTTATGTCGTGCATTACTTTTTAGCACGCGGCGTAGAAGACACTTTGTAGAAAATGGGACGTGGCGTAAAGGCACTTTTCCTCGACTAGAGCCTGATCACCAGGAACAATACTAGATCAACTGCGGGTGTTCTGTGCAGTAAAAATGAGACATGGCATTGCGAATTTAAGCGGCATCTCAGTTCACCCAGAGTTGAAGAAGCTCAGCTTGAGGCTCTAAGAAGAGGCATGAAAATTGCTTGGGATATGAGAATTCAAAATATTGAAATTAAGACACATTTCCTTGTAGTTTTTAAAATTGTTGGGGGGGGGGGGGGGGGGGAGGATTAGAACCCCTATCGGAGGTTGCCAAGAGTGCAAGAGAGTGCAAGCGTTTGCTCCACATGCCATGGTATCACATCTTCAAGTGGATACCGAGGTCTGCCAACAAAGTGACCATTAGCTTGACGAAGATTGTGACGAATGCTACATAGTGATATTTATTTTGGGATAGTCTGCCTTTTGATTTTATTGTTACATATTAGCTAAGGACATGGTGTACGGATCTTATGTTTTTCCTTTCTGCCAAAAATGAGGCTTTTTTTAGAGTTTAAGGCGTGCGCTCCACAATATTAAGCGCATATACATATGTTATGGCCATTTTAAATGAAAGTATACCTTTAACAAGGTGTTTTGATATTTTATTTTAAATTTTTATTTATGAAATATTTGGTAATACTTATATCTATCTCCAATTTGACAATAATTAATTTTAAATTATATTATTATGGCTTAAAAAAAGAGTCTAAATTATGTATGAATTGAGTATTTGACTTGCAGTTCCTGATAAAGTCGAGAATACCCTCAACTCTTAATAGTATTTTCACTAGGGTTTTCGGGGGGGGTGGGCTGCAACTTTGATATAAAAGGACTTTTAATTGCTCAGTTGAAAACCCTCCGAAGCAGCAGCGGCGAATTTAGGTTTACAAACGCATTCAGCTAGCGGCGGCTTTTGGCAGAGCAGAGAGAAGAAGAAGACGATGGGGCACTCCAACGTGTGGAACTCTCACCCTAAAAACTACGGCCCTGGATCCCGTACCTGGTATCCCCTCGTCTCTTCTCTTTCGCTGTTTTAATTTTCAATTATATATATATATATATATATATATTTACATTGTGAATCTGTTATATTGAGTTATAGTTCGTTAATGATTTACGGTTTAATGACTGAGAAATTACCTTTTTAATTTTGCATAATTTGGATTATATGCTTTTCATGTTTAAAATCTTATTTTTCCTTGAGAGGTGTCACTGTAATCTTACGTGAGAAGTTGTTTTCTGTTGGTCATTGTGTATTGTGTTTGTTGTGATCTGCAAAATTAGTTGCCCTCAGATATGACGATGATGGGCTATTGATTGATTGATTGATTTCTAGTGCTTTCTCTTATGATCCAAGAATTTGCTGTTGGTTAAAAAATCATATGAAGTTTTTCTAGGATGATAACACTCTTTTTTGACGTGCGCTTCCATCATACCACTGTCCCCATTGCTTATCATTTACGCTGCATTTTGTCTTAAGTGACGATCTTTATAAGTTGAGAGATGTTCTGAATAATTCGTTGCGTGTTTGACTTCACCACAAAATGTGTTACAAATTGTAGAACTCTTTCTGAAGTACGGTATTTGCATATAAATGCATAAGCTAACACATGGATTTGATTTCAGATTTTATCCACTATCTTTTTCCTCGAGCATTTTTAGATTTACAGTTCCTTCTGTGCATGTTCTCGTGTTTCCACTTCCTAATAATTGAAGTTAATGTTGTTGGTTTGAATTTTCTTGCAGCCGTGTTTGCGGAAATCCCCATGGAATCATTAGAAAGTATGGTCTGATGTGCTGCAGACAGTGTTTCCGCAGCAATGCCAAGGAAATTGGCTTCATCAAGGTAATTTACTTTTCTTTTCTGCCTAAAGTATCATATGACCTCAGTTTTCATGTCAAAGAGCAAAACTTTACTATATGTATTGCTTTTTGTGTCACAGAGATAAAGCGTAGTGTTGTTGCCTTGTACATTATCTGCTAGTTCACAATATCAATATGCAGTTGATTAGAGTTTTTCACTGTTTTATCTAATTATTTTCTTATGGTGATTTTGTTTGTTCGCCTTTACTTTTGCAGTATCGTTAAACTATCAGATGTTGCAAGTTACAGAGAGTTGTTCCTGATATGGGAAGCTTTGGAAGATTTTACAGTTTATTTACTAGTCATCTTATCTAGGTTTGTCTCGGACAATGAAAGTAACGATGGTGGTTTTGTACGTTTGTTAATCCATTTGAACTTCCTTTGGTTTATGAACCAATAGATTCCATTATGTTTTCTTACTGTGTTGCCCGTCTGTTGGCTACATAACCTGGTTCCTTCGACTTTATGCCCTGCCTATTCTCTATCTCAATCTTAGATTTTTATGTAACCAACTACAGTGAATCTTCATCCAATATGAATAACTGTAATAGATACCACAAGGTCTAACTGTTTTAACTTGACCTAAAAAGCACGCCGCTTTGCTTGATCTAAAGATCACCCAACAAATGAAATTCATTGAAAAAACGCTGCTGCACGCCGCCGTTTCCTGGATGATTACATTGTTCTAACAATCTTTTTCTCCTTCTCCTTGGCTTTTACTTTGAAAACCGATGCTGCGTCTTTGATAAGATCTGCCATTTCTTTATAACAATTTTTTCATTAAAAAGTCCGTCGTACCCGGCTTCCGAGTGAACTTCGTTTTGCATATTAAGCCCTCTTATTATTTTATTTTAATAATGTTTCTAGGGATATGTAAGAAAGTCTCCATTTGGGTGCTTCTCTATGCCATTAAGGGGCTTAAGGATCTAGATGGTAATTGTAATAATAAAGAGAACTTATATTACTTTTCATAAGTTATCAAGGGGATCGAGATCAAATCCGCAAAAAATGATTGGTCAATCACTCAATCTCACGGACACGGTACATGCCTATTAAATAATTTTATAAAACTGCGGCTGATATCTATCTATACTAATATTCTCCTAAATCAAAAGATATATTCGCTACAAAATGTGTAAATGAAAATCAAAACATAAAAATCTGTGGGAAGAATAAGAAATGTGGAAGGTAATGATCAGTAAGAGAAAGTAACCATCCGTTTGGGATAGAGACCATTGAGTGGGCTGAGCCCTAACCAAAAGCTTATTATGATAACAAAAACGACTTAATTGATGGATGTGTTACAAGTTATAACTGATCATCACCGTTAAAGAGTATACTTTAAGTCTCAAGTATCCCAAACATCATCATTTTGTTAATCAATTAAGCCATCAACAATAAGTATCAACGTCGAGTTTTATATACTTTTTCGTGGCTTATTTAATTAAAGCGCGCATAGTTTTGGTTTCAGGTTTAGGGCTTAGCACCTCCATACATTACTAGTTAATTTGTGTATTTTCTTGGGAGGCAATGTATGTTAGTCATCTAAGTTGGTTTTATTATGACATTGGTCCTCCACTACGATTTTAGTGTTTTTACTCGAAGTTTGATTCCTAACTTATTTTAATCACATTTGCTGTTTCGTTAAGTGCACTCACACGTCCAAATTCAAGTTGGGTCAATATAATTAGCCCATGATCGATACTCGAGTTAATTCTAAAATTAGGGGTTACGCGTAGTTTTTCACTTTAAGTGATTCTCGGCGTCGCTGGTCTAAAATTGATTTTTTTATTAGTAAATTATAAGACTAAAATCATGCAGTGGTAAATTAGAGGACAAAAAACACAACAAGATCAACTTAGAGGACTATACATGTATTTTACCTTAATTTATTGTGAGGACTTCTCATATATCTAATTTGTGGTGTTGTTTGTTTTCCAATAACATTAAAAAGCGTGTTTAATAAATAAAAATCAAGAAACCTAGCTATAAGACGTCTATATAACATAGCTAAGTATGGTATTCACAAACATTCTCTTAATCAATTTTCTTAAAGATAACAATGTTGAGCTCTACAAACATCACCATACATGACCACATGTCAATGCAGCTAATTGTTCTTGAATAGCACCTGCACCAGTAGATATTTCTCAATTGCGAAATTCATCGAAACTTCAGGTAAAAAAAAGCAGAATACTTTATTTCTAAGATTGAATTTCATATTTGAATAAATTTCACAATAGTAAGAAATTATGTTTTTCGGTTATGGGTCTAGCAACAGAAAAAATGGAATAAGATCAAAAGACGAATAATCAAATTAAAGGAGGATCGAAATGACCGAAGATTATTTCAATCTTCTACGCTATTTTGATTCTCTACAAGTTTCGAGGCACAACCCAAGTCGATCTTTATGGTAACATTCTGAACTGTTCGATTCTCAATTAACTATGGCAACAAACTCCATGTATTAAGGTGAGGTTTTGGGGTTTATTCCCAATGAATACCTTCTAATTCTACATAAAGGGTAAGTACTTCGCGGTATTTATATACATTACAATCATAAGCAATAGATTAGTAGAATCGATAAAATAGTTCAGGTCTGGATGAGCCAGCTTAAGGCTTGACAAGGCATGTAGGGTAAATCTTAGCAAAGCAAATCAAACTATATTATTGGTGAGTCATTAGTCTAAGAACTCGGAAGGATCAGTTTGTCACAGTTATTTTGTCTGCGGGTGGATCTAGTGATGACTCACTAATAAACTCAAAGCTTTAATCACTTGAAATTAGTGTCCAATTAATTATGGAATTCAAAGCTACTGTGTCAAACGGAAGTTGTTCTTTGAGTAATATTTAGTGTGTTTATGTTAATTAATTAATATATATATATATATATATATATATATATATATATATATATATATGCGCGCGCACACACTTGGCATTTGGCATTAATTGTCTTCTTGTTATATCTCTCTATATATAAGTCTATTATTATCCATACTAAATATTAAAAGAATTCGAAACCTTTGGTGAACTCCTTGGAACATGTACGTCATAAAAAGAATAATCAATGGAGAAAAAACGAGCTAAATGTAAAAATACACTTTTTTTCCATATGAAGCGCGTATAAAAGATCTTATAATATAAGACTGTTGACCTCACACGCTATAATAGATAAACGATCATTAAAAAAACTCTTCGACAGATTCAGTGTGTAGGCATATCCGCGGGAGAAATAGTAAGTAATATTAATTGATCAAGTCTTAGTGTCTTACAAGGATATATACATGTGTGTATATAGAAAAAAATGTATAAGAGTTATTAAATTACCAATTGAAAATAAAAGAAGGAATTTTCTCAAAAAAAAATAAAATGGTCTGTGCATTTCTCACATCATTGACCACTAAGCTAAGTAAACAGTTAAAAGAAGAAACACACACACACACACATTAGACGGTAAATCTAATGTCATTTTAGTATTTTTCGCGCAATCGATCTAACCTGTCAATTAATTACTGGTTTTGGCTTCGGTTTTTCTATTACACTTTCCTCTTCCATTCTATGTGCCACAAATCAAATTATAACACGAGGCCTACAATACAATCTCTTCTAAACTGTGGTTAGCTCCCCACCCTTTTCTTCTTTATCTCTCTTCTTTCACTCTTTCTTTTACCAACAGAAAAAAGCAAAAAGGGAAAACTTATCCAAATAAAAAATATTTGACAATTAAGGACATTTAGCAAATAATTTGTAATTTTGGTCCCTCAACTTTTAAAATTTGGCCATTCCAGAATACTTAACCATTAAATTTGTTAACTAACATTTTAGCTAAACATCAAATAAAAGTAAGTAATATGACTAACAGTTATAATTTATAACAACTAACTTTAGCTTTATTTTTGAAGATCAGAATGCAATAGAAAAATCCGTGATAAAAAAAAAGAACGAAAGATACTGGAGAAAAAGAACGAATAATTCGGAATAATGACATTAAACCATATAAAATAATGTTTTTCTTAAATGGTATCGGCTTATGTATTAATAATAAATTTGACATGAATTGATTTATGTATTAGTAATAAAATAATTTGAATTTAGAGCATAAATGGTATCAGCTTATGTATTGATACGAATGAATGTGATATATAACAGCTTACTCAATAGTATATATATTAATTTTAATAAATTTGATTTACTGAAATTAAATCCGCAATAAATACATAATGACCAATCTTGTTTTAGAATATGTATACAAGACATCGGATCTCAAAGCTTAGCTTAAAGTGATTTCTCTCGTAAACCTAATAAATAAATATTTAAATAAAATATTGTGATGAATTCCAAGTTCTAACATAAAACATAAAACATAAAAATCAGTTTTGCCAAAAAAAAAAGAAAAGAAAGAATCAAATATCAGTGAATAATGTATATGGGTGATAAGAAAAAATATTATTTTATATGGTTAAATATCAATATTCCGAATTGTTCGTTCCTTTTTTCCATTATCTTTCGTTCTTTTTTTTTTGAATCACTGATTTTTCGGTTTCATTTTGGTCTTCAAGTAAAAATAAAGCTAAAGTTCGTCGTTATAATTATAACTGTTAGTCATATTACTTAATTTTATTTGATACAACAACAACAACAACAACCAAGCCTGTAATCCCAATTAAATTGGGGTAGGCTATATGAACCATGAATGAATCACGTCGAGTCGTGAGCATGAATCTTCTGCCTCCATAGGTTTCGGTTGACGAGCATGTTTTCATTTAGATCTTTTAGCTTCATGTCGTTCCGTATGACCTCCATCCACGTCTTTTTCGGTCTCCCACGAGCTCTAGCCGTCTGTCCTAAGTTGAGATCTTCAACTCGTCGTACCGGTGCATCTATGGGTCTGCGTTTAACATGCCCAAAACCATCTTAAACGAGTTTCTCGCATTTTCTCGTCAATGGCCGCCACACCCAATTTATGCCGAATATCTTCATTGCGCACTTTATCTCCCCTAGTGTTACCGCACATCTACCGAAGCATGCGCATCTCTGTAACGTTCATTTTCTGTGCATGACTTTGCTTAATAGCCCAGCACTCGGAGCCATAAAGCAAAGCAGGTCTAATAGCCGTACGATAGAACTTTCCTTTAAGTTTTAAAGGAAAGTTACGATCGCACAGGATCTCTGTCGCGCTCTTCCACTTTGTCCATCCAGCTTGGATGTGGTGGTTGACGTCTCCGTCTAACTCTCCATCCATCTGCAGTATGGAGCCTAAATACCGAAAATGCGCACTTCTCGGTATCTCTTGGCCATCCAACTGAACCGTGCCATTGTTGTTTCTTCGTTGTTTGCTAAACTTGCATTCGAGGTACTCTGGTTTTGTTCGACTTAGTCGAAATCCCCGTGCTTCTAATGTTTGTCTCCATCGTTCTAATTTAGCATTAACTCCCATTCTCGTCTCATCGATGAGGACAATATCGTCTGCAAACAACATACACCATTGGACTCGGTCTTGGATGGTTCTGGTGATTTCATCAATTACAATGGCAAACAAAAATGGGCTCAAAGCTGACCCCTGATGTAAGCCAATTGTAATTGGAAAGGTGTCTGTTAAACCGCCACAAGTTCGGACACTTGTCACCACATTCTCATACATATATTTTATGATGTTGATATATTTAATGGGTACTCCCTTCTTCACCAAGGTCCACCATAATACATCTCGAGGTACTTTGTCATATGCCTTTTCTAAGTCGATAAAGACCATATGCAAATCTCTACTCTTTTCTCGAAAGCGCTCAATGAGCTGACGAATCAAATGGATGGCCTCTATGGTCGACCTTCCGGGCATAAATCCAAATTGGTTCTCAGATATGGGAACAATTTGTCTCAATCGGTGTTCGATCACCCTCTCCCATAACTTCATGGTATGAGACATAAGCTTTATCCCACGATAGTTAGAACAGTTTTGGACATCGCCCTTGTTCTTATATAGAGGTATTAGCGTACTCTTCCTCCACTCTTCTGGTATTTTATTTGTTCGCCATATTTTGTTAAAGAGGTCCGTCAACCAGGTCACCCTCTCTCCCATGCTTCTCCAAGCCTCGATAGGGATACCATCTGGGCCAACGGCTTTTCGAGTCTTCATCCTCCTCAAAGCATCTTTGACTTCTGACCTTCTAATACGGCGCATAAAATTGCGGTTCAGATCATGAGGGGACTACGAGATGTCACCCACTGCTTGGGTGGGGCCTCCATTGAACATGCCCTCGAAGTACTCCCTCCACCGTGCTTTGACCTGATCCTCACGCACTGAGACAGACTGACCTTCATCTTTGATGCATTTCACTGCACGTAGGTCTCTAGTCTTCCTCTCTCTAATGCGAGCAATTTTGTATATATCCTTCTCGGCCTCCTTGCTATCCCTCTTCTCATAAATTTCCTTGTACACAGCCTCTCGCGCTAGTCCAACAGCTTTCTTTGCTTCTTTCCTGGCTAGCTTATACTTTTCAAAGCTTGCTCCATCATGGTTCTTCTTCAAATCCCTGTAGCAATCCCGTTTGGCCTTGATTGCCGCCTTTACTTCTTCATTCCACCATGACGTGTCTTTACCTGTCAGGCTACTACCTCGGGATTCACCTAAGAGGTCTTTAGCTACCTTCTTGATACAACAAGCCATTTTGGTCCAAGTTGCATCTGCATCGTCCTCAGTCTTCCAGTCTACCTCTTGAACCACTCGCTCCACGAAGGCCTTTTGGGTAGACTCCTTAAGCCGCCACCACTTAATTCTAGGTTCCAACCAACGCCTACTCCTCTTCACTCCTTGCCGCAGTCTAATATCCAACACCAAAAGCCTATGTTGCGTAACCACACTTTCCCCGGGGATGACCTTGCAATCTATGCAACGACTTCTATCTGCCCTCCTAGCTAAGAAGAAATCTATCTGGCTCTTATTTGACCCACTCCTATAAGTGACCAAATGAGACTCTCTTTTCTTAAACCAAGTATTTGCTACAAGCAAATCATAGGAGAGGGCGAAGTCTAAGATAGCGTTTCCCGGCTCATTGCGATCCCCAAAGCTATACCCGCCGTGGATGTCCTCGAACCCATCACGGCTAGATCCTACATGACCATTAAAGTCACCTCCAATGAAGAGTTTCTCGCTACTAGGGATCCTTTGTACCATCTCGTCCAAATCTTCCCAAAACTTATGTTTCACAGCTTCGTCTAGTCCTATCTGTGGTGCATAGGCACTAATGACATTCAAGATATCCTCACCTATGACCAACTTGACCAGTAAGATCCTGTCGCCCTTCCTTCTGACCTCCACCACGTCTTCGAGCCAAAGCTTATCTATGATGATCCCAACACCATTTCGGTTCTTCTCTGTCCCGGTATACCAAAGCTTACAACCCCAAGGGTCTACTACTTTGGCCTTTTCACCAACCCATTTGGTATCTTGCACGCACAAGATGTTGATCCTCCTCCTAGACATTGCCTCAACTAGCTCGGCCAATCTTCCTGTGAGTGACCCCACATTCCACGATGCAAGGCGAACTCGTCGTTCCTGGACTAACTTCTTTACCCTCACCCTTCCTGGAAGGTGAGAGAACCCTTGCTCATTTGACACCACACCCGGGCGTCGATGTGGCACGTCGCTTCCGGGCGACGACCTAGCAACCCTTGCCCATTTATCACTACACCCAGGGTCCGATGTAGCGCGTCGCTGAGTAGGGAACGCCCCAACGAAATTTATAGTATGGTTTATATCATAGGATGTGAGGGTTTAGGGTAAAGTTGAGGGACTAAAATTACAAATTATTTGCTAAATGTCCTTAATTGTCAAATATTTTCTATTTAGTATAAGTTTTCCCTTTTTACCTTTTTGCTGTACGGTAAAAAGAAAGAGTGAAAGAGGAGAGATGAAGAAGAAGGGTGGGGAGCTAACTATAGTTTGGAAGAGATTGTATTGTAGGCCACGTGTTATAATTTGATTTGTGGCACATAGAGTGGAGGAGGAAAGTGTAATAGAAAAACTGAATCCAGTTTAGGGAGGATGTTGTCTACTTGTCCATAGCAAATAGTAAAATTGTACATGTATAGTAATTCTTTTCTTTTAAAATTTAAAAAGGTCCATGTATAGTAATTAGATACCTCGACAATTCCCGTTGGTATAGACAGCCAATAGAAGTTTGCCATAAATTAATATATTTGAGAAAACTAAATGTTAGAAATTTATAACCAAATTAAATTGACAGTAACACACGTGCAATACTGCGATGCATGCATGTCCGTCCTAGTTGCAGAGATTTGCCCAAATATCAAAATATAGCAACTGTGCCTGTTCATGAGGGAGGGGAACAAATATTAGAGCAATTATCGGTCCGGACAAAAATAATATGTTTTATATATAATTCTGTACGAAGATGATTTTTTTTTTTTTTTCCAAAACTTAGTAAATTATTATTTTTAGAACGTATGTCCCATTGCTCGACAGCAAGGTCATACAACTATAAGACAAGGCCGAAAATCACAGTCTAATTAAATATTTTATCAAGTTGTCTCATGTTTTTTCCAGATTACTTATAGCATGTAAAAATTAGGCCCGAAGGTGTAAATTCTTGAAGTGACGAGTATATATAGCGAGAACTAGAGAATAAGGGGGACACACTTTACCTTATAATTTGATACAACTAACACACGCACGAAGTGAATTTAAAGTTTATTAGCGAATATAAATTTGAGATGATCGACATGGGTTTAATTTATTGTGGCGGTGGTTCACTGGTGACTGGTTTGTAGTTTTAATTTGTAAGAGTTGTCATATTCAGAAACAGTAATAGAAGTAGTACACAACGTACGTGTTTAAGATCCGTAAACCTCACTATTTTAATTCATGGAATATAACTACGTACAGGCACACCTGAGACTTGGTCATGTTATGGACAAAATATTGTATTTGAATATGAGGTCCAATTGCATAAGTTAGCCAATGTTGTTGGGTTAAAATACCCTTTTTTCTTATACACAAAAAATGAATTACTATACACACTTTTATTGATCACTCTACTATCTCCATCCTTGATCGAGTGATGATAAGCACACATCTATTTATAATAATACTCACATAACTATCTACTCATAATAGTAATTATGGATTTAACACACACCACAAATCCTACCAAACTATGTTAAGTGATGTGGAGGTCTTTGGATGATTTTAAACCCGGTGGTTGAGGGTGGACTTTCAACAATCTCCCCTTCCAGTCTCAACTCCATATCTTCTTAACTATTTCTTCTCTTGACAAAAGAGGTACCCGATGTATCGATCGCCTAGGATATTTCTTTCGACGACTTCATATGTAGGGCAAACACCCTCCTCCTCCCTTGCTCAAAACTTATCTTTCTTCGTAATTCCCTGAAGAAAGGCAAACAAACGTGGAGATATTCCATACCTCCGTATACTCGGTATTTCTTCAAATGACCCTGAAGAAAAAGAAAAAAAGGCAAACAAAAAAGGAGACATACCACACCTCCTTATACCCGACATTTCTTTGAATTCCCTGAAGAAAGGCAACGATCATGAAAAATATCTTATTTCTGTA
Organism: Linaria vulgaris; assembly: GCA_948329865.1. Classification (NCBI taxonomy): domain Eukaryota; kingdom Viridiplantae; phylum Streptophyta; class Magnoliopsida; order Lamiales; family Plantaginaceae; genus Linaria; species Linaria vulgaris. Next base: position 112,762,478 of record OX415249.1, on the reverse strand, counting down.
TACCCGATCTTTCTTCGAATGACCCTGAAGAAAGGAAAAAACAAACATAGAGATATACAATATCTCCGTATACACCTTCTTTCTTCGAATAACTCTGAAGAAAGGCAAACACAACACCTATCTCTTTCTCCAAAAGTCTATAGAGAAAGGAAACACAATCGTGGAGATATAATTATTCTCCGTATACCATCATTCTCCTTTTTCGACTCAACAAAAAACATGGAAATCACCATAGAGATTGTAATCTCTGTACTCCTTCGTTCTCTTTCTCCAACATCACTATAGAGAAAGGTGTCCCTCTTCGTACGAATTATGCCACATCGTCGAATATGGTGATCAACGCTTCATCATTTTCCTATTAATTATTATCTTGACTGCATTGTGCTAGTTGTTCTCTCAGAAACTTACAACAACTCCTTCTTATGTGACCCTCCACGCCACAATGATAACATATCACCGTATCTTCATACTGCTTTACATCTTCATGACGTTGTTTGATTCTTATGTTACACTTCCACTGTATCGACCTCTTCCTCTGCCTCTGCCTCGTCCTCGTCCTCATTTGTTATTCTCAGAAACGAGGGCATATGACTCTTTAGTATGATTCTCCTTTCTTCGGGCATCCTTGTTCAAGAGAGCGTCCTTGACTATCTCCATGGATATCTTACCGCTGAGTTACTCAGAGTGATGACGAGAGTCTCCCAATTATCAGGTAGGGAGCTGAGAATCAAGGTCGCTTGCTCCTCGTCTTTGGGGGTCCAATCGGCAGCAACAAGCTGGTTCACCAGACCCTGTAATTGACTCGTATGCTCTGCTATAGACGTACCACTCCGTAGCTCATCAACAAAGTTTTGTTCCGAGCTGTCTTTGCTTGATACATATTCTCAAGCTTTTTCCAAAGATCATACGCCTTAGTTTCTTGCGCAACATGGTGGAACACACTGTGGTCAACCCATTGACGGATCTGAGCCACCGTCTTCTTGTTCATTTTTATCCATATTTCATTCGTCTTCTTCTCTGGTCTCATACCTTTACTCTCAATTGGGTCAGCTAAATCCTTCAAATTCATCAAATCTTCCATGCGAGGCTTCCACATGCTGTAATTGGTTGGTGTAAGTCGCATCATGGTGTTCGAGTTGAATCTTACATTATAAAATTCAACAAGTTTGCTTGTATTGCAATTATTGTCTGAATTTGTGCAAACGGAGTGCACGGATGGAACCGGAACGGTCAAAAACCTTGGGAACCGTTCTAATCTTGTCAAAACTCGACAAGAAATGAGTTGAACGGGACTGAATCCAACTGATTCAGTAACTTTGACCAGGTGAGATCTGGGTCGGATATGGATCCGAGCCTTGTCTTCTTCACTCGGTTTGGCGAGTTGGGTCGAGTTAACTTGCCGTTAACTCGGTCGGGACGAAATGATGCTTTTCGGTGACCAAAAAATCTCGAAAAATATATTTTCGGAATCCTCACAACACGAGCTTCGTAACAGTAGTAACAAAACACGATTTTGGGACGGAAAAACTTTAAAGTCGAATCGGGTTGGCCTCGAACGCCACTCTCCGGCGATTGGAATCCTTCGAAAACTACATTTTTGAAATCGTCAGAACGAGAGTCTCGCAATTATGATAAGAAATCACAGTTTCAGAACACAAAATCTCGGACGAAATTTTACCGAAAGCTTCAAGAATTACAAACCAAGCTCTTGATACCAGTTGTTGGTTAAAATACCATTTTTTCTTACTCACAAGAAATGAATTATAATACACACTTTTATTGATCACTCTATACTCTCTCTCTACCCTTGATTGAGTGATGATCGGAAATGATAAGCACACATCTATTTATAATAATACTCACACAAATATCTACTCATAATATTAATTATGAATTTAACACACACCAGAAATTCTACTAAACTATGTTGAGTGATGTGGAGGTTTTTGAATGATTGATGCTTTTTTGGTTTAAACGGTGGTTGAGGGTGGACTTTCAACACATGTTTATGTAATTAATTAAGTTAAGTTATTTTTTTCAATTATTTTGTTCACTTATTTCATGTTCTCTTAGTTATTCCACGTAATAATGTAAATCTTCATATTTAAAGGGGACGTGCGGGATTATAATTTGAACAGCAAAATATTTACCAATATTTTTTATTTAAGAAATCTTTAATTTTCTTAAATTCTTGAGGTTGTCGTAGCTTAAACTAAGAAACTACTATAAGTGTAACATTGGTGCTTTTATCATTCTTGAATCCAGATAGAAATGCCTCCAAACCACAAGCACAATCTTCTTCAGATGATCCGCATATGGCCGAGTTGATTCGCTCACTTCAATTTGAAGTGGCAAAAAATGAGATTGCATAGTTTTGGCTAGTTGAAAACATGGCCAAACAATAGCCCAAACTCACACCTAAAATAATTCTCCTTACAAGTTACAACAACGTCGCTCCTTCTAAACCTAGCACCTCGGCAACTACTCTATCTTGTTGACAACCCACATTCTACCGCTCCATTCCACCAAAACACTACACACAACACACTTGAATTAGTAGTTTTTGATGGAACAGAGCCATTAGATTGGTTATCCTAAGTTGAACGAATTTTCACGTATTATAATATTTCTCAGAAATAACGACTACATACATATACATGATAAGGTAAGGTGATGTATGGTTGTAATTTGCTATTTTTATTTAGTAAATCTCTCCTCTTAAATTCTAATTGCTACAAGTGTAACATTTGGTGTAATTGCCCAAAATTTCTTTGAAGATTGGAAGGTACAATGACACTGTTTCTAAAGGCTGAAACTAACTACATTTTACTTTAAAGTAAATACAAAATTAGAGTAAACAAGATATAGTAATCAAAATAGACCTCAACCGGTAGTGAAGGAAGAAATGTGAAAGTCGAGGACCTTGCAATTTTCTCAAAACAGATTCACCTTCTCTACTTGCTTGAGAAAAATTGAGTGACTGTCTCCCAGGAAACAAAGACTACGGGCACGATTGCGTGCACAAGCATGGACTGCCCCGGTAAAATCGAACTATGAATTTCCTCTATCACCACACAACGAAAAAAAATCTAGTTGCACAGAAAACCTTTTATGTGTGTATGCTTTGTATTTTTTCGATGATAAAATTTATGGGGAGCCACCCCTTATATAGACCAGGTCAGGGAGAAAGTTACAAGACTTAGTCACTAAGAAACGTGATTAATATAATTACGAATCAAGTAATTACGATAATTACGAATCACGCAAAGATCTCAGAGTAAATGTAGACACGTTTCAGTTATAAAATCGAGCACAGTTTTTTTTTTCTGGTAAGATAGTTTTAATGACCAAAATGATGCTACTTCTATATTATAGAAAAATAAATATTGGAAAATGCAAAACAAGGCTTGGGCTGGAGTCATACCTAGAAAGAGAAGCCCGAACCCGCATATCAGCTTGGCGGGATCCATACCAACGCGTGCAGGAGCTTAACATGCCAAACACACTGACATTCAACGTGTACATCGTCGTATGCGAGAGCATTGGTCACATTAATCCGATGAATTTTGGCCGAAGATTTGTACCCCCATGCGCACGCGGGACAAGGAAAGAGCATCTATGGAACACATTCTTACAATTCTAAGAATGCATTCCTATAGATAAACCTAAAAAAGAAGTGCTTTTTTACCATGTGGGATAACCACTTTTCTTTTGGATTTTCAACCAATTTTTAATATTTTCAGCTTTGTGTAGCCAACTTTAATCATCAAGTTCTCATTCTCTCGTGTACCATTTTGGGCGTGTGATATATCGGTTCAAAGCTCTCACATAGGAGAACACGTTCCCATCTTGAACGCGTCAACAAGACAAATGAGATGTGCTCAAAATCTGACCCAGAGTTAGTTGTACCAACCCACTTCCTTGGCTCATTTTTCCAACATTAGTTAATTCAAGATTTTTAGAAGGTGTAAATACTAGGTTTGATAGCATGCAATATACTTGATATATTTCTTAAACTTTAAAGAATGTAGTTGTAAAGTCATATAACCTTTCCAAATTATGGAGTAAATCTCGTAAAACTCCTTGAATTATAGGGTGTTTCGTAAATTACCTCCAAACCTATGAAAAAGTAAAATTCGTGCAAAGTCTCGGGAGGTCGCTTATTAACTATTAATTTTTGGACACATGTTTATATTCTTTTTCTGATAGATTTCGTCTCAGAGAGAAGGGGGTGGAGAAGGGGAAATTTTGCTCATTTTTTAATAGATTAGCGTGTTGTTTCAATTTTCGAAGATTTAGAGGCACTTTAAGAAACTCCTTATAACTTAGGATTTTTTAACGAGATTTATATTATTGTAGATAAAATCAAATTAATTTTTAAGCATAAATTGAAACTAAACCTTCATGGTGTATAGCAGAATTATCCTTGCTTGTACCCAAGGATTTGTTGGTAGTTTCTCTCGTAAGAGCGCTACACCAAACCCCAAACTTCGTAGCTCGACTTGTATGTCTCATATTTATGTGATCCAGCTATGCTTAATTCCTAACTCACCAAAATGTGACTGAGCACAAAATGTAGACGTCCTCCCTATGTCACGTTGTTGTTGTTTCCACCTCATTGGTTGTTGAACTCTACACTTCTGTGTAGTCATGAGAACATTTACTACACTTAATGACGATTGAATCCCTAAAGTCTCCCCCAAAAAATGTACGAAAGAAAACCACCCGTAGATCATATTCGATGTATGCATCGTATAAGGCTATTATACGACTCTTCACAACCCTCGCCGTCGAAGACCCCTTGTAAAGACAAAGAAGCTTTCAATTCACACTAAGGACGAGCCAGTTGATACACATATCAACGTCCGCCTTATCTGCTAACATAAATGGCCTACATGTGTATGCATAAGCTCAGATTAAATATATATATATATATATATATATACACACACACACACACAAATCACATCCTTTAGTTAATAGGATACATATTTTCTTGTCTTACGCATATTCGTCGAATACTCGATTAAGTTCGTAATGTTTGTTTTAAGAACTTGTCTAGACTAAAGTATTGCTCGCTCGACTTGCTACCATAAACTTTCAAGTTCGAAAACTTCACCTTTTACCTTTAGAAATCAATGGCTCCATCAAACATCATAAGATTTTTCGTCAATCTGCACATTTATGTAATTTTAATATTTTTTATTTAAGATTGAAAAATAATAATCCAAAATTAAGGAGATGCTCAATGTTATTTCACAATTTAAATAATATAAAAATAAAATAAATAAATGTAAGAATTCAAATAATGGATTTAGTCCTTATGAGCGCAAACCACATGAAATATAGTTAACATTACAAAAAAATGTGTATCTGTAAGAATTCTTACATTAATCTTTTTTACTCAAAATAATAAACTTTACAAATGATACATGTAAGTAAAACTTACAGAAGGAGCATTATAGCATTTTGGTTATCTAATTTGGTGCTTAGACATAAGGAACTTGGCTAATCAAAATACCAACAATATATAGAAAATTCTCAGACTGCTGAAGCATTAATTAGTTTATATCTTAAATGTATTTTCTTATTCTTATTGGCCAATTCTTACTGTCTATCAAATAAACAAGGGCCTTTCTCTTTATCTGACTCAATATGTATTGATGACAAATATAAGCATGTATTTTAGATTTTTAAGAATTTAAATCTAATAATATATCAAAATAGTTTCACTTTTAAAATCTTAACAATGAATGCTAGGTTACGAAAGGTAAGGAAGCAGGTTGGCCGTTGTTTGCCCCATCTAGTAGGGGTCACTTTTGAAATATAAAATTAGCACTATGTGAGAGTTCGATAAGAGTATTTTGATGTTAGTTTAAAATTATTTTAAAGATCTTTCAAATTAATCGAGAAATTTAAAACAATCTTATGCATACTTTATGGCATTACAACTATGCCCATAGAGATATCTAGTGTAATCCATGTTATATAAGTAATTGTACATATGCAACCCAATAAATTATAAACTGTGAAGGTTAAATTTGAAAGTTCATTGTAAAATCATAATGACATCATTGGATTTTTTGAATATTTCTAACAGTTATTAGTTTTGGGGCGAATTATTATTTTTGCCCAATAATTTTGCCAAATATTACTTTATGCCCTTTTTGTTTCGGACCAACTTTTTCTGCCCTGTTAGTTTGAAATTTTCTATAAAAAATGCCCAATTTTGCTTATTCGGGCTAAATTGCTGATGTGACTGCCTAGTCAATAAGTTGTCGCACCACGTCATATTTTTCAGCCCAAAAAATGTTTTTGAACTAGTTCTTGTAATAGTAAAAATTACACTTGCACCCCATAATAAATTTGCACTTTGCACCCCAATATATATATATATATATATTCATTTTTTTATATCTTAAAAACTATTTGTAAAAACATATATATCTTAGAATTTTATATTTATATTTTAAAAACTAAACTATTAATATTTTATATTTATGCTTAATTATTTTAAAAAAATATATTGGATTCTTGAACCCATCTAATTATGTTATTGTAAATTTTAAAATTAACTTATTCTAATATTTAAATGAACTTATATTTTCGTAATATTTATTAAAATATTTAAATACTTTAATAAATAAAAAATAATTAAATGAAGATTTATTTTTTCAATTAAGTAAAATCCAAAAAAAATAATTTTGTGAAAAAGGCCATCTTCCCCACCCCCACCTCAGGCACAACAGCCACCCCCTCCTCTTTCACCACCACCACCAACAAAAATGTCTGCAAATCGGTGTGATTTTGAATGGGTTTTCATTAGGAATCGAAATTGAACGAATTGAACCGCAAATCGTCTCGATTTCGCGCCGGAGTTCGAACAGTTGTCGCCGTAGTTCAATTGAACGATTTGGATTCGAGGTTGTCCGATTTAACGTTTATAAGGGGGGGCATTGGTGGGGGCGGCGCGAAAGTGAGGTGGTGGGTGGCGACGTTGGGGCGGCGGTGGTGACAAGAAGTGGGTTGAAGATGATGAATAATACTTTTTATTTTTTAATGTATTTTGTTTTTTTTTTGTTTTTCAAAATTTAAATAATTCTTATAAATTGTTAAAAACATAAAAAAGAATTGTAAAAACTAAAAAGAAATGATGTGTATATATATATGTGTGTGTGTGTGTGTGAAGATGATACAATTTTTAATGTATGTTTTTTGTTTTTTATAATTTTTATAAATTTTATAAATTATTAAAGATATATATATATATATATATATATATATATATATATATATAAAAGATGATGGATTTCATTTTTTTGCATTATAATAGTTTTTATAAATTGTTATAGATATAAAAATAATTATATATATATATATATATATATGTTTTGGGGGTGCAAAGTACAATTTATTTTGGGGTACAAGTATAATTTTTAATTTAACAAGTATTTGGGCAAAAAATGTTTTTTAGACTGAAAAATATGACGTGGCGCGACAACTTATTGACTGGGCAATCACATCAGCAAGAAAGCCTGAATAAAAGCAATTAAGTATTTTTAGTAGAAATATTAAAACTAACGGGACAGAAAAAGTCGGCCCGAAAAAAAAGTATTTTTAGGCAAAATTATTGAGAAGAAATAGTAATTCCCCCTTAGTTTTGGAGGGTGTACTTATAATTTTCTACACCTAGCCAGAGCTAGGTTTATGTATGATGATTATTCCAAACCGTAGGGGTGCTGATCATCCCTAAATTTATTGATGATTCACAATGATTTGTTATTTGTTCATAACTTCTAATGACGCTAATGAGCTCGAAGTCAAACGCTTGATATTTGAATGCTAAACTCTTGTATTCACATTTTTGTATGAATTATATAAACAAGCCATTTCATTATTAGCTACGGATAATAAAGTAATTCTTTTTTCCCGATAAATATGGATAAATGAACTAAAGAACAAGGATATCTGTATATGCATTCGTCGATCAGAAGCATGGAGAGATGGGTAAGATAGAGACCGAAGTGAGACTGCGCATCTCATCATATGCCTGGCTCGGCAATTCCGTGACAAGGCAATTACATTCAATTCAGGACAATAAATAATTATATAATGGGTTCAAAATTTCTTATGCTAGTTATATTAAATTAATTAAAAAACCCAAGTAGCTCCATCTATAACCAAAGATCTATAACCAAAGAGATGGCTTAGCTAGTAAAATTACGAGATTTGCATGCCATGACGTCAACGCACAAATTTAGTACACACCGATCGACCCAAAATATAGCAATTGTTGTGAGAGTAAAATGCAAAAAACTACCCTGTGTTATTTCTAATTGGCAAAAAAAACCCTGTGTTATTTTTATTAGCAAAAACCCCCATGTGTTATTCATAAATTAGCAAAAAACCCCCTACTACACCGAATTAATTCGCACATACTGAGATTGATCTCAAAATATGATTTTTATTGTATGTCTTTGATACATATGGAACTAATAATGTTCAAATTAAACTGTATGCATATTTTTGTTTATTAATTTTGAAGAAAACCTTAGTTTTTAGATCTGTAAAAATATAATTACGGTACCGACTAATTTTATTATGTTTTTATACAATTTTAAAAAAATCTAAAAAATATATAACACGATGCATAATATTTATTGTAACAAGTATATGTTTATTATAAAATTGTAATACTTATAAATCCTTAATTATTGGTACTGTCATTGTAAAATATGTCATGAAGGGGGTTTTTGCTAATTTATGGATAACACAGGGGGGTTTTTGCTAATAAAAATAACACATGGTTTTTTTTGCCAATTAGAAATAACACAGGGTAGTTTTTTGCATTTTATTCATTGTTGTGATAAAGAAAAAAGAGTACCAGGTATATTGACGCTTTCATCACGTGAGATTTACCGAGGTCTTCATAATTTCAGAAAATTGATGTTTTTCCTTGCTTTTTAGAAAATTATACTTGATACGAATGGACTAAGCAAAATATGCAGTCAATGTTAGAAATATAGCACCATGATTGAAATAAACGAACAGAGATATCGAAATTGATCGACGAAAAATTAAACAACGAAAATTACAATAATACGAAATTACCGTTATCAAACAAACCTCAATCGGAAATGGATGAACGAAGAAACGAGAAGTCGAGGACCTTTTGGTTTCCTTAAAACAGGTTCGCCCTCTCTACGTGCTTGACAAAACGTGAGCGACTGTCTCCCAAGATACAACGACTACGAGCAGAATTGCGTGCACAAGCAATGACTGCCCCGTCGAACTCTAACTGTAACTTTCCTTTACCACCACACAATGAGAAAATATTTTGGCTGCGCAGAAAAGCCTTTTATTTTGTTTTTGATGATTAAAAACCTATGGGGAGCGACCCCTTTTATAGACTAGGTCATGAGGAGAAAGATGGAAAAACTTAGCCACCAAGAAATGTGATTAAGATAATTACGCATCTCGCAAAGATCTTTGGATGAATGTAGACACGTTTCAGTTAATAATACTGATCACGAAATCTTATGGAAATTTTTCCTTAAGATAATTAATTAATTAATTATCAACTTTGATGCTTATTATTTTGCCGTAATACAAAATATAACAGAAAATTACATAATTCTGTTTACGCAAAGCATAAATATTGAATATTGATATACAATATTTTGACTTTAATTAGTCAACGCTGAACATCAATTTATCATTCACCCATGTACCAAACTCGACCTAAAGCCGATTGTACAAAAACCAGTTCCTTGAACCAATTTTCCAACAATCCCCCACATCAATGAAATTGAATGATCATGCACACATCATGCGGTGAAAGAGTTCTACGGTCTATGCCTGCATAGGATAGGTAGGACACGCCTTTGAACCTTACCTTGTGAGAAATATTTTCGTTGCTAGCTGATAGTATGATCTTGATGTCTTTGAACTATCCGTCATTTGTGCAAACAATTCATAAATCTCAACACGGGTATATTCCTGTTACCGTTGCGATTCTCATGGTTTATGTACATTTTGGCTCTGGACATACGCCTGGTTTTGCAAGAGTTTTCCAGAAAATTAAGCCCCCACAATTTTTCTCAGAGGCGGCCCATCCTCTCTCTTACATAGGTGATTTTTTATCTAATAGTAACCCGCATTACTTCGCTCGGATTTTCGACGCGTAAGAATCATTAAAAGCACAATGCTCAACCTTTTCCATTACGAGTATCACTGTTTCATCTAGGAATGGACAAGGGTTGACCCCCACAGTGATTGTGCAAGTTTGTTACAATTAGGTTATCATATTGAACCAAGATCTTGGGATCTTCAGTCAGCATGGTTGAGTTTTCCTTCATAAGAACCTTATTTTTCAATAGGCTTAAGTCCCATTCCTCTCGATGTCTTTCAACTTGATCTCTATTTAATCCTTTGGTTAGCGGATCCGCAATGTTATCTTTTGACTTCACGTAGTCAAGGATGAGAACCCCAGTTGAGATCAGTTGTCTAACGGTATTTTGTCGTTAACGTATATGTCTAGATTCACCGTTGTACAGAACCTTATGTGCTCTTTCAATCATAGATTGATTATCAAAATATATGTATACTGTTGGCACATGTTTGGGCCACTCAAGAATATCTTCCAAGAGGTTATGCAGCCTTTCGGCTTCATCATTGCATTTGTCTAGTGCCACAAACTCAGATTCCATCATGGATTTAGTTATCACCGTTTTTCTTGAAGATTTCCATGACACAGTTGCACCTCCTAAAGTGAATACATATCCACTTGTTGCGCTGGAGTCTTGTATAACATATATCCAACTTGCTGCGGTATAACCTCCAAGCAACAGTTGGATCTCTGGTATAATGCAACCCATAGTCACGAGTATAATGGAAGTACATAAGTACTCTCCCAATTGCTTTTCAATGCTCATTGCATGGATTACTCGTGAATCTAATCAACATGCTAATTGTATAGGTAACGTATGGCCGTGTACAACTTCCTATCACTCTAGCATATTCTACTTGATCAACACTTTCTCCCTCATTCTTAAATAAGTGTTGACTCGTGTCAATTGGAGTTCTGGCTACACCAGAATCACCCTTGCTGAATTTTCCAAAAATCTTATCTACGTAATACGACTGAGTTAATATAAGACCCTCTGGTGACCTTTTAATCTTAATTCCTAAGATTACATCAACCAGTCTCATGTCTTTCATATTGAATCTTGAATTCAGCAAATATTTAATGGACTTCACCATTCGGTCGTTGCTTCCCACAATGAGTCCGTCGTTAACATACATACATAGAACCAAATATCCTTCTTATGTAGTTTTGACGTAGACACATTTGTCGCACTCATTATTTCTGGTGCCATTTGACATCATGACGTTGTCAAATTTCTCGTGCCATTCTTTAAGTCCACATGACTTCACCAATTTATAGACTTTATTTTCTTTTCTATGAGCTACATAACCCTCGGGCTACATAACCCTCGGGTTATTCCATGTAGAGTTCTTAATCAAGACCTCCATTTAAGAAAATAGTCTTTACATCCATTTGATGTACTTACAAATTTTGGAGAGTGAAAATCACCAAAATCTTTCTTTTTGAACTTATTCTCGTCGCATGTATCAAAGTAATAATGGCCTTCCGGTTGCTTGTATCTTTCGATTATAAGTCTAGCCTTAAAATTTTCATTGTTCCATCTGTTTTCATTTTCCATTTGAAAATCCACTTAGAACACAATGGTTTACATCGCGGAGGAAGGTCAACCAATTTCCAAGTGTGATTGTGTCGGATGGAATCAATCACACATTTTATGGCTTATTTGCATAAAGTGTCTCTAAGAGAGCTTTCAGCTTCTAATAAATTTGAGGCTCAATCTCTATCATGTAAGTCAGAAAATGAATTTTTTGTCCTTACCCTTTTGCTTCGTCTTCTTGGCTTTTCATGGACCTCATCAATTTCTTCAATTTATTCTTGATCTTGACTATTGTCAATATCATCGAAGACTCATTTTGAAGAACTTTGTCCAACCACAGTGAATTTACAAGAAAAATCGTATTCAAAGAAGAACTCATTCCTTGATTCCATTATCGTATTTTTATGAATCTCAGGATTTTTAGACTCATACACAGAAACCGATAACTAGTGCTATTGTGTACATCGCCATGAAAATATAGTTCAACATTTTGGATCTATTACCATTTTATTTGGCACGAGTGATGCCACCTTAGCACGACACGTCCCCCACATTTCAGAGTATTTATAAGAAAGTTGTATCTTTCTATAACTCATAGGGAGTGTTTACTTTTGAGGGTATCTTATTTAAAAGATAGTAAGCAAACAAAATAGCTTCACCCCACTTGTCTTGCAATAATACATAATTTATTGCATCAATGTCATTCTCTCTAAAAGTAGGAGAATCTCATTTCAAGAATCTCGCAAGATTCAAACATGGTGAGATAAGTAGCATTAGTTGCTACACGTTTTCGAAATCACGCCAGTCCACTTCTTCGTTTTTCACTATAGTTCATGAGAACCAAAGTCCTACTAGACCAACTAGATCAATCAAACCTGCCATGCTCAAATGCTGGGTTTTCAGGATTGAACATATGTCTCGGTTATAGACAATTGAGGCATCGATGGATTGGTATCAGTAATAATCATATCCGTATTATTCGATATTTCCAAATGTATCAAATATTTATCACATCTCTCTCGAAATTTGTTCTTTCACATAAGAACGTCTTACCAATAATAAATAAGATAAATACACTTATTTATAAGTAAACAATTACCTCAATGGCACATCTACCTCGAAGCGTATATCACGTCTCCTCATATATGACCAATCATTGCTCAATTATCTATTATAAGCTCAAACCCAATAATCTCACGAAGAGAAACACATTAGTAATATTATTTTAATACTACAATACAAAAGATCTAAGATTTTTAAGCAAGTTATCAAATCGAGCTTTAGTGTAAAAAATATCACCAAAAATATTTTTCCGTATAATACAACCACATGGTCAAGTACTAAATCACAATAGTGATTACTTGATTACCAATGGAGTTATATATTCTTTAATCATGAAAATTAATGACTTTCTATTTAGTCTTTCGAATTTGTAAAAAAATCGATGACATGCCACAATTTCCAAGCAATGTGTGAACATGATAGTTAGTCATTATATCATTGTGCAAATGACATATTCCGTATATAATATAATCATGAAAGCATTGAAACATGAAAACCATAAAATGTGATATTTCAATATAAACATAGAAACGTTCCATTTCTTTAATACTTCTATATGTGTGTACCTTGGTGGTTTAAGCACTATCCAAAGTTCTCAAATTACACCGAATACCCAGAGCATGGATTACGCAGGCGAACTCACTAGATTTCCAGATTTAAACAGTTCCCTTTTCCCTAATCACAAAGTGGTGACTTGTGAGACAATGCACATGTAGCGTTAATACTTGGTTCACTGCATATAATCATAATTGTTGAAAACACGTGATATGAATATATCCCAGAAAACATATAGATTTATCGAACACATTAAAACATGTATATAAATCCTCAATTCAACAATCATAATATATAATCAACCCAAGGATCTGACATATTTAAAAGATTAATTTGTAAGAGATAAAAACCACTTATCTCAAAATTATCGAACTCAAAACTTCATTTGTAGCGTGGTTCAGAATGTCTTTGCTCCGCAAATTGAAGTGCTACGATAATTCTTGCTCAAGAATCCGGCATAAAACGGATACATCCGTTCATCAATTTGATCAGCAACTCAATCAATATCAGTAAACCAAAACACGTGAAGAATGACAAAGTTCTTCAATATTAAACCCGTTAGAAAAGTAGGTAAAGTATAACACAATTCTTCAAAATTCCTTTTCACAAATCAAAAGGGTTGGCACCGTAATTATATTGCACCAAAATCAAAATCCATATGCAATTTAACAGATAATAACATTTATTCTGTGAATAATTCACTCTGTATTCCGTTGGATATGATATAGATAAGATGCCAATGCAAAGTAAACTCCTTAGCATGCGCAAGGTGACTATAGCACAAAACTTAATTATCACAACTATGTGTTAAAACTAAGTTAAATAAAGTCTCCTGATTTCATAAATAAACCGACCGCACACTTTGAATTGCCAACACTTAATTAATTTGCCATTAAAACATATGTATCATATATAATCTGTATGAACAAACTTTATGATGCATATTAAGCCTTTGCCATATATATGGAGACCAATACACATACACAAATCCTTAAACATATTATTATATGCTTCGAGACCTTTTTTTTTTTTCATCATCAGTTTCCTTTTCGAGATCAACTTAATTCAGTAAATTTCCTTTAAGAAACAAAGATCCGTATTACATAATACCATGTATGAATATAAAAAAAAAAAAAAAAAATCAAACACGGATGCATATAATTGCATGCTTTTCCACAACAATCATGCGTGTGCACAACAAAACCCGAATTTGAAATATTATTTTCGTCTCACACAAAGGAAATAAGAACACGAAGAATAATAAATATTCTTCAAAAACCTTTTCTGTAGAAATTTCTTCCAATATCCGAAAAGTCAGATTTTGTCTATAATAACATGTTCGTCTCAAATAAAACTAATTTTTTTAAGATTATTAGAAATATAGAACCATAGTTGAGATAAAGGAACATAGATATCGAAATTGATTGACGAAAAATTAAACATTGGAAATTATAATAATACGAAATTACCGTTATCAAACAAACCTAAATCGGAATTGGATGAACGAAGAAACGAGAAGTCGAGGACCTTTCAATTTCTTTAAAACAAATTCACCCTCTCTACGTGCTTGACAAAACGTGAGTGACTGTCTCCCAAGATACAACGACTACGAGCATAATTGCGTGCACAAGCAAGGACTGCCCCGACGAACTCGAACTGTAACTTTCCTCTATCACCACGCGATGAGAAAATATTTTGGCTGTGCAGAAAAGTCTTTTATGTATGTATGCTTTTGTTTTAGATGATTAAAAACCCTACGGGGAGCGGCCCCTTTTATAGACTAGGTCATGAGGAGAAAGATGGAAAAACTTAGCTACCAAGAAATGTGGTTAAGATAATTACTCGCAAAGATCTTTGGATGAATGTAGACACGTTTCAGTTGATAATACTAATCACGAAATCTTATGAAAAGATTTTCTTATGATAATTAATTAATTAATTATCAATTTTGATGCTTATTATTTTCCGTAATATAAAATATAACAAAAACTTACATAATTATGTTTACGTAAAACAGGAATATTAAATACTGATATACAATATTTTCGACTTTAATTAGTCAACGTTGAGCATCAATTTCTCATTTACCCATGTACCAAACTCGACCTAAAGTCAATTGTACAAAACCCGGTTCCTTGAACCAATTTTCCAACCGTCAACAACGTTAACGTTAAAGCTTATATATCCAAACTCATAATCTCTTCTTAGTTTAATTGGTTAAACGAAATTTAGAATAACCAATAGATTCAAGGTATCTTAAATGTTGTAGTTTCAGTATATTTTATCTGTTCCAATATGTGCTTCTCAAGAGAATTCCTTAGAATGTGACGTTGAAGAACATATAGGAAAGTTCAACATATTACAAAATAAAAAACTCGTTAATGAGCACATTATACTGTAACATTGATTGCAAAAATTCGTTTATTCACACACAATGAAAACATTAAGATAAGTAATGCAAGTACAATTCCATTAAATATGAAGAATTGTTTTGCTGCATCACACTCTACACATTACATGGAATCCGCTTCCCGACGGGTACATCAAAGTTAACCGTGGCGACTCGTTCCTTGGAAATCCAGGACAGGCTGGCTTAGGCGACGTGATACGTGGTTGTACATGTATTGTGGTGGGCATGTTCTGGAAAACCACAAGAACAACCACAAACTACATCGTTGAACTTTGCGCTATTCGCGTCATTCATATTTACCAACTTTTTATTCCTAAGATCATTATAGAATTTACCTGAAAGTTTGTATTGTGCAGTCTAACCCTGACATGGGGCCCTACGGCCTCGACAGAGATGAGATGGATCCTTTGGGAGGGGTGGAAGATTTGTAGTAGTTTTATAGAGCTGTGCATCTCCGAAATATATCGCGAGGTGAACAACGACACGAATGTGCTTGGCCTGCTTGGACTCTAGCTGAGGCGAGCTACGAGATCGTCTGATGCATTCATAGTTTTGTGCTACTTGGGCTTGTTGCTCCCCTGGCCTCCTGTATGGTAGAATCTGTAAATATATGCGTCCTTCCCACTAACCTCGACCCCATAATTCAATGTACATTACACGTTTCCGTATATAAATAAATTACACCACAATTGTTGAAGAAAAAAAAAAAGATAAGTACCCTTGTATTAGAAAGCCCTCGTAAAAGAATAGTAAATTATAAAAATACTAAAAATGTAATTTGATTTACTCGCACGAAATAAGAAATTGCAATCTTGACTCCTCAAATGTCGGATGAAAGTGGTATCAATTTTAATAAAAGCGCACTGTTGACTTTTTAGTCACACTTGGCTACTTTGCGTTGCTTATTTTGGGGGTCACTGAGTCTGCATAAATTTGCTTAACATCTTGAAAAATAAGATACTTTTGATCAAAATCCATGTTTAAGGCTCGAGGAATGATCATCAAAACAGAAAATAAGATTAGTAACGTGAACATCAACAACTGCGTAGATATGAACAACTTTGATAATCGCAACAATGATAGTTATACCATAAGAACAACATTCTTCTTTGTATTATCAACCATTTCCAAACCTACATTTTTCGTGGCCTTTAGTGGATGTACTATCGTTACCTTGTTGTTCAAACACATCATGAGAGCTTTTAAAATCTTTTCAACTCCATATTCAACATTCACTAGATTTGGCATAATATAACATTGTATGGAAGCTTGTGACAACATTGTCACTATCTTTGGTATATGCGACATTGGATGAAGGCTTGCGATCCAGGTACATAATATTATTGAGGGTGCAATGAACTAAATTCAAAAATTCATGAGGCAAAGGCTCACAATAAAAATTTTGAATACTCGCATTAAATTTTGATTCCCAACTTGCAATGTCATCTTGATCACCTCCTCTAAATTGCATTACTAGGATACTTATACACATCACATCTTGTGGCACCAACTTTTCATGTATTTTTTTCCAATCGTGAAATTAATCAAACTACCGAGAGACTTGCCAAAGTAAGAGTATCTACATCAACTTCTCTTTGTGCCTTTTGCAATCGAGAAATTAATCAAACTACATAGACACTTGCCAAAGTAAGAGTATCTACATCAACTTCTCTTCATACCTCGCCAGCTACAATTACTTACAACTCAAGCATACGATGTCTGAAACGCCTGACCCACATGGACTCAATTGTTGAATTATTTGATTGTAGTTTCATTTGTCTTGTCTATAACTTCATAAATATAATATTATTTCAACACTTCAAAAAATTAAAGATTCTCGTCCCTCTCGTATACATAAGAGAGATGAATCATTTTGTACTCGCTGGCCGATGGGGGTTCCAGTCGGGCCCTAGTGAATTGCTCAAGCAACTACTATTTTGTGCAACATGGACTTGTTGCCTGTTCGAATTGGAACGTTTTGACTTGTGTGATACAATTTATACCAGCCGTAACCCGCATCCTTTTGTACTATACTTGGCTTCGGCCCTAAATAAATAAAACTCTGTATTAAAAAAAACCCCGTAACGGGAATAGTATATGGTATGGTACGAAAAAATCAACTCCAATTTCTGGATTCCATGGTAAAGTTCATTGAACAAATTTCCAACTTTTGGTGTAGCTCCATAAAGTTCATTGAATGTAGTTTTCCGCTCCCAGATGGTCTAAGGACATGCACGCTTACATCACGTGAGGCATTTATAATACATTTGCAACAAATTTTCCCAATTTGGAGATGTAGTTGATCTCTTTCGCAAGTCCCTCAACTTTTTGTGATACAATAGCTAGACATACTAGTGGACCACTATTTATTCTGCCTGACACAATATTACTAGTACCATGTATTCTATAAACCTAAGAATAAATAAGATTAATCTCTTTAATTACTTTTTTTACGTAATACAATCGATGTAGGGTAACTCACGCTCTGCTTCATTAAACGCATTACGCATCACAATTGGGTTGGATGTTTTATTACATTAAGAAAGTTGATATAAGGCAATAGCCAATATGTAAAAATTGCTGTTATACTTTTGCGTGATTGTTATTCTTAATAAATTATAAAACAAGCATTTATCTTCATTTGGATAACAAAAGCGTCGCTTCATTGCATTTTAGTCCTTTGATTATAATTTTCATTTGTTTAATGATAACTATTTCTTGAATTATTTTCTCTCCAATTTATTTCTTATGTGGTGAATTGATTTGTATTTCTAACTCCCAACAGTGCTTGACGTGTAAATACCGAAAAAAAGAATTCATGACGTGTCACGTCATGTGATGTCTACGTGCATATATAAAAGAACGTTTTTATTTTAATAATATTTGTAATTTTAAGTAACTTAAATCTAATTTTCAGCTATAATTTGATGTAAAGTTTAGCCCTTTGATATATGATTATGTTTTCAAGTTCTTAAATTCATTTTTTTGTCATCTAAAAATCAAAGGACTAATCATTATAACTCCCACAGTAAGGCAACGAGTCCTTACATATCATAATAATGGTTCACCAAAAATCTGAATAATCATTGCGGAGAGAGTACATTTAATTAAGATGGAAGAAAATAATTTCTACCACAAAACACATAAAAGCAGAAATAGCTTTCTTTACTTCATAATAACATGACATCAAATTATGTCACACTAGATACAGATAAATTTTGATGACATTGAATTTTTGGAGATGTACTCACACTGTATGATATCCCTTATCAAATAGACTATTAATTAGACTCTTATCCATTTTACAGTAATGATAAAACTTATGATCCCTTTTCAGTTTTCACCATCAATCCATTTGCGCCAAGTAGTACACGTAAAGGACGTAATTTGCCTAACATTTTAACTATTATTCACTGTCATGTACACAAATGTTATAAAATTATGAGGGCACACAACATTTAACACAAAAGTTAAATTGAAGTGGTCAAATGCTTTCTTCCGAGGTGAATCAAATAAAGAGTAGTGATGAGTCATGAGTGGGTCTCGTGGGTTGGGAGGGGAGTTAAGACAAACCCATCAATGTCTACTAAATTCTCATTGTAAAGACCAAGTGATGTCTCCTTAAAAATACACAAATCACACATGTGGATTCATCTTTAATTAATAATTCCTTCATGACCAAATTATTAGAATATTCCAAAAGAAATGCACTTTTATTTAATTAAGACAAAAAGTTTAGTTGTGGGTTAGCGTAACGTCTCTCCAAAGTTTCACTAAACCCCAAACCCAACTCCAAAATTAAATGAATGTAAGTAAGAACAACCACTCTTGTCTCTCTACTCTATAGTTAGTACCCCCCAAACTCAACCCCCTCCCCACCCCTCCCCCACCCACTCCACCCTACAACAACCCCTCTCTCTAAATTCCCAACTAAAGATCAAATCTTTACCTCGAAATTTATGTACCTGAGTACTTATTAACAGTGTAATGTAGCTGGGTGACGTTACTGCTAACAAATCTTGCTAAATTTTGAGGACCCATTTGAGCTGGAGTGTGATTTCTTGATCTTTTCAACTTGTGGGTAAGTCTTATTTTTCAATGAAAATGCAAAATGTGAGTTGAAATTTCACACATTGTAGTTCGTGTTTGTTTGTGTTGCTTTCTTGATTTGTTATGATGGTAGCCGCTATTTCTGGAGTATCATCAGCTCCCACAAACCCCAAATCCTCAATTTCACAAGATGAGCTCACCACTAGGCCTCCATTGTTGCCCTCTGAAAAGGATAACAGCAATGGAGCTTCTAACAATCACAAGAAACCCAAATCAAGAGTTGTTTCTTCTAGATACATGTCCCCTTCTACTTCTTCTACTTCCACTTCGAACTCTTCCTCCGTTTCCTCGTCTTCCTCGTCTTCTAGAAGATTCCCTTCTCCTTTAGTTTCGAGAAGCTCGACCCCCGTGAGGTCTAGTGTGCCTTCCTCGGTTCCCAAGAGGTCTGTTTCGGTCGACCGGAGGCGGCCTGGTGTTTCTAGACCTTTAGCACCTGATCTTGATTCCAAATATGGCAATGCTGCTGAAGGTGGTCCAGCTTCCACTAAGCTTGTGACCACCTCTACTCGGAGTTTTTTGGTCTCATTTCAAGGCGAGGCCTTTTCGTTGCCTATTAGCAAGACGAAGGTGGTGGCTCCTTCATCGCCTAATTTGAGCAGTTTCAGGAAGGGAACACCGGAGAGGAGGAGGAATAGTACGCCATTGAGAGGGAAGGGCGATAAGGGAGGAGATCAGGGGGATAGCCCCAAGCCCACGGATCAGCATCGGTGGCCCGCTAGGAATCGATCGGCTAATTCTTTGTCAAGGAGTTTCAGTTGTAGTGGATCTGGTAATCAGTCGATGATTGATGAGAGGAGGCCGTCGGTTGATGGCAGGTTGGGTCTTGATTTGGGGAGTTCTGACCTTCTAAAGGCAGTTCATCGAGCTTATGACGGGAATTCAGTGCATAACGAGTCATCTGTGCCCTCTGATCTCACCACATCGGACTCAGACAGTGTATCTTCTGGTAGTACTTCAGGAGTTCAAGAGTGTAGTAGTGCTATTCCGCAGGGACGCAATGTTCCTCGAGGAATTGCCATTTCTGCAAGATTCTGGCAAGAAACAAATAGTCGATTGAGGAAGCTGCAGGACCCTGGTTCTCCATTATCAAGTCCAGGGTCCAAACTGATTGGGCCGCCGAAGTTGAAAAGATACGTTACTGATGGTCCATTGTCGTCCCCACGAGCAACGTTATCTCCAATTCGTGAAGGTATCAAGCCTTCATCGCCGAGCAAGCTTTTAACGCCTGTGGGGTCCTCACCATCGCGGGGATATAGCCCGTCTAGGATCAGAAATGCCGTTAGCACCATCAATAACCATTTTAGTGAAACACCATCTGTCCTCAGTTTTGCTGTTGATGTTCGAAGGGGGAAAGTGGGGGAAAATAGAATTGTAGATGCACATGTGTTGAGACTTTTGTATAATCGACACCTTCAGTGGCGCTTTGTAAATGCTAGAGCTGAAGCAGTTTCGGAGGTTCAGAAACACAGTGCTGAGGTCCGATTTCCCTACTGCTATTATTTGATCATACATAATGTGCCTTAGTTTACTGTTTCTTTAGCATGCCATGGATGATATGATGACATGGCCCTGATTTGCTGAATTGTGTGAGTTGAAATGTCTACTAGTGTTACTGGAGTTTCAGGCTTAAAGATGAAAGTGCACATTGTGTAGAGTTAACCTGTGAATACAACGATTGACACCTGTCTTTTGGCCATATTTCCATGGAGATTATTCCCAAATTTTGAAGAGAAATACTTACCATCTAGCCTGTGTTCTTTACTATATTTATCTTTTTCCAGAACCACTACTTGACATTTATGATTTTCTTTTCTGCACATATGTTCTCTATTTCTTGTTTGAAATATGTCCCAACTGACTGACTAACTTGAGCCAGCGAAGCAGAACCAAGTCCCCTTCCAAACTTCTATTAATTCTTTGTTAAACTAAGTACCAAGATTTCTGCTAGCCATTTTTGTTAGACTCTGATTTGATGTATCTCTCCATTCAGTTATGAGTGTAACCATTGGCCATGATTTTGAGGTCTCTCTGTTGAGCAAAGATCAACGTATATCCTCAAGCTATAGAGTGATGGGATTTCTGTTGCCCACCATGCCACATAACATTTTCAGTGGTTTTTCCTTTCTGTGAAACATAACTCAAGACATGCTTTCTGAGTTTAATTGAATGGGAGGTCCTGATCCATTTTGTCAGTTCAAATCTATGAGTCTTTGGATAACTTGATATGTCACCAAATCTGGATCTCCTCAACATGTTCATTGTTTTCCTTTTCACTTGATTTCTTTGACCTAATATTCACGCATCTGTCATGTTTTCAGTTGGGTGCCAAAATAAATGACTGTTTGTGTGTACTGGTTTTTGTCGTGAGAGTCATGACCTTCCGTATGATAATTTACATTTGTGGATCTGTTATTATTTTATTTTTTTCCAACTAGTCTTGCAAACTATTTTTTCTGCCGTAGGGAATTTATGAACTTAATTTTTTCCTCGTCCAGAGAGATTTGTGGAATGCATGGATAACAATCTCTGATCTACGTGACAATGTCACCAAAAGAAGACACAGATTACAGTTGCTACGACAAAAGTTGAAGCTCGCTGCCATTCTAAAAGGACAAGTAAAGCTCAATCCCTGTTCAATTTTTTTAGCTCAAGGTTTTCGTACCACATCTCAAAGTAATAAAATTAAGGAATTCCAATAACTTAATTACATGTTATAAATGCATCTTACCTCTTAAAAGCTGGTTAATCCATGAGAAAAATGACAGACAGTAGTTCATACATTGTAATCAAATCTTGAATATCAGTAATAAAGTCCTTGTGTTCATTTCAAAAAAAAAAAAAAGTCCTTGTGTATAGTAGCAGTTAGTAATGTGAGGATACAATTAAAGTGCACTTTTTGTTTATCCAATTAAATTTTGTCGCCTGATTTTCTTTAAGTTTCTTGTTTAAAGTCCGTGTTTCTATATTTGAGGGTACGCATCCACTACTAATTATCCCTGTTTGACATTTCTGAAATATCGTCATATATTGTGTAGATGGCCTCTTTAGAAGATTGGGCTTCTTTTGATAAAGACCACTCAATTTCTTTGCTTGGAGCTATTGAAGCATTAAAGGCTAGCACTCTTCGCCTTCCAGTTGGTGGAGGAGCAATTGTATGTTTCTGACATTACTCTTAGTGAAACAAAAGTTGTACCCCTTTGTTTAACCAAGTTCATAAGTTCATAATGTGATCAACTTTGACAGGCAAATGTCCAGAGCTTAAAGGATGCGATTGGTTCATTGGTTGAAGTGATGCAGGCAATGGGATCCTCATTATACTCTCTTCGGCCTACGGTATACTCATATTCTCCTATTCCTGCCATGTTTCCAGTATTAAATTTGGTATTTTGGAGGGTAACTATTAACAGCATGGGGATAAAAAGATGAAAACTGTTTACAGCATGAAATGCTTTCAGAATCAAAAATTGTAACTACACATATTTAGTAAGGAATCAAGATAGAGGTGGTGTGGTTTTGATTTTCTTAAGTTCGCGTGTTTCATGGTATAAGATTATAAAGGAGAGCTGTTAAAATTAGGGTTGTGCAGAAAAAATCGGATTGATCAGAAAAGTCGGATCAAAATCGGATCGATCGAGTCAATTGAAAATCTAGTGCATAAAGGATTTTTATTTGTGAGCATAGCGGGATCAGCACTATTTCCATCTAGTGCATTAAGGATTTTCAAATCCAACGATGTTTTGACGGAGTGTCTTCTCCAAAGTCCTCTTTCATTTTTGGTCTAATTACAAACCTCCCTTAAAGCTTCAATAATTATAGATCTTCATCAAACCTTAGAAACCCGGAAAAGTGGGAGGTACGTGTGTAATTCCCGACTTAAGGGGTTTCTATAATGACTCTAATCTGAGGGGATCCTGTGATGTTTTTATTTTTTCGAAGAATCTCTCTGTAATGACTCATTTTGTTAGAGAAGTTTTTGTATTTATACCAAACGTGAATGGTGTAACATAATTATCCCTTATAAAAATCTCGTTTTGTTCTCCGTTAAGTTTGACCTCTCCGAATGTGATTTCCCATGTCCGTTCTCGGTTGAAAGCAGACAGAACCACAACGCTTTACGTAGAACCTGTTTTCAAATCAAGACTAGTGTTCTGTTAAGCTATTTACAAATCAATATGAAAACAAACTATTCAATATCAACGTGGGTATCTTTCACCGGTGCTTTATCTATTTGCCTTGATGGCCCATAAAGTGTCAGTTCTATAATTTGCAGGTTGAGGAAGTGAACTTTCTTGTGACTGAGCTTGCAAAAGTGACTGCAAAGGAGCGAGTGTTACTCGAGCAATGCGCAGATTTTATATCATTGTTAGCAGCCATGCAGGTACATCATTACACCTTTGTCTCACAGTACTTATATTCTATTCACATTTACACCCCTGAGGTTTGGTCTAATTTCAGAATTTTTTTTTTTACTATTTGTTTGAATAATTAGCAAGAAACATCCCTTGAATTTTCAGCTCATTTGGGTTTTGGATTGTTACAAAAACACTCTTACTTTATTATATTTTTAACATTGAACTGCTGTTTCTATGGTTATTCAAACATTAGAGGAAGTTTTTGTAATTAGACCAAACCTCAATAATCATCCCATGTATATCCTATTATTTGGTGATAATTCTGTTTCATCCAAACAGGTTAAAAACAATAGCCTGAGAACGCATATATTACAACATAACCGTGTACAAACAGCTTGACAAGAAGTAGAACTGATCGTATCCAACTGTCTACTCTAGTTTCTAACACGCTATTGAATCATTCAACTTAGTGGATGCTGCATTCAACGAGATAAATGACTAGGCTTTGGCTTCTCATCTGACGTTTTTTGTCGCATCGGTTTCCTAATTGTGTACTCCAGGCATCTTATAGTACAAGAAGTGGTTTTCTGTTCTCACTAATTATCTGAATACACCATACTTTTTTCGCCATATCAGGGAGGATGGATGTAAATAATTCATGTAGTAATTACAGTGTCTCTAAGCATTTCTTTTGATCTTGTGCCACAATGCGTAATCATGCTGTTCAAGAATCTCAGTTCTTATATATGGCAAATTACTATTTTTGCTTGTTGCTATATCTCAAAATTGCCTGATGCCCTTTAAGAAACCGAGCTGCAAAAAAATCCGTTAACTTTCAATTTTTTGCCCAAAAAATGTCCAATGGGCTTTCGGGTTTGATCCAATTTCGCTACATGGCAGTTGACTGAAAAACATGTGGCGCCAAAAATTCCATTGTTTGACAAACCAAGCTGGAAAATAAAAAATTAATTATGTGGCGTCACGTGTTTTTCGAGTCAGCTGCCATGTTTGCAAAAATTGGACCGAGCGAGATTGAAAGGGGAGTGGGCGTTTTTGGCCGAAAAATTGAAAGGTAACACTTTTTTGCAGTCCTATTTTTTAAAGGGCATTAAAGCAATTTTGAGATATAGTAACGGACTAAATAGTAATTTGCTCTATATATAAATGTGTGTGTATGTGTCAGCGCACTCAATCCGTTAATCACTCTGGACAACTGAATTGACCTTTGGAACATTGTATGCTTCCGAGCTTCCATGATTGAAAGGCCATAGCAAAAGTAGACACAATATCCGTCCCTTTAGTATGGGTTCTTGATAGTAGCCTCAAAGCATGTGATTGATAAACTATTAAATTTTTGTAATGATGAATCAACCCTCCGTCTAAAAGAGTAGCGATGTTGCATGTAGCGAATATTTTGTCTGGTTCTTTACTTTTGAGTTACAATTTTCGACTTTTTTTGGCAAAATCTGCTTGTTTTACTTGGTGATCTTGCCTTCTGTAGGGCTGATCTTGCCTATAAGCGATCTTTTACATTTAAAATTTTCATTACATCAACTAAATTAAGGATTAAGACAATGACAGTGTTCACTGGCCCAGCAGAGACGACAAAATATGCTTACAAGGTAAATGAAAGTTCATGCCACTCCAAATTTAAAGGAATACTTTTACTAATCCATCTAACAAAAACATGGCTTGAAATCTCTTCGAACGGAACTGAGTTGTAACAAGTTGACACATGCAGCAGATCAGGAAAGTCAGGTTCACTGTTAGAATTTAGAAAAACGGAAGCTTCACTTCTGCTTTACCTCTTGTTTCGTGGAAGTTGCGGTTATGCAGAAGATATGAATGTATTTTTGTTTATATTTTGATAATTGAGACAATACACGATTTATATTTGGCCACCCAGTTGTACAATAATGACTGACGTACATTAGAAAATATATACTTTTAACTTATGTCTATAGCTGAAAAAATGCATATTAAGTCCTTTTCTTTAAGGATATTTTAGATGCAAATTATCACAGACGCCCCTTTAAGTTGGAAAAACAACTTCCCTAATGTTCATGTTTCTAGAGCTTCCGGGGGGAGTTGCCTAATTTGGCCAAGTACTAATTCTATAAAACTTCCAACGCTTTTTTGTCCCACTGAACTGCATTCTCATGGAGAATAAAATAGGCGTCTTGTACAAACTTGCACTCACATACATAAATACAAATATCGCTCCCGCATAACTCAATAGTATCCACACTTGCACTAAAACTCTGAAAATAAATGAATGGGAATAATATAACTAAACGACAGAAGAAAAAAGATTAAAGAAAGACGAAAAAGATACAGAATTAGGAACTATAACAGAACGTCCACTCTGTTTTCAGATACGAAGCTCGTTTCTACACTAACTAGAACCTGACCACAAAGAGCTGAGTCTTGCAGCCAGCTTTGCACTCTTGTAGTCATCTCTGAGTTGTATAAACCTGAGTTTGCACCCAATTTCAGAAAAATATTGAAAAACTTTCATAAAACAGGTGAAAGAGTTTGTAAAAAAGAACACACACACACAAATATATATATATATATATGTATATATCTATACACACACATACATATATCATTAGATGTTCAACAAGCCAAACCAAATATTAATCAGTGTTTGGTGTAGTTGAGGTAATAGAGTTTCAGATAATATCGACGAAGAGTTGGTACCTCTGTGCATCTTTCCGTATGCTTGGAGTTCCCTCAAAGAGAGTTGACAGGCTTTCAGGGGCAACAATAAAGACATTGGCCATACTGCAAGGCGTTTATGCCAATGAATTTAGAAAAATTATGTTTAACTCTAGATTGATTCCTTGTTGAGCAAGAAAACAGAACCTATTATATAAGTAAAATTACTTACATGCCCAGCAGCTCAAACTTTTCATCTATAGTAGGAGCATTAAAACTGCGAACAAATTCCCCATACTCGGTAATATCACGCTTAAGGCGCAGCCCACCACTGCACGAAGTGATTCAACAAATAACATGAGGTAATGACATTTGAACAAGTAGAAATGCACTCGGAAACAAAACTGTAAAAAGAACAACCAAGTGAGGCTATTTTTTAACTATAATTAGCTGTTTCTGCAATGCAAATTCTGGCCAGAACTTGAACATAATCAATTTTCTCCACACTTGCATAGTTGCATAAAAGTTCTATTGGCCATTTGGCCCACAAGATTAACTGCTCAAACATATATATCAACCAACTGTGCGACATACAATCCAAAACACTGGACCATAAAAGAAAAGCATGTGAAGGCACAAATCAAGAGCTGAACAAGAGATTATTTGGCAAACCTTGGTTCTGAGAGCTGCAAAATACATATATTAAACCGTTTTTCATGAAAAAAAATATATTCGAAGAGTCTTAGGATTGCCGGACGCCATTACAAACAAAAGTTCGCAAATTCTTTGATTAGATGCAAAAGAGGAGTAAGCCTTCAAAGAGCTTGGGACAATGATAACACAAAATTCTGAAAACACAAAAAAGTATTCCTAGAGCCACTATGACTACCAAACTTTCAGGAGTTTACGTAACTGAAGAAATAACCATATCGAGTCTAATGGGTAATGAACCCAATACTGAAATTGATCGATAAAGTCTGGAGCCCAGTAACTAGGTGGATATAAGGTCTCATATCTTATACATTGGTAAAATATGTAAGAGAGAATTAGAAGAAAAATGAAAAAAGTTGTGGCATCAGACATCATGCACAACTTAAAACACGTTAATTACTATAATGATTATGACAGACAAGTTGTACTAAATAATGCTCTAAATTCATGTTAAAAGATCATCAAAATCCAGCTGTCATGAATGTAAGTCACAAAGATTGATGCATGTTTTATGATCAAGAATTACCTTGGATTAAAAGTGAACTTCTGCCAGTGATTCAGCAGCCCTTTATGCAAGCGATTTCCCTGCAACAATCAACCCATTATGTCACAACTGCAGAATATCTACTAAAAAGATGATTTCCACTTCAATCAATGATTTTGGCTTAAAATGTTGTACTGGCTCATAAGCTTCCGACACAGGCACTTGGATTTGCTCATCAACAACAAACAACAGTTTCGCCAAAACATTCAATTAACTGTTAGAATAACAGGCAAACTCACCTTTTCCACAAGGTGTGCCCTTAGAGTATATAAAGTAAAAAGATTCAGATATATCAAGCATTAACCCACTGACAATCAATGTTCTCATCTTTTAACAAAAATTAATAGCTCCTCGACAAATCTAACAGTGTTCAAGAGAAAGAGAGCCGAAACAGGACCAACAGAAAGCATTTTTTCCAAATCTAACTAACAAACATGCCAGTTAAATGTGATCGAATGTTGTGATAACTCCCAATTTTAAGCACACCACATCAGATTTGATTTGAGACATTCATTCTACTTTCTGTTGATTTTTTGCCTCACCAAGACCAATGATTTGCTGTTACTCAAAGCTGATAGCCTTTCATATTACTTCATTAGCCCTTTGAGACCAGGTTGATATATTTATAGTTTCAGATGATGCAAAAGGACATTGTCACTTGCACGTAATAACTATAGTATAAGCCTTCTTACTCATCTTTGAACTCCTTGTGACTGCCTAACTAACACTATTATCTTTATATTCCTGCTAAGTCTTTCCTATCTAAGTCTTTGAGAGAAAGCAACCCCTATTGGCGCATTCCCTCCTAAGAAACAAATGCACTATGAAAGGGTACTTGCAGTCAATGCAAATACAGACAGAAACAAGAGACAAACACCTACACATATCCTCCTCATACTCAACTAGAATCATATACAGACAAACACCTCAGGAGCAAGAAAAAGAAAAGGGACTACAGAACCCAAAAGAAGAAGCTCCCAGGCGCATCATTTACACACTTACTTATTTGAGTCATGTTTAAAGATTTAATTTCGAATCTCTGACTATTGAGAGTTCCATAGAAAAACAGAATATCTTCACATACTTTATGTTACAGAAGAAAATATCCTTTTTGTTGGTGATGCTCAGTCAACGGTCGGGCCGTTAAAAGGACAAACATCGGAAAGTAGGCAGCCTTTTGTTGTATAAGTAAAATAAACAAATTAGCTTAAACTGAAAAGACGTGATTGCCTTTTAAGGTTCAATATCAGGCACTTCTATAACAAAAAAATATTGGAACCCCCAAGGTTCCAAGATTTCAAAGGATATATTCTATTAATTTTCATCGGGATGAACAGTTTTATAGAAGTAAAAATTAAATCATATAGTTTTGCTAAAAGCTACAGTAATCACTTCTGGATTCTACTCTGCAGGCAGGTGCCCAGTTTGTATCCCTAATAGAATTTAATGGCCTATAACCTCATTGATTAGTATGTACCAATGAAAAAATGGCCTTTTATCAAATAACAGTAAAAGTTTTAACATCATCTCACTGGATTGATGATATGTAGCAACTGAAAGCCATGGCATCTACCAATACATCGAACTGCATATAAGAATATCTCCATACCAACTCAGTGAGGAATGCTTGTTTGTTAAGACCGTCGAGTCCCGTGAAAGCAGCCTCGAGCACCCGAGAAAGATAAGCGACAACCCTGGTATCAAAAAGACAAGTAAGCTACTATAAACATTTATAAGGATAGTCAAGTCTGCCATGAATGAAACTGGTGGTAAAATGGGAAGACAACTAAAACGAATAATCCAGTACAGAAAACTAAAAAATCCATTACCAGATGTACAAACATTTTTTCGCATGATCAGATAAATTACATAATATGCCATGGAGAACAGACTTTGATTGGCTTTTTAAGCTTAACAATCTTGAAACTACATTTCACAGAGCTGACATCCCTAATGTCACACCTGGTGCAGGCATTTGTTGGTCGGTGATCAGGAACAATGCCATCATCGGGCGACCGGTAATCTGTTGCTTTTTGCTCAGCTGACAGCAGCCGCTCAACCTTAAATAGTTTTGAAGATCAATGATCAAAATTAAATAATTAAAAGGAAGCTAGTAAAGAACTACAAAGCAAAGTGGGGCACTCAGCTTCAAAACTAAAAGCTAGCTAACTGCCCTATGGCACGAACTCTAACACCAGGAAGATTGTCAATTACAAACCTCAGCCATCACTGTTTCAATGCACTGCTGAAGCCCCTTGTAAGCCGCACCTTCTGCCTTTGCCATTGCTGATGCCATTTCTTCGCATGAAGCAGCATGGGCACCATCCACGGGTAGCAGAATACGAGAAATAGAATTGGTAAAGTACTGTAGAATAAAAGTTTAACAAAATCAAGATAGTTTAAAGAGAATCATGATGTAAAACTAACAGGGAATTAACCTACTTGCTGAACAATAGCCACACTACTTCCACACCGCTGAACAGAAACCATAAAGGATCTGAAACTGCTCTCACCAGCTGCAGCAGCAGCTTCTGCCTGCATAACACCAATTAAAATGTCACAACACACTAGAAAATAAGATCCTGCAAGAGAAAGAAGTCTTTATCCAACTTTGGCTAACAGATGCATTAATTTATAAAACCCTTTTCCCCACCCTCAAACGAAGAGTAAAAGGAAGTGAGTGATTACTGCAGAAGCAGCTGCCGCAGCAACTCTTCGACTGACGCTAGCCAGAACAAACCGTTCCCTCAAAGCTGCAGCTTCAGTCAAGCTGTCACGACTTCTTTCAAGGCCTTCTGTTATATATAGACTGACCTGAAGAAGGTAAAAGCACGTGAATGGGATAAATAAAATAGTTATTTGTGAATACTAAAAGAAGAAAAAAACCCAAAAATATGAAGAAAGACTGGTAACATCACCTGATCCAAAAGGCTCGTCAAAATGATCCGTACATTGGCGGCAAGAGTTGCAGGCTGCTTGATGGCAAGAAAATAATTCAATAATAAGCTACTAACTAAGCATAATGAGGATTACCAACCTGTTTTCAGGAAGGTTATGAACAAAAACGCAACTTTTTCTGAAACAAATATGACTTATCTAATGTATTGCTCAAACCAAAGCTCTGAACAAACAAGAAAATGAATTGGGTATAGTGAAAAGGAAAGAAAAGTCAGACTCAAGCTGAGGAGCAGCTCCATCTTCTCACTCCGAGTTAGGAATGGTAAATCACTGATATCAATAAGCAAAATGAAACAAGATATACCTGCTTCGAAAACAAAGTACACCTGGATATGGCTTCTTCGTTCCAACGTACAAACTCAGTCACAACGGTGACAGATATCTGCTGCTGAGAAGATGCTACAGAAGCTCCTTTTGAACGCCCAATTGTTCCTGTTGATTCAGCAGACTGCTGGTTTTCGGCATGTAGTTCATCCATCTGCATCATATGCACAAACAGTTGATTCATATTCTAACGACAACCCATAAGGCAAATCAGTATACTAATTATAGTAAGAGATGCCAGATGATAAAGCTCTATCTCAAGATACAAATGATGGGGAACAGAAACGGAAATTCAAAACTTCGGGCACACCTTTGCTTTATATAGTTGCTTAAGCGAAGCCTGCTCACATTCTATGTATGTGTCTAAGTGAGGAAGAAACAGAGACTCCGTCAAACCTGTCCAAAAGATAAAATATTGTTTATAAGTGGCCATAAACATATTTTATGGAATAACATTTCTGTTAATTAAAACCATTGAAAAATGAATGGCCTAGAAAGTAGTTAAGCCTTCTACATCACATGGCCATGCTATTAAATGTCTGCCTTGTATAGTTCACTTTGTTTGGAAAAGGATGAGAGAGGTTTATTCAGTTTCTTTTTAATGAAGTCTTTGTTTCATCTTTGACTATTGAGGGGTAGCTCAAATTTAATGGGCACTTCCTAAGCACTAGCTAAAGTAAGCTTTTTGCATAATGACAACTTTGAATTGTCAAAACTAGAGAGGCTGCAAGCATGTTTACCAGAAAATTACTAAATTAGAAAATAGAAAGTACAAAAAACTGAATAACCTTATACATCACGTAGGAGAATCAATATTATTCTTGCATTACATATGGTGAACTATAAGTAACGTCCCAATAGAATATACTACCAAGTCAGAGGATGAAGCTAGAAGTACCTTCAATATCCAAGTCACCACAACCCACACCGCGTAATTCTCTAGCCAGGTCCTGCGTCTTCTCATATGCCACTGCGAGCAATCTAAGATACTGAAGGCAATAGTTGAACAAGGATTAATGACGTTAAGTACAATTTTTTTTTTTAAAAAAAAACACATTACAAGCCACATATGAAACTCACTAATATAAGCCCGCCTTCTTCCATAGGAGGTGGATTAACAAGAGATGGTTTTACCAACAGCTTCTCAAGAAGCTTAGGAACTCGGTCTTCCAATACACGCTGCATCCAAATAAATCAAAACAAATATTTCCGCCTGTCTTATCAATATATCCATTGATCTAAACTAAACGAGAAAACACAGAAGTAAATTACGCTTGAATTTGCAAGACTTTGGATAAGATAGCGAGCATCTGATCTTTATAATGAAGAGTTAACGGTTTTAGCGTCTTGAGAGTAATTTGCATGAAATAGTAAGTTTCCTTCTATGACTTAGATTGTCCCAGTATTATATAATTTTGTCCAGAATAATGCTTTCTCAGCACTAGAGTCCAATTTGATGGGACAACCATTAGTTCATTAGAAAGTCACATCATTTTCAAAGAAAGAGCTCTACAAATTGTATTCCCTTACATGATCCTGTGAGAGAAACAGGAATCCAGAGAATGCAGTCTTATGCAATTAGTGGTCATCAAAAAGAGTACCCAGATCTCTTTAGAGAGATAATCTCCAATCTCAAAGATACAAAATTTCTAGATTAGTTTTCCTTCTCAGGCCTTATTTTGCTCTTCTTACAATTATCAGCTGGTATTACAGCTAATTAGGTGATCCTGCTTCAGTTCGCTGAAGTGCTAAATGGTTACTGCAAAAGGAACCATTAAGCGACTGTCTCAGCTGAAATCCTATTCAGAGTCCCAAACCCTTTATAGAGTCACAGGAGAGGTATATAAGCCCAGGGATAATCAAATATAGCCTTAAAGGAATAGTCACACATGAATACCTGAACCAATATTGACCTGACATCACTAGGGGAAGGAAATACTGCTGTAATTGTAGCTGCTTCTTTCCGCACAGCATCTGCAAGCAAGTCAAATTAAATCAAAGGAATATTATAGCTCGCACACCTTTCATGAAACTGATAGGAGTTGTTTAAACCTGTAATGCTCTTGTACAAATCAGTGAGACCACGGGCAATATTGCTCGGACTAGTTTGAGAACCAGTTTCACCAAGGACCGACCTGGCATCTGTATTCATGACTTCCACATCAAACATTGGGCGTAATCCCACAAAGTGTTGCATAGCACTGGTGCCCCTGTTAAACTGATTTGCAAAATCTGATAAGTAAAACACAGGAAAAATTTACAGTTGTGATATTTAGTTATATACACAAACTACAGGCATAGAACAATCAATACGCAGAGACAAATGTTATCACAATTAGAGGTCCACATACTAAGTGAGCACAATTGCTATGCAGCCCCAAACTCGCCATTGATTTTTTAAAAATCGTAAAAACTACCAACACGAGAAGAAAGGTGGCATAGCATAGGTCAAATGACCATATATTTACAAAGTAACTTTGGCGAGATGCCAAATCCATTGTACATTATTTGCAAACCTAGTTTTAATCTGTGTATATGAACCTTGAAAAAGATCATTAGCATGTTTGGAGCTAAGCAAAACCTGCAACATAAATTCTAGAAGTACTACCTGCGACAAAATTTTTGCACATTCTGCCATTGTAGACAATTCCTTTTTTTGTGATGCCGCATCAAATCTAGCCAGCAATCTGTTTTCCAGTTCTGCAGATGCATTTGAAACGATTATCATAGAAAGTTTTTAAATCAAAGTGGCTGGTTAACTGGGCCATGCCTAGGCAGAGTAGATGTGATTCTAGGATCAGGTACTGGTGGGGCCTGCTAGAGGGGTAACATTACATGTATATCAAGCTAAATACAAACTAGATCATGTTTCAGATAAAACGAATGAGGCTTAGATCTCGTTTAATATTGATCGAAAAAAATGAAGTGATTTCTTTTTACGAAATTATATGTTATCACGATATTATAACTAATTGGCTCAGGATACAAGGAGAGCTAAACATGCTACACTGGAAAAGGCAGCTAAAATTTTACTACTGTAGACTTTAGGTATTAAAAGCAATATGTAAGAAGTATCAAACCATTGCAGTATTCTTGGAGGTTAGCAACTGCGACTTCCAATCCTCTGCTTGCTGATGCGTTCCCCCCAGCTGATGAAACAGTCATGCCTTGTCTTCCAATATCTTCCTCGGCAAATGATCCTAAAGACAGGGTTTTTCTGACATCTTAATACTTCTGTGAACGAAGGAAGAATACAAAGCTTCTAAAAGCTCAACAGAAGGTTATTCAGTTCCAGTACATGAATTCCCTATTTAAAATAACAAAACAAATATATTTTATCGACACCGAAGTTATTCAGCCATGCAGGTCTTGTGACCTTGTTACATATTTGAAAAACTTTCCGTACTCTACTTGTAAGAGCTTTTAACTTGCAGGAAACTACATTCAAGAGGCTAATCAAACAAGAAAAATTAATTTGTTAGAGAACCAAATATGGACCTGTTAGGCTTCCCATAATATACTTTTCAACTCCCCCATTATGATGTTGGAGCTACATGGGGCTTAATGGACGTTAATTGACCCCCTTAACCGGATGCCCCCGTATTTCAAGTTTAAAGAGAGAGTGGCATTATTGAAACCAAAGTAATGAGTGAAAATCATTCGACAACCTTCTCGGAAAGACATTTGAGCGAGTCAACCTCCAAAAACAGGTAGGAAGTTAAGAAAACTACCCACAGTATAATAATGTGGGGGATGTTGGAGATATTATAATAGGAGATGTTAAACAATACTAGCTCCCAGGTGGACCATCACAACTCTACAGTTAAAAGCAGAGAAGATATTGTTCTGCTCTTGAAATGCCGATCAAGGTTATAAACTTTAAGCATGGATAAGGTAGAAACGACAAGGATCAAGTACAAGATATGATATTTAAGGCAAAATAGAAAGAAAGAAAACTTTAGATCTCAAATATGTTCTTCAACATGTTTTAACAGTTTAAGTACATATTCATCCTGCATGTCTTTTGATACATCCTTTTGCCTTGTAAAAACATACACAACTAATGACTAAGAGCAAAAACAATCTACCAAGCATAACTCCTCTAGCAGTCACTAAGACAAGAGTCAGCACTATAGTTGGCCTATAGCTTTCAAGCTTTACTGTTACAAGAAGAGCCAGAATAGAACTAGAATCGTAGATTCATTTCCTAGAGTAAGCAACATGCTATAAAAATCAAATTCATAATCAATGTCTTCAATGTATCCTAATTACCATTTCGAGGAGAAAAGAAAGAAGGTAATGCACAGCTGCAAGTAAACAAGAACTCAGAATTTTCACATTTGATGGTTCCATAAACAAGAAATACCAGGAATATACTTTTTATGATCTCCAGAGGAGAAATGCCATCTTACTTAATTTCTGGGCGATTGAAGCTGCCTCTGCTACACGACTATCATCAGAAAACAGAGGTGAAAGCTCCATTAGATCTCCAGGACTACTATTGAATTCCATCAAGTACTGCAGAAAAAATTCCATTTCTACAATTAAAATCCAAGCAATACAGCGAAGTATCTTTGGAAAACACTTCAAATATACTTGTAAACACCAAATTGTCAAAGATTTACCTTTATTAGATCAATGGTTTGACTGGCGGTTTCTCGCTGGGCATCTG
Organism: Linaria vulgaris; assembly: GCA_948329865.1. Taxonomy (NCBI): domain Eukaryota; kingdom Viridiplantae; phylum Streptophyta; class Magnoliopsida; order Lamiales; family Plantaginaceae; genus Linaria; species Linaria vulgaris. Next base: position 112,726,414 of record OX415249.1, on the reverse strand, counting down.
CACTCTGACAATCAGTCAGGCGGATTAAGAAAAATAAGGCTTCCATAAGAAATGCAGCAAGTCAAAAGAGCAACAGAAGACGCGGTTATGAGATATCACATGAAGTTCACACAAAAAAATAGGCTGCTTTACACTCAAGAACCACTAGCACCCTTAACAATCAAAAAATAAGAAATATGGAACTGTCGTCTACTCTAAAACTCAAGATTATAAAGAGACCAGACATGAATATTTTTGTATATAGTTTCCAACACGCCACCTCACGCGCACGAGGCACGTGACATTTTTGATAAATGGATGACGGTGGGATTTGAACACCAGACTTTTTGGTAACATGTTGAATTGTCGTCTCATCTAAAGCTCAAGCTTGTAGAGAGATATGCATTTATATTTTGTATGTGGTTTCTAACAGTTAAGCACTATAAAAGGTTTACCTGCAGATGGTCGCCTATCTTAGCAGCAGTTTGGCCAACACTTGATATGCGTGAATCCAATCTTGCAAAACTGTCAAACAAGTCATCAACACCTCTTTCCAGCTGCATAAAATGGAATGAACAACAATGAATAAGTTGTACTTTCAATCATACATTTCAGTAAAGAAAAAGATCTGATATTTTTATCAATTTCAAGAGCAGGCAATAGTTACTCTATAGAAATTCTGCATAGATTAGGGTAACAAACCTCAGATAGTGTTATCCGGTGCATTGAGTCTTGGGCCGCGACTTCCAATTTGAGATTGCTGAGTTTCCCATCAATCTTGAGCAGTCTCAACATTAGAACAATGATCAAATGGATAAGGCAAAACCAAAGACTTCATCACAAAGTTGAGATTCTACCTGTTCTCGAAGATCAATTAACTGTGTAGATGAATTTTTAAACAAAGATAAGAGGGCGTCTACTTCAGGAAACAATGGGTTTAATTGCCCTTGAGCTAATTTTCCGGTATCAGAGGCAGTTCGCAAATGACCATTTGGCATAGCATCATTTGCACCATATCCATCAGAGGCTTCTGTATCCTCCTCTAGAAAAGAAGGTAGCAGCTGATCAACTAAGTTCCCGAACAGCGCATCAAATGAGAAGTCACCCTACAGGATAGAGATAGGATGTGGTAAAAACGATTAACAACACGAGTAGAATACGGTTAGAAACAAACAGTGGCAAGCTAATGTTACATTGGCATCACCTTAAAATCATCAATGTCCAGAACAAGCGGATATGAGCCAGTTGATGGAGGTTCAGAAACTCTACCAGTCCTTGTCCCATTTCTAGTTTCTTTCATCTAAGTGGAGATCAACAAATGAGAAACCTTGGTACATTTAAGAACTATTTAATCAAGATAAAACTGCAGTGTTTATGGCAATATATTTATTGGTGGACCACAAACACATGGACTCAACAACTATGTATCTATACACTAGAGACTGACTTCAGATAACCACGTTGGATGCTATATAAAATGGCAAACTATAATAAATTGATCACTTCCAAATCAGGTTTGTAATTTTAGTAAAATCAGGAATGAAAAAAGATAATGAACTAGGGTGGAAGCAGAAGTTAATATTAACGTGAAAATGAGAATAAAAACAACAGCTACAAGGTCTACCAGTGCATAACTGATTCTATCTGTAAATTCCATAAAGCATAGCTGTAAACCAATATTCAGTTTCCTAGTCAACCCGAAGGAAAAAACCAACTCTAAACCCCAATTATCTTTGCTCTCCATGTAACTTATAATATGATTTAAGTACAAGAATATATTCTCTAGAGCTCATTTCAGTACATTTCACCAAGACAACGACATGCCCAACGCTAAATAAACAGCACTAGACTACATTACAAAACCCATATCAACAAAAACCAACAGTTATCTCGACTCTGGAGAAACTTTTCCTTCACCACCCTCGGTAGAAATGCAAGACAAAGACTCATCCCACATTTACAGCTTCATGAATGCCATCCAAATACTAGCAACACTAGCAGCCAGATATACATAGCAGTTAAACCCTTTCTTATCACTCAATCACTTTCAAACACAAAATATAAACACGATGTGGTGAGTTGCTACCGTCTGCTTTCCCCACTCGATTCACGCCGTTTTACCTTAAAATTTAATCATATCGTACTACTACGACTGATTTCTACAAAATTAGCCAACATCTTGCCTTATACTTTACGAATAAATCTCCACAAAGCAGAAATCAATTCAACGAATTCCGGAATTCGAAACCCTAAGCATTCTCACTGTAACTGATCAAAGCCAAATCGGCAGCACGAAACCAACTAGAAATGAATAAAGCGTAACAAAAAAGGGACGGATAAAACTCACATCGGCAGAAACGAGGAGCCAGTGGCGGAGGCGTTGGGACGGCGGAGCAACCGCTGTAAGCGATAGATACAAAATCTTTGTACAGATCGGAGTTCACGAACTCGTCGATGTGTTTGATCAAATGGCATATGACAATTACAATTAAAATAATCAGCTATTGTGATCTTATCAAAGAAAAATTAAAAAAGGCGAAAAAAGAAAAGCTCAGCTGCTGTGTTTCGTTGTCGTCTTATTTGTCATTTTCGCGGAATGAGACATTTGTGACCCTTTTTTAAGAAGGTCTATACATTTATGCCCCTTACTTCTATATTTTTAGGAAATTATGCCCATTAATTATCAACGATTGTATCGTAGGTGTGGTGCAACAATTACTATGTTACAAGAACATTTGAAACTATTTAATTTAGATCGTCGATTGTATCTAGTTAGCAACGCGATAGTTGTATAAAAGAATTTTCATATTCTTAGCCTCTAATATTGACATATGCAAAATGTATCAATTAAATTCGAGCATAAACAAACAAGAATTTGGGGGGAAATGTGTTAAACATGTTTTTGGAAGGAGATAAAGTCAAATGGTAGTATGAAAGACTTTGAGTTATGTTGGGGCGGTTCATTTATTAATTCATTGTGCAGCACCAAGAATTGTCGGGGCGGTTGTGCAGCACCAAGAGGTTGGGCGGCTGATTTAATTATTATGGTGCAATATTTGGGGTGGCTGAATTGAAGGTTTTGTCTCCACAATGAGGCCTATAAAAGCCAAGCTTCATCCGGCAATTCAATGTATCCCAACTAAAAGAAAAGAGAAAAACATACAATTCTTCTCTTTATATAATTAAGTATAATTAATATAAAGAGTGTTGTTAGCGTGTTGTAAGTGTGAGGTAAAAATAGAGAGTTTGTGCGACTTTACTACGGTAAAAGTCGGAGAGTTGTAATTCCTATTTTACACTCATAGTGAAGTTCTTCTACCTTGCCCGTGGTTTTTCACCCTAAAGTAATTTGTGATTTTCCACGTAAAATCTGTGAGTCGTTTATCTTTCCGTTTTTCATTTATTGTCGTGTTTTTCGCTCTATCCGAAGGGTCTATTTTTCAACAAGTTAGAGCAATTTTAATTCATCTTCAATCTTCATAGTATTTTAGAGTCAAAACTTCATGAAGTTTTTTAGTTTTTTCTGTAATCTGTTCTTTTCCTAGATTATGGATAAACGTACAAAACTAACCATCTCTATTTTAAGTTTTTTTTTCTTTGTCAGCAATTAATGATAATATTACGCTAAAGGTGTCTGATGTTTGCTATTTGCAAGTTTAGGTTTACAAACTCTGTTACGTCATTTCGATGAGTTATTATAAGTTATTACAATCACTGTGTTTTGGTCTTATTTCGTCACGGTAATAGAACACAATAAATAATACAAAATGAGATCAAACAATGCTATCCAATATTATTAACGGACTAGCTTGGTCCGGAACACTTAATACAAGCTTTCTAGATAGAATAACTAAATTACAATGTTAATAGCACGTATCGAATTGCAGGTATTCGATGCTGACGTGTCGAATGAGGGTCTATTCGATGCTGAATAGATATCTGTGGGAGAAATCAATCTGGAAGGTAACGAATTCGATGCGTGCTGTAGATGTCGAATTCGATGCGTACCAACGTATCGAATGGAGATACGGTATTATGTTCGTATCGAATTGTAGTTAATTCGATATGATTCGTGTCGAACGGAGCAAGTTCGATGCTGACTGTGCAGAGCTGGTTTAGATCTCAAAAAATCCCCTCAGAATACAAGGGGACGGGCTATTTATAGAAACCCGTCCCATGGAGCCCACATTCCAATGTAGAAATGCGTATCGAATCATCATTGTTCGATACGCGCATCGAATCAGGTGTATTCGATGCGCTAATGGGCTGGCCCAATAAATAAGGCTTACACTGTTGATTCGATGCGCGCATCGAATTCTTTGTATTCGATGCGCTTATGGGTCGGCCCAATAACGTTATATTGGGCCAATCATAAATCACACCCATCATATAGTCACCCCAGTTTGGGAGACGATATCGATGTAGAGATCGTATTCCAAACTTTTTAAAATATATTCGTACTGATTTGGGATATTCCTATTCATAGTAAAATCAGAACAGTTCATAGTACTTGTAATAGAACGGTAATTTTTGACGCATCGAATTGTTAGCCATTCGATGCGTGAAAAAGTACGCATCGAATTATAGTTGTTCGATGCGGTTATTCGATGCGGCGTGGCAAATGGGCCTGGTGGGCCTCGCGTCCCCTATATAAAGGGGCGTCTGCAATGATCAGCTCATTCTTCAGGCAACATATTTTTCGCTTCAGGTAAGACGCATCGAATGTGTCATTCGATGCGAGTCGTATCGAACGCTCAGTAATTCGATACGATCAACATCGAATTCAGAAAATTCGATGCGTTTAACATATCTGTTTCTCTTCCTCGTTCCAAGCGTTCCGTTGCTTATTTCTAACTTGCTGTTATTTTGTGTAGGATATAGACACCAAAGCAAGAACTTCTTTACCGAGAATATCTTTAAGGTAAAATTTTTGATTTTTATTTTGCTGTGTTATTTAGTTTTTAACATGTTCAAAGTTACATATATGTGAATGATATACGAGAGTGTGGGGTGACGTATGCGTCCTTAGTCAATCTCGTTTTTAATTTATTTTCAGTTTGTTATCATCAAAGATGGTGAGCGGTGGATCCACTCATGGAAGTGAGTCGAGTAGTGGTTCTAGTTCCAGTTCCATTAATAAAGAGGACCCTCCGGTTGCACTCATGGCTCCAAAAAACCCTCCCGTAGCACCCACGGCTCCGAATACAGAGGACGTAGATCTATTTGATTTAATAGATATAACAACAGTTGATCCACCAACGAGCGACGCCCCCGCGGTAGACACTGAACCCACAATGGCCCAAGAAGACAGTGATGAGTGATGACTCATCTACGTCATCTTATAAAGATAACCGCGCTCCAAGCGAGGGTGAAGAGGACGTAGATTATATTAATAGGGAATTCGACGATCATGTCGAGGTCCCAGGGATGACATTCGATCAATACATTTCTCGGCTTCAACATAGTCGTAAGGGACTTCGTAAGAAGTTTGATATACCTGATAAGTACAAGATCGTGCTCCCGGGGACAAATGATCGGATGCATACCCCACCGCCCAAACATATGACCGTGTTTGTTGGACAACTTCTGAATAGTCTACGTTTCCCGATCCCCTATGAGGTAAGATGGATTCTACGGAAAATAAGCGTCGTCCCCGCGCAACTCACGCCAAACTCATATGGGAATATCATGGGTTTTATCATAATTATGAAGGCTTTGCGCCAACCACAAAGTCCCAACGAGTTTTATGGGTTATTCGAGATTGCGAGGCGCGAAAAAGGATTTTACCATATCAAGGCTCAAACGAACCGGAAGTTCTTGAACGGTGGGGCGACCGGGTATGGAAAGGATTGAAAGAGAAGATACTTTTACATAAAAGAGAGCTTTGACGGCGAGTTCGATCAATACCGCAAGAAATGTATACCGGGGCAGGGGTAATGATTCCCAGCGGAGTTAACATAACCCTATGGGATTGCGAATTTGTCCCCAACTTAGTTAGGGAACATCAATTTGATGTCAAAAAACTCGTTGAAAACCGGGTCCTTTCTTTAGCTGGGTTGTCTCCAGTTAAATATAATGGCAGGATGACCCTTGATAATTTGATATAAACTTATTAGAATTTTTGATTTACGCTTGTTGTGGTTCTAACGTTTTATTTATTTGCAGCCAAGTTCTTCATGAGTCGACGCGCAAGGATGAACCGGGTTGTTGCTGCGGATATGGCAAGTTCCCAGACTGATACTGTGCCTGAAATTCCTCCTCCTCGGAAGAGAAAAAGTAAGGGCAAGAAGAAAATTTCTGAACCCTCTACAGCTACTGCTGCTGCCATTGATCCTACAGTTGATCTTTTCGAGGAATTATTGGGGGATAATCCTGAGGGAATTCCAGGCGGTGCTGAAGCGTCAGAGAGCAGGGCAACTGAAATCGGCGATGATTTCGGTAATCTCGTCCAACGTAAGAGACGTAGGATGCCGCAAAATCCGGCGCAAACCGAAAGGGTTGCTCCTACTATTGGCCAGACAAGCAGGCCCAGTGCCTCCAATCCTCATGCCGGTGTATTTGGGCCAAATTACATGGCCGGACCTAGCCAGGGCCCTCGAGCTCGAGCCGCTGGGTACCAGCTCTCGGAGGCCGAAGCCATCGAGCATTTAAGGGCATTGCTGCCTGGTCTATCCGTCCCTCTTCCAATCTCTGACGAAGAAAGGAAAAGGCTGGAGCGAAATTCGCTGCATCTACTGTCAGCGGTAATGACTTCCTCATTTGACTTACACTTCCCTTGAATTTGCTTTGCAAATTTTGGTCTAACTATTCATTTGTTGTCAGGCGGGAGGTTTCGTGGATGTCATGGCCTCAGCCTTAATGGATTTCAAGGAAAATGTCAGTAATGCTGATAACTCTGCGCTTGAAGCTGCCCTTGACGCCAAGGAAAAAGCTTTGGAAATGGCTAAGGAGGCTCGAGAAGAAGCTGAAAAACTCAAAGAAGATCTTAACCAGCAAATTACTGAGCTGAGGAAAGAGGTTGGTGCAGCCAAAGAGGAAGCCCTCAATGCTGATTCGAATGGCTACCTTTGAGGCCTTCAAGAGGTAAAATATATTATTTTTATAACTTGGCACCCATTCTCTTATGAATACTTTCATCAATATCTTTTCCTTTTCTGAAGGTTTCTCCTCAGCAAACATTGGAAATTGCTGATAGGTTTCTCCAAGGCAACACGTTTCAAGAATTGCGCACTCGTCGAGATGATCACGTGGCTCGAAATGCTCAAGCTCTGATGGTGCATCAGTTCTATGCTACAAAGTATGTTCGTGGCAAATTTAAACCAGACTAGTTAGATCTGTCACTGGGGCCAAATCTGGAGAAACGTCCACCTCGCCAAACTTCTGAAGCTACAGAACCTGATGAGTTTGCGTCACTGCTGGATAAGGAGGATCTCGTTCTCGGAGGATTATCACCGCCGCGAGAAATGCCTGAACCATATCCCTCATCAGAGGATGAAGAAGAAGACTGATTGTTGCTAAGGCTGTTTACTATTTCTTTGTTTATGAACAATTTTCATTCGTAATTTAATTTGTGTGTAGCGCTGCGTCGCTATAATGTGTTTGAAACAATTTAATATCCGTTGCTTAATTTTTTGGGATAATAACTGTTGTCTTTTATTTCAATTTCCTATCTCAGTCCTTTACTTTATTTTGACAACTCGATAATTTCTTATTGTTCTTTGAAAATTGTTGTACCATTAAGAAAGGATATTATATTCGTCACTTTGGATATAACATTTTTCTTTTTCTTATGATATCTTTGCTTTATCATAGTTAATCTTTTGAGAGTTTGTTTATGTTTTCTGAAACATAAATTTTATAACGCTCACCATTTCATATGTAATGTCTATTCATTACCTTTGGAGCATTTTTACTAGGCTCCTTCTTATTTCTCGCCCTTGGCCTCACTCGGTATCTCATGTTACTTCTGGGCTGAGTTTCCATTTCTTACGTCGTCTTTGACTTCTTCCGGTGTCTCGTGCCACTTTGGGGCAGAGTTTCCATTTTCTTGATTTCTTTTAGGGATTTTCGGTATCTCGTGTCACTCTGAGACAAGGTTTCCGTTTTCTTGATTTCTTTAGGGATTTTCGGTATCTCGTGTCACTCTGGGACAGAGTTTCCGTCCTTGTAACTTCTTCTGGGATTTTCGGTATCTCGTGCCACTTTGGGGCAGAGTTTCCGTTCTCCTGATTTCTTTAGGGATTTTCGGTATCTCATGCCACTTTGGGGCAGAGTTTCCGTTCTCTTGATTTCTTTAGGGATTTTCGGTATCTCGTGCCACTTTGGGGCAGCGTTTCCGTTCTCCTGACTTCTTTAGGAATTTTCGGTATCTCGTGCCACTTTGGGGCAGAGTTTCCGTTCTCCTGATTTCTTTAGGGATTTTCGGTATCTCGTGCCGCTTTGGGGCAGAGTTTCCGTTCTCCTGATTTCTCAGACCTGCACTGATTACATCATACATAGTAGATAAACTCACGCAAATCAAATAATCGGACATAATCTTCTTTGAATAATTCAAATTAGCTTATGTAAATAGAACTGAGCTTTGATCATCGCTCATTTGCATGAATTCCAGTGTTGTCCTCCAGATTCATGACTTGGGGTACCTGTTTTAAGTTCATACCTTCTTGTCTCTCATGCGTGTTATAGCAGAGAGAACGAATAAAAACTTGTTCAAAATATTCAAAATGCTAAAAAACATTGGTAAATTGAAACATAATCTTTAATCGATACGCTCCATATGCCTTGGAGGCAATACCCTTGCCGCTGCTTCTTCTTGTTGTGGCCCAGTCCTGAGTGAAGTTACGTAGCATTTCCTTCCTTCGATATGATCTGCTATGACCTCTCCTGTGCCGCTAGAAGTTGGAAACTTCACCATCTGATGATAAGTTGAAGGTAACGCTCGGAAATTATTAAGTGCAGGTCTTCCTATGATACCGTTGTATGCAAAATGCATATCAACAATCACATAATCTTCCATAAGCGTCTTCCTCTGTGGTGCTGTTCCCAATGATGTTGGTAGCTTGAGCATTCCAAGTGGTATTATTTCTGGACCTCCAAAACCATGAAGAGATGTCCTTACTGGTTCTAGCGCCTGATTATTCAAGCCCATTTTGATCATCGTAGAATTAAACAACACATTTACTGAACTCCCATGATCAACTAACATCTTAGTGACTCCATAATTAGCTATATCCACTGTGATCACCAAAGGGCAATTCAAATTTGACATCTGTATAGCTTGTGGACTCAGCTTCCTCAAATCTGTTGTAAAAAATGTGATTTCTTCATGCGGTATCTGCTCGATTCTCAGTATATTGGCCATGTCCACAAAATTATCCGATTCAACCATTCTTGTGATCTTCTTTCGGCCATTGGTGGAATCCGCACCGCCAGGACCTCATGATATCATATTTTTCATCCCTTTCATGGCGTTCCCATCTTCGATTTGAGGATATTGGAAAAGTTGCGGTTCATCAATCATCCTCTGCTTATCCTTCCTTGGAGATGGAGTTCTCTTCCGGTTGAAATGGTTCTCCTGTTCTTGTACCTTTTTAACAAACTCAACGAGTTTGCCATCCTTTATTAGCCGTTCTATTTCATCTTTCAGGTTTATACAATCCTCTGTTTCATGTCCTTTCTGATTATGATATTTGCAGAATTGACTTGAAAACATCGTGGCTTTAGATTCCCTCATTGGCTTGGGATCCTTCAGCCATCGTGGCTTAACGGCGTGTACCTTCTCGGTGAACTATCCCTTCTGTAATTTTTGTTCATGTTGTTGCTGTTATTGCGATTATGATCTTCTCTGCCTCTCTCTCTATCTCTCACAGCCACACTATTAGGAACTTTGGTCGCCATCATTTCCTCGAAATGAACCACATCTTGGGTTATTTTGTTGATTTCTTCAATGGTGGTGGGTTTTCGTTTCAGTAAGTCTCCACCAAACATGGTGTTGATAGTTGCTCGAAAGAGTATACTTGCAACCATCTCTCCCGTCGGGCTATCAATCCTTAATAGCTCTGTATTGAAACGTTTCATGAAGTCCTTTAGACTTTCATTAACTTCCTGTTTCATCGTGTATAGATGGGAGTGATCCAAAACTAGTCTAGATTGACTAGAAAATTGATCCTCGAACATTTTTCTCAACTGGGCGTAACTTTTGATCTGTCCAAGAGGAATGCGATTGAACCAATCTACAGCCACTTCCGATAGAGTCGTTGCAAATATCCTGGCTTGCATATTGTCCTTGAAACCGTAAAAGGGACAATTTCCTATCCAATTTGAACAGGTGATCTCGGGGATCAGATTTCCCATTGTACGTTTCCAGTTCCGGGATTTTATCTCCTTGCCCCAGAATCTCCAACTCTATCTCTCGGCAAAAAGGATTGCGATTTACAAGACTGTCCTCCCTTGCTGTTTGAGTCTCAGCTGTTGCTTTCCCATTTTCCAATCTTGCAACATTTCTGCTCACTGTGTTATGCTTGCCATGCAAATCATAACCTCCTGACTGTCTTCTGTCATCTCTATGTTTTCTTCTTCGCGATTCCTCTCTTTGATTCTCTTCCTCATCCCGTTCCTTTCTGGAATCACGGCTCTCTGAACGTCTTCTGTCTTCTCTTCTTGCTCGCTCAGCAACACATTCTGCCTCTTTTTCCTTTTGTCTCTTCTCATGATGCCTTTTTGATTGTATCTCAACAGATACTAACTTCTTTCCCCGCTCTTCATGAATGGATTTCCCTTTGCTCCTTATTCCCTCCGAAGTATGTCTACTTCTTCGGTCGTCTTGCTGAGACTTTTCCTTTTCTTTTCCCTTTTGCTTTCGGATAGCTGAACCTTGTTCTCTCAAGTTCTCAGAATATTCAACAGGAGATGGTATCATAGCGGGAGGCGCTGGAGTGAGTGCTTCAGTCACTACGGCTTTTATCATTGCCATTAATTCACTTTTCAATTTATCTGGAATTGCGGCACTCGTCGTTGAAGCTCCAGTTACATCAGCTTCGTTATTGGGTATCTCCTCAGCTTGAGGTCCTTGATTCTCTTTCCTGGCCGGAGTTGGTACTGCTGGGGGTACTGTAGACGGTCCAGCAATATCTGGCATGTTCCGTTCAGGTGTATCCGGTCGATCTTCTCCCGTATTTCCTTCTATAGCTTTACTCTGGGATCTGGTCATTCTAGTCATACTACCTATCAAGCTAATATAATTTGTGTTCCCACAGACGGCGCCAATGTTTTGGTCTTATTTCGTCACGGTAATAGAACACAATAAATAATACAAAATGAGATCAAACAATGCTATCCAATATTATTAACGGACTAGCTTGGTCTGTAACACTTAATACAAGCTTTCTAGATAGAATAACTAAATTACAATGTTAATAGCACGTATCGAATTGCAGGTATTCGATGCTGACGTGTCGAATGAGGGTCTATTCGATGCTGAATAGATATCTGTGGGAGAAATCAATCTGGAAGGTATCGAATTCGATGCGTGCTGTAGATGTCGAATTCGATGCGTACCAACGTATCGAATGGAGATACGGTATTATGTTCGTATCGAATTGTAGTTAATTCGATATGATTCGTGTCGAACGGAGCAAGTTCGATGCTGACTGTGCAGAGCTGGTTCAGATCTCAAAAAATCCCCTCAGAATACAAGGGGACGGGCTATTTATATAAACCCGTCCCATGGAGCCCACATTCCAATATAGAAATGTGTATCGGATCATCATTGTTCGATACGCGCATCGAATCAGGTGTATTCGATGCGCTAATGGGCTGGCCCAATAAATAAGGCTTACACTGTTGATTCGATGCGCGCATCGAATTCTTTGTATTCGATGCGCTTATGGACCGGCCCAATAACGTTATATTGGGCCAATCCTAAATCACATCCATCACACTGAATGTTAAAACATTCCCATCGTAGAATTTGAGTTCTCCCAATGTTAACCAAAACGTATCTAATTCCAATAGCTGTAATCACCGTTATAAGAACTACACCTTCAAAGTGAGTTTTAATTGAGGTGGACACGTAAGCTCTATGAACTATATATATATATATATATATATATATATATATATATAACATGTCATACAACTGCTTTCATAAGTCTTACAACACAAAGCCACAATTCCTCAAATAGATTTCTCATGCAATTTGATGACCATATATCTATTCTAAAAGAGCTCTATTACCCCTTAAGAAATTCAATCAATCACGATCAGTGTACAAAAGCTTAATAAAATGGTAATCAAAACTAATAAACAAACTCAATCCATGATAATTGGTAATTTTCTTGTGTAAGCTCAGTGTTACACTTAAGTTTTGTTTTATTTTCGATTTTTCATATAGAACGAGCATTTACGACAAAAAACTGAGGGGTTGAGTTAATCGTGCTAGAGGACTTTATTTTACTTTATTTCTGTTGTATTTCTGAATAATTTTCTAGTACTTTGCTGAATGATTCCAAATGCACTATAACGTAAATTACAGATAAAACGTAAATATTTTCAGGATTTTGTGGCAACTAAATATAAAGATACCCACTTAAACTCAATTTTGAAAGGCACAAGGTTCATATGTTTTTTTATCTAGAGTGAAACTCAAAAAGAAGAACCTTCAGAGATACCGAAATGATTAATATACTTCAACTAATGTTCTTCATTGCTTTGAAGCAAAGGTAATATTTCGTAGAAATGGAATCAATGAATCATACAACACTGAGTAGAAAGTCATTTAAAAAGTTAGTTCTAGTAATATGCATCAAAACTTAAAAGGTATAAAAGTACATATTTGAGCATTTTGTGAGGAAATATTTACGTTTCGAATTGAAAATTATATATATGTATATGTATATATATTATGATCTAAAGAGATTTCCGATTTCCAACTCCTGGCCGGCCAATATTCAGCTCTAATTAACATAAATAAGATAGGAATACAGGGATATTTTACATCAACCATAGTCCTAAAAAGATTATCCCCACTAGTAATATTATCAGAATTAACAGACAAACTACTTGTCCTTCCATTAAACAGACATCATTAACTCTGATCTAAGATTATATGCTGCGTTCTTAATTTAGTACTAAACAACTAGACTTGTAACATGCTAATGCCAATTAAACATAACCACCATAGACCACCAGTAGAAATCAAATCTTCTGCAGGTTCTTGACCACACTAAGAAACAGAATGCCTCCCCTTCCTCGCCGGCGTACACTTACCATCTTCATGATTAGTCGAGGCAAGACTCTCCGATGAATCCGACCCACTGTTCTCCGCCTGACTACTCACTTTACTCGACAGAATCTTCGACAAGATTTTCCTCGACATGATCATACCTTTCATCTTACCAACAACTGCCTTACCTGCATTGCTAGTCCTACTTTCACCACTGTTTCTGTCCAATCTTAAAGCAGCAATCTCTCCTCTCAAGGCTTTGAGTTCTTCTACCGAGGCCACGGCGTCCCAATCTTCATCGTTGTTAGTGGTGGCTGACCTTGATGTCCCGTTTGAGCTGCAGTTTAGGTCTCTAGGCAGGTCAGGAGTGCTGGTGCCAGATGTTGCAGAAGCACGGACTTGCTCGAAGAATAGGACTTGCACTACGACACGCAGAGGGAGTCGCTCATTTTGGGCAGCGTGCATGCATGCGTCAGCTGAGAGTTTCTTGCAGTCCATAAGTCTGCATATTTTCTTTCTCTCGCTTTTGTTGATCCCAGGATGAACCTATACAAAAACCACAAGCGAATTTAATAGCTGATGATGAATTTTATTGAAGGGAATACAGCACTCAAGGTTAGGTTTGATTAAGGGAACTTCAATACTGTTTATGTCAGTTAACACCCCCCCCCCCCAAAAGAGGCAGCATTAAGAGGAAGATTACGAGTTTCTACCTTGAGATACGTATCAATGGCTCGATACAGACCATCGTGCCGTGGTCGTGAAAAGCCAGAGACGATTTCTGCAGTGCTGATGAACAAAGAGAGAGGCAGATTCGGATCTTTAGAAATCTCGGCAAGGTAACCATCAATAAGTTTTGCCACCATCAGCTTGGAAGCCTCAGACAAGATACTAGGCTTTCTAACCTCCTGAATTTCATCACTGTTATCCATTTCAATTTCATTGTTCTGATATTTTGATGTGAATTCATCAAGTATTTTCCAGACTATATGCACATCGTACTTCATTGCTTCACCATCACGAGCACGAATTAGAAGATCATGAACAGAAGCCTCCTCCAACTGTTGTCCTATTCTTCTTACCAGTTCCATTTTTACTGTCTCTTCTGAATCTGCAGAAATGGCTGCTTTCAACAATTTCAGCAAGAAACTACACGAAACAGTACCCTTTTCTGCAGGCAAAAGGCACACGATTGTATCTAATATGGACCGAAACTTTAACATATCGTTCTGATGGATCACACCCTTTCCTGAACCAGGTAAATTTTGGTACGCATATGCCTTCAAAGCTTCTCCAATCACTTCATTCGATACTTTTCGTTTGTTTTTTATAGTAATAATAACCCGTTTATATAAATCTATCTCAAGCTCGCATAAGTCCTCGACCCACCAATCATTTGGCACCATTCTGCTCCTTAATCCATGATCATTCCCATTTTCCTCAGCGGCTTTCTTCCGATTATAAGTGTAAGAACAGTCCACCTTTGAAATATCAATTGACGCCTTGGATGCTATTGCATCAATGCAGTGACTGACTAACTTTAGATCCTCAGACAATGGTAATAAAGACTTCATTGTTTGAAGAACTATTATAGAGTCCTTCCAGCTCCTGTAAAGGCTAGAGTTCAAGAAAACATCGACCTTGTAGATAAGGTTGCCTTTCTCGACTACCTCGTGCATTTCCAAATATTCGGCTGCACAACGTACTGCAACTACATTATGAGCATTTAAGGTAACGGTTAGATTGTAGCAGAACTTGGCACATATTTCAAAGGCACTGGGACCTCCTGGAATGTCGTGGATTTGGACCTCTTCAGTGTTTCCTTCATTGGTTGAAGAAAGCAACTTTTGTAATTTTGCACTTTTGGAGAGAAGTGGAAACTGTATTATTTTAACAGCAAATCAGTATGGGCTTCACTTTTGAATCAAAGTTTAAAATAATATCAATGGTCTATGAGAAGAGGGATGCTTAAGAGTTTGCAGTATGAAAGCAGAAGTCTTATATATCAAGGTTGCCTTAGAGATGGAAAATAAATAAATGTATGCATATATTTATCAAGTATGAAACCTGAATATGTTACTATCTAACCTTGTGCAGATGAAACTTCACATCACCTACACGAACAACAATGTCCGATGCCATCTCAAAAGCCACATATCTGCAGATGAAAATTCGAGCTTTATTGACAACACTTTGAAGTGATAAATATACTTTCTGAACTTTGAAAAACAAAAACAGAGGTCATATAAAATAAAAGTGCACTAGAGAAGGATAGCATTGACATAGAACGAGTACAAAGATAAACTTGGTCTGGAAGCAACGCCAAGCACTTAGCTGACCTGTAGATTGCATTTACCAGATTACTTTGACCTTTTTTAATGTGTACAAAATTTAGTAACTCGGTGGATTCTCAATGCTGTGGACCTCAGAACGTTTTCCACAATGGAGTTATTCAATCATTTCCTGTTTCTCTTGAGATAGATGAAATGCCAGAGCCGACAAACATAGAAAAAGAATAAACTACAGAATGGAAGAAGACCAGCCACATTTTATCTACCGTGTTCCTACAAACAGGTATGCTGTGGACTTTAAATGGCCAAGTACTCAGAAGGTAGCACAACACTATTTTAAACTCACCAAAACCAAAATGAACAACGGTCGATGAACAATACTCGAGGTTACGCTCAGCTTAAGAAATATAAATCTAATGACAAACAAATCATAAACCAACCGATCAACAGCAATAATCTTATTATTGAACCATAAAAAGAAGTGGCCACGGTTTCTCAGATTAGGAACATATACAACTACACAGGGCACTAGTCCAGAAAGATTTATTACCCATTACAAAGTTTTGCGTCTCACTTAAGCTTAATTAGTGATTAGGCCAAAGAAACAGCTTTAATGTCATGAATCCAATTTCTCACTATCAAAGTGGTTGAGTTTACAAATTCAATGGGATTTTCTTCTTTGGTTTTTTAAGAATCACCAATACGGGTATATTTTAGCAAGAAAACGATGAAATGTTGACAGAATAACCCCCAGCCGCTATTGTCTTTGTAAAGCATAGACCAAGCAGAAATTCCCTTTTTAAAGTATCTAGAGGGAAGTCTATAAACATATCTCGCAATTTTATTTTTTTCCCAGACGACAAACACTTTTTATGTTATAATATATAAGAAAAACTAACTGCAAGAACATAACTAGTTCAACCCATCATCAAATGCTAAATCATGTCAAACAAAAACAACAACAGTAGTAGTGTGTAATAAAATCAAACCTTATGTTGTTCCCATCAGTCTGAAAGGAATCAGGTTTGGATCCAAGCTTCATAAACTTCATCTTTTCCAACTCAAAAATGACCTCTTATTTCTTCTATATTACTTCAGCACTATGCTTGCACCTGATACTTACTCAACTGAAAGCAGCAAAATGCACCACACCAGATTGACCACAGACACAACTACAATAAGCTAAACACAACCCATGTTAAGTAAATGAGTTATGGACAGAAAAATGATACAAGGATCTTCAAGTGGGGACCAAATCTGAATATCACCAATTTTTTTTTTTTTTTTTTTATTGAGTTCAGAAAAAAGAAAGTAATGGGATCTGAAAGAGAAGGATATACGCTTCGTATGACCGAATCTTGACAGCAACCAAATAACATAACCAATTTTCAGTTTTCAATTGATAATAAATAGGAAAAAATAGTCTGTTTCCTTCACCGGCGGCAAAGCCCACAGAGTGCGGGCTTGCCTAGTCAGCCACAGGAGACATAACCACACTATATTATTCCTCTCTCTCTATTTTTTTTTTTTAAAAATCTTTCTTTCTCACTCTTCTTCTCTTTTCTACTCTGTTTATATAATATATAATATCCATTAACACAAAACATTAAATGACGTTAAGATTCATCGAAACTCATAAAAGAAAAACCCAAGTCCCAATTTTTAATAGTTATAAAGAAAACCAAACATGTGCAATATAGTTGTTCAAACCTGCAAGAGAGAACAGCATCTCGGTATCAGTTGAATCCACCACCAATACAGTGGACAATAAGCATCTCTCCGTATATCTTTGCTAAAGCTGCAAGAATAATAATAACAAAGAGGAATCATTTGGTTTATAATATTAATGCAATAAATGAATAAAGGGTACCAATAAGATCTTAGTAAACAAAAAAAGAATCATTTGGAAAGAAAATCAGGACACTTGACCATCATCACGTGCTGTAAAAATAAAATCATGCAAAAATAAAATCAAGATTTTTACAACAGACAGAACCCAGAAGCCACTCTCCATGTAAATCCCAACAAAACCCAAGATTTGGCATTTTGGATAAAAATCAGTTACAAACACAAGAAACCAACCTCAAAGATTTGATTTTTAAAAACTATTCTTTCTTCTTTTTAATTATCTTTTGTTACACATCATAACATTATCAACCTCACAATGGTAACAAAAATACTTGGAGAAAAATAACAGAACACCACATGCTTATAAAACAACTAAAAGCAGAAAAGAGAGAATCACTCTGCAGCACAGACACCAATAAAGAAAGGGAATCAAGAAGGAAAAAATGTGTTGTACGTTCTGTTATGAAAATTGCACAACAATATATAAGAACTCACTTCAAAAAAAAAAAGTAGAAGATTTTCTGGTATGTGGTATAACCTGTTTTGCTAGAATAAGAAAAACAACTTTATCTAGTTCAGAGTTTCCCTTTTCCTTTTCCTAAGCAAAGACAAAAAGTAAAAGTAGAAAAAGTGAAAAAACCATAAAAACTTTATTTGTTTTTTGGACGAGTTGAAGTTAATGTATTAACGCTGGACTGGACCAATTACAGAATTACTGTTTCAGAACTTTGGTACACCAGCTCGTAGCCCCTAGGGTGTTGGCGTTGCATTGCATGGGAGAGTTAATTCCTTTTCACTTTATTGTCATTATTGTTAACATTTTTTGGGATCATTGCATTAAATTCCTTTTGTCCACTTACTTACTCTTGTCATTTAATATAATACACCACCACTTCAAAAAATTATCTAGACGGTGTGGTCGTATTCGGGCACATCGAATATGAAGAATGTATCTTAAAAATTTGTGTCGTCGTATCCATGTGTCGTATCAGCCATGTTCGCATTCGTGTAGTCGGATCATAGGTCATTTATCCTGTTTTGTAAATCTTCTAGTTATTAGCTTTTTCTTTCACTTTCTATACATAAAGATCAATATTTTATTTTAATTTGTTTTCTAATGTTTTGAGATTTGGAATAATGTTCTCAAATATAGTTACTCAGGTATTTAAACTTTTAGAAAATTCAAATATAAATCTGACAATATACCTTTTCTTTTTATAGAGATCTTTCGTACGTTTTGGTGCTGTGCATAAGCACGCGCCTTAATGACCATTTACCTTAATTATGACATGCATGCCAGGATCAAGAGATTATTACAGATACTCTAATGGCATTATTATGTTGATAATTTTTGAGATTAAGGTTCTTTCTTTCTTTTTTTCTTGCACAACCAATAATAATTAAGGTGCATCAATAAATACAATAGAATTATTGAAGGGATATATATTTTTTTTTTGATAGATATATTGAAGGGATATATATATATATATATATATATATATATATATATATGGGATAAAAGACGATGAAAGAGTTTGAATAGTCAAAAGTTCATGCAAAAGTGCATTCAATGGTTTATTGCCAGTACCTAGTAGAGCTCAACATATGACTGATTGATTGCAACTTTATATTTCAGATTTTTTTTCTTTGGAATTGGTACCATCTTCTTTGCGATCGTTTTAACATTTTAAAACCATAAATTTTAGGGAATTTTACATCCAATCTGTAGTGACATGCATAGTGAAAAAAAAAAGTGAAATATAGTCAAAAGTGCATGAGTTGTAATGCTTTTTGCACAATTGTAATATATATACATGTAATATATATATATATTATATGTGTATGTATGTATGCCTACCTCTTGTATATTTATGCGGTTGTCTTTTGAATATCAAAAGGATTAATTATCATATCTTTAAGTAGTTTTTGCCAAAGAACATGGGAACATATAATAGAAAAACAAAAATGCAAAAGAAAAAAGACAGAAAAACTAGAAATTAAACATGGTAAATAATGAGCCGCGTATAGTGTTGAATGTTGTTATATAATTAATGATTATTATTTATAAGCTAGTTATGAGTGTATCAAAAATCACAATTAGCTTGCCTATGTACAACATCATGAAACAACTAAGAATGTATGCAGCCATGAACATGAAGTTTTTAATTCCTCGAATTTGAGCAGAGGGTTTCAAATCTCTTATCGTCAGCGGAAGTTTCATGGAAAAGCCAGGAACAGATGAATCAATTGAATAAGCCGAGGATCAGAAAGCAGACATGCATCCAGAGGTATTTAGTTGTTTAAACGAGATTATTTGACAGTAACTGATCAGATTAAATGATTCTTCTCTATGGTCAAATGAGATTAATTAGATGATTCTTCTCTATGGTCAAATGAGATTAATTAGATCAAGCTGATTAGACTAGCTAGTACTCAATTGTTCATTTTCTATAAATAATTCTTTCCATTTAATTAAATTAACTGTAGTACTGTACTATTATTTCATGATCACATCTATGTTTAAGGGATCCACATTGTCCCACGTGGTGCTGACCATTCTAATTTTAATTAGTCAAATACACTGCTAATGTCGTTTCACACTTTTTGTAGATTATTATATATTATTCTCATTGTATGTGAAAAGTTACATTTTTTCGCATCCGGTTAACATAAAAATATATGTAATATAGGCTTTGACTACCGTGGGACGATCAAGACTAGCTTTCGACGAAGTTCCCAACTTTTTGATAATTTATTGGAGTTCTTAAGGCTACAAGGTCTTAGCTCTCTACTTGTGGGTTTCCCCCTTTTTTTTCTTTTTTCTTTTTTATAACTCTTGTAGGTTTCCCTTGTTATCTTTTCAAATTTTATGGGAAGTAAAAAATACAGTTTGGCAGTCAACTTCCCCAAAAATTATATGTAATGTAACTTTCTATATGTTTGTTCACTTGTTGCTAGAACTGATTCCAATAGATAAAAGGGCAAATACATCTTTATTTATTAAAACTATAAGATGTCATGTGCACGTTTGGTTAGTTTGGATCTCTTCATCCCATTTAGTATTACTCGCTACTATAATTCATTTCACTTCGGTTACGAATTGGTTTGGTTGTTCACATTATTGTCCATATACTAAACTACTCACATTTTTTAAATTTGCTTTGGTTGACAATATTGTGAGCAATTTTAACTATAAAAAATGCAAAATGTCCATTTAGCCCTTGTAATCATTATTTCCCACACCAAAAAATAGAGAATTTCGCAAAGTTTGTCCTTTAAAGAATCCACTTTTCAAAATTAGTCCTCTAAAGTGTCAAGGGTCGTTTTTAGTCCTCTAAGGTAACCTAGTTTCAAAATTGGTCCTCCGGCGAGCGAATATTCCTTTATTCCCCCGGATTTTGACATGTCATGTCACGTGCACGCTGGACCATTTTTTTTTATTTTTTTTTCAGCACTTCACATGTGCCACACACACGTGAGAAAAGAGGCAAGCTGATAGTCGTGTTTTTAGTTTTTTTGTTTAGAATTTAAATCATAACATTAAAAAAAGCAAATAATCTATTCCTAATTGCTAAATCAGATCGTGCCTCCCCAAATATCCCCAATTGCTAAATCACCCATGAACCCCTAATTTCACCTATAACCCAAATTTCACCAAATCGAACCCAGAAACACTCTAAAATCAATGTGAATATGAATTCAATCCCCAACCCGTCCCTTCATATGTTTCGTAATACCTAATTTGTGAGTTCGATTTCAATTTCCCACTTGCTAAGAACCCTAAACTCGAAATACCCCAATTCGTTTCGTAATTAAACTCAATCCATAAATGTCAAGCGGTAATAGCTCTCAATCACGAAACATGTGCGGGTGTGGGAAAATTGCTATTTTGAAGGTCGCAACAACGAGTGCAAACCACGGAAGAAGGTTTCACGGCTGTCCCAATTATGGAATTAAGGTAATTTGGTTATTGTGAATTAATCAAAGCAATAATTTGATTAAGATTGTCTTTTAGTTAAGTTTGTTAATATCATGAACATAAGTGTAATTTGGTCACTGTTATGTTGATGTGCGATTTGGCAGAACCGTCGATGCGGATTTTTTGTGTGGGAAGATGAGGTTAGTGATTCAACGACTAATAACGTCGGAGAAAAAAAGTGAATTTAAAATATTGAAGACCAGTATTGCTGATTTAGCTGCTTGTGTTACCGATGTGAGAAGAATCATCGAGGAAACTAGGCTTCAATTGAATACGACGAAGGAGAAAGTGAAGAGATATAATGAGAAGCTTATTGCGGCGAACGAGAGACTTTTGAAGTTGGAGGCTCAACATTCGGTACCGCAAAGTTGCTTAATGATATGTGTCGTTGTTATTGTCTTGTTGTTTGCGTTCATTAGTCGTTGAATGTGACTTATGGTTGCTATTGTCATTTTGGTGGTTACGTTCATTAGTCGTTGAAGGAGACTTATGGTGTCATTTTGGTGGTTGTCAATTAGGCATTGTCTTGTTGTTTTCCCCTGTAATGTAAGAACAATGTAATGTAAGAACAATGATGCTTGTTAATTAAATGAATATTTCTTGGTTGTTTATTAGTCTCTTATTTTTTAGTCGTTAATAAAATAATGTGCCTGCTTGAAATAAAATGGACATAAAATGAAATATCTCTTCTTCAAATAAAATGAAATGTGCCTGCTTGAAATAAAATAGATATGGACATAATCATAACATGTAATCATCCATATATGAATGTGCCTGCTTGAAATAAAATAGATAAAATAACTTGCAAGGTTTCAATCCAATGTCATCAAAACTAACATGCATGAATGCTATTACACAATAGTTGCCCAAAATCATAATGGCATTTTAAGAGTACATCCACAAAAGTGGACTAAAATTAGTTCCACCATCATTTAACCTAATCAAAATAAACAACTAAACGACATTTAACTCCAAGTCTCCGCTTCTTCTCACTTTTTCCCCATTGCCTTCTTAGATTTTCCTTTCCCTTTAGTCTCCTTGGAACTCGGCCTTGATCCCACACTAACCGAGATGGAGCTACCGTAGATATTAATTGGACCTTGAGTCTGATTGACTACGGAAAAGTTCTTTCCATGTAGTAATTGTTGTAGCATCGAAGGGCTCGTGACAAGAAAAGGTGCATGGCTTGGAGCTTGAGGTTGTTGTGGTGACATTTCTTCGAAACTCATGGCCCGACCACGTCTTGAATTAGTCGCATCCTTCGATAACTACAAAAATATTCAACCAAATCAATACAAATTTGATTAAATGTATATTTACTACGTTAACAATTTTACTCGACAATACTTACATTAGATGCCTGTGTGCCCATCTCATCAAAAGTCAATGCCTTTTTGCTCTTGTTGACAATGGAAGGTGGTTTAAATGGTGCAGTCACACTTACTTGGGTAGGGTTACCTCTAAGTCTCTTCTGTAATTATAGTGATTATATTAAAAAAAAACACATCACTATGGACAACAACGAGTAAGAATGGAACTACTTACGCTTCTTCGCGGGTTAACAACTTCATCTGTAATGTGCGGGACAACCATCACCTCTTCATTTGACATGATTGTTTGGGATTCTTGAGTTTGAGAGAACATTTCTACTTCACCAAAATCATCCATCACAGTCGGCTCGGCGGGATCATTCAATGCAATAACCTACATAATATAAAATCAACAACAACATTTTAACTTAACTAATCAGCAACATTTTAACTTAACTAATCACCTCCCCACTTATTTGAACACCATTCCCATCAGTTGGTTTTTCCATATTTGTGGCAACGACTTGATTTTCAACATGTATGGCACGAGACTGATTTTCAACATGTATGGTAGTGGCCTGATTTTCAGCAGGTGTGGCATTGATAGGGGCCTGATCTTCAGCATGTGTGGCATTGATAGGGGCCTGATCTTCAGCAGGTGTGGCATTGATAGGGGCCTGATCTTCAACAGGTGTGGCATTCATAGGGGTCTGAGCTTCAGCAGGTGTGGCATTGATAGGGGCCTGATTTTCAGCATCAATGGCATTGATAGGGGCCTTATCAACATGTGTGGCATTGATAGGGGCCTTATCAACATGTGTGGCATTGATAGTGGCATTTTCAGCAGGCGTGGCATTGTTTTTCCTCTGTACAACAGAAAATAAACACCATAATGTAGTAATTAATATCACCATACAACTAGAAATAACATTTCAAAAAAAATTGACATAACTTAAAATAGGTACATGTGCTTCTTCTTCAATCCTCTGCCTCCTCTTCCTCTGCTTTGCGTCGGATACAACCTTTTATGTTGTGCCCCCTACTACACAATATTTATAAGTACATGTATGTTGAATCTTCTTCAAGGTTCCAGGCTTTTTCTTTGATAACCCCATCGGCTTACCCCTCCATCTTCTCTTCTGTTTTGGCACTACTTCATCAGCCTCGGGTCGACGCTTACTACCATTTGACCGACCAGATCTAGGCTTTGCAAGAGGTGGAGGGATTTGTGCCTTCTTCCACAGCCCCCTTCCATTTGTTGGGTATACAACATGGACATAAACTGCCTTGTAGGTTTCAACCTCGTAACATTGATGCACCAGTTCCTCAACAGCAAGCTCTTGAGCTCCAACAGCTCTCAAAGCATGCACACAAGGGATTCCACTCAAATCCCACTTGCGGCAGCCACATTTTGAATACTCCAAGTTCACTTCAAACCTGTTAATACCATTTATTTTGTTCAACCATGTAGTTTGTGTTGTCAGACTTGATAACTCTATAGTCTCTCAACTTCTCCATATTCTTCACTAGTAGTTTAGTCACCTTAGGACACAACTTATCACCCCATTTCTCTGCTCGGTCCCGGTTAATTTGCATTCTCTTCATAGCATATTCCATCAACCATTCTAACATTGACAATATCCCACGCTCTCTTGCTTCAAGAATACAAGCATTGAAGCACTCACAACCATTGTTCAACAACATGTCACACTTTGAATAGGTTGTAAAGAAAGACTTACTCCACTGATGAGCCGACTTGTCATCAAACCATGTTCTTGCACCTTCATCAAGTTCCTCCATATTTCTCATTGCAACATCCCACTCCTTCGTTGTTGATGCTTTCGCCGCAGCCCAAAGTGTCATTTTCAGCACATCACCTTTAAATCCAACTGCTTTAAAGTTCCCGTGCAAATGGCGAACACAAAATCTATGCTCGCATCCTAGGAAAACTGCTCCAACAGCATTGATCAAGCTTTTTTGCTTGTCCGACATCACAGTGTACTTCCAGGGGTTCACAATTTCCAAATCTTTACCCAACAATTCTAGAAACCACAACCAACTATCCTCTGTCTCTTTATCAACCACCGTCCAGGAAATTAGGAATATGTTGTTATACAGATCAACCCCAACCGCCGTCAACAAAATACCACCGTACGGACCCTTCAAATGACAAACATCTATGCCTATCACCGGGCGACAACCGGATAGAAAGCCTTGCTTTAGTGTAGCTATGCAAAAGTATAGCATGTGAAACACATTCCCTTGGCCCATGTTGTCGGTCTCTAAAACAAGTGTAGACCCCGGATTAGTCCTATCAACTTCATCAAGAAAATCCCAAAGTAAAGTGTATTGCTCTGCTGGACTCCCATGCAATAATTCCATGGCATACACTCTTGCTCGGTAAACTTGTTGTTTCGACACATGAAGCACAAGATCCCAAATCACATCTAGCCGCCACCCTCTCACATTTCGCCTCAGATCATTCTTGAACATATGAATGTACTTTTGAGCCAACCACTTGGACAGCATAACCTGGGCATTCTGATTCTCAATACAACTAATCACATGGCGTAACTCGATATCACGAATAATGTATGCTGATGTATCAGGTAATCTAACTGCATGAATTCTCCATTGACAATCTACCCCTCCCTCACACTTTTCATGCAACCTATTCAAATCATTCTTCTTCATTTTAATCGGCCATTGTTCATTAATAGCATGTGAACGAATAGCTTCACGGAACAACTTCTTGGTGACAAATTTCAATCCCAAAGAGAACTTGGGGTATAAGATATCAGCAGGATTAAAAGTCTTTAGTTTCATTCCTTGTTTGCTCTCTTCATCTGAATCCCTATCAGTTAGCAAGTCATCACCGCTACAAACAATGTCCTCATCGCCGGAGTCATTAACATAAACACCCGCAACCTTCTTTTTAGAACTCGCAGTAGTCTTTCTTTTACCATTCGACCTTCTTGTTTTCCCCACAACCTTGTTTTTACCCTTTTTCCCTTTCCGTCCCGCATCAGCCATCAATTCATCACCTAACTCCAGTGCAATCCCAACATCAGTGTCGTTTAGTGCGTCATAATTAGAATCTTCAAAATGTTCCAACTCAATCTCCTCATCCTCATCGTTGTTCACAATATCCCCTACCTCAACATATATGTACATGTATATTGGATCAGTGCTTCGATAAACATCAATGAATGCTAGCTTGATGTCATCATCTTTGTTAACCTTTTTAAGGCCTTCATCCTTATGTTCCACGTAGAACACCAATTTTCTATTATAAACCCCACACATGGAGCACAACTCTGGTAACCCCTCGATTGACATAAGATCCTTGTCAACATAATCGAAGACACGAACGATTCCTCCAACATATTCATGCAGCGGGGATTTGACAGCATTGCCTCTGTGCCACACCATAACCGACGCCGCCAAATTATAAATCTGCAAGGAACAATTCATAGGGGTTCAGAAATTACACAAATACTACAACAATCACAGCAAGAATGCTCTTCAATTTTTCATATATTGAACTTTTAGGGTTCTAAATAAAATTAGGGGTTTTCGGATTTAACGCTCTTGTGTATTCTAACACTAAGTAACTAACATATATAAGCATCTATAATCCAACCCATAATAAATCTAACAAATCCCAGCCCCAAATGTTAGCCCCGAAACCCTAATCAACGACATGACAAAAATAAAATGACAAATAAAGTGAAAATATACCGTAATAAGGGAGAGGATTATCATTATCTTGGATTTCCCTCAAAATCGGTTCCATGGTTCCAAGGTGAAATAAAAACCGAGTACAATTTAGCTTGAATTTGGAGAAGTTGGCTTCAAATTTGAGGTTAGATTCTCATGAGGTAGTACGTGAGGTGAACAATACAAGCTTCGATTGTGGGATATTCTCCCAAAATGGAGGCAAAATTGGGGCTAGGGTTTCGGTCACGGGTGAGGGAGAGAGAGAGCCGTTGGTTTGGTTTTAGGGGTTTTAGTTACTTAAGTTTTTTTTTTTTTTTTGGAAAAAAGTTAATTAACTTATTATTTTTTTGGCATGTCATGAAATCGCACCAGTGATTCTGCTTGCCTCTTTTCTCACGTGTGTGTGGCACATGTGAAGTGCTGGAAAAAAAATGGTACGGCGTGCACGTGACACACACATGACAAAATCCGGGGGAATAAAGGAATATTCGCTCGTCGGAGGACCAGTTTTGAAACTAGGTTACTTTAGAGGACTAAAAACGGCCCTTGCCACTTTAGAGGACTAATTTTAAAAAGTGGATTCTTTAAAGGACCAACTTTGCGAAATTGCCCCAAAAAACAACCACCATCAATCCCTATACCCACTCTATTCATTCATTGAAGATTTTTGGTAACCAAAAATTTGGCGATCCGGCACACAACGGTTCAAACTCTGGAGACCTCCATTTCGATTGTGCCCGGTTAGTTCCTAAAAAATACTGTTGTGCTTATGGCGTGATTTTCTTCCAACATTTGTTACCCACAAACCTAGGGTTTACTATTGTTAATTTCTTGAACCGAATTGGGGATTTTAGGTCACCGTACTAAATTGATGTTCTGAGTCATTGCAATAAGTTATCTACCCCATAATGCAATAAGACGTTGTAGAATTACTCATGATTGTGGGTACTTGTTAGTGATGAATACTTATTTTTTGGATATATAATCTCCACCATATGTTACATTTCAATCTTTTATTTGCCGTATTTCAACGATGCTTGTGAATCATTGTGTCGACGATATAGTTTGTTTGCGATGATTATATAAATTAATGTTACTTTATATATGGGAAATCTTCGTAAATGAGCTGTTATTCCTATGTATATCCCAACAAACCCACGTTGTGTGTGATTTTTTATTTTAGTTGATTTATATTTGAAGCTTTAATCGAATTATAAGTTGGGGTTTTAAAAAAAATCCATAGCAATGACATGGAATCTCTGTTGATTGAAAGAAATGCCCATTAATGGAGTTGTTGCACGTGTTGCAATGCCTCGACGAATATGGATGCATGAAGATGAAATGTTCCTTCTCGTAACAATCGCAACATTAGTGGAAGACATTTGGAGGTTGAACAACTCGTGGCTGCCCGGGTTTTACAAACAAATCAGGAATATTCTAGACTTCGAGTTCCCAAATTCTTAATTTACGAAAACTCAAACATTTTTTTTTTTAAAATGACCAAGTGGAAATGGACTTTCACATTGTTACAAGCATATTGCAAATTCCATGAATTTAATGGAATGGATCAACCATCAGAAACAATCAATGTACTTGATGAGGAGGCATGGCAAACATACATTGTCGTAAGTCGTTCGTCCTTAAAAATTATTATTACATGTTAAATACCCCTTACAACAAGTTTTGTAATTTATAACTTATTATCTTGATGGTTCCTGCAATTGCAGGGATGCGTAATAAGTCGTTCCCTTTCTTCAATGAATGAGTCCAGTTTTTTTTGTAAATTACATAATCCGTTCTATTATCCTCCATTACCAAGGTATTCACAATTTTTTGTGATGCATGAGTTAAACAACACTTGTTAGTAACTAGTAGGTAAATTAATTAGGCCAACACCAAACATGCATTGAAAGTACTCTTAGCTTTCCATCATATTACACGAACTGATATTACATACATAATTAGGCATCTATTATTAGTAATCCGATTAGTAGTACTCGAATTACTCCATACCAACCTTGAAAATTACAAGTTATTTCATAACAACCACATTTCAATAGTGTACAACCAACTACTCATCAATATTATCCACATCACTTGAATTTCTCTGCGTTTCGCTTTTAATTGATTTTTCATGTTATTTTTTAGTTGCTTAAAATTGTTTCTAATCTCTTTGTCTTTGTTTGATGGTTGTCATTCATTGCTGCTTTGAGAATGCTCCATTGAGGCCTCGTGCTCATACTTGTTAATTTTCCAAAGTAAGCCGAGAATGACTGTTGTCTCTCCTCCCAAACAACTTTTCAAGAGCCCGATAACCTCTCACTATGAAGCCATTTTGGATATTACGTGTAGGTCTCCTCTACAATCACTATTATGCACTTTTGCTACAACCCTTTTTCCCACTTGGTTATTAAACCCGGAGCGCCTTCCATTTTCTGACTGTCATCCATCAATTATTAGTTCTTTGACAATCCACCAACGCATCTTTCTCGGCTCGGGTCCAATACTTACGGCCACTCTTGGGAATTGGCGGTGTATCGAGATTAGTATGCATACTAGTCACTGAGGAATCCATCTGCAAACCAGAAATAATTCTACAAATTATACACAATTTGGCTTATAAGCATCATAGTTATATGTTAGCCTATAACCAAATATTTTCTTTTATTAGTATAATTGTCTGGAGAGTAACAGAGAGATGTACCAAAAAAATAGTTCAATATTTCACAACCACAATATAGTATATGATGTAACCATTACTAATAATAAATACAAATTATATAATAATACGCATCACTTGAAACTAAAATACCTTATTTATCGATTCAACCAATGGTCCAATCGGTCCGACCTGTTGACCCGCTACCCAGTAGCCTCACCGATTCTGTGACTGGGCCGGGTCTGAAAACAGTGGTTTCATGTTAAAGAGTTCTTCCCAATCGCGAGGCCTATTACGACCATTGCTCCACTCATCCAAGTGATATCTTTTACCTTTATAAGGTGTTAGAAATCTCTCACCATTTTTATATCCTAGATCACATAGGTAGTATTGACCTGTTATGAATCAAGCATTTTAATTGTATTAGTAAGGTGAACCCATTATTACATGACCACCTAGAGAAAATCTTATAAATTATTTACTGACTTGTTATGACCTTCAACCCATTTTCTCGTACTAAGGCCACACGAAGCACATTACTGTTAGCTACCGGCCCTTCCCAACCCGCCAAATTGTAAATAAAGTAACTTTATTAACGTTGCAAACGCCCAAAATATTTGTTGTAACTAATGCGTACGGTAACGTTCTTTATCCTCTATCGATACGCGTAGCTTAATGTGTGTACCATCTAGTGCACCGAGGTAACCCTAAGTATAATTGAAAAATGGTATATTAGTGAGGTAATGCATTGTGAACTTTACCTTGGAAAAAATAAACCTAATATGGAATGTACCTAGGAGTAAGGAACAACTTTTCTTACCGGGAATGATTTCCAACGCTTATCAGTACAATCATCCTTATCAGTACAATCGTCCGCTATTGGAGTAGGAGTCACCATTAAATGTTCCATGATGTTGAACAATGCGTCCATAGTTTTATGGAAGTAATGACTCAAAGTTTGGCCCGACCTTTTGAAATCGAAACGAACTACTTGGTTATTATGATGGTGGGGTAGAGTTTGTAAAACCAACGCATGCATCTCTTGAACGTTAACATATATTGAGCTTGTTACCCCCCCCCCCCCCCATCATGTTCTAAAAGATAACATAGTTTGTGGAAGCTATTCCTATCCATGCATAAGATATCAATGCAATCTTGGTTGTTGATATGAATTAGGTCTTGCATATGCACAATCTGCGTAGGAAGGCGACCTAGCATGCTATATGAATAACCCCCTTTTCATTTATTAGCATTTGACACATGTTTCCTAGTGAGATAGTATGTAATCAACAACAATATTAGCCTTAATCCAAGTAAAATTAATTGCGTGTCAGCAATAATCATTGTGTTTGTCCTCCAATCCATCCTACCAATAATTTAACTAAATAATTATGGTTGAGTAGAAAGATATTCTAATTTTTTAAGACTATATGTAGTAATAGTAAGTTGTTTATTAAGATAACAATAGTAAAAGGAAATGTGCTAATTTACATGTGAGTGTAGATGTAACAGTTTATATTTATTAACAATTGTGATAAAATATGTCTAATAAACAACCTAATTTAATTTCAAGCAACATGATATTTTAAGATTGTAATACTTCCATTTATTAGAGGAGATTGAGCATACAAACTCCTGAACATTCTATACATGCCATGTAATACCCAAAGAACAACATGCTTAAACTTATACCAATATACCAATTAAGATCCTCACCAAACAGGTTTTATTCACAAGGAAATTATATCATCAAACACTAGCATGAACCAAAAAATAAAAAATCCAATTACAGCAAAATGAATGCCATGACCAATATGGTTTGAAATAGGGATGTAGCAGACTTGGGTATTGATTAAGAAAAATGAAATAAACCATAAAACACAACAAATTTGAGATAAACCAAAGTAGATTAAATATACCATAAATCCTCTAAGTTATATAAATGTAGGTTAAATATAAATGTCAAAACAAGGCTTGAGTTAGCAAACCAAACCTGCAAGATGATGAGGAATTCCAAATAATATCCAACAAACCCTTCAATTTAATGTCCAACGCCACCGCCAAGATATCCAAGGTTGAACATAGGATTGAATTTGGAAAAAATAAGTGAATCACATGATTACATTACAGATCGCCAACCATAAAAAAAAATCTATAATGAGTGGGTAATTGTCTAGTAACAAAGTAAGTGCCATTGAAGTACACAAACAAGTGCATAAAATTATATAGTATTACACCCCAAGTACAATCATTTGACATGGCGTTTAATATTAGAATATCAAAATGGCGTAGAGTAAATTCAGATTTCAATACAACGCGGTTTCAAGTACTAAATGGGAAAATAAAAATATAATACGCCTGCACCAATAAAGCAAATTTTACGAACAAGGGATCATATTTATTAAAAAATAACCATAAATTAGTTATATATCAATTTGCACAACATATATATATATATATATATATATATATATATATATATAACTAACACCAATAGACATATGTGTTGCTATGTGATGATTACCTATATCACACTCCCGCAATTGAAGTAGATGATTCGTGCGTCCGTTCCCTGTAGTCGAATGTAAACACATAGGGTGTTTATGTTAGAAAAGCTTAAAAACGAAAAGAGAAAAATTAACAGCTTCACTAAGCAACAATTAACAACTTAATAACCGATAATAGAAATTAACTTGACAAAAAAAACAACAGGTGCCTTCGATTAGCTCGTGCAAGACTCCAATCTCTATCAATGACAAAAGTTGGGTAAGCAAAAATAGCGAGAGTTCGAATTTTAGGCAAAATCCGCACACATTATAAGCTAAAACAAGGTAATGGCAGAAATGAAGGGGATGAATTTACCTGAAGCGTCGCACTTGACGAATTTTGCTATTCACCACCACTTCTGAGCAACCCGAGTTTACGGTTTATAAGCCTATTTGGGAAGAGAAATGAAAGAGTGACTACTGTCACATTATGGGTTAGAGGAGGAGGTCAGGTTTGGAATTACATGTAATATTGGGGTAATTTTGTATTATCCCTAAGCGCGCCATTTTAACTGTTTAAGCCATTTTCCCAAAACGATGGGGGTGACTATTTCTTGTTTTCATAACCGGGTCAGACATTT
This sequence comes from Linaria vulgaris, assembly GCA_948329865.1. Classification (NCBI taxonomy): domain Eukaryota; kingdom Viridiplantae; phylum Streptophyta; class Magnoliopsida; order Lamiales; family Plantaginaceae; genus Linaria; species Linaria vulgaris. The sequence continues at coordinate 112,694,279 of OX415249.1, read as the reverse complement.
TAAATATGACTAACCCTGGATTGTAGATGATGAATCAAAGCTGCCAAAAGAACTATTAAATCCGGATAAACCCATCTAAGGTCCTATAACGACCAACCAAATGTGCCCCAACCTTATACATGTTATAAAGAAAATAGAAATGGTTTAAATAGGCAGGTGCATCTTTATTTATTAAAAGTATGTTGTTGTTGTAGACTTGTAGCCCATAACAGCCTTATTACACATGTTATCTCCCCGCACATAAAACTGTAGCAAGAATTTTTTTTGATGTATTCAATTTCAATAAGTTGTCTTAGTTTTGCCTTAGCTCGAATTTTTGGATCCTACTTTAATTAGATTGATATTGTTTTTAAATCAAAATTTTTAAATTAATGATTCAAATGTAGAAGTTATTTTTAGATAATTTACTTACCCTAATGAATCTTTTTCATATGAAAGTCGATTGAAAAACCTTTTTTATGTATTGCATATTTATTCTATTAAGAAAACAAAATTTGAACATATCTGATTGAAGATCAAGATCTGGCTACACCTGGTATCTGTCAATCAGTGATAACAATCAAGCGATTAGCCATAATAGCACACGGGCAGAAGGATTCTCTAGCCTATAAAATGATTTCACTCTAGAACAAGGCTCTAGAATAGTGAAGACCAAGCTTTGAAAGTTAATCATAACCACATGTCATGTATTTGAGTTAAAGCTATTTTAATTGTAAGAAAACTTCTAAGTCAAAGGAACTTTGAGCTATCTTAAAATATCTTAGACTCAAAAGGAATTATTTTAGACTCAAAAGGAATATGCTGGTAAGAGTGAATGTTTAGGTGTTACAACCGTAAATAGAGGAGTCTAGTTTACTTAGAACATAAATCCTAAGATTGTAAATCTAAATTCAATATAAGAGTTTTGAGTTGAACTTCGGTGAAGCCTCGTAGATTAGGCCGTGTTGGACCGAACCACTTTAAAACATTGGTGTTCTTTATTTCTTACTCTTAATGTTACAAATGTCACAACTTATAGTTGTTAAATCTTTACAAGTAATATTGAACTAAAATATTTCAGTTCAGATTAATGAAAGTGAACCATGCTAGAAAACTAAGGAAATAACACAAGAATTTTTATGTAATTCAGTCTTTTGCATGAATTATAGCTCAAGTGGAAACAATGCTTCTGAAATTACAAAATAATTACAAACATATGAACTTGATAACGTAATCATACTCTCCTTTTTTTTTTACTATTCCAGCCGTTGCTCGATTTTGATGTCACATATCAAATTCTTTTACAGAGTGTTGCTTTCAATTGAAACACCTTAATCACGATCAACATAATCTATATAGACCCATAATTCAAGCTAGATAGAGATGCGATTCTCACCTAAAATTTGATCTACGATTTGAATCCGACGCAACATAGAATTTAACTTGTAGTCGAATTCAAACCATCACATAATTCACCACATTTTTGAATTTTACCAACAATCATATTTATTCTTTAGGTTTGGTATGCTCATGACATGACTGCTTATTCAAGTATCTTATTGACTTAGGAATCAAAGGGAGCTTCATCAGGTTACCTTGGTCTATCTCATATGCATTGATTGAGTGCAAACATGAATCAATAATAGCTACTTCACAACTTTGAAGAGATCTAAATTAGTTCCATGTGTGGTATTCAACTATTTCAGTTAGCTAATTGATGGATACATCTCGCATAAGTGGAACTATATGTGAGAACTCCTTGATTGCACTTTAGATAGAAATAATATGACAAAGTTATGGTCTTAGTGAGTTGTTGAAAGATAGAGTGCATGAAACTAAAACGATGAGGTCTTGTGAGGCACAAATCGGATCTGAGGTCTCGACCACATCAACATTGCATGTGCTACCTCAACTTCAACCTGAGGCTGTGATAGTTCATTTCTCATAATATCAATGGGCTATAAGTAGTAGTTTTGGCATCCATGACAAAGAATGAAATAAGAGCCAGTCGTGATTGCAGTTGTAGTACTATAATTGATGTGTGATGAGTGTGTCGTTTATAAGGTGATTGCAATGAATATGCTTTGCCTACTTGTTTGCAAGTGCACATTCAAGTAATAATAAACTGAAGAGTATATTACGTCACAAGTATCAAATCCCAAGATGGTGTGTTCTTTTGTTTAGCAATGCAAGATGCAAGTAAATAAAGACAAATACTAATTATTCTAATTTAGAGAATTAAATAAATGGATAGAATGGATTAATTAACAACTACTAAACTAGAGACTAATTAAACTAGAGAACATAATTGAATTGATTGATTTGGTTGTAATGCAAATTAAAAAACAATGATCTTGGATTTAAAATTTTATTATTCTCTAATGTTGTTATTTCCTAGACAAGATACCAATGTTCCTGTATAATGCCTCTTTTAATTGAGTTCTTGTTTTTCTCTCAAGTTATCGTGATAAATCAAGTGGCTATCGCGATACTCAAAAATTCCCCTGCCCCTCAATTACTTCGCACGGCTAGATCTTTTCACCCTCCAGAAGTTCACTGTGTCAAGAATCCATACAAAGTTTTAGGCAAGTAATAGAGTTGATAACTTAATCTAAATTCTTCGTAAGACGCTAGTGACAAAGGGTTAAAAACATTTTGTGTGATTTACTATACAAGTATTGTGCTAACAATCTCCTAAGCATTACTATGATAATACATGATAGTTTGACGTCACTACAATGGTTCATATGAACTTGTATGTGTTAGTCCTGCCAAGTAGCATATGCAACAGACAAGATCCAACAAAACTAGACTTCAATATGAATAATCAAAGCATAGGTAAAAGGTGCGTTCATGAGAAAACTACATCATATCCTAGACATGAGTATATTAGCTACTCATAATCAAAGATTTGAAACAATAATTTATCATGAGCATCAATAATTTTAAAGAGAAAATATTAAATTCTCGATTTGGATGAGATGTCGTTGTGTCTTCTCCTTGATTCTCATGCGCTCTGATCCGATCGATTATGACCTTTCTTTTAACTACATTTCTTCTCAAACTATGATCGCAGTGAATGAGGGATGGAGTTATATTGTGGAATGTGTTTTTCGTAATGAGTAGAGATGTTTAGTGGTGGTTCGCGACTGTTCTCATGGTGGCTGACCTCCCATTTTATATTTTTTAATTTTTGAATGTGTTGCCTTAGGGTTAGGTCGTAGTCGCCTCATTCTACCCAGGTCGCGCGTCTCTTCTTGCGCAACACTGGTCTTCTGCATCTCGGGCGCCATCGTGCCACTTGCAAGGTGCCGACGATGCTCATCCGTGGTTGCGCATCGCTAGTAGTGTCACTCACCTGGCAACGGTTCGCCTGGATTTAGGTCACAGACTCCTCAAAATTGTTTGTTTTGCACTTTGATGAGTTTCCATGCTCAGTTCACTTCAATTATACCACGTTTTGCTCTGACTCAACTCTAAACTACAAAATAACAAAACAAGACATAAACCAGTAAAAATTCTACAATGATTGATCAATAAACACTTAGATAACATCTTTTAAGCACTCATACGTGTATGAGGTATTGGAGAAATGAAAGAATGTCCTTAAACTAAAATCATACGACGAGAAAAGTGACCTAATGGAACACTTATTCTTCTTGGATGTAGTGTTACTCGTACAAGAATTTAATTAGTATGTGCTAGCCAAGCTCTTGAATGTAGTGTTATTCATACAAGACTTCAATTAGAATGTGCTAGTCAAGTTATTTTCTACCATTATCAGTGGGGTAGCATTGGACTAGTATACATAAATCTCCTAAAGAATAGTTGAAACATACAACTAGTTAAGCAGAAAATTTAAATGATAGTTAGGGAACAATTATTTATATTCAATAATGCAATTGGAGACATAAAGTTTGCAAGACCTCACGACAAGACAAAATGTAGAGTTGCTAAAAGTAACTGAACCTCTAGGTAAGTTAGTTGCCATTATTTTGTTCTCGGTCTTAAGAAACAACCCATGGTGAGACTTCTATCCCTTTGATAGCTTTTCGGTGAGAATTCTCTTGAAATTATTTTTCTTATTTTTCTGAATCAATGCCGACTAGTTCACTGGCTATCATGCTTATGACCCACTTTGTTACCAGTCTATCTTTGACGTCTCTTGGTCGAAATTCCATTGGTTGTATTCCATCATGCATGAGTGTGAGCTCGATCTATATCTTCATCCCCTATTTGATAGTCCGTTCTTATGCTTATCTCTCAAATACTCCACTGACTGCCCTTCTTTAAATAGGCGTTCGATCTCGTTCTACAAATGAAAACATTCCCTTTGTTGTGTCCTTGTTTTTTTGACTTAATACTTAGTTGAATGACATGTTACATTGAATTCCTTGATTTTTTGTGTCTTATTTAATTATTTCTTATTTCAGATCACCAAAAATATTGTTGAGATTGCATTTAAAGGGGTATAAATTATAATGCATATACTCCATAAACACTTCACACTTATCTCTACCATTCATATTCTTTTTCCACATAGGCCTTCTACGGGTTTGGTTGGGCCAAACCCCGATCTGGACCAAAAAAATGTTGTGCAATCCAAAGTGTTGGAATCGGGTTTAGGCTTGACGTGGACATGCGAAAATTTAGGAGGACCCCTTGGAATGACTTTAAAAGTTCTCCAGAAACCAATATCCTGCTCATTTGAACGTAACTGTAGTGTTCAATGATGTTTCCCTCCTTTTCTTTTTAGTTTTATTTTTTTGACACTCTTTTCTATATTTGCTTAAAAAAATGTATATGGAAGATAACTGTCTGTTTGATATGATTTTAAAAACCTCTTTACTTGTACTTTTGCCATGCTTTGAGTTATAGTAGTTTATTTTATGTTTTGTGCATTTTGTAGTTTTGAGTTGAGTCAAGACAAAACAATAGAAAAAGCCCAAAGTGGAGGTTAAAAGGTTAAAATAATTCTCTTGTAGCGAAGACAATAATGGGTGATTGTTTTAGGCAGCCACTACCCAAAAACAAATTGTTGAAGAAATTTTGAACAAAGACAACCTTCACATATTTTATTTTATTTTGTCGGCGAAGGCTAAACTATTTATTTGAAAATAAATAATTAAATCGTTGCTCATCAGGAATCTTCTTGAGTTACTAATACAATAAAAACATATTTGAGGTCAAAAATATTTTTATGAATTATTCAAAGATAATAATAATTTATTTAATAATAAATGGGATTGCTTATATTTCCTTGCGAAGTTAGAAAACTTAATTTAGCTGAAAGCTTTTTTCTTTTTACATTCGAGTTTGGACAATTTAAATTTTTACTTAACAACATTGCAAATAATTTATCTCATGAATAGTGAAGCTAACAAAAAGATATTAATACTCGAACTAGTCACCCTTCTTATGTGAAAAAGGAAAGTTAAAGTTTATTGATATGGTTTTTATTCAAGCATGCCTGGGTCTAGGCACGATAGTGTGTGTTCAAGTCCAGTTGAGTCCATATTGAGAAACAAGGTTGGGTCCGAGTCTGGATCAGACTATCAGAAAGTTGAGGTTTGGGTCAGACTCAGTTTTGATGTCTTCTTCGCTTCTCCTGGTCGAACTTGGTCGAACCCGACCCATGATAGATCTACTTTCACGTCTTGTCATTCTTATCGTCTCTACCTCTACTCTGGCTAGAAACATCAAATGAATTAGACTTAGATGAAATCATCTCCGCTAAATTGACGTCCTTCTCTGCATCAGTCCATTGATTACGTTAATCATCTTTGGACTCTCTTTGATTAACTTATGACAAAACGATACTCATCATGAACTCTCACTTCAGCTCATCTACATTTAACAACTCCACATTGATCCTTCTACAATGTTCTTGGGATTCTTTTTTTTTTTATTATTGTTCAAGCACAAGCAACTATGATCCAAGTTGGCTTACTTCTGACTAGAGCATCAATTTCAAGTTTTTTCCTCAACTAATTGTAGCTTTCAATAGTTCAATCAGTGATCCATGAAGACCAACCTGATGCTACTCCAATTATATGATGGTGTATATCTTGCCATGCACGTTCTCCATGAAACCCGTGAAACAAAAAAATACCACTCATGAAGGGGGGGGGGGGGGGGGGGGGGAGGGATCTCTTGTAGTTGTGTTCCCATCATAAGTTTATTATTGTGGGACTTTCTTATCTCTTTCCAAAATCAAATTCAATAGCATCACAAAAGGGTCAAGTTCTCCGTGGTCCAACTACACGATTCATCATATTTTAAGTCTCTTCTCTCTCTATTTGCTTGAATACTTCATCCTACTCTAAATCTCTCTCAAGTATCTCTAGATCGCTCCAATTTTTGCCCCTTTAGCTTGCTTCTTGCGCCCATGAGAATCAACATCATCCTCTTGCTCATGCATGACAAGAAAAAGTGCGTAAGTCGTTATTTTCCTTGACAAATGATTATGCCGTCCGCGTCGCTTGCTCAATATTTGTTTGTACCCCACATGTATCGATACCAAACTTTGTTGGTGCATGGTTTGTTACTGAGCCTTGAAGTAATTCAATGTCTATATCTTTAGAGGGCAATTATCTTCAAATAGCTGTCGCAATAGCCGTCATTGTGCCTATAAACAGGTGGAACAAAGATCTCTAAAATAGCTACAACACCATATTCTACTTTCATGCAATTGATCTCCTACCACATTGTACTGGCTCAGAACGTAATTCAGTCACAATGTTTAATTCTTAATGCGGTTAGTTCATGTAAATGACACTACTAATATGAGGTATCTTTATCAACTAACTTGGTTCGACGACTAAACATTTCATGTCAGCCTGATCTATATCCTCTTAAAGTGATGGTCGACTGTTGTCCTTTAATGCACATGCCTTTCAAACACCACATTAATTTTAACTAACGATAATCCAACATAGACAACCTAATGCTTAAATGAGAAATCAATTTGTATAAAGATAAAAATTGATGTCGAATGGCCAAACGTCGAGCTTGATGATGATTAAACAACATGATTTTCAACAAATTGTGTAATTAAGGTTAAACTCGAAGAAGCTTGAATGTCGGTTGAGGACAAAATGAGGAGGTTCAGATTCCTATTAAATATCAAATTGGCCAAGGTTGAATAAGTTTTTATCATAGACATTGGAGAAAAACATAAGGAGTTGTTTACTTGAGGATGAACATGAATTTACCTAAATAATTCCATTACCAAAAACATGGTAAAAGCAATGTAAACTGATAATCCAAAGGAAAAGACTAAATAATCTACATAGAAATCTAGAGCATGTTTGTATGCCTATGCAAAATTAACAGAGTAATATTAGAATATTGTGCTTAGTGCGCTCACGTGTCCAAGAGCATAAAATTAGATCATGATGAACACATGACTACTTTTGGAAGAAACACTAAGCTCCATATATTTCATATGGGTTTAAACAAAAATTAAAAAGTAAATACGATGAAACCTTTCACTACAAAAACATGGGGTCATTCGCGACCGTTCGGCGGTCAAGAATGACACCGTGACCGCCCAGCGGTCACGAGAATCATTTGCGACCGCTCAGCGGTCACGAGGATCATTTGCGACCGCTCAGCGGTCACAAATGATGCCGTGACCGCTGGGTGGTCGCGGATGCCCCTGGGGTCATCCGCGACCTCCCAGCGGTCACGAATAATATTCATACTGTTCGTGACCGTCGGGCGGTCATGAATAATATTCATACCATTCGTGACTGCCCGGCGGTCACGAAAGCTCCTAAACAAAAAAAAATCCGGTAATTTACCGGGTTTTTCTTTTGTGAATAGAAAGTAAATTTGGTCTATTTTTAGATATAAAAAGGAAAAGAAGTGAAGAAAAGTTTTGGGGTCTTTTTTTTATATAAGAAAATAAAAGAATAGAAGAAAAGTGTTGGGAATTTTTTTAGGAATGGAAGAAAAGAAGATAAGAGAAATGGTTGGGGTTTTTTGTTTTTGAAAAGAAGGAAAAGTGTTGTAGATTTGAAAAAAAAAGGAGGAGAAAGTGGTGGATTTTTTGGTGAGTATAATTTGAGAGTGTTTTGAAAATTAGTGGGTAGAATGGTGGGTATATATAGAATTTGGATGAAAATTTTGAATTTCCCCCCGAATTCCGCCAAATTTTAGTGTCTTTCGTGACCGCTCGAGAGTCTTTCGTGATCGCCGGGTGGTCACAAAATCATCCGCGACCGCCTAGCGGTCACGAGGTATCTTTGGCGACTGCCCGACGACCGCCCAATTTCCTTCATGACCGCCAGGCGGTCACGAAAAATCCTCATTCCAAATTTGTTGATTTTCGTTTGTTTATTTAAGTTGTGTTGTTTGTTAAATTGATAAATTGATAAATTGTTAATACGAAGTAAATTATAAGGTTTTATCGCACAATCGCATTTAACAATTAAAACAACTTGGTATATATGATGATTAGTTGTAGAACATAAAATAGGTTATTCGTTCATAACTTGCTCAATGACATCTAATATACTATCTGATAAGTTAATTACTAAAGTTGTATTCATTTATTACTTCAATTCACATGTAATAATGAGATTTGTTGTTAAAAATTATAAACGCATCAAGATTGTTCCATAAAATCCACTAATTTTATATGAATATTGTTATTAGTGACCGCCAAGCGGTTACGAAAGAGGGTCTTTCGTGAATGCCTAGCGGTCACAAAAGCATATGCGATCGCCTGGCGGTCACGAGATGTCTTTCGTGACCGCCAGGCGGTCACCCCATTTTCTTCGTGACCGCCATGTGGTCACGAAAGTCTATCATTCGTGATCGCTCGGCGGTCACGAATAACCCTCATTCGAAATTTGTTGATTTTCGTTTGTTTATTTAAGTTGTGTTGTTTGTTAAATTGATAAAATTGTTAATAGAAGTAAATTATAAGGTTTTATCTCCCAATCACATTTAACAATTAAAACAACTTGGTATATATGATGATTAGTTTTAGAACATAAAATAGGCTATTCGTTCATAACTCGCATAATGACATCTAATCTACTATATGATAAGTTAATTACTAAACTTGCACTCATTTATTACTTCAATTCACATGTAGTAATGAGATTTGTTGTTAAAAATCATAAACACGTCAATTCCGTTCCATAAAATCCACTAATTTTATAAGAATGTTATTAGTGATTGCCCGACGGTCACGAAAGATGGGTCTTTTGTGACCGCCTGGCAATCACGTAAGCATCCGCGATCGCCTGACGCTCACAACGTGTCTTTCGCGACTGCCAGGCGGTCGCCCCTGGCGCTCACGAAAGACTCTCATTCGTGATCGCTTGGCGTTCACGAATAACTCTCATTCGAAATTTGTTGATTTTTGTTTTTTATTTAAGTTGCGTTGTTTTTAAAATTGATAAAATAGTTAATACGAAGTAAATCATAAAGTTTTATCGCACAATCGCATATAACAATTAAAACAACATGGTATATATGATGATTAGTTGTACAACATAAAATATGTTATTCGTTCATAATACCCCTAATGACATCTAATCTACTATATGATAAGTTAATTACTAAAGTTGTACTCATTTATTATTTCAATTCACATGTAATAATGAGATTTGTTGTTAAAAATCATAAACACATCAAGATTGCTCGCCGATTACCCCACATAGACACTACGGAACTCCCGTATGTCTAAGGGAGAGGGGCCATGGGGCATGAAGACCATCTGGCGAGCCTGCTGCTGCCCAGTAGTACGACATGCTCACCAAGCCGTGGATCTATTATCAGTCGTTCAATAACAGTTCAGTCAGTCATTAATCGTTATTAACAATTGAGCCAGACATTAATCGTTAGTAACAAGCCAGTCAGTCTTTACTCGTTCTTAACAGTATGAAACAATCAATACAACAAACGTTTGAATCAATAAACAACAGTTTCACATTAAACATGAACTATTCAGTAGTGCTAATAACCAGGTAACGTTAAACGTACTAAGTCAACAGTTCAATCAGTACTTTACAAGATAACTTTTAACTATTTAATTCACTTATATATATATGTATGTATATGTACATATTTACTACTAGTAACCATAGGCACAAACGTTCTTTCAGTAAAAGTAATATGGTTTTAGAACACGCACCTAAATGATTGTGGAGTAAGACAAAGTACCAGAGAGAAATATCAATAAACGTCTAACTCAGATTTTTCTGATGCATCAAAAGAGTCGGTAAGAATACTATCAGTTCTAATGCTAACTTACACAAGTAAAATCCTATTAATCTCTCCTAATTCTTTTTAGTGCAATTACATAGAATTGTTTGTCCACTTCTATGAGTCGGCATATCCTGATGCATATGAATATCCACGAACTAATTTAATCCGTTTAAAATCTATTATGATTGCATGATAAAATATATACATGCATGCATAACCGACATTGTTTAATAATTCCCTAATCATCATGCTCAACGTCATGTAATTATCACGTAATTGCAGTCGGTGAAGTCAACATATTACAATGTTACAAGTTGGCTATATTAAGGTGCTTTTGATATGTTATTAGATACTCATTCAATTCTATTTAATTACCATGTAAAGATCATAGAGAAACAAGGTATATTATAATAACTAAGAAGGTGATTTAAATCCTGCTATACAGATCACTACAACACCAATCCTTAAATTGTTTAGTTTAGTAGAGTTAACAATAACAAGTTAGGCCAATGCAGGATGATTCAATTTCCTTTGATTAACTATAAACATAAGTCCATAGATTAAACCTAATATGAATAAAATAATCTATAGCTAGGTCACTTCCTTTAATAATCCTAACAACTAATTTGCAAGTAAATATATATACCATATTCAAATCATGATGTGGTTTGTACATATAAATGACGATTTGGTTCATCAAATTGCCTTATGAACTAATAAAGATCATGGACTCTACAAATTATATCAAATGATTAATCTGCCAAAGTAATTTTTATCACGTAGTTAAAACAGGAGTAATAATATGATATAAACAGAAGGGAAACATGATCTACCTTTGACGTATAATGAAGCGGTGGAAGAGATGATATGCAAACAAATATGTTTATGACTGCGGCGAAAGTGTTTAAACCTCAACCCTCAAATATGTTTATGAATATAATAGGGTTTGCTGTATTTTTTGTTTTAAGAGGATTAATGTTGTTTAATCAGACAGTTCCTAAAATTAATAAGGTCGCACTCATAACATGTTTCATATTTTATTAACTCTAACGTGATATAATCTTGAAAATAAAAAGGTTCCACTAGTTTAATGATCTAACTCATACTAAAAATAAAATAAAAGAGGACTAATAATTTTTATTAATGCTTATAGGGTTTTGAAAACAACAATAAAATTGTATTTATTTTCTAAAAAAAAATCGGGGTTTTACAAAACCTAACAGAAAACTTGTTAAAATATTGTAATCTTTGTGGGGTCTTTTAGAAGTTTTTGTCTTTGTAGGCTCTTTTAGAAATTTATGGGCCACTCAAAGGGAAATTTTAAAATATTCCGGGGGCTATATGCAAATTACGAGAAAAAAATTCAAAAAAGTTGTGAAAAACAGGAAACACGGGGCACCAAAGTAAAAGAAGCAAAATAAAGGGGGGGTGGGGGGGCGGGGGGGGGGGGGGGGGGGGGGAAGAGGGACGAAGAAGTTGGAGGACGACGAAATAGACTTTTATTGGATTGTAGTAGATTAATTTGTGTAGTGAAGTAGATCCTATCATCGAGCAATAATAGATGTATTAGCTTCATTAAAGCATACAATATCTTTCTTTAACAATATATTGCAAGGATGACTATAGTCACACCTCTGAGGGTTGGTGTAATTACAAATCTCTCCCCTCTAGTTTGGAAACCTACAAACACCTCCCTATAACCAAATTAAAAGTTATAAATGAACTTTCACTTTTGCCCTACATCAATTAAGTCATTCTTAAGTGATTGGATATGAGGAAGGTAATTTAGATTTTTGTAAGTTTCAAGATGTCTATGTAATGTTAGATAAATATTGCTTAATTTGATTTAAAAGATATCTTGATTAAATTAAAAAAATATTAATTTTATTTATTTATTTAGATAACTAATGTTATTATTTATTTCTTAAAATTTTAAAGTTGTTCGGTCATTTATAAGAAAGATATAATATGATTCTATATATAATAAATAAATATGAGAATAAAAATAGATAAACATGCCTTAATGATGAAAAAGATTAATTATGGTTTTACATCATATCAATTAATAATAGTTTTTAAAGTCATAGAAGAAACAACTTAAATTTAGATAACATTGAAAGTTAAAAACTTTTTTTAGTAGTATTATTTAATTATTGAAAGTGGAGGCATTGTTTCCAAAATTTTGAGAAAACAATAATATTAATTATATGATTAAATAAATTATTTTATTTTCTATTTCAATATTTATCTAAAATTCTAACTATAACTTTTAAATAAAATTGTACAAACTTTATCATGTACCCTCCTCTTAGTTTGCATTACATTCAATCAATTAAAAAGATTTAATAGAGCAAGAGTAAATTTGAAAGTTTATTTATTACATTTGGTCGGGGGGAAAGTAATTGTAATTTTTCAAACTAGAAGAAATATATTTGTAATTACACCAAACCTCATGGATGTGATTATGATTATCCCTATATTATATGGGTTATTGATGAATTTAGTAATACAAGATGCCCCATTAATCAACACTGTAACATTGGTGTTTATTGTAGTTATGTTGGCAGGAGGGTAATTATCACATGAAAATGTATTAATTATATGGAGGGTACATCAAGATGTAGCAATGCGTCAATATATTAATGTCATTAACAGATCTCGAATGAGTACTTCTTGTCAACGACTTACGTATTAAAGTTTGTTTCTTTTAATTTTTGTGTAAATATTCTTGCTTGCTCGAGTTTCTATAAGAACTAGTAATAGTGATTATCACTAGTGTATATTGATGCATGGTAATTTCGTCTGTTGACTAATCACTCCACGTTAGACTAACTCAAGTTTCTTATTGGTTTTGAGTTAACTTTGAGTTCAGGAAACATGCACTGAAAAATACGACATGTGAACTAGGCCGGTGCTGACCTGGCTTAGGCACTCTGATGCCTAAGTTAGTTGATGTCCGTTGAGGTGTTAGACTATAAACAAGTTATAGCTCAAATACAATGAAGATAGAAAATAGTTAAGTAAGTGTAACGTATCTGTTAGATCAGACATAAAGCGATTGATGCAGATTGAGTTTTTGTTGATTTCAGACATAACTTTGGCATAAGCCAAGCTGCCTACGTATCACGTTTAGGGGATTAAGCTAAACTTAGTTAATTGTTTCTTGATAGTGGTCATGTGACACGTGTCATATTGGGTCAGAGTGTCAAACCTAACATGTTGGCATGTTGGCACATTGGCACGTATGATTGATGTGTTGTAGGTGTCACATTAACTCTAGGACTAACGTGGATGATGTGACACACCTGATGTGTTGTAGGTGGCACATTAGCTTTAGGGATAACATGGATGATGTGGCATAATTAATGTGATGTAAGTAGCACATTAGCTCTAGGGCTAATGTGGATGATGTGGCACAACTAACATGGTGTAGGTGGCCATTAGCTCTAGGGCTAACGTATGTGATGTGGCACAACTGACTTGGTGTTGGTGGCGAATTAACTCTAGGACTAACGTGGATGTTGTGGCACAACTGACTTGGTGTAGGTGGCACATTAGCTCTAGGGCTAACGTGGATGATGTGGCACATCTGATGTGCTGTAGGTGACACATTATCTCTAGGGCTGACGTGGATGACGTGGCACAACTGATGTGTTGGAGGTGGCACATTAGCTCTAGGGCTAACGTAACTTGATAGCTCTCTCACTAAAAAACCCTCCTCTTTAATGATGATTCATGGGGGTATATATAGGTGCTTGTTGGGTTATTCTTGATAGACTTGGGCCCTTCTTGCCAACTATGCGCGGATTTACTAATTTGATCACAACTTCTTCAATACTCATCAGAATTGGGATTCGCCTTTTCTCTTATAAACAAAAAATCCTTGTCTTTCCAATGGTCTATGGCTCATGGCCTGACTTGTTCGACCTATAGTATCGTGGCTTGTCATTTTTCAAAGCTTGCATTATGCATATGGTATTACACGCGAGTAATACAAATTATGATACAACACATATGTCGTCGGGTAACTCAGTGAGGTGATTAAGCACTATATATCAGACTTATTCAAGCTTTTGAGTAGTTTTTAGCTAGCTTGGTTTGAAAATTTTGCACTAGAACAAGACACGTAAAATAAGAGGAGAATGACCCGACGAATACACTTCAGTTTGAGGCCGTAAAAGGTCAGGCTTTTAGTGAGATGAATAAGGTGAAATCCAAAAATGTGTCAAAATAATGCAATAGATCAAAATGATCAAATAAATCAAAATCCAAACATATAGGTCGAACTCCGTCTAATCTAACTTCGAGGGTACTTAATTCAAAAATAACTCATAACGATGATTATGTGAGTAGTTATAGATGTTTTATTTCTTGATTTCAGAGTGGGTTGGGCTAGATATGGTTGGGCTAGCTATCGTGAGACTAGGCCTCAATGGAGTTTTATGTCAAAATAATAGTTCAAAATATGAGGATAGGTCGAACAAGTCCGTGCCAGGGTTATTTGACCTATTTTTACAGTGTTGCGCGACTTTATTGTTTGGACCATAAATTCTGTCATATTTTAGAATTATGTTCTCTTTTCTTGTTAGAAATGATATATTGATTCTTCATGGCGACATATGACTTACCAATTATGTGTAGAAAAGTAGTAGTAAATACTAAATTGTGCAAGTTTTTCTTAGTGACTTATCTTTTGGTTCTCTAAAAATTTTAAACGATCATATGTCTATTCAAGCTGTCGTGATTTCTTCAAATCGTGTCACGTTTCATTACTAAATCTAAATCGGTCATATGTCTATTTTTACAGTGTTACGCGAATTTATTGTTTGGACCATAAATTCTGTCATATTTTGGAATTATGTTCTCTTTTCTTGTTAGAAATGATATATTGATTCTTGATGGTGACATATGACTTACCAATTATGTGTAGAAAAGTAGTAGTAAATACTAAATTGTGCAAGTTTTTCTTACTAACTTATCTTTTGGTTCTCTGAAAATTTAAAACAGTCATATGTCTATTCAAGCTGTCGTGATTTCTTCAAATCGTGTCACGTTTCATTACTAAATTATGACATATCAACGTGGTTTCTTTTGTCGGCATATATTGTATATTTATTTTATATCTTCTCAAATGAGATAATTAAAGTGCTGACTCGTACTTTTTTTTTCATTTTCTAATACTCTACACAGGTGGGAACTAGCTTACTGTAAGGTGTGAGATTGACTAATGTTATGGTTTTTTTTTTTTTTTTTTGATAAATGATTAATGTCATGTTCTGACATATGAGTATGATGAGAAACAAATTTGTCCTAGATAAAGATAACTATATTTTTTTCTCATGTACATCCTAAATAAGTGTTTCAATTGTTTTTTTCTTCCCTTCCTACTCGGCGTTTAGTAATATAAAGACAAATCCATCTAGACAAATAATCAAAAACAGATACAATTACAACGGAAAAAAATCAAAAAGATGACGACCTAAGGACTAAGGTTGATAAAACAGGCTGGCGTCTGAAAGAAAGATTTCTTTTGGGCTGGCTCAATAAATAATGTCTGAATTCTAGGCCCATTAAATGAAAAGGCTAGCTGGTCTTAGCAGCCTAAGTTCTGAAAAATCAGACATAGCATTAATTAAAATGTTTTTTTTTGGGTAAGATAATTAAAACGTAGTTGAAATTCACAACATATATTTTTCATTGTCGTACGTCAATCAATCACTTTCAGTACCAGCCTCTCAAAATACTATTTATTTTCTGATTAATTAGTTATTGCGTGTCTTTTAATCGCAACAGACGAATAGAAAGTTATCACGAAAATAGTAATATTTCGAAATTTGGCATCTTCAATTCCTTGTAAACAATTAGCCTCAAGAAATAAAAATCTTTGCAAACGCATTTAAAACAAAAACGCAACTACATTGATTTTCCAAAAAAAAAAAATGATTGGCTTAAATGTATTTGTAACTTATTTTTTTACTGATTACAAATTTCTATATTCCTCCCAAATATATGATATATAACAAGTTAGATTTAACTTTGCTGTCAGAACTAAAAAAAAGGCATGGCCTCCTAGTTTCTCAAGAAATCAACATTAACAACAGTTCAAAGCATACATTCGAATTTTATCAATCTCACGTGCCTCCTTATACTTGTCCAGAACCAACGCCGTGGTATTTTCATAATTCTACCATCTTGAACGTATTTGCAATTGGGGTAGCTTGAGTAGCAGTAAAAGCTTGTATAACTGTTGCAACTGAGAGATCGACTGTTGCAACTGGGCGGCAAGAGTCAGATTAGCAGACAATTAATTCAAGTAAGCCGTGGGCTTCACGCGAGTTAGTTATAACGGCCTCAGTATATATACTCTTTTACGCAACCGATTTCATAATGGTTTTTTGACAAAACTTTATACTCTTCAAAATCAATAAAATAGAACCTCGATTTCTCCCTTGGATAAGGGTTCTTCATCACATTGATGCTAGAAAGCCGAACCAAGTAAATTGCCTGTGTTGTTCGTGGTTGTTTACTTTCTTTGCTGTGATTGTTATTCATATTTTGTTTGTTCGATTTGTGCGATTCAATGGGATTTGAATTCGATAAATTTTGCGTTCCATTGAGCGATTTCACTACAAATTGGTGCAATGAACGTAGAGTCGATCATGGCGATGGCAAAATTTGATGTAGAAAAGTTTATGGGGCAAAACGATTTTGGTTTGTGGAGGTTGAAGATGCGAGCACTATTAGTTCAACAAGGATTGGTTGATGCACTAGATGAGACGAACATCGATAAGGATCTTGATGAAAAGTCAAAGAAGTTTATGATGGAGAAGGTTCATAGTGCTGTGATCCTGAGTTTGGGTGATAAGGTGTTGCGACAGGTCTCGAAAGAGAAAACTGCTGCTGGTGTTTGGTTGAAGTTTGAAAGCTTGTACATGACCAAATCGTTGGTAAATCGTTTGTATCTTAAACAAGCTCTGTATTCTTTCAAGATGTAAGATGACAAATCGATAGAGGAACAGATTGATATGTTTAACAATTTGATTCTGGATCTTGAGAACATTGATGTTGCAATTGATGATGAAGATCAGGCGTTACTGTTGTTAAGTGCTTTGCCGAAATCTCATACTAACTTTAAAGAAACTCTCATATATGGAAGGGATTCTTTGACATTTGATGAGGTGCAATCTGCTCTAAATTCTAAGGAATTGAATGAGAGAGGGACTGCAAAGAAATCACAGAAAAGTTAGGGACTTACAGTAAGAGGGCAGAATTAGAGAAAGTAGGAAGAAGGAGAAGAAGTCCAAGTCACAGGGAAAGAATGGGAAGAAACCATTCATTTGTTACCACTGTGAGAAAGAGGGTCACACCATGAAGTTTTGTCCTGAAAGACAGAATAATGGTGGTGACAAGACTAAAGAGTTTGGCACTGTTGCAAGTGTATAAGAGGGGTATGAGTTTGCTGATGCTCTAATGGCTTCTGTTAGGGATCCAGAAAATATGTGGGTGTTAGATTCTGGTTGTTCCTTTCACATGACTCCATATCGATCTATATTTGAAGAATATGAGGAGATTGATGGTGGAACAGTGTACTTGAGAGATAACAAACCTTGTAAGGTGAAAGGTATAGGATCTGTTAGGTTCAGCCTCCACAATGGATCTGAGAAACTGTTGAGATTGGTGAGATATGTCCCTGATCTTAAGAGAAACCTGATATCTCTTGGTGTATTAGAGAAAATAGGGTACACGTTCTTGGGAGAAAATGGTATGGTAAAGGTTCTCAAAGAATCACAAGTGGTGATGAGAGGAGCAAAGGAAAATACTCTTTACATACTAGAAGGAAAGTCTATCATTGGTATAGTTGCAACTGGAGCTGTTCAGGGGGTTGGTTCTAAGTATGAATTGTGACACAAGAGATTAGCACATGTGAGTGAAAGAGGCTTGTTAGAATTGGGGAAGCAAGGTCTGTTGGGAGCTGAAAAGCTGGAGAAGATTAGTTTTTGTGAACATTGTGTTCTGGGAAAGGCTCACAAGGCCAAGTTCAATGTTGGTCAATAAAGAACTAAGAGAGATTTGGATTATGTTCATGCTGATCTATGGGGACCTTCAAGGACTACTTCACATTCTGGAGCAAGATAATTCTTGTCACTTGTGGATGATTATTCTAGAAAGTTGTGGTTATTTGTGTTGAAGACTAAGGACCAGACATTTGAAATATTCAAAAACTGGAGGACCATAATAGAGAAGCAAATTGGATTGCAACTGAAAAGACTGAGAACAGACAATGGTATGGAGTTTTGTTCAGCTGAATTCAATGAGTATTGCAAGGTAAATGGAATTGTAAGGCACAAGACTGTTGCTGGAACTCGACAACAAAATGGATTAGCTGAGAGATTCAATAGAACCAAACTCGAAAGGGTGAGATGTATGCTGTTAAGTGCTAACATTCCAAAGGTTTTCTGGGCAGAGGCAGTTGCAACAACTGGATATCTTATTAATAGAGGTCCTTCTATGACATTAAATATGAAGACACCAGAGGAAGCATGGCCTGGTCACAAACCAGATTTGAGTCATCTGAGGGTGTTTGGATGTTCTGCTTATGCACACATCAAACTGAGGGTGTTTGGATGTTCTGCTTATGCACACATCAAACAGGATAAGCTAGAGCTAAGAGCATTGAGGTGTATGTTCTTGGATATCCAAAATGAGTGAAGGGCTACAGATCTTGGTGTCTTGAACCAGGTCACGAGCGATGCTATAAGTAGGGATGTGGTGTTCAATGAGGACACTATGGCTTTAAAGTAACTGGGGATTTACCTGTACATGCTGTTGAGATTGACAAAGGTGTTTACTCAAGGAATGAGGAAGATAATGGTTATCAACTTGAGGTGGAGCTTATGGCTGACAGTGAACTATATCATCCTGAAAATTGGTTAGTTGGAGAAGAGCCAGTTGCACTTGACAATGAACCTGTTGATCAAGTGGTTGATCAGGCTGTGGAATCCAACTATATGCTGACCAGAGATAGAGCTAGAAGGAAAACTAAGGCACCAAATAGGTATGGTTATGCAGACTTGCTCGCTTATTCCTTGGTAGCAGCAAGTAGTTTATTGGAAGAGGAACCAAGTGACTACAAGGGTGCAGTGAAAAGCAAGAATAGATATAAATGACTTAAGGCTATGTCTGAAGAAATAAAGTCTATGAAGGATGCCAATACTTGGGAGCTTGTTGAAAGACCAAAGTGATCTAGGTTGGTTGGATGTAGATGGATCTTTAAGCAAAGGGAAGGAATCCCTGGTGTTGAGAAGGGAAGGTTCAAAGCAACGTTAGTTGCAAGAGGGTTTACTCAAAGGGAGGGTATTGATTATAATGAAGTTTTCTCTCCTGTGGTAAAACACAAGTCTATCAGAATATTGCTATCTCTTGTGGCAAAGTATAACCTGGAGTTGGAACAAATGGATGTTAAAACTGCATTTCTGTATGGGAACTTAGATGAGATCATTTTGATGAAGCAACCGGAAGGATTTGAGATTAAAGGCAAGGAGGATCATGTGTGTACACTCAATAAATCTCTGTATGGCCTGAAGCAATCTCCAAGACAGTGGAATATGAGATTTGATGAGTTCATGATGAAGATTGGCTTTTTGAGGAGTAAGTATGACAACTGTGTCCACTTTAAGTTCAAGGATGAAAAGCAGTTTACATTCTTGTTGTTGTATGTTGATGATATCCTGATCATCAGTAATACCAAGATCGAAGTTGCAACTGTGAAATCCAAACTCAAATGAGAGTTTGAAATGAAGGATTTAGGAGCAGAAAGAAGATTATGGGTATGGAGATTAGAAGAGACATAGCTAAAGGCCTATTGCACTTGTCTCATGTGAAGTATCTTAAGAAGATACTAGAGAAATTGGAATGTCTGAAGCTAAAGGAGTTACAACTCCATTCTCTTAACAGTTCAAATTGAGTGCTGATCAGTGTCCCAACACTAATGAAGATAAGTAGTTTATGGCAGAAATTCCTTACGCAAATGCTGTTGGATCTTTAATGTATGCCATGGTCTGCACTAGACCATATTTGGCTTACTCAGTTAGCATGATCAGTAGGTTCATGTCTAATCCTGAAAGGGTGCATTGGAAAGCATTGAAATGGATTATAATGTATGTGAAACACACCATGAACAAAGTTCTAGTGTTTGGTGAGTTGCAATATCTGATGGAGAATCAGCCTGGCATTCAAGGATTTGTGGATTCTGATTATGATGGATGTTTGGACTCCAGAAAATCACTCACTGGATATGTTTTTATAGCATTTGGAACTGCTGTTAGTTGGAAGGCTAGCTTGCAGAGAGTAGTTGCATTATCAACTACTGAGGCAGAGTATATTGCACTGGTAGAAGCAATCAAGGAGGCTCTATGGCTAGATGGGTTTGCCAAGGAGCTAAAGATTCAAGATAATGTGATCACAGTTCATTGTGACAATCAGAGTGCAATACATTTGTCGAAGAATCAAGTTTATCATGAAAGGACGAAACATGTGGATATCAAACTTCATTTTGTGAGAGAGGTGATAGCATGTGGCTCTGTGATGGTAAAGA
Organism: Linaria vulgaris; assembly: GCA_948329865.1. Lineage (NCBI taxonomy): Eukaryota > Viridiplantae > Streptophyta > Magnoliopsida > Lamiales > Plantaginaceae > Linaria > Linaria vulgaris. Next base: position 112,673,482 of record OX415249.1, on the reverse strand, counting down.
AGGTTGCAACTGAGGAAAATCCAGAAGATATGATCACCAAAGTCTTGCCTAGCAGCAAGTTTGATCATTGCCTGGATTTGATTCAACTGAAGAGTTGTTAGTCCTGGTGTCCAGGACTAGTTGGAGGAGTTGGTTTGCTGATTTTGTGATTGATGTAGAGTTACAAAAATAAGGTGGAGAATTGTGGGGATTAGTTACTTTGGCTCAGTGGTATTTCCATAATTCTACCATCTTGAACGTAGTTGCAACTAAGGTAGCTTGAGTAGCAGTGAAGGCTTGTATAGCTGTTAAACACCTGAGAATAATTTAATATAAGATAACGCATAAGCGGTTCCCTGTGTCTCAAAGTTTTTTCGAGTGTAATAATATAGTAGCAAAAATTGTGGAGTTTTGGCTCAATGATTAGAGGGGTAATTTATTTAGTCTTTTCTTTTGGAAAGTTATGTCGTTGAATGGGTGCGTGTTAGCATCGGTTGCTTTCGACTCATTTTAGCAGCGAGCAGTTGATTAGATTAGCTTGCAACAACTTTATATATCAACCGCGCGACTCTGTTGTCGATCAATTTATTTAGTTTTTTCAACTCTCATAAAACACTCATAATCAAAACAGCTCTCTCTCCATTGGATGTAAAATCGAGATCACATTGATCTTGGATGGGGACCAAGTAAATTGTCGCATTCTTTCTCTTGTTGTTCATTTTGATTTGTTGGATTTGTAATTTGCATTCGACTAGTTCAACATTGATTTGGTTATTTGATCGTGTATTGCATTAAGTGAATCAAAGCTCAAGCTTAACAACTTAACAATTGGTGCGATGAATGTGGAGATGACGACACCTAACTTTAACGTTGGAAAAACTGCAGAGTTGAATATCCTTGGGTTATGGTGGTTGAAGATGAGAGCTCTCTTTGTACAAAAAGACTTGTCGATGCACTTGATGAACCAAATGTCCAAACATGAATGACAAACTTTAAAACATCAATTCTAGAGAAAGCTCATAGTGCAATCATTCTAAACCTTGGAGATAAAGTGCTGGGATAAGTTTCTAAGGAGAGATATGCTACTGCGATTTGGACTAAGCTTAAAAGCTTGTAAATGATCAATCTATGATAAATCTCATTTTCTTAAAGCAAGCTCTGTATTCATTTGAAATGTTTGAGGATTAACCATTTGAAGAATACATGGATGTGTTCAATAAATCGATCTCAGATATGAAGAACTGATGTTTCAATGAAAGATGAAGATTTGACTTCACCATTGTTAAGTTACTTACCTAAGGCTTATGCTCAATTCAAGGGTATTTTGATATATGGTAGAAAAAGTCATGACTCCAAGTGAAGTGTAATTTGCACTTAATTCAAAAGAATTGAACCAAAGAAGGAGTCTAAAATTGTTAGGAAGGTTAAAAAACTAGTCACATAGAGTAAAACAAGTAAGAAAGGCAACACGAATGATGAAAAGAAGAGCAAGCCTCAAGAAAAGAGTGGATATAATAGCATTAGTTTCTATCATTGTCACAATGAGGGACACACTCGCAAGCTCTGGCTAACATGCAAAAGAACTCTAACATTGATTTAAATAAGGATTCTAGGAATGTTCTATTGCTCAACATGGTAATGAATTAGCTTATATTCTTATGGTGTTTGACAATGATCCTGGATCACAATGGATGATGGACTTATGGTGCTCATTTCATATGACACCAAACATGAGTTGTCTTAGGGGTTATGAGGAGAAAGAGATGGGGTTGTGTAACTAGGTAGTAAGATTTTAGTAATATGATTCGCTAGATTGATATTGCATGATGGGAGTACAAGGATCCTAAATGAAGTAAGATATATCCTTAAGTTAAATAGAAATCTAATTTTTCTGGGTGAACTTGATAGAATGGGTTATCATTTCAATTCTAGTGAAGGTATGATCTCTGGTAATTAGGAGAGGATTTTTTAAGGAATGTCTTATATACTGATGAGCGTGTGAAACACGTTATTTTAGTGTACTTTACATATTCCATTGATTATCCCTGTAATACTTTTATCGATTTTGATCTTGTTTTGTTATTTTGTAGTTTGGAGTCGATTTGGAGCAAAATAAGATAGAATAGTTAGAATAATGAAAGAATTAAGCTTGCAAAAGATGCAAGTGCAAAACCAAAAAGTGGAGCACACGCGCCATTAATGCCATTTAACACGTTGCGTATGTTGCTCTAATTTGATGACCAACCGCTAGTAGACGGGGCACATAGAGTGCCTAAAAAGGCACACAGGATACAAGCAGAACATGATAGGGATCGACCAGCGGATGAGACATGGCATGAGACGTGCGATGGGATGTAACACAACGCATGATTATACAGATGCAACTAAACACTTGGACAACACTTCTACAAAAGAAAATCTATAAAAGGAGGAAGTCGTCATTCACCAAACAACATCGCAAAAATATACACTACAACTCACATAGCAAAATATTTGTATATATTCATCCATCACTACGGTCATAGTTTAGGAGAAAGGTGATTGAAGCAAGATCATAATCATTTGGAGTAAAACAAAAGAGATCTCACCAAGAACAAGAGTTTAATCTTTTCTTCACTTTTCTTATGTTATCTACTTATCTTGAATGATATTTTATTTCGAATCTACATCATGAGTATGTTAGGATTGAGGAGCCTGAACAACGACGGCGAAGAGTAGATCACGATGGCGGAAGGAGAAGATAAAAGTGAGAGATCTTTTTGTATTTGATATGTGAGAGACAATTGTTGTATCTTATATTGTAATTGATCATCATCATAGTAAGAATTCTGGCTTGGATCACCACCAGAGGTAGTTGTAGGCGAACTGGGTAAACAAATCATGTGTTCTTTCATTGTTTATCACTTTTTGTATGTTGTGAATTTATCCATTCGTGATTTTTTGCTGTTATTATTCATTCGAATTTTTCATTGCGTAACAAGTGTATCAAAGGCTCCAGGTCGAGTAGGAGTATTCATGATGAACGTAGGTAAATTTATGATCGAAAACTTTGATGGGTCAGATTATGGGTTTTGGAGAATGCATAATGAGGATAACCTCTATGGTAACGATTTGTCGAGTCCTCTAAAAGACAAGTCAACGAATATAAAAGATGAAGACTTGGTTGAGTTATATAAAAAGGCGTTAAGCATTGTTCGTTTAACTCTGTTGCAAAACATGGTGTTTAATATTGCGAAAGAGACAACCACGAAAGGTGTTGGCTAACATGTTCGAGAAGTCACCTAGCTACAACAGATAAGGTTCATCTGATGCGGCATCTGTTCCATATGAAGATGCTAGAAAATTCAGCAGTTTCTCACCATCTGAATGAGTTCAATGTGATAACATCTCAATTGAGCTTGGTGAATATTGATTTTGATGATGAAGTAAGAGCCCTAATTCCGTGGTCTTCTTTACCTGAGAGTTGGAGTGGCACAACAACTACTGTTAGTGCATCTTCTGGAAAAGTGAATGTGAGATTTGATGAAGTTGGAGATGTGATTATCAACGAGGAGACTCGGCGGAGAGGATCAGGTTTCTCGAGGAACACTTCTGCATTAATTTTGAGTATGAGAGATAAATGCATATCAAAGTCAATGAAGGCCGGTAATTCCATAAAGTGTTGGAATTATGGAAAGTTTGGTAATTACATGAATCATTGTAAAGCACCAAAGAAGAAAAATCATGGTGTCAACTCAACTTACGTAGCTTTGGAGGAGATTGACGATACACTAATCTTGAGTGTATGCAGTCCATTGGAGTCTTGGGTTTTGGGTTCTGGAGCATTCTATCATTCTTGTCCTGACCGTAATATAATAGAAAGTTATATTTCTGGTGATTTTGGAGAGTTCGCCTTGCTAATGACGAGTCTTTGAGAATTGGAGGGAAAGAAGATTGTTGGATACAAATGAGGAATTGATCTACATGGTTTCTACGTGGAGTGAGACATACTTCGAGTTTGAAGAGAATCTTATTTATATGGGGTAGCTGGATAATGAGCGGTTATCATTTATCCCCTGGCTCAGATGTTTGGGAGATAACCACAAGAGGCGTGGTTTGTGCTCGTGGATTAAAGAGGAGAACTCTGTATTTGACCAATCTTACCCAATATAGCATCGATCTTGGCAGTGTAAAAACCTAGCATGATGGCATCAATCGTGGTGGTGAAAGTGATGCAAGTTTGTGGCAATATGAACATTGCCACATGAGCGGGGATTCAAGCTAGTGGGAGTTTGGAGATTTGTTGACTGAGGTTGTTGCCTTAGTGGATTTGAAGCTATGCATGGCTTCAACGGACCTTGAAGCTTGAAGAAGTTCGAGGATTGGTAATACAAGAGCTTAATGGATTGATTATGATGATTATGGTTCTTTTGGTTTTGGAGTGCGATAGAGGGGCTTTTTGGCTGTAGGTTCAGTCTCCAAGTGGGAGATTGTTAGAATTGTGGAGCCTAAACGAAGACGACGAAGAGTATATCATGGTGTTGGAAGGAGAAGACAAAAAGGGCGGTGCGAGCCGTGCAACCTTAGTTAGGGGTAGCGCCGGTTGCAAAGGTATTGACGCGAGCCGTACAGACCATCTCGAGAGTTGTGTGGGCCGCGACACTTTTGACGCGAGCCGCACATGTGCCGTGTGAGACGTCAGGTCGTGCATCCCTAATTTTGGCCCACCTTTATTGTGATGTCGTAATTCACAATAAACGATTTATATCTAATTTTGTGCGTCTGAAGAGTGTGTGATTGAATAAACCTTAGAAGAAAGAGTGTGAAAGATTAAAAATAAGAGATAATACACTTGTGAGATTTGAGAGAACACTGAGAGATTGTTATTGATTGGGCAAAATATTTTTTTTGCCCTTTATTTTATCCCAACTTCAACTTTTGCCCTTTAACTTTTCGGGCTTAGAAAATGCCCGGTAACTCCTTACTTTATTTTAAAAAATGCCCGACGGGCTCCGGGATTGGGCTGGGTTATTTTCATCCGACGTGGCAGCTGACTCGGCTGACACTAGGATGCCACGTCATTATTTTTTTTTTTAAAAAAAAAAATATGATTTAACTGAGCTGCAAAATTACATAATTGCCCCCGTCAACCCTATTACCCCCAATTCTGGTCAAAATCGCGGTCCACATCCCCAAGGATTGAGAATTGGTGTAGTTGACCGCCGATTCGATTCCCGTTCAAGGTTTCCGACTCTATAAAGAAGGTAATAAGTTTATAACATGTTTTTAAGAATCAAATTAAGGTAATTTTGCTAGTGTTCATATTTTTTTTCAAATAATATCTCAATTGTCGCGTTTCTCGATTAATTGCTAATAATCGCTTGTTTTATCGAATTATTGCTAATAATTGTTACTGGATTTCTGGTTTTTGGTCGATAACAGATATTGGGTAAGATTGGAGTGCTAAAATTTCAACAGTTGAGGTAAGTTTGCTTCGATGTAATTTTTAGGGTTTTGCATGATTCAAATTGTTATGGTTTAAGTCTAATTTAGGTCAAATCACCTATTATGGTGTGATTAGTTTGATTTGCAGTAATGTAAATTCAAAGTAGGAATTGGATTAATTCCTTGTTTAGGAAATTGGATTCAAATTACTTATCCACGTTCCCTGATTTAGCAAAAACCGTTTAACATTAGGGTTTAGGGCTATAATTACCTGAGTAGTTAGCATTAATTTATAATTTATTTTACTAATTACTAAAATCCTGCTTTCATTGTAGATGATTTATCAATTTCCTTGTTATTGTGGTCGTGGTATAATGATATATGATAGGGCTGGGTCAACATCAACTCGACCCGGTGCATTCTACTATGTGTGTCCAATGAGAGTTTGTCACCCTAATTATTTTATTTGGGCCGATGAACTCTTGTTGAATAAGAATGCTCGTCGTCGCCCATTCATGTACCCTCGTTGTAATTCGGATTCTTTACCAAATTTGAAAAAGAGAACACACTGTGAAGAAGAAGTTTCTGGAAATTCTCAACAAGATAAAACCGAGTCAAGTTGTCATATCTCTACCGTTGGGGGTCCTCATGGTTATGTCTTCAATGATTTGTTTGAAAACTTCACTGTTACAAAGGCGGCTCTTGTTTGTTGTTTCATTGCGTGGTCAATAGTGATCATGATGATCATTTTGATTATTTGTCTCTTGTTTGTCTTTTATTGTAGAAAGTAGTTGCTTTTCATGTCTACTATTAAGTCATTTCAATTGTTGTATTTTATGTTAACATTTTAAGTTGTTGGATAATGTAATGGTTTATGTTCATTAATTAACTTATGTTATTTAATGTCGTTGGTTGTTATTTGAGTGTTAACTAATTAGTTTAATTTTCATTTATGTCAAGAATGGAAAACATTGGTAATGAAAGGCTTAGACACCTTTTTAGGGATCCTTGCACTAATGATTTTGTTGAGATGAAACTACTTGATATTATCTGCACTTACGGAGAAAGGCATCGGATTAGTAATCCGAATATTTTGAACCGAGGGATGAAGTTTTTCCAATCTGAGATGGAGAGAGGATTAGTCAATCCAGATCCATTTCCTCCTGTTAGAATAAAAAAGATCTTGAAAATTTGCCACAACAAATATCTAAAATTTCTCGAATTTATGGAACGGCCTAACGTTGCATTCGTCGGACAAACTTATGAAGTGCACCCTTTTGACAACTATGATCCTACTGGGGTATGATACTTAGTTCAAAATTATAAAATATTAAATATTTTATATTGTTCGAGTAACTAACATTCTTTTTGGTACTTGTAGGAAACTGAATATGACCGCTACTTTCGCCTTTACGGGCTTGACAATGCTTATTACATTTTCGAACTCTACAAGAACCTTGAGTGTGCTGTTTTACCTGAAGAAGTTCTGCCAAACGTCCATGCTGGAGGTGCTGAGATTGAGACAGTGGAGCTGGAGTGATAGTTGAGTTACAGACAGTTGTTCTATCCAAAACGTTTAGTACTTTGTTTTGAGATGTAATAATAAATTGTGTTGACTTACTATTGTTCTATCCTAAACGTTTAGTACTTTGTTTTGAGATGTAACAATAAATTGTGTTGACTTACTGTTGATCTATCCTAATCTGACAACTCATGCACTAATAATGTTATCACAAATACCAGACAATCATACTATTCACTGATAATTCACAGATAGTCACACAAACATTAGAATCAAGAGCTTTTGCATTGCCATATGTTAGACAAATCAGTGAAGTTCACTCTGGACTTACATGTATCCCTAGTGTTTCTAATCTGCATTACAATGCAACAAAATATGTGGTAATTAACTAACATCCACATTTACAAAATGATACCCGTTTGGTTCAATTTCTACACCTCAAAATAGGTACGACAGAAAGACTCCCAAACAAGTCCATTGATCATTCTACCAATACCAGATCAAAATAAACATGATCAAAAAGGCCCTATTTCTTGGCCTTGTCTTTCCCTCTATTCTGTCCCTTTCTTTTCTTACCCATTGCATCCTTGTCTTTGTTAATCTCATTCACAACAGTAGCAAGGTTGGAGACATTAACATACTTTCTGCCTCCAACCATGAATGTAGGAGCAGCAACTTGAATATTCACATTGACAGGTGGAGGAACATATGACTGAGATCTCCAAAGCATTGATCAGCATTTGAAGAGCCAACTTTCTGTTTCAATCAAACATTAGCATTAACCTCACTTTTTAAAAACCAAATTGTTTTATGTACTAATAGGAACTTATGTGTACTCACCTGGGATTCTTTAAAAGCCCAATCATCTGCAAATGTTGGCACCTTTCCTTTCTTCTGAATCCCTCCACCAGCAACAGTGCTTTGTGTTCCCATATCAATGTTATCACTCTTCTTGACACACACACTTCTCATTTCTTGTATTGATAATGACCTTATAGCCATCTTGATCTCTTTCTTGTTTTTAAATATCATCCCACTTCAAATGTTGGCTTGAATACTTGTTCTTTGTTGAAAAACAAATCAACATCATTATTCTCATCATTCAAATCAGCATCAGTGGTCCTAGTTCTCTTAGGACTAGAAACTACATCTTCATCAGATGGATATTCTTCATCATAAACAACATTTTCTTTACCCTTAGCACTAACACCAACTCCAGCTCCATCTTCTACAGGTACACCACTGCCAACATCCTCTTCAGTAGGACCAACCTCTTCCTCTGGTAGCATTTCATCAATGAATAACTCCAGCTCTCTGCTGCCTACCAAACAATCACAACTGATTGTTTGCAACCCCTCATCACTGTTCAAAAGTCCGAAACCAACACTGTGCCTTGTATAAAACCTCACCTCTCCATTGATACCAATACTAGAACACAGTTCTTCCAGAAATGCCTGATCAACGGATTGATAGTTGACAAAATCCCACTTGCTTATAACCCCTCCAATATACTCATGTCTTGGCTTGAATATGTAATTCCCACCATGATGCATAACAAGAGTAATATCAGTGCTATCAGCAGCTGCAATATGTTACACAAAGAAGGAAATAAGTATCATAAACAATAAAATAAGTATTATGCATGAAAATATTGAATAAAATAAGCCAAATCATAAAAACCCTAAAAATAATTTGACAATACCACTTTCTGAACCCTAATCCAGAAACCACTTGCATAATAATAAGTCAAAACCAACAAAATCCAACACCTTTCTTGTTAAAGTGAACCTACGGTGGACCAAAACCACTAAAATCCAAAAAAATAGTTAAATAACTAATTGAGGGGGGACCAAATCTACCTGTCATATAATCTAAAAGCAACCCCACTACCAAAAATCGCACTTTGCAAACCTCACTATAAAATCCACTCTAAACAAACAAACAGAAACATATTTCAAACCACAATACCTCGGGGAACACTAACTAAGCTAAATAAACATGAAATCGAAGCACATACCGTATGTTGGTGTCAGATTTTCAACCTCCTCAGTCGGTCGAGGTGTACACATGTTCGATCAACGACCAATTTCGTCTAAATATTTGGATTTCGGGTAAAATTGCTTTTAGGGTTTATGTGAATTTGGGAGAAATTTGATTTGGGAATTTAAGATTGTACGTGCGTGTGTAATAACAGGCTTCAGACATAAAATTTAAGCTAAGGATTTTTTGTGGTCCAAAATGAGACAACGTTGACAAAATCTGACTTGTACTTGCATGTTAGGGTTGACGGGGGAAATTATGTAATTTTGCAGCTCAGTTAAATCAGATTTTAATTTTTTTTTAATGACGTGGCATCCTAGTGTCAGCCGAGTCAGCTGCCACGTCGGATGAAAATAACCCAGCCCAATCCCGGAGCCCGTCGGGCATTTTTTAAAATAAAGTAAGGAGTTACCGGGCATTTTCTAAGCCCGAAAAGTTAAAGGGCAAAAGTTGAAGTTGGGATAAAATAAAAGGCAAAAAAAATATTTTTCCCTTATTGATTTGTGAGAGACAGTTGTTGTATCTTATTTTGTAATCGATCATCATCATAGTGAAAATCCTGGATTGGATCTCCCCTAGAGGTAGGCATAGAAGAACTAGGTAAACAAATCGTGTCTTGTGTTATTTCATTATTTATCACTTTTCATGTGTTGTGAATTTATCCGTTCATAGTTTGTTGCTGTTATTATTCATTCAAAATTTTCTCTACGCAACAGAGTAGCTAATTTACCAATGTCTAGGATATGATTTAGTTATCACTTGATGCCCCTTGATCCTATGTTTTGCAATTTCTGCTGAGCTTATATTGGTTGAACCTTGTTTGTCATGCATGCTACTTGATAAGATTAGAGATCGCTGATTTATGGGAAGACAAAGTATTGGGACTAAACTATCTTGTATTATCTAATTATGTATTAGGAAGTTATTAACACAACCCGTGCATAATAGATCACAAAATTAATCATAAAATATTCATTGAGTTAACACCCATGCGACCTTTGAATTAATAACCCATTCAAAATCTTTTGTAAAACTCTGTATAGATTCTTGACACGGTGAACTTCATGAATTAGAGGATTAGTTAGGTATTGCAAAGAGAGCATAGTTAGTCAAGAGGAGTTAAGCATAATCACATAAAATCAATATAAAGAAGTATTGCATAGGAACATTGATATTTCGTCTATGGAGTACACACATCGACATGATAAATAAAACCCAATTCCTTGATACACTTTTCTTTTACAGATAAAGCAACCTTAATCAATAAAATCCATTCCGAAGTGCCTTCCTCAAGTTTAGTTAAGTAGTTTTAGTAATTTTATCTTTTATTCATTTGTTACATGTAGTTCTATTTTTACTAATTAAATATAACACTCTCTCTTTAAGATTCAATACTTGGGACATGATTTATGAACTATTCTATTACTTGACCGTGCATTTGCGAGCACACATGTGTGCCACTATATCGTACAATTCACATTGCACACACACGCACATCACGTCATCATAAAATTTTGAAGGAAAGATAGTCCATGGTACTGCGACAACTACTTCTGCAACATCTACATCAAATTGAACTATATATGATGCAAGAGGTTAGCTCATGTGAGTAAGAAGAGCTTCATTGAGCTGAATAAGTAGGGTTTTCTAGGTAAAGAGAAGCTTGAGAGCTTAGGTTTGTGAGGATTGTGTTTATGATAAAGCTTGTAGAGTTAACTTCACCAAGGGACAACATAAAACACAAGGCAAGTTTACATACATGCTCATATATGGGGTCCATCTAGGACCCACTCTCATTAAGAAGCTAGGTTACCCTAGTATAGTGAAAGGTTATAAGCTCTGGTGCTTAGAGCTTAGTCACAAGAGGTGCCTCATAAGCTCTGGAGTTCGTAACCTAGCAGCAGGCAAATCGCCGCAAGGCTACAAACGCGACCCGTGCTAGATGAGCCCTGCGGCCCTCATACCGCATGACAATAGACTTGCGCGATGAGCGCTTGGCTCATGCCGCATGACAATAGACTTGCGTGATGAGCACAGTAGGCAGGGCGGCCAGCGGTGCTCCATTATGAGACGTGTGACATGGAGAAAAATGACGGTTGTGATCAAACCCTAGGGCAACACGTTCAAAACTTAAGTATTGTAAAATGGGGAGGTCAGCCACCATAAAAAGGTGTCGCTATCCATCGCATTCATCGTGATCATAGTTTGAGGAGAACAATGGTTTAAGTAAGATTATAATCATCCAATGTACAACAAATGAGAATCAAATAGGAGAGACAACGATATCTCATCGAGATCAAGAGTATTAACTTTTTTTTCCTTTCTTGTAATGTTCATGATGAGTTATTATTTTGAATCTTCAATCACGAGTAGCTAATTCACTCATTGTCTAGGATGTGATGTAGTTATCTCAATGAATGTTTTGATTATTTCTACTGCAGGCTAGTTTTGTGGGATCTTATTTGAGGCTTATGCTACTTGGTGAATTTAACACGCGTACATATTTTTAGGAAGCACTGTAGTGACGTTAAACTATTTTGTATTATTCGAATTATGCATATGAGTCTCTTAGCAAAACACTTGCATAGTAGATCACACAAACAAATCTGTAAACCTTAGTCACTAGCGTCTCACGAGGAATTTAAATTAAGTTGTCAACTCTAGTTCTTTTCTCAAACTTCTTATGGATCCTTGACATGTATGGTGGACTTTTGAAGGGTGGAGTTGAACCTAGTTGTCTGAAATTAAGAGGATAAATGATTCTTTATTAGGCTTTATTGCGATAACTTGAGAAGAAACCAAGAAGTAATAGAAATTGGCATTATTTAGGAACATTGGTATTTTGTCTATGAAATATCCACATTCTGGATTAATGAATTCCGAATCCTAGATACGCAACACAACCAAATCAATTAATCAATTCAATTTCGTCTTCTAATTTAATTCAGTTCTCTAGCTTCGTCGTTTTCTAGTTTAATTCATTCTCTCAATTCCACAAATCCACTAACATAAAAATTGTAGAAATTGTCTCTATTTACTTGCATCTTACATTGCTAAACGAAAAGACATTCTCTTGGGATTCAATACATGAGATGTAATTATAGTTTCTATTTTATTATTACTTGACTGTGCACTTTCGAGCACGTAGGCGTAGCATTGATTGTATAAATCTGATTTACACCAAGTTGAAAGTATATGAATTCTAACACACATCTGATAGTGCATACCACTTGTGGAGGAAATTATCCAAGCACTGAATGAAAATGAGTAAATGCATTGGAGCATGAAAAAATCAAATATACGAGCAACTATTTGAGGCAAAGCAATCCCTACTCAGATACCTACAATATGGGATGGAAAAATCATCCAACTTTTTCTTGGGAAGGTCAACAAAATCTACAGCAGGGAGACAACAATGCACCTTAGAAGCCTTCGGGATATCAGCCAACTAAGAAGAATTATAATCTTGAGAAAACGATGTGTAGTTACATGGAAAAGACCGATTCATGATTGGGACAAATTGAAGCAAGATACCAAAATATTGATGCATCTTTGAAGAACACTGAGAAGGAGCTTGGACAAATTGCAAACCAACAAAGTATACTACTGACCGGTCACTGTTGAATAACACTGAGACAATTCCCAGAGAACAAGTAAAGAATAAACGGCCATTTTGTAGCATAAAATGGGCTCAAGAAATGAATAATTTAGTTTACGAATGAAAAGAGAATGAAACATAAGGTAGCCATTCATGCACTATGATGGGAACACAACCGAAATGGAAAAAAACTGGTAAGCAATTAAAGTGCTACACCTATGTTCCTTTTCGCAATTGCACGGTCAAGTAATAATAAAATGATAATTTTAGTAGCCATGATAGTGGTGGAGGAATACTAGAATCACTTAAATGTAAAAACACTAATGGTTGTAACGGTTGGTATCTTGCGTTTGCAAAATGATCGTTGATTGAATGCAGAAGAATATGAATGTAGGTTTTGAAAAACAGTTTTGAATGCAATAAACTACTAAAAAACAATGTAAATACAATGAGAATGTTTTGTATGCACGAAAAATAGTTGACTGCAAAGAAAAACTAAATGAGAGTGGGTTGCATGCAAAGGAAATAAATTACTAACAAAAGAGAAAAAGTAAATAAAGCATAATTTAAGATGAATGATAATGAGGATTGATTGATTTGGTTGTAAACATATGATAAAAGATGTTTGGAGGTTGGATTTCAATACTGATTAATAGCTCATAGAAGAGAGATCAAGTCTGCAATCCAATTAACTCACCCTGTTAGCCGATCAGATTTAATCAAAATTAGTTTACAAGATCAATTTCAAATTATTTCTATTTTTGACAATAAGTCAAAGTCAAGTTAGTTAGACTTCTATTTTAGGAAAGTTGAGATGTTATATAAAGCTTAGTTAGCTAGTTTTATTTTTCACTTTTTCACTTTTTTCTTTTCTATCAGCTAGCAGAGAAGAATGGCGATGATTCCTCGATGTGTAACAATGGCAGAATCACGCACCTCATTTGAATAATATTCGGTTTAATTTCTCTTTTTCGATCTTGCACACATTTCATTTTTCTGTTTTGCGATTGTGAATTATGCTCATGAAGATCACTTGCGAGTACGAATCATGAGATTCAACATGGTATCAGTCGATTAGGTTTTCGATTACTATTTTTTTTTCGCTTTCATTTCGATTAGTTGCATTACGATCCTTATTTGATTGCGTTCTTGCTGCGATTACACTACTTGAATTGGTATAGAACCGAGCTCTGTGAAATTTGGGGAATTTTGAGTGGTTGTATTGTTAATTCTCTGTGCGGTTGTATTGTATCGCCCTCTGTTTGTGAAATCTTGTGAATTTGTGTGATATTTGATTCACACTATTGTTAATTTTGCCAACATGACCACCCATGCCTCTGATTCAACTACTGTACCAGCTGCTCCGGCAGTAAAGAACCTAAGTAAGGATTCATCCTCAGTGTACTATTTGGGTACTAATGATAATTCTGGTAATTCAATTGTGAGTGACCTCTTTAATGGGAACAATTATATTTCTTGGAGTAAAAGAATAGTAATGGCTTTGAAGATAAAGAACAAGATTAGGTTTATTGATGGTTTTTTGCCACAACCTCGAGTGAAAGATCAGTTGTACACTTGTTGGATGAGAGCAAACACTTTGGTTCTCTCTTGGTTGTCCAACTCAATGACTAAAGAATTGCAAATGAGTTTTCTATTCTATGAGAATGCCTTAGAACTGTGGCAGGAGATGAAAACTAGATATGATAGGTCTGATGGTTCTAGAGTTTATCACCTTTAGAAGTCAATCTCAATGATCTCTCAGGGGCCAGCTTCTGTAACTGAGTACTGTGCTAACTTTAGGTCTCTTTGGGATGAATTTTTGAGCCAGAGACCAATTATCTCTTGCTCTTGTGGTCTGTGTACTTGCAACATGAACTCTAAGATGGCAGACTTACAGCAATATGACAGTGTGATTGCTTTCTTGGTTGGTTTAAATGATTCCTTTTCTGCCATAAGAAGCCAGCTATTGCTCTATAATCATCTGCCATCTCTCACCAAAGTCTATTCAATGTTGCTGCAAGAGGAAAACCAGAGAGTACTCTATACTTCAGTGTCAAATCCAGACTCACTAGCCATGTTCACCAGGAACACACAAAGCAACTTTCAGAACCCTCAAACAAGGTCTGCTCCAGCTTACCAGTCTACTCAGTCTGTGCAGACAAGTCCTATAGACTCTCAAAGTAAGAAAAGAAAAGGCTGAGGTGTACTCACTGTGGATACACTGGACACACCATTGATAAATGCTTCCAAATCTATGGATACCCCCTGGATGGGATGGACCAACAGGGAAGAGAAACCAGCCCACTCACTCAGCAAACAATGTTGTCACTCCTGATGGCTCAACTACTCTCTCATCTACTCAGCTAATATCCAGCTCCTCTAAGGACATTATTGAACAGTTCTTAGCCTTCCAGAAAGCATAGGAGGACCACAAGCCAACAAGCTTGAATGCTGACCAGAATCAAGCTGTGCAACCCCATTTTGCTACAACTACTATTACTGGTATTTCTAAACCTCATTTTGCCTATTTTTCTCAAGCTTCACATTCAGATTCATGGATACTTGACACAGGAGCTACAGACCACATGGTTTGTACTAAGAGCTGGTTCATTTGTGAGCCAAAACCTGTTACTATAGTCATACACTTACCTAATAACAACACCACTTTAGCAACACACATTGGGACTGTAACTTTATTAAAAAACATTACTCTCCATAATGTTCTATATGTTCCTTCATTCACTCATAATCTCCTGTCAATATCTAAGCTCACACTAGAATCAAAATTATTGTTTATGTTTATGTCAAACTCATGCACTTTGCAGGACAAAATCACCAAGAAGATGATTGGTTCTGCTAACATCAGTAACAACCTCTATGTACTGCACACTAATAAAGCTGTCTGTAATTCAGCAACCAATAAAAACAGCATATGGCACCTAAGATAAGGCCATGCTTCTATAGAAAAACTATCCCACATACCTTGCATTTCTACTTCAGCGGTTGATAAACAGAGACACTGTGATGTCTGTCACCTGGCCAAACAGAAGAAAATGTCTTTTCCTATTAGTACTTCTATGTCTGTTAAAACTTTTGACCTTGTACACTGTGATATATGGGGTCCCCTAGCACAACCCTCACATGAAGGGTTTAAATACTTTCTCACCGTTGTAGATGATTTTACAAGGTGTACTTGGACATACTTAATGAAAGCAAAGTCAGAAGTTAAACAACATTTACCTCACTTTTATAAACTTGTTCATACTCAGTTTCAAGCTAATATCAAAGTTATTGGAACTGATAATGGTTGTGAGTTTAATATGAAGGATTTCTAGAATTGTCATGGCATTATCCATCAGACCAGTTGTGTGGAAACACCACAACAAAATGGTTTGGTGGAAAGAAAGCATCAACATCTTTTGCAAGTTGCAAGAGCCCTAAGATTCCAGTCTGGAGTTAGCTTGGATTTCTGGAGCAACTGCTTAAGTACAACAACATTCATTATAAACAGAATGCCTTCAAATGGTCTGAACAACAAGTCTCCATATGTACTTCTATTCAACAAACCAGCTGATCACACTCTACTGAGAGCATTTGGATGTCTGTGTTATGCATCAACACTTCAAAACCACAGACAAAAGTTTGATCCAAGAGCAAGGCAATGCATTTTCATTGGCTATCCTGCTGGAACTAAGGGATATAAAGTCATGGACATGTTGACAAAAGATATATTCATCTCAAGAAATGTCATGTTTCATGAACAAATATTCCCATTAAAGAATCAGTTCAAACCAACAATTCAAACTCAGGAGACTCCAGAGGCCATCAAAATATGCACAAATACTTTTATATCAACAAGGCAACAGGCTCAATCCCCACTTCAACAAGCCATTCCTGAAGTCTCTGATCAGTACTCAGAAAATCAGCAAAATTCAGACTCTCTACCCTCAACTCCAGATATTCATCAACACATAGATACCAATGTCCTTGAATCAACAACCAATAGAAATCATGAAGAGGCTACTATCAATGAGAGCTCTTAGCAACAAATCTTAACAGAAAATCTTCCCAATACAGCTACAACTACAGAACATGAAATTCCTGTAAGAAAGTCTTCAAGAAATGTTGCTCCTCCTGCATATCTAAAAGTATATGACTATGCACTCCCCAAATCTCTACACAAGGCAAACAACTCATCTACTATCAGATATCCTATTGAGAATCAGATCAGCAACTCAAGACTTGGTCCAAATCACAGTGCATTTACAACAGCTATAATTGTGAACCATGAGCCCAAGACATATAAACAAGCAAGCCAACACAAAGAATGGCAAGAAGCTATAAACAGTGAAATACAGGCTCTTGAAAACACAAAGACTTGGGTCCTAACTACTCTACCAAAAGGACAACACTCTATTGGCTTCAAATGGGTATTCAAGGTGAAATACAAATCAGATGGAAGTATTGAAAGATACAAAGCAAGATTGGTGGCCAAGGGGTATACACAAGAGGAAGGACTTGATTATTTTGACACCTTCTCTCATGTGGCAAAGTTAACCACAGTAAGGGTACTAATAGCAGTGGCTGCTTCAAAGGGTTGGCATCTAAAACAGCTAGATGTTAACAATGCTTTTTTACATGGTGATTTGGATGAAGAAATATATATGCAGCCACCACCAGGATACTGCAAGAAAGAAGACAACATAGTATGTCTTTTAAAGAAAAGCCTTTATGGACTTAAGCAAGCATCCAGGCAGTGGTACACAAAGTTAACTCTATGCCTCCTTGCTTATGGTTACAAACAGTCTATCAGTGACCCTTCTCTCTTCACTCATCAAACAAACCACACATTCACTGCCTTGTGTGTGTATGATGATGATATAATACTGACTGGAAACAGCATTGAAGCTATAAACAAAATCAAACAACATCTGGATGAACAGTTCACCATCAAAGATCTTGGTGATTTAAAATACATCTTGGGAATTGAAGTGGCAAGAAATAATAAAGGAATATGCATCTCACAAAGAAAATACTCACTGGATATACTCACAGAATCAGGCTACTTAGGCTCTAAACTAAGCAGCATTCCAATGGATCCTAAAACAAGGCTAAGAGCAATGGACACTAATCCTATTCTTGATCCCTCTATATACAGAAGATTAGTGGGAAGGTTGCTCTATCTTACCATCACAAGACCAGATCTCTTATACAGCATACAATGCTTGATACAACCCATGTCAAGGCCAACCGCTCAGCATCTTGAACAAGCTCACAAAGTACTGAGATACTTGAAATCAGCCTCTGGAAAAGGTTTATTTCTACCAGCAAACTCTGATATACACATCAAAACCTTCTGTGACAGTGATTGGGGTAACTGTGAAGACAAAAGAAGAAGCATAGCTGGCTTTGCTCTATACCTAGGTAACTCACTTGTATCTTGGAAATCCAAGAAGCAGCCAACAGTAAGCAGAAGCTCAACTGAAGCAGAATACAGAGCAATAACCAGCACAACCTGTGAAATAGTATGGATCACTCAACTCCTGAAACATCTTTCACTCACTGACTTGAAAACTCCTCTACTATACACATGCAACAAAAGTGCTGAAAGGATTTCTATCAACCCTGTACACCATGAGAAAAGAAAGCACCTTCAAATATATTTGTTTCTTTGTAAGGGAAAAGGTTCAACAAGGATGCATCAAAGTGATTCACATCTCAAATGAACACCAAGTGGCTGATATCTTGACAAAGCCACTACCATTACAACCTTTCACACGCATGGTGCTCAAGTTGGGCATTTTGGATATACATGCCCCACTTGTGGGGGGTGTTAGCCGATCAGATTTAATCAAAATTAATTTACAAGATCAATTTCAAATTATTTCTATTTTTGGCAATAAGTCAAAGTCAAGTTAGTTAGACTTAGTTAGACTTCTATTTTAGGAAAGTTGAGATGTTATATAAAGCATTGTTACTTAGTTTTATTTTTCACTTTTTCACTTTTTTCTTTTTCGATCAGCTAGCAGAGAAGAATGGCGATGATTCCTCGATGTGTAATAATGGCGGAATCACGCACCTCATTTCAATAATATTCGGTTTAATTTCTCTTTTTCGATCTTGCGCACATTTCAGTTTTCTGTTTTGCGATTGTGAATTATGATCATGAAGATCACTTGCGAGTACGAATCATGAGATTCAACACACCCGTTCATGTTAATGTAACTTACATAATTAAGATTGATTTAGTGTGATCTAGTAGGGGTTGCGCATCAATTGCGTTATCGTACCAAAGTCACAAATGAATGTATCCACACTTAACTTAACTCTACACTATATATGGTAGTGCGGCGATAGTACTTCAGTTCATCCAGCTAGAATAATACAACACTAATTCAACAAATATCCAAATTCAACCAAATACCCTAAAATTATAACAAACTCAACATACTCATATCAAATTAACATCAAATCTATCATTTATATTCATAATTACAACATTAATCTAAGATATACTATATTAATTCAAACACTATGGTCTACACTATTAATTCAACAATATTAAGTGAATGGGCTGACTTTTGGTGAAGCCAGTCTGTTCCCTTAAAGCAATTTAATAAGCATGTTTTGATTAAACTGATAAAATCTATGAAATTCGCTCTCTTTTGCGGGAGAGATTATTAGGTGCAGCCGTTGTATGTGCATCCACTACCAATACACGGTGGGGATGGGGTGCTAGGTGATTATTCTTACAATTTAGGGATCTCCTTTTAATCTCAACCATCAGTTGTACATACAACGAATGTATATAATAATTTTTCCTTTTGCGGGCGTCAACATCGATTATATATTATATGCCCACTAATTATTCCAATTTTTCAACTAACCCATATATATTCATATTCTATTCATTGACAATAAACATAATTGCATTAGGCGAGTTTATTAATACTCAAATCCATCATTTACTCAAAAAGCTCCAACGAGACAAAGTCCAGGAGTTGTTGATTATGCATACTCTATATATGTCAAGGGCCATGGGCTGCTACGCCTAACCGGGTTGTAGCTTAGCTTATTAATTCAACTGGTACATGTTTAATTATGATCTTCATGACCTCAAATGTTATTAGCTGGGGATGGGACATTTCAAAACTCAATTTAGTCAGAATATATATCTTATATCTTGTTGCATATTTAATTATAACTAATTGTTCACGAACGATTATTAAGCACATGTCACGTTGACATAAACTATCGTGGAAAAAAAACTATCGCGGAAATCATTGTTGACGACAGACTTCTTTTTGTTAACTGAGTCTCAATGATTAATTTCCCGACACTACAAGAATGCAGCCATTTAGCTAAGTAAAATCACATTACAAAAGACCACATTCACTAGCTGATTTCAAAATCAGCTACGGAAAATATTGTCACACGGTGTCTTAGCTAATGGCCTCGTAGCTAGATTTCATATATAGCTTAGTTTTCTATTTTCGTATATAGCTTAGTTTTCTATTTTCGTTCTATTTTTTGGGTACACAAAGTATGTTTAATGTTTTATTAGGATGCCAAAATGGATAAATAAATGTCAAGAGAGGATAAATAAGTGAAAAGGTTTTTTTAATCAATTAGGACATATATATATATATAATATTATGAAAAAATGGCGATATATCTCATTGAACTGAGAGCATGAATTTTATTTCATTCATTTCGATTGGCACATAAGTCTTTATTGTGCCATCTTGCAACCGTATGTATCCAAAGCATGCCATAATAAATTCATGACGAGTTTAATATATTGTATAGTTGCATGTGCATTTGTTATGCCTTCAAATCTTGGGGGTTTAGTTATACTATTTAATAGATTATATATAATTGTCTAACATATATATATATATATATAAGTATATATATAAACCATGACCATAAAAATATATATCAACTTGTCACACTAGCTAATTAATAAGCTTAAGATATATATATCCTGGGATTTGACCGATAGGTAAGAATTGAACTTAATTGGAAATGAATTCATGCATGATGCACCCACCTGTTTCTACAAGCATATAAACAGTAAAACAAACCCCAAGCATGGCATAATAGACCAAACGTAAGTTTTTTTTTTTAATTAATTCTTTAGACGTGGGAATTACCTACCCTAGCTCATTGCAATTAAAATATAAAACAATATTATCTGTAGACTGGATTCCTAGCTGTCGGCTCGAGTTTTTTTTTTTTGCAAATTATTCCATTAAAATGATTAAGAACACATTAAAAATATAATTAAGCTCCACTTGAATACAACGCATGCATGCAATCATCGTCTTTAGTGGAAAAACGCAGCGCAAATTGAATATTACCACTTGATAACAAAAAAGAAAACAATAATATGTTACTTTACAAAAGTATTAGAGTTTGAAAACTTATATATATAGATCCATACACAGATGCTCCGTTATCCACTAGTCTACAGAGCACTAAGTGTCTAAGTCTAAGCATAAAAGTGATTACCTCTAGAGGTTATAAGTTAGGGCAAGAAATATAATTAACATGCCTTCTGTCAGAAGCATTAAGAAGATGGCTTATTACTACTCTTCTCCTCCTCCTCCACCGCCAGTGCTTTCGCCTCTTCCTCCACCGTCACCTCAAATCCCACCACCTTGTCATGGTAAAGAACATTGCGGTCACCATCATCCACCAGGCACCGGTGCTTTTCCCCCAAAAGGATCAGCATCCCCTCCAAAAGGATCCGCTTCCCCGCCAAAAGGGCCCGGTTCTCCACCGAAGGGGTCCGCTTCCCCGCCAAAAGGATCCGCTTCTCCCCCAAAAGGGTCCGTTTCTCCGCCAAAAGGGTCCGTTTCTCCCCCAAAAGGTTCTGCTTCTCCCCCAAAAGGATCCGCTTCCCCGCCAAAAGGGTCCGCTTCTCCCCCAAAAGGATCCGCTTCCCCGCCAAAAGGGTCCGCTTCTCCCCCAAAAGGATCCGCTTCTCCTCCAAGCGGAATCGCTTCTCCCCCAAAAGGTTCCGCGTCCCCGCCAAAAGGATCCGCTTCTCCTCCAAATGGGTCCGGTTCTCCCCCAAAAGGATCCGCTTCTCCTCCAAAAGGACCGGGTTCTCCCCCAAATGGACCCGCTTCTCCACCTAAATCTCCAGGTTATCCATCAAAATCACCAGCTTATCCGCCATCAGCTTATCCACCTGGCACTCCACAATATCCATATGCACCAGGGGCACCAATCCCCGGTGGCCCTGGTGTTCCTGGAACGCCTGGCACTCCACAGTATCCATTAGCTCCATCACCTTTTACATTTTCACCACCAGGCGGCCCTGGCGGCTTCTCCCCGCCATCGAACTCTCTTGTTCCACCACCCCCTCCACGCGGTGGCAGCGGAACAGACAACACAACCATCATCGCTGTGTGTGTTTCTCTAGGTGGGGTATTTTTCCTTGCATTCCTTGCAATCGGTCTCTTTTGCTTGGCCAAGAAAAAGAAGAAACCTATTTTGATCCCTGCCGCAGCTGCTGCATGCGACTCGGACGAAGAATCCACATCTCATGGAGGAGTAGCTGCTGCCGGTGCTGCTGTTGATGCCGGTGCCGGTGCCTCAGGGCATGCACACGGTGGCAGCGGAGAGATCAGTGCCGCTGGTGCTAGTGCAGGCGGTGCATATGGTGGGACCGGATATGGTCATGGTTATCAGTAGTATACATGCATGCATGAGACGAGAGCTGAATAAGTTCTATATATAACGTATGGTGTAAAAAGAGTGAAAACTTAGTCTGCCATTCTTGGATTTCATTGCATTTTAAATTTATAATTCTTGTTAGGAGTTAGGATAGGTGTGTAATTGAGACATTTGGATTTCTTTTGTTTTCATTTATGTATCGTGAAAATTCGTAATAAATATAATTAATTATATGGGTTTGTGTACTTTTGGAGTTGCTTCAATAATGGGAAAGTGTTACTTGATTGTATATGATATTAGTGATCCATGTGGGAGTGTTTAATGGAAATTATATCTTGTCATTTTGTTCACCAACTTCGTACTAACAGTCTAACATAAACAAGTTTCAATTCGTAAACTACTCAACAGGATTAGTTATAGTCAAATATATATATGCGTTTTGTACACAAGCAAATAATGACGCTCTTCACTATAGACCGTAATTGATAACCTCCATTCCCTTTATTATTGACAACAAATATAACTAGATGGTGCAATCAAATACTCAGATTAAAGCATCCTTTAATTTCTTAACTTGTGAAATAACTGCTATATCGTATAATCCTATTCGTATGGTGCAATCAAATACTCAGATTAAAGCATCCTTTAATTTCTTAACTTGTGAAATAACTGCTATATCGTATAATTTATTGTGCAGAGCTTTTTTTTTCTTTTCAAAAAAAAGATAAAATAACACTGAAGCACAAGGGTGCTTCAACCCCTTACAAAAAGAGATGATTGTCACCCTATTAAATTTGGCTCAATCACCTTTCGACGTTACACATAAACGAGAATTGACGCACCAATCGTAAAAAGAAGAAGGAAAATATTTCCAATTAGCGTCAGCGCAACTACAAGAATTGACCTGAATTAACTCGAATGACGAAGCCACTGCCGGATTGCTATTTTGGAAAATCTTTTTGTTACGCAGTTTCCAAATCATCCGAACAACCAAATTTATATCTGATTTACCCAGACCAAACTCATCAAAGATTGTTTTATATAAATTAATAGGGCAAATTCCATCCACCTCCCCTGAGGTATTACCTCTCTCTATCCACCTCACCTCTAGTTCTAATTTTCCCATCCACCTACCCTCACTCACTTTGTCTTCTAATCAACAACTAATTTCAAGGGTAATCTTGTCTTTATTGATTAGATATTATTTATTATGCCAACAATGCACATAAAATTTTATTAAAATTAAATAATACTATGCTTTACGTTAAAAATTCTATTAAAAATAATTCTATAAACTAAGTTTTTTATTTAATTAGTTATAACATAACTCACACTCTTTCAAAATGCTAGCAGATATATCTCGTTAATATTGAATGTACTCACGATACAACATCATCGAGTTATTCATTAATAAATAGAATATCATCGAGTTTGACAAATATTCATTTTTCCTACGAAATTTAAGCACGAGAGAAAAAAATATGATATTAATTGTACGTGACTTATTTTTTACTTAGTATTGGACTTCCTTGCTAAGAGAATGAAAAGCTATGTGTATCACGAAAATTGGTAACATACATCTTTTTTTTGAAACTGTAAAAATAGAGAGATTTTTGCTTAGATTTGATATTTGTGGACAATCTACTAATCAATAATTTCTATTGTACTTTTGTTTAAAGAATACATAAAAATAAAAACCACACCCCGTAAGAATTATCATAAATTTTTAATAGTGGAATAAGCATTGATTTCGATACATAATATCTACAAGAAATTATACTCTTTTCATTTATTCATAAAATAACAAGCTACAAAGTTTTTTATTTTAACTTTAAATAAAAAGATTAAGTGTGTAATTCATAAACAACGTAATAACTTAATGATTTTCTTTTGATTAATAAATTTTGAATTCATTGTTTGCAAAATGAATAATATATAGTAAATAAATGGGCAAATTCCCATCCATTGTGTGCGTTATTGGCATAATAAATAAAATTTAATTACTAAATACAAGACTACCCTTAGAATTAATTATTGTTTATAAGTCAAAGTGAGTGAGGGGAGGTGGATGAAAAAATTAGAATTAGAGGGGAGGTTGATAGAGAGAGGCAATACTTCAGGAGAGGTAGATGGAAATTGCCCTAAATTAATATATATGCTTTATTAAAACATGTCCTTTTGTCAAAGCATTGTCAAAAGAAAACTCAGTACTTTGAAAACATTAAAAATACAACTATTAAACTCAAATATTATAGGCGGAAAATTTTAAACCATCATTTAAACTTTCCAATCAACATTCAAAGATCATAAATAAATACGAATTACCCAAATTAAAACATATATAACATACATTAAAACGCTAAAATCAGTATTAATCAGACTCAAGCAAACGGCATATAGTCTACAACTAAAAATAGAAAATCTTCCTCAATTTTAACACTTGAATACAGCAGCCTCTCGTCAAAAAATGATTTTAATTTATTCTTCTGGTTGATGTAAGGGTTGAGCAGCCCTTGTGCTCCATTAATAATAATTGCTTACCAAAAAAAAAGTTGTTTTTGGGACCAATATTTTCTCTAAGGTATTGGAACAATTTGCTGTAAACGACCAGTCGTACTCATGCGCAGACGATATCTATAATGTGAAAAAATGCGACTAGAAATAAGAAAAGACTTTTAGAAAGTTAGGTATTGAATTATGGACAAAAACGTGGTGTTTATTAAGTAACAATCAGTGGTATTCCAACTAATCCCCTTGTCATCAGTTATCACATGCATGCATATTGATTTTTTATTATATAAGAAATTGCCTTGGGGTGTCATCATCGTGTACTTTATCAGTTGTCTCTCTTGACTTTTGGATATGTTTTTTCTGTAAATTCGTCTTTGACATTTGGAACATAGTCTTGCTGGATTTATATATTCATAAAATCAGGTCAAAGCCACGAATTTGGGTTATTAAAAAGGGCAAACATATTGATTTCTTTTCATTAACATGTATGAATTTTATAATGAATCTATTTTCATATATTTAAAAAAATTATAAAACTATGATGAGTACGTATAGACGTACGTGATGTTTTTATAATATTTTCTTATCATAAATAAGGTGCAAAATAAAATCATATGAACCTTTACTACAAATAATGCATTATGCATTTAATATCCAAACAAAAAAACATAAATTATGAACTATATATATATATATATATATATATAAAACAAAAACATGCATACAATAATGTTATAGTACATAATTGGTGCTTGAAACATCGGATAGGTTTTGCGAATACATATATACACATATTTACTAGAGTGTTGGTGATCTGCCAGGGCTGCTCTTTCCAGCCATATGGTCGAGACTAGTTTTGTTGGATCATAATGACATTACAACTCTACAGTAACCAATTGTTGAAACATGAAACTTTTGAACCTCTATCAAGAATACTAGAATGACTAGTAAGATTAACACTTACTGGGGCCTTTTGTAGTGTACTTCTTCAAACCTAATCAAGTTGTTATATATTACCTATTGCTGCCAGCTGATGAACTGTTATCACATAAAATTGAATAGGAAGTAGCTCGAGTCGATTGATTGTCTTTGATCATGCTGTGGATTATCAAATAAATACAAGATTTTACTCCAATAAGGTTATCCTAACTTAAATACGGCGAATTCGATGCTATTCGCGGTATGCTAGTGGTACCACCTGATAAAATGATACATGTCATCTTTTTTGTTATTTTTTTCTTTTTTTCTCTACTACACAGTTGGGGAAATTATTAATTTTAGCCCCTTAGGTTGGCCTCTCTCCAAAAATAGCTCTTTAGTTTGCCACTATCCAATTTTAGCCCTTTAGATTTAATTTTGTCCAATTTTAATCCTTCCTTCAATTTTTGGTGGAGCTAATATACTTTTATTACATTTTTGCCCCGTTAGTTTTTTCCTTCCATATTTTAACTAATCTCCAAGGACTATAATGCACCAAGAAATATAAATCATAAGTTTTGACTATTATTTTTCTGTTCGTTTCAAAACTATGGTTTCCAGTAATGTTGACTTAATTCACTAATCCTTTCTCACAAAGAAGCTAAAAAGTAGTTCAAAAATTGTTCGGACTTTTCCACGACCTGTTACATGACTCGTCCAGAATTAGATTTAACAACACGTTACACGCTCAAATAATCTGCCCATACTTGAAGTGCAAGCACACATAATTTTCTTTATTTAGATTTTAATTATTTGTGTGAAGATGTACTTATTTTATGAGTACTAGTCATATACAAATAAATTTTCTTGCATATCAAAATTTAGAGTTTTTATTTATGAAGTTAATGTACAAGTTCTAGTCAAAGATTATTTATGATTTTATGGATTCTTTCATATACTTTAACATGAACACAAAAGAACCAAAACAAAAAATATATTGAGCCCCCTACACAAAACAAGATATATAACTTATCACATCATAGTACTCAAATCTGGTGTGTTTAAAGTTGTATTTGCAGGTTAATTGTATTATAGTCCTCGGAGATTAGTTAAAATATGGGGAAAAAACTAACGGGGCAAAAATGTAATAAAAGAAAATTAGCTCTAGTAAAAATTGAAGGGAGGATTAAAATTGGACAAAATTAAATCTAACTGGCTAAAATTGGATAGTGGCGAACTAAAGGGCTATTTTTGAAGAGATGCCAAACTAACAGGCTAAAATTAGATAGTGGCGAACTAAAGGGCTATTTTTGAAGAGAGGCCAAACTAACGGGCTAAAACTAATAATTTCCCCCACAGTCGTGGCTGTCTATTTTTTTTTTTTTTTTTTCAGTTTTTAAACTTTTACTCCTCTTCTCCACTTAAATTGGGAAAATCCTCCACTTAAATTGGGAAAAGTGTCCACGGTCCACACTCAAGAATAATTTGTTTTTTCCTTATTTTATTACTTATAAAAGAGATTAGTGTATTTCAAAAAAGTTAAATCATATTAGAGTTAGTATAAACTCAAGTTTTCATGCAAGAAAAAACAATGTTAAGATTTAGATGAAATTAACATCTTAAATTATGTTAATGACGAATTATTAAAAATGCCCGTTATTTTTTTTTAAAAGTTAAAATGTCTATTTTTTTGGGTCTTGGCAAATTGCCCCATATGTTTAAAAAAAGTTATTAAAAATACCCTCGGTCCTTATTCGGGCCAAAATTGCTTACATGACGGTAAAGTCAATGCCACGTCAATAAGTTGCACCGCCACGTCATATTTTTCCACCAAAAATCATTTTTTAACAAACTCTCCTAATTTTTTAATATTTTATTTGCACCTCAATATATATAAATAATAAACATATATAAATATTTTGTAAAAATAATATATATATATATATAAATAATAATAATAAACATATATATAAATAATAATAAAGATATATATATATAATTAAAAAAATCATCTTCTTGATAAACATATATATAACTATTTTGTAAAAATGATAAATATACATATATATATATATATTAATAATTCATATATATATATATAACTCTTTGTAAAAATAATAAACATATATATAAATAATAATAATAAAGATATAAACATATATATAACTATTTTGTAAAAATTATAAATATATAAAAATAATAATAGTAAACTTATATATAAATAATAATAATAATAAAGACATATATATATAACTATTTGTAAAAATAATAAACATATATATAAATAATAATAATAAACAAATATATATATATATAATTATTTGTAAAAATAAAAACATATATATATATATATATATATATATATATCTATTTGTAAATATAATAAACATATATATATATATAAGTTATAAATTTAAAAAAAAAAGTTAAAATAGTTCATCTCCGTCTCATACCCTACCCCCTGAAATTTCAAAATCACTGGAAGTTGCCGGATCTCGCCGAAAATCGATTTCATGGAAATCGCTGAAAATCGACGAAAATCAATGAAAATCGATGGAAATCGTTGGAAATCGACGAAAATCGATGAAAATTGTTGGAAATTGAACTCGTTGGAAATGCATCTCGCCAAAAATTGCGCTCTCCGCCTGAAATCGAGCTCACTCTAACTCGTCGATGATTTGTGTGATGAAGATGATGACGACGGCGGGGGTGGAGGCGGCGCGAGGTGGGCAGGTGGTGGTGATGGCGGTGGGGGGGGGGGGGGGGTGGGGGGTTGGGGTTACGGTGTGATGAAGATGATGATCATTACGATTTTTTTTATTTTTTTGTTGTTTTTATTTTTCATATATTATTAAAATATTTATTATTTTATATATAGTTAAATATATGTTTATTATTATTATTTATATATAATTTTATTATTATTATGTATATATGTCTTTATTATTATTATTATTATTATTATTATTATTATTATTATTATTATTATATATATATATATTTTGAGGTGCAAAGTGCAATTTATTTTGGGGTGCAAATACAATATCTAGAATTACAAGGGTTTGTGTAAAAAATAATGTTTTACTGAAAAATATGACGTGGCGGAGCAACTTATTGACGTGGCATTGACTGTACTGCTACATAGGCAACTTTGACCCGAATAAGGGCTGATGGTATTTTTAACAAGAAAATTAAAATATATGAGGCATTTTGGTAACGCCCGAAAAAAACGGGCATTTTAAATTTTAAAAAAAAGATAATGCACATTTCTAATAATTCGTCCCTATGTTAATGACTATTTCCCTTAAAAATATGAGTGACAACTTGTATATTAAAGTTAGTATAAATTCAAAATAAGACCGCTACTTTATTGAGTTTTTCTACATTTTTTTTATTTTTGTCTTTTAATTTAATGGAGAATGATGTGAAGAATTTGAAACTAATTGTTTGAATAACTATTTTGATAACCTAACAAACTATGTTAGAGATATTAAAAAACTATCTTATAGTATGTTATTAAAATATATCCTAACGGCCATAAAACATATCTATAGTTAAAAGATTAGTATATAAATAAATGTGGTTCACGCAAATATAACGAATTGATAAAGTTTTAGGAGAAAAGAGTTAAAGCTAAAAAAAATGAAAATGGAGACAATCACGTTTGA
Organism: Linaria vulgaris; assembly: GCA_948329865.1. Lineage (NCBI taxonomy): Eukaryota > Viridiplantae > Streptophyta > Magnoliopsida > Lamiales > Plantaginaceae > Linaria > Linaria vulgaris. The sequence continues at coordinate 112,644,135 of OX415249.1, read as the reverse complement.
GTTGAAGATAAAGTAAAAGTTAAAAAAAATCTGACAATCTACACATGTCAAAATTCTAGCTGGTAGGTGTCACTCATACTTTTTAAGGAAAATCGCGATTAAAAAAATTGAAGATGTTAATTTTCATCTAAATTTTAGCATTACTTTTCTTGCATGAAAAATTTAATTTATACTAACTTTAGTATGATTTAGCTTTTTTTTAACATGTTACTTTTGGAATACACTAATCTTTGTTATAATAAAATTAATTGGAAAAAAATCAAGTATTTTAGAATCTAGACACTTTGCCCAATTTGAGTGGAGAAAAGAGTTAATGTTAAAAACCTACAAGAAAAATAAGGGCAAATTCCATCCACCTCCCCCCACTCACTTTGTCTTCTAGTCAACAACTAATTCCAAGGGTAATCTTGTCTTTATTGATTAGATATTATTTATTATGCCAACAATGCACACAAAACTTTATTAAAATAAAATAATACTATGCTTTACGTTAAAAATTCTATTAAAAATAATTCTATAAACTAAGTTTTTTATTTAATTAGTTATAACATAACTCACACTCTTTCAAAACGCTAGTAGATATATCTCGTTAATATAGAATGTTCTCACGATACAACATCATCGAGTTAGTCATTAATAAATAGAACATCATCGAGTTTGACAAATATTCATTTTCCTACGAAATTTAAGAACGAGAGAAAAAATATGATATTAATTGTACGTGACTTATTTTTTACTTAGTATTGGACTTCCTTGCTAAGAGAATGAAAAGCTATGTGTATCTAGAAAATTGGTGAACATACATCTTTTTTTTGAAACTGTAAAAGTAGAGAGATTTTTGCCTTAGATTTGATATTTGTGGACAATCTATGAATCAATAATTTCTATTGTACTTTTGTTTAAATAATACATAAAAATAAAAACCACACCCCATAAGAATTATCATAAATTTTTAATAGTTGAATAAGCATTGATTTCAATAAATTATATCTCCAAAAAATTATACTCTTTTCATGTATTCATAAAATAACAAGCTAATTTTTTTTTATTTTAACTTTAAATAAAAAGATTAAGTGTGTAATTCATAAACAACTTTAATAAATTTTGAATCCATTGTTTGCAAAATAAATAATATATAGTAAATAAATGGGCAAATTCCCATCAATTGTGTGCATTATTGGCATAATAAATAATATTTAATTACTAAAGACAAGACTACCCTTAGAACTAATTGTTGACTATAAGTCAAAGTGAGTGAGGGGAGATAGATGGAAATATTAGAACTAGAGGGAAGGTGGATAGAGAGAGGCAATACCTCACGGGAGGTAGATGGAAATTGCCCTTGATAATCAGGTTTGGGGTGAAGAATATAGTTAAGGAAAAAGAAAAAAGAAAATCAAAAAGCAGGTGACACGTGTCACTTTATCAGGTGGTACTACTAGCATCGAACTCACCCTGAAATACGGTCTCGACTCAGCAACTCTCTACATGAAAATAATATGTAATCTATTAAGAGAACAAATATGAAAATTGACGTAATTTAATATATAAATCAAATATTGTACTTATAAAAACAAATAATACAAATACCTTAAGAATGTTAGTGTAAAATTGTTCATATATGCCTCCATCATATTGTTTTTCCAGATGGAGTTTTCATAAAAAAAAAAGTGTAAATGTGTGAATCGAGGTTAGTACTATTTTTAATTCACACGTTGTGTTAGTTTGGAATGTTGCGCCAACACCGATCATTTTCGATATTGTGTCAACATTCACTGAAGAGTAAATTACAGCGGACCAGAACAACACAATGTATGAGATTTTAAGCAGGTTATATGAATATAATATGCCGAGCCTTACAGCAAAATAACCACTAAATTACTTTAATGATTTTACAAAATCCAACTGAGCAAGGAAACAAATCCTACCTACATAACTCACTACAAGCTATAAGATTATAGCTCTCACTCGTTAGATTTAAACTCAGCAAAACAAGACTGAAATAATCGACTCTAATGTTTCTATTCACTCAGAATATTATGCTCTAGTCTTGTATTCAACTTGATGCCGATCACTCTTCTTATAGAGTTCACTCGTTCATTCCCGAAGATGTGATAGACACAATTTCACCATTCCTTGATTTATTGGATAGTCTTGAAATCTTCTTTGTGATTATCTTCAAAAGATCTTTTATCTTTATCATAATCAGCTTCGACTCTATCTTCTTTCTTGATGCTTAATCCTCTTGAAACCTAGACCTTCTGATATCCTGAAATACACCAAAGATAACTACAACACGTGGAACCAGATAAGATCATGAATAAAGGCAAAAATAAATCAATAATATTAATCAGTCAGTGTAGTGTGTTAAGTTCAATGTTGAGCTAATACTTATTACCAGAATGTTGGACTAACATTTCACTACAACACATGTACTTTCCATCACCCCTTTCTTGTCGTTCTTCCCAAAACTCAACCAGTATCCAATTTTCCAAGTACATGTATTTCAGTATATCAACCAACTCTACTTATTCTAATTTTTTCCCCTTAAGACATGAATGTTAAACTACAATGTTAAGCTAACACAATAAGAGACTGTGCTGGCTTGACATTTCGATTAACACCTGCAGATTAGATAATCAACAATAACCAAAGCAAACTAGAATAATAGATAAGTGCAGAGTAATTATCCTGATACAACCCCAGAAACAAATACAGAGAACATCCTCTCTGAATGAAAACAAATAATTCTAAGAAACTACAATTGTTCAAACTTCATAAATATAAAAAGCATCGGGAAACATAAAAAAAAGGGACTACTCTCCCCTTTTTTTGGGAAGAAAGAACCACCAATATGTTCTTCTTGATGGAGTCCAATTCCTTTAGCTCTTCTTCCTGGTATGCTATCTCTCTCTTCCTGCCTCAGATCATCATTTAACACCAATCGACCTTCTCCTGGATGAATGTAGAGCTTATGGGTACTGTAGGGACAATGTCATCTTCAAATGTTGAAGCAACACTGAAAGTATTTGCCCTCTTCTTCAGCTGACCACCAGGTGCATTTGAATCCTTTCAAGGTAGATCATTGATCATGGTTCCCCCGAAGTAGTTCTTTGTGAGGGAAAACTCTCTTGACTTGTCTACAAAGACCTTATTCTCTCCCATTTTTGAACCCTTGGTCACTGAGTATTTTGTATACCAAATATGGAAATGGAAGAACAGACTCCTTCATGTGAGTAGCATCAGCAATAGACTTGAAAATTCTTTTCCCGATGTTTACTGGAAGTCCAATCTTCATATTGAATATCAATACAGCCAACTAATGAGTTAGGACTATAGAATTTGATGAAGTCATCGAGTTGGATGAAGCAATCTTGCACGTGATGACTGTAAGAGAGATCAACCCAGTTACATTCAGCTTTTTCTTCCAAGTTTTCACCCGCCCACCAGTCAGCTCCTTTATCCTCTCATTATCATCAATTTCCACACTAGTTTCTTGTCTTCTTGGCATCTCCTAGACATTGTTAATGATTGAGGGATTGATCTTGTAGAATTTATCCCTCACATAAACTCTCTCATACTTGGGGTGATCTAGAAGCATTATCAAATTTGGACATATTACAATAGAACTCTCTAACAACCCCAGAGACATGGAATAATATCAATCAGGGAAACAAGCAGATTTCTAGACTCTAGGAACTCAAATACTTTGTACTTCTTAAAGTCATCCACAACCAGAGTTTTCTCAGCCAAAACTTTCCTTCATTGAACAACATCATAATATATACTGGCATTTTTAGTCAAAAAATACCTATTATAAGGCTCAGTAGGAAAATCGAGTTCAAAGTATCTGGTACCTCATCCTCTAATTCTTTTGCAGAATCTGTTGTTGGGTCAACATCCTTGTCTTGCGATGTTGGCACAACATTCAATTGGTTCGAACCATCACTTTATTTCCCGACTTCAGTCTCTTCCTCCATTCATCGCTCTTCTCTTCTGTAGATCCATTCTCTTCATTTTCACCATCAGAATTCCCCTCCTCAGATGATTCCTCTTTATCACCAGCAACAACATTCCTCTTCTTCTTAACTTTGCTTGTTTTCGGCATCTTCAGTACCTTTCTTCCCCTCAACGCCAGAAGGTAGGGAAAGAGGTTGAGGTTGCAAAGGTACTTGAATTGCGGCACTCACATGTTCCACGATTTGAGGAGCTTCCTCTACTGCAGTGTCTGGTTCATGTGTTGCACCGACATTCTCGAGTTCTTGTACTGGCACAACATCTCCCGATATTGGTGTTGGAGTAACACTGGTGGATGCCTCCTTCTTTGATTTCACATTCCTCCTAGAATAGACAGGCACCTTTGTCTTTGGCGGTTCTGGAGCAACCACAGTGGTGCGTGTGCACGTGCTTCTTTGTGTTTGAACTCCCCTTGCACCGAACTCCATAGTGACATCAATGTTTGCAAGATCAGCAATTGTAGACTTCTTTATCGTTACGTAGTCTACAAAGATAAATACGGGAATTAGTAAATATAGGGTTTAATTGAGTTGGCAGAATTAAAGCATCAATATTAGAAAATGAAAATAGGAAAGTGGAGATGAATTAGGAGTAGCGGGCATGTAATTTATGTGAACGTGCGTCATTCCCGCCTTGTTGAGTCAACACGTGCAGACGTGTTGCCCTAACACGTGACCAGAGCAGTCAATGAAATAACTTATAAGTCACGGTGTTAATGGCAATGTTGAGGCAACATCCGGAATGAACAATGTTGGCACAACATCCTGTCAGCACTAAAGCACGTATCTGTGTGGTATGAGTCTTACCAAGGTTTTCTTCAACTAAAGGCATAAGCAGAATCTTAGCAAAATATCCGGAACTCAAGATTTATATCTTAGCTTAGATCTGTAAAGATATGAGAAGTTATATGACAGGAAACATATCAAAGTAAGGAAAGAAGTTAATATCACGGAGATAATTAAGCTTCTATGAAAAGTGAGAAACAACTTTGTGTGTTACTGGCCACTAAGACAAACCACTAAGATTAGAAGCAAATAAGCAGAGAATAGAAAATGAATGTTGTGTCAACATAAATGAGCAGTGTGTTGTTCCAACAAAGTCTATTATTGGTGACAAATAATTTCTCTTTACTTTACCATTTTAGAACCAGCAATTAAGAATATACTCTCAAGCAATACCCTTTGAGGAAAAGAAAGGATTATGTATTCACTGAATGTATATAATAACAGAACCCCTAACACGCCAGTTCCAACATAATCAATGCAAATGCACATGCAAGTACATATGGCAAGATGAAGGTAGTACAGAACCCCACCACTCTAGTTTCCTAATACATACTTGTTTACTAGGCAATCATAAGGAACACATTGTATGATTTTGTTAGCAGGTTATATGAATATAACTTGTTGAGTCTTATGGCAAAATAACTACTAAATTACTTTAATGATTTTACAAAATTCAACTTAGCAAGGAAACCAATCCTACCTACCTAACTCACTACAAGCTATAGAGATTATATCTTTCACTCGTTAGATAAAAATTCAGCAAAATAAGACTAAAATAATCGACTCTAATGTTTTTATTCAATCATAATATTATGCTCTAGTCTTGTATTTCAGTTTGATGTTGATCACTCTTCTTATAGAGTTCACTCGTTCATTCCCAAAGATGTGATAGACACGATTTGATCGTTCCTTAATTTCTTGGATAGTATTGAAATCTTCTTGTGATTATCTTCAAATGATCTTTTATCTTTATCATAATCAGTTTTTGCTCTATCTTCTTTCTTGATGCGTAATCCTCTTGAAACCTAGATCTACTGATATCCTGAAATACACCAAAGATAACTAAAAACACGTGGAACTAGATAAGATAAGATCATGAATAAAGGAAAAACTAAACTAAGATGTTGTGTCTTACCATTTTTAATTAGGGAAAAAGGCGATACTAGACCCAACCTATTCGCACTTTTGCGATGTTGTACCCAACCTTTGATTTTTGACCCCGCTGTACCCAACCTTTCATTTTTAAAACATGTTGTACCCAAACTAACTTTCCGGCCAAAAACGTCATTAGTCGTCGAATTCACGTCATTTGTCAACAGTCCTTGAGGGCAATTTAGTCTTTTACCACTTGGCTGATTTATGAGGGAACAACATCCATTTCTTCAGTGATTTTCTGCGGCAAAATTGATGACGAACAACAAACCCTAAAATTTCGATTTCACAAAATTGCAAAATTCGCCCAAATCACTGCCCGATTCTTCATGATTTCGACCATTGTTACTGTCCTAAGCACGCACAACGCAAATGGGGTGGAAAATTAGAGGCAATAATGACCCGATTCCGGACCTATCCCTCGTACCCGACTACGGTGAGTAATTGCTTTTGAATATCATCATTTTCCCACTTTTTGGTACGAGGTAGATGTTTTCCTAGGGTTTATGGTTTGATTTTGGACATTATATGCCAAAAGTATCCAGTTGTATAATTTTTTGTTCTTTGGTCCCCTTCTTTATATGTTTTTGCATGGGAGGTGGTCCTAAGTGTTCCCCACTACCTAAAGGTTTGTATATTTTAAGAATTCGGTATTGCATGAGCATTATTATTGTGTTTAATATTGTTGCAGTTTAGGGTTTATGATATGTTAATAAACTTAAGGTTTGTTGTAATTGTTGTGTTTTTCCAGGTAATGACATGGAGTACTTTTCAATCATGATCCATCATTCTGGGAGTTTACTCAATTTTGGCAGAATGTGCTACATGGAGGGTCAAGTTAATTATGTGGATTATTTCACTGAGGATGAGATGTCCAGATTGGAGTTGATCAACATGGCAAAGGAGATAGGTCTCAGTCATGATTTGATGGTCTTCTCGAGAGATGAACCTGAGGTTGAATCCCTACAACTGCAGCCTATCACTGATGACTTTGATGCCCTTGAGATGGCAAGGTATGCTACACAACACATATTGGTAGAAGTTTACCTAATGAAACCAGAACAACCTGCTGCTGGCACACAAGAGAGTCATGATGAGGTTGAGGTGAATACTAATGAACATATTGATCCTCTACCTCCTATCACTGAGCCCTTAAATTATATTGGTGATGATGAGGGGGGTTCTGAGTTTGGGGGTGAAGAATCTCCTATTGGTTTTGAAAATGAACTTGAGAAGATAACTAGTCAAGTTGAACAAGGGGTAGAAGATGTTGATAGAGTGTTAGGTCCAGTGGATGATTACGAAGAAGAGGATCCACCTGGGTTTCAAGATGAGGTGGAAAGATTGGTTAGTCAAGTTGAACAAGATGTTGGTTCATCCAGGGGGTGGATAGTGATGGTGTTGTTGGGAAAAAAAAAGAGAAGGAGAAGAGCAACTATCAATGCATTTGGTGAGAGGATTGAGGAAACATTCAATGATACACCTGAAGTAAACAATGTGAATGGTGACACTGGAATTGGTGGGGAGGGTGTTGCAAATGAAGAAGGAAATACAGATGGGCAGAATAGGGTAAGGGATTTACCAGCCTTTATCATGGAGCACTGTGGACCCTTAGTGGCCTCAATCATTGACCTTGTAAACAGTGATGATAGTGAGGGAGAGGTTTCTCTGGGATCTGACTCTGAATACTCAGATAGGTACATTGATCCTGATAATGAAGTTGTAGATGATGATGTGCTTGACACTGAAAATGTGGATCTTGACAGGGCAACCACAAATGCAAGTGATCAGGCTACAACTGCAGCAAGTGGGATTGGGAATATGGAAACATGAGCTGGTACTAGTGCTAATGAAGCAAATGCAGATGACCCTACTGCTGCTACCACAGCCAATGATGATGGCCCTACTGCTGCTGGTACAACCAATAATGATGGCCCAGTTGAGTCTACAATGACAAGAGACCACAATGTCAGAAGGAAGAAGAAAGTTGTGGTGGCACCAGCTGCAAGGGAGCTCTACAGAAAGCTGTTAATGTATTTTCTATTTTATTGGTACACTTGGTGATTGTATTTTCTATTTTGTAGACACCCTCTCCACAGTCATGAACTTTAGCATTTAGACTAGTTTAGGAGGGTATCATAAATTTGATGCAATTTAGTTTCAACAAATTCTGAACAATTTAGTTTGAACTTTAGAAATTGTGAACAATTTAGTTTGATGCAATTGTTCTTTGGCTTATGTTAGTTTGCATCTAACTTGTTGTGTTGGCCAATTTAAGACACCATTCAAAATCCATAAACATCAAAAGATAACCAAAATCAAATGGCATATAAAACGACTGAGAATCAAATGGACCATCATCAGTAAACCAAACATCACACAATCATAAAAACAACATCAATAAACACAATCTTCAGCGCCCTTGCCACTACGCTGTCTTCTTCACCGCCCTAGTCGTCCAGATACTCCGGTAGCCTTGCCAAGCAGCGCACCGCAAACAACTCGGTGAGGAGAGGAAGGTTCTCGCAGCCATAGAGCCGGAAGTATTTTTCCTGATTGGTTTCCTACAAAAAATAATAACGGTTAATAATGAAACACACTTATTTTGGTCATTTTCCTACAAAAACTAATAAACGCTTTCTTCCACTTACTTCACGGTCGATGTCCCAGTATGGGGCGGAGATGGTGACAGTCTTGACGTCCCGGTTTATGCGAACACCAGGGAGGGTAAGGAAGGCAGTGAAGGAGATCCACTTCTCCCGCAGTTCTTCTATCTTTGAATATACCTTGGACATCTTGTGATGCCCTCCTCCCCAATGTAAGGCATCAAGCTGCGGCTTGATCAGGCGCAACGCTCGCTCCAAAGATGGGAGATAGTCAAGCTCGTGAGTCCTTGTGTAAGTCGACAGGCGGCGGAGCAGTTCAACCTCAAAATATTGGTTGAATTCGAAATCGGTGTACAACAGATGCACGTCGTTTTCATTGCGAATCATCATGATGCTTATGTTAAAACAGAGAAGTGAATAGGCTTAAAGAAGGTGAATGAACAATGAACATAAGACTAGAGTATTTATAGGCATAATTGGTGACTTTTCACATGCTTTGTGTCTCTTCGGTCAAAGCAACACAATTATCAAAGACTTTACAGAAAAACAAGACAAAAATTTGAACAACGTTCCATTAATTGATTGGTGAAATCAGCCAATCCTACACAAACCACCAACATGAAATGACTACTAAAAATAACCAACACTTCCCAATGAAACCTTACAAACTTACAACATGCGTTGGTTAATCAAATCTGCCAAACCTCCACAAACAACCAACATCAAAAGACTACTCCAAAATAACTTCTACAAACCTTACAAACTTAAACAAACTTACAACCCTACAACCTTAAACTAACACAAATTACAACCCTAACATTAATAGGCTAGAACAGTGACCAAATAACATACAAAAGCGAAATAAACAATGCAACCCGAAGCACCTTCTCCCTTTTCTTCACCCGAGCAAGTTCATCTTCAATGGCTCCTACCCTACGAAGCAAACCGGGTATAATTTGCCTCGAACGTTCGCACATCGGTGGATCAATCCAAACCCAATAGTTGCACCTTCCCCTACCCTGCCAATTTTAACAAATATGGACAATTTAATCAAATAAAAACCAGAAATTTCAAAATTTGCTCAATACTTTTAAAAACCGAGACTCACCCGCGGTTTGGTGCATTGGGAGAATCTTCGACCAGGATTTAAGTTCGTCCAGGATGTTTCAATCGAAGCCTTGATACCAGAATGGCACAATTTCGCGTATTCCATGCTTAATCGAACGAATTTGATGAATTTCAGAGTATTGAATTTAGGGTTTCAGAAATTTCAAATTTAGGGGAAAATTCGTCATTTAAATAAGGGAAAAAGCCGTTAACTATCCGTTGGCAACAGTGATTTCGCGATTTTACCCCTCGATTTTTAAAATTTTGGCCGGAAAGTTAGTTTGGGTACAACATGTTTTAAAAATGAAAGGTTGGGTACAGCGGGGTCAAAAATCAAAGGTTGGGTAGAACATCGCAAAAGCGCGAATATGTTGGGTCTAGTATCGCCTTTTTCCCTTTTAATTATTTGGCTAGCTCTAATGTTTGTTCTTTAAATCAAACCAACAACTACAATTTTCTTGCTCATACATGCCATTGTTTGTAGGAATAAAAGTAAAAAATCTTAATTCAACAAACATTTCCAAGTGTCATCATATTCTTTAGTAAATACCTAAGTAAGGGCTGCTAAACACGGGAGAAAAACAATAACAAGTTTATGTTCAAATACAATATGCTTAAAATATCACTTACACTTGATTTTAGTATCATTTTCTTTTTGAGATCCATATCCAAGATAGAAGACATGATTCCGAGTTAGTTACTCTTTTTTGGAAGAAATTTGAAAGTAATTATTTTAATCTAAACAAATATCTTTGTCCAAAATTTGAGAACGGTTACAAAATATATTTTCCGACCGAAATCTAGTTGGGAGGTTTTCTGACCACTGCCAATCGGATTCCGGTCGGTAATGCCATTTTCGACCGGAGTTCAGTCGGAAAACTGAACTCCAGTTTTCCAGACCGGAGTCTGGTCAGGAATAAATACTGGTCGAGACACTTTGGCGGGACAGATTTCCGCCAAAGTGCTGCCCTAATCTTTGCCCAACTGGGTCGCGCAGCTGGGCCAAGTATTAACGATTGGGCTGCGGTCGGTAATGAGGGCATTACCGACCGCAATCCGGTCGGTAATGAGAGAGGTATTTCTATAAATACTTCCCCTCCTCCGCCTCATTTCACACAATCCACCCTCTCTCTCGCCACTCCCATTATCGACCGCCGAGCCCTCTTTTCCTATCGGATTTCGGTCGAAAATCCGGATCCAGTAAGTTTTTTTTTCGTATTTTCTCGTTTTTATGTTATATTTATTATTTTAGTATTTATTTTATATGTTTAATTGTTAGATATTGTAGAAATTGTTAGGCTTTAATTAGAAAAGGCCTTTAGGAATTGTTATGCTTTAGGAAATGTTAGTGTTTAGTTATTATTTATGCCTTTAGGAAATGTTATGCAATTAGACTTTAAATATTATTTATTATCTTTATGAACTGTTAGGCTTTAAACTTTATTTATGTCTTTGAGGATTATTTGATATTGTAGTATTGTTAGTTTTTCAACATTATTTATGCCTTTTAAGAAATCGATTTACAAATTAGAATTCATGATGCTTTTAGAGAACTTCTATAAAGTAGAAATGATTATACTTTTAGAAATATCTACATGAAATTTATATTTTTAGATTCTCTCGAAATATCTACAGTTTGTGCCTTTTTTTAGGTAATATTATTTATCTTAACATTGTTTTATTTTATATTATTTTTATATGTATTAATATAGTTATTATGGCGTTTCCTTTATGAATTGTTGTTCGATATCTTAAAACTAATAGTTTTTATAATATAGTTCATACCGCCTTTAAGAAAACTATATAACTTAGTAATGATTAAATTAAAGTCATCTCTATAATTAGAAATATTCTAACTTAGATGCTTTTACTTAGTACGTAGTACTTAGTCAACGACATGTCGGGCGATCCACCACGCTTGTCTCATGATACTGGCGATGGCTAGCCTTCAAAGAGAGGGCGTGGAGGTGGACGGAGTGCTGGTCCTCGCTTCCATATAGTTCATTTTGGCACTACTCCCCCCGCTCCTGCGAGGCCCCTGCTATCGATCCTGTCGAGATCCCTTCTATTTCCCATCCACCTAGTCGTACTACTGAATCGAGTGGCGGTACTCCACCAGATCGAGTAGTACCACATCTACTAGATGATGATCGAGTAGTACCACATCGACTAGATGATGATCATGCAACATCGACGCCACATACATCATCTAGATCGAGGCGTAGGGCACCTAGGCCACCATCTACTAAGTCTATAGGAGTGGGTCCCAGTACTTCCCCGACAGACGCCGCGGGTGCAGGACCCTCTACAACGGTGCAGCAGTGACCGGGTCTGGGTTTTTCTAGAGGCGTTCAGGTACGGTCTGACAGTAGAGGGCGTGGTAGAGTTGATTTGGATGAGCACGTCGTATTTGTGAAGGGGCGCAGGATACCAACGACGATTACCGAGATCGTTAGGTCATTTATGACGAAGTGTGTTCCTTCATACAATGCGCTCGATGAGACTGTCAAAGATCAGATGTGGATTAAATTTAGGGTGAGATTTCGGAACATATATATATATATATATATTTACATATTAAGATTTTTATTTAACGAAACCTTAATTAAAACCATGTCTCAAAACATAAAAACCTCAATTATTAGCAGAAAACATACTACATTAGTTCGGATGAGTTGGGTCGGGAACATACGACCTACGAGGCAAAGGCTAGGAAGAGCTACAATGAAGTGGTGTACAATGCAAAGAAGAACTACTATGCGAGGAAGGATGATCCGAAGTGGGCGTGGCGTCCGAGGACTGTGGATGAACGACAAGTTGGAGGCTGAGTTTTTGGATCATTGGGAGTCAGAGGAGCATTTGAAGAAATCTAAGACAAGACAAAAGAATAGGCTAGGAGGAGAGAGCCCACACTCTGATCGTCCTGCACGAGGGACTCATGCTAGTGGGTCCATTAGCTACATGGAGATCCAGCATAGGATGGTATGTCTTATTAAATTCGATTATATACGAATAACGTTTGTCTTAAATTTAAATAGTTTAACAAAAAATTTATGTCAATATGCAGAGGCGCTCGAGACCTTCATGGGCCCCTGCGCCTCGGCACGATGAGATGTATTGTTATCAGCATACACATGTTCCTGAGGATCTGCCAGAGGGAGCTCCACATCGCCTCGGTTGGCTAGACCCCGTGTATATGGCCATCTACGTAAGTATTTAACTTGTAAAACATTTTTTGATTACGATATTAACATATGTATTATTAATTATGTACTAACTATTCTATCAAAATGAACAGGAGGCCTACATAGGCTTGATGATCGAGAGGTACGAAGCAGATCGTACTAAAGGGCCCTTCATCGATCAGAAGTTGTGGAGTAGGGCGTCCGGAGGAGTGAATAAGGGGAAGGTTGCGGGCCTACCTTCGGAGGCACGTCACGATCAGTTTGGTTTCCAGACGAAGAAGGTTCCATACTTGACACAGGCCTACACGAGGATCTTGGAGGGGGAGAACCGTCTAGGACTTCTATTGATCGGAGGGTTGATGCCCTTATGGATCACATCGAGCACTTGACCCAGCACATCACCGAAGCGACATGTACTCCTCCTTCTCGACCCATTCCTACTGGATTCATGTCTCAGGCTCGTCGAGCCTACCAAGGTACCGTGCCGACACCCCAGCTCCCGCCCTCGCCCCCTCGTGATCCATTTGCCCCTTTGGCTTCCGATGCTATGATGTATGAGCCTGAGTACGCGAATGACTATGAGGATGGCAATCTGGATGGCACTCCTGATGATGATGTTGTCGATCTTGGTGGTGATGATGATGAGGGTGGTGGAGCCTCCAGAGATGATACATTTGGGTTTGCTGATGATGACTATGAAGACTAGTAGTATTAGTTGTTCGGTTTTTTTAAGTATTGAAAATTGTGTTAGTTGTTTGTATTTATGTAATTCGTTAAATGCTTGGACAAACTACTTTACGTTTATGTAATTTACTGTTTACACTAAATGCCCTTAATTTTTTTTTTTCAATAAAAAAACCCAACACGAATTCAAACTATAATATGAATCAAACAACGTGAATCCAAATTTGTTATAAAATAGAAATCGACCACTAAACTATAATCCACACGCTATTCATATATACTATCCTCAGACTCTGAGTCACTCATTATCTCTTCATCTTCCTCTTGCTCGTTGCCCTCCTCTTCCTCCTTCTCTAATCTCCTCTCGTCAACCACATCAAATCCCTCGTCGACCAATTGGATATTCATATTGAATGAGGAAACGTCTATACATAAGTTTAACCCTTCAGATGCATTCTCCTGTAGCACTTGGTTCGGCATCCCCGCTTCGACATCATTTGATTCGACAACTGATGACATATTGATTATGTGCCTGGCAGGAATAGTGGATACGGACAACCATCCTCTATGTCCAGTTGCCCCATCGTCTTCTTTGGGTAATGCACATAGTATGCATGTTTTGCTTGGTTAGTAAATACAAACAACTCATTGGTGTCGAGGGTACATTGCGGGTTGATGTCAACCAACTTGTATGTTGAGTGCTCCTGCATACCTGCGTTTATATCATACCAAACACATTTGAACAAGACTATGTACATGGGTCTAATTTTGCCCCAATATTCCACATGTATTATGTCTTTCAATGTTCCATAGAAGTTGGTAGCATTGGATCCACCCATGTTTCCCTTCACATAAACACCGCTACAATCACTCTTCTTCGGGCCAACGTCATCTCGGTGTGAAATCTGAACCCATTCACAATGTATCCCTCGTAGGTTGCCACTGTATTAGCCGAACCTGTGATTAAATGATCTATTCGTACATCGATGTCATTTAGCCAACATGAATACATCTGCTTGAACCATGCTACGTACTCTTGGTTCCTCTTGGATGGTATCTCCATTGGACTAAGTCCACCACACTCCTCTTCTTCAAACAACATGTATAGGAAAAATTTCATAAGTTAGTCTTCGACTTGTCTTTAAAGCATTTAATCATTTCAATATTACAATTAACAACAACTTACTCGACCCGTTCGTCAAGCTTTGGACAGTTTAGAAGTGTGTAAAGCTCGATTTGCTCCACTTCATCGGAAGTCAAGTATTGCATATTGTTTAGTGGCCCTATTGGCACCCATTTCTTGTGAAATATTGTAAGCTTTTCATCCCACTACGTGCTATCTAATGTCTCGTTCCTGTTGAGTTGTTTATATTTAGTCTGAACAGAGACATCCAAATATTGAGTACACAAATTGGACAGCTCTGGAAGTAGGTATGCATTGGCTATGGATCCTTCCACCCTCGCCTTATTCAGTATTGAACCCTTCATGTCGAACATCCGCCTAATTCGTAGAAATGATTGATTAGACAAAGAATCAATAATTATAAAAGATAATAATTTTAAAAATATAAAACCATACCTCTCGAATGTATACATCCATCTACAATGGACTGGACCTCCAACTCTAGCCTCGTACGGAAGGTGTATGGCTAAATGCTCCATAAAGTCAAAAAATGAAGAAAGAAATATCATTTCCATCTTGCACATGGTAACAATAAATGATTCCTCCAATCTCTCCATATCCTCGGCCAAAACCTCTGAGGCACAAATCGCCTTGAAAAAAAGACTAATCTCTACCAAGGTCCCGCAAATCTCGGGTTTCAAGAAGTCGCGAAAGGCAATCAGAATCAGTCTCTGGATGAAGACGTGACAATCATGACTCTTCATACCATACAATTTTCCATGTTATTTTTGCACACATCGTCCCAAGTCCGATGCATATTCGTTAGGAAACTTCAGTTATGTTAGCCAATCAAATACCATACTCTTTTGCTCCATCGTAAGACAATATTTTGCCTTGGGCTTTATATATTCGGTTCATCTGCCAGTGGGTACTAAGAACAATTCTTTACGGTTGGTCAACAGCTCAAGATCTTGCCTAGACTTAATGTTGTCCTTCGACTTAGCATTGTCCAACACCGTGTTGATGACGTTCTCAAAAAAATTCTTCTCACAATGCATGGCATCTAGATTGCGGCGAATCAAGTTTGTGGACCAGTAAGGTAGTTTCCAAAAGATGCTTCGACGACACCAATTATGAGTTGTATTAAAACCCGAAAGCTTTGTAGGGTTTGGACCAAATCCAACCGATCGTAGACTATCCACAATTGCCCTTATCTCCGCTCCTGATTTCTTTCAAATAGGTGCTGCAAGTACCTTTTTATCCTTGTATAACTCCTTCTTGTTGTACCTCCATTCATGATGCTCTGGTAGAAAACGACGATGACAATTGAACCACGAGGCTTTTCCACCATGCTTAAGTATAAAAGGATCTGTCTCACCCATGCAATAAGGAGTCACCAGCTTCCCATGCGTGCTCCACTGGGACAACATTCTATAAGCATGAAAATCGCTAATAGTCTACATTAGGGCCGTTCGAATTTGGAAGTTTTCCTTTCGTGACTAGTCATATGTCCACAAACCATTACTCCACAAATCATTCAACTCATCAATCACCGGTCTCAGCAAAACATCCAAGTTCTTTCTGGAATTCTTTTGACCGAGTATAATAAGGCTTGGAAAAATAAACTATGGTCGCATGCATAAATCCGGAAGGAGGTTATGGGGGGTTACAAACATGGGCCAACGAGAGTAGTTCTTCTCAGGTTGCCCAGACGGTGTGAACCCATACGTACAGAGACCAAGTCAAACATTTTTAGGCTCTGCTACGAAGTCCGGATACGCACGATCAAAATGTCTCCACGCCTTGCCTGCAGTTGGATGAATCATTCTATCAGTTGCCTGTCGACACTTCAAATGCCAAGTCTTATGCTTTGAAGTGCCTACAATATAGAATAGCCTCTGTAATCGAGGGCCTAGGGTGAAGTACCACAATTTCTTGCTTACGACCCTGGACTTTCTACCAGCCTCGTACCTATCGGTCTTGAATATCAGACACGATGTGAGATTCTTGTTGGCGTTTTTGTCGTAGTACAAGAAACAAAAATTCCAACATACGTCGATCTTTTTGTACCATAAACCCAAACCCGCCAGCATCTTGTTCATGCCGGGAACCGTAGTAGGTAACATATTCTCAATCTCCGGGTCCATACCGTCTTTAGATAATCTTAAAAACTTCTCACAAGCGACATTACTAACTTTGTGCATTGTCTTGCACGTCAAAAATCGATAAACAACTGCAGCACGGTTTTCGATTTCTTACTATGCATTTGTATGCCTCCCAAATGCATCCAATTGTAGAACTCCTTCGCGTCGGGACTTGGATCTTCTTTGCGCACCTCTCCCTCAACAAATTGACCCCCATATGCATTCACCACCATTTCTTTAAACGAAGTATTAACATGAAACGGACTATCCACGTGAATACTAGTGGGTAGTGAATCAGGTACATACGATGTGGACGCCCCGCTCGCCTCCTCTCCATGCAACACCCATACCCAATATTGATACGTAAAGCCCGACTTATGAAGATGATCCAGGACGACGTTTTAATCAAAAAACTTTAAATTGTCGCATTTCTGGCACGGGCACCTAATACGATTTATTATATCTAAGTAATCTCTTTGTTGTGAGGCATATTGTATGAATGAAAGAACTCCAACCACGTAATGTTGATTCAAATAACCGGTATTATTATCTATCCTATCGTACATCGAAGATCTATCGGCAAGATAATCTATATTTAATCTAAGAAAATTTAAAATAAATTGTTACAATTAATTTCACCAATCAATATCTTTATCACCTATATTAAATTTCTCAAACATGAGTACATAGAAGTGAAGTCAATACTTACTTGTTGTTGCGTTGAAAATACTTAGATCAAGTATTGTTTGTACACGCCCCTCGTTGCATTTACCGCAATATCTAATAATACACAAACAAACATATAAAAGAGTTAAGAGTGATCGTCTTAATAAGAAACTATTGAGAAAACAAACACAAAATAGTTATAGCAAGGGAAAATCGTAAATACCTTAGAAAATGAGGAAGAATAGAATGATTTCACATATGGAATGGGGTGGGTATTTATATGGGCATCTGCATAGTTTACCGGTCGGAATCCGGTCGGAAATAGCAACGGATATTGTTTTGCGGTCGGAAAAACAACTACCCGTTGTTTTTCTCGACCGGAATCCTGTCGGTAAAAAGACCGTTGTTATTACGGATCGGATTCCGGTCGGTAATGATAGGGTTTAGGGTTATTTTTGACCGAAATGCGGTCGAAAATGCCTCAATTTTCGACCGAAAGGCGGTCGGTAATAATATTCATGTTTTTAAATTAACCATTTCGCTATCCAATTTTAGATAAATCGTTGGTTTAATGACCAATTACAACAATATTAGTTATATATAAGTTAAAAAAAATAATTTTCTTGCACGTTAAAGAATCATTTGAAGCGCCGGTTCATAATGTCACTTGTAAATAGATCGGTATATGTCGCTAATAACTACTTATGATTATGTTAATACATCTAAACTTAAATATATATATATATATATATATCACAATTGCCTTCTCTATACTAATGTTTGTAACGAATGTTAATCGTAAATGCGATAGAGTACTCTATACTATGTATGATTAATATATGTAGAACTTAAAACAAGTTTCATAGTAAACCTACTATATTAATCAATATTAACTAAATATTAGTTCAAAAGAACATTAAACTAACTACATATTAGTTTAATTAATGTATTTTTAGTAAAATTCTATAGTTAAACTCACAACCGCATCAATATTTTTCTAAAATTAAGCCAAACATCAAATATTTAGAGTATTACCGACCAAATTCTGGTCGGAAATAATATATATGATTATTTTCGACCATACTCCGGTCGAAAATAATATTCATAAGCAATTCCGATCGGAAATCTGGACAGAAAATAATTTCCGACCGGATGCCAGTCGAAAAATCTGAAAAACATGACTATTTTTTGAAATTTTCAAATTTCAAACTTTTACCAACCAGAATAAACTCGAAAATTTAGGCGGGGTTTGATGGAAAATTCAAATTTTCTGAAAATCAATTTTTCTTTCAAGTTCTATATATACACTTCTTTTTTCACACCATTTTCATCTAAATACTCTTCATTTGTACTTTTCATCTTTAAATACTCTCCAAACATAAATATTTCAACAAAAACACTTTTTTCATATTTAAATACTCTTTAAACAAAATATTTCAACATAAACACTTTTTTCTTCATTTCTCTTCATTTTATCTGTAAATAAACATTGTTTTCTTCCTTTCTTCTTTAAATAACACTTTTATCTTCAATTTTTTTTTCCGGCACTTGTTCTAACATATCTTCCATTAATTCTACAATATTTTGACTGACAATCACTTTTGATGTTTTAGATTGGGACAAGTAATTGAAATCTTTCAAAAATGCAAAATTCCATTAATTATTACCGGAATATTACTATTTTTTATTCTGTTGAATATTATTTTCAACCGCATTCCGGTCGGAAATACCTTGAATATTATCTCCGACCAGAATCCGGTCGGTAAAGATTGAAAGACAATTATCGACAGGAATTCGGTCAGTATACTATTATTTTCGACCGCGTTCCGGTCGGAAATTTTGCCACCGAAGTCCGGTCGGAAAATAAAGTTTCGACCAGAATGCGGTAGGTAAAAGAAAGTTCCGACTGGAGTCCGTTCGGTAAAACTTTTCCGAACGAAGCAATCCCGACCGGATTTTTTCTACCGAGTTTCGGTCGATAAAATGTCATTCCCGACCGGAGAGGGGTCATTACCGACTGGATTTTCGGTCCGAAATCAAGCTATTTTCTTGTAGTGTAATTTTGCCAACTAAATATTGAACGATTTGGGTGAAACGTGATCCAAATAGCTATATATACAACTTTGCGGCATGTTTCAACCTATTTAATACTGTAAGCTTCCAATGACTTTTCAATGTAACTTTTAAGATTTTTAAAATTGAGAAAAGTAGTATAATGAACTTAAAATAATCAGTTATCTTGTATCTTCAGCGTTATAAAGCAGAAATACATTTGTATTATTACTCTTGACAGTTTTACAAATAATTGATTCATGCTAGACCGGGCCTAAAAGGTAAAAAAAGAAAGCATCTACAAACTTTTATATGATATTCAGCTGCCGGATGCATAAAACTACCCATCATCAGAGGCTCGGCCTTAGGCTTCTAATTTAATTTATAGTTTAGAGTCCAAAGGCTAAGCCCAACTAAACAAAGCTTGTTGTTATAAGCCCAATTTAAAGCGGATCTCCGAATTAATTTTTCACCCTTCGTTTTATATTTTATTTTGGTGTTCTTTATTTTCTGCCCAGTTTTACTTTAAGGCATAAATGTTCAAAATGCCCATTATCTTTTGTCAACTTTACTTTTTGTCCGTTATCTTTTTAAGCTGTCGAAAATGCTCACTATTTTTGTCAAAAATGCCCGATTCACTGTTTGGCGCCTAGTGGTAGCCATGTCATCAAATATTGGCATATGTGACCAAAATGTGGCCGCCATGTCATAAAATGTATAATTATTAATTATCTTTATTATATAAATTATAAAAACTCATTTATAATTCTATTTTAAAATTTAAAATTTTTAATAACTATTTTTTTAAAAGACGTATTAAAAATATACTAAAAAACTTATTAAAAATAGAAAAAAGAAAAAAAAAAAGAAAAAGAAAAAAGGAAACCCACCGCCACCAGCCCGTCACTACGCCTACCCCCACTCCCCCCCCCCCATCCCACCCACCACCACCAGCCCGTCACCGGAACTCTCTCGCCGGTAGTACCCGCCTGAGATGGAGGAAACCACCAATTCCGACGAACCCAAGAAACCATATTCGCCGGAAATGTCGTCGGCGCCACAAAAGTTGGAGAGCAGCCGGGAGGAGGATTTACCCGACGTGGAGGACGGGGAGGATGACTGGTTTAGCGCCTCCAACGTGGCGGTGGATGACGATTTCTTCAAGGGGTTGGAGGATTTCGCCAACGTGGAGGTAGCAGACTGTTTTTTCGATACTTTTCCGGCGAGTTTGCCGATGAGTTGTGTGGTGGCGAACAGCGCGATCACCGCCGCTGGGAGCGGTTGACTTTGATGACGGGCTGGTGGTGGTGTGAAAGTGATGACGGCCGTGGGGGTGGAGGTGCGACGACCGTTGGGATGGAGGTGGTGGTGGTGCGGCGGAGGAGCAGTGGAGGTGGTGGTGGGGTTAGGGGGCCGGCAGGATTTGGGTGGGAGGGGGGGGGGGGTGTGGAAGACGAGATTGTTTTTTCCATTTTTCTTTTTTTAAAAGTTTTTTAATTTTAAAAAAAAATTAGTTATTAAAAATTTTAAATTTTAAAATAGAATTATAAATGAGTTTTAATAATTTATATAATAAAGATAATTAATAATTATACATTTTATGACATGACAACCACATTTTGGCCACATATGCCAACATTTGATGACATGGCTGCTACTAGGCGCCAAACAGTGAATGAGGCATTTCTGACAAAGATAGTGGCATTTTCGGTAGCTTAAAAAGATAACGGGCAAAACGTAAAGTTGGCGAAAGATAATGAACATTTTTAACGTTTCTGCCTTACTTTAATCATGAAGACAATGTTAAAAAATTGGGCGAATTATTATTTCTGCCCAATAACTTTGCAAAAATTACTTTATGCCATTTTTTCTCGGCCCCCACTTTTTCTGCCCTGCTAGTTTTTATTTTTCTATCAAAAATGCCCAATTTCAGCCACATCAGCTAAATTGCTGATGTGGCTGCCCAGTCAAGAAAGTGCTACGCCTAGTCAATAAGTTGCTATAGCCACGTCATATTATTCAGCTCTAAAAACGTTTTTTGGACTAATTCTTGTAATATTAAAAATTGCACTTGAACCCCATAATAAATTGTACTTTGCACCCCTAATATATATATATATATATATATATATTAAACATATATATTCTTTTCTTTATATCTTAAAAATATTTAAAAAATAATAAATATTTTAATAATTTCTAAAAATTGTAAAAAAAAATACATTAATTAAAAAAAATGTCATCATCTTCCCTAACCCCCCCCCCCCCCCCCCCACCCACCCACCCACACACCCACACAACCCTGCAACCGCCGCGCACTGTTCACAGCAACTGTTCACCACCACTGTTCACCGCCACTGTCACCGGTGGTTGGCAATGTTGAAATCCGATTCGAAATTCGATTCGCCGGTGGTGGTTAATGTCGAAATCCGATTCGTCAATGTCGAAATCCGATCCAAGGCGGGGCAACGGTGGTGGTGACGGCGGGGTGGTGGTGACGGGGGTGGTGACGTTGGGGTGATGATGAAGATGATGAAGCCGATTCAGATCCGCCGTCCATGTCGAAATCCGATTCAGATCCGCCGTCA
The DNA here is from genome assembly GCA_948329865.1 of Linaria vulgaris. NCBI lineage: Eukaryota > Viridiplantae > Streptophyta > Magnoliopsida > Lamiales > Plantaginaceae > Linaria > Linaria vulgaris. The sequence continues at coordinate 112,622,026 of OX415249.1, read as the reverse complement.
CGCCGTCCATGTCCAGCGCCGTCCGGGGTGATGATCAAGACGATTGGGTTGTATTTTCTATTTATTTTATTTTTCAATTTTTTTTATATATTGTTAAAACATTTATTATTTATAAATAGTTATATATATGTTTATTATTATTATCTGTATAGCTTTTTTATTATTATTTATATATATGTTTATAATTATTATCTATATATAGCTTTATCATTATTATTTTTATATATATATATATATTATTTTTACAAATAGTTATATATAAGTTTATATATATATAAATTTTTATTATTTATAAATATATATATATATATATATATTTTGGGGGCAAAGTATAATTTATTTTGGGGTGCAAGTGCAATTTTTAATATTACAAGGATTAGTCCAAAAAACGTTTTTTGGGCTGAAAAATATGACGTGACGTAGCATTTTCTTGACTGGACTGCCACATCAGCAATTTAGCTGATGTGACTGAAATTGGGCATTTTTGATAGAAAAATAAAAACTAGCAGGGCAGAAAAGTCGACTTGGGAAAAAAAGGGCAGAAAATAATTTTTTGTAAAGTTATTGGGTGGAAATAATAATTCGCCATAAAAAATTACACGACATACCTTGTGTCAAAATGATGTGTCATTAATTATGCGTCACTATTAGATATATGATTATTTCACCACTCATAATTAAACAAAAATACTCATAAACTTGTTGTGTACAGGGAACTATAATTATTAGTTATTATCAGGTTCTAAAATTAGAATTATATATTTTATTTATAATAGTTATAATTTAAAGTTATTATAAAGACTTAAAGTTTTATTTATATTAGGACGATTTTTTAAGTTATTATAAAGATTTAAAGTTATTTTTAAAAAAAAAAATTAAATACATGCGTCACAGTGTCGTCCAAGTCACACTCTACGTCACCGAATTTTGGACAAAGCCCAATTTGCGGCACGCTGGGAATTTGTAATTAAAATTTTGAAAGTTATTGGATAATTTTGCGGCGAACATTATTGAAGTTTATAAAAAGTTATGGGACAAAAAAATCATTTGCCCTTGAATTTTTGCCGCTAAAATGATATTCTATCAATCTATCTTTGTAATTTATACACTTCTCTAATTACAAGATCACATTTCAAGTACAAAAGATAGCAAATTTTAAAGCACCAAGTTCCCTTTGGGTCAACCAATCAATAAAAAGGATCATTCAACCAATCAGCTAGCCAACTGACCTGGTCGACATAATATTTATGATTTCTTAATTAGGTATCAACTCTAAATTTATATATGAGGTTAATAATAGAGTGTTAATTTTTTTTTAACATACCGAAGTCAAATAAATTAATACAAATAAATAACAACCAGGTAAATAGAGAGTTAATTAGTTGTCAAAAGAACTACAACTTTTCCATACACATATAACGACAGATGATGTAGCATGACAATCATATATTAGAATCCAGAACCATTAATTAACACGTAAAAGTCTCATCCTAAGCCGAAAATTAAGCGAATTAATCACATGGGTCCGATTACTTGTCATGAAAGTATTAAACATTGTCTAATCCACGCAAAGCTTTAATTTATCCATGTACAATATGACGGATATCCCTTACTTCTCAATTCGCCAAAGTACAACCGGGCTAATTAAGCTTCATCATTCTTACCTGGAAAACCCCTGGTATATGCCTGTCATATGACACATGATCAATCACGCACATTGGAAGGTTTCAAACTTGAGGGAATATAGATAACTAAGAATAATTGTTATTATTATCATGATTTGTTTCTTTGTGTAATTGTAAGACCGAATTAAAAGAATACCTTGCACAAACTTGGAGACCGCGTATGGACTCTTTGCAGATATAGATTCTTGTCTACGTCAAAGCAGTGGATTAGTGCACAAGTAATGGGTGGGATCTCATCGGACACGTCAAATGCTATTGATTAATTTCTTTATTTTTCAAACTTCATATAGATACTATTAGAGAATTCTAGTAATAAAAACAAAACCAAGATTTATCCTCTATATACACAAATAATAAAACGATAAACTTTAGAGCCATCGACATCATCGATTCATTGATTGGTTTAGCTTTTATTAGCAAATAATGGTTAAAACATTTATTTTACTAGTTTTACTATAGCTACAATATTTTCGATCAAAACATATATGTATAGTTTTCTAGGAATTAGGATAATTAACCGCTAATGACTTGTACAAGTGCAGGACAATGAATTGTTGCACTCTGTTGCACACAATCACTAAGTGCGATAACACGTCTTAATTAGATTCATAAGCGTTGCTTATAATGCACGGACAGAAACACGAACACCGCGACACGGGTAATTTTTCAGAATTGAGATTTATCAGGTTTTGATTCTGTTAACTACACTGCCAGCAGAAATGTGAGATGACTAGTACGAAATTTACAAGCTAATTAAGGTTGCGTTAATTCCTAGAGTGGAAGAGGTTATCCGAAAACTGTGTATATAGTTGACTTTAATTCTAATATTGTTCCCCTAAAAAAAATAAAAAATTCTAATATTGTTGGGACATAATTAATTAATTAATCGATCAGAGACAACTATGATTTAATACAGATAATACTTTTGCTGGTGAGGATTCAAAGTAGGTAATGAACATTTTGCACAATTTATTTGAACTTTCTGTGATATTGTAAAAAACATGTCGCAAATTAAACAAGCGCCTTTAAATAACTGTTATATATTATTTTCTTATATTATACCTAAAACTAATAATACAATAATTTCAAAAAGAAAATATTTTAAATAATTTTCATTGTAGTATAAGAAGTTTTAATCTAAATATTAGAATAAACTCTTTTACATACTGCTGATCAGTGGACATAAGTACGTCCTTTCAGATTGATGAGTGGCCGAGTGGGCATAAGTAACTCAAGTTTCAAAGAGTTTATCGCCTGAAAAAATACGTACAGAGCAGTCCAAAGTTACATGGAGACGTTCGCATTTCGGGCTAAGATATAATAACCTTTTCTTTTTTCATGTATTATTACTAGAAAGTATTTTCTAGCTAATGATCACCGCAAATAACAAGTGCAACTTGGGGCTCACACCACGTGGCCTAATTCGGCTTTAACCCTAAATTGTACATTTGTACGCCTAATAATCTTTCAATTTCAAAGAGAATAATAATAATAATAAAAAAAAAACAGTAAAAAAGTTGCAGTAAGCAAGATCTCTCGACAATCCAACAATCAGCTTAGGCCTAAAATAATAATCTCATTGAAATCAATGAATAAAAGAATTCATACTATGAATTTCCTATACAACATGAACACTAAAAACACCGAAAAAGAATACATCATAAATCTATATATCTCCTAAAAGAATTCTACAAGAGTCCTATTTTCTTTTTCTCTAATTTTGTTTTTTTTTTAACTAAATAAATCAAACAAATAAGGAAGGTACTCGAGCACTTTCCACTTCATCATCACAGCAGAACTCCTCCGGCGGCGGCATATTCAAGTCGAATTCCCGTACGACGGCGACGACGGTGTTATTAGGACTAGCTGAAGTAATCCCACTTTTAGCCACCGGACCGCCGTCAGAGGAAGTAGTGGTTCGGCTTTTATTGGCGGCGGGGCCGACTACCCCGTCGTAGTGCTTCCTCTTGTGACCCCCCAAAGCCTGACCCGTCGGAAACGTCCTGTGGCAGATTGTACACTCGTGAAGCTTCTTATTATTACCAATTGGGTTGACCTTAGGACCGGAATCAGGGGTGACATCGGCCAACGTGGCGGTGACGGTTGGCGGTTTGACGCGGTGGCTTGCTTTGTGACCGCCGAGTGCTTGGTATGATGTGAAAGTCTTGTTGCATACGTTACACTTGTGACTATCAATATTATTCTTTCCTTCCATGACCGCGGTGGTGTTGCCGGCCGAGGGAGGGAGGATGGTTTCGCCGCCGCCACGAGCTAACATGACTAGGCAAAGAGCCAAGTATTCTTCTTCTTTTTCTTCAATATTAAAATCGCGCCGAGCTCGCTTGACGTTATTCGATCGCTTTTTCTTCCAAGAATCATGAACACCTACTTGTGGTTGATCCACTTTGCGTTTGAGATCTTCAACAAGATACATATCTATGTATTTTTCTTTTTTGAGTGAGTTTTCTTAATATGATGTGTGAATATGATTTATGAGAGTGAATGGAATAATGTTAAGGTGGGGTTTCACTTATATATACTATTTTTTGTATGGGTGATCGAGGGGTTGGAAGTTGCGTGGGAATGGCGGTGACCGTGTAGTGGGAGGATTATTGTTTTTGCTATGGAATATATTTAATCCACGTATAATAAGGAAATGTTCATTATTAGATTATTATTATTATTTATTAAGACAAGTAAGCATAGGGACCGGGACTCGATTTTATCTGAGCTACCCAGTGGGTGTAGTGCCCAGTCTCTCACAGACTGGTGGGCCCCACCTGTGTGGGGCCCACACGTCTGTGAGTGCACTGGGCAGTGGAGACTGGGTAGCTAAGATATGACCCCGGGACTCATACGTCTGAAGTTGAGTTGGGGAAGGAATTGAATGGTTGATATTTTCAGGTCAAATTTGATCACTCACAGTGGGACTAGGAAAAGCATTAAGTTTTGCATATGTTTGTGCAACGAGTGGTGCTAGAAGGGGCCACCAATTTTAAAGCGTATTACCTATTACGTCGGTACTGATGGAATTTATGTATAGTTTGGTAATTTGGTTATGAGTTATCCATCTTTAACAGAAATTAGACCTCTTTTGATGTGAATGGAAAATGGATTCACACTTTTATTTTAAATACAAGTGGCCTGGTAATATACGTTTGTTCAAACAAGCACATATCTTTCTACAAAAAAAAAAAAAACTAGCACATATTTCTCGTTTTTTTTCTTTAATTTATAATGATTTTTCTATAATATAGATTATATTCAGTAAAATGTATATTCTATTACAATCATGCCATGAAATTAATAGTTTACCGCAACGATCGAGAAAAAACAACTTTAGAATTAATGTAATTAACCTCAAATAATTACACACTTAAATTTAGTTGACATTTTATTAATTCTGTAAGAGATGGGCTGCTAGCTGAGTGTGGGTGGGCATGTGGGCTGCTGATGGCTGCTGACCAAACTCGACTTGAATACATAAGCAACTACGTCAGAAATCTGCAATGACTTTTTCCAAGTCAAAACAAATACTCGGACAATTAATATTCATTTTTTTAACACTAGTATCCTTAGCTTACTTGTACATATGTAATAGCCGTCCTAATTACAATATGACCAATTATTATTTCTGTTCATTATTTTTTTTTAAATTTAAAATGTCTGTTTTTTCAAAACATGCTAAAAATATCCGGTATCTTTTAAAATTTCTACTAAAAATGTCCGAAGTAAAATTTTCAGACAAAAAAGCCTACGTGGCTGCCTAGTCAAAGAATCGCCGATCCTAATAAAAAAATGTCATCATCTTCTCAACCACACCCCCCACCGCTCCCCCCACCCCCGGCCACCACCAACGTCATCTAAATCACCATCTCCCCCTCCCTCACTCAACCACCGCGCCTCCCATTCCCTTCTTCAATTTTCATACCAATTCAAAAACCCTCAATTTTGAATTGTGAATTGCAAGTCGAAATCGGAAATTGCGAGTTGGAAATCAAAAATTAAGCTCAATTTTCGGTTGTAATGGTTGAGGTATGGTGGATCCTACTACGTGTAGCCGTGCCGGTGTTCGTCGCCGGTCAAGCTTTCATAAAATTCGGATGGAGGTGTTGGTGTGTGAGTGTAATGTCTATTTGTGTGCGAAAATGAAGGTGAAGAAGGGGGGTGGTCGTGAAATGGTAGTGGTGGTGAAGAAGGGTGGTTGATGGGGGTTGGGCAGCGGTGGTGTTGGGGTCTGCAGCCGCCGTGAACAGTGAACAACGACGGCTGCAGGGTTTGGGGGGGGGGGGGGGGGGGATTGAGAAGAAGATGACATTTTTTAAATTTTTTTAATGAATGTATTTTATTTTTATTTGATTTTTACAATTTTTAGAAATGATTAAAATATTTATTGGTTATAGGAGAAAAGTTTTTTTCGGACCAAATAATAACAGCTGTCGGGCGCGACTTTTTGATTAGGATCGGCGATTCTTTGACTAGGCAACCACGTAGGTTTTTTTGTCCGAAAATTTCACTTCGGGCATTTTTAGTAGAAATTTTAAATGATACCGGGCATTTTTTGCATGTTCTGAAAAAACGTGCATTTTAAGTTTGGAAAAAAAGATAATGGGCAGAAATAATAATTCGTCCATTACCATAATTCATAATTAGTTAGATATATTTGTAATATATTGTGTATCTTTAGAAGGTAAATCTTTTCATTCTTGTAGCCTAAGCAACTCTTGTATATGTATTATTGAGGAGATTAATGAGAAGTCATTGAGGAAAAATATATTTCATGGTATCGAGCCTATAATTTTTATTCTCTCTTCTCTCCTCTCCTTATGACAAACCCTAGTGAAGAGTCGTCGTCATCCGACTCCTCCAAATCGAAGACGACACCGCCCCCACCACCTCTCCTAAATTCGTCCCCCCCATAGCCTTTACTAACGTTCTAAACTTCATCCCCGTTACGTTAGATAACGAATCCGGCCAATACACCACATGGTCTGAACTCTTCAAAATAAACGCTCGCGCGTATCAAGTCTTGGACCACATCCTTCCCAACACCAAATCCGCCTTCCCATCGGACGACTCCGACCCTGATCTATGGGATCGTCTCGATGCCATTGTGCTTCAATGGATATACGACACTATCTCTAATGACCTCATGCATTCGATCATCAAGCCCGACTCGTCCGCCATGGAAGCTTTGGATCGACTTGCAGAGCATTTCCAAGACAACAAGAGCACTCGGGTAGTGCATCTTGAAAATCAATTCTCCAACACAACTCTGGACGAGTTTCCCAACGTTGGTGCCTAGGGCTGTGCAAAAAGAATCGGATCGATCGAATCGGGTGAAAATCGATCGAATGATCCGATCCGAGGATCGGATCGAATATTTGATCCGACTTTTGATTTTTGCCTTAGGATCGAACCCCCATTTGATTCGATCCTCGATTTTAGAGGCTGAGAATCGGATCGGATCGAATACTCATCTTATTTTTTAAAAATAAATAAATATATAATAGTATATATAATATTATATTTTTATCTACTAAGATATTTCTATATATAATGTTAATATTATATTTTTATATATACACATACCTAACATCTTTTTCTTGGTCCATTGGAAAGCCACGTTTCTGTCTTTGAGAAACATATATAATTGTAAATTTGCAACACCTTTCTCTCATCATATGAAAGTGAATTTTGTAATTCAGTAACTCTGTTTGAATATTATGGTTTGTCCCATTGATATTAAATGAAATAAGAAAAAAAAAAGAAAAAAGGATCGAAATCGAATCGAATCGGATCGAAATCGAATGATTTTGGATCGAATCGGATCGTTTTAAATTGATTCGATTTCGATCCTCATTTCTCCAGGATCGAAATCGACTTCTAGCCTCGATTCGATTCGATCCGATCCGATCCGATCCAAATGCACACCCCTATTGGTGCCTATTGCCAAAAGTTGAAGATGCTTGCTGATCAACTTGCCAACGTTGGTGCTCCCGTCTCTAACCAACGTTTGGTCCTTCAACTCGTCGCTGGCCTCACTGAAACCTACGGTGGTGTTGTCACCCTCATCCAACAAAGCGATCCGCTTCCCCAATTCTCGAAGGTTTGCTCTATGTTGTCGCTTGAGGAGACTAGCCTTAACAAATGCACGGCTCGCCTTGTTGAATCCGCCCTCATCAGTGTTGCATCGACCCCTCCTTCAGATGATCATGGACCGTATGCACCACAACCACAGCCGCCGTCCTATGCTCCTCGCCCATTCACGTCTCGCGGTCGTGGAACCTGGGGGCGCGATCGTGGCAATCGTGGTCGTGGTGGATGCGGATATGGTCGCGGTCCGCCTCATCCTCAATGAAATCCGTACTCGCAGTAGTGGTCCTATCCTCCATGGTCTCAACCTCCACCTCAACCTTGGGCCACACCTCCTCTCTCCTCTCAAAAAATTATTATACCTCGTCATGTCCTATTTTACGAAACTATCTTTCCTTTCTCCACCATACACAAACCATCTCCCCACTCTTACTCCTTTCTTGACCCCGACCGTCATCCTCACCTCACCAATGCAATACTACCCGACTCTTCTACTTCATCATGGCCTTCTTCAGCACATATTGTGCCTCTGCCCTCACGACTCGACACGCCACCGTCGCCTACTCCACCGTCTCTGCCATCACGGCCTGCCCAATGCCCACCCGAGGTCACTACTCCTCGTGCCGATCCACCCGCCTCTCATCCCATGACCACTCGCAGCAAACATGGGATCGTCAAACCCAAACAATTCTTTAATGTTTCTTCTATCTCTTCCCCTTCCCCGGTTCCTCGCAATCCTAGGGTTGCACTATCCGTTCCTAATTGGAATATGGTCATGCATGATGAGTTTAACGCCCTTATTAAGAATAAGACGTGTGAGCTTGTACCTCGGCCCCCTAAAGTGAATGTCATACGCTCCATGTGGATTTTTCGGCATAAATTTAAATTTGACGGTTCTTTTGAGCGGTATAAAGCCCGTCTTGTTGGTGATGGCAGGTCTCAGCAGGTTGGCGTAGATTGCACTGAAACTTTTAGCCCGGTTGTTAAACCTTCCACTATTTGCACATTGCTCAGCATTGCTGTCTCTCGTTCTTGGTCCATTCATCAGTTGGACGTCAAGAACGCCTTCTTGCATGGGAACTTAGAGGAAACAGTTTATATGCATCAGCCATTAGGTTTTCGTGACCCTAATCGCCCGGATTCGGTTTGTTTGTTGAAGAAATCACTATATGGCATTAAACAAGCGCCCCGGGCGTGGTACCAACGGTTCGCGGACTTTGTGGCTACCATCAGGTTTATTCACAGTCGGTCAGATCATTCACCGTTCATATTTCGACGAGGTACTGATATTTCTTATCTTATGTTGTTCGTCGATGGTATTATTCTATGCGCCTCATCTATTGCTCTTCGTACCTCTATTATGGACCGCCTTAATACTGAGTTTGCTATGAAAGACTTGGGGCCGTTGAGTTTTTTCTTGGGTATTGGTGTGACACGTCATCAGCGTGGTTTGTTCTTGAGCCAACGCAAATATGCCGAGGATGTTATTGAGCGTGCAGGGATGTCGTCCTACAAACCCTGCGCGACGCCTGTTGACACGAAACCGAAGGTTGGGGCTACCGCAGACAGCCACTTGTTCAGTGATGCTACCCTTTTTTGTAGTCTTGTTGGGGCTTTGCAATATCTCACGTTTACCCGTCTTGATATCTCTTATGCCGTTCAACAAATCTGCCTCTATATGCACGAGCCTCGTGACATTCACATGCAAGCATTGAAGCGCATCATTCGTTATCTTAAAGGTACTCTTCATCACGGTTTACACTTGTCGCCCTCGTTTTTGTCTGGCCTTACCTTTTATACTGATGTTGATTGGGCTGGATGTCCCGATACACGCCAGTCTACATCGGGTTACTGCATTTTTCTGGGTGATAATCTCTTATCTTGGTATCCGAAGCGCCAACCGACGTTATCTCGCTCTAGTACTGAAGTTGAATACCGCATCGTGGCTAACGTGGTCTCTGAATCTTGTTAGTTTCGCAATCTTCTTCTTGAGCTTCATTGTCCCGTCTCAAAGGCCACTCTTGTCTACTGGGACAATGTTAGCGCGGTATATCTCTTCGAGAATTTTGTCCAGCATCAACGCACGAAGCATATTGAGCTTGACATTCACTTTGATGAAAAGTTCGGGTTCTTCACTTGCCGTCTCGGTCTCAAATTGCCGACATTTTCACTAAAGGGCTGCCATGGGTTTTGTTCGATGACTTCCATTCCAGTCTCAACGTTCGCCCTCCTCCCGTTTCGACTGCGGGGGTGTAATAGCCGTCCTAATTAGCATAGAATTAGTTAGATATATTTGTAATATATTGTGTATCTTTAGAAGGTAAATCTTTCTATTCTTGTAGCCTAAGCAACTCTTGTATATATATTATTGAGGAGATTAATGAGAAGTCATTGAGGGAAAATATCTTTCAATACGAAATATGAATATAAGAGGAAGCAACTTAGTTTTTTTTTTTCGTATTTAAAACTATGGCAGACATTAAATGACTAATTCATCAATATTGAATTTCTATTGCGCACATCGGTCTGGTTTTTTGTAATATGCTTCTAACTTTCCATTTTTCAGATGTAAGCAAATAATTTCGATGGAACTTAAAGCGATGTCTTGTCATATATAAGATTGATCTTGATTAGGTTAGAAAAAAAAAATCTTTTCATCCTAATTACACGTCCAAGAGTGGCGAGAAAGTTATAATTACTGCAGAATTATTACTCGTTTTTTGTTTTTTTTTTTGCCTTGAGCCAAAAAAGTAATTATATTGAAACTTGAGTATCCAGAAATACTCAAAATACAAGAACCATATTATACAGTCCAATGCAAGTATTTAAAGAGCATGTACAATATAATGCAATACTCTTTAATTAATTGCAAACCGTAAAATTATATTGAAGATCTTGCTTGTGTATTGTCAAAGACCCGTTGCCCGTAAGATGTATGGCAGTATGAGATAATACAATTACCAAAATTTATTTTTCCTTAAATTTTGACTAGATAGACACTGCACAATTCAGCCACGTGCCCTTTGGAGAGCTAATACTTGCAGTTCTTAGCTTGCCCGGATAATTTTGGATTCCGACTTCTTTTTTGTCCCTAGCTAGTGATCACAATATTTTATTTGATGACTTGTATACATATAAACCTATTAATAATAGGATTTGTCTATGTGCAGCTGCACAACCGCCCCTCTCACAAAGGGATGGAGCTCACCCCTTTGTGAAAGGGACTGTTGTGCAGCATGCTGCACATTAAACACTCCCTAATATGCATGTCATAATAAATAAATAATCTTATTCTTGTCTCATAAGAATTCTGGTAACTACCCGTCCGGCCCCAGTGTCTACAAACTGTTAATCTTTATCAAAATGAGAAATACATTTCACCACGTGAAAAAAATTGGCCATATCCACCATTTTATTCAAGCATACTTAGGTGATGATCAAATTTGACTGACCCACAAGCATTTACTTATTTATGCATTTCAATTTGTGGGTAAAACTTAAAAGAGACAAGCAAGCAAGAGACATTTTTCATTCAAAACTGGACTTTCCTTTATGGTTAGCAAACCAGAATATGCCACCTATGTTTCGTGAGCTAACATCTTGACATATTCGCCACGTGTACAATAGTGGGCATGCATCAGAAGAAATTAGTAATTTTATTAAGCTCCGGATGATCTAGAATGGTGACATTCTTTTCTGTTAGCATTATAGCAACGTGGAAAGACGTAGTGTGGGCATACTCGCCATTCATGAGTTTGTTTTAAATAACATCACATATTTTTTATCGTACCATTTAAATTGATTTTTCTAGTTCAGATACATTTTAAATATCCTCTTTCAAATTCTGGGAACGTATTCTTTTTACAAGACACAGGTTACCTATTTTAATAAAATTTACTTTTTAAGCAATTCTATAGTCAACTTTATCTGGTGGAACAGATAAGATCTAACGCGCATGATACAATTGTCATCCATTAGGAGTACTTAACAATAATTTTGCATCATATCTGAGCTATGCATCAATATATATATATATATATATATATATATATATATAGTGCACAGTACGTAGTATGTATATACAGCATGTATTAACATTTGTTATTAGTAGTGTATAATGAATAAAAGTTGCGATTTTGACATTATTATTTATTTTATGCTAATTAACCTGTAAGTATAGATTCCCATCAAGTCATCGATCACTGAAATCAACGTCACACAATTCAGATTATGAAATAATAAAAAATAATCGTAAATGCGTGGTGGGAGATGTTGATCCACCAACCAGGCCACGTTATCATTTATGTTCACTAAATTGGTCTTGACATTTCCGCGCTAAGGTTGGGATATTTGACACTATTTATTTTTTGTCAAAAATAAAATTGGAATTTGTTATTTCATAAAGTTTCATGCAGTTTTATAATTAAGAGGTTAATTGAGTGTCTTATCAATTTTGTTATCTCGAATATAATATACATGTAACGTGTGATTTATTATGAACAAAAAAAAAAACCTCTTATACTTAACGAAGAGAATAGTAAAAAAGAATAAGTGAAAAGTAGTGTGCATAAATCAAATCGGGAAAGTGACGAAAATTGAGGGACATGTTATATGAGGATAAGATTTGAGAGCACTTTTGTAAACGAGGAGGACTGAATGATATGGTATAATGTGTCATGTCAAAGAAAAGCCACGATGGTACGAAACTGAGCAATGAATGTTGAGAAGGCTTAAAGGTAAAGTTACCTTAGCCGTATTTGGATCACCATTATATCTATATAGCTAATTAGACATTGAGTAATATGTCATTGGAAAGCCACATGAGTCTAGGTCGCAACGCAACAAGCGGAATGCGATTTGGAGGTCCAGAGAGAAAGTTATGGTCAAATTAGTAAAGCTGCGCAGAGCACATCGAATTTGCACAATTCGATGCGCTCAGGACACATCGAATTGTGCAAATTCGATGTGCTCTGCGCAGCTTTACTAATTTGACCATAACTTTCTCTCTGGACCTCCAAATCGCATTCCGCTTGTTGCGTTGCGACCTAGACTCATGTGGCTTTCCAATGACATATTACTCAATGTCTAATTAGCTATATAGATATAATGGTGATCCAAATACGGCTAAGGTAACTTTACCTTTAAGCCTTCTCAACATTCATTGCTCAGTTTCGTGCCATCGTGGCTTTTCTTTGACATGACACATTATACCATATCACTAGTCCCCCAGTTTGGAGTGTGATTTTGGTACATAAGCATACTTCAAACTATGATGAAGTGCTAGAGCCGTTTCGCCTCAGTTTTGGGGTGATTAATGTCATTATGCAACAGTGACCGAATAAGCCCACATCACTGAACCAATAAGTTCGCCCACCGCGCAAACGCGGTACACTGCATCGCCAAACATGTACGTACTACTGACTGGATATGCTTTTGATTCACCTCGAAGAGATATTTATTTTCAGGACACGTGGTGATAAGGTAGCTTCCCAAATGTTCGGTACGTACAAGTAAAATTATAACCGTTTAATTTGCTTGTACCAATAAAGAACATGGCTGCGGCTCCAGGTGGCAGCTTCATGGATAGCGCAAAAAGAGTTAGGGCCTTCCCCATACTTTTACAATTAAGTTCACACTTGTTAGTAGTTAGTAGAAGTGTATCGTGTCCATAACTTTGTGTTCTTCGACGTCATGATTTTGCTATGGGCAGTCTTGAGTCAATTCAAGATTATATTTTTGGGAAATTATTACTATTCTATATAGAATGGAAAGCAATTAACTGGGGTTTAAATATTCCGATTTTATTTTATCAAATGAGACGTCCTCGTTATTTTTAGGTCGGCGTGATGACAAACATATACACCAATAAACTATTTCACAATCGTGTCTATTATTTTACCTCTTTTTACTTTAATAATTCGAAATTATATAGCCTAAATTACGATAGCGCATGTCGGCTTGTAAGAATAAGATTGCATACATATACGAAAGATGACAAAAGTTGTATTATTTTAGATTGAATGGGTACATCTAAAAACTAATGCTACACGATAATTAAAAATTAGCCGAAAACAGTTATGTTGGCCATCGATGTACTGTCTACTGCACTCACATGTATGTGGACAGTGGCGTATCGCCATATCCAGCTATTAAATTTGAGGGGCAAACACGAAGAACAATATAAGAAAAAACAAACCTTAATTTATTGATAAAGATTGAACAAAAAAAAGGTAAAACACTCGATAAAAGTTAAAACTAGCGCACCGTGAATATTCAAATTAAAAATCTTATTGAAGTTGTACCAACGATCACTCTACAGTAGAATTCATTAATCATCGAACCAGAATCAATATTTTCTGCCAACTCTCGTTCAACAAAGACAACCATAGAATTCTATAAGAATTCCTCATCCATTTTGTTATGACATGCAATTTTAACATATTTCATCGCTGAAAATACACGCTCTGTTGTCGCGGTAGAAACAAGGAGAGTTAAAACAAGACAAATTAATTTATCGATCAAGTCGTAGTCTTGTGCCTTATTTGTCTCCTTTAACTTTTGACAAAATTATGAAATTGTTGATATATCTTGAAATTCCTAATGCCCAATAAATTAAATCTCATAATAATCCAATTTATATCCCAAAAGATTCAAATCTGGTCCGCTAAAACTCCCATGATAAAATTTCTCAGCAAGGGTACAAATGCGGTTAATGTTGAATGACTTGAAGTTCTCTTTAGGATCCAAAGCAGGGCTTAGCTTCAAAAGTTCAACTGCCTCATCATTAAATCTTCTATTGAGCTCTGCCACTTGAAAATCTTTTGTAGCGTGAAACATGTCGAAGTGATATGATGCTCAAATGTGATTGAATCATTTTGTTGACGACCCCTAACTGATTTGTAAAATCTTCCATGTCCGGTATAAGACAATCATAAGCATAATCTCTTCTCAATTTTTGAAACAAGGCTTTTGAGGTAGAAACACGATCCATTGCATTTAAAATATTAAGAGACTTAGTGTGCAAAGCATATATGTAATCCCCATAACCTTATGCATTAAATATAAGTTGAACACAAAATTATAAGATCTCATCTCAGTCAAATGACCAAAAGCTTCCCCTTGTGTAGAGCTTGAAGACCTATCATCCATCATACTTTTCAAGACTTAATCATTGCACTGTACTCATCCATTAAACTATAAACTAAATCAAAATTCGAACTCCAACGAGTCTTTCCGGTACGTTGTAAGCTACCAATTTCATTAGCCCCTCTACCGGTTGTGCGTTCACCACTAGCTATCTCTCGTTCAATTTCAACAACTTGTGCAGAATGTAACCAACTCTAGCGTTTAGGAGAACCACCAATAAGATTAACTATTTTGTTCAGTTTTGAAAAAAAAAAGACATTTCTTGCTCAAAGCCCCGACCAATGGTAACTATAATCCATGGGCAAAATAATGAACGTGATAAGCATATGGAGAATCTCGTAAGAAAAGGGCTTGCAACCCATTTCAGTGGCCACTCTTGGTCTCTCAAATCACATATCTGTAAGTTATATTGAGCAAGAACTCTTGCGATTACTTTCTTAAGAGTAACAACAAAATATCAGCAACATGAACAATCTCAAAAAAGTGCTCTCGTATAAAACCACCAGAATCAACAAATCTTAATACAATTGACATTTGCTCTTTACGTGATATCCTTAGCTTCATCGACTAAAATACAAAATTTTGTATCACTTATTTCCTCGCGGATTTTAATTCTCACCTTGTTAGCAAGAATATGTAAAATATCTTTTTGAATGCATACTTAGCATTTCCAAGTTCCTTCTCTAATTCAATACTACCAATCTCAAGATTCTATCTTCCAAAAACTTTGATCAACTCAATGAGATTACTTGGATTTTTAGAGATAGAGATTCATCATGCCCTCTAGATATATGATAAGAGGAGAATTATAGTGAATTAAGTACCTAATTTCTTATACTTTTGTAAAATCTTTGTGGAAATGTTACTTGTTTTAGTGTCATTTCATTGTTTTTGTAGTTTGAGTTGAGTCGAAGCAAAACGATGGTTTTTATGGAGGATTTTGGTACTTTTGTAACAAAGGGGAATAAAGCTACGGCGCAACCAACCGCACTACTAAAGGAACCACGAAATAGAATGCAGGGCGACCAAGAGGGAGATCACGAAAGGAAGCTGAAAAAACAGAGAGTCGCGCAATCAGCAGCGCATCGCGCGCGATCAAACAAAATTTTGGGCCGAAGCTAGAAACCCTAAACCGTAGCCTAGGCCAAAGAAAACTTATATAAATGAGGGTACATTCAGCAGCTAGGGTACTGATTCCCAGAGCACAAAAACCACTAAAAAGAGCTAGAGAGCATTATAGGGTTAGAGAAGAGCATAAATTCTACCATTCATAGCACCACAATCGTAGTTGAAGGAGAAAGGTGAACCATAGAAGTCAGCAATCAGAGTAGAGGAAAACAACAAGGAGATCGCGAGTTTAATCTTTTCTTTTTCTTACTTGAATAATCTATGATGAATTGTTGTGATTTTATTATGACTATGAGTAGCTAATACTCTCAGTATCTGAGAGAGGATGTAGCTGATCTCATATGGAGGCATCTTGGACCTATGCTTTGATTATATTTATTGATAAAATTGTTTTGTTGGATATTATTTGTTGCTTATGCTACTTGGTTTATTTGATGCACGTGTTTCTATTACAGCAAAGTAGTGACATTTAATAACCTCGTATATGCTGAATTATGCAAAGGGGATTGTTAACGTAACACTAGCATAGTAGATCAGGTAGATAGATCTTTAGACCTTCTATCACTAACGCGTTCATGGAATCTAGATAGTAGTTGGTAGCTCTAATTAACTTCTAAAACATTGTATGGATCCTATGACAAGGTGAACTTCTACTGAGGGGAAAGTGCTTAACAACCTAACATCATTAGGAATTAGAGAGTTCTTTAGTACATTGAAAGGTGGCTAATTTGCTACATCAACGCGTAAACAAAACAACCGTAAATAAATAGCGTCTTGCATAGGAGTCATCGGTATTTTTTCTATGAAGTACATGCATCCGAGATCAATGAAATCCATCTCTTAGATACCTTTTACAAAATATGATTCATAACTTTAGATAGAAATCAATCAACCAATAAACCAATTAAATTATGTTCTAGTTAGTTAGATAGCTTAGCCTTAGTACTTTAGAAATATCTCTAACTGCAATCTCTAGCTAGTTAACTACATTGAAGCATTCTAGTTTAGATCTCTAGTTATTAGTTAGTTAAGCAATAGTTCCTAGTCTTAGTTTAATTCTTCAATGATAAAACCAAAAAAAAAGAAAATAAAACTGATTCATTGAGTGTTCAACAATATAATCACTAAATTACAAATATACACTCTCTTGAAATTCGGTACTTGGGCAGTAATATTACTTTCTATTTTATTATTACTTGATCCGTGCACTTGCGACATCGTGTGACTTATGTGTAACAACTCTGTGCTGAAATTTATCCTACTCTATTTACACCTAATAAACACCCCATCAATGTACCTCCTTGAAAATTAAGTACAAAAATGGATTCAATTGTTATTTGAAGCCTTGAGCGGTTCTTCTGAACTTCCTCTGATGATTGTGCATTAATAACTTTATCAATATTTTTTGTTGGATCTTTAAAAAGCAAAATAAGACTTCATAGCATTAGTATGTGGTGAAGTAGGACCTCACATGCTTTAACAAAACACAACTACTCCATTGTACACTTTCTTCCATGCTTGAAATCCTTTAACAGTAAAAGAATGTTAACAACCATTGTCATTTTCAAAAAGTTAACACTGAAAGTAAAATGTTGCTTCTTTTGCAACTAAGTATTCCAACCATGAATACCTCTTAAACCATGAGCTCTGAAACTGTTGAAAATGACCTATTTTGATTGATAGATAATTTTCAAGAACATGTTGTTGTGCGCCCACACCTATATAACATCGTCTGACACCATCTTTTTCATTATCAGGATACTGAGATATTGGAGTTCGTAGACCCGAATCAACTTCAAAAGCACCAATATTTATCTCAACGTTTTGAGATGTCGAAGGACGCTCCTGATTGTGATTTGAGTTATTACCATTTGAGGGGGAACTCTCTTTACTCGTAGATGTCTATTCTTGATGCTTATAGAATGACAATTAAGTTTTCCTCTTTTTAACTCCTTGAGTTTTCATTGTAATCTATGAAAATATATGAAATTAGAATTAAAATTAGATATTGCAAAAAAGAAGCAAGTAGGTGCATAAGCAAGTTGGCAACAATCTTAGCCATTTGTTAGGTTTTATCTAAAATTATCCAATTCCCAAACTATACAAAGGCATAAAGTAATTCATTTTTCCAGGCAATGAACATACGGTCAAACTAACAATAGTCTAATTATCTTGTTTCCTAAACAAAATACAAGTCTAGATTCTCAAATGTTAAGCTTCTTCAATTGACAACAATGGAGGAGAGAGAAAGGAGAGGGGAGCGTGTGTGTAATAGAATTCCATTCATCAAATTTAGAAAAGTAAAGTGAATGTTACTACTACGATAAACGCATATATTTATACTAACTACATTGGAGGGTAAAATCATCCTCCCAGCTAATTTAACTAATTAAGAAACTAATTAAAAAATTAATAACTAACCGAGTTCCAAAAGGGGAAATGAGTGGTTAACCTAATATTAACATAATACTAAAAATGGAAAGAGAAGTAAATTGCAAATAATAACTTATATCCCCCCTCAAGATGTGCATGAATATCATGAATGCCCATCTTGGATTTCATCTTGGTGAAAGGTTGGATAGATAAAGGCTTTGTAAGGATGTCAACAACTTGCAAGTCATTGGAAATATGCATCACTTTGATGATCTCTTACTGGAATTTTTCCTCAAAAAGTGATAGTCAATTGGATGTGTTTTGTCCTTTCATGTTGCATTGAATTTGTAGTGATGCATTGAGCACTTTTGTTGTCAGTTTAGAGAAGAGGGGGCTTAGTTTCCTTGACGTGCAACTCAGATAGGAGGAAGGTTAGCCATAGAACTTCACATGTTGTGCTTGCCAAGGACCTGTACCCTGTCTCAGTTGAAGATTTGCTGACTATGGCCCGTTCTTGGCTTTCCATGAAATCACTGAGCTGCCAAGATACACTACATACCAGTGATGCTGCGACGTGTGTCAACACATCCAACCCAGTCACTATCACAAAAGGATTTGAGTTATAAGTCACGGGTTGCACTATAAAGTAGACCCCTACCTGGATTGTGCTTAATGTATCTTAGCACTTGTGCTTAATGTATCTTAGCACTCTGTGTGTTGCATCAAGATTTGCAGTGGTAGGTGATGGGTGTTTTTAAGTGTAATAAAATAGAATATAAGTTAACACATGAATGTTACACCTGAATCCCACTTTGTTGCAAGTGCACGAATCAAGTAATTATAAAATGGTAAGTATAGTTACATACCAAGTATCATATCCCAAGAGAGTAGTGTATTAATGTATGAATCACTTAAATGCAAAACACTAACAATTGTCACTATCTTTTCTCTTATGTTTGCAGGATGTAATGAATGCTTGTGAATGATGTGAATGCTTTCTATACTAAAGATGCTTTGAATGCTTGTTATGCTAAGAATGTTTGATCTAGGATGCAATGGAAATTAATCTAAGAATGCAGAAACAATAATTAAATATCCTTTTGGTTTTTGATAGAAATGCAAGAAAATAATTAAAACAATTAAAACGATTAAACTAATGTAAGTAAGTAAACAATTAAATTAAGAATGTTGGAAGAAATATTGATTAACTAAATTAACTAACTAAACTAAAGACAAGATTTGATGATTGATTGATTTTGGTTGTAAACAAAAATTGGGAAGACTGCTTAAAGGTCAAATTTCACAATAATTTAACCATAATAGTTTGTAGACAAACCACCTATATCTACTTAGAGTATTTGATAGTTATTTGACGTTTGCATGTCTAATAGATCTGTGACATATGGCAAAGTCATCTCAACCATACACCTATGAGTCTTAAATAACCTACCATGTTAACGAATCAGCCCGGTTGTTAGTTGTTTTTGAAGAGATATCAAATCTGCAAACCAATTAACTCATCTGAACCGTGTTAACAAAGCGCACATAGTCAAGATGGATCTAGTGTAATCTAAAGGTTGTGCGTCAGTTGCTTTCGCAAATCCAAAGTCACAATTTCTAACAAAGCTTAGTTGGTTCAATTTTTTAACTCCTTTGACTTCGGACCCCTCCTGCAATGTGAGCGCAACATTTTCTCAACGACACTATTATCAATTTTCTCGCATCAATGGACTCCGACCAAATAAAGTTATGAATCATTCATTCAATACAAGACAATAGACCTTGCGCCCAAGCATATATATATATATATATATATATATATATATATATGTGTGTGTGTGTGTGTGTGTGTGTATGTGTGTGTGTGTGTGTGTGTGTGTGTGTATAAAATGAGTGTAAGAAAGAGCTTTGAATGACCCAGTTCACCAAAGTTACCCACCCTGACAGTATATAGCATCGACCTTTTCCATGTAGCAAATTTGCTCAGACTTTTATCTGCAATAGGCTGCAACCAGTGCTTTCTCGGATTGCCTTTAAAAAGAGGGACCCCTAGGTAAATGAAAGTACTTGAATTCACTTATGACTAAATCCGACAAAGTTCCATGGGACATGTGAAGTCAGTGGTCCAACTATTTGCAATTCCTTAACTTGGTTCACTTTAGGGTTTCTTATATTTTTCGTGAGGGTAACAAAGCGGTAGATGCTTTGGCAATATTAAGATGTAACGTGCATACTTAAGATAAGATGAATAATGTGCCAGATGGTGGATAAATAAGCCAAACTCAACTAGAGAAACAAAAAGGGTAATTTCACTTACAAATGTCTTTTCCACATTACCAAAACTATTTTAACCCAAAAATATTATGTGCAAGGACTCGGCCTCATAGGCATCAATTGATTTTCCAAAATGTGATAAATGTGGAGATTGATAAGTTCGAGTTTCACTTTCAGGTGCACCTGAATGTACAACACACTAGACTGCGATAGTATAATGGTAAGTATGAAACTTTGCACTTATAAATTTTGTGTTTTCAACATTTTAATTAAATTATTCCAAGGGCTAGAGATGTTAACTCCAACTTAGTGTCATCTAATACATGGAAACCAAGTTTGTATGCGCACAATTATAAGCGATATACAAAAACGACAAGTTTTCATATTAGATAGGTTGGCTAGATTGCTATTAGCTAGAGAGATTTTATATGATGGCAAGATAAACTCAACGCATCAGAAAGCAATATTACGAGCTTTTTATTGGAGATCAAAATCTACAAAGACTGATCTTTCGAGTTTAAGAATTATAAGAGTAAAGATTAGGAGAAGTTCCCTATCAAGACACAACTTGATTTGTACACGAGTTTGCGACTTGGGGCAAAACATATTTTTAGGCCGTCCTCCCCTATATACAGGCTGAAATCGGAGCGACACGCCCGAGACCTGTGCGACCTAGGGAAAAAATGTCTTGTTTACCTATTTAAGGGACGACTGAATATCGAAACCTGGGCAACACGAACTGCCTACATATAGGGGGGGGGGCAACCATCGCTCAAAATACTCCATTCTAATGCTTTTAAGGCTAACAAATACTTTTGGCTATGTTTTATAGTTTAGAGAGTAGTTGTGAGAAATATATGTGAAAAGAAATGCAACAGAGAAGAGAAAAAAAACACTATTGAAACTTTGTTCTAGTTTTATTTTCATATTCAAGGTCAATAAGTTATGAATAAGAAGATTGCACAAAGGAGTCAAGAAGATAACAATGCGTCAACTTTCCTCCGGATTTGAGAAGCTTTTCTTGTCTCTTTTACATTTGTTTATGTTACTCAACTCTTTGCTTGTGATTGAACGCAAGACTATGAGTAACTAAACTACTATGTGTTTGAAGTAGGGAGGTATCTCTGATTTATGAATATGCTTATTTATTTTGTTTGATGTGTGTTTTAAAGTTCTATGTCTAGATTGATTAGTTTTTATTCTCTATGATTAATATTATTCTCGCTGGATGAATGGAAGCACTACACTTGGACCGCTAGAGTGTAGAGTTAGGCTAATTATGTATACATGCGATTTGTGACTTTGGTACGCTAACGTAACTGATGCTCAATCCCTATATGACTATAAATCAATCTTAATTATGTATGTTATGTTAACACAAATATATGATCTATTTGGATTGCTAGCTAAATATCTCTTCTAAAACAATTGACAACTAGACTGATTTCGCTAGCGAAGTAGGTCATTAGAGACTTAAGGATTTATAGTTAGGATAACTCCATCTATAGTTCACGGATCCTTTAGACGAAGAAGAACTCAAACAAACATCAAGCATCTCAAAGAAACATAGGCAGTTTGTTTATGAACTATTATGTGCAAATCATTAGTGAATCCCAACCTTGAAACATCTTTTAATCATCTATTTACAATCTTAAGAATTCATCTCCAATCAAATTAAATTCTATTTTATTTACTCTCTGTTTTGCATTTAGTTAGTAAGTTTGTTTTCCTTGAATTCAATTTGTTTTCTTGCATTCATCTAGTTTTCATAGTTTTCATACACTGCATTAATTTAGTTATGGTTCTCATTGCATTCACACTGTTTCCTTTGCATTCTAGTTGTAGTGTTCATTTTCATTCAAAATTATTTTTCAAAACTTGCATTCAAAACATTATGCATTCATACAACATTCATCCTGCATTCAAACAAAGAAGGTAGTAACCGTGACAACTATTGGTGCTTTAGGAATTAAGTAATTATATGATTAATCCACCACTCCCTTGGGATACAATATTTGGTTTGTAACTATATTTACCATTTTATTATTACTTAACCATGCACTTGCAAAAATGACGTAGGTGTAGTATTTTACTTCCTTACTTATTTCGAACTCGTCTGTTGCCATATCACGTATGCTTTTGTATTGATGAATTCATCACAAAGCTTAGCTAATAAAGTTGGGTTCAAGTTTTAAACTCCTTGACTCAGAGCCCCCCTGCAGTGTGAGCGCAACATGTTTTCAACAACACTGTTATCAATTTTCTCGCATCAATGGACTCTAGCTAGATAAAGTTGTGAATCGCTCGTTCCATACAAGACAATAGCACTTGCGCCGCAAGCATATATATAAAATGAGTGCATGAAAGACCTTTGAATGACTGAGTTCACCAAAGTTACCCACCCGACATTATATAGCATCGGCCCTTTCCATGTAGCAAATTTGCTCAAAATTTTATCCGCAATGGGCTGCAACCAGCGCTTTCACAAATTGTCTTTAAAAAGAGTGACACAAATTGTCTTGAATTCACTTATGACTAAATCTCACAAAGTTCTATGGGATCTATGAAGTCAGTGGTCCAACTGTTTGCAATTCCTTAACATTGTTCACTTTAGGGTTTCTCATATTTTTTGCGAGGGTAACAAAGTTTTGGCAAACCATGGGGCGAGGCATCAAGTAGTGCAGTATTGGACGTCATGTCCATCCTTTATTATTGATTTCGTTATGATATCTTTTGTAATAGGGGGTTTTAGATTATGTTGACATTGTTCTTTTAATGATATTTGAGCTTCAGTGGTTGAGCAGACTGCCGAAACTCCATCTTGAATTAAAGAAAATCACGTAGAGTAAGAGTGGCACACTGAAAGTGCAATGTTCTCTGGAATCAATGTTATACAATGTTGGGACAACATTGAGGATAACATTGAAACCCGAGAGCTTGTACGAAAACTGTTCTTCAGTTGCCAAATTTAAGTTTTGCCTTTATTCACCTATTAATCAAGTTCCACGGTTTTAGTTATTTATGTTTATGTCCATGAAGGTATCTTAATCATAAGGAAGAGCTATGGATGATTCCTGACTTGAAGTTTCCATAATTCAAGCTAAGTTGAATAGTCAACTCAACACGCTTTCAAAAGAAGGAAACAAATTGGATTCTCTACAACTTTGGTTCTTTCCAGGATTACTCTGATTTGAAGAAGATGTGTTACCTTGCTAGATCAGTAATAAAGGAAACACATATTCAAGAAAGATATCGAGTTCACAAAGATGCCAAAATTTAACAAGGAAACAACAAGAGTTACCAAAGCTGTGAACAACACATCTTGGCGTGCAAGATTCAAGAAATCTATAAAAGATGTGAAGTTCATCAAAATGAAGACAAGATAATCTTGCTAAACAATCTGAGAGATTAATCATTCTTTGTATTGTCTTCGTCTTGCTTTTGCGAAGTTTTTGTATTAACTATTTACGTTTAGTTCAAAGAAGTTAAGTAGTTCATACTTGTCTGCTTCGTTGAGTCCGATCAACAAAGAGCGTGAGTGAATTGTTGTGAGGAACATTTTAGTTAAAACCTTTATGGTTATTTGGCCTAAGGCTCGGAAGTTTTTAATAATATTGAAAACTTCTTAAAAATTATATCTTATTGTTTTTAAATTCTGCTGCACATTACTTTGGTCAAGAAGATCACAAAAGAGTTAAGGCAAAGTTATCTTAACTCTCAAAGTTGTTGTGTCAATCCACGATCCAAAAGTTTCAATTGGCGTTAGAGCCAAACACCGACTACACTGGTGGTTTGGAGGTGATACAACACCATGGACAATGTCAATCCTAATACCAACATGATTCCATTTTTGAATGGCTCCAATTATGCATATTGGAAGATCAGGATGAGGTCTCACATCAAAGCTATTGATATTCGAGCCTGGCAATCTGTGATCAATGGATACTCTCTTCCAACATTACCAAGAGATAGTGAAGGTGATCTAGTACCAAAACCAGAAGAAGATTGGATAGCAGCAGAGGTAAGTTTTTATAACTCTAATGAAAAAGCTCTTAATGCCATCTTTAGTTGGGTTAATCATCACATGTTCAAGTTAATCCAGAATTGTACAAAAGCCAAACATGCTTGGGATATACTTGAATTACATTGTGAAGGATTGCTTCAGCAATTTGAAAAACTTGAGATAGGTGAAGATGAAAGTGTTGACAATTATTTTGAGAAAATTCTTGATATTGCTAACCAATGTGAAAACCTAGGTTTTGCTATGACTAATCAAGAAATGGTTTATAAAGCCATGAGAACACTGTCATCAAAATTTGCTCTCAAGAAAATTGCAATGAGTGAATTTAGGAACCTTGCTAATCTACAGTTTCAAGTCTTGATGAATACTCTTAGAGAATTTGAGATGGAACTTGCCTCACAACCTAGCAAACATAGGGTTGTTGCTTTAAGAGGATCAAGTCTTGACAATGAAAGTGATGATGATTATGAATTAATTTCTTCAAACTATGGTAAAATTACTAAGAAGTTTAATAAGCTAAACCTTAAAGGAAAAGGTAAAGAAAAGAATCTTAGTAATAGTTCCCTAGGTTATAAGAAACTACCTCATAAGTTTGTGAAGTACATGGCATCAAAACCTACTCCTTTAGAAGCTGATAAGTTAAAAGATGTTCAATGTTTTGAATGTAAAGGATATGGTCATATGGCTAATGAATGTGCTAACACTCTTAGAAAAAGAGGAAATTCTCATTGGGTTTGTGTAGATAATTTCAATGAAGATGGCTTTAGTTCTGGAGAAGCTGAAGAATAATCAGAAGAGGTTCAAACTATTGCGCTACTCACTCAGATTGACTGGATGCCTGAAGACTCCCTGAACTGCTTCGGATCTTAATGTTACCCCAACATTCAGGATCCAACATCAGAATAGGAGACCTTCTTTGCAGATTGGGATGAATATGATACTGATCTTGAACCTTATCTTGCGTCCTACTTTGATGAATCTAACTTTGATTGTTTTCATGGTTCAGTGAATCTAGATGAAGAATATTTCTTTGAAGGAGAAATGTCCCAGAAGAAAATCATTGAAGACTTGAAGTCTATCTACCACAAACTGCTGCTTGAGAATCACAATCTCATCAAGAGCAACAAAAGTCTGAAGGAAGAGGTTGGATGCATGAAGGAGATGCTGAAACTGTATGAGAAAGACCTTGACAAAACTGAGGCCGGGCTGAAATAGGTAAAGGTAAAATTAGATAAAGCTAAACATACCATTGACAAATGGAACTCTTCTACATCTATGCTTGATGAAGTGATGAGTATGGGAAATCAAGGTAAAAATGGTTTGGGCTATGTTGAGAAACCTTCTTCTGAAGATGTTGATTCTGCCTATTTAATAGCTGGTTCTATCAAGGAAAGTAGTAGTGTGAGTAGTGAAATTCCTCTCAACACTGTGAAAAAACCTACTTTTATATGTCAATATTGTTTTCAACCTGGTCACATTAAGCCTTATTGTAAAAAATTCAGAAGTGTGATTGAGAAGAAAACAGGAGTCAATAGCAGTACCATTGTTAGGAGAACCTCTGGTCTGAATGTTATCTCAACATTAGGTAACAAAGCTGAAGGGCATAAAAGTAGAACCTGGATTGAATAGATAAAAACTCCTAAGGTTAAAATTGTTTGCAATGTTGTCTTTTCTGCTGTTTACTATAACCTTGCAGGGAAGTGGTATTTTGACAGTGGATGTTCAAGGCACATGACTGGAAACATTGACAACCTAAAAGATGTAATCCCTTTGACTGTTGGAATAGTTACCTATGGAGGAGGCACACAAGGGAAAATCATTGGAAAATGAGTATTGGATGTTGAAGGATTTCCACCACTCAAGGATGTGTTGTTGGTTGAAGGATTGAAAGCAAATTTAATTAGCATAAGTCAACTTTGTGATGATAACTTGCTAGTTACTTTTGATAAAAGTTCATGTGATGTGTTTAATAGCGACAATGTCCGTGTCATGACAGGTACAAAGATCAAAGGATAACTGCTATCTTGCTCAAGATGAAGCTGAATGCTACCATGCCAAGGTAGATGAATCTGTCATGTGGCACAAGAAGTTAGGACATGTGCACTATAGAAATCTGGAGAAACTACAGAAGTTAGAGGCTGTGAGAGGACAACCTAAGTTGACTAGCCCAGGTAAAATTGTTTGTGAAGACTGCCTGAATGGTAAACAAACAAAAGTTGTCCATCCACCACTTCAGGTACAGAGTACTAACCCTAGACTAATAAGTTCTTTGATTTTCTACATATGGATCTTATGGTTCCTATTGAGGTTAGTAGCCTGAATGGTAAGAAGTATGCTTTTGTTATTGTTTATGATTTTTCAAGATATACCTAGATTAAGTTTTTGAAAGAAAAATCAGAGGCATTCAACACATTCAAGATTTTGCATGCTAGTATTAAAAATATGTATGGCACTTATGTAGGAAGAATTAGGTCTGACCATGGGAAAGAGTTTGAAAATGTAAGCTTTGCTAATTTTTGTGAAACTAAAGGCATTTTCCATGAGTTCTCTGCACCTAAGACACCTCAACAAAATGGGATTGCTGAGAGGAAGAATAGAACACTTCAAGAGATGGCTAGAGTAATGTTGAATTCTAGAAACCTATCTAAGAAACTCTGGGCTGAAGATTTGAATACTGCATGTCATATTAGTAATAGAGTTTATCTTAGACCTGGTACTACTATGACACCTTATGAAACCTTGAAGGGTTCAAAACCAACAGTAGCACACTTTTATGAATTTGGTATTAATTGCTATTTGCTAAAAGATAGAGACTATTTGAGCAAATTTGATCCCAAAAGTGAAAAGTGTATATTTGTTGGATATTCTCCTAATAGTGCTGCTTTCAGGGTCTACAATCCAAGATTGCATACTGTTCAAGAATCAGTGAATGTCATTTTTGATGATTTAACTGTTTCTGCAGGTACTGAAGAAGTCACTGGTTCAGATGTTGCTCCAACATTGGACTCAACATTGAACACAGAAGCTGGAAATGATGAACTGGAAACTGGAACAAATGATGACCTAACACCAGAAACTCCCAATGTTAGGCCAACATCTCTACTGCTGAAGATGAAACTGTTCCAGTAGCCAGAAGAGATCCTCCTGCTAGGATACAAAGAGATCATCCAGCCACTCAAGTAATTGGACAGATTACTGAGAGAGTTAGAACACGCAATAGAGAAAGGGTAAATTATAAGGATATGGTTAAATTGTGTGTTTGTATGTCTTCTTCTTGTACTGCTGATAATGCATCTTGTTTTGTTTCCTACATTGAACCTAAGAATGTAACTGAAGCTCTTAAGGATAGTTACTAGATCAATGTCATGCAAGAGGAACTCTTACAATTCACCAAAAACAGAGTTTGGAATCTAGTACCTAGGCCATCAAATGTAAATGTAATAGGTACAAAATGGATTTTCAAAAATAAAACTGATGAGAATGGTGTAATTATGAGGAACAAAGCTAGGTTGGTTGCAAAAGGTTATACCCAGGTAGAAGGTATAGATTTTGATGAGACTTTTGCTCCAGTAGCTAGGATAGAATCAATTAGATTACTTCTTGCTATTGCTTGCTGTCTTAGGATTAAACTTTACCAAATGGATGTTAAAGGTGCCTTTCTGAATGGTTTAATTGACAAAGAGGTTTATGTAGAACAACCTAAAGGCTTTGCTGATCCTAAACATCCTGACCATGTGTACAAACTTGAAAAGGCTTTGTATGGCTTAAAACAGGCTCATAGAGCTTGGTATGAGAGGCTAACTGATTTTCTGTTAGGCCTAGGTTTCAATAGAGGAGATGGAGATAGAACATTGTTTGTCCTTAGAAAAAGCTCAGATATATGCATTGCTTAAATTTATGTGGATGATATTGTATTTGGCTCTACTAACAAGTCTACCCTAGACAAGTTTGTTGAGTCCATGACAGGAACATTTGAGATGAGCATGATTGGTGAGCTCAACTATTTTCTGGGACTACAAGTTAAGCAGCTGGAGAATGGTATCTTCCTGAACCAGGAGAAGTATGCAAGGAATTTGGTGAAGAGATTTGAGCTACAAGAGTCCAAGCCTTGCAAAACTCCTATGTCCTCTTCAGTGAAGATAACAAAAGATGGCACTGGCAGCAATGTTGACCCAACATTGTACATATCCATGATTGATAGTTTTCTATATCTCTCTGCCTCTAGACCAGATATCATGTTTTCAGTATGTGTTTGTGCTAGGTACCAAGCTGAGCCCAGGCAATCTCACTTGATTGCTGTGAAGTGGATTCTTAGATATATCTCTGAAACTTCACCTTTAGGCATTTGGTATTCTTATGACACTAACACTAACTTGGTTGGTTTCAGTGACTCTGACTGGGCAGGTGATGTGGATGACAGGAAATCCACAAGTGGATGTTGTTTTCATTTGGGGAATAATTTGGTCTCCTAGTATAGCAAGAAGCAGAACTGTGTTTCATTATCAACAGCTGAATCAGAATTATGTAGTTGCTGGCAGCTGTGTTACCCAACTTGTGTGGCTCAAACACATGCTTTTAGATTATGGGCTAGATAGTGATACACTTCTCATGTTCTGTGACAATCTAAGTGCCATAAGTATCTCTAGGAATCCTGTCCAACATTCTAGAACTAAGCATATACACATAAGGCATCATTTCCTAAGAGATATGGTAGAGGACAAAGTGATCAACATTGAACATATTGAGACAACAAATCAGCTTGCTGATATGTTTACAAAACCTTTAGATAGTGAGAGATTCTTTAGCTTGAGGAAATCTCTTGGCATGTGCAATATGTGAGAATGTTGAGGAAACCAGTGTTGACGTTGTGGTGTAGTAGGTACTCTGTTGTTTTTCTTTTGTTGAATTTATTTCCTTGTGAGTCTCATTCAATCTTTGTTTTGTCAGATTTGATTTGTGTGGTTGAACTCTTTGATTAACAACTCTTCCTAGTTATCAGTTTCACATCTCTGTTTTGAAAAAGTAATAAACTCTTCTGTTTGTCTGAGGTTGTGATAGCCTATCATATGGAGAAGCTGGGGTACTCAAAGTTCACTACTTTGATGTCTATTCGGTTGTGTCTTATTCATATGGAAGGTGTACAGGACTGTGGAGAAGCTGGGGTACATGATGTTGACAGCTTCAGTGTTACTCAGTTGTGCTTATTTACATGTTTCTGTTTGTTTGGCCAAGGAACACATGAGGGTGATCCTTTCTACTAGGGTGTTTGAGGTTTAGATTTCTTACATTTAGTAGCACTGATCACTTGGTGATTCTCTTGAATGCAGGTTGGTAAACAAGTATGCATAAGGAATTGGGGTGTTGGGGTGCATGATAAGTGAATTGCCAACATTCAAGGCCTTTGTACTTGCCTAACTTGCTGATGTCAATGTTATTACTGGGGTGTGTGGAGTTCAGGCTGCCCTCATTCAGTAGTAACATTAGCTTTGTGTTTAGGAACCTTCAGCTTTTGGTTCAGATGAGTTATGAAAATAATAAAGATTATAAAGAGATGTGTGATGTGCTGGTTTAAGGAGTTTTTCATATGTGTATACCATCTGCCTATTTGACACTACATTGTTGCATTCATGTAGAACTGCATTGTTTTCTTTCTTGTTGTTGAGTTGTGTCGGTCTAGGCTTAGGGGGAGTATAATTCATGTGTTGAGGCATAGAATTTGGGTGACATACTGCAGGTGACACACTTTTCTGTGACTTTCTATGCCGTGGAAGTGAATTTTTCCTTGAAGTCATAACTGCTTATCTCTGTGTGTTTCTTGTTATCTATGTTGCTTACTCATGATCTTGATCTGAACAATATGTCTGAGGTGCTCACTTGCTATATTGGTTAAGTTTCAGATGTATTTTCGCATGTATCTCAAGCTCTCACATGAATTTGCCTTGGTGAAGCCTGTACCTCCACCTTCTGGTTTGAATGTTATCAAATGTTATCCCAACATTGTGCACTGTCATAGGCCAACATTGAAAACAGGAACTTATAAGTTTTTCAAATTTTTGAAAACTGCTCTGGTTAACTATTAATTAAAGATCAAAGCGTGTGCGCGGGAAAACATAGTGGGAAGATTTTATTTGGTTCAAATTTAGTAACTACCCACTAACGTTCATTCTCTTTCCTTATTCACGCTTATTTCAGAAATCAAAACCCTAATATCCTTAATTTTGCTTGTAATTTCCTTATTTGTGCTTACTCTGCAAAATTACTCTCTCTACTCTCAAATTCTCTCAATTTTCTCTGCGAATTCTCTCAAATCTTCTTTACTAACAATGGCAAGCAAGTCTCCCATGCAAACTCTTGCAGATGTTGCCTTGGGAAGTGAACCCACTGCTGCACACACCCATTCTTACACTAGGAGTGCTGCTGCAAAATCAGATGATGCTTCAGTTGCGGCTGAAAGGAAGGCGATCTCCTACGTGCGACGAGGAAATAAGTCCAAACAAGGATAATCGACCCCCAATGTTGAGCCAACTGCTGAGTCAATCGCTCCCACCATCAATGATCCTGAAACTGAGGTAAACATGGTTGAACCCAACCCTGAAATTGATGCTGATATAACTGTTGAGGGGGAGGGTAGTGGATCTGTTTAGAAATCTGTGGAGAAATCCGTGGATAAGACTGTGGACAAATTGGTGAGGAAGTGGATTAGGGCTGAAAAGAAAAAGAGCAAGGGTGCAAGGGAGAAGTTGAGCACTATGTCTGAGACTGCTAAGCAACGTGCTGAGGCTAGGAAAAGACAAGCTGAAAGATTAGCTAGGAAGAGGGCTACTGAAGCCGAGAAAAAGGCTGAGGAAGAGAGGAAGTCTGATGCTACTACTGCTGCTCAGAGAAAAATGAAAGGAAAGCAAGTGATGGAAGAGGATATAAAGGTGGTGGATGTTGAGGATGAAGAGGAAGAGGAGGAAAAAGGAAGAGGAAAAGACTGAGGAAGAGCAGGATGTTGCTGCTGATGTTAAGGCAACATCAGGGACATAAGAGTATACTGATGGGTTGTATGTGATCTACCCTGAGGATGAGGATGGCTACTTTTCTCCTTACTATCTTTCACTAGAGTTGGAGAAGAAGTGGGATTCCTTCAAGAGAAGGGAGATTCACACTGAAAGAGCTATAGAGATGACCAGCTTCAAGGAACAAAAGGTGATGGACTTGCTTGAGGCAAGAGGGATGCAACAATCAGTGATGGAGTTGAGTGACTATGCTCCTGAGATTGTCATGGAGTTCTACCTGAATCTTTCCAAGTGGATCAGGGACTACAGATCTCCAAAATATGGAAAAGCTTGGGTGAGGGGGAGAGTCTTCAACATTGAACCCTACACCATCAACAAGATCTGTGGATTCCCAACTGCTGATGAATCTGAGGACCCCTACTATGATGATGTGATTGAAGACTTGACTGGAGGATTGGTCAAAACCTGGAGAGATGCTCTGCCAACCACCAAACTCACCTCCCTTAGTGCTGTCTTGCACAAGATAGCTTGTTTCAACTGGCTGCCAAGCAAGAATATCACTGTACTGACCAAGGAATCAACACTCTTGGTGTACAAACTCAAGAATGGGCTAGCTGTGAATATGGGGGAGAGGATCCTAAAGTCAATGTCTGAAGTTGCTGGAAGGAAGAATGGCATGCTGCCTTTTCCCTCACTCATCTGCAAAATCCTTAGCAAGCAAGGATTGAAGACAAGTGTTACTGTGGGCTGTAGGAAGAATGATACTGAACTGACAATTCTCCCAAGCTACTTGTCTGGATCAAGAGTGAGAGACCTTCCTTGGAACCCAAAAGGGGTGGTGAGACCAAGAACTGAGAAAAATAAGGCTCAGGAGTTTGCTGGAACTTCGGTGCCTATGTCCAAAGAGGAAGATTGCATGGTCATAACCTCTATTTTTGTGGATCATCTGCTGAACTGGTATATGGGGCAAATTTCTGATACTCAGAGGGAGATCGAGGAGAGGAAGGAGCAACTCAAAGAGCTGGAGGACATGGTGAAAAATTTGGAGAGAAACTCCCTTCTTCACAAAAAGAGGGAGAATAATTCCAAGTTTTTTTCTTCTAGTTTATGTTTTGCTTCGTATGAACTGCTAATATGGCTGTGTTGTTGGTACATTTATCTTTATTTGGTTTAATTTGATCAAGGGGCATGTCCTTGATATATAGATTTGGCATGTAACTCTAAGTACTACTAATGTTAAACTGCTCCAACTGCTATTTCTTGTGAAAGAACATTTTGAACTGCTTGTCTGGTTAACCCTTTATGCAGGAAACTCACTGGTTTCAATGTTGAGGCAACATTGATGAATGTTGGGGTCTGAACATCGTTTGATGTAGTGATGACCTTAATACTTGTCTTTGCTAATATAACTTTGGATATGTTAGCTTGTATTGAGGGGGAGCAGTTTAATGTGTTTCTTGTTGATTCTAACTTTCTGGATATAGGACTTGATTGGAACAGGTGTTGGTTTTGTGAAGAAAGGCAAAAAAGGGGAGATTGAAAGTGCAAGTTTCTCTGGAATCAATGTTATATGATGTTGGGACAACATTGAGGATAACATTGAAACCCGAGAGCTTGTACGAAAACCGTTCTTCAGTTGCCAAATTTAAGTTTTGCCTTTATTCACCTATTAATCAAGTTCCACGGTTTTAGTTGTTTATGTTTATGCCCAGGAAGGTATCTTAATCATAAGGAAGAGCTATGGATGATTCCTTACTTGAAGTTTCCATAATTTAAGCTAAGTTGAATAGTCAACTCAACACGCTTTCAAAAGAAGGAAACAAATTGGATTCTCTGCAACTTTGATTCTTTCCAGGATTACTCCGATTTGAAGAAGATGTGTTACCTTGCTAGATCAGCAATAAAGGAAACACATATTCAAGAAAGATATCGAGTTCACAAAGATGCCAAAATTTAACAAGGAAACAACAAGAGTTACCAAAGCTGTGAACAACACATCTTGGCGTGCAAGATTCAAAAAATCTATAAAAGATGTGAAGTTCATCAAGATGAAGACAAGACAATCGTGCTAAACAATCTGAGAGATTAATCATTCTTTGTATTGTCTTCGTCTTGCTTTTGCGAAGTTTTTGTATTAACTATTTACGTATAGTTCATAGAAATTAAGTAGTTCGTACTTGTCTGCTTCGTTGAGTCCGATCAACAAATAGCGTGAGTGAATTGTTGTGAGGAACATTTTTGTTAAAACATTTATGGTTATTTGGCCTAGGGCTCGGAAGTTTTTAATAATATTGAAAACTTCTTAAAAATTATATCTTCTTGTTTTTAAATTCCGCTGCACATTACTTTGGTCAAGAAGATCACAATAGAGTTAAGGCAAAGTTAGCTTAACTCTCAAAGTTGTTGTGTCAATCCACGATCCAAAATTTTCACACACATAAAATCTCTACGTCTTTTGTTTTACTTTGTTGCAGTTACAAAGTTTCATAAAACTAAAGTAAACCGACATTAGATTGTATAGCCCTAAACCCGATGATCTGAATTGAGTTCAACTTCTCTAATCCAAAAAAGGATTGTTTGTGCCTTTAATAACGAAAACGAATCTCTGGCCACTTGGTCCCTCTCAACTTGGGATATCTACCTTCCTCACTTTGTCCATGGCAAATGAAAAATTTCCATACACACTCATCTTATTAGAGTGTAAAGTTAAATGTTTTTATGGAGCGTAAAATATTTAATTTGCATAATATTTTAAATAATGTTCTGAATATAATTTATTCACTAATTTGGCCCAGTCTAAAGCACTAAATTACTACAAGATAACATGGTAAATAGGGACCTAAATTAGGTCCATATTGACCCCTCCAGCGTCAATAGTAGGGATCTAACTGCGGTCCCTAATAGTCTGCGAGGAAAATAAAAAAGAAACAATAATATTCCGGAAATATTCCGGAATATTATTGTTTGTTTTGTAGAAATATGATAATAACAAGATCAAAACAATAAAATAATGAAGAAAAAGTTAATATAATGACATGAAAGTATTAATGAATGTAAAAAATGAATGAAATATGACTAATAATAGAAAATAAAATATGAATGAAAACAAAAGATGAATGAATAAAAAAAATGAAAGAAAAGAAAGTGTAGATCCAAAATAATAGAAAAGTAAGAAAAGAAAGTGTAGATTTAAAATGATAGAAAAGTAAGAAAAGAAAGTGTAGATCCAAAATAATAGAAAAGTAAGATTGTGTTGGTGATTTTTTTTTTTGTGTTGGGTGGTTTTGTTTTGGATTTGTGTTGGTAAAAAAGAAGAAAAGTTTTTGTGTTGCGTGATTTTTGGAGAAAAGATAAGTGGTTTTGTGATGAAAAACAAGATAGTGTTTTTGTGTTGGGTGTTTTTTGGAGATTAATAAAATTTGATGTGTAAGAGTGGTGAGTATATATAGAGGAGAGGGTGAAATTTTCAAATTTTCGTCAAATTCAAATTTTCCCATAAATCCCGCGTAAATTTTTTATCAAAATTTCAAAATTTTGAGTTTTAGTGACCTAGCCGCGGTCCCTAATTATTAATGGTGACCGCACTTAGGTCACTAATTGTAAATAGGAACCTCAGCGCGGTCCATGTTGCCTTTTTAGGGACCTAAGTGGGGCCCCTACTAATAATCATCCTTCAAATATGATTTTTTTATTGATGTTGCTGTGTTTGTGATTCCTAGTAACCAAACTCATTGCAACATGTGAATTGAATTAATAAATGATTGCAAAACCAACATCATAGTAGTTTAGTTGTGAAATAATAGATGGAATGAGATTGAGCGAGTTATTAACGTTCAACATATATTTCATGTTCTACAACTAATTATCACTAGTTAGTTGTAGTTGTTATTCGTTTTTATGTTTTACTTCACTAATGTTAGCATAGATATTAAACAATAAATTAATACTATTCCGAAATATTACAAACACACCAACATCAATAAAAAAAGAATCAAATTTCAAGGATGAATATTAGTAGGGACCGCACTTAGGTCCCTAATAATGCAACAGGAACCGCATTGCGGTCCCTATTTAAAAGTAGTGACCTAATTGCGGTCCCTGATTATTAATAGTGACCGCACTTAGGTCACTAATTTGAAATAGGGACCGGAGTGCGGTCCCTGTTGCCTTATTAGGGACTGGAGTGCGGTCCCTACTAATATTCATCCTTGAAATTTAATTTTTTTTTTATTGATGTTGGTGTGTTTGTGATTCCTAGCAACCAAACTCATTGCAACATGTGATTTGAAGTAATAAATGATTGCAAAACCAACATCATAGTAGTTTAGTTGTGAAATAATAGATTGAATGAGATTGAGCGAGTTATTAACGTTCAACATATATTTCATGTTCTACAACTAATCATCACTAGTTAGTTGTAGTTGTTATTCGTTTTTATGCTTTAATTCACTAATGTTAGCATAGATATTACACAATAAATTAATACTATTCCGGAATATTACAAACACACCAACATCAATAAAAAAAATTAAATTTCAAGGATGAATATTAGTAGGGACCGCACTTAGGTCCCTAATAATGCAACAGGGACCGCACTGCGGTCCCTATTTAAAATTTGTGACCTAATTGCGGTCCCTAATTATTAATAGTGACCGTACTTATGTCACTAATTTTAAATAGGGACCGCAGTGCGGTCCCTGTTGCCTTATTAGGGACCTAAGTGCGGTCCCTACTAATATTCATCCTTGAAATTTGATTTTTTTTTATTGATATTGGTGTGTTTGTGATTCCTAGCAACCAAACTCATTGCAACATGTGAATTGAAGTAATAAATGATTGCAAAACCAACCCCATAGTAGTTTAGTTGTGAAATAATAGATTGAATGAGATTGAGCGAGTTATTAACGTTCAACATATTTTTCATGTTCTACAACTAATCATCACTAGTTAGTTGTAGTTGTTATTCGTTTTTATGCTTTACTTCACTAATGTTAGCATAGATATGATTATGAGTTTCAATCATTAGATCAACTAATGATTGTGCTTATATATGCATGTATATACAATTAGTTTGTAAGCATGCATTATGACATTCGTTGTACAAACTAGTAAATGAATCTTCAAAACGGACAGTTCCCTCTACGTAATATTTGAGTTTACAATGCGTCGTTGCAATTATTGTTATTTTAACTATTACAGTGGTAATTACGAATTAAACAAACAACGATGCCCATCAAATAATCATAAAGTAACGATTTTAAAGTATGAATATTAGTAGGGACCGCAATTTGGTCCCTGTTGAGTCATTAGGGACCTAATTGCGGTCACTATTAACACATCAGTGACCTAATTGCGGTTACTATTGACAACGGCAAGTGTCAATAGGGACCGCATCTAGGTCGCTATTAATAACAGCTATTCAATAGGGACCGTGTTTAGGTCCCTATTGACAACAGCTAGTGTTAATATGGACCGCCCTTAGGTCCCTATTAACAACGATTAGTATCAATAGGGGCCTAAGTGCGGTCCATATTGATACTTACCGTTGCCAATAGGGACCTAAGTGTAGTCCCTATTGCCAACAGGGTTTTTTTTTTTATTTATAGAAGGAAATCAGCGACCTAATTGAGGTCGCTGATAATTAGAAGGGACTTTCAGCGACCTAAGTTAGGTCGCTGAAGGTCTCCTTCATTTTCAGCGACCTAATTTAGGTCGCTGAAACATGTTAGGACTATCAGCGACCTAAATTAGATCGTTGTTACCTTTAGGGGCCGCTGAAGACGAGCGACCTAATTTAGATCACTACTGGGCGGTCCCTATTAACCGCCGAGTCTTGTAGTGAATATTATTAGTGAATAAGGCTCTGCGCAAAGTAACTCGGAACAAGATTGAATCTACTAAATAGAGTTATCCTAAAAATTGATTAGACTATATATGATCAAATTTGACTACAACAACCCAATAGAGAAAAAAAAAAGTGGCATTTACAATAAGGGTATAAAATAGTCCTATACTATACGAAGCCGAGCGCCAAATCAAGTAGTTCGGTATCATCAGACGTCGGCGGCAAGTTCAAGTCGAAATTCCGTGGAACAACCCGAGCCACGTCACCGTCATGAGAGTAACTGCTAGCTCCACTGTCAAATGTAGTAACACCGCTGTGGTCCCCCTCGGCGGAGGCCGTCATGGCACCAGTTTTATGTACGCTGCCGCCACCTATTGTCCCTTCGTAGTGCTTGCGCTTGTGTCCACCCAACGCTTGTCCGGTCGGATAAATCATGTGACAGATGGAGCACTCGTGAGGCCTTTCACTATTTTTTACCGCGGTGATCGGTTTTCCATTTGCAACGGACGGTAGGGTCTTGACCCGGTGGCTTGATTTGTGGCCGCCGAGTGCTTGGTGCGAAGAGAACGCCTTACCGCACACGCCGCACGTGAAAGAGTTTATAATGTTCTTTTGAACAGATTCTTGTTGCTGCTTCTTGGTGGCGGAGGCGGAGGCAGCGGCGCCACGGGCGAGCATGACGAGGCACGCGGCTAAATTGTCGTCGTCAACTGAATTTTTATTATAATCGGCCGGTGGTGATCGCTTAGAACGCTTTGCTGTTATGTGACGGAGAGGCGGAGGAGTCAAGCTTTCAAGATCCATATATTTTGACTGCGTCTTTAGTTTTTTATTTTTTTACTTTCGGAGCAAGAAACTGATCAAGTGGGGTTGATAAAAGAGAGGAATTAACTAAAGAAGTGATGAACTGAGGGAAATATTTTTTGATGGAGCTTACTTATTTATATAGGAGTTGGTGTTTGAGTGGGAGAGGGAAGTTGCGTGTGTTTCTCGGTCTCTCGTACTGAGTATTGACGTGTGTGATGATAGTTGGATGACCGACTTGAGGAGTCGAGTTGCTTCCACCACAAGGACTCTTTTCCAAGTCATACTAGATATTATTAACTAATCTCGACGCGTAAAGGCGCATCAACTGACGAAATGTACTTTATACTTCTCAAAAAAAAAAAACGAAATGTACTTTCTAGTGTATTTTAATTCTGTAATGGCTATTAATTTTTTTTTTTTATAATGTGAATAAAAGCTTGCCAGATATTTATGAAATAACCTTTTAATGAAGGCGTAGTACGATAATGTGTATATTATCTAGCTAGATACTGAAGTTCTTTTTCAAATATACGGCCCTGGATGCTATTACAGTATTACTAGTCCCCAGTTTATGGTTTATATGTCATGACTCATGAGTGTGTATAGCAGCCCTACAACTGAAGATTAAGACTTCATTGAAAGCAACTATATTAAAAATGGAATATATTTTTTAAATTGATAATTTTATTTATTGCGTTAGTCACTCGGTATATATAACTAATCGGATTGAGATACTCATCTTGTTGCTTAAGAACTATATTAGGTCGGTACGTATATTCTTATATACATTTTCTTTCAAAAAGCTGGTAGTGATGCTATTATTTTCTGTTTAACGATAATTGGTGGAGTATATGATAGCTCTCATCCAATAGAAACCTAGTATATGCGTTAAATGGTTCTCTTGCTTTGTGCAATTCTTTAATTTTCTAGTGTTTACTTAATCATGCATACATGATCATTGCTTTTCATCCGATCCCCACTCCTCTAATTATTAACTAAATATGCAACTAGTACCCTCAATAGGCAACATTTTGATTTTTAACTGAGTCAAAGGCAAACGTTTAAAACTTGACTTTGAGCATTATATATAGTTTTACTTTTAGTCACCGCGGCTTCTAGAACTTGAAGAAACAACTAATTAAATTTAGATATAAGTATATTTTTCGAGAGGAGAAGCTCAAAATTTAATTGGATAATTATGCAACCTTAAACACTCTCGGACCGGTACCTTAATTTTATTTAAAGTGTAGCTGAGAACACAATTAAACATCAAGTACTTGAAAGACTTAATTACTTAAGTAAACGTCAATCTTGATATTCATGAGTCTCTTGATTGGCTCATCATGACGTCAATTATACATTTTATTCATATACTATGGTAATATAATGCGGCATAGTGGAATCTAGGTCAGTCACTTTTTTTTTTTGGTAAATATCTAGGTCAGTCACTACTCTCATATCTCGATATCAAAGTTATGGAAAAAGGAAAGTAGATGACTTTTAGGCTATATAGCACGTTAAAACTTTGAATCTCTAGTCACGCGCACCAGATAATTAATAATATTGGTAGTTTTCTAATTATCAAAAAAAAA
The DNA here is from genome assembly GCA_948329865.1 of Linaria vulgaris. Classification (NCBI taxonomy): domain Eukaryota; kingdom Viridiplantae; phylum Streptophyta; class Magnoliopsida; order Lamiales; family Plantaginaceae; genus Linaria; species Linaria vulgaris. The sequence continues at coordinate 112,582,058 of OX415249.1, read as the reverse complement.
AAAAAAGATTGGTAATTTTCATATGAGCCTAGGAGTAACTTATCGAGTTTTAATGGAATTTGTCCAATTGTTGGCAATGCTAATAATAGAAAATCTTAAAAACACGAAAAGTAAAAACACAAGAGTTTGTTTCTCAAATCGTCTATTATACATCTAGAGGCACACCGGGATTTTTCACTATATGTTTTTGTTACATATATAGTTCTAAGTTCATTAGATTGTTGTTTCTATTAGGCACATTCCTAATACAAGTTTTACACAAACTATTTATATTAGGGCTGCAAAGTTGGATCACGAAAAAATGACACGAATTTATAGTACTGGGCTTGATAAGATTAACAATACTTTCATGCTTCACAACCCAACCAGAAAAAAATGAAGATACATATGAAAAGCATTTTATTTTATTGCGTGGACTTTATAGAAGGCAGGAATCGAGGATCTTTCGTCTTGATGAAGTTTATGTAGTGAAGATGGTGGAGCATGTAGAGGTTCAATCCTAGAAATATTGTTGAAGAATAGAAATCAAGGTTTCCAGATTACTTTTATAGATTTGTATTCTCACTCACAGATGTTTTTTGTGCTATTGTGTGAGAGGTATCAAAAGGATGATCTAAATGCAGTCCAACAAGATTGATAATCTGCTCCAGAAGAAGAAGAAATCAGCAGTTGGCAGAAGGAGAGAAATGTGAGGAAGAAGAAAGTGCCTTGCATGTTCAGCTGCATCTGATAAAGAACATGGAATACACATGTTGCTGACAACAATGTGGTGTGCACCTGATCTATGAGAAGCAACTGAGAACGTGGAGATCAACTAGAGAAGATGATGCACAACCACTAAGTTGAATGAGTTGGAAAGTTGTCAGAATAAGATTCCTTTAACATGTGTATCTTGTTGCTTTTCTTCATTTCTGTTCTATATAATGTAATGAATTCTGTAAGAGTTATATCATCAATAAAACTTCTTTCTTCTTCTGAAACAATGAGCAATTCATTTCTTTTATGTTCAATGTATGTTTGCATTCACTTTCTTAACATGGTATCAAAGCAGTGAGTCTTGTTCTCACTGCAAAGATCCATAACCACACTTCCGCATTACTCACATAGCAGATTAAAGAAGAATATCAATTCTTCTTTGCTACTGCAATGACAGACACATCACTTTCACAACCCTCTCAAAATCCAACAGAGAGAGGGAACACTGGCACACAGTTGTCCTCATTACAAAGAGCTGTGAATCCAGGAGAGGATCCAGCTCATCCACTCTACTTACACCATGGAGAAAATCCAGGTCAAATGCTGATAAATCAACACCTGACCAGCCAGAATTATCATAAATGGAGCAGAGCCATGAGCATAGCATTACTGGCTAAGAACAAATTAGGATTCATAGATGGATCCATCAAGGAGCCAGCAACTTCAGACCCCACATACACACAATGGCTGAGATGCAACTGCATGGTACTATCCTGGATCACAAACAGCATTTCAGAAGAAATTCCAGGTTATACTCAACATTCTGATTCAGCACAAAAGTTATGGAGTGATTTAAGAAAGCAATTTTCAAAGAGCAATAACAACAGACTCTATATGTTAGAACAACAATTAACAGGTATGAAACAAGATGGTAGCCTTGTCAGTGTTTATTTTTCAAAAATGAAAGCCATATGGAATGAGATAAGTGCATATGATGCACCATATACTTGTAACAACAAATATTGTGGTGCTATCCATGCCATAAACACTAAGACTGAACACAGACACATCATGAACTTCTTAATTGGGTTGGATGATAGATACAGTCAGGCAAGAAACCAAGTTTTGTTGAAAGATCCACTACCTGGGATGGATTCTGTATTCAATTTTGTATTGCAGGAGGAAGCAAATCTTGAGTTGTTCTCTGGATCCAGTCACAGTACTGATACTTCAGCAATGCAAGTTAGAACACAACAGATTATGCCACAAGCTGCTATGGTGAATCATGGTCAGAAATCTTCCTACAAACCATGGAACAAATCAGCACCTGGAAAGAAACTGACATGCAACAAATGTGGGAAAGGAAATCACACTATAGATACTTGTTTTGAGATCTATGGCTACCCACCAGGACACAAGCTAGCTAGATTCAAGCCAGCTCAGTCTTACAACAATAACAACCATACCATGAACCTTTCAATCAATCAAGCTGCTCAGGGAACTGCTGGTTCAGAACCACAGTTGCCAATCACTCAAGAGCAATTTCAGCAGCTATTTAGCTACTTTCAGGGATGTAATCCTACATCAAGCCATGTTGCTCAAACCTCACAACCTTCCATAATCTCATCTCAAACCACAGGTAGATATTATGCACTCAGTTGTTCTCACTCAGCTCATCTCACAAAACACTCTTGGATATTAGACTCAGGTGCCACTGATCACATCATATGTGATTCAAATTTTTTCATTGATAAAGTTACTTTGTATAACACAGTGGTTAAACTTCCCACAGGGAAAACAGCTCATGTCACCCATTCAGGAACTGTGCTCTTAAGCAACAAACTCATCCTCAAAAATGTCTTATGTGTCCCTTCATTCACCTTCAACCTCATTTGTGCCAGTAAAATTGTTAAGGATCTGCAATGATGTATTATCATTTGGGCTAATTTTTGTTTGATTCAGGAGCTGGCACATTGGGAGATGATTGGGATTGCTGAGATGAAATGAGGACTGCATCAGATAGTCTTGAAGAACATTGGCACTGACTTTAGTAGAATTAATCAAGTTCAAACTCATTATGTTCCTTTATCTTCTTCATTGTTGTGGCATTATAGACTTGGCCACCCTTCTGTCTCCAGATTGTCTTTGTTAACATCAAGTAATGAGAAATTTCCTTTGAACTTTGGCTTTATTGTCTGTGATGTATGTCACTTAGCTAAGCAACATAGAAAGCCTTTCAAGCTTGATCCTCACATGACTGATAACTGTTTTGATCTTGTTCATATGCACATTTGGGGTCCTTTTAGCACTCCCTCACTCACTGGTTCAAAGTATTTCTTGACCATAGTTGATGATCACAGTAGGTTCACATGGGTGTATCTCATGAGGTCTAAAAGTGAAGTAAGAGAACTGATTATTCAATTCTTTCAGCTCATTGAAACACACTTTCATAAAGTTATCAAGTCCATTAGAACAGATCAAGGTTTGGAATTTAACATGAAAGATTTCTTCACTTCCAAAGGAGTTATACATCAACAAAGTTGCATTTATACTCCTCAACAAAATTCAGTTGTGGAGAGAAAGCATAGGAACCTGCTCAATGTAGCAAGGGCTCTCAGACTTCATGCATCCTTGCCTCTTAGTTTCTGGGGAGAATGCATTCAAAGAGCAGCTTATCTCATCAATAGAACCACTACTCCATTACTACAAAATTCCACTTCCTTTCAGCTCCTATTTTCTAGAGAACCTCATTATTCTCATCTCAAAGTGTTTGGTTGTCTGTGTTTTGCTACTACATTGCCTAAACCTCCTAACAAATTCACTGCCAGAGCAACAAAGTGCATTTTCATTGCATATCCAGCTCATATTAAAGGGTACAAGCTGTATAACCTCACTACCAAAGAAACCTTTGTTTTCAGAGATGTAGTTTTCTATGAAAATGCCTTTCCATTTTCTGAGACTACATTACCATCTCTCACTTCTCCTTTTCCATCACCAGACAATTATCTATTCTATGATGATCTTTCCACACATCATTCACCAACTCTTCCTGATAACATTATACATCCAGATAATAGTGATAACAACCCTCTATCAGACAATGACAGACCTCAGTCAGACACCACTCCAATCTCTCCTACTACTGATCTTGTATCTTCTGATAATGATGTTGTCTCTCATCTTCCTCCCTCTCCTCGCCGTTCTACTAGAGTCAGGAAGACACCAGATCATCTCAAAGACTATTAATACAGACTTGCTGCAGTAAAAGCAATCTCATCACCTGACAATGATGCTTCTGGCTCAACTATTTGTCCTAATGATCTTACTCAAAATCTATCCTACAACAGGTTATCTTCTTCACATCTACATTTTGTTTTGTCTGTTGCTTCACATCCTGAACCTACTTCTTTTGATGAGGCTAACCTTGATCCCCTATGGCAAGCTGCAATGACTGCAGAACTCAATGCTCTCAGTGATAATAATACTTGGTCCCTTACCACTCTTCCTCCTGGTAAGACTGCTATTGGTTGTAAATGGGTTTACAAAGTCAAATATACTTCCACAGGTGCTGTTGAACGCCACAAAGCAAGACTTGTGGCTAAGGGTTATAATCAGAGGGAAGGTTATGACTATTTTGAGACTTTTTCTCCAGTAGCAAAGATCACTACAGTGAGATGCATGATTGCTTTTGCCTCTGCTAATGGTTGGTCCCTTTCTTAGCTAGATGTAAACAATGATTTCCTCTATGGTGATTTAGAGGAAGAAGTCTACATGACACCTCCTCCAGGTCTTGCTACTGAGGGGGAGCAAGTTTGCAAACTTCAAAAGTCACAATATGGTCTCAAACAAGCTTCCAGACAATGGAACCACAAGCTTACTGCTGTCATATCTTCTCAAGGTTTCATACAATCCTCTGCTGATCACTCCCTATTCATCAAAAGAATGTCTACTTCTATAACTGTCATCTTGATATATGTTGATGACATTATCATTGGAGGAAATGATGAGCAACAGATCACTCAACTAAAACAATTCCTCAAGGACAATTTCAAACTCAAAGATCTTGGTCATTTGAAGTTTTTCCTTGGAATTGAAGTTGCAAGAAACAAAAGTGGAATATCTTTGAATCAAAGACAATACACACTTGATATCATTAATGATTGTGGGCTGCTAAAAGGCAAATCTGTCACTACTCCAGTAGATCCCAACTTGAAGATAGTTCAAGATGATCAAGTTCCTCTTGACATACCTGCAACCTACATGAGACTAATAGGAAGATTGATGTATCTCACAATCACAAGACCTGATATTTCCTATGTGGTTCAGACTCTAAGTCAATTCTTGGCTAATCCAATGAAGTCTCACATGAACATAGCTCTCAGAGTTGTAAGATACTTGAGAAATGCTCCAGGACAAGGATTATTCTTCCCAAGTGAAAATGATATTCACCTCAAAGCATACTGTGATGCAGACTGGGCTGCATGCACAGATACCAGGAGATCAGTTACTGGATTCTGTGTGTTCATTGGCAATGCTTTAGTCTCATGGAGATCTAAGAAGCAACAGACTGTATCAAGATCTTCAGCTGAAGCTGAATATAGAGCAATGGCTTCTACAGTCTGTGAACTTGTTTGGATGAAGAACTTATTGGAAGATTTAGGTTTTAAGCATGATTAGCCAGCTCTCCTGTTCTGTGATAATAAAGCTGCCATTCACATAGCTTCAAATCCAGTCTACCATGAGAGGACTAAACATATAGAAATAGACTGCCATGTGGTTAGGGAAACGTTAATGCAAGGACTATTTAAGATGTTTTATGTGTCTACAAATGGACAGCTAGCTGATGTATTTACCAAAGGGTTGAATATGAAACAATTCAAGGTAATCATGAACAAGATTGGAATACATGATATGTATTCTCCTCTGGAGGGGGAGTATCAAAAGGATGATCTAAATGCAGTCCAACAAGATTGATTATCTGCTCCAGAAGAAGAAGAAATCAGCAGTTGGCAGAAGGAGAGAAATGTGAGGAAGAAGAAAGTGCCTTGCATGTTCAACTGCATCTGATAAAGAACATGGAATACACATGTTGCTGACAACAATGTGGTGTGCACCTGATCTATGAGAAGCAACTGAGAACGTGGAGATCAACTAGAGAAGATGATGCACAACCACTGAGTTGAATGAGTTGGAAAGCTGTCAGAATAAGATTCCTTTAACATGTGTATCTTGTTGCTTTTCTTCATTTATGTTCTATATAATGTAATGAATTCTGTAAGAGTTATATCATCAATAAAACTTCTTTCTTCTTCTGAAACAATGAGCAATTCATTTCTTTTATGTTCAATGTATGTTTGCATTCACTTTCTTAACAAGAGGTGAAGTGGGGATCTCGTAGTCTTGGTTGAGTACCTCTTGTACTCACGTTAATAATTCCTTATATATAGATACATATATATAGTATACATGTGTCGCCAAAATTTATTATTATTATTATTATTATTATTCATTTTTTTAGGTGAAGCAATTTGTTGGTAGATAGGCCACAACTGAGAGAATAATTTTACACTACAAGATTAAAACTCATTAGCGATCGCTCATCCTGTTGCTAATGACCCTTATGCAGTCGTTAAAGGGTCATTAGCAACCGCCCGGCCGTCACAAAAAAGCGGTCGTTAATACCTCGGTCGCGAATAACAAGCGACCACAACGCGATAGCTAATAAGAGGTTGCAACCGCATTTTTGTCGACAATGTTGATCCGACGGCCAAGTCATCGCCCATCAATACCAACGACCTAGTCGTTGATATAGACGTGACCCACATTTGCGACGGCAATGTCGTCACTAAATCTCGAGCCACAATAGCGACGCCCTGGCCGTCACTAACATTTTGAAATTATTAGTGAAGGCTGAGCAGTCACTAATATTTCGGGTCATAAAGAGCGACGTTAAAGCGGTCACTAATGTGTTGCACGACAATAGAGACTGGAAATCGGTCGCTACTAATAGTTAAAGTTGAATATTAGTAGTGATCGCCGACCGTCACTAATAACATTTAACAGGAAAAAGAAATCGGCAATTTTTCATAATATTATTGATTTGTTTCAACAATTAATGTGAATGAAAAAAAAAACTCTATTAAGGTATGCATAATGGTTTGGAGAAATGTTTAAAATAAATAAAAAAAAACTATGAAGATATGATGATATGCATACAAAATTTGAAGAAAAGAAGAAAAAAGTAAGATGATATGAAAATATGCATATCATTTTTGAAGATTCTTTTTAAAAGATATGAAGATTTGAATAAGAATATGGAGAAATGAAGAACTTTTGAATTTGAAGAAATGATTGAAGAAATTATAAAAAAAAATTATGGTTTTTTGAAGATATGAAGAAAGGTAATAATTAAGATATTGAAACTGAAGGTGGAAATGAGGAAGGATTTGTAGTTTGTAGATTGAAGTTTTTTCAATTTTCAAGATTTTTCAATTTCTCGCCGATACCCACAATTTCTGGGCTCATTTGCCACGGTTAGGTCATTGCAAATGTTTAAAAATTTTGAAAATCTTGAACTTTCACCAAAATTTTTGGGTTGTAAAATAATAGCAACGACCAAGCCGTCGCTAATTATTGTTGAGTTTTAGTTGTCGCTACTATATGCCTTTACAGATTTTACCCCACTTAGTAGCGACTGGATTTCGGTCACTACTTATCCTCAGTAGCAACCGCAACCCGGTCGCCAACCAGCCCAACTGCAGCCCATTTAGTTAGGGCAACTTCAAGTGTTGCCCTAATTTTAATAGTGACAGCTACGGAGAATTATTCGCGGGAATTAATGCGCCCAAAGCTAGCTATGGCTTAGCCAGTTTTTAACTTATGTAAGCGACCAGATTGCCATCGCTAGCTTGGCTAACGACGACGTAGCGGTCACTAATGAGTAGCAACCGCTTTTTGGACGCTAATTGCGGTCACGGATGATCTTATACCTTGTAGTGATAAGTCATACTTATTTTAGCTAGAAATCCTTCATTAGTCTTGGGTAATACATTACCCGATCTCCAAATTAAGATGTAGCAATGGGTTGACGACTTATTTGGCTAAGCTAATAAATTTGGTAATGGCTAAATGCTTTTTGAAGGATAACAAGGTCAAGTTTTCCAATTGTCTGCTTCGCTCTATCTTTTGTTTTTTTATTTTGTTTTTTCATGAATTTTGTCTTATATGTTGCCTAACTATCCAAACTTAGTGCAATGGTGACAGAACTAAATTATCTAACCGCAACCTATATGAGATAAGGCACGTGACATAAATAAGAGAATTTTGATGAGAAAATAAGATTTTTTGTTCCTTTAAGTTGGGTTCATCTTGTTTTTACTCTGGTAAAAGCTAGTGGGTCTTGTTACGATTTTAGTCTTTTGAGTTACTAGGGAATAAATTCATAACCCTTTTCCAATGATGTTGATTCTAGTTTTTGTCATTTATTAATAGCTTTCTCAGTTTTAGTTCTCTAATGATTTCTTCTCAAGTTTCTGTCATCCATGCTCTCAGATTTTCACATTTTGTGATATCTACTCTAAATCATTTTAGGATAAAGGTGTGCTAAAAAGTTTAATAAAAGCTTGCTCAGTTTTAGTTTTAGGTTTACTTTAATTTCTTTAAAACATTTTAACGGGTCGAATGAATTTTGGAATAAATTCTGTAAAAAACAAGTAAACTAAATGATGTACGTTTTAACTTTATTTGTTCAAATCTGAACGTATTAAGTGATGTATGATTAGAAAATATTTCAAGCTTGCTCAAATATAGAGTTTATGATAGGTATATATACTTGTTTGGGCTTCAATATAGTAATTTTCACACAAACTGAGTGTTTTAAAAGGATTTTTGGATCTTTTGGTGATTTAGGCTTAAATTTAAAAGCCCTACAGACCTTTGGTCAAATCGAAGTAAGTTATTTCAAGAAAGGGCAAGTCTTCTTTATTCATGTTTTATTAAAAAGTTGCATTCTGCATAAAGTTTCTATGTAAGCGTTTAGTTTAAGGAGATAAACAATTCTTGCTCAGGCCCAATCTCATCTCTTGCACTTATTTCATTAGAAATAAGTATTGTCTTTTAATAGGAATTTTATTTTATCATGTCTAACTGTCTATGAAATAAAATATAACTTCTTATTTAATAAGGAGCTAGGAAATTTCAATGACCATGAAAAAGAAAATCAAGAGATGCAAACCATTATGGGGCCAACAGAAAAGTCCAGAGTCAAATGAAAACACTTGTTCGAATATAGAAAACATGAACACGCGCGGCCCAATAGTGTTAGTCCAATTAATTATTTTTAGTCCAAAAGAAGCTCCCTTTAGAGTAGAGATAAAAAACCCACAAGCTCCAGTCCATATGCATATTATTGTGTACAGGCAAATTTTTCAGTTCATCCATGACATGTTATCTGCCAGAGGTTAAATATAAAACAAAAATATTCCGGCAAATTTTGTATTTAAGTAATTACTAGACGACACAATTATATTTTAGACTACTTTTATGCACCACAAAATAATTGTCGTAGTAAGAAATGATTAATTTACACTGATACTTATACCATGCAACATGTTATTATCAGCCTTTTCTCAGACTCCAGGAAATAAGTACTGAAATGTAATGCAAGTATGCAACACATATTATATGATTTTATTTTTGTTCGGAATTCCTAAATGTAAATACTAAATAGTCCATTAATCATACTACCTACTGTTTGTTATATAACATACTCATCTCTTCCCATTTCTTTCTTGCTCTTTCCAGGGCTGTTGCTTAAAGGCACTTAAAATTCCAATTCCTTAAATCTCAAACTTTACCGTTTTCTTCTTAAGGAATTATTTTTAATTCCTAATTTTTGCCCAATTCGTGTAAAATAGGATCTCGTACAAATAGCTAGAAAATAGAAAGAGGCCTCCTTCCATTGTATTTCTTTCTACATTAATTTAACTAATCATTGCCACAAATGCTTTGAGAGTCGAGAGAGTTCTTAATTATTGTTAAATAAATTAATTCGTAAATAACTCAATTAAACAATATGTGTTTATCCAGGAGCTGCACGATGTCCAATTCAGGCCTAATGGAAAACTTGGTCTAAATCAAGAAGCTGGCTACTGCAGCATATTGGATGTATTTTATAGTTTCCATCTAATAGGTCTAAATTTTGAAACTTTTGTTAAGCCCATTAATGGCCTATGTTCAGTTCAGGTCTAGGTACAATGAACAAGCTTCGGCAAACTCGAATTTAAGTTTAAAACTTTATTTTTTCTCCAACTAAATATTGTAGCATGGATCAAAATTTCTAAATATTTCCTCCAATACGATCGAACTTTCTAGCATCTACTCTATTGAAACGATACATATGTGTATTAACCGCAATAAGTTTTTTTTTTTTTGAAACATATCGAGAAATCTCCATATATTATGAAAAATTTCATAAAATTAATTGACCGAAACATATACTGAAAAGGATCAAAACGATACATATGTGTATTAACCGCAACAAGTTTTTTTTTTTTTTGAAACATATCGAGAAATCTCCATATATTATGAAAAATTTCATAAAATTAATTGACCGAAACATATACTGAAAAGGAATCTTTGATCCATGCGTAGAGTAACTAAATCAAATAAAGGCATGCAAGCATATTTGGTGTTGGGAGTGGGTGGTTTTCAATCCATTCAAATGAGAAGTGCTCTTAACTCCAATTGCAAATCTCACGAATTATTCATGCGTTAGGTAATCTATCTATTCTATTTCTTGATAAAAAAAAAAATTCTGTATATTCTATTTAATTTAATTTGTAAAGGAAAGGAAATTTGAGGAGAGGTCGTGCACAAAAATTTAGAATATCTGACCTTCTGACTTATAACTTAATATTTGTAAAATGTTGAAGAAAAAATCTTTACCTCGAAACCGAGGGCATATCTTGATAATTTGAGAGAATATTATAGATTACGCGTGCCCTTAAACTGAGAAACGAAAATGAAATTAATCACTATTGGTCGAGTATTATTTATATTTGTACTTGCTTTTGAAGTCTGAAGTGATAGTGATATATAATTCTTTTACTATTTGATAAAATACTCGTACATAGCAAGGTCAAATTGTGGGTTTTATATATACCATATATACTTTAATATTTGACATAGTTAATGTCAATTATAATTAATTGATCTGGAGATGGAAATATGGAATATGCTTTAGATGAGCATGATGAAGAGAATATATACAGCTTTGCGGACTTGGAAAATGACTAGATGGATATGAGCAGGATTAGCGGGATAATTAGATTAACTTTAAGAGTTTGACATTTAATTTACATTGTATTTGACAAAAATAAGGAGTTGACATTACAATTTTTTCCTTCTTTAGTTGTTGACAAAAAATATTTTTGGTGCTTTGAATGTCAAAACGCAGAAATATATTGTGTAAAATAAATATTTTGATCTGTGCATTCATCCACATACTTGAATTAAATTTTACATACAATAGGGTTGGAAATGTGGCGAAGACTTCATAAAAAGAGTATGAATAAATTCTAAAGCTTGATATGCATGCATGTTTTGCAATATATAATATTATGTTTTGCATTAATTCTATAGCAAGGCTTCCTTTCGAGAAACGTACGTATATAGCTCTCCAATCAATTATATGAATGCTATCTCAGTAGAATTTGGTCGCAACCTCTGTTATCACGCAACATTGATCAAATGGCAATGCCTATCCATTTTGGTCTGGAAAAAGCTACTTAACCTAAAAGATGGAAAAAGCTACTTAACCTAAAAGATGTGAGTGTGAAAGTTTTCAATTCTTATCTCACGCGCCAGGACATTGAAAAGAGCTACATTACCCACAAATAAATCAGAGTGAAAGCTACCAGCATTGCAACAATATGATTAGTTATTTATGACATATTCTATCCATTTCTTGCGTTGTCACGACTATTTATGTAATTCATGATGGGTCCTTAAAATACTTTATAAACTTGATATTATCTATATACTGTCTGTTTACTTTGCTCAGCACAATTTTTGATTAATTTATACTTCGCAGTTGCCTCCACCCTTTCCTTTAGTGTCTCGAATTTTGTGAATGTCTTGACCATTGTTTTATGGGAAGCCAATGACCATGTGCATTGATATATACTTACCATAATTCCCATATTCACGTTCCATATCTTTTCTCACTATGGTTTGGCAAATGAATCAAACAGTCGGCAAGGTCTCAATAAATTCATGCTCTTGGACACCATTACTTTGTTTACTTCACTTATAGATTGCGTATTAATATCCTCTTACCCCTATTTATACCATGAAATACTCGACTAACTTTCTCACATCTTTTGCATAATTTTTATTTGTGAAAGATGTCTTCCTCTGGCAAAATCGTCCATCTTCTCATAGACTGTGGATCCGACTATGATGATGATGTTTTGTTCATTGGAGGACCAGTTTCTGGTGACATCTCCCCAGAAATGACCAAGGCTGAATCCCACCATTTTATCCACCTGTTCTTCCCCCACGACACCTGCCACCTCACCGCCACCATCATCCAGCCATGATCAAAAGGATTGCTGCCACGAGCCCTCGTCCCAGAAAGAGCTCTGCCTCCAAAGACTACACCCTTTGATGTCAGTAAGCATTTCAATTCTCGTTTCTTTTCTTCTAGTGCCAATACAAAATTTGATGCTCTTCTGTTGCGACACTTTGTCGTTAAACGTCCCTTTATCTTAGGTTCTTATGGTAAATCTGGTATCCCTGAATTCCTTGAGGAATGCCACTTACTTTTATCAACCATGAATGCCGAGGGATTTGTCTCCTTGCTAACATGTCCACATAGCTGGGGATCCCGCGAACGCTCCATCATCATAAGGTCTTAGTTAGGGGTCACGTACATGACTTTAACCCGTCTCTCCTAAACTTTCATATGTTTTTCCCATATATGGAAGTTGTGGACCTTGAACTCACATTTACTCTGGCATCTTGGCCCTCTGGACTGTTAGGCACTCCCATTTACTCTACAAAGCTCATGCCTCGTTACAAATTGCTCTTCCGCATTCTCATATCCCATTGGCTGCCTAGTTCACATCACTCTCCAGTCAGTCCTATTGTTGCATGTGTTTTGTTTTACTTTGGGACGCGTCAACCTATAAATCTTGGTTATTTGGCCTTCAAACGCATTTATCTTAATTCTTTCTCGTCTCTCTATAGGGTTCTCTTCTCTGATTTATTGGGTGTTGTGTGCATAACATGTTATAAATGACAAGTCGGAGCCTATGTTCACACCTTCAGGCCTCAAAGCATCACCGGAGTTAGTTCGCCTAGCCTCTTTCGAGTCTCCTTCTCCATAGATTCTTACTCCAGAACTTGACCGCTTCTCCACCTCTCTGGCTAACCTAAAAGAACTTCGTAAAGAATTCTCTCGTTTGCTTGTTCAGGTTGCCAAGATTGGGAGTATGCTCCCTTGATTCTGTTTTGACAGCAAGTGGGATAGGTTGCAAGGAGTTAGGGGGAGTGTTGTTCCTGCTGCTGCTGCCATTTTTTTGTTTTCAAATTTTCATGAACTGCGAACAATTGTTAATTTTTGTATTTTAATTATGCTTGGATATTTATTTTGGGTTGTAACGTTGCACTAATGATGCAACTTTACTTTATGCATTTTGATTATGTTATGGCAGCAGTTCATTTTTAGGAATTCTTGAACTAACTTTGTCTTGTAGGAAATATTTTTGTTATCAAAACAAAATCAAAGATGGAGAATGTACGGACCAAATATTTCGATCTATGATAGTTTGATTAAATGGTTAATTACTTAGTTAACTATATGTGTTTTAATTAATGTTTAATTGATTATATTTTGAATATTTCACCAAGAATGTTTTAATGATCTCTTTCCTTATAGTTAGATCAGCTATCGTAACATGTTAAATTAGAAAAAATGGTTGGTGAGATTCTGGAACTTAATCTTGTAGTTTCCTTATAGAATTAGACACTGCTGCGATTAATTAGAAAAATAAGATTTAGAATAATATTTGTCTTTGTATGACCAGGATTTATTCTAAGTGTATATGGACTAAATTATATATGCACACAGTGGAATATTCTGTTTACTTGTTTAACATGAACAACTCGAATGAATTAAGAAAGGTTTGCAAGCTGTCTCGAAGAATCGAAGATCTGGTGTAACAGTTGTCCTTTCACGTACGAGATTCTGCACTCAATAAAAGCAAGACTCTATAACATTAGAAGACAAGTTTTTTTGTTTTAAAAGATTTGTTATTTTATTTATCTGTAAGTCAAAATATTTTTAATATCTATGTACGAAATACCAAGGCGAAGGAACTTCGTGTGTACTTGAATATTTCGAGACTCAAGTAGAGTTTTATAGTAAGGTGTCGCATCAAGTATTAAGAAAGTAATTAGAGGAAGTCTAGATTACGAGTATCAAGTAACATCTTGAGTGAGTAAAAATTATGTACTATATGAAAGAGATTTGAGTTGTTAAAACATCCGAAAGCCGAGTAGACTAGGTTTGTTGTGACCGAACCACTATAAAATCCCTGTGATCCTGTTTTACTTACTTTCCGGTTGAGATACGTAGCTGTTATAACATTGTCGAAAGTATAAGTAAAACACTTAAGATCTTACACTAATAAATGCATCTAACAATTTCCTAAAGACATAATCGACGTTTAAATGTTATCAATTCTATGAGATCTACTATAAAACATTAAAAAAAACTTACAAGTTTCGAAGTTGCGATGGTCAAGCGATAGCAACTAGAAGTTGGGCAGTCGCAGGTATGGAAGGAGTGAGTAAATGGTGTTTGAAAAATGAAGAGTGAGAAGGGGGTATTTATATATCTTACCACCCTCAGTAGCGACCGAATTTCGATCGCTACTGACACTCAGTAGCGACCGCAACCAGTCTAGCGACAGGCCCAGCTGCGGCTCAATTACGGCCTATCCCATGGTGCCGTCGCTAACTTATATTTGCGACCAGATAGCCGTTGCTATTGAGTTGCGACCGCATTCTGGTCATAAATTTCGGTCACGAATGACCTAAAATCTAGTAGTAACTTTCGTATGTTTCTAGAGCCACCCTACAATTATGGGGTAAAAAAGAAGCTAAAATAGATGATTTTAGTCCCAATCTTGAATTAAACCTCTGTTCTCATTTCAAATTCAAAAGTACCCTTAAATGATGAAAATAATGTAATTCTACTTCAAAAATGGCCTAATCAATTAAATGCAATCTCGCAGCCAAACAAAATAGGCTCGAAATAATGGATTAAGTCATTTCATCAAGAAATGAACAAGCAAAACAATATAATGATGGATTGAATATATAGCTTATCCAATGTGTATTTTAAGTGATCTTTGTTCTAACTGGACCTGGGATTTTGAATGAACCTTAAAATTGTGTATACTACATTTTCTCGTACTAGGTTTGCTATTTAAAACTTGAGCATTATTTTTGGAATAAATAATATATTATTATAGTTAAAAACTTCATTTTGCAGTTGAAATTGCGAATGTGACACATCTACAAGTATGATTATGAATCCCCCGGCCCAAGGAAAGGGCAAAATGAACTAAAGAAAACAATGAAGGGAGGTTGGCCTCCAATTTGACCGCTTTTACACACTCTTCAAAGTTCAATCAACTCGCCTCTGAAGTTTAATGTTCATCAAAGGCCCATTTCCATATTTGGCGGGAAAGAAACACATTCACTCGGCTTTTTCGCGCCAATTGAGGGTCATTTTTCCTTTTGTAGACATTAGTTTCTCATTGTTTATTTTTATTTGATTCGTAGTGCAAGGACTATGTATATTTGAATTTTGAGTAGATTAATACACGATTGATAGATATGGGAAATCTAGAGACCCCTAATTAACTAATTAATTAATGAATTTGAGTTGGTAAATTTATGAACTGTTCTTATGTGTGGTTTACACTTTGAAAGTATCAGAATTGTTTAATTGCTACATAATTCACAATTTAGGTTGAATTGTCGAGATTTAATTTTTATTCTATAAAACAGCGTGAATGTTTTGGAGGTGTAAACATAATCACATGTTTAACCAACTAATTGCTATGCTTGATTTGTATGATTTTAGAAACAGAGCGTAGCGTAATTATCAAATAAATGTAAAGATGCTTGTGTACTTCTGCTTAAAGTATTGTGTCAATATGTTATCCTATGTTTTAACAATTATGAGGTTCTCGCTCTTAACTGTTATCTGTAATGCCCTATCTTCTTCCGTCTCGTTTCCTTACGCTCTGGGATAATTATTCTATTGTTTTCTCAGAATGCATTCATATGTATTCATGAATATATTTTTCTATTAGCTGAATAAATCTCTGTTTTGAATGTCTGAAAATCTTTCTGATACATAAATCATATTTCATTCTAGTGTGTGTGTTTTTTGTTTTTTTTTTTTTATCTAAAAACGTTCTACAAAATATTGTTAGTAGAATATTATATTAGTCCATCAGCTTATATGAGATATAATTGATTTTTTAAATGGAGTTTTACTTTTTCAGATTTCGTTCATTTATGTTATTGACATTCTGCAATAAACTAACAATGTATGAAAAATATCAGGGTTGGTGATTGATGGTTTTACCAAACCAAGAAAAATGTGTCCTTCCTGAGAGCCGCAAATTCATTTACCTATAAATCCCGGTTATTATATATACACCATAAATATTATGCACCTTATATCTAGAGCTTATGGCTAATACGCTACAAAGATCACCGGAAGACCTACTGAAAATCGTATATTATACGTGTAATCATGCATCTTGAAGTATCCATATTGCCATAATCCTCTTCAGAATTGTTGTTCAAGCCTAAAGGTTACCTAACAGTTTAGAACTTTAGATACTCGAGTAGATTGTCTTATTTTTTCTCAAGGAAAACCTTAAACGTTCAGAAGATGACACGAACAAACTTTACCAGCCATTGCCAATAAACGTTATTTCTTCATTGATAATTCTGTCAAATATAGTAATCAAATAAATGTCTCACAGCCTGTTTGTTAAGTAAATGTATCATTTTTTGTCGTTCGATTCATCAGTCATCCTGGAATACTTGCGACAACATGACTAGATTCATTTGAACAATAATGTAACTCTGATCTCCTTTGTTCCATTAACCATGGAATTGGAAACAATGTTGGTGAGTAAAGTTCCAAACAGAAGATGTTATGATTGTTGGGCTGTTCCAAAGAGCCATTAGAAAATCCAACTCACCCCCACGATCATTCTTCTTCCCCCTGATGCCATTTTTATTTCACTTATGATAATGTATAATATTTTGAAAAGGACCCCCACGTTGTGCAGGTTGGTAGGTCCGATTCCCTATTCTCCCCTTTCCCAAATATGAACACAGTTCATGGATTAAATTGATTAATAATTGACTCTTAAGATGGTAGTTTATCCTTGTAGCTTGTATCATGAACTATTATTTTGATTGACAATCATCTCTGTGTGCTTAAAAGGCCCATTATTGTAAACTTGGTCTTTGCGAGCTGTATATATAGGTCCCACCTTGTGTTTTATTTTTATCTCAATTTAGATAGTTGGGGAATTTTTCATATTTGAAAATCTAGTATGATAATCAGTGGTCATCTAATTAAATATTGTAGCTAACAGTATATATAGATGTCCACATTACCCAACATTTCCTATCATCTAGCAAGTGAGCATCTTGTTAGATAAAGCAAAAAGAGAGAGAAGTAAAAGAGTCATCACTTTAAGTTTCTAATCCTTATAATAGCAATATGGAACATGTTGGAGCAATTTGGGAAGGGGAGTGGAACTCTTTCACAGGAATGTGCTCTGATGAATCTGATTTCATGGCACAATTGCTTGGTAACAGTTTCCTTCCCGACGAGGTACCAAACGTTCCTCACCATGCAATTTCTACTTTTTGGCCTTCTCATGACCCAAATGTGAACATCGAGGGTGTTGATGAAAGCTCCATGTTCTCTTCCGAGGAAACGAATTCTAGTATGACTTGTTTTCCGCAAAGGAGCAATTATGGTGGAGGTCCCTCTTCTAGTCATGAAAGCTACTACCCTACTGCCGCACATCAGTTGTTTGTTACTAACAATAATTTGATGGCAATGGATTACGGTGTCTTGGAGAATAAAAACTATTGCTCCGAAATGCATGTATTTATGAGTAGTGCAATGGAAGGGAATGACTACTTAAACCACAATGTCAGGGACAACAATATAGAGTCTAATGAAAACATGCCCGAGGATGCTCCTCAAAGGGATTTGCGGCCTGGAAGAGAACCCGAAATGCCAATGCCAAGAATGCCGAAGGAAGATAAATCCAGCTGCCCTCCAGAGATTTCTAAGAAACGACCTCGAACCCGTGGAGGCGTAAGTGAATGAATATCATAACCTACAATTACACCCTTTGAGGTTTGGTCTAATTATATAAACTTTTCACGCTCTGAATAGTTTCATGAGCACCCCCTGAAATAGTGTTAGGACTTCTAGAGGTTGAGAATGTAGTTAGACCAAAAGTTTTATCTCCTTGTATTCAGATTGAGATAATGTTTTGGTTTCTTATCGTTGTTTCATGTAATGCAGATCCCGAGGAGCAAGAGAAACACAAAGCTACAGAAATGTATGGAAACTGATGACAGTGACGAAGAAAACAATAATGTTGTGCTTCATAGGCCGAGCTCAAGCAACTGCTGCTCAGATGATGAGTCCAATTCACATGAACAGAGCGGAATGACTTCAAGTTCTAGAGGTGTTCCCAAATTAAACGGAAAAGCACGAGCGAGTAGGGGCTCGTCGGCTGATCCCCAGAGCCTCTATGCTAGGGTAATTGTCTTCCTAATAATGTTGTCCTATTTAAATGGCCAACCCATGCATGTCTTCTAATCTAATGATATGTTTTTTGTCCAATCTTATAGAAAAGAAGAGAAAGAATTAATGAGAGATTAAGAATCTTGCAGAATCTTGTCCCAAATGGAACTAAGGTAAGCATTGAACATAACTGCATCAATGTTATATATTACTCCTATATCTTGAAATGGGAATCTGAAAAACAGTCATAATATAAATATTTAGGTTGACATCAGCACAATGCTTGAAGAGGCTGTACAGTACGTGAAATTCTTGCAACTTCAGATTAAGGTAAGAAATGAAAACCATTGCCTCACTCTGATTGCACAACTAAATTAATGTTTAATGTTTGTTTAAATTATGGAACTTTAATTCTTGTAATACGATAAATGTTGGCTTTATTAATTTCTATTTTTGTGGGATGCAGCTTTTGAGCTCCGATGACACGTGGATGTACGCTCCTATTGCCTTCAATGGAATGGACTTAGGCCTAGACTTGAGGATTTCTCTTTCAAAATCACAAACCTAACTAATCAAGATGCATGATGGTTCCCCACTTCCCCTGATACTAATTTATACTCTAGAGCGGAGTCCGGATTTACTTTTTCGATTTTTTTTTTACCACCACGAAATTGATGATGAGTGAAAATGTATAATCAAAAAACTCATTTTTGTATAGTACGAGAACTACAACGTGCTGTTTTATAAAATGTAACTCCCTTTTTCTTCCAATATAGAATATCATATTATTGTTGGATGTTTAGGGATATATTAGGAATAAGATAAAAATATTTGGGGCTAAATATAAATTATGCATTATTTGAGGAGAGATATTGCACAACATGCATAATACATTTTTGGTACGTTATGAAGCCCTCTATGAGTCTACGGCTTCTTGCCTTTTTCCTCTCCTAAGTACAAATATAATATTAATCCCATATTTATAGGGATTTTCAACCGCCATATTGGCCTAATTTCATATTTTATTGAAATATCTTCTAATAATGGTTTATGCTAATTAATATGATGAGGACATTTTTTTCTCCAACCAACTTCAATATTTCAGCCGGCCAAATACATATGATGATGACGACATTTTTTTTTATAGCAAATTATTGTTTTTCAACAATTATTTGACCCTTTTATTATATATTAATTAAATCACTGTTTTAGCGAACTCAAATAGTTAAAAATTAAATGCTTATAGTATATATCCTGATAGAGATAGGGGGAGAGGATCCTCTCCACTTTGCGTGTCACTTTCTAACACTACAACAAAACCAAGCAAATGCAAGGAAAAAAGTCAATACAATAGGACCGATTTTCTTTGTAATTGATCAAATGCAAGAAAATAATTCAATGCTAAATTCCCATGCATTAGACCTCATTGCAAGCAAAAAGCAAGGAAAAAATTGCTACAAAAAACTAATGAAAGGAAAAATTTCGTTGCACCGAAAAAAGTACTGCAACGAAATATTTCTTTGCGGAAATTGCTGCAAGAAAATATTCTGTTGCAGTAGAGAGCAACTGCAAGAAAAATTTCCCTTGAATGCTCTGCTCTGCACCACAGCAGAAGCGACCGCATAGCAGCTTCTGAGTGGTGCAGAGCATGCAACGAAATTTTTCCTTGCAATTGCCTTGCAACAAAAAATCCCGCTGCATTAGAGGGCTTAGCTATAGCAACGAAATTATTCTATGCAACAGTTTGCATGGAATAATTTTGTTGCAATTGAATATATTGCAAGAAAATATTTCCTTGCAGTCTATTTCTGAAAAGTTTGAAAAAAATGTGGCGGGATTCTGCCAAATTCAAATTATTCCATTTATTTATTTTATAGTTTGTAATTATTTATTATTTATTTCGTAATTATAAATATTATTGAATTTACTTTTCATATATATATATATATACATATTTAAATACTTGAAAAATAATATTAAATATTTTTGTATATGAATAAATACATATTTATACATTTCGTAATAATAATATTTAAATATTTTTTCCTCTAAATATTAATATTACGAATTAAAAAATATTTAAAATTTAAAATATAAAATTTTGATGAAGAGGAGAGAAGAGATGAGGAGAGAGTAGAGGATTGTTGTGTGTGAGTGGGAAAAATGGATGGGTGAGGGGGTATTTATAAGAGAAAGTAAGAAATTCTGCATGAAATTTTTTCCCTGCATAAAAAGCAGTGTTTGTAGGAAACATTTGGCTGCATTTGTTACCTGCTATGAAATATTTCATTTCATTTTGAGTAACTACTTTCGAAAAGCCACTTATATACTAAATTTTGAAATTACATTTTTCATCCCAAATGTATTTTAAACGTTGTTTTTTTCTCCATTTTTTATAAGATTTGAATGCATGTCTCATTAATAGTTTTTGTATATAGTAGTTAAAGAAAAATAGAGTTTGGAGTTATTTTGCATTTATAGACTTTCCTCCACAAATATTTTTTTATACGTCTTTTGTTACTCCGATATTTGACAAAATTTGAAGTGAAACACTTATTTTTAATAACATAGTGTACAGTTTAAAACAAATGAGGATTGAAGGTGTTTTACGATCTCTACATATGAAAATACAAGTTTGACATATAGAGTGTACATTGGTGTCTAGGGTTTATAGGGTTTAGGCTTTAGGTTTCGGTTTGAAGAGATATAGTGTTTTATCCTTATAACACTTGTTTAATGACTTTTCTTACTCTGATTTGTACCAGATTTAAAAGGACACACATACTTAGCGCGTAGAAAGTAATAGTAAAAGGTAAAGTGAATTCATAGTTGTTTTGTAACTTTTGCATAATTATATTTCCATTCAAATATTTGTTTAACGTCTTTCGTTACTCCATTTATGATGAAAGTTGATGAAGTACACTTACGTATTATGTTTAAAATATTGGTGAAAGAAAAATTAAATTCGAGGTTGTTTTGTAAATTCTAGATAATTATATCTCAACCCAAAATGTTTGTTTAACGTTTTTCGTTACTCCATTTATGATAAAATTTGATAAAGTACACCTATTTATTTTTTTAAAATATTGGTGAAGAAAAAATTGAATTCGAGGTTATTTTCTAACTTTTGTATAATTATAGTTCTCACCTAAAATGTTTGTTTAACGTCTTTCGTTATTCTATTTCTGACATTATTTGATAAAACACACCTACTTACTATGTTTAAAATATTGGTGAAAGAAAATTTGAATTCGAGGTTGTTTTGTAACTTTTGTATAATTATATTTCTCACCCAAATATTTGTGTTGAATTTCATCTTTAAGATTAATTGCCCTTTTTCCAACAAAATATTTCCTTGCAATTGCTATATTTTCCTTTCAATTGCTCATTGCATGGAAATTTTATCCACCATGTTCGCTTTTCATTGAAATTTTTGGATTCATTTCCTTCTTTCCAACAAAACATTTCCTTTCAATTGCTATATTTTCCTTTCAATTGCTCAATGCATGGAAATTTCACCCACCATGTTCTCTTTGCATTGAATTATTTTGAAATGAAGATTTTCCATGCAACAAATGTAATTATTTACGAAACTACCCAACTCTCACTTTATTTAAGCACTCACTTTCATTCATTTGAATCATCACTCAAATCTCTTCTCAAGCTCTCACGTTTCTTTTTAATTCCGCTTAAATAATGACCCGCTTTCTTACTTTATTCATTGAAGCTCAGTTTTAGTCCTACGTACGAAGGTATATTACTCATTTCTACATTTGCCAATTCATGAGTTTGATTCTTTTTCTCACTAATGTTAGCATATATATTAAACAATAAATTAAACAATTACAACTATAACTAACTATTGATGATTAGTTGTAGAACATGAAATATATGTTGAACGTTAATAACTCGATCAATCTCATTCAATCTATTATTTCACAACTAAACTACTATATGAGGTTGGTTTTGCAATCATTTATTACTTCAATTCACATGTTGCAATGAATTTGGTTGCTAGGAATCACAAACACACCAACATCAATAAAAAAAATCAAATTTCAAGTATGAATATTAGTAGGGCCGCACCTAGGTCCCTAATAAAGGCAACAGGAATTAGTGACCTAAGTGCGGTCACTATTAATTATTAGTGACCTAACTGCGGTCCCTAATTTTTAATAGTGACCGCACGTAGGTCACTAATTTTAAATAGGGACCGCAGCGCGGTCCCTGTTGCCTTATTAGGGACCTAAGTTCGGTCCCTACTAATATTTATCATTGAAATTGATTTTTTTTTATTGATGGTTGTGCGTTTGTGATTCCTAGAAACCAAACTCATTGCAACATGTGAATTAAAGTAATAAATGATTGCAAAACCAACCTCATAGTAGTTTAGTTGTGAAATAATAGATTGAATGAGATTGATCGAGTTATTAACGTTCAACATATATTTCATGTTCTACAACTCATCATCACTAGTTAGTTGTAGTTGTTATTCGTTTTTATTCTTTTCCTCACTAATGTTAGCATATATATTAAACAATAAATTAAACAATTACAACTATAACTAACTATTGATGATTAGTTGTAGAACATGAAATATATGTTGAACGTTAATAACTCGATCAATCTCATTCAATCTATTATTTCACAACTAAACTACTATATGAGGTTGGTTTTGCAATCATTTATTACTTCAATTCACATGTTGCAATGAATTTGGTTGCTAGGAATCACAAACACACCAACATCAATAAAAAAAATCAAATTCCAAGGATGAATATTAGTAGGGACTGCACTTTGGTCCTTAATAAGGCAACAGGGACCGCACTGCGGTCCCTATTTAAAATTAGTGACCTAACTGCGGTCACTATTAAAAATTAGGGACCGCAGTTAGGTCACTAATTTTAAATAGGGACCGCAGTGCGGTCCCTGTTGCCTTATTAGGGACCTAAGTTCGGTCCCTATTACTATTATTAGGGACCGAAGTTAGGTCCCTAATAATATTCATAGAGTTCTATGAATATTATTAGGGACCTAACTGCGGTCCCTAATAGTGTGCGAGCAAAATAAAAATTGAATGATAGGTAATATTACACACACCGAGGGTAATCGTGGTGTACGCAACATTCTTGCGGCGCATTTTTTCATGCTTCAAAGTACGTTTTTTCACGCTTCAAAACTATTACAGTGGTAATTATGAATTAAACAAACAACGATATACATCAAATAATCATAAAGTAACGTTTTTAAAGTGTGAATATTAGTAGGGACCGCAATTTGGTCCCTGTTGAGTCGTTAGGGACCTAAGTGCGGTCCCTATTGATACTTACCGTTGCCAATAGGAACCTAAGTGCGGCCCCTATTGACTGTTAGTGGCCTATAAAAAGTTAGTGACCTAAGTGCGGTCCCTATTGGTATAAAAAAAAAGTTTTATTTTATTTTATTTATAGCAGGAAATCAGCAACCTAATTTAGGTCGCTGATGATCAGAAGGGACTTTCAGTGACCTAAATTAGGTCACTGAAGGTCTCCTTCATTTCTTACAATAGGGACCGCCTTTAGGTCCCTATTGACTCAAAAACAATAGGGACTTAACTCCGGTCCCTATTGTTTTTTCGTCAATAGGGACCTAACTGCGGTCCCTATTAATGTTATTAGGGACCACAGTTAGGTCCCTATTGGTATATAAAAAGTTAGTGACCTAAGTGCGGTCCCTATTGGTATATAAAAAAAGTTTTTATTTTATTTTATTTATAGCAGGAAATCAGCGACCTAATTTAGGTTACTGATGATCAGAAAGGACTTTTAGCGACCTAAATTAGGTCGCTGAAGGTCTTCTTTCATTTTCAGCGACCTAATTTAGGTCACTGAAAGTCCCTTCTGATTATCAGCGACCTAATTTAGGTCGCCGTTACCTTCAGGACTTTCAGCGACCTAAATTAGGTCACTGTTGCCTTCAGCGGTCACTGAAGGAGAGCGACCTAATTTAGGTCACTAACTGGGCGGTCCCTATTGACCGCCCAGTCTTGTAGTGATACATGATTTATTTACTATTTGAAAAATGAAATATACTCGTACATAGCGAGGTCAATTGGGTTATAACTTATAATACTATATTTTAATATTTGACATAGTTAATATCAAATATAATCAATTGAGCACATGGAATATGCCTTAGATGAGCAGGGTGAAAGGGATATAGATGCAGCTTGTGAACATGATGAATGAATAGTTTTATTAATTTCAAAGAGTTTGACATTTACATTGTATTTGACAAAATAAGGTGTTCACATTACAATTTCTTTTTTCTTTTTTAGTTGTTGACAAAAAAATACTATTTGTAATGTCGAACGCCGAAATATATTGTGCAAAACAAATATTTGAGCTTCGCTTGAATGTATATATTATATGCAAAATAGAGTTTTTTTTAATCCGGCTATATACATTATAGGGCTGGAAATGTCGCAGTTTCTTCTTTTCGAAGATGGTGAATATAAGTATTCTAAGCTTGATTGGGAAGTTTAGGTTTCCGACCAATGTGTTGGATCTTGATTATCATGTTGGTGTCTCAAATGGGTTTGATGTGACTATGTTTAAAACAGTACTACAAATGTAAGTAGATCTTTTCTCAAGGTTAAAAGAAATTTCACAACTTTGACTTCTTCTTTCCTCAACAAAACCTTCTTAAAAACATAGAAGTTACAACTTTGGAGGTTGATTTTTCAACACATCCCAAACCATATGTACCTTTACTTCTCATGCTCAGAACCTCATCAAGTTTAGATCTACCTGAGTTTCATTTGGTTATGGTTTGTTCAGCCTTTTCAAGTTTGGCTTTTACTTCTTCCAGTTCAGCTTCTCTTTTGTTAAGGCCTGATTCATACATTTCTTGTATCTCCTTCACCCATTCATTCTCCTTCTTTAGAACTTTCTCATTTTTTAATAGATTCTGGTTCTCCGACAGTAGTTTGTGGAAGGTGATCTTTAGATCTTCAATGATTTTCTCTTGAGACATCTCTCCTTCAAAGAAGTATTATTCATTGAAATCTACGGTATCATGAACATCACTATCAGACAAGCAATCAGAATTAGTACACAAATTGTATTCATTTCAATTTCCAAAGAAAATCTCATGTTCTGGTTTTGATCGCCGAATGTTAGAGTAACACTAAGATCTATTGCTGTCTTGACAGTTTTAAGATTTTTCCTTTGTCTATTTTATTTGAGTGATTAGTGCAGCAGTGTGAATTTCTTCTTCATCCTCATCATCAACACTTGATCCAAAACCTATTTCTTCTTCCTGACAATCATATATACACACCCAATGAGAACTTCCTTTCTTTCGAAGAGTGTTAGCACATTCATAAGCAAAATTACCAAACACTTTACATTCAAAACATTGAACTTCTTTCATTTTTTTGGCATCTTGAGGAGTAGGCTTAAAAGCAATGTATTTTGCAATTCTGGAGGTAAGTTTTCTAGGACCAGAGGATGTATTACCAGAAGACTTCATCTAAGATTCATTTTTTAAGTTTAATCTATAGAATTTCTTGGTAATGTTACAATAGTTAGAAGAAATTATTTCATCATCCTCTTCATCACACTCAATTTCAAGATTTGAAGAAAATTAAGCAATTGTTTTGTTTTTAACCAGTTGAGAAGTTTGTTCCATTTCAAATTCTCTAAATGTAGTGAAGGGAACTTGGAAATCTAGTGTAACCATGTTTCTAACGTCACCCATGTGGACCAATTTGTAAATGAGTTTGAACATGTTCAGATCTACCCAGCTAAAGATAACATTAAGTGATTTCTCATTAGAGTTATATAGACTTACCACAACTATTGTCCATTGATCTCCAAGCTTTAGCAACACATCGTTGTCCTCATCTCTTGGCAACATAAGAATAGAATAGCCATTGATCCCAAATTGTCAAGCTCTCACGTTAATTGGTTTAATGTGCGTCTTGATTCTGATTTTTCAGAATGCGTAATTCAAGCCATTCAAAATATGTTCCCCATTTGGGAGCCGTAACTCGGAGGATCGAATTCCAAATAAAAATATTTGGCTTCAAAATATGCCCCCCATTTGGGAGTCCTATGTCGAATTCTATTGATTGGACAACATCGAACATAAGGGATTCGATAGTTATAGAGTGGGTCGAACCTTATGGGGTTTGACGGTTCAGGAAATTATCGAATCCTGGTCTATTCGATTGTTGTATGATTATTTTTTGAGTCAATCAAATAGGGGATGGTTATATTATTTTGAGGACAATCGAACTAGGGGTTCGATTGTTCTGTATATGGTCGGTTATGGAAGGCCTTTCAACGCGGACCATTCTCTATAAATAATGGGAGCGACTGAGGGGAAGGGGCATTTCTCACTTGCGTTCCAAGCTTTTGCATTTCTTAGGAGTATCGCACATGTGGGTTTTTTCATTGTAAAATAAGTATCGAATTCCCTGTTCGGTAGTTATTTCTGGTTTGACTGTTTAACTTAGAGATTTTTTGTGTTGTATTCTGACTCTCTACTTGTTTCTTTGCAGGTGCATTTCTCATCTAGTGAAGCGCTCGTGCCCAGCTCCGTATATTCAAAGGCAGTGCTGCTACATTTTTAAGACTTAATTTATGAAAATCACCCTTTCTGTACATATGGTATAGTCAAGCTAGAGTGGTCAGTTTCGTTTGATTTTATTTTCAGTTTTGTAAGCGAAATATCACACCAGAACGCGAGTATGGAAGTTGATATTGGGGATGGTTGGAGTAACGACTCCAGTACTGAGTCGAGTAGTTTGGTAATAGCGGCCATCATCGGGGATTCACGGTCAGATCTGGCCAGATAAGTTTCTCAAGCCCTAGTCGGAGGTGATGATCACTCGGTAGGAGGGAGTGAAGGTTTTGCCACCCAACATGGGCTGGGCAGTAAGCCTATATATGATATAGTCGACAACTGGTCCGATAGCGAGTCAGACGGGACAAAAGAGTGGGAGGTGGATGAGTCTGACGAGGAGGCCAGGGCTGTGGATATGCCGTATACTAACTATATCTCACGTCTACAGCATAGTCAGGAATATATACGTGACGCCTTTCATATTGGTCGAAATTATAAGATTAAGATTCCACAGACAGAACAAAGGGTCCACACTGCACCCCTGAGGTTTCTCACGGTATTTGTGGGGCAGTTGGTCATTGGTTTGTGGTTTCCCATCCCTCATGATCTAACAAATATCTTTCGAACCATAGATTTGGGCACAATATGGGTGTCTTAATTGTGATGAAGGGGTCGGGTGCGCCTTGCGGTAATGAATTCTAGTCTTTATTTGAGGTGGGGCGCAAGGGTATGGGATTTTACCATGTGAAGGCCCTAAAAAAGCACAAATTCGTGTATGGGGAACGAACGGGATATGGGAAAAGTTGAAAGAAAAGATACTTTAATATTACAAAGAGTTGGAATAAGGAATTTTCATCTCTAAAAAAGGATTGGGTGGAGTTACTGAAGACTTCAATCCCTCCTAGGGTGCAAGGTCTGAGGTGGGGCAACACCTTTAGGGCCAACCTTGTGACTGATCATAAGTTTGACGTGACCAAGTTGGTTACTGATGACACTTTGAGCCTCAAAGAGTTGTCTCCGGTCCTATATACGGGACATGTTACTATTGGTATTTGCTCTAGCTAATTAGAGATCTATTCTTGAGAGTTTCACGATGTTGTTACTTATATGTTTGTTTGGTCTTTGCAGAGTCATCTGTCATGAGTTTCCATGCCCGCATGAACAAGGTTTTGGCCACCGATACTAGAGCGGCCCAAGTGGTGGCGCCGACAGTAATTCCCCCATCTAAGAAGAGAAAAGCTAAAGGAAAAGATGGGGTTAATAGCTTGCATGTGTAGGTCGGGGCGTCTAGCAGAGCTACCGTGCCATCTAAACCATTTGAGGTCCCGATATAGGCTGATCGAGAGCCATTGACTATTCCTGTGGACGATGATAATTCTATGGGTTTGGACATGCCCGCCGTTGAAAACGTGGGAGGAGATGATATGGTTGTGACTGCCGCTGTGGTGAAGAAAAGACGGGCGCACCAGACTAGGGACGAGTGGAGCCGGATAACATGGGGTACAATCATCAGTCGAAGGTCAAACTGGCACTGTTTCACGTAGAGGCCTTGCTCCCCTAATAGGAGAAAGCTGAGGAGCAGGCACTGTCGGGGCCACGCATATTTGTGCTGATGGAGTTGCCCAGTCTGAGGAGGAGGCAATCGAGGCATTGCGTGTGTTGTTTCCTAATCTTGCCACATGGTTTTCCATGTCTACTGAGAAGCGGGCCGAGTTGGAGAGGCTCGTGTTACTGTTGGTCAATTCGATAATTAGGTTGTTCCCCCTTATTATATAATTCCTTTGTTTTGAGAATTTTTGTTTGTAGTTTACATAGTTGACCCTTCCAGCAAGTCAGTGTCGTCAACATGATGGCCCGTGGCTTGGAGCGAACGCATGAGGAGATAAAAGCTGGCATTGAGCAGTTGAGGGCAGAGTATCGAGACAATGATCCCAAGCTCTGAGGGCGACGCTCGAGGAAATGAATAAGGCACTCAGTCTCGTAAAGAACACCATAGCCAGGGCTAGCGCTGACCGTGGAATCACTCAGGTAGCTCAGGATAAGGCCTAGAAGCTTCAAGATGACTGTGATAATATTTTTTTTTTGATAAGCTAAATTTTATTAAAACAAAGAAGTATAAGACATACTTCTTACAGAGTTCCAGGAACTACAAATCCAATACATTCAACCGGATTACGAATCCAATCCGAAAGTGAATAAAAGAAACCTTTCTTAGAAGCCTTAATCCACTTCCAAGCACGAGCTTTGATAGTATCAACTACTCCTTCGATTTTCGCCGTACCGTTGTTAAAGATAATATTGTTCCTCAACAACCAAATTGACCAAATTATAACGAACCACACAGATCCCCACCAATCTCCCCTTAATGTATTATGCTGAATATTGAGGAATTGCTGAAAATGAGTTCTTGCGCAGTTAGATAAGGTAGTAGAAATACCAACCCAATTGAAGCACTTTAACCACACCGCATATGAGAATTTGCATTCGAAAAATAGATGTGTGCTGTTTTCCTCCTCCATATTACAAAAAGGACACCAGATCCCATTACTTCCTCGGTCGACTCCTCTTTTTTGATTGTTAACCTTAGTAGGTACTCTATCACAAAACACTTTCCACGCGAAGCTTTTCATTTTTGGAGGGGCTTTAATTCTCCACATCTTCTTTAGAATTGGATCCTCCCTGCCTCTGACATGCTCTTCAAGAAGTTGGTACGCTGATTTAACTGTATAGCATCCCGAACTATCCTTACTCCACATCCAGCTATCTTGTTGCTCCTCCTTCAGGAATGATCTTTGAAGCACGTCCTTCAAATTTCTAACCATCTCGTCTTCCCATTCATATAAATTCCCCCTCCACCTAAATTTCCACTTCCAAATTCCTCGGTTCCATTCACCCATCTCCGCTATTTTTGCTTCCTTGTTCTGCGTCAAAGAGAACAGTCTTTGAAACTTGTCTCTTAACGGTTCCTCCTCGATCCATGGATCAATCCAAAATTTCGTTTCCCTTCCATTGCCGATTTTCCTCTTCATCCCAGCCTTAAACCATTCAAAATCTGATCTACTGTGCCTGAGATCAGCGATATCCCTCCACCATCTCGAAAAGATTGAGCTTCCTCTAGCCGCTCTCGCCTTATCCATTGCCTGCTCCAAATTTCCGTACTTTGCTTCAAGAATTTCTTTCCAAATTGCCCTTCTTCCGTTTAAAATTCGCCACCTCCACTTTCCTAATAATGCAAGATTAAAACTTTCTAAATTTTTTACATCCATTCCACCTTCTTCTTTCTTTTTACACATCACATCCCACCTTGCCCACGCAATCTTTTTAACTTCTTCGCTGCCCCCCTACACGAAGTTTCTTTGAGTCTTTACTAAAGACTTTATCACCTGCTTAGGGGCCTTATATATTGAAAAATAATAAACAAGGGAACTTGTCAGTGCAAAGTTATTAAGAATGATACGCCCACCAAAAGAAAGAGAGTTGGTCTTCCATGCCGAAATCTTATTCTTTAGGAGATTGCTCGTTGGATCCCATGGCCTGATTCTCCTCGGATTAATTCCAATTGGCACCCCCAGGTACTGAAAAGGCATTGAACCCCTGCTGCAATTAAGAAAACCTGCAACCTCTTCCATCGCATTATCTTCAATATTAAACCCGAAAAGTTTGCTCTTTTTAAAATTCACTTTAAGGCCTGAAACAAGTTCAAACAGCCTCAAGATACTTTTTAAAGTCCACATGCTCTGCCAGCTATAATCCAGAAAAAACAACGTGTCATCGGCATATTGCGACACGTCGACTTCGAACTCTGATCTCCCGATTTTGACGCCTCTGAACAGTCCCAAAGCGACAGCCTTTTTAACCATTCCGGTAAGACCTTCAGCCACTAATAAGAAGAGGAACGGTGAAAGAGGATCTCCCTGACGAAGACCACGAGATAAAGGAAACTCTTTAGTCGGGCTACCATTGACAAGCACATAGATTGTAGCTGATCGAAGGCACTCTTTAATCCACCTTCTCCACTTTGAAAAAAAAGCCCGTCTTCTCCATCATCAAATCAAGGAACTCCCAATTAACGCTATCATAAGCTTTCTCGAAATCTGCCTTAAAAATGAAACTTGGCTTTTTCTTTCTATGAATCTCATCAACCACTTCAATAGCAATCAGCAAACCATCTGAAATACTCCTTCCTTTAATGAAAGCACATTGTTCCTCCGACACAACCAGACTCATCACTTTACATAATCTGTTCGCAAGTAGCTTCGCCAAAATTTTATACATACTTCCTAGCAAGGAAATCGGTCGAAAATCATGAAGAGAATGGGAATTCTCTTTCTTCGGAATTAAAGTAATGAAGGAAGCATTCAACCCTCTTACCATCTTACTATTATTATGAAATTCAAAGATAAACTTACATATATCATTCTTAATCCACTACAAGAAAAAAGGGTCAATAGGGACCAAAATTAGGTCCCTATTGACCCCCCCAGCGGTCCCTGAAGGTCAATAGGGACCGCACGTAGGTCGCTATTGTCCGGTCCCTATTGACCTCGGTCGCTTGCCATCAGGGACCGCAATTAGGTCCCTGATGAGGTCAATAGCGACCGGACAATCAGGGACCGTTTTGCGGTCCCTGATTTTTGAAACCCAATAGCGACCTACAATAAGTCGTTGTTCCGTTCAATAGGGACCTCGTTGCGGTCCCTATTGCTATAATTAGGGACCGCAGTTAGGTCCCTACCAATATTCATAAAGTTCTATGAGTATTAGTAGGGACCTAACTGCGGTCCCTAATAATAGTAATAGGGACCGAAAGTAGGTCCCTACTAATATTCATAAAGTTCTATGAATATTAGTAGGGACCTAACTCCGGTCGCTATTACTATTAGTAGGGACCTAACTGCGGTCCCTAATAGCCTGCGAGAAAAATAAAAAAAACAATAATATTCCGAAAATATTCTGGAATATTATTGTTTTTTTTTTTTGTAGAAATATGATTGAAACAAGATCAAAACAATAAAATAATGAAGAAAAAGTTAATATAATGACATGAAACTATGAATGACAATAAAATATTAATAAATGTAAAAAATAAATGAAAAATGACTAATAATAGAAAATAAAATATGAATGAACACAAAGAGATGAATGAATAAAAAAAACAAGTGAAAGAAAAGAAAGTGTAGATCCAAAATAATAGAAAAGTAAGAAAAAAATGTAGATCCAAAATAATATAAAAGTAAAAAAAATGTAGATCCAAAATAATAGAAAAGAAAGATTGTGTTGGTGATTTGTTTTTTGTGTTGGGTGATTTTTGAAGAAGATAAGTGATTTTGTGTTGAATAAAATGATATGTTTTTGTGTTGGGTGTTTTTTGGAGATTAATGAAATTTTATGTGTAAGAGTGGTGAGTATATATAGAGGAGAGGGTGAAAATTTCAAATTTTCGTTAAATTCAAATTTCCCCCTCAATCCCGCCTAAATTTTTCGCCAAAATTTCAAATTTTTGGATTTTAGTGACCTAACTGCGATCCCTAGTTTTTAATAGGGACCGCAGTTAGATCACTAATTTTACTTAGGGACCGCTGTGCGGTCCCTGTTGCCATATTAGTGACCTAAGTTAGGTCCCTACTAATATTCATCCTTGAAATTTGAATTTGTTTTATTGATGTTAGTGTGTTTGTGATTTCTAGCAACCAAACTCATTGCAACATGTGAATTGAAGTAATAAATGATTGTCAAACCAACCTCATTGTAGTTTAGTTGTAAAATAATAGATTGAATGAGATTGAGCGAGTTATTAACGTTAAACATACATTTCATGTTCTACAACTAATCATCACTAGTTAGTTGTAATTGTTATTCGTTTTTATACCTTACTTCACTAATGTTAGCATAGATATTAAACAATAAACTAATACTATTCCGGAATATTACAAACACACCAACATGAGAAAAAAAGATCAAATTTGAAGGATGAATATTAGTAGGGACCGCAAATAGGTCCCTAATAAGGCAATAGGGACCGCACTGCGGTCCCTGTTTAATATTAGTGACCTAACTGCGGTCCCTAATATTTAATAGAGACCGCAGTTAGGTCACTAATTTTACTTAGGGACCGATGTGCGGTCCCTGTTGCCATATTAGTGACCTAAGTTAGGTCCCTACTAATATTCATCCTTGAAATTTGAATTTTTTTTATTGATGTTGGTGTGTTTGTGATTTCTAGCAACCAAATTCATTGTAACCTGTGAATTGAAGTAATAAATGATTGTCAAACCAACCTCATAGTAGTTTAGTTGTAAAATAATAGATTGAATGAGATTGAGCGAGTTGTTAACGTTCAACATACATTTCATGTTCTACAACTAATCATCAATAGTTAGTTGTAATTGTTATTCATTTTTATACCTTACTTCACTAATGTTAGCATAGATCTTAAACAATAAACTAATACTATTCCGGAATATTACAAACACACCAACATGAGAAAAAAGATCAAATTTGAAGGATGAATATTAGTAGGGACCGCAAATAGGTCCCTAATAAGGCAATGCGGTCCCTGTTTAATATTAGTGACCTAACTGCGGTCCCTTAGGGACCGCAGTTAGGTCACTAATTTTACTTAGGGACCGATGTGCGGTCCATGTTGCCATATTAGTGACCTAAGTTAGGTCCCTACTAATATTCATCCTTGAAATTTGAATTTTTTTGATTGATGTTGGTGTGTTTGTGATTTCTAGCAACCAAACTCATTGTAACATGTGAATTGAAGTAATAAATGATTGTCAAACCAACCTCATAGTAGTTTAGTTGTAAAATAATAGATTGAATGAGATTGAGCGAGTTATTAACGTTCAACATACATTTCATATTCTACAACTAATCATCACTAGTTAGTTGTAATTGTTATTCGTTTTTATACCTTACTTCACTAATGTTAGCATAGATATTAAACAATATATTAATACTATTCCGGAATATTACAAACACACCAACATGAATAAAAAAAAATCAAATTTGAAGGATGAATATTAGTAGGGACCGCACTTAGGTCCCTAATAAGACAACAGGGACCGCGATGCGGTCCCTATTTAAAATTAGTGACCTAACTGCGGTCACTATTAATAATTAGGGACCGCAGTATTTAAAATTAGTGACTTAACTGCAGTCCCTAATTATTATTAATAGTGACCGCAATTAGGTCACATATATGGGCAATAGGGACCGCATTTAGGTCCCTATTGACAACGACTAGTGTCAATAGGGACCTAATTGCAATCCCTATTTGGGTTGGGACTTTCAGGGACCTAAATTAGGTCGTTGTTATTTTCAGCGACCTAATTTAGGTCGCTGTTATTTTAAGCGACCTAATTTAGGTCGCTGATGCCTATTAGGACTTTCAGTGACCTAAATTAGGTCGTTGTTGCCTTCAGCGGTCACTGAAGGCGAGCGACCTAATGTAGGTCACTAACTGGGCGGTCCCTATTGACCGCCCAGTCTTGTAGTGATCAGACTCCAAAAATTCTTGATAAACAGAAAGTTGTAGCCATCCGGACCGGGACTCTTAGAGCTCTCACAACTCCAAACAGCTTGTCGCACCTCTTCTTCGTCGAACGGTCTAGTAAGGAAACAATTGTCCTCGGGTTTTATTTTCATGAATTCAATACCATCAAGAATGGGACGGTTCCACCGTTGCTCATCGTACAATGCGGATACACACAAGGGTACACTTGGCCAATAATTATTGGGGATACACACAAGGGTACACAAATAGGGTATAGAGAAATTGGGGTGGAGCTGGAAATATTTAGAGTATCTGACTTTAACTTTAATATTTAATTTGTGTATTCATAAAATAAAATAAAATCTTTAGTATTTGTAAATAATATTGAAGAAAAAAAGTCTTTACATAGGAAACTAGCGCAATTTTGACATAATTTAGAGCAAATATTAGATTATGTCTGCCCTTAATTAGTTGAGACGCGAAAATAAAAGTATTATTTGTTAATTATACTCTTGACATTTGTGCTTGTGTTTGAAATCTGAAGTGAATTGTAAAAAAAATAAAAAAAAAAAAAAGAAGAAACCTGAAGTGATAGTGATACACTACAAGAAAAAGGGGTCAATAGGGACCAAAATTAGGTCCCTATTGACCCCTCCAGCGGTCCCTAAAGGTCAATAGCGACCGCACGTAGGTCGCTATTGTGCGGTCCCTATTGACCTCGGTCGCTTGCCATCAGGGACCGCAATTAGGTCCCTGATGAGGGCAATAGCGACCGGAGTATCAGGGACCGCTTTCCGGTCCCTGATACTTTAAAACCAATAGTGACCTAACGGCGGTCCCTATTGTGTTTTTGGGTCCCTATTGTTTTTCACACAATAGGGACCGCAATTGGGTCCCTATTACTTTTTGTTAATAGGGACCTAACTGCGGTCCCTAATAATAGTAATAGGGACCGCAGTTAGGTCGCTACTAATATTCATAGAGTTCTATGAATGTTAGTAGCGACCTAACTGCGGTCCCTAATAATAGTAATAGGGACCGCAATTAGGTCCCTAATAATATTCATAGAACTCTATGAATATTATTAGGGACCTAACTGCGGTCCCTAATAGTCTGCGAGAAAAATAAAAAAAAACAATAATATTCCGGAAATATTCCGAAATATTATTGTTTTTTTTTGTTGAAATATGATTATAACAAGATCAAAACAATAAAATAATAAAGAAAAATTTAATATAATGACATGAAAGTATTAAAAATGTAAAAAAATGAATGAAATATGACTAATAATAGAATATAAAATATGAATGAAAACAAAAAGATGAATGAATAAAAAAAACAAGTGAAATAAAAGAAATTGTAGATCCAAAAAAATAAGAAAAGAATGTGTAGATTCAAAATAATAGTAAAGTAAGAAAAGAAAGTGTAGATCCAAAATAATAGAAAAGTAAGAAAAGAAAGTGTAGATCCAAAATAATAGAAAGGAAAGATTGAGTTGGTGATTTGTTTTTTTGTGTTGGTGATTTTTGTTTTGGATTTGTGTTGGTAAAAAGAAGAAAAGTTTTTGTGTTGGGTAATTTTTGGAGAAAAGAAGATAGTGTTTTGGTGTTGGAAAAGAAGATAGTGTTTTTGTGTTGGGTGTTTTTTGGAGATTAATGAAATTTAATGTGTAAGAGTGGTGAGTATATATAGAGGAGAGGGTGAAATTTTCAAATTTTTGTGAAATTCAAATTTCCCCCTCAATCCCGCCTAAAATTTTCGCCAAAATTTCAAATTTTTGTATATTAGTGACCTAAGTGCGGTCCCTAATTATTAATAGTGACCGCAGTTAGGTCACTAATTTCTAATAGGGACCGCAATGCGGTCCCTGTTTTCTTATTAGGGACCTAAGTGCGGTCCCTACTAATATTCATCCTTGAAATTTGGTTTTTTTGGATTGATGTTGGTGTGTTTGTGATTCCTAGCAACCAAACTCATTGCAACATGTGAATTGAAGTAATAAATGATTGCAAAACCAACCTCATAATAGTTTAGTTGTGAAATAATAGATTGAATGAGATTGATCGAGTTATTAACGTTCAACATATATTTCATGTTCTACAACTCATCATCACTAGTTAGTTGTAGTTGTTATTCGTTTTTATTCTTTTTCTCACTAATGTTAGCATATATATTAAACAATAAATTAAACAATTACAACTATAACTAACTATTGATGATTAGTTGTAGAACATGAAATATATGTTGAACGTTAATAACTCGATCAATCTCATTCAATCTATTATTTCACAACTAAACTACTATATGAGGTTGGTTTTGCAATCATTTATTACTTCAATTCACATGTTGCAATGAATTTGGTTGCTAGGAATCACAAACACACCAACATCAATAAAAAAAATCAAATTTCAAGTATGAATATTAGTAGGGACCGCACCTAGGTCCCTAATAAAGGCAACAGGAATTAGTGACCTAAGTGCGGTCACTATTAATTATTAGTGACCTAACTGCGGTCCCTAATTTTTAATAGTGACCGCACGTAGGTCACTAATTTTAAATAGGGACCGCAGCGCGGTCCCTGTTGCCTTATTAGGGACCTAAGTTCGGTCCCTACTAATATTTATCATTGAAATTGATTTTTTTTTATTGATGGTTGTGTGTTTGTGATTCCTAGAAACCAAACTCATTGCAACATGTGAATTAAAGTAATAAATGATTGCAAAACCAACCTCATAGTAGTTTAGTTGTGAAGTAATAGATTGAATGAGATTGATCGAGTTATTAACGTTCAACATATATTTCATGTTCTACAACTCATCATCACTAGTTAGTTGTAGTTGTTATTCGTTTTTATTCTTTTCCTCACTAATGTTAGCATATATATTAAACAATAAATTAAACAATTACAACTATAACTAACTATTGATGATTAGTTGTAGAACATGAAATATATGTTGAACGTTAATAACTCGATCAATCTCATTCAATCTATTATTTCACAACTAAACTACTATATGAGGTTGGTTTTGCAATCATTTATTACTTCAATTCACATGTTGCAATGAATTTGGTTGCTAGGAATCACAAACACACCAACATCAATAAAAAAAATCAAATTCCAAGGATGAATATTAGTAGGGACTGCACTTTGGTCCTTAATAAGGCAACAGGGACCGCACTGCGGTCCCTATTTAAAATTAGTGACCTAACTGCGGTCACTATTAAAAATTAGGGACCGCAGTTAGGTCACTAATTTTAAATAGGGACCGCAGTGCGGTCCCTGTTGCCTTATTAGGGACCTAAGTTCGGTCCCTATTACTATTATTAGGGACCGAAGTTAGGTCCCTAATAATATTCATAGAGTTCTATGAATATTATTAGGGACCTAACTGCGGTCCCTAATAGTGTGCGAGCAAAATAAAAATTGAATGATAGGTAATATTACACACACCGAGGGTAATCGTGGTGTACGCAACATTCTTGCGGCGCATTTTTTCATGCTTCAAAGTACGTTTTTTCACGCTTCAAAACTATTACAGTGGTAATTATGAATTAAACAAACAACGATATACATCAAATAATCATAAAGTAACGTTTTTAAAGTGTGAATATTAGTAGGGACCGCAATTTGGTCCCTGTTGAGTCGTTAGGGACCTAAGTGCGGTCCCTATTGATACTTACCGTTGCCAATAGGAACCTAAGTGCGGCCCCTATTGACTGTTAGTGGCCTATAAAAAGTTAGTGACCTAAGTGCGGTCCCTATTGGTATAAAAAAAAAGTTTTATTTTATTTTATTTATAGCAGGAAATCAGCAACCTAATTTAGGTCGCTGATGATCAGAAGGGACTTTCAGTGACCTAAATTAGGTCACTGAAGGTCTCCTTCATTTCTTACAATAGGGACCGCCTTTAGGTCCCTATTGACTCAAAAACAATAGGGACTTAACTCCGGTCCCTATTGTTTTTTCGTCAATAGGGACCTAACTGCGGTCCCTATTAATGTTATTAGGGACCACAGTTAGGTCCCTATTGGTATATAAAAAGTTAGTGACCTAAGTGCGGTCCCTATTGGTATATAAAAAAAGTTTTTATTTTATTTTATTTATAGCAGGAAATCAGCGACCTAATTTAGGTTACTGATGATCAGAAAGGACTTTTAGCGACCTAAATTAGGTCGCTGAAGGTCTTCTTTCATTTTCAGCGACCTAATTTAGGTCACTGAAAGTCCCTTCTGATTATCAGCGACCTAATTTAGGTCGCCGTTACCTTCAGGACTTTCAGCGACCTAAATTAGGTCACTGTTGCCTTCAGCGGTCACTGAAGGAGAGCGACCTAATTTAGGTCACTAACTGGGCGGTCCCTATTGACCGCCCAGTCTTGTAGTGATACATGATTTATTTACTATTTGAAAAATGAAATATACTCGTACATAGCGAGGTCAATTGGGTTATAACTTATAATACTATATTTTAATATTTGACATAGTTAATATCAAATATAATCAATTGAGCACATGGAATATGCCTTAGATGAGCAGGGTGAAAGGGATATAGATGCAGCTTGTGAACATGATGAATGAATAGTTTTATTAATTTCAAAGAGTTTGACATTTACATTG
Source organism: Linaria vulgaris (assembly GCA_948329865.1). Taxonomy (NCBI): domain Eukaryota; kingdom Viridiplantae; phylum Streptophyta; class Magnoliopsida; order Lamiales; family Plantaginaceae; genus Linaria; species Linaria vulgaris. The sequence continues at coordinate 112,542,762 of OX415249.1, read as the reverse complement.
TATTTGACAAAATAAGGTGTTCACATTACAATTTCTTTTTTCTTTTTTAGTTGTTGACAAAAAAATACTATTTGTAATGTCGAACGCCGAAATATATTGTGCAAAACAAATATTTGAGCTTCGCTTGAATGTATATATTATATGCAAAATAGAGTTTTTTTTAATCCGGCTATATACATTATAGGGCTGGAAATGTCGCAGTTTCTTCTTTTCGAAGATGGTGAATATAAGTATTCTAAGCTTGATTGGGAAGTTTAGGTTTCCGACCAATGTGTTGGATCTTGATTATCATGTTGGTGTCTCAAATGGGTTTGATGTGACTATGTTTAAAACAGTACTACAAATGTAAGTAGATCTTTTCTCAAGGTTAAAAGAAATTTCACAACTTTGACTTCTTCTTTCCTCAACAAAACCTTCTTAAAAACATAGAAGTTACAACTTTGGAGGTTGATTTTTCAACACATCCCAAACCATATGTACCTTTACTTCTCATGCTCAGAACCTCATCAAGTTTAGATCTACCTGAGTTTCATTTGGTTATGGTTTGTTCAGCCTTTTCAAGTTTGGCTTTTACTTCTTCCAGTTCAGCTTCTCTTTTGTTAAGGCCTGATTCATACATTTCTTGTATCTCCTTCACCCATTCATTCTCCTTCTTTAGAACTTTCTCATTTTTTAATAGATTCTGGTTCTCCGACAGTAGTTTGTGGAAGGTGATCTTTAGATCTTCAATGATTTTCTCTTGAGACATCTCTCCTTCAAAGAAGTATTATTCATTGAAATCTACGGTATCATGAACATCACTATCAGACAAGCAATCAGAATTAGTACACAAATTGTATTCATTTCAATTTCCAAAGAAAATCTCATGTTCTGGTTTTGATCGCCGAATGTTAGAGTAACACTAAGATCTATTGCTGTCTTGACAGTTTTAAGATTTTTCCTTTGTCTATTTTATTTGAGTGATTAGTGCAGCAGTGTGAATTTCTTCTTCATCCTCATCATCAACACTTGATCCAAAACCTATTTCTTCTTCCTGACAATCATATATACACACCCAATGAGAACTTCCTTTCTTTCGAAGAGTGTTAGCACATTCATAAGCAAAATTACCAAACACTTTACATTCAAAACATTGAACTTCTTTCATTTTTTTGGCATCTTGAGGAGTAGGCTTAAAAGCAATGTATTTTGCAATTCTGGAGGTAAGTTTTCTAGGACCAGAGGATGTATTACCAGAAGACTTCATCTAAGATTCATTTTTTAAGTTTAATCTATAGAATTTCTTGGTAATGTTACAATAGTTAGAAGAAATTATTTCATCATCCTCTTCATCACACTCAATTTCAAGATTTGAAGAAAATTAAGCAATTGTTTTGTTTTTAACCAGTTGAGAAGTTTGTTCCATTTCAAATTCTCTAAATGTAGTGAAGGGAACTTGGAAATCTAGTGTAACCATGTTTCTAACGTCACCCATGTGGACCAATTTGTAAATGAGTTTGAACATGTTCAGATCTACCCAGCTAAAGATAACATTAAGTGATTTCTCATTAGAGTTATATAGACTTACCACAATTATTGTCCATTGATCTCCAAGCTTTAGCAACACATCGTTGTCCTCATCTCTTGGCAACATAAGAATAGAATAGCCATTGATCCCAAATTGTCAAGCTCTCACGTTAATTGGTTTAATGTGCGTCTTGATTCTGATTTTTCAGAATGCGTAATTCAAGCCATTCAAAATATGTTCCCCATTTGGGAGCCGTAACTCGGAGGATCGAATTCCAAATACAAATATTTGGCTTCAAAATATGCCCCCCATTTGGGAGTCCTATGTCGAATTCTATTGATTGGACAACATCGAACATAAGGGATTCGATAGTTATAGAGTGGGTCGAACCTTATGGGGTTTGACGGTTCAGGAAATTATCGAATCCTGGTCTATTCGATTGTTGTATGATTATTTTTTGAGTCAATCAAATAGGGGATGGTTATATTATTTTGAGGACAATCGAACTAGGGGTTCGATTGTTCTGTATATGGTCGGTTATGGAAGGCCTTTCAACGCGGACCATTCTCTATAAATAATGGGAGCGACTGAGGGGAAGGGGCATTTCTCACTTGCGTTCCAAGCTTTTGCATTTCTTAGGAGTATCGCACATGTGGGTTTTTTCATTGTAAAATAAGTATCGAATTCCCTGTTCGGTAGTTATTTCTGGTTTGACTGTTTAACTTAGAGATTTTTTGTGTTGTATTCTGACTCTCTACTTGTTTCTTTGCAGGTGCATTTCTCATCTAGTGAAGCGCTCGTGCCCAGCTCCGTATATTCAAAGGCAGTGCTGCTACATTTTTAAGACTTAATTTATGAAAATCACCCTTTCTGTACATATGGTATAGTCAAGCTAGAGTGGTCAGTTTCGTTTGATTTTATTTTCAGTTTTGTAAGCGAAATATCACACCAGAACGCGAGTATGGAAGTTGATATTGGGGATGGTTGGAGTAACGACTCCAGTACTGAGTCGAGTAGTTTGGTAATAGCGGCCATCATCGGGGATTCACGGTCAGATCTGGCCAGATAAGTTTCTCAAGCCCTAGTCGGAGGTGATGATCACTCGGTAGGAGGGAGTGAAGGTTTTGCCACCCAACATGGGCTGGGCAGTAAGCCTATATATGATATAGTCGACAACTGGTCCGATAGCGAGTCAGACGGGACAAAAGAGTGGGAGGTGGATGAGTCTGACGAGGAGGCCAGGGCTGTGGATATGCCGTATACTAACTATATCTCACGTCTACAGCATAGTCAGGAATATATACGTGACGCCTTTCATATTGGTCGAAATTATAAGATTAAGATTCCACAGACAGAACAAAGGGTCCACACTGCACCCCTGAGGTTTCTCACGGTATTTGTGGGGCAGTTGGTCATTGGTTTGTGGTTTCCCATCCCTCATGATCTAACAAATATCTTTCGAACCATAGATTTGGGCACAATATGGGTGTCTTAATTGTGATGAAGGGGTCGGGTGCGCCTTGCGGTAATGAATTCTAGTCTTTATTTGAGGTGGGGCGCAAGGGTATGGGATTTTACCATGTGAAGGCCCTAAAAAAGCACAAATTCGTGTATGGGGAACGAACGGGATATGGGAAAAGTTGAAAGAAAAGATACTTTAATATTACAAAGAGTTGGAATAAGGAATTTTCATCTCTAAAAAAGGATTGGGTGGAGTTACTGAAGACTTCAATCCCTCCTAGGGTGCAAGGTCTGAGGTGGGGCAACACCTTTAGGGCCAACCTTGTGACTGATCATAAGTTTGACGTGACCAAGTTGGTTACTGATGACACTTTGAGCCTCAAAGAGTTGTCTCCGGTCCTATATACGGGACATGTTACTATTGGTATTTGCTCTAGCTAATTAGAGATCTATTCTTGAGAGTTTCACGATGTTGTTACTTATATGTTTGTTTGGTCTTTGCAGAGTCATCTGTCATGAGTTTCCATGCCCGCATGGACAAGGTTTTGGCCACCGATACTAGAGCGGCCCAAGTGGTGGCGCCGACAGTAATTCCCCCATCTAAGAAGAGAAAAGCTAAAGGAAAAGATGGGGTTAATAGCTTGCATGTGTAGGTCGGGGCGTCTAGCAGAGCTACCGTGCCATCTAAACCATTTGAGGTCCCGATATAGGCTGATCGAGAGCCATTGACTATTCCTGTGGACGATGATAATTCTATGGGTTTGGACATGCCCGCCGTTGAAAACGTGGGAGGAGATGATATGGTTGTGACTGCCGCTGTGGTGAAGAAAAGACGGGCGCACCAGACTAGGGACGAGTGGAGCCGGATAACATGGGGTACAATCATCAGTCGAAGGTCAAACTGGCACTGTTTCACGTAGAGGCCTTGCTCCCCTAATAGGAGAAAGCTGAGGAGCAGGCACTGTCGGGGCCACGCATATTTGTGCTGATGGAGTTGCCCAGTCTGAGGAGGAGGCAATCGAGGCATTGCGTGTGTTGTTTCCTAATCTTGCCACATGGTTTTCCATGTCTACTGAGAAGCGGGCCGAGTTGGAGAGGCTCGTGTTACTGTTGGTCAATTCGATAATTAGGTTGTTCCCCCTTATTATATAATTCCTTTGTTTTGAGAATTTTTGTTTGTAGTTTACATAGTTGACCCTTCCAGCAAGTCAGTGTCGTCAACATGATGGCCCGTGGCTTGGAGCGAACGCATGAGGAGATAAAAGCTGGCATTGAGCAGTTGAGGGCAGAGTATCGAGACAATGATCCCAAGCTCTGAGGGCGACGCTCGAGGAAATGAATAAAGCACTCAGTCTCGTAAAGAACACCATAGCCAGGGCTAGCGCTGACCGTGGAATCACTCAGGTAGCTCAGGATAAGGCCTAGAAGCTTCAAGATGACTGTGATATATTGCAGGAGAGAAGAGCGCGCTAATTAAAGAGCTTGAAGAGCAGGTATAGCTAGAGAAGATGAAGGTGGATTAGGCCAAATGGGAATGGTACTCTCGTGGTTCGAACGAGGTATGTGAATGCTTTTATTACACATTATACTGTTTGGCCCTCCATCATTGCTCATTTCAAATTGATGAATGTAACCTCTCACTACGGAGCAGCGGTTGGCCATTGCTGGGGAATTCCTGCGGAGCAACACCTTCCAGGAGATCACCCTTTGTCGTGGTATTGAAGAAGCGAAAAAAGTGCAAGTACTGACAATACATCAATTTCATACGACGTGCGTGGTGGATTTGACGCCAATTGGTTGAATCTAACGCTCGACTCTGATTTGAAGCCCTTGCCAGTTGTTGTAGGTGGTGATCCCGCTCCCGCAGTCGAGTTTATGAGCCTATTGTATGAGAGGGACCTGGTCACCCTTGGGATGTTCCCTCCGCCCCCACTGCCACCTCTCTTTCCATTCTCCAATGACGACGATGAAGATGCGGGTGACAACACCAAGACTTGAGGTTTCTCGTGTGGTCGTTAGGTTTGTTTGAACAATTTATTTTTTATTTGGTTTAAGTATGGGCGATGTGTCGTCTTGTTTTGCAAATTTGGATATTTCGAACCCGATATGATTTTCTGAACTTGTTTCCATGTGAGTTTGAATATTGTCTCACGAGCTTAACTTATTAGCTTGGTATTGCATATTGCTTACCGTGTCTTTAACAATGTTCTGTTTACTAATAACGCCTTAATCTGCTTACGTTTGTGTGTTGGCGATCTGTGGTTTGGTCCATTTGGCAACGGATTACTATTGTCATGGTTTGCATGACCCCGTGGGGCAAAAGCCCCATTTTTTGTTGTTTCTTGATATATCAGTTGTGTATTGGGCCTCGTCGGATCCAATGTCCATTTCGTATCTTCCGTTGCTTCGGGATTTGGGCCACATAACCATGCTTTGTACCTATTGGGTTACCCTGATACGAATCATAACAATAAACAAAAATTATGTAACCAAATATCATGATGTAGTTTGGGCTAAAGTTTGCCCGCTCCGCGACCACTTTAGGTACTATGGTCATCTAGACCATCTTGTTTGTACCTGTCGAGTCTTTTGCAATTTTGGTACATCAACAATAGCGAATAAGGAATTAATAAACAAAGTACTCTAATTGAAGATAAGGCCAAGCCTAGCGTGATGCTAGGTTGCCTACGTTTCCCGAGTGGTGCTCTTAGACTCAAGCCGCCGTAGTTCTTGTATTAAGTTTTAGATGCTAGCCCGTAATGCATAGGGAAATTTAGGAAATGAATAAACATAGTTCGATTTGTTCTAAAAAGCAAGTAAATATCAGTCGATCGCTTCCATATCTGCTAATGCCTCCTCATCATCGGGTCGTGGTACCTTGAATGCCGCCACACAACACATCCATCATTGTCAGTGATCGTTGATCACCTCTCGAGTTCCTGCTAGGGTTGGAAATTTCACCTTTTGATGGTACGTCGAGACCACTGCTCTAAATGGGTTAAGTGTGGGTCTTCCTAAGATGGCATTGTAGGGGAATGGCACATCAACGATTAGGTAATCAGTGTTCAATGTCCTTCTTTGTGGGTCCGTACTGAGCGAGGTTAGAAGTGTGACTAATCCTCGTGGTACAACTTCCATACCCCCGAAGCCTCGCAGTGGAGTCCTCATCGCTTCCATTCTCCCATCACCTACGACCATTTGTTGACATGTGGAAGAAAATATAACATTGGCCGAGCTGTCGTTGTCTATCAAGACTTTCCTAATACCAAAGTTAGCTATATCAACTGTAATCACCAAAGGGCAATCCAGCTTACCTGCCTGAATGGCTTGAGGACTTAACTTCACCAGGTCCGCTTTTGAAAATGGGATCTCTTCCGGGGCCATTTCCTCAATCCTGAGGAGGTCTATTAAGCCCACATGGCGATTATCATCTATCTCTCTCATCACCCTCGTATGTCCCTTAACTGAGTCAGCACCAATGGGACCCCCAAGATCATGTGTATAATTAATTCCTTTCCTAGGCTGATTATCCTTCAACTATGGGTAATCAAGGATATGTGGGTTTTCCGTGGCCTTCTACTTGTCCTTTTGCGGTGATCGCGATCTGTCCATGTTAGTCTTATCCGCTTCGTTCTTCAAGCCTTTGACATACTTAACGAGCTTTCCATCCTTGATTAACCGCTCTATCTCATCTGTCAGGTCTTACAGTTTTTCGTCGTGCGACCATTCTGCTTGCGATACTTGTAGTATTTGGTCGAGAGCCTTGTTGCAGGCGAGTCTTTCATCTTTCTGGGCTCGTTCATCCATCTTTTTCAACACCCCGTAGATAGTCATGATGTCTGCATTCAGCGGGGTGTATTGCTTGGGTGACGAATGTTTGTGCCTATCATTCATGTTCTTGTTCTAGCATCTGTGTTCTTTCCCTTTGTCCATGTTCCTGGATGAGTAATCGATGGCCTTTGCTTCCATCATCTCCGCAAGATGCACCACTTAGTATACCAATTTGTTGATCTCCTAAATCATCCTCGATTTTGCCTTTAGTAATTTCGCAGAGAAAGTCGCATTTCTAGTCGCATGAAAAATGATGTTTGTCACCATTTCAGCTTTTGGGTCGTCGATCTTCAAAAGCTCAAACCTCCTAATATAGTCTGTCATAGACTATTTCTCTCCCTATTTCACCGAATACAAGTGCAAGTGATCCATGGCCATTATTTTTGTCTTGAGAACTAACTTTCAAACCTCTTCCTTATCGTAACTTGATATCGTGCTCTTAGAAATCTTAGAAAACCAATCCAGCGCCACCTTAGTCAGCATGGTTGCAAATATGCAATCGTGGACGTTGTCACTGAAATCATGCTAGGAAAGCAGTCCATCCAAATAGAGGATATGCTCTTGGGGGTCCTGTTTTCCATCGTAAGTTTTCAGATGCGGGTCCTTCTTATCAATGTCATTATGTTCCCAACTTCATTCTTCTGCCTATCCAGTCTTTCCATCCTCCTTGTGATCTCAGCTCGTTCCGCCCCAGAGGCACCAACATTCCCTCGATTGACCACATGCCTTGTTGCGTCATGGCACCTTCTAGACTCCACCTCCACTGATTTAGATCTTGCCCTACAATCTTCCACATTTTGCCTTTCTCTAACCTCATCGATAGGGTGCGTAGTAGCCGATCCCTGCTCACGCGGAACCTCTCTGTGGCCCTAACTCGGTGGCGACACCTGTGGTTGATGGGCAGGGAAGGCCGTGGCCACTATCGTACGAATCATCGCCATGATCTCATCCTTAAAGGCAGTCGACATACCAATAATAGCTGTTGTCGCCACATCCAAGTTCTGTGCCAGCTGATCTCTAGTTTCCAGCATTGGTTGATCCTGCTGAACATATGGTGGGTATCCTTTCCGTGGCGGGAGAGGGCACCCTCGCCCTTGGGGCCTTTACTGCTCCAGCCAGGCGGTGCATCTTAGAAGCGGCACTCTCTGCAGCTCTGCCCTGTGATCGAGTTACTCTAAACATCTTATCTTGCTCGACTATGCACGTGGTATTCCCACAGACGACGCCAATAATTTGGTCTTATTTCGTTTGAGTTACAATACACCAAAAATACAATACAAATGGGCTTAAAATAAACCAAACTATGCTAGCCTATTACAATAAATGGGACCAACTTTGTCTGAAACACCTATTACAAGTAAATGAGCCTAAAATAAACAAAGTAGCCTTGAACACTCGAGTCTGAGAACGATCGAACAGAGAAAGGTTCGATGCTGAGATAACAGTCGAACGCATTCATGTTCGACTGTAAAAACTCTCGAACAGTTTTGGAAGGTTGATATCAGTCAAACACTGGGACGCGACAATTGAATTCAATAACAGTCGAACGACCTGGTTCGATTGTGGTAGATTTGGTGAACAATAGTTATGCGTGACGTGAATCTCGGGGAGCAGGGTATTTATAGATCCCGAACTGTGGGACTCGCTCCAGGAGCAATCAATAACAATCGAACAACGATGCTCGATTAACCCAAAAGATTCGATCCACCTTGGATAGATTCTTTCATGTTTGGGTTTTTATGGGCTAGACCGGTCCAGTTTATTTTTGGGCCATTTAAGACAGCCCACCAACAAGTATCAATGTCAAATATAAATACAAACCAATGAATAATAATTAAGAGTTATACATTACTCAAAAAAACACATAATACTACTCAATTCAAAATTATTCATTAATTAAAAAAAAATTGATAACGTTTAATCTTTTGAAAAAGACCACCACGTTGTGTGGATTATTTGTTAGGTGCGTTTCCCGATTCTCCCCTTCCCCAAATCTGAACACGGTTTATGGATTATATTGATTAATAATTGACTCTTAAGGTGGCAGTTTATCCTGGTATCTTAGCTTGTTCAAATCATTTTTTATTGATTCATGAACACTTTCTTTGATTGATAATCTTCTCTTTGTTGGCATAATGAGTTCTTTAAGGCACAATAAATTTGTCATTATTGTGTTAACTTGGTCTTATGTGGCTCTATAGGTCCCACCTTGTGTTTTATTTTTATCTCAATTTAGAGAGTTGGGGAATTTTTCATATTTGAAAATCTTGTATGATAATCAGTGGTCATTTAATTAAGGGATAATTACATTAAACCCCCCATCGTATGGTCCATTTCTCAGTCAACACCCTTAACTTTGTTTTGAATCAGTCAACCCCCCATCGTTTGCCAAAATCATCACTTTGCCCCAAGTCAACTTTTCAGCACTTTTTTCAGGGGTATTTTCGTCAAATGTTAAAAATTTTAATATTTGTTTTAAAAAAATGTAAAATCTAAAAATTTGTAAAAAAATTAAAAATGTAAAATTTTAAAAAAATGTAAAGTTTGTTTTCAACCAAAATTATTTCGAACATATTCTTTTTTGCGACGATTTTTTTTTTTCGACAACATTTTTTTTTCGCCAAATATTTTTTTTCAGAAAAATTATTTTTCGACAATTTTTTTTTTTTGACAATTTTTTTTCTATGTCGAAAAATAATTTGTCGAAAAAAAAGTTTATGAAAAAAAATATTTGCCGAAAAAAAAAATTCGGAAATAAATTTGGTTGAAAAAAATTTTACATTCTTTTAAAATTTTACATTTTTTAATTTTTTACAAATTTTTAGATTTTACATTTTTTTAAAACAAATATTAAAATTTTTAATATTTGACGAAAATACCCCTGAAAAAAGTGCTGAAAAGTTGACTTGGGGCAAAGTGATGATTTTGGCAAACGATGGGGGGTTGACTGATTCAAAACAAAGTTAAGGGTGTTGACTGAGAAATGGACCATACGATGGGGGGTTTAATGTAATTAAATATTGTAGCTAACAGTATATATAGATGTCCACATTACCCAACATTTCCTATCATCTATCAAGTGAGCATCTTGTTAGATAAAGCAAAAAGAGAGAAGTAAAAGAGTCATCACTTTAAGTTTCTAATCCTTATAATAGCAATATGGAACATGTTGGTGCAATTTGGGAAGGGGAGTGGAACTCTTTCACAGGAATGTGCTCTGATGAATCTGATTTCATGGCACAATTGCTTGGTAACAGTTTCCTTCCCGACGAGGTACCAAACGTTCCTCACCATGCAATTTCTACTTTTTGGCCTTCTCATGACCCAAATGTGAACATCGAGGGTGTTGATGAAAGCTCCATGTTCTCTTCCGAGGAAACGAATTCTAGTATGACTTGTTTTCTGCAAAGGAGCACTTATGGTGGAGGTCCCTCTTCAAGTCATGAAAGCTACTACCCTACTGCCGCACATCAGTTGTTTGTTACTAACAATAATTTGATGGCAATGGATTACGGTGTCTTGGAGAATAAAAACTATTGCTCCGAAATGCATGCATTTATGAGTAGTGCAATGGAAGGGAATGACTACTTAAATCACAATGTCAGGGACAACAATATAGAGTCTAATGAAAACATGCCCGAGGATGCTCCTCAAAGAGATTTGCGGCCTGGAAGAGAACCCGAAATGCCAATGCCAAGAATGCCGAAGGAAGATAAATCCAGCTGCCCTCCAGAGATTTCTAAGAAACGACCTCGAACCCGTGGAGGCGTAAGTGAATGAATATCATAACCTACAATTACACCCTTTGAGGTTTGGTCTAATTATATAAACTTTTCACGCTGTGAATAGTTTCATGAGCACCCCCTGAAATAGTGTTAGGACTTCTAGAGGTTGAGAATGTAGTTAGACCAAAAGTTTTATCTCCTTGTATTCAGATTGAGATAATGTTTTGGTTTCTTATCGTTGTTTCATGTAATGCAGATCCCGAGGAGCAAGAGAAACACAAAGGTACAGAAATGTATGGAAACTGATGACAGTGACGAAGAAAACAATAATGTTGTGCTTCATAGGCCGAGCTCAAGCAACTGCTGCTCAGAGGATGAGTCCAATTCACATGAACAGAGCGGAATGACTTCAAGTTCTAGAGGTGTTCCCAAATTAAACGGAAAAGCACGAGCGAGTAGGGGCTCGTCGGCTGATCCCCAGAGCCTCTATGCTAGGGTAATTGTCTTCCTAATAATGTTGTCCTATTTAAATGGCCAACCCATGCAGGGGCGGAGGAGCCTTGGGGCTCACCTGGGCTTCAGCCCAGGTGAGAATTTTGGGAATTTTTTTTTAGTAAGTATTGGTCCACTAACAAGCCCAACAAAATAAGGCTTTTCTGTCAGTTATTATATTTGAATGTAGAGAAATGGCTAGCAAATTTAGAGGAATAAATTCGAGATTCCCAAGACAGCCATATTTCATTTCACCAGATTGTAATAATATATTAATTTCATTTGTTTAGATTCATTTTTAGCAGGCCATGGTCTACAATCGAAAAAATATAATGTATCAGGCTTTTTTTTTGTTTTGGGTTTAATTTGCAGCAGCCATATAACAACTTTACCAAATAAAATAATATAAATAACATTACAATTAGATACAAAGTGCAGAGAACGAATCATAGGACAAAAGAAGAGCTTCTCCTTCTTCAGTCACCGTGCAGCCGAGTAGGAGTGTCAATTAGCCCAGGTGACGAAAAAATCCTGGCTCCGCCCCTGAACCCATGCATGTCTTCTAAATCTAATGATATGTTTTTTGTCCAATCTTATAGAAAAGAAGAGAAAGAATTAATGAGAGATTAAGAATCTTGCAGAATCTTGTCCCTAATGGAACTAAGGTAAGCATTGAACAGAAGTGCATAAATATCATATATTACTCCTACATCTTGAAATGGGAATCTGAAAAACTGTCATAATATAAATATTTAGGTTGACATCAGCACAATGCTTGAAGAGGCTGTACAGTACGTGAAATTCTTGCAACTTCAGATTAAGGTAAGAAATGAAAACCATTGTCTGACTCTGATTGCATCACTAAATTAAGGTTTAATCTTTGTTTCAATGATGGAACTTGAACTCTTGTATGCGTTAAATGCTCGCTTTATTAATTTCTATATTTGTGGGATGCAGCTTTTGAGCTCTGATGACACGTGGATGTACGCTCCTATTGCCTTCAGTGGAATGGACTTAGGCCTTTGACTTGAGGATTGCCATTTCAAAATCACAAACCTAGCTAATCAAGATGACGGCTGCCCCTGCTACTAATTTATACCCTAGAGCGGAGTCCGGATTTTTTTATTTTTTTTTACCACCACAAAACTAATGATGAGTGAAAATGTATAATCAAAAAACTCATTTTTGTATAGTCTGAAAACTACATACCATAAAGTCTCATATATGAGAATGTCGCTATTATTTGCGTATGAAGTATGATGCATGTGATGTTTAGAGAGAATGAACTCACCAATTATCGAGTCATTATCAATGCTCTTTTGTAACCCCCTTTCTCTTCCAATATAGTGTATCATATTATATATCCCGTCCTTTTTTTATGCATTAATTAAATAAATCACTGCTTTAGCGAGCATAATGGTTAAAATGCTCATAGTAGTATTGTGATATAGAGATAGGTAGGGCTGTGCAAAAAGAATCGGATCGATCGAATCGGGTGAAAATCGATCGAATGATCCGATCCGAGGATCGGATCGAATATTTGATCCGATTTTTGATTTTTGCCTTAGGATCGAACCCTCATTTGATTCGATCCTCGATTTTAGAGGCTGAGAATCGGATCGGATCGAATACTAATCTGATTTTTTAAAAATAAATAAATATATAATAGTATATATAATATTATATTTTTATCTATAAAGCTAAGCCTATTAATGCTACTAAAATATTTCTATATATAATGTTAATATTATTTTTTTATATATACACATACGTAACATCTTTTTCTTGGTATACAATTGTAAATTTGTAATACCTTTCTCTCACCATATGAAAGTGAATTTTGTAATTCAGTAACTCTGTTTGAATGTTGTGGTTGGTCCCATTGATATTAAATTATATAAGAAAAAAAGGATCGAAATCGAATCGAATCGGATCGAAATCGAATGATTTTGGATCGAATCGGATCGTTTTAAATTGATTCGATTTCGATCCTCATTTTTCGAGGATCGAAATCGACTTCCAGCCTCGATTCGATCCGATTCGATCCGATCCGATCCAAATGCACACCCCTAGAGATAGGATGAAAGGCATAACCACCCCAAGGGGAGGGATGGGCTACGGTTTGGATACATTTTTTGAACCTGTATATTAAAATGTTTCACTTCCACACTCCTAAGTGGAGTTTTTCTTGTACTCCTTTTTTTTTAATAAAATTCACTTTGCCGATAAATAATAAAAAAAAGAAAAAGATGTGCCATGTATGTAAATATAAATCTAAAAAAAGGAAGCCAAAAATGTCAAACACTTTATAATATTTGAGGCCAATCAACAAACTCAATTCCCTTAATTAGTTCGAAATTGATTTTGAGCTCTTCCAATAGCTCAATTTAATACATCTTTTACCCTGGTCACCACCAACACACTCCAAATGTATTACCGATGTTTTAAAGGAAAGTATTGAAATTGTGGATCGGGTTGATACTTAGCTTGATAATGTTAAAGTTACAATGTTACTTTAACAACGGACCAGAATAAGTTGCAGCGAAAATAAAGAACACAACAATTTAAGAAGATAATATACTATATTTTCTTCTGAGTCATAGGCAAAATACCACAAGGGTTTAACAAAGGTGTTTCTCACAACTCTCAAGTTCCTCACTCTCGAATTGCTCGAACTCAATAAAGCAGACAATAATTGATATATTAATTCTAAACCTAGAAATAATCTAACAAATCACAAACTTTGCAAAAGCAAGACAACACTGTATCAAGGTCACGATCGATATCGTCACTATCATCAATAAGAATTTAGGCTTGTTATCCAGGAACTTGTTCGGAAATACCATAATGACTTCAAGGTGTGTTGTACACGATTGGTAATTCTTCTTGTTTCTTTGTTGAACTCCTCTTCCAAGTTCTCGCAGTTGAACTCCTCTTCCAAGTTCTCGCAATCCTTCTTGAATAATAGTTATTTTATTAGTAAACTAACTAAGGAAAGACTACTTCTTCAAATCATGACTCATCTTGGATATTTTCTAGTTGCACTCGAACTCTTATTTTCTTTTAAGTTGTGCGGTTAACTTAATTAATGAAACTTCTCATTATGGAAACTCTGAACGATCAACCTATGTTTAAGTTTGTTTCCTGGATCACACTCATAGACAATAATAACTAGAACTCAGTCAGTTAAGTGAATAAGGAAAAACTATAATAAAATATTAAAGACTTAATTGTAAGCGAATCTGCTTTACGATGTTACTCTAACATTGAGATTATGTTCTCAATGTTACTATAACATTGAGATCCTAATGTTATCCTAACATCACCAAAATACTTGCACTTTCAATGTCCCCCTTTTTGCCTTCCTTCACAAAACCTAAGAACATGTTCGAATAGATCAAATAACCAGAAACAAACTTAAAAAAAGCAAAAACAAAATTCAGCCAGTAACTCCCCCTTAATACAGAACTGTCCAACTCAATGTTGCTTTAACATTGATACTTTCAATGTTGTCATAACATCCAACCTTCTCAATGTTAACTTAATATTGAATCCAGCGAGATGTTCTAACATTAACTTTCTCAAAGTTACTTTAACATCAGGTATTAAACAACATCTGCAGAAGAGTTAGTACTAGCAGTAAACATTTTAGCCTTCATAAGCATAAACATTAAGTACCAAAATGCAGTAAACTTAATTAGAGGCCATAAATGTAACAAGAAACATACTCCTTGATGAGAATAAAGATAAAACAGAAATATAAATAGAAACAGTTCAAAACATAACAAGAATAGTTCAAATTAATATAAGAGACATAAAATTTAAAACTCAAAAATTAAAATTTGATCTACTCTCCCCCTTTTTGTGAGGACGGCAGATCATTGAGATGTTTTCTGAGGCTATCAATATCCTGAAGCCTAACTTGCTTGTCAGCAATCTCTCTTTGAGTGTACTTGTACCCTCTGTCCAACCAGATGAGTATCTCTTCCACAAAAGAGTTGGTGATCACAGAGTAGATATCCCCACTGGATGTAGGAACATAAGAAGCAACAATCTTATGGGTCTTCTTCTTCTTCTTCTTCTTCTTCTTCTTCTTCTTCTTCTTCTTCTTCATCTTCTTCTTCTTCTTTATGCTTGGTCCAACTCCGTCTTTGGGATTCCATGGAAGATCATGAATCCTCACCTGGGTGAAGTAGCACCTGATGATAGACATTTTAGCATCATTCTTTATCCATCCCACAGTCTTCAAGGTTTGAACCCTTGATCACTAAGATTCTGGAAATTAGAGATGGATATGGAATGATCCCTTTTGCTTTTGTTGTGGCCTCTTTCATTGACTTGGACATAAACAAATAATAATTCGTCCTTTTCAAAACAAATAGTAGGTGTCGGGCGCGACTTTTTGATTAAGCAACGCGATTCTTTGACTAGGCAGCCACGTAGGCTTTTTTGTCCGAAAATTTCAATTCGGACATTATTAGTAGAAATTTTAAAAGATACATGGTATTTTTAGCATGTTTTGAAAAAACGGGCATTTTAAGTTTTGAAAAAAAGATAATGGGCAGAAATAATAATTCCTCCTTTGGGTTTGTTGATGTTGTAGACACTTAAAATTTGTGTCAATTAAATCTCGACACGTGGAGAATAATATATTAATTTTTAATTTATTTTTCTATTTTATTTTGAATTTATAATAAATTAATTTCCAATGTAAAGTAGTTAAATTTATTGATTTTAATATATATGGTGGATAAATTGAATAATGTCTTATTTATTAATTGGAGTTAAACTATCCAACTAAATTAAATAATGGCAAGTCTTGTAGAGAAATAAAAGGAAAATAAATATATATCATTTAATCCTAATATTTTAAAGGGTTAAATAAATATATTTATCAAATATCAAGACAAAGAAAGCCTTCTCCTCCAAAATTCAATATTCATGAGCTATCAAGAAGATTCATTTAGATCAAGTCTTCCAAATCAAGAAATCGTAGACGCGATCACAACCGTTCATTTTATCAGGAGATTTTGATTGAGATTCACTCTACAACAATAAATAACGGTGCTCTTGAAGAACAAAAATAACAATTGAAGCTTGAAGAATTCAGAGCAAGGAAGTTCAAATCCTCTCCAACAAGCTCAGCAATCTTCAAAGGTATCCTTCAACCATCTTCAAGATCAAGATTTCTTCGTTAAGAACATCTTTCAATCCGCCATCAAGCCTCAAGTTCATCCAAAAACCATTTTTTGAAGATCGTGTCTCTGCCAAGAAGATCAAATCTTCAACAAATCCGAGAAATCCAAATCAAATTCATACCATTCTTCAGCAACATTCAAACCAAAAATCCATTTTGATCCGAGATCAAGTCACAAGACCCTCGGAAGTTCTTGAAGATCAAAATCCATACTAGGAAGATCAAAACACAAAAAATCCAAAGAACTGAGGACGAAGATCATATCATTCTTCATCAAATCCTCAAGTCAAATCATAGTCTATCAAATCCCCAAGTCAAATCGGTGTCCATCAAATCCCCAAGTCAAATTGGTGTTCATCAAATCCTCAAGTCAAATCGGTGTCCATCAAATCCCCAAGTCAAATTGGTGTTCATCAATCCTAAGTCAAATCGATGTTCATCAAATCCTCAAATCAAATCACCGTTTATTTCGAGATCAAGTCCAAGGACCCTCGAATTAACGTTTCCCCAAGTTCAAACCATTTCAGCAAAGATCAAATTAAAGGTTTTCACTACAAATTTTAATATTGTTCTTGTAGAATTGAATCAGAGGATTAGATAGAGATTGTATCCCAAATTGTACTTTAAATTTAATCAAAAATTACGTTGTAATCATTTTCTTGTTTTATTTTTCAGAATTCAAGAATTTGTCGTTACAGATGCTATGCATGCATTGAATTGAAATTCAAAGTAAACAATTCATTGTTTAGGCTACTGATTTGGGGTTATTTTTAGTTAATTTGTTAATTTAGTTTTGATTCATACTAGTTATTGTGTCTATATGTATTTGTAGTGTTTATGTTAGTTGTATGTAGTTCTATATGTCCTTCACTATTTGGGTTGTTTAATTGAATGTGTACATGGTTCTTTATACTTTTCGGGTGATTGATTATGGTATATCACGTGTTATATGGTTGAATGGATTTGTGAGATTGGATATTGGTGGTTGTCCAATGGAGACTTGGAAATATTTGTTTGAATAAATGTTCTCGCATCAGATTAATGAATGATAAACCAGGATGTTTTCCATGAATTGGACACGTTTGTAGAGTAATTGGACATTTTTATTTCTAATTCGTATTGTTTCTATTTCAAATTTTTATACATTGTTGTTTTTAATTTTGTTCTTTTTTGATGTTGTCTCCACCAATTTCGTTTTGTTAGATGGCAGCTCTATGCCATGCATGTACTCGACAAGAGGAGGACGCTCTCATTTGGGTAATGAGACATCAAATTAATGGGGAAGGTCATGTCCACAACCAGTTTAGGGCCAAATATCTGCGGATGTTGGAACAGAGGATCAGGGTGATTCCGTTGAATACAACTTTGATTGTCATTCCACACATTAAGTCTAAGTTAACAGCGTTGAGAAATACTTATTATTAACTTTGCCACATGTTCGACCTAATATGCAGTGGGATATGGTTCAATGGTATCACAAAACTATATAGTTAGCTGAGTTTGAATGTTGGACTGATTACACGAAGGTATTTTTAGACACTCTAGTATTCCTTACCTTATATGTATTCTAAAAGCTAATACTTTTAAACGTTGTTCGTGTAGGAACACTTATACTGTGGGGGTTATTTGAGCAAGCATTTTCCTTTCTATGAGGAATGGGAGGAGGTGTTATGAAATCAGGAAGACAACATGGTCGTTGTGGATGCTATGGAGCCAGATATAAACGATATAATTGTGATGATTTAGTGTAGTCCGCCAAGTCCGTGTATTTTGATGATGTTTTGTATTTCAATCAATTGAACATGTATTCGATTTAGTTGATATGTGTATTCTATGAGTTGGACATGCTATTGTTTGTAGGTTTTTAATCGGAACAAGCTGCTTTTGTGTTTTGGGAATTTCTCGTTTGTGAATGTTTATGTTTTCTTGTTTTGTTTTAGTGTAATATGCAGTTCTAATTATTAGGAATCCATTTTTGTTGATATGGTAATGCAAATTATCAAAGAAAACTTGGTAATCAGTAATTTAGTTGTAATATGGTAATGCAAAACTAGACTTAAATATAAGGCAAATCAAAGGTTAATCATACGTACAACATCCATCATGAAAAGACATTAACAAAATCAAATAAGATAACCAAAACCAAAATATTTTATTAATATTGGGAAATATTCATAGGTTACAGCAAATAAGTGCAACATTACTAAATCCCACTACAAAACACTTATGCTTATGGGGTGCCAAACTGAATATCGTGCCTTGACAGAACCCTAACCTCCTCAATGAGGAGATCTTTTATGAAGAAACAATAGTACATATGGTCGTAATTGGCGAACTTCAGCTTTGCTAACATCCTGTCGATAATCAATGGCTGCAAATTTGGTACGACTGTTAATAAGATTTATATTGATTGAGTCAACTCTGCTACAATTAATTTGAGAGACTTTCCGTTTTCTCATGCACATCGTAGACATTATAGTCTACTGTACACATTGCCAGATTTCGGTATGAAGGTTACCCCTGGAGTTCAGTAAAATTGGTTGAACAGCTTGAAACGCGTCTTCATAATCCTAAGACGATCTTTGATCATAAGAGGGGTTACCTCTCTCGTAATAACCTCGCTCAGTATAGGCGCGAGTTCCTCGAAGATTTACTGCATCATGCTATTGCCGAACCATTTGGACCGGTCCATTCTGTCTCGCAAACCCTATATCAGAAAAGACATTTCACTTTTCTTCCTCTCATCAAAATTCAGAAAAATCTGATGGATATGGTATTGCAACATTGATGCGTGTTCAGAGCCTAAAAAAGCATGCCATATACTCATCGAGTCGTAAACCTCTTTGAGAGAGTTGCCGTCTGCCGCCATTGGTTGAGTAGGATGTATTTTGCATTGTATCAATAATAAGTGGAGAAGTATTTTGTATTGTTTGAATATGTGGAGAATGAACAAATATATATAGCGATAAGAGGAGAGTGGGTAGTGATGAAAAATTAGCCAATATGAATAGTCGTGTAGTAAATGTATTTCGCATTACCTATAGGTGTCCAACGGTTCTCCTACATTAGGTGTCTTTTTATGTCCAACTTCTTACCAAGTCATTAGCTGCATTAGAGGTGTAATGCTAGGGGATACCTTTTCATTGGACATTCCATTCAAGTGGCATTTATAAGCATCCATTGTAAAATAGGGAAGTCAAGAGGCATTAAAAACTGACAGGAATTTTCAAGACAAAGTTAAAAAATTCAATAAGTCAATCAATTAACTCAATAATCAAAATGGGTAAACATCTCATAAAAATACAAAATTATGGAATGAACCTTAAGACCAATATAAATAATATTTTGGCATATGTCAGACATTCCACAATAGTTTTTGGTCACAATTCACACATTCATGACATGATCACAATTCACCCATTCCATTAATTTGTATTAAAGCCAAAAACCTGCTCAACTATCGGGATGTTAAGGTAGAAGTGGCGGTACGTATCTCGCCTAGGTAGTATCACGGTCGTGTTGATCGAATGGCTACTTAAGGTGCTAAGTTTATACCCCTGTAATCAAGAGTTGATGACACAGTTAGTTTGACTCACAAATGTCGAGCGAATAAAGCAAAATTCATTAGTGATTCGTGAAAGCCTTACAAATTTCGATGTTGCGGTATCAACAATTGAAGCCATATCGCTCGAATTATTAGGACTTTGCTGGATTTAAGGTTCAAGGGTTTTGGTTTTGGTGAAAGAGAAACTCACATAGGATAAAGGGAATGAAACGATGCGTCGATTCGAATGATATGTAGTGGAGTGGGTAAAATTTGGGAAAATACTTCTATGGACCTAAGTCCACACACTTCTTGTGGACCTTGTGGTCATTAGTTTGACACATCATTTTTCTATTTAAATAAGTAATGCTTATTTAAATGGAAAAATGATGTGTCAACTTGTGCACCACAAGGTCCACAAGAAGTGTGTGGACCTAGGTCCATAGAAGTATTTTCCTAAAATTTGAAATTTACTCGAGTTAATAACAAATTGGAATATATATAACATACCAAAACAGAGATAAAGACTAGTTACAAAGTAACAACGGTCCTCTTTTTTGGAAACCAAAGCCCTTATTAAAAAGTAGTAATTAAATTATCCGCTTGAAAAGATGACTTTTAGTAACAACTCAAATAAAGTGGTATTAATTAATATCGCAACCAAAAGCCCTCTAAATAGATAATTAGAAGAGAACTCAATTAGAAAATAATTATTTGCCCATGAACGGTCGATGACTAAATCACGATTCAGTACTAATTCAGACTTTGTATACATATAACAAAGTGAATCTAATTGAATTTATTTCATAGTTTCAATCTAATTGGTCTAAAATTTCAAGGATATTGTTAAGCCCAAAAGTGACCTAGGTTCAATTCAGGTCTACATACATTGAACAAAGCTTGGCTAACTTCAATTACAAGTCAAAAAATATTTTTTATTGAACTTAGTAAAGGAGCATGGATCAAAATCTCTAAACATTTTCTAGAAGTAACTAAATGTCTTTTAACGTCAACTCTGTTGAAACGAAACCTATGAGTCTCTATATTTACTACAACAACAGTTCTTTTTAAAACGATTTTCTGAAATATACTGATTTGGGGCGTGTTCGTCTTCTGTTTTGGCAGACTAACGAAACACTCCACATCATGCTGGTTCGGGGGTATGCTGGAACCAGCTTTGTCCTTTGCACACATGTACTCCAAGCAACATGGTGAGGGGACGGATGGATCTTTAATAATTTCGTACTGGACTCGGTTTATCGAAAGCTTACTACATATCCCATTGAGGAAATCAAGTCAAACATGGTTCATTTATCTATTCTGAGGATCGCGCACTAATCGGGCTATGTGATTCACTTGTTTCTACATTGCGCGACTTTACGATTTTGACCATATCTCCTTGTAGGAAGGTCCAAACTTCATTTTTCTTCTTGATACGAAAAGTATACTCCCTTATCTTTCCAAGAATATAGAGTACATGTCAGGGAGGCATATAAAATATCCTCTAAATCAAATTCCATGTGAGGTATTCTGCATATTGGGTATTTTTGCGCGGCCTAACGATATCGTTCGTATCTCAATGTACGTATATCAAAACCTCAATCCGCTTCTTCCTATAGAACCGTATCTCGGATATATTTCATTTGATATAAAGCACATATTGGAAGGATATGTCAAATGTTCCCTATGTTGAATATTATGTCGAGAATTAATGAATGTCAAAAGTGACATGTGAAATATAACATGTCGACATATAGGGGTATGTCAAATATAATATTTGATATAAGGGTTGTGGGGAGCTCTCATGACTTTCTCACTCCATTTATGGCCAAATGGAGGGGTATTTATAAGCGAGAGGGCGGACAATGTCGAATTTAACCCAAATTCGACATACCTTCAACATGTTGTCCCAAATATGCGGAGTTCCATCGTTTCGGGCATAACTTTCACTCGAGAACTTCCAATTGCAATCTATTTCTTTTATTATGGCCTAGAAATCTGTTTCTTCTTAATGACATATCATATGATGCCTAATTCGTTATACAAAAAATATTGGTGATCCTTGCTATTGCAGCATCCACGTGACATGACATATATTATTACTATATTATGTAGTATCAGTAGTCCCCTAGTTTGGAGTGTACTTTCGGAATATGAGCATACTTCAAACTCTTAATACTTGATATAGTTAGATTGATTGGATTTGAGGGTGATTGGTGTCATACTTGATATAGTTAGATTGATTGGATTTGAGGGTGATTGGTGTCATATGGCAAACATTTAGACATACCAGTAGCCCCCCAGTTTGGAATGTGATGTTGGAGAATAACCACATTTTAAACTCTGATTAAGCGCCTATACTTAGATGCCACACCATTATCAGTCCCCCAATTTGCATTGGGGTGTTAAGAAAAAACCTTATGCAAATTCAGTTTCCTGCACTTCAATTAAGTTTATGTACCCATTAGGAACATAATAAGTTTCCTTAAAAAAGATAGTAGTTGACTTTCGTTCTTACGAACTGAAGCATTAATAACTTCGTTGCAAAGATTAAATATGCGTGTCGTAGCCTTCAATAAGGTTTGCCATTATTTTGAAACTTAGAAGGGGTGGTTGTCACTTGATGAGAATTTTGAGACGTAATACTTTAAGATGCATTGCTACTCGATAATCACCTAAGGAAGTGCATTTCGAGAAACATGCCTATATTCGATCCAAATGATGATATAGAGACAGATGCGACATATGGTCGCAAGAGGGCTACGTCGAATGACATACGTACCGAGGTGGATGCTCGACCATTTTGTGTGATGCGTTGATGGGAAATATGTCTCAGTAGAGAGTAGTGTAGAACACGAGAAGGTTGTTCTCTGCACGAGGCCATCATAAGCGTTAATGCTAGAGACGAGTTGGACCATTTGAGGTTTTGTATGTGCAATATTGTAGGTATTATTGCGATTATTACTTGCAATCGTGTATACATGACTGTTTATGAAAAATTGGTTTTTGCCAACCTTGCGTTAGGTTGATGGATGATTGAGAGTCAAAAAAGAATTCAAGCTCACTGATGAAAGAGCTATTTATTGCTTATTATGATTTTACCTTTATAAAAATTTGGCAAATGTGAAAATATTGGAATTGCCCTAGCCCGGCCATAGCGTTAGTGTGGCTGGGTCTCGCGTTGGTGAGGGGTGTAATTAACCAACTCAAACTTTGTAGGTACTTCTTGAGTTATTCGAGTACTTTATTAGAGATAGCACATGAGTGTGCTTCTGATGACTTAATAGGTAGATGTAGTTGGCATCGTATCACAAACGATTCTTGTTATACCTTGTGAGGTAGGATATATGATAACATGTTGAGTATGGCATGCGACATAAATACCATGTAGGGTACGTTTCATTGTACAATGAGAGGTGAATGACTTGGATACCGCGCACGGTATGTGTCATTATACCCTATTTGGGCAATGTTCTAGCTAACACTATTATAGAGTGTAGCTTCAAGCATTGGTACACCTCAAGGGTGGTATTGAGCTAACACCAGCATATATTGTAGGTGAAGATTTGTTTATATTCTTAGGGGTTGCTCGTCATTTAAATTTTGAAGCGTGATCTTCAAGCAATCGTGCCTTATTCTAACTTTTGTAGTGAGCCATTCAAGCTTGCAAAGTAGGCTAAACAATCGATAGTAAAATGTTTGAGGTCAAACAAGTTAGTAGTGAGAGATAAAGAGATATATGAAACATCATTTGAGAAAGTTAAGGTCCGTCATGGTGGACTAAAGGCTTCCAATGCCAATGTTTGTAACAGGCGGTTTACATCAATATCACTTATAGGTACGAGGAGAGATGTCAAGATTATCTCTAATATAACTTAAACATGTGCTTTATCAATCTTAAAGAGGATAAGATAGGTAATGAGCGAGAAGTCATCATAAGGAAGGCTTTCGGCTATAGATACAGAGAAATTTCTTGACATTCTTAGTTCTGCACCTAGTGCGTATTAGATCACTTGCTTATGCTACTAAGGTTGTCGATGGGTCACTCTTTGAAGGATTTGTATAGTTTATGTTGATGTATAGCATAGCATATTATGCTGCTTGGAATGATCTTTTGGCTAACACCTCTTGTGCTTTTCAGCGATTTTATTTAATCAATTCATCCTCATTTATTTGAACAGTGGTTTTTCATTTTGAACCTTGTATTATATCTTTTTATCTTAGTGGTGTTATTTGAAATCTCATTTCACCTTGAAATTTTCATTTATTAGCGATGAGACTTTATCGCCTGTCCTGGCTTCATTTAGGATTTGACGACGCCTTAAATGGTAAAGCTATATCGTGCAGTGACCAGTATGGGGAAGATATTAAACCTCATAGTTGATATATCTTGACTCGTGCCTCGCACACAATAATGAACATGTTTCTCGTTGTAAGATTAGTCGCAGTACGGTGACAGATGTATTACAATTTCCAAAAGACTATGTCATGAACGATTTATTCATTTAATCATATTCGTGTTGCTATTGAGCATCTAGCAGTATTCTGACATTATATAGGTGTTATCTTCACTTTATTATCACTATGCAGAGTAGGCGTCTAGCTAAGTGCTCGAGTTTTATGCCCCCGTGCCAGATTTAGAGGAGGTGTTTGGCAACGATTATGCGCCATTGGGATTTTGGGTATCGCTTGGGTGCTTGTTGCACCTTGAGAGGCGGGGTACCGCATAGGTACTTGTTTTGCGCCTTGAGAGGTGTGGATACCGAGTAGGTACTAGTTTTTGTGCCTTAAAAGGTGGCTACTGCGTGGGTAGTTGATGTTGTAATCCGATTCATCTTTGTTCATTTTTGTCTGGATTAATACAATCATGTCATCTCATATTTGTGCGGGAACTTTTGCACTTCATGTGGTGTCTCAAAGTAACTTGTATATTTGTCATATTTAAAGGAATACTTTGTAAGTGGCCATGTATTTGATTTGTCATTTCAGGTAGGGTCCCTCGTAGGTGCATGATTCATTGTCACTTAAGGCAGTGTACCGCGTAAGTACATATTTTGTCGCTGTTTTAGGCAGGTTACCGTGTAGGTACGTATGAATTTTCCGTTATAAGCATGGTACCGCGTAGGTATAGATTTATTTGAATTTTAGGTATGGTACCACGTGGGTAAATATTTCTCTAATGATTTAGGCATGGTACCATGTAGGTAGATGTTACTCTGCCATTTTTGGCATGTTACTGCATAGGTAGATGTGACTCTTGTCATTTTTAGAACGTTTCCGTAGAGGTAGATCTTACTCTGCCATTTCTGGCATATTACCGTATAGGTAGATGTTACTCTGCTATTTTTGGCATATTACCGTATTGGTCGAAGTGACTCTGTTATTTCTAGCATGTTTCCGTAAAGGTAGATATTGCTCTGCTATTTTTGGCATATTACCGTATAGGTAGATGTTACTCTGCTATTTTTGGCATATTACCGTATTGGTCGAAGTGACTCTACTATATCTAGCATTTTACTTTATATGTAGATGTGGCTCTGCCAATTTTGACATGTCTCGTTTGTGTTATTGATATTGTTCGTTTCCTCATTTTAATTCATGAGTAAAGAGGGTTTCCGAGTCTAGTAGAAGTTAAACCCTGTATTAGTGCATTCATTTGTATTATGCCTTTGAGTAGAAGGACACGTATTTCTATCTCCTATCTGCTCATTTAAATAGGAGGTATCGTCTTACCTGTTTATATATTTTCTGTCATATCATGTAGGATAGTAAATAAACAAATTGCATGTTAAGATATTTTCCGGCTTTTCCCATAGGATAGGAGATAACTCTACCATTTTAAGGTTATTTTCACCTTGTCCCGTACGACATAAGTTAAGTCTACATGTTAAGGTATTCTCTGTCATATCCCGTAGGATAGGAGATATATCTGCATGTTAAGGTATTTATCTGCATTATCTCGTATAATAGGAGATACGTTTACATGTTAAGGTATTTTCTGTCGTATCCCGTATCATGAGGACGTGTTTGACGACTAGTATATGTTTCGTTTATTTGTAACTTCCAGATAAGTTTGATTTTTGTGTCGCTTATCTTTCAGTCGGGTGATCCTTTGTTGTTTGACCATCTTGCATAACTTTGCAATCATTGACGAAAAAACATTGTCGAAGCATACTTTATATTAATATGTAGATATTTTGTCTTTTCTTTGGAATAAGGCTCATTTATGAAGGGATCCAAATGATATCTATAAATAAGGTTTGCATACTAGTTGAGAAGTTCTATCCTAGTGATTTTACAAATTAGGAAAGGATAGATATCAGGTACCAATTGGAGCTTTTTGAAGTGCATATTCGAAGAAATAATAACTTTCAACATGTCTCAACAATTTCACGATTGTGCAAAGTATTGTCAAAGACGGGGAAGTCAAATGTCTACTTTTTTATTGATAGGCTGATTCGACTTGTTTTGGTTCTTCCGGTTTCTACAGCAACATCTAAACGTGCATTTTCGGCAATGAAACTTGTGAAGACGAGATTGCGGAACAAAATGGAAGATGATTTCTTATCAAGTAGTCTCATTATGCATATTGAAAAAGAAACTGTTGAAAGCTGATTTGGCGATAGGTCGTTTTATATATATATATATGAGTGTCGATTACAAGTGAATAGTCTAGCAATACAACGAGTCTATCTCAAATCAGGCCTACACTACGTATCTCGTGTAGACTTGGTCTGGAACACCTCGAACTAACGCCTCGATGTTGGGGTGGGAGTGGAATACCGGTACTAGATCGAATGTACATCGGTGATTGTCTTCGATGTGATATCGAGGATGACCCCCGACGTGATATCGGTGATGAGGTGGTGTGACGTGTCAGAGGTGCCCGATTTAATCCCGATATCGAATAATATATCGAAAGTGATATCGGGGATGTATTTCGATATGATGCGTGGTAGCTGAGGGATAATAATTGCTTTTTTGGGATCCGGGCACCGCGTATTTATAGACCACGGGATCCGGGGACCACAGTAACATATCGATGATTATTATCGATATGACATCGAAAGTGATACCCGATATGGTCCAATATGGGCCTGGTTTGGGCCTGGCTCAATATGCGGGAAATGCCCATATCATGTAGTCCCCCAATTTGGGGATTCTTATCTTAGAGACAAGAATTCGCAAATTTAATTTTTAAATTTCTCGGTTACCTGTACCCTTCGTCCCGCCAGTTCAAATGATGGAGATCAAATTTGCGGGGAATGCACTTGTGATGAACTTCGATTAGTCTCCCAATGCAGTGGACGCATAGTTTGAGGTCCTTGTTTGAATTCTAGTTCCTTGGTATTCGGGTTCCTTATAACTACGGTAGTTGCACTTTGAAAATTGTGATGGGGTTGTTGGGGCAGTTGTTATATTCTCGCGGCTCTTCGCGTAGTTGGGTAGGATGTCAGGTTTCATCTTTGATAGTAAGTCGAGACTCATATTCGATATCATATCGAAAGTATCTTTCGATGTGGTTAAAGCGTCTGTTTGTAGGTAGGGTGCTCTCCCATGTGCGTCTGTCCGTCCCCAAGTCCTTTATCTATATCGAATATTAATACCGATGTGAGATCGAAATTGTGTTTCGATCTAGTATCTCCGATATCTATAAATAGGCTGTCAGGAAGGTGAAAACCCACTTTGGCTTTTAGCGAATCTTCGTTGTTCCTTCGAAAAACACGTCGAATTTGACTTTCGATATAGAATCTGACCTTAGTTTTGATATATTCCTTTGATTTTAATTTTTGCTATCGAATTCGATAACTTCTCCGATATCACGTTCGATCTTGACTTTCATTCTTTAGTGCGTTAATATGTCGTTTGCCGGGGACAGTGTTGGCGCAGGTTTGCCTAAGATGAATTTCGAAGAGGGTGGAGTCGTATACTCCGAAAACGAGATGTTTGGACCTGAACAACTAACTGGTGAACAGGGCGGTGCTGAATTTTCTGCTCCGCCCGAAGCTGTCGGCCCTAATGTGGACGAATGGGGCTTTGAGGTCAGCCCCCCGAAATATAAGGCCTCTGAGAAGTACGAGGACATGACGTCTCATGTCCCTCATCATGCTGGTTTTACTCAGATGAGTATAACATTCCCGAGGGGTATAAGGTCATATTCCCCAGTGCCGATCAACGAATGCATACCCCACCACACGGCTGCATTACTGTCAATGCCAAGCACTTCAAGAACGGGTTGCGCTTCCCGATTGATCATGCGGTTAGTGATATCATAGCAAGCATCGGGGTCTTCTTGGGACAGCTATCCCCGAATTCTATGGGGTACATTGTAGCTTTCATTTGTGTTATGAGGGCGTTGGGTGCCCCTTGTGGAGCTAACGAGTTCTGGGAGCTCTTTAGTGTCATGGTCAACATGAAGGATGGTGATAGAGGGTTCTTCTGTGTGCGAGCCCAGGCGAGGCTTAGGTTCGTGCAATATACTCAAACTAGCTACGGATTTGGAAATGAGTGCGAGTGTATGTACATCCAGGAGAGGACGGCTGGTGAGTTTGATGAGCTTCCTAGCGTGCGGTGTGAAGACACTAAATATGAGAGACAAGTTGTTGTCGGGCCTACTGCAAATAGCCTCGAGTTTCTGAGGAAGTTGATTAACCATCCATATGACGGTACCCTGCTTTGTAGTGACGTAGTTTTGCGAGCAAGTGGGATATCTCCTGTGCGGTATAACGGTCCCTCTACGCTCGGTAAGTGTTATATCTTTGTAAATTGATATTTTCCCCTCGATTTATCTCTTGATCCTCTATTTTGTGTGTTTCGCAGCCGGGCTGGTGGAGTATTGTAGTCTGGATGCGATAGCGGGACGTAGACAGCTGGGGGTCGAAACCGCTACAGATGACGCACCTCCACTCGTCAAGAAGAGGGGTCGCGAGGGCGTACGCAAGAATGAGAAGAAATCTGTTCCCTCCTCGAGTGAAAATACTGCCGGGGTGGGTAGTGCTTCGCAATATCAACCTGACGTTGATGTTGGGACATCCATTGGGCGAAAGAGAAGGAAGGAATAGGGTAGTTCAAGTGGGGATCACAGTGGTGTCTTCCGCTCTGTAAGTAGTCTTTGTGCCATTGAATGTGTATTTCCTTTGGGTTTTTATTTGACTGAACGATCGACTCCTTATTGTGGACGTGTAGGTAGCGGGTTTTTTGAAAGGTTTCTTGACGATGGCCATTAAGGTCCAATCGGATCACGCCGAGTCGCTCCAAGTTACCAATGGTTTGCTCGAGAAATTGGGCGATTACGATCCTGTTGCTGCCGTACAGCTCCAGCATGAGAGAGACAAGGCCAAGGATATTTTGAAGGCCAGCGGGAGTAATGTGGGAGGCCTGTTAAATGATAATAAAAGGTTGATCGCAGAGCTCAATGAGTCTCGACTTATCGCTGGCCAAGAGGCATCTTGTCAGGAGGCACTTGAAGCTGGGGTCTCAATTCTTGAGGACCAATTAGCCCAGGCTGAAAGGCATATGCGGTGCATGACGCTGAGCAAAAGCCAATTGACTAGTGCGGCCAAACAGTTCCTTCTGAGTCGGTCGTATAAGATGATGTGTGCTGAGCGGGGCTTGCTCGAGCGGGAGGATGCCAAGGCCTCTATCATAGGTCAAATTCTGCTGGAAGGTGGTTTCATGGATGGTTACGACCCTTCGGCCATAAATCCGTTGAAGGGGTCGGACGGGGAATTTCCTGAGGACTCCGACGATGACGACGAGGATTTCGAACCAGAGGAGGAGTACCGCAAGATCATCGAGCAGAAGAGTTTGGCATTAATCCACATCAAAGGGGCCCCTCGTTATCCTGGTTGAGAGTTTAGGAGTCTGTATTTTTTCTTTTGGCACAATTGCCTCTGTAGTATGACTCATAGTTTTACCCGTTAATTTAATCGATCTTTTCTGTGTGTCCTGATATATATTTGTTCATACATATTCCATGGTATGATCGCTTATGTTATTGTTACCCCTCCTTGACGTGTCAAAGTGCGACCCGTTATCACAGGGAAACCGCTGCCGTTGCAATGTTTTTTGTCGACCATGTCATCACAGGGGATAATTTTCTTGCCGGTAGGGACGCATCCCGTTATCCCAAGGAAGCCGCTACTGTTGAGATATTTAGAATCGACCCCGTTATCACAGGGGATATGTTTCATGTGAGTAGGGGCGCATCCCTTTATCACAGGGGACCCACTACCGTTGAACTCTTTCTCGTCGACCCCGTTATCACATGGGATATTTTTTGTGGGTAGGGGTGCATCCCGTTATCACAGGGAACCCACTACCGTTGAATTGTTTTTGATCGACCCCGTTCGCACATGGGATATTTTTTGTGGGTAGGGGTGCATCCCGTTATCACAGGGAACCCACTACCGTTGAATTCTTTCTTGTCGACCCCGTTATCACAGGGGATATTTTTTGTGGGCAGGGGTGCATCCCGTTATCACAAGGAACCCACTGCCGTTGAATTCTTTCTTGTCGACCCCGTTATCACATAGGATATTTTTTGTGGGGAGGGGTGCATCCCGTTATCACAGGGAACCCACTACCGTTGAATTATTTTTGATCGACCCCGTTATCACAGGGGATATTTTTTGTGGGTAGGGGTGCATCCCGTTATCACAGGGAACCCACTACCGTTGAATTCTTTCTTGTCGACCCCGTTATCACAGGGGATATTTTTTGTGGGCAGGGGTGCATCCCGTTAACACAGGGAACCCACTACCGTTGAATTGTTTTTTATCGACCCCGTTATCACAGGGGATATTTTTTGTGGGTAGGGGTGCATCCCGTTATCACAGGGAACCCACTACCGTTGAATTCTTTCTTGTCAACCCCGTTATCACAGGGGATATTTTTCTGTGGGCAGGGGTGAATCCCGTTAACACAGGGAACCCACTACCGTTGAATTGTTTTTTATCGACCCCTTTATCACAGGGGATATTTTTTGTGGGTAGGGGTGCATCCCGTTATCACAGGGAACCCACTACCGTTGAATTCTTTCTTGTCGACCCCGTTATCACAGGGGATATTTTTTGTGTTGTAGGCGAGCCTTTTCGTTGTCTTTTTGACTATGTTTCTTGGTGACTCTGTCGTCGTTGAATCTGTAGGTCATTAAGTCTTGTAAAAGAGCACATACAAGAAAAATTTTCGACGTAAAAGCTGATACGAAAGCACGAAATGATGTGCAGGTGTTATCTGCGGGATGTTCCCTCAATTTGGGAATATCAGTTTTATACGAGAAACAATGTTCCCATTGTGCTCTATCGTGCATGTTGTACCTGTTTGTACCTCTTGTATCTGTTTGAATAGATAATATTGAATAATCTGGGGCAATGCCCCCTGAATCCCCCTTTTAATATTCTCTATGTCCTTTTTCGGATACAGTAATGTGCGACCCTTTGAGCCATGTACCTGTCAGAGGGCTATGTGTTAAACATATATCTAGGGAAACATTCCCCAACTCTTTGTGCCATTCTCTGCACTTCTATAATGTCCGCTTAGGACATATCCCTGCATGAAATATTAGATTGCACCAAGCAACAAATAAAAAGGTAATAACGGATAACGGTCGAAGGCTAGGTAAACCCAACCCGCCTACGTATCCCGTTGCATGGGGAATCAGACGGGTGTAGTTCCCCCTATTTTAAGTTTACAGACCGACCCACGAAGGGGAAAAATAAGAGATAATGGTCGAGGGCTAGGTAAACCTAACCCGCCTACGTATCTCGTTGAGTGGGGAATCAGACCGACGTAGTTCCCCCTATTTTAAGTTTACAGACCGACCCACGATGGGGCAATGTTTCCGTTGTTCGAACATAATTTAAAAAATTACTAAAATCTAAAGTATTGTCCTGTTCTTCATCATGGTGATCATTCCATAGCTTGCCGATCCTGATTTGGTCCGATTGCTTCTTCCTCCGCTTCTTTAATTCTTGGCAACGTAAGAGAAGTGATGTAGCAGAACCAAGCTTCCTCCTGGTTAGCGACCATTTCTCCGACCCCTCCTGCTGGGAATTTCATCGTCTTATGGAATGTGGATACCACCGCTCTTATCGCGTTCAGGGCCAGCCTACCGATTATGACATTGTATGCAAATGGTTGGTCCACGATTGTGTATTGAACATTAATAGTTCGCTTGTGTGGTTCTTGTCCAAATGATGTAGGAAGGTTCACTTGCCCTAGGGGAACTGTCTCTGCTCCACCAAATCCTACCAGTGGCGTACAGACCTGCTCAACTACGTGGTGACCGAGTGCCATCTTTTCCAAAGCATGCGCAAACATAATGTTAGTGGAACTATCGTTGTCTATAAGTACCTTGTGTACAGCGTAGTTAGCGATATCCAGCTGAACAACCAGGGGGCGGTCGAGCTCGCCTACCTGGATGGCCTCGGGGCTGAGATCCAAGAGGTCCCTGCCGGAAAACGTGATAACCTCGTCTGGGAGCTCCTCAATCAACGTTGTGAATCCGACGAATCGGTCCTCGTTCAATCCACGAGTTATCTTCTTCCTCTGGTTGGTGGAATTCGCTCATGCGGTCCCACCGCTTATCACATTGATGACCCCCCTCGAAGGCGCATTATTTATCGTATCGCGTCCTTGTACACTCTCAATTGCCTTAAGGCCCTCCCTTCTTGGGGATTGGGGCCGTTCCCTTGATTCGGGATACTGCCCGCTCTCCTTAACGAATTCTATTAATCTTCCGTCCTTAATCAATCTCTCGATCTCATCCATCAGGTCATAGCAGTCCTTCGTGTCATGGCCTTTTTGGCGGTGATACTCGCAGTAGCGTCTAGATTTCTTGGTGAAATCTGTCTCTTTGATTTTTTTAGGCGCACTTAGCCAATTCCTGCTTTGCGCGACGGCAGAGATAATGCGAATGTCCCGATTGAGGGGGGTATATCTCTTTGGGGACCTGTCTCTTCCTCCCCCGATCTTGTTCCATAGCTCTCTACCCCTTTCCCGGCCGGATTCCTGGGGTCTAAACTTAGCTGCCATCATTGCGTCTTCGTAGATCACAGTATGCGCCAACTCATTTATCCAATTGATGGTAGGTTCTGCGAGCTTGATCAACTCTTTGGCGAATCTGTTGTGTGTCGTTGCCCTAAATAGGATCTGCAACACTTGTCCCCCGTAGGAGTTGTCCACCTTCAGTAGCTCCTCGTTGAATCTGCTCATGAATTCGCCAAGAGTTTCTCTCTCTTTCTGTTTCAACGCTTCCAGATGGTACATGCTTCTCTTCATTCGTTTCTGACTGAAATAGTGGTTCTCCAACCTCTCCTTCATCTGCTCGAAGCTCGAAATAGATCCTACTTTGATTCTGTTAAACCAGTCTAATGCTGCTCCTATCAGTGTTGTCGCCATTATTTTTGCCTTAATACCCTCGGAGAAATCTTGTAGGTTCCAGAGACTCTCCATAGCGTGGATGTGATCCCTCGGGTCACTCTTCCCATCATATGGTTTTGTGGTTGGAATCTTGTCTCCTCTGTGCAGTACTTCTGCCTCTATCTCATCCGAAAACGGGGTCCTACTGCGACCCTTCCCATGACTCTGAGTCACCTTCCTTGTTAACTCTGCCCTCTCGCGGTCAAGCTGTTCCATGCTCCTTGAAATTACCCGCAGTATTTCTGCATCCTCATTTTTTGAACAATTAATCTCGGCGCGGTCGCGACCACGTTCCATTCTCTGGATCACTTCCGCCCTCTCGCGGTCAATCCATTCCATCTTTCTTGCTACCTCTCGATCCAGGGTCCCGAAGCCCCGTCTCTCCGCTCTGTGGTAAGCTGTTGGCGATATCTCCCTGAAGGAGTCCCTTGTATCCTCCTGTTCATTATATCCTTGCCTTGCCCTTCCCTCACCCGCTCCGGATTCATGGGGCCTTGCCCGAATGTCCTTTGTCTTTTGCTCCACTAGTCGTGGAAGCAAGGTCTCCAATTTGGAATCTAGCGCCGCTCTTATAGAGGCGTTGATCTGCGCTTGCATCTCCGAGGTTATGGCGGCGGGGTGAAGGGTGCTTCGTCCCACAGGCCTCGTCTCCTCTGGGCCGGGAAAATCCGCATTTGGTGCCTCGGACATTGGAACGTCTGTTGCGGGGTTCTCGGTGGGCGGGCCCTCAGTCCCGGGTTCCATCGTGCTTGGTGCAACAGGGGTCGGACCTGCATTCGCGGCTCGCGGCGGCCTCCCGGGCCCGCGCCTTCGTCGCGGCTCGTTGTGTGGTGAAGGGAGCTCCATCTCGGCTTGAGCCACTGTCTGTTCTATGTCAGTCGGGTGTTGAGGGAGTTGCGTGTCCTCCATCCTGGCGCTTCTAGTCACAATTTCGCTAAACTCAGATCGGGTCCTCCTTCCTTGCATCTTGGCGTCCTTGTCCGGGAACTGGTGTTTCCCACAGACGGCGCCACTGATTTGGCGATAGGTCGTTTTTTATATATATATATATATATATATATATATATATATATATATATATGAGTGTCGGTTACGAGTGAATAGTCTAGCAATACAACGAGTCTATCTCAAATCAGGCCTATACTACGTATCTCGTGTAGACTTGGTCCAGAACACCTCGAACCAACGCCTCGATACTTGGGTGGGAGTGGAATACCGGTACTAGATCGAATGTACGTCGGTGATTGTCTTCGATGTGATATCGATGATGACCCCCGACGTGATATCGGTGATGAGGTGGTGTGACGTGTCAGAGGTGCCCGAGATAATCCCGATATCGAATAAGATATCGAAAGTGATATCGGGGATGTATTTCGATATGATGTGTGGTAGCTAAGGGATAATAATTGCTTTTTTTGGGATCCGGGCACCGCGTATTTATAGACCTCGGGATCCGGGGACTACAGTAACATATCGGTGATTATTACCGATATGACATCGAAAGTGATACCCGATATGGTCCAATATGGGTCTGGTTTGGGCCTGGCCCAATATGCGGGAAATGCCCATATCAAAAGCTTTGATGTTGATTCAATAATTGACGAGTTTGATTGTGTCAAGAAACGTAGATCACAATTTAAAGTGCCTAAGTAATTTTTGATTACTAACTAGTACTTTTGAAGAATGTTTGACATTGTTTAATTTCATTTCATCTTAAGGGATGAGATATTCTTAGTTGATAATATGTGTTATATTTATTACTTTGGGTCTTTGACCGTATGTTTTAATATATTTCTTTAAAGATGTTGAACGCTTTGATAAACGGTACAATTTAAATATTGTTAGTTGGTTATTAACATGTTTTTTTTTCTAAAGCTAATTTACTGTTGTTGATAAAAAAAATATATTAAATTAATCAAAAAAAATATATTTAGAATAATTTCGCCCCCCTTCCCCTCCCCTCGAAATCCTGGCTACGCCCCTAATTAGAGATCTATCTATTCATCAGTTTGAAAACCAAAATATTGAAGAAAAAAAAAAGGAAAAGGAAATTTGAGGAGAGGTCGTGCACAACTATTCAGACTATCTGACTTATAACTTTAGTATATATATAATATTGAAGAAAAAGGTCCTATATATTTGTTTTTTTAAAAAGTGATTACACAGAAACCGAGCGTTATTTTGACGGAATTAATTTAGAGATTTTTATAGATTAAGTCGTCCCTTAAATAATTTTTTGACGTGAAAATGAAATCACTATTTGTTAATTATATTCTTGACATTTGTTTTTGCGTTTGAAATCCGAAGTGAAAGTGATATTTGATTTGTTAACTATTTGAAAAATACTCTTAACAAAATAAAATAAAAACTATTTGAAAAAGCGCAGCTATACTATATTTTAATATTTGACATTGTATGCTAATGTCAACTATAATCAATTGAAGACATTGAACTCGAATATGCCTTATATGAGCAGGATGAAGGGGATAGATACAGCTTTGTGGACATGGTGCACAGGATCAATGGAAAGTTCAAAAAGTTTGACATTTATATTATATTTGGCAAAAATGAGGTGTTGACATTACATTTTTTTTAGTAAAAAAAAAAAATTGGTAATGTCAAACGCCTAGAATTATCGTGTAGAATAAATATTTGAGTATGCGCATAATAGTGCACATTAATGCTTGTATGGATCAAAGTTTAATTTTGGGAGTATGTTTTGCTCTTTTAAATATTACAAAATTTTCAAAACATTTTAGAAACTTTTAGGGATGTTTCCAAAAATCCGTAGAAAGAAGAATTATAAATAACTTGGAAAATAATGGTGTGTTTTGTTTCTATTGAGCTAAAAAATAACAATATTTTGGTACTTTTCGTGGAAAATAAAAGAAACTTTGAACCATGAATGTTTAAATTTATATTTTATATAAAATAAGCGTTTAATTCTCTTTTACCCCTTTATACACAATAGGGGCTGGAAATGTCGCAGCTTCTTCTTATAAAAAGAAGGTTGATTTAACTATTCTAAGCTTGATTTCAATGTTTAGACTTCCGGCCGATGTTTTGAATCTTACTTTCATTTTCTGTAGGTCAACTGCGTATTTTCAGTTTTGAAAATTCGAAGCACTCTAGGTATATATAAGTTATACCTATATGTTGTTGTTGGATATTTCATAATATTGATAGTGTAATTCTCAAGGGTTTTTTTATTTTTTTATGTACCAAGACAAAAAAAATTATGTTAAATAAATGGCACATGTCTTGTAAAAAATGTGTTTAATGCCATTTTGTTTTCCGAACTTGCTTTTAAGTAGGGGTGTGCAAAGCCATATTATCTGCCAAATATTTTTTGAACATTTTTTCATTGCAAAAACAAAAGAAAAAATTACGAAAAAATCCATCATTATAATGGTTTAAAAACTATTAGTCGAATTTAGACAAACACATGACAAATATAATAAATATATTTTTAAGAACTCAACAAGATATCAGAAATTTAACTCTGAAGCTCTAGACTTTAACCATCAATACAACGTAAATATCATACGACATTCAACAAACAAACAAAAAAATACTAACATGAAATCATCACATTCAATATATAATAAACTCGTCATTTGTCCATAAAAACTCATGTGTATTCTCCAATCTTAAATGGATCTTAAATATAAGTGTGCACACTATAAGATTTAAATCACTTAATTACTCTACTTAATTAATAAATAACTACTTAATGGTGAAATAAATTAAATGGTTCGACAATTCGGTATATTCGATAATCGACATATAAAATTAAATATCGTATCAAACTATAATTTGGGATTTTACATGGGATCCTTTATCGAATTATTTAAATAATTCGGTAAATAATATGTGTCGATTGATACGATTATCAGTGATTCGATCATTTCAGATTGTTTTGCACACCCCTACTTTTAAGGAGTTGACAATGTAAAAAAGTAAAGAGATCACAATGCATGAGAAGTCGAACAATTGTTGCATGCTTGAGAAGCAGAAAAAATATGTACAAAAGCTTAAATTTATATGTTTATAAATGTATGCTTATATATATATATATATATATATATATATATGTCGCATGGGTATTTTAGTCCTTTCAGATCTTTGAAATTTGTTAAGAAAACAGATGAGTTGGCAGGGCAGTTAGAACCCGTGCTTCGCACGTGAGTTTATTGCGTCGTTGTTACGCAATTTATAAGCTCTGTTTTCTCGCTTTTTTTAGCTCATTTGCCATTCGATTTCCTGTAAATTTATAACAAATTCTATCGCGACAAAATCTTCTCGATTACTCCTTGGATTAGGGTTCATCATCGCGTTGATTGATGAATGTAACATTGTGTGTTTGATTGCATTGGTTGATTTCTATTCTTGTGATTCTTCTTTGATCGATTGTGAGTTCATTTAGGTCATGTTCGTGTGCAATTTGTTCAATAGATTGTGTTCGATTCATAATAAATTGGTGCAGTGAACAT
Organism: Linaria vulgaris; assembly: GCA_948329865.1. Lineage (NCBI taxonomy): Eukaryota > Viridiplantae > Streptophyta > Magnoliopsida > Lamiales > Plantaginaceae > Linaria > Linaria vulgaris. Next base: position 112,505,090 of record OX415249.1, on the reverse strand, counting down.
TGATCAAGTTGCAATGGCATCTGCTAAGTTTGATGTGGAGAGATTCACTAGTTAGAATGATTTCGGATTGATAGAGATTGAAAATGCGTGCACTTCTCGTTCAACAAGGCATGTTGGATGCACAAAATGAAGCTAGCATGTATACAGATCTTGATGAAAAAACGAAGAGATCAATACTCGATAAGGCTCACAATGCAATCATACTGAGTTTAAGAGATAAAGTATTGAGGCAAGTGTCGAAGGAGAAGACTGCAGCTGGTGTATGGACCAAATTGAAAGGTTTGTACATAACTAAATCTCTAGTAAATCCATTATATTTAAATCAAGCTTTGTATTCGTTTAAAATGCAAGAGGATAAATTGATGAACAGATGGATGTTTTCAACAAACTAGATCTAGATCTCGAAAATATAGATGTTACTATAGAAGATGAGGATCATGCATTGTTGTTGTTGAGTTCTTTGCCTAAATCTTATGGTCATTTTAAGGAAACTCTCATCGATGGTTGAGAATCCTTGACACTTGATGAAGTGTAGGTTGCCTTAAACTCAAAATAGTTAAATAAAAAGAGAGCTGGTAAGACTATGAGTAGTGGAGAAGGTTTGATAGTTAGTATTAAGAATAAGAAGAAGGAAGGCAAGAATGATAAGAAGAAACAAAACAGAGCAAAAGGGTGGTAAAAAGAGTTTTACATGTTATCATTGCTAGAAGGAAGGGCACACGAGGAGACTCAATCCTGAGAGGCAAAAGAATAACTCTGATAAGACCCATGAGTTTGGAAATGCTACCATAGTACGAATGGTTATGAGTCTGCTGATGCATTGATGGTATCCAGTCAAGATCCTAAGCATGAATGGGTGTTGGATTCCGAATGCTCCTTTTTACATGACACCCAATAAGAGTTTCTTTGAGCAGTATGTTGAAACACAAGGAGGATCAATGTTCCTTGGAGACAATGAGCCATGTAATATTCAAAGAATTGGATCTGTGAGGTTCAGATTCCATGATGGAGTTGAGAAGTTGTTGAGAGAAGTCGGATTTGTGCTTGACTTGAAAAGAAACCTAATATACCTTGGAGAATTAGAAAAGAATGGTTACCAATTCAAAGGTGAATTTGGGATTCTAAAGGTTCTAAAGAGATCTATGGTTGTAATGAAGGACTCAAGGAAAAATGGACTCTATACTTTGGCAAGAAATGTTATACTTGGATCAGCTACTACAGCTATTACTAAGCTAGGTTCCAAGACTAAGTTATGGCATAAGAGGTTATGGCATGTCAATGAAAGAGGGTTGGTTGAAATGGAGAAGCACGGGTAGCTGAGAACTGATAAACTAGAAAAGATGAGTTTATGTAAACAATGTGTTCTGGGAAAGGCACATAAAGTGAAGTTTAGTACTACTCAGTACGTGACCAAGCAGTCACTCGATTATGTACATGCTGACTTGTGGGGGCCTTTCAAAACACCTTTTCATTCAGGATCCATGTGCTTTCTATCACTAGTGGATGACTACTCTAGAAAATTATGGATTCATGTCATGAAAACCACGGACCAGACCTTTGAGACTTTCAAAAATTGGAGTACTTTGATAGAATAACGAACTGGAAGAAAGCTGAAGAGATTCCAACAAATAATTGTTTGGAGTTTTGCTCACATGAGTTCAATGAATATTGTAAGATAAATGGTATTGTAAGACACATAACAGTTGTTGGTACTCCTTAGTAGAATGGTCTTCTAGAAAAGTTGTTGCTTATGCTCACATCAAACAAGATACGTCGGAATCTAGAGCACTTAAGTGCACGTTCTTAGGATATGCAGAAGGAGTCAATGGCTATAAGCTATGGTGTTTTGAATCAAGCCACAGAAAATACATAGTGAGCAGGGATGTGGTGTTCAATGAAGAAGCAATGGCCTATCCTGGAAGTAGTTCTACAACTACCATTGAGAATGATCAAGGCATAAGACTAAAGAGGTATATGAGTCTGAGGTAGATCCTGTTTCAGATCAAAGGGAGCAACAACCTGAAGATCATAAACTTAGCTTCTAGAGGAAGAAGAATAAGTTGATGCTCAAACTGATCAACCAGAGCAAGACCATGATCAACCTGAAGATCATAAATACATGCTTACAAAGGACAGAACTAGAAGGCAAACAAAAGTACTAGAGAAGTATAGTTATGCCGATGTGCTAGCATATTCATTGGTTGTTGCCAATAATGTTTTAGAGGAAGATCCTACAGATTATAAAACTGTTATGACTATTAAAGACAAGCACAAATGTATCAAGGCTATGACAAAGGAGATGAAATCTTTGGATGCAAACATAACCTTGGAACTTGTTCAGAGACCTAAGGGAGCTAAAATTGTAGGATGTAAGTGGATATTTAAAACAAAGGTGGAGTATAGCAAGGTAGGTACAAGGAAAGATTAGTTGATAGGGGGTTCACACAAATAGAAGGTATTGACTACAATTCACCAGTGGTTAAACATAGATCCATCAGAGTGCTTTTATCTCTTATTGCAACCTATGACCTGGAAGTAGAACAGATGGATGTTAAAACAGCTTTCTTTTCTGGAAATCTTGAAGAAGAGATACTAATGAAGCAACCTTTAGGGTTTGAAGTTAAGGGGAAAATGTTTTTTTTTTCAAACTGAAGAAATCCTTGTATGGACTGAAGTTGTCTCCAAGACAGTGGAACTTGTGGTTTGATGAGTTCATGATGAACCTTAAATTTAATGAGTCAGTTTGATAAATGTGTGTATTTCAAGTTCAAGGCTGAAAACTCTTTTACAATTTTGCTTTTGTATGTGGATGACATACTTATCATCAGTAACCACAAAGGATAAATTGCTGAAATAAAGAACATATTGAAAGATTAATTTGAAATAAAGAGCTTAGGGGCTGCTAAGTGGATTCTAGGAATGGAAATTAGTAGAGATAGAAGTAGATAGCTTATATACTTATCTCAAGAGGATTATCTTAGAAAGCTACCGAAAAAGTTTGGAATGTTAGAAGCTAAAGTGGTCACATCAGTTCAAACTCAGTGTTAGTCAGTCACCACAGACTGAGGAGGATAAGGAATTCATGTATGGGATTCCATATGCTAATGTTGTGGGATCATTGATGTATTCCATGGTAAGTGCTAGATCTGACTTGGCATACTCACTGAGCATAGTCGGTAGATTAATGTCAAATCCTGGTAAGATCCATTAGCAAGCTTTGAAGTGGATCTTGAGGTATTTTAAGGGAATTCTGAATAAGGTTTTGTTCTATGGTGGAGCTAAGGACAACAATGAATGTAACATCCTTAAATTTTCCTTACACACACACACACACACACACACACGCACATATATATATATATATATATATATATAAGAATATAAGAATATAAGTATTATATAGATACTTCTTAAAGAAAAGGAAAAAAATATTATTTGGTTAATTGCCTTTTAGCCCTTCATCTTTTAAAAATCATTATTTAGCCACAATTGTTTTAAAATATTGATTTAATCCTTTTAATTTGAATTTAGATAAAATAATAAAAACAAATAATTATTGAAATCAGATTTTTTTCTTCACTAGGACTCCAAGAAGTAATGGTTGGGACATGAAGACCCATAATAGGCTCAAACATTAAAAGGTTGAATGTAAAAGTCTTCATAATAATAATTTCATATAATTAATAATAGGATATATTTGAATAAAATATTGTTACATCATACTTGGCTGAAAATTCTGAAAAATGCACAGTAAAATACTTGAATATAATAATCTAAATAGTTGATGAGTTAATTACCTCAATCATGTAAGTTTGCCTACAAATACAAGCCTTTTTCTTTGTAAAAATTCCACATCAAAATCTCCTAAGAGTTTGCATATGCTTTCTTCACCAAAGTTCTCCCATTTTTCATCCTCTACTCAAATAAAATATTTTTGGAAGTTCCTAAACTCAAAAATTGTGAGAAAAAGCTCAAATTCTAATTCTTTCCAAAAAATCCAGTTTTACCCCTGAACTTGAAAGATATGAAAATAATATCAAGGCTTAAAATTTTGGGAAACTGCCTTCCTAAGTGTTTTTAGAACAAAAGCACTCAAAAATATTTGGAATTGCAATTGATTAGAAGGGTCGATTAAAGGTAATTTTAAGCTTGCTGCAATTTGCAGCCCTAAATAGCATATCTCTTTTGATTTTTCAAATTAACCTATGCATAATGATACTAATCTTAAAATTGATCATATGTAGTAATTAATAAAGTCATGTGGATATATTAAAACCCATTTATTATAAGTTTTAGTCAAGTATGGGTATTAATTATGATTTTTCTTTTAACGACATGTTGTAGGAAATATATTCATACTTAAGTTCTCCTTAATTCCAAATCAAGGTGTGAAATTGTGTTATGGTCTAATTTATAACCTGATTATTTAACCTTGTTTACAAGTTAATAATTAAGCTTCATCTTAAATTAGTTCTACGAAGTTATATCTTTGTGACTCCTTATATATATAACAATATGTATTGTTAAATAGGTAGTAAGCCTAGGAAAATCTAAATATTATTAGATATGAGTCTCATGTTAAAATAAAAGTTATTTATTTTATAACTAATAGGTAATCGTAAAATAAAATAAGTTTGCCTAAATAGTTTATACATGGATTCTAACAAGAAACTAATAATCTTACGGTAAAATCACGAGAACCGAGTTAAAATTTGATTTTTTGTCCTATTTCTATTTCTTGACTTGGTTGTAATCAAAGATAAGAAGGACATACGAGAAAATGTAACAAATTATAAATGTTAATTATTTGGTTTAAACTTATTAACACGTTTAAATTTATTTAGGAGACGACACATAATTTCTCGAACATGAAGTTACTGTCGCATGTGAGATTTATAATACTTTTAAGCCCTGTTTGGCACCCGGCCTGAGGAACTTGGACTGAGTACTTGTGATTCTTGGTTTTAAATGGAGAACAACTTATTCTTTTAACAAAATCATTTTCTTTTATCATCTCATTTCCTTCCTAATCCTTTCACTTACTGTTGAAATATTCTTGGACCATGGATTCTTAATCATTGTTCATAAATTACAATAATTTCTCCAATATGATAATCCACATGTTGGTTCTTGAACTGTGCATCGAGCAACGAACTACGTTTGGGACATGTAGCTCAAAAGCAACGGACAATGTCTAGGTTACTAGCTTATTGTTTATATGTTATACCCATATGGACGCTTTTGGAAAGTTGGTCTGAGGGATTGAGACAGTTTACTGCTGGGCAACAAGGGTTGTCGGTTTACATAAATTTGCTCGATACCCATTTATCTAGGCGCCGCTTGCAGTCAGAAGTTGGCTGTAACTGCGTGTTAGGTTGACATGTACTCGACATCGTAAATAGATCAAGAGACGTCCTTTATTTGCGATGTCACTTTTTGTTGGGAAGTAAAATCTAGTATATTGGATGAAATAAGGTTGAATCTGTTATATGAGATGCACGAGTTCATTATCTTATTGTTCGTCTGATATTCTTTACCTCTCAGTTATAACGTTTTCCTTTCATGCCATATCAAATTTCATATATTTGTTACATCTAGTATTATTACTAAAAATCTCACTAAGTCACCAAACACTTACATCTCATGTCATTTTCTTTATCCATTCCTCAGAATAAGTAAGGCTCAGCAAGGCGGCTGGATTAAACTACTATGGACGTGTGGAATTTTAAATAAATAAAGTGTGTCAACAAAATCCCTTATAATTGTGTGTTTATTACGTATGCGGTGTTTTGAGTTTCATGTGGATTGAAATAATAAACTCTGTAAATCTTGAAAGCTTTTGTTGTAATAAATAAATTTATAAATAACTTTATTATGGTTCCATTTAGTGAGCCTCTCTAAGGTAGCGTTAAGGTTCGAATTAGAAATTTGCAAATCCTATTCGGAGACCTAAACGGGACTTTAGAGTTTGGGACCTCACAATGAAAACTCAGAGTGTTTGAAGGGATTTGTCGATTTAGACAATGACGGTTGCTTGGACACAAGGAAGTCCCTTACTGGATATGTGTTCACTGCATTTGGTATAGCTATAAGTTGGAAGGAAAAGTTGTAGAGGGTTGTGGCTTTATCAGCCATAGAGGCAACATACATAGCCCTTGCAAAAGCTATAAAAGAAGCATTATGGCTTGAAGTTTTGGCCATGGAACTAAGGTTGTAGGACAAGGTGATCACATTATACTGTGATAATTAAAGTGCAATACATCTGACTAAGAACCAGATGTATCATGAGAGGACAAAACATGTAGGTATCTAGCAACCTGTGTCATAGAGGTGGTGTTAAAGGGATCATTGATTGTTGATAAAACTGCACCGAAGACAATCTAGCTTATATGATTACAAAGCCTCTGCCACGCAATAAATTTTTTTGATCGGCAAAGAAAAATTTTATTTTAACAAGGTACAAGAAGTACCCAAAAAGGATTACAAAGTCAATAGAAAAACAAGTTCCAAGCAACATAAGAAATATTTGAACCAAGTTACATGCAAAATAAAATAAATCTAAACCAATATTCAAAAGAATAAGAAACTCATGCTCTTTTGCCCTAAGCCACTTCCAACATTTATTCTTTACAAGATCTAATTCATTCTCGAGACTAAGACAAACATAACTAAAATGCATGAGGTTCCTGACACACCAAATAGACCAAAAACTAAAAAGCCAAATGCAACCAAAACTAGATTTCCAACGAGTGCATAGCATTAAATCAATGAACTGAGAGAAATGTTCATGAGGTCTGTTAGTGAGAGCCAAGGAAATCCTAAACCAATTTAGGAAATACAACCAAATCGTGAAGAAAAAATAACATTAAAAAAAAAGATGCTCACAAGTTTAAGGCAATAAATTTAAATATTGTCTAGAATTCATTTAGATGATTGGAGCTTAGTCCTTTGGAGGACTAGTTGATTATTGGTTTGGTATTGTTGTGTGTTGTTCAGAAGATCTAAAACCAAAGTGGAGAATTGTGGTGTTGGTTTTTGATTTTAAAGTCGCGGGGGTATTTTAGCTCTTTCAGGTCTTTGAAATTCTGTTAAGAAACCAGATGAGCTGGCCGGACAGTTAGAATGCGTGCTTCGCACGTGAGTTTGTTACACAATTGTTGAGCAATTTATAAGCTTCGTTCTCTCGCGGTTTTTAGCCCAGTTTTTGTCATTCGATTTCCTCTCAGTTTGTAATAGATTTTAGCGCATTAAAATCCTCTTGATTGCTCCTTCGATTGAGGTTCATCATTGCATTGATTGATGAATGTCAAACCTAGTAAAACAATGTGTGTCTGATTGCATTGTTTGATTTATATTCTTGTAATCTTCTTTCATCGATTGTGAGTACAATTTCGTCATGTTCGTGTGCGATTTTTTCAACAGATTGTGTTCGATTGTGTGTGTGTATACATACACACGCACACACTTCCTTTGAAGTTTAAAACAATAGAGTTTAAGATCATCATAGTACTTCAACAACGACAAAATACATCATTGAATAGCTACGCGAGTTACCAACACACGATAGTCAATCATTCAGTTTATGAACTAACACCACAAACGGGCAATCTCTTCTCTTGAAAGTGTCCTTAATAACTTCTGCTCAATTTATCGACATAATACGTACACTTATAACTCATTCATTACACGACACAAGTCTATCGGAGTGCAATATTTAAAACTGAAATATAAAGGTATGCAATAATATTTATTAATTATAATTAACAAAAAATTATATAATATACCTAATTACGACATTGAAAAATAGGAGATATTATTGAAACCAGTTAGTCTTTTAGCTTTCTTTTTGGTAGATTTTTTGGCAGTAAATTTTGGGGATTTTGGTAAAATTTAATATTTCATAAATATATTTGAAATAACTACAAACAGATCACCACATGAAAATATGAACTCAAACCTACCCCAAATCGTCTCTTAAATTCAACACATGTTTGCCAAGGTTTTTGTTAATTCATACGTTGATTAAAATATCATGAAACTTTACATGTTGTATATAGGAAGAAAAGGTTACTAGAAAAAGTTTCAATATTAAAAGACATTATTTTGAATATGAAGTAATTTGGATATACTACAAGAATTGATCGGTTTTCTCGACCGAAAAATCTCAACCAGAATCCGGTCGAGAAAAATCCTGACCGCTTCCGACCGGGATCTGGTCAGAAATCTAAGTATAAAAGTTTTCGATCGGATCCCTGTCGGGACCCTTTGGCGGGAAAAATTCTCGCCAAAGGGCGTTGCCCAAAACTCGGCCCAGCTGGGCCGAGTATTGTCGACCGCATTGCGGTCGGCAATAGCTGAATTCTCGACCACAATGCGGTAGGGAATGAGGGGAGTATTTTTATAAATACCTCCCTCCTCCTCATTTCCCACACCACCCTTTCTCTCTCCCTCTCTCATTTTCGACCGCCCCGCCCATCGGTAGCAAATCCGGTTCCAGTAAGTTTTTTCAACTTTTCTCGTTTTTTTATGTTATTTTGTTGTTTTAATAATTATTTTATATGTTTAATTGTTAGATATTGTAGAAATTCTTATGCTTTAATTAGAAAATGCCTTTAGAAATTGTTAGACTTTAGGAAATGTTAGAGTTTAGTAATTATTTATGCCATTAGAAAATATTTTCTTAAGGCATTGTTAGTCTTTAAACTTTGTTTATGTCTTTAGGGATTATTTGATATTGTGTTATTGTTAGACGTTCAAAATTGTGTATGCCCTTTAGAAAATCGATTTATAAATTAGAATTCATGATGCTTTTAGGGAATTACTTTAATGTATAAATGATTATATTTTTAGAATATTTACTTGAAATTTATGTTTTTAGCTACTCTCGAAGTATATATATATGTCTTTTTAGATAATATTATTTATCTTAGCATTGTTTTATTTTATATTATTTTTATATGTGTTAATTTAGTTATTATGGCGTTAGTTTTATGAAATGTTGTTTGATATCTTATAAATGATTGTTTTTATAACATAGTTCATGCCTTTAGGAAAACTATATAACTTAGTAATGATTAAATTTAGGTCTTCTCTATAATTAGGAATATTCTAACTTAGATTCTTTTACTTAGTACATAGCACTTTAGTCGACGACATGTCGGGCGATCCTCCACGCTCGTCTCGTGATACCGGCCATGGCCAGCGCTCAAAGAGAGGGCGTAGTGGTCCACCGAGTGCCGCAAGGCCTAATGCTCCACCGAGATTAGGTCCTCGTCTTTGATTTGTTCATTCTGGCGCTACACCACCCGATGCTATCAATGCCCTTATTATCGATCATGCTGAGTCCCCTTCTACTTCCCAGCCACCTAGGCGTACGACTGGATCGAGTGGCGGTACACCACCAGATTGAGTAGTACCACATCGACTATATGATGATCACGCAACATCGAAGCCACCTACATCATCTGGATCGAGGCGTAGGGCACCGAGGCCACTATCTACGGATTCTATAGCAGTGGGTCCCAACACTTCTTCCCCGATAGACGTTGTCGGTGCAGGACTATCTAAAGCGACGTAGCAACGATCGGGCCGAGGCTTGTCCAGAGGCAATCAGGTTTCTTCTAACAGTAGAGGTCGCCGTAGAGTTATTTTGGATGAGCAAAACATATATTTGAAGGGGCGCAAGATATCGACGATGATTACCAAGATCATTAGGTCATTTATGAAGACGTGGGCGGGGCGGGGCAAGGAAGGATGATCCGAAGTGGGCGGGGCGTCCGAGGACTGGGTGGACTGAGTTTGTGAAGCATTGGGAGTGAGAGGGTCATATGAAGAAATCAGAGACATGAAGAAGAACAAGCGAGGAGGAGAGGACCCACACCCTGATCGTTCTGCAAGAGGGACTCATGCTAGTGGGTCCCTTAGCTACACAGAGATCCAGCATAGGATGGTATGTCTTACTAAATTCGATTCTATACGAATAACTTTTGTCTAAAATTTAAATAGTTTAACAAAACATTTATGTTGCTATGCAGGTGCGTTCGGGACCTCGAGAGGCCCATGCGCCTCGACATGATGAGATGTATCGATATCAACATACATATGTTCCCGAGGATATGCCAGAAGGAGTTTAACGTCGCCGCGTTTGGCTAGACCCCGTATATATGGCTATATACGCAAGTATTTAACTTGTAAAGCATTTTTTGATTACTATATTAACATATGCATTATTAATTATGTACTAACTATTGTATCAAAATAAACAAGATGCCTACATAGGCTTGATGACCGAGAGGTACACGAAGGATCGTATTGGCTGGCCCTTCATAGATTAGGAGTTGTAAGGGGAAGGTTGCGGTCCTCCCTTCTGAGGCACGCCACGATCAATTTGGTTTCAAGACGAAGAAGGTGCCCGACCAGACACAGGCCTACGCGAGGGCCTTGGAGGGGGAGAACCGTCGTCTTCGGATTACTACTAATCGGAGGGTTGACGTCCTCTTGGATCACATAGAGCACTTGACCCAGCACATCACCGAGGCAACATGTACTCCTCCATCTCGACCCCTTCCTATTAGTGTCATGTCCTCCGCTCGTCGAGCCTACCAGGGTAGCGTGCCAACACCCCAGTTCCCGCTATCGCCCCCCTCGTGATCCATTTGCCCCTACTGATCCGGATGCTATGATGTATGAGCCTGAGTACGAGGATGACTATGAGGATGAAGATCTAGATGACACTCCTGGTGGGGATGCTGCCGATCTTGGTGTTGATGATGACGCGGGTGGTGGATCCTCCAGAGAAGATACATTTGGCTTTCATGATGAGGACTATGAGGAGTAGTCGTTTAGTTGTTCATTTTTTTAAGTATTTATGTAATTTAAACTGTGTTAGTAGTTTAAACTTTTTAAAGTAGTAGTTTAACTGTGTTAGTTGTTTGTAATTATATAATTCGTTAGATGCTTGGACAAACTACTTTATGTTTATGTAAAGGGTTGTTTTATGGTTAATTGTAGAAATATGATTAATATTTTGTTGCTACTTATATATCTGTGTTACCGTGCTATGACCAAACTACCTATTTATGAGATGCAACTATAAAAAAATCCAACACGCATCCAAACTATAATATGAAATTAAATAGCGTGAATCCAAATTTATTGTATAATAGAAACCGACCACTAAACTATAATTGCACGCTATTCATACATACTATCCTCAGACTCTGAGTCACTCATTAACTCTTCCTCTTCCTCATTGTCCTCTTCATCCTCGTTGCCCTCTTTTGCCTTATCCTCGTGTCTTCTCTCATCAACCACATCAAATCCCTCGTCGGCCAATTGGATATTCATATTGAATGATGAAAGGTCTACACATAAGTTAAACCCTTCAGATGCATTCTCTTGTAGCACTTGGTTCGGTATCCCCGCGTCGACATCGTTTGATCCGGTAACTGATGACATATCGATTATGGGTCTGGCAGAAATATTGGATACGACCAACCATCCTCTCTGTTCCAATCACCCCGTCGTCTTTGGATATGGCACATAGTACGCCTGTTTTGCTTGGTTAGGAAATACAAACGGCTCATTGGTGCCGAGGGTACGCCTCGTGTCGATTTCAACCAACTTGTATGTTGAATGCTCCTGCATACCTGCGTTTATATCATACCAAACACATTTGAACAAGACTATATACATGGGTCAAATTCTGCCCCAATATTCCATTTGTATTATGTCTTTCAACGTTCAATAGAAGTTGGTAGCATCCGATCCTCCCATGTCTCCCTTCACATAAACAACGCTACAGTCACTCTTCTTGGGGCCCAACGTCATATCGGTGTAAAATCTGAACCCATTCACAATGTATCCCTCGTAGGTTACCACTGTATTAGCCGAACATGTAACTAAAGGATCTATTCGTACGTCGCTATCGTATTTCCCACATGAATACGTTTGCTTGAACCATGCTACGTACTCTCGGTTCCTCTTGGATTGTATATCCATTGGACTGAGTCTACCGCACTCCTCTTCTTCAAACAACCTGTATAGGAAAATTTTCATAAGTTAGTATTCTACTTGTCTTTAAAGCATTTAATCATTTCGTTATTACAAATAATTAACAACAACTTACTCGACCCATTTGTCAAGCTCTTCACAGTTTATAAGCGTGTAAAGCTCTATTTGCTCTATTTCATCGGAAGTCAAGTATCTCATGTTATTTAGGGGCCTTATTGGCGCCCCTTTCTTGTGAGATATCCTACGCTCATCATCCCACTCTGTGCTATCTAGCGTCTCGTTCCTGTTGAGTTGTTTATATTGAGTCTGAACAGAGACATCCAACCAAATATTGAGAACACATATTGAATATCTGTGCAAGTAGGTATGCATTGGTTATGGATCCTTCCACCCTCGCCTTATTCAGTACTGAACCCTTCATGTCGAACATCCACCTAATACATAGAAATGAATGATTAGGCAAAGAATCAATAGTTATAAAAGATAATGATTTTAGAAATATAAAATCGTACCTCTCGAATGGATACATCCATCTATAATGGACTGAACCTCCAACTCTAGCCTTGTACGAAGGGTGCATGGCTAAGTGCTTCATGGAGTCAAAAAATGAAGGAGGAAATATCATTTCCATCTTGCACATGGTAACAATAAACGGTTCCTCCAATCGCTCCATATCATTGGCCGAAACCTCTAAGGCATAGATCGCCTTCAAAAAAAGACTAATCTCTACCAAGGTCCCCCAAATCTCGGGTTCCAATAAGTCGCAAAAGGCAATCGGGATCAATCTATGCATGAAGACGTGACAATCATGACTCTTCATACCATACAATTTTCCTTGTTGTTTTTGCACACATCATCCTAAGTCTGAGGCATATCCATCAGGAAACTTCAGTTCTACCAGCCAATCAATCACCATGTTCTTTTGTTCTCTCATAAGACAATATTTAGCCTTTGGCTTTATATACTCACTTCCTCTACCAGTGGGTACTAAGAATAATTCTTTATGGTTGGTCAACAGCTTAAGATCATGCCACGACTTAATGTTGTCCTTCGACTTAGCATCGTCTAACACCGTGTTGATGATGTTCTCAAAAAAGTTCTTCTCGCAATGCATGACATCTAGATTGTGGCGAATCAAGTTTGTGGACCAGTAAGGTAGTTCCCAAAAGATGCTTCGACGACACCAATTATGCATTGTATTAAAACTCGAAAGCTTTGTGGAGTTTGGCCTAAATCAAACCGATCGTAGCCTATCCACAATTGCCTTCATCTTCGCTCATGTCTTCCTTCGAATAGGCGCTGCAAGTATCTCTTTACCCTTGTAGAAATCCTTCTTGTTGTACCTCCATTCATGATGCTCTGGTAGAAACCAATGATGACAATCGAACCACGAGGCTTTTCCACCATGCTTAAGGCTCCGTTTGTCAGAAAATAGGGAAAAAGGAAAAAAATAGGAAAAATTAGGGAAAACAAGATTTTTCAGAAAAATTCTTAGGGAAAATAAAAGATTTTCCCTTATTTTCCAGCGTTTGACTCATAATGATTTTTCAAGGAAAATTGTTATTATGTGTTAAATGCTTTTTGTATTTATTGTTGATCTAAATATTTAAAAACCATGATAATATTTAATGCTTTGTAATATGTATTAAAAGTAATAGACCAAAAATTTCTATAAAATTAGTTAATGTTTTTTTTATTTTTGAAGTTCTCTTTAAAACTACGTTATGTAAATTATCAATGTACATAAACCAATATCTTGCATAACTTTATTTTATAAATACTATGATAACTACCTTTACTTTTATATATTTCAATATCTTAATTATTTCTAATTAACTCAAAAATCAATGAACATAAATGATAGCTAATAGTCCACATTAGGTCGCTCGCATTTGGAAGTTTTCCTTTCGTGAGCTGTCATATGTCCACAAACCATTACTCCATAAATCATTCAACTCATCAATCATCGGTCTCAATAAAACATCCGAGTTCTTTCCGGGATTCTTTGGACCAGGTATGATAAGGCTTAGAAAAATAAACTCTGGTCGCATGCATAAATCTAGCGGGAGGTTATAAGGGGTTACAAACACGGGCCAACAAAAGTAGTTCTTCCCAAATTTCCCAAACGGTGTGAACCCATCCGTACAGAGACCGAGTCAGACATTTCTAAGCTCTGCTGCGAAATCCGAATATGCACGATCAAAATGTCTCCACGCCTCGCCTGCAGCTGGGTGAATCATTCTATCAGTTGGCTCTCGACATTTCAAATGCCAAGTCATATGTCTTGAAGTGCCTACAGTATAAAACAGCCTCTGTAATTGAGGTCCTAGGGGAAAGTACCACAATTTCTTCCTTGCGACCCTGGACTTTCTACCAGCCTCGAACCTATATGTCTTGCATATTGGACACGATGTGAGATCCTTGTTGGCATTTTTGTCGTAGTACAAGAAACCAAAATTCCAACAGACGTCGATGTTTTGGTAATCTAAACCCAAACCCACGAGCATCTTATTCATGCCAGAAACCGTATTAGGTAACATTTCCTCAATCTCGGGGTCCATAAGATCTTTAGACAACCTTAAGTACTTTTCGCAAGCGACATTTGGTACTCTGTGCATTGTCTTGGTAGTCAAGAACTCGGCAAACCACTGGAGCACAGTTTTCGGCTTCTTACGATGCATTTGTATGCCTCCCAAATGCATCAATTTGCAGAACTCCTTCGCCTCGGGACTTGGATCTTTGTTGCGAACCTCTCCCTCAACAAATCGACCCCCATATGCATCCACCACCAATTCTCTAAATGAAGTATCAACATGAACCGGACTTTCCACGTGAATACTAGTGGACGGTGATTCAGGTACATACGATGTGGATGCCCCTCTCCATGCAACACCCATACCCAGTATTGATACGTAAAGTCCGACTTATGCAAATGATCTCAGACTATGTTTCGATCAAAAAACATTAAATTGTTGCATTTCTGGCACGGACACCTAATACGATTTCTTAGATCTAAATAATCTCTCTATTGCGATGCAAATTGTATGAACGCACAAACCTCAACCATGTAATGTTGATTCAAATAACCAGTATTACTATCTATGCTATCGTACATCCAAAATCTATCGGCAAGATAATCCATTTCTAATCTAAGAAAATTAAAAAGAAATTATTACAATTAATTCCACCAATCTATATTAAATTTCTAAAACATGAGTACATAGAAGTCAAAAAATACTTACGTGTTGTAGCGTAGAAAATACTTAGATCAAGTATTTTTTGCACACTCACACCCCTCGTTGTATTTACCACAATATCTAATAATACACAAACAAAAATATATATAAAAAAGTTAAGAGATATCGTTTTATTAAGAATAGTATGATTTGACAATTGGGATAGGGTGGGTATTTATAGGGACATCCGACCATTTTTCCGACCGCATTGCGGTTGAAAAAACAATGTCGTTGTTATTTCCGACCGCATTCTGGTTGGAATTGCTAAAGTTTAGTCGTTTTTCCGACGGCAATGCGGTCGGGAATATTAGGGTTTAGGGTTTAGGCTTTTTCCGATAGCATTGCGGTCGGAAATGCTTGAATATTTGACCGGAATGCGATCGGTAATAATATTCATATCTTAAATTTTTCCACTTCGCTCTCCAGTTTTAGATAAATCGTTGTTTAATAATCAATTGCAACAACATTAGTTATATATAAGTTACAAAATAAAAAAAATAAAAAATAAAAAATAAAAACTTATTTTCTCGCACGTTAAATAATCATTTAAAGTGTCGGTTGATAATGTCACTTGTAATACATTAGTATATTTTGCTAATTAACTACTTATGATTATGTGAATTGAATGTAACATCTATATATATATATATATATATATCACATTTTGTCTTCTTTATACTAACGTTTCTAACGAATGCTAATCGCAAATGAGAGATTACTCTATACTACGTATGATTAATATATGTAGAACTTCAAACAAATTTAATAGTAATCTTACTATGTTAATCAATATTAACTAAATACTAGTTCAAAAGAACATTAAACTAAGTAAGTATTATCTCAATTCATGTATTTTTAGTGAAATTATATAGTTAAACTCACAAACACATCAAAATTTTTCTAAAATCAAGGAAAAAAAACATTATTTTGCGACCGCATTGCGGTCGAAAATAATATTCATGATTTTTTCCAACGGATTCCAGTCAGAAATAATATTCATGATTATTTCCGACCGGATTCGGGTCGGAAATCTGAGCCAAAAACAATTTTCGACCGGATTCCGGTCGAAAACTGCGAAAATTTTGGCGCCCTTTCGAAATTTTCAAATTTGAAACTTTTTCTGACCGGATTTTGATCGGAAAAAATCGAATATTTAGGCGGGCTTAGGTGGAAAATTCAATTTTTTCGAAAATTTAAATATTTTCTCTAAATTCTATATATACACTTCATTTTTCACCCTATTTTCATCAAAATACTCTCTTCATCTTTAAATACTCTCCACACACAAATATTTCACCAACAAATTTCAAACTTAAACACTTTTTTCATCTTTAAGTACTCTCCAAACATAAATATTTCTTTTTTATATAAAACACTTGTTTCTTCCTTTCCACTTTAAAACAAACATTGTTTTTCTTCCTTTCATCTTAAATAAACATTTTGTTTGACTAACAATCACTTTTAAGGTTTTAGGTTGGTGCAAAAAATCGAAATATTTCAAAAAAGCAAAAAAATTAATATTCCGGTAATTGTTACGGGAATATTTTTTTATAACGGTTGAATATTACTTCTGACCAGACTCCGGTCGAAAATACCTTAAATATTATTCCCGACCGGACTCCGGTCAGAAATACCTTAAATGTTATTTCCAACCGCGTCCCGGTCGAAAAAAGTTGAGAGCTCTTTCCCGACCGAACTCCGGTCGAAAAAAAAACATTTTTGATCGGACTCCGGTCTGAAAATTTGCCACCGGACCGCGGTCAGGATCGTTTATTTCGATCGGAGTCCGGTATCAATTATGTCGACCGCGATCCGGTCAGAACATTTTTTTACCGACCGGAACAGTCCGATCAGAAAACATGTCGGAAAAACTTTTTCGACCGAAGCATCCCTGACCGGAGTTTTCCGATCAGAGTGTACTCTAAGACATATGGCAACCGTCTGGGCGGTTGCTGATACTCGTTATCTACAACCGCCTGGCGGTTGCAGATAATATTCATACTTGAATTTTTACTATTATGGATGATTCGTTGTGGTGCGTCGTTTGATCAATTGAAAACTACCCTAATGATAGTTAAAACAAGCTAAATTATAAGGCTTCATTGCAAAATCAAGCTCATGGACAACACTAAGGACTAAGTAAATGATTAGTTGTTGAACATAATATATAGGTGTATCGTTGATAACTCGCATACTCACATATAAAGTACTATTTACTAACTTAATTACTAGTCTTGTAAACGTTTACTGCTATTATTCAAATGTAATAATGATATTTGAGTTCAATAAACAAAAACACGTCAAGATACTTCCCAAAAATCAATAATTTCAAATATGCACATTATCTGCAACTGCCAGGCGGTTGTAGATAACCAGTATCCGCAACCGCCCAAGCGGTCGCCAGTGCTCCTATTGACCCCTTTTTCTTGTAGTGATTATCCCAATACTTTATTGTCATTTATGACAAATTTAATCTTCATGAAGGTCCAAAGAGATTTCTTGGGTTCATTCATTGATTTGTTGGAATTCTATTTTAAGATTTACTAGTTAAACAAGCAATTATATAATTATCAAATCTTGTTAATCACTCACGGGGTTTAGCATTTTTTATTTCATGATCCAAGACTAAAAAACATATCATTGAAAATTTATCAGCGCAAGCTAGCAAGCTGGCAATATTAACCTGGCTCCTTAGAGTATGAGAAGCTGCCAGTTTGGCCAATTTACAGATTACAAAATATTATTAGATGATCATTTATCAGCTGTTTTGTGCCTTTTTGTATTCTTATTTTATTTTTTTGTTTGGGACAAACTCACAAAAGTATCTAATCATGCAGAAGAACTCAACAATAAACTATATATACTAACTTAGGTAATAATACGGAGACTCCATTTGTTACAGTCTTACAGACCCTCTTATGCTAGCTCTCTTTTTGTTTGTATGTTATGACTTATGGGTACATACATTTTTGGTTGTGTGACGAACGTAAGGATGCTTGAACATTAGTAAATTCAGGTAATTTGTATCCAAAATTAAATATCGATATTAATTGGGGTGTGGAATTTGAATATAAAACCAATTCACTCCTTGATATGGCTGACGACTGCCCGCTGTCTTTAAATATATATAAATAATTAATAATAATGAACAGTAGCTGGTCTTCGTATGGTTTAATTATTAATATTTAATGTAGATGGGGAATAAAATAATGCAATGGACTCGAAGACCCAACCCAACCCCAACGTGCAGGCTGGTCTAAGAATATTCTCCATGCTCAATAAGAAACATTGATCTTATATCTAACCAACCAAAATTAAGATTTCATTCCCCCATTAAAGAAATATCAGTATGTCACACGAATTCATGCATTATGATTTATGCATGTCTTTTATACTTCGACGTCTAATATAATTAATTACTTAAGTGAGATCGTGAATTTGGCCGGCTTAGAAACCGAGTTTTAACAAAAAAAATCATGCATTGCTACTTGACTCTAGAGAGAAGGTGAGAGATCTTAACATTTTATACTTAAAAAATGATTACTCATATTTAAATGAAGTTTTTAAAATATTTGTATTAATGCTAATATAATACTTTATTTTTAATTACTATTTAAAAGTGGCCACACTACCGTGTCTTTGTTCTCTCTCCAAAAATCTGGTTTTATATATACGTCAAATTAATTAAATTATTACATTTAAAAATATGCAACTATATTTAAACAGGGACGAGAAAAGTTTGAATTGAAGTTAACAGTGCTGATTTTACAAAATCCACAAACCTCATAGGGGCTATTTTAAAATTTATGATATTTAGCTGTCATTTTGTTCAGCTAGTTACGTTTCTGTCTTAACAACTTTTCCCTCTCTTTACAGCCGTGTGTTTATAATATTTACACACATAATATTATAGCTCATTTTCATTTCTCCGTTCATTAGGGAGAAATGCATTTTTCGCCCGCTAACTACCGCTATTATTCTGATTATCCATTATAATTTTGGACTTTATAGATGCCAGCTAATTACAACATTTTTTTTGTGCTCAAAATGCTCGACTCCGGCCGAACTGCAACTCACCAAAATAGATGAGTTTTTGTGATGTGGCCGCCACACAAGAGAGAAAAAAAATTAAAATAATTTTATTTAAAATCAGTAATAAACTCAAAAGAAAATCTTGATTCTTGAAATAATTAACAAAATATATTTTCTTTGATACTTAATTTTACCCCAGAAAAAATTTAAAATGACCAAAAATTATCAAATAAACTTAAAAGAAAATCTTAAAATAACTAACAAAATATATTTTCTTAAATACTTAATGTTACCTCGAAAAAAAAGCGACTAAAAAGTATCAAATAAAAAATGTAATTAATTATGTTACACAATTAAATTAATTATGTTATATGTTATTTTAATTAAAATTTAGTTCTATTTCTCTTTGTTTTTAGATTATAAATAATTAATAGTTAATAAATCGAAAGTCAAAACAATACTTCCTCCCTACCAAAAACCTATCCCACCTCATTACCTCTAGGGCTGTTCAACGGTCTCCACGCTTTGGATAAACCGTGAAAACCGAACCAAATAAGGCAGTTTGGTCTGAACCATATTATATTTTTGCAACATGGTTTGGTTCGCTTTCAAACCGAATCTATCTTGGTTTTGTTGCAAGGAGACCAAATTAAACCGAAATAGACCAAACAAACTAAACCTTTATTTAAAATAAAATATTAATTAATAAAAAACGAATTTTGATTATTGTTTTCGGTCATCCTATGCTTAAGCTAAGTTTTATTCCGTCTAAAACTTGCAAAAATAATCCCATAGAAAATAGAAAAATGGCGTTTTCAGCCTCCAAACGTTGAAATTCGCCGAAAATCACTTGACTTACGTTATGCTTAGATGGCAGTTTCACTTGAAAATGTGGTATCTTTGTTAAAAATGGGTTTCGTGGACAAAAAAATCCAGCTGAAAATAAAAACAAAATAGTGTTTTACGTGTATTGTATATTTATTTTGATAAAATTTAGCCGTAGTATGTGTTTAAGTTATAGTCTGTGTTTTTTTTTTGTCTCTTTAAGCTTTGTATGAATTTTTTTAAAAATATTAACGGGTTAAACCAAAATCCTGAACCCATGCCTCAAAATTTACAACGCCATATTTAAATAAAAATAGGGTAATATAATATTTAATCTACTCTAATATAAATTTAGTTCAACTCTAATGAAAAAAAAAGGGTAATTTCTTTAAAAAAGTGACTTTTTTTCATAAACTGATCCATTTCCTGCATTTTCTTTTAATTGGTTTTTTTGGTTTAACCGAACCGAACCACTAAACATTTTAAACCAAACCGTACTGTACGGTTCAGTTTATGGTTTTCTTATTTGGTTTGGTTCGGTTCAGTTTATCTGAAAAGCAAAATGGATGGTTTGGTTTGAAACCAATGAACAGCCTTAATCACGTCACTCACCCCCCAACACCACCACCAAAGTTGGAACTCCTAACCCACCACCATCTCTTCCCACCAAAACCAAATTCGCCACCACCACTACACTTCTCGTCAAATTCAAACCCACCAACACCCCACACTCAACAAAACCAATTTTCAGATCTCGAACAAGAAGAAGATGGAGGATAGGTCGAGATCTCATTGTCGTGGCAGAGAGATTGTCGTGAGGGTTCGAATTGAGATGGCATGGAGGGTTGACGGTGGGAAGACACTCGCATGTTGGTGAATGATGCGTGTTATGTATTACTTGTTTGTAATCGCATTAGTCAAGTAATAAAATAAAAATAAAAATAAAAAAGGTAAGTAAAGCTTACAGACCAAGTATCAAATCTCTAAAGAGTATGTACCTTGTATTAGCAATCAAAATCATTGAGAACCTAGTGAAATAATGCTTTGAACATTTAAAAATAGAAAGAATTAGTTAAACTACAACTAAAACTAAGAAAATAAAGATAAAAGCATAATTGAATTCATTGATCGATCGATTTGGTTGTAAAACAAATTAAGAAAAATGTATATGGGAGTCGGATTTTGTTAATCTCGAATGCAGGTATTTCATAGACAAAATACCATTGATCCCTACGTAAGCCTCCTTCTATTGATGCTTGTTTTGTTCTCTTAATTGACTTGATAAATTAAGCACACTTTCGTATTACTTAAAGAACCCTCTAGCCCCTAACGATGTCAGGTTGTTAAGCACTTTTCCCTCTCCAAAAAGTTCACTGTGTCAAGGATCCATACAGAGTTTTAGAAGATGATTAGAGTTGATGACTAAGATCTAGATTCCTTGGTAGAAGCTAGTGCCGAATGTCTAAAGATTCATTTGCTTGATTTACTATGCTAGTGTTGCACTGACAATCTTCTAAGCATAATTCAATATAATACAAGGTAATTCAACATCTCTACATTGAATCGAAGAAACGCTTGTGCTAAATATACTAAGTAGCATAAGCAACAAATAAGATCCAACAAAACAAAATCTCAATAGAATTAATCAAACCATAGGTTCAAGGTGCATCCATATGAGATAACTACATCCTATCCCAGACACTGGGAGATTTAGCTACGCATGATTAATGTAACAAAATAATAATTCATCATAAAGTTGTGCTATAAGAAAAAGAAAAGATTAACCTCTTGATCCCTATGGGATTTTGGCGTATCTTCTCCTTGTGACTATTTGCTGCCTTCTTTTACTTGATTATCAACTCATTTTGATCACCTCTCTCCCTTCACAATGATTATAATACTTCCAACGGTGGAATTTTGCTATGAAATATTATGCTCATGTGTTTTTCTCTCTCTGTATGCATGTTCTCGATGTGATTCGTTCGTGCCCTGGCTTATGAACGTCTTTCAAGACTGTTGTGACCCTACCAATTACCCGAGAACCTTCAA
Organism: Linaria vulgaris; assembly: GCA_948329865.1. Taxonomy (NCBI): domain Eukaryota; kingdom Viridiplantae; phylum Streptophyta; class Magnoliopsida; order Lamiales; family Plantaginaceae; genus Linaria; species Linaria vulgaris. The sequence continues at coordinate 112,482,936 of OX415249.1, read as the reverse complement.
ACCTCAAAAAAAATAAGTTATCTCTTTCCAAAGGTTTACTTTGTACTATTCTGATCGACTAGAAATTCACCTACTCATCGGTGCAATGTCGAGAAGCAAGGGTACAAATATGGTAAAGTTTGGAGTGACGTAACTTGACGGGAAAATCAACTGTGACTAGTGACGAATTCAAGTCGGGGAGACGTTGATTTGGTCGGTTTACATAAGACTTTAACTACTGGAGATATTGCTACACGTATCAGTGATACTGGCACGACGGATATAGTTGTTAGTGCAACAAGTAAAATCTGTTGAGAGTGGTGCAGACACTAGGACCACAGAAAATAAAAAAAATCGGGACGATGAGTCGATGTAGCGAGCGGCTCTTAGTCAAACACTGGTGGAACTAACAGTGTCTACTTGTGTGACATGTTATAAGTCGCGGTATTCTGATGGCATTAGACTATAAAGTTGTCATGAGAGAGGGCGTTGGTGTTGGTGATCTCTGTTTCCACATGGGCATGACTTGGCTTAAATGCAAGGTATGTGATTTATGACTTCCATGAGAGCCAAGTTGGGAGTTTCACAACACTTATCAGCAAGAATTTATTTTCAACATTGGCCGATTGTGCTTTTATGGAGAAGCATGGTACTTTTGAAATGAGGTATGACTGCATTGTAGTGATAGCGAAAGCTATGAAGATCTTCTTAGGCAGAGTGGCGTGCAATCGTCCAAGTCTGGGTGAAGATGATTTTGAAGATATGATTGAGTAACGAATCAAATCTTCAAGGTAGATATTATTGACGCTGGGAGGATACTCCCATGTTGGTGGACCCACCTCTTTCAAGAGGTGTGTGATGATTGATGGGTTAGATTCAACCACTTCATTTGATGAGGTAGTTTAGGGAATTGTATTGGGAGGCTCGACCGAGAGCCTTCCCCTCATTTCTAAAAATAACATGTTATGTTATTTGGAAAAAACATCCCAACAAGAGTGTTTAGTAATATTTCCTAATATTACAGTGTAGTATTTTATATACGTGGTGTAATATAGTTAGGATGTGTTATTAATGTAAAGGCTCTTTGGGGTCCTTGGGTGCGCGTAAATTATGTAGTTGTACAAATTTTCTACATAGCGGCTTTTGCTCGGGTCCCCATTGTTTTTCTTTGATTTTGGAGTTTCCACGTCAAATCCCCGTGTTGTTACAATTGTCAATATTTATATTCATGTGGCTTCACATTTTCACCGTGGATAAATCCTAGAGGCGGTATTTGAGGCAGTTCAAATACCTAACACGAAGGAGATCCAATGTAGGCGGCGACAATTTAGTTCGAATTTGTTTGGTGGTGGTGGAGTGGGGTGTATTGGATGCGAGATTGGATTTATGGGTGGTTTGGTGGATGTGGGTGGTGGTGCAGGGCTAGGGTTGGGGGGGGGGGGTGTTAGGGTTTAAGAAGATATAATTATTTTCTTTTAATTAACTATAAAAACTTAAATATACAGTTAATTCTTATAACTTAAATATTATATAATAAAATTAATTATGTTTTTAAATTGAGGAAAAAGAATGTGTCATTATATGCCATTTTTTAGTTTTTAAGGTACTGTTTAGTATTAATTTTTACCTTAAAAACTAAAGAACGGCATATAATATATTTGTTAATTTAGAAAATATCAAATAAACTTATTGTTTTAGATTTTAAGCAAATATATTTCTGTAATTATTATAAGATTTTTAATTTTTTATTTTATTTTGAAGGCATCATTAAGTATGTTAAGTTTATTTTAAATATAATGTCATTTATTTTAAAATAAAATTATAAATTGTACTTTAATTTCTCTCTCCTATGTGGCATGGCCACGTGGCAGCCAAAAAAAAACTTATTATGGTGAGTTGCCAGTTCGGGTCGGGGTCAAGTATTTTGGGCACAAAAAAACATTATAAATTTGATTAACACTTGCATAATAACTTTTTCATAAATGAGATTTGAATAAAAGTTAATTTTAAACTAAAAGTAAAACGTACTCTTGAATGTCTTTGATCTCTTTGTATGACTCTAATTCCGTTCTTGAGCATACTTTCTTCAATAGGGAAATGTTTTCTTATTTAACTTCAAGTCTTCTAAAGAAATTATCTTTCATCATCTTATAGTCTTTTATGGAAAGAATCCGACTATATGTAATATTCTTTCCTTCTTGGAAGTTACATGCCTTGTTCTTTCCATTGCAGCGCACGCGACTTTTCTTCTTTAATTATGGAAAGTTCATCTAAGGTAACTTTTCCTTGAATGGTAACTTCTCTTTAAGGAAATAGATTCATCCTTGAAGTTTCTATACCTGGAGCACATAAAAATACCAGCTACAACTAGTAAAACTAAGTTAGTAAGTGAATAAAGACATAACACAACTATGGCAATAAATCCCAATTTTTTAGTGTTATACCCATTGTTATGATAACACTTCACAAGTTCAGTGGTGTCATAACATTGGGACTAACACTTGCACTTTCGAACTGAATCTTAAATATAGGAACATGATAATCTCTCATCTTATTTAACTATTGTAGATTGTATCAAACACATATCACGAACTTACAACATTTGTACATTTTTTTCCTTGTATTTGGCTTGGAGATAGGGAAAACTGCGTGAATATTAGTACAATTATAAAATCCTCTTTCATGTCTTAAGGGTAAAAAAGAATAAATGCTGGAAAATAGGAAAGGTGAAAAAGATCTCTCTCATTCGAGTTTTTTTTCAAAATTGGTAATTTATCGTGGCCTCGTTACGAAAATAGTCTTTTATTGAGCCTTAGTCCAATTTTGGTCCTCCGACCAAAATTTCTGCCGAATTTGGGGTTTTGACCGATTTTGACCAATTTTAAACTTCTTTTTTTTCTTTTTTGCATTTGCACCCCAAATAAATTGCACTTTGCACCCCAAAACATATATATATATATATATATATATATATATATAAACTTTTTAATATCCTTAACAATTTATAAAAGTTATAAAATTGTAAACAACAAAAAAAGAATACATTTTTTAAAAAAAATAATTCATCATCTTCATATATATACAAATTTTTTTTATATCTTTAACAATTTATAAAAGTTATAAAAATCATAACAAACAAAAAATATAAATTTAAAAAAAAAAACCAATTCATCATCTGAATATATATATATATACAATTTTTTTTATATCTTTAACAATTTATTAATTTATAGAAATTATAAAAACAAAACAAGAAAAAAATTAATTCATCGCCTTCATATATATATATATATAATTTATTTTTATATCCTTAACAATTTATAAAAGTTATAAAAATTATCAAAAAGAGTACATCAAAAAAAATTAAATCATTTTTATCAACCCCCCCAAATTCCCGCTACCACCACCGCTACTTTATTTTTCAATATATTTATTTTAGTTTGTTTTATAATTATTATAATTATCATAATCTGTTAAAGATATAAAAACATTATATATATATGAAGATGATGAATTAATTTTATTTTAATTTTTTATAATTTTAATAACTTTTATAAATATTTAAAGATATAAAAATGAATTGTATATATATATATGAAGGTGATGAATTATTTTTTTTATTTAACATTTTTATAAATTTAAAAAAATGTTAAATATATAAAAAAATATTGTATATATATGTATGTACATGATGAATTAATTTTTTTAAAATGTAGTTTTTTTGTTTGTTATAATTTTTGTAACATTTATAAATGGTTAAAGATATAAAAGACAAATTGTATATATATATATATATGAAGATGATGAATTAATTTTTTTTAAATGTATTTTTTTGTTTTTATATTTTTATAACTTTTATAAATTGTCAAAGATATTAAAAACAATTATATATATATATATATATATATATATGTTTGGGGTGCAAAGTGCAATTTATTTTGGGTGCAAATGCAAAAATAAATAACTAAGGTCAAAATTGGTCAAAATTGCATAAAATGGCCAAAATTGCATAAAATGGTCAAAATTGGTCAAAATCCCCAAATTCAGTAGAAATTTTGGTCAGAGGACCACAATTGGACCAAAAAATACGATAAATGACCAAAAATGGACTAAGGCTCAATAAAGGACTATTTTTGTAACGAGGCCACGATAAATGACTAATTTTGAAAAAAAAAAAACCTCTCATTCAGAGCTAAAAGTGACGTTTAACCAAGGGTGTTGGCAAGTTGGTTGATATCACTTTCTTTGAAGGGAAGCTAAACACGGTCCTTTGTCAATGATCTTTCTCTTTCTCTAACGCACAGTATTCCATCTGCCTTCTGACCTCACCTCTTGAAATCATTAGAGGTGTTCGCGGTCGAGTTTTGGCGGGTTGTCATAAGAAAAGACATCATACCCAACACTTGCGGTTTACCAATTTTTCCAACCGAACGGGTGGATTTATTTTGAAGGACATGCGGGGTACGAGTTAGGCGGGTGCGGGCGGTTGGCGGGCGGATTGACAGGTTATGTTATACATCAAATCACAAATAATAAAAAAAATACGTGTTTTAAAACACACAAATTATATGCCGCAATGATCCTATATTATTCGTATTTAATAAATATCCCCTCATTCTTTTTTTTGTTTGTTTTTTCTTTCGTAAATTTATGCTATTTACAAGTTCAATTTATGCATTATTATTATCGAGTTTAAATTATATATATGTAAAGTCTTTCCCTAATATGCATCAAGTTATTAAATTTTTACGTCATAAATGAACTAGAGTGTTGTAGTTATATCTATTATTTTGCTAGTACATAATTACTTTCTTTCTCATTGAAGTGTTTCGAGAAATGAACTAATATATTTTTTATTATCTTTCATATGCGAACGAGCGGATGTCGGGCGGGTATACGTCTCAACCCGCAACCCACCCGCTCAAGGGCGGGTTGCCATCTTTTCCAACCGTGGCACAAGTTAAAAAAATAAAAACATGCGGATGGCGGTTTGTGCAGGTCGGGTTTAGGCAGGTCGAGCGATTTGGCGGGTTTATGAACACCCCTAGAAATCATGTCAAAGGACTTTTCCTTTTTTCCCTTGTCGTGACTTATTAGGTGATGTTACTTTTATTGATATGTCGATAGAGTGTTTCAAAAATGCATCTTGAATTTGTAATTAATTAATAATTTTAATTCAAAATACCTATTGTACACCAAAGTAGCACCCGTACCAATTTTGAGATTGCGGGTAGGTTAAAAAAAGTTATGTAACTAAAAAAGCTTGATATACAAATACCACAAAAGTACTTATTCAAACAAAAGATGATTGTAGCTTTATTAAAGAATTTACAAAAACCACATAAATACCTAATATAACTCATTGTTAGTATTAATGTACTCATTATAGGTTAATAAGACTCCGTTTGTTTGTTTTTCCAATGAAAGAAAAGATGATTATTTATATTGTCCCTATAAATTTAGCTTACAAATTACAACACACAGAAATGATGCATTAGCTTTATTCAATAAAATAATTCTTTTATCCCTTACTCTAAACTATGGATCAAAACTTCAAGTCCTTTTCCTCAAAATTATCTAAACGTTCTTAGTTTTTACTCTACCTAAATAAAACATACTAGTATTTCTCATATTCATTGCAACTATAATTTTTACGAATTTCTTGAAATATATGCCGAAAAAATCTCTCAAAATATCACTAAAAGTTTAAAGTATTCAGCCACCAAAACTCTCATCTATATATGCAGATGTTTTAACTTTATTTTTTTATGGCAGAAGTGTCAAAAATGCTCGTTATCTTTTGCCCACTTTACTTTTTGCCCTCTTACTTTTTAAGCATGAGTTTATGTCATGTAACTTTGTCAAAAATGTCTGAAATACTGTTCACTGTCATATGTCCGCCAAATCATCAAATCACGTCATGCGTGGCAAAAATGTGGCTACCATGTCATAAAATTCATAATTTTTTATTTCTTTATAATTATTAAAAAAACTTATATTATAATTTGATTTTAAAATAACTTTTAATAACTAATAACATTTATAAAAAAACTGAAAAAAAAAAAATACCCCCTCCCCCCATTTATATTTTTGTGTTATAATATAATTATATATTAAAAACTGAATTTTTAATAACTAATAAATTTTATAAAACATATATTGAAAAAAAAATAGAAAAAAAGGAAACGCAGGTCGTCACTTTCACACCTCCCCCCCCCCCCCCCCCCCCCCCCCCAACCCACCCAGCCCACCACCACCATCAACTCGTCACTTTCCCTCACCCAAACCCACCACCACCATCACCTCCATCCCGGTACTTTCCCCCAACTTTCAAAGTCATCGCGGCTCATTCCAAATTCCAGATCTCGTCACTTTTGTTGTGGTGCAACGGCGGATCTCAGATTGTGGTGGTGCAAAGGCGGTGGGGCAAAATTGTGGTGGTGTGGTGCGACGGCGGTGCAGGTGGAGGTTGTGGTGGTGGTGGTGTGGTGCGGCGGCGGTGCAGGTGGAGGTGGTGGTGGTCTATGGGGGGGGGGGGGGGGGGGAGTGACGACTAATATTTATTTTTATATTTTGTTCTTTTTAATTAAAAAAAGTTAATTATTTTAATATCTATTTTTCCTTAAATTCATGGTTTTTTTGTTATTAAAAATTAAGTTTTTAAAATTAGAATTATAGAATAGGTTTTTGTTATTAAAAATTAAGTTTTTTATATTAGAATTATAGAATAGGTTTTTCAAATTTAAATAATAAAGTAAATAATATTAAGATTTAGCCTTTTGTTTCTTTTTTTTTAAAATTATTACTTATTAGAATTATAAAATGGGTTTTTATAATTTATATAATAAAGCTAATTATAAAGAAATAAAAAAAATATAAATTTTATTACATGGTAGCCACATTTTTGCCACGTATGACGCGATTTGATGATTTGGCGAACATATGGCAGTGAACAGTATTTCAGGATTTACAAAGTTATAGGGCATAAACTCAGGCTTAAAAAGTTAGAGGGCAAAAAGTTAATTGAGCAAAAGATAACGGGCATTTTTTACAGTTCTGCCTTTTTTTATATAATTTTCTGACATATTCTTCAACATTTGGTGTATATTATAAAATAATTCTGAAAACTAAAAGATAAACCCTAAAGTGGAGTAAGAATAATTAATCAAGTTGCCTAAAGAAACTGCACAAATAAATAAGTATGTTTCAATTTGAATTGCAAATGGCCAATTTGCAATGTCGACAGTTACCCAAAAACAAATGAGAATGAATACAAAAGGTGAAAATAAAATGAAGTAAAGAAATGGAATCCGTGTGACGTTGTTGATTTGATCCGACGCGTGTTTGAAGCGCGAACTTCGCCAGAATCTTTGGGGTTGACCGCCCTTACACACTCCTCAAGGTATATATCATTTTGCCCCAATTGATGGTCATTTTTTTATGTTGGTGTATTTAATTCCATCCTCCTAGTTGGACAATTATATATGTTGGAGTTAAGATTTCTCGAGTTCAATTAACAAATATCGAGCTCCCCTTGTTAAATATATATTGTCATTGGGTAAACTATGATTTAGTACTATTATATGTTTTAGATGGCTTATTGTGACAACATCAAACCACTATTTGTTTTTTAATTTGTTACATCTATCTACAGAATAATTACTATTAAAATGTCACTCCAATCTCCATCAATGCATATCATGAGATACTATTGAATTTTATATGGAGTTTTACTTTTCTAGGATTCTATCCTTCTGTTTGGCAACTCTTTTTTCTTTTTTGCTTCTTGACAGTTGACACTCTAAATAAACTAATAATTTATGGAGAATATCCATCAAGGTGAATAATAGATAGTTTTGCGGAATCGGTGAAAATTAAGTCTCGTAAATGCCTAAGAGCATTCTTCTGATCTTTACGTCCCAAATTAATCTAACCATTGGTCTAGATATTGAACATAGTACATATATTTCACCATCTTCAGCTGCATGACATTGACAACTAATAGCTATCTTTACAAAGGTAAAGTCTATAGTGGGGGAGGACCAGTGGGTCTCCCTTATTAGTATCATGACAAGTGTCTTTTTTTATTGGCATAAATATATAATTAAAAGTCTAGTCTTAATTTTATAATATTTTTATTTTGGACCCCATAACTTAAACAGAGATAGTCCATTACGACCATATCAGGCTCAGCATGCTTCCGTATTAATAATTTTAAAACATAACTTTAAAAGGTACCTCGTTTGACCGTGCTACCGTCGAGTATTCCACCAGGTTTTACAAAGACTTCTCGCCTTCAACCACTCGATCGCAACCGATGGTTCTGCAATGACTCCTTCAACGGTAATCAGCACAACCCTGGTTCGTTTCCTACTCTGGGTGTAAGAGATAACTTCAAAATGAAATGCTTTAAAAGATCATCAAACATCAACACGCTTAAGCGAAAGCCTTGATTTTATTTATATATGTAGAAACTTATTTATTACATAACACACATAACTCCTTTAGAGAGGAGTTACTGGTTTAGCTACTTATGGTAGCTATGTTTCCTTCGTACATACACTCAAAACAGAATTTAAACACTTTGATTTGACAATAGATCATTTTATATATATATATATATATATATATATATATATATATATATATATATATGCGAGTCTCGGTTACAAGTGAGTGGTCCAGTAATATAACGAGCCCATCTCAAATCAGACCTACACTACGAGTCTCGTGTAGGCTTGGTCCGGAACACCTCGGATCTTCGCCTCGATGCTTGGATGGGAGCGGAATATCGGTAAATAGATCGAATGGACGTCGGTGATCGCCTTCGATGTGACGTCGAGGATGACCCCTGATGTAAGATCGGTGATGAAGTGGTATGACGTGTCACAGACGTGTGTTGTAGTCAAGATGTCGAATTAGATATCGAAAGAGACATCGATGATGTATTTCGATATGGCGAGTGGTAGTTGAGGGATAATAAAATACTTCTTTTGGGATCCGGGCACCGCGTATTTATAGACTTCGGGATCCGGGGACCACAGTAACATATCGGTGATGATTACCGATATGACATCGAAAGTGATCCCCGATATGCTCCAAAATGGGCCAAGATGCGGGAAATGCCCATATCATGTAGTCCCCCAATTTGGGGATCCCTATCTTAGAGATAAGGATTCGCAAATTTAATTTAAAATTTCTGGGTTACATGTACCCTTAGACCCGCCAGTTCAAATGATGGAGATCAAACTTGTGGGGAATGCACTTGTGATGAACGCCAAGTTTGAGGTCCTCGTTTGAATTCTAGTTCCCTTGGTATTTTGGGTTTCTTGAAAATTATGATGAGGTTGTCGGGGCAGTTGTTATATTCTCGTGGCTCTTCGCGTAGTAGGGTAGGACGTCGGGTCTCATCTTCGATATGATATCGAAATGCATATTCGATATGACATCGAAAGTATATATCGATGTAGTTGAGGCCTCCGTCTATAAGTAGGGCTTGTAAGAGACTCTGAAGTTCATAGTTTTCTGCGTTTTCTCTGTGGTTTAGCGTAACCACATCGGTAAGTATATCGGTAATAATATTCGACATGATCCCCGACATGTGTTTTCGACCTCGCCGTGATACTTAAATTATTTATTATTATTTCCTCATGTTGATAGTCTGATTATTCTGCAGGGAGATTAGATTTTTCCAAGATATTTCGTTAGAATGGGGTTCAGGCAATTGATGCTGAAACTTCAAGCGGATCGTGAAGCTCAGAAAGCTACAGAAACGGCGGCCGTCACGGTTGCGCCCGAAATAAGGTCTGCGTCTAACTTTGACCTAAATAATGCAGCCGTTGAGTTTTCGGCAGAGGCTTCGGGAGTCGAGCGATCTCCCCCTATCACTGTAGTGCCTGAACGTGTTAATGAAGAATGTTTTAGCAATGTTTCTGCAATGGTTGGGTCTCTTAGCCAGGACATCCTAGACGTGGTGGGAGGCCCTGATGGTGCGGCCAACCTTTTGGAAGTATTGACCTCAAAACAAGAGGATGTGGTTTCTCAACCTGACGGGTCTGTGGCGAGAGAGAGAGAGCATTTGCTTGGTCTCCTTCTTGTGGGTATGTTGCTCCACGTTCTGAACCATTGGCCGACGTTCCTTTGAGCCAGGGCATTGGAGGTTCGGAATTGAATACCCATGTCAACGTGGGTGATTTTCTGGATGCGACTTCTACAGTGGGGTCGGGTTCTTTACACTCGAGCTCTATTAAGGGAAAAACGATCGTTTCAAGCACGCCCGGCAAGGGTAAGGGGTCGCTGCGGGAGCCCTCGACATTGGGGGGCTTTGCCCCCTTTTTTCCCGGGATTCCGGTTAAGAAACCTGTCGTTGACCTGACTAGGATATCAGGTAATAAAAGGTCTCGTGAGGGGACTGTCCACCGTATGCACTCGTCTTCGAGCTCGGGCCCTCGGAAGGTGGATGCGGTAAAACACTCCAAATTAGTAGAATTTCCTGAAGCAGACGCTGTGCGGGGCATGATGCGGGCTTTTCCTCCACCTGCGAATGTGCGGGTGCTTTTAGAATTTGAGCGGGCCCAGAACATACGTCGCAGCACACACTTGTTCCAAAGTGTACGTGCCTAAGCACGTCCTTGATTGTTTTCATTTGAATGTTTAGCATAATATTATGTATTGTATTGTGCAGACGGCCAAGCTGGCGGTCTCGTGTCTGAAGACCATTCGAGAGTCCAAGGGTGACCCTGACGCTGTTGCTGCCGAGCTCGAGGTTGATATCATGAAGATGGGGGAGTTCAATCCCATGGTGTTGGAGAGGTTAGAGGCTGAAAAAGAGGATGCATTGAAGACGTGTCGTACGCTCCGGGAGGAGTATAATTTGTTGAAGGGCAACTTCAAAACATTAGTGACTGAGCTCGATCAAGGAAAGGCGCGTGAATCTGCGGTCAACAAGGAGCTGGAAACTCTGAAGGCTGAGGTGTCGGCGATGAAGGCTGCTAACGAACGTCTCTCGTTGGAGCTCTCCGCTGCCAAATCAGCTCCCTTGGACTTGGTATATATCTTGTGTACGATATCTATTTCTGTTTTTTGTCCTCTTGTATTTAATAGAGTTCAATTTGTAGGAACGTCGTCCTGATCTCCTCCGGGTTGGAGCGGAGAAGTTTATGGAAAGCTCGATCTTTCGAGACTTGGTTTTGAAGGTTCGGGAGGTAGCCTTTCATGCTTGCATAGAGCAGGTATTGAAAATTGATGGTTTCAAAGACTCCATCGAATTGAGCGGGTCGAATCCAAGGCACGATCATCACGACCTGTCGATTGGTGGGCTAGACGAGGTGAAGGAGGGTGCGGCCGACCCTGATGTGTTTTCCGAGGTCGTTGAGAAGAAGACTAAAGGGTCCTTGTGGGAGTAGCTATTTGCTGCCCTCATTGTAACTTGAATTTATCCCTTTCTGTACTATCCCCATTCGTGGTTCTGTAACCGAATATTTATTTCTCTGTTATCTTCATAATCTGTGACTCGTCTTGGCCTTGTTGTCTGATAGCTTGTTGATCTTTATTGTCATGATGATAGAGTATGCAGTATTTCGATGTCTGATTCTGCATTCATTTCGTTCTCGTATTTGATGAGATTTATGGGATTTTCAACCAATAGGCTCTTCACCTAGCTTGATTTATGGGATTTTCACCCAATAGGCTCTTCACCTAGCGTAATTTATGGGATTTCCACCCAATAGGCTCTTCACCTAGCTTGATTTATGGGGTTTTCACCCAATAGGCTCTTCACCTAGCTTGATTTATGGGATTTCCACCCAATAGGCTCTTCACCTAGCGTAATTTATGGGAATTTTTTCTTGAATCGACCCCGTTATCACATGGGAGTTTTTCTTGGACTAACCCCGTTATCACAGGGAGTTTCTTCTTGGATCGACCCCTGTTATCACAGAGAATGTTTTTTTGAATCGACCCCGTTATCACAGGGAATTTTTTCTTGAATCGACCCCGTTATCACAGAGAATTTTTTTTTCTTGAGTCGACCCCGTTGTTACAGGGGATATTTTCCTTGTGGGTAGGGGCGCATCCCGTTATCACAGGGAACCCGCTACCGTTGAAATTTTTATGATCGACCCCGTTATCACAGGGGATATTGTTGTGGGTAGGGATGCGTCCCGTTATCACAGGGATCCCACTACCGCTGAATTGTTTTTGATCGACCCCGTTATCACAGGGGATATTTTTGTGGGTAGGGATGCGTCCTGTTATCACAGGGGTCCCACTACCGTTGAATTGTTTTTGATCGACCCCGTTATCACATGGGATATTTTTGTGGGTAGGGATGCGTCCCGTTATCATAGGGGTCCCACTACCGTTGAATTGTTTTTGATCGACCCCGTTATCACAGGGGATATTTTTGTGGCGTAGGCGGGCCTTATCGCTGTCTTTTTGACTATGTCTCTTGGTGACTATGTCGTCATTGAATATGTAGGTCATTGAGCCCTGTAAAACAGCATAGACAAGAAAACATTTCGATGTAAACGCTAATACAGAAGCACAAAATGATGTGCCTGTGTTATCTATGGGATGTTCCCACAACGTGGAAATATCAGTTCATACGAGAGACAGTGTTTTCATTGTGCTCTATCGTGCCTGTTGTACCTGTTTGTACCTGTTTGTACCTGTTGTACCTGTTTGTACCTATTGTACCTGTTTGAATAGAAAATATTGAATAATCTGGGGTAATGCCCCCTGAATCACCCTTTAAATATACCCTATGTCCTTTTCGGATATAGTAATGGGCGATCCTTTTGGCCATGTACCTGTAAGAGGGAGGTGTGCTAAACATATATCTAGGGGAACTTTCCCCAATTCTTTGTGCCATTTTCTGCACTTCTATAATGTCCGCTTAGGACATATCCCTGCATGAAATATGAGATTGCGCCAAGCAACAAATAAAAAGGTAATAAAGGATAATGGTCGAAGGCTAGGCAAACCTAACCCGCCTACGTATCCCGTTGCATGGGGAATCAGGCCGGCGTAGTTTCCCCTGTTTTAAGTTACATACTGACCCACGAAGGGGCTAAATAGAGATAACGGTCGAGGGCTAGGTAAACCTAACCCGCCTACGTATCCCGTTGAGTGGGGAATCAGACCGGCGTAGTTTCCCCTGTTTTAAGTTTACAGACTAACCCACGATGGGGCAATGTTTCCGTTGTTCGAACATAATTTAAAAAGTGCAGAAATTTAAAGTATTGTTTTGTTTGCTCCTCATGGTGATCACTCCGTGCAGCGGAATGTATTCTTGGTGCGGAACTTGTATTTCCTGTTTTCTTCTGATTCTTGGGTGCTTCAGCGAGTCCACATAGCACATCCATCCCTGTACCTGGTCGCCTATAATCTCACCAACTCCTTGAGGCGTCGGGAATTTAATCTTCTGATAATAAGTAGAGACCGCTGCCCTGATCTGGTTGAGCGCCGGCCGGCCAATAATGGCGTGGTAGGGAAATGGAGTATCGGCAATCGTGTATTTTATCGGTGTGACCCGGGTGCGTGGGCTTCTGCCAAACATGGTGGGTAATATAACTTGTCCCAGCGGCACTACTTCTGCTCCACCAAATCCGGTCAACGGGGTGGATATCGGCTTTAGCTGGTCCGGGGCTATCCCCATCTGCTTGTAGGCCTTTGAGAATATCAGGTTTGCGGAGCTCCCGCTATCCACCAACACTTTGTGCACCAGATAGCCATCCATATTAATCGTGATAACCAGTGGGCAATCTAGCTTCCCTGCGATCAATGCCAATGGACTAAGCTGCTCCAAGTCTTTCTTGGTGAAGGAGATCTCCTGCTCTAAGTATGCTTCCGGCATGATTGCGTTGGTGCATCCAACATAGGCTCCACCCTGGAGTCTTCGCGTTATGGTTTCTCGGCCGTGAGCCGTGTCAGCTCCCAAGCCTCCTCCGTTGATTACATTTATAACGCCTCTACTCGGGGCATTCACAATGGCCCTACCTCGCTCCTCGGGCGCCTCAATCATTTTCTGCTTTCCTCTTCCGGGTGAGTAATCTCTTCTAGGGGATGAGGAATGCTCCGCTCCTCTAGCATCCTCCCTGGCGCCCCTGACAAACTCGGCCAGTTTCCCTTCTTTGATCAATCTTTCGATTTCGTTCCTTAGGTGTGTGCAGTCCTCCATCCTGTGTCCAGGTTGACGGTGGTATGCGCAGTATTTTCCGGATGACTTCATCCCTGAAGTCTCATTCAACGGCCTGGGTTCCGTCAACCATATGTTTCTCTTCGCCACAGCCATCACCTCCAGAATGCCTCTGTTTAGCGGGGTGTACCTCCAGAATGACTCTTTTTAGCGGGGTGTACGTCCGTGGGGGCCTTTCCCCATTGCGCTCTCTGTCTGCGTTCCTGCTGGAAAACGAACCCTGACGTGTTGCCATCATTTCGTCCTCGTAGACCATTTGGTTGGCAAGCATGTTGATCTGTGCTATGGTGGGCTCCGTTAATTTGATTAGCTCCCCGGCAAACCTACGGTGGGTTGTACCCTTAAACAACATAATCATGACCTGCCCGCCATGCGGCTCATCCACCTTCAATAATTCATCATTGAACCTTTTCATATAGTCTCTGAGGTTCTCCCTTTCTTTTTGTTGTACAACGCCGAGGTGTAGCAGGTTGGTCTTCATTCTCTTTTGGCTAGAGAATTGGTTCTCAAATCTATCCCTCAGCTGCTCATAGTCCGTTATGGATCTGGCCTCCAGCCTAGCAAACCAATCTAGTGCAGCACCCGTTAAAGTGGTGGAGAGGATATTTGCCTTTATGTTTCTAGAGTAGTTGTGCAGGTTCAGGATGCTATCAACCTGATGGAGATGATCCGTAGGATCGCCTCTTCCGTCGTATGGCTTTATGATCGGAATCTTGTCTTCTCTGCGTAGTACCCCTGCCTCTATCTCATTTGAGAACGGGGTCTTACTGCGACCCTTCCCATGATTCTGAGTCAACTTCCTTGACAATTCCGCCCTTTCACGGTCTAGCTGTTCCATCCTTCTTGAGATTACCCGCAGTATCTCTGCGTCCTCATCCTTCGAATACGCCACCTCGGCGCGGTCGCGACCGCGTTCCATTCTCCGGACTACTTCTGCCCTCTCAGGGTCCAGCCGTTCCATCTTCCTTGCTATCTCTCGATCTAGGGTCCCTGAGTCCCGTCTCTCCACCCTGTCATAAGTAGCAGGCGATGTCTCTCTAAATGAGTCCTCTGTATCCTCCTGTTCATCATATTCTTGCCTTGCCCTTCTCTCGCCCGCTCTGGATCCATGGGGCCTCGCTTGAGCGTCCCTCGTCCTGTGTTCAGCGAGTCGTGGAAGCAAAGCCTCCAGTGTAGTGTCAAGCGCTGCCTTTACAGAGGCGTTGATATGTGCTAGCATCTCCGGGGTTATGGCGGCGGGATGGACGGTGCTTTGTCCCGCGAGCATTGTCTCTTCCTGGCCGGGAAAATCCGCATTTGACGCTTTGGTCATTGGAATGTCAACTGCGTGGTTCTCGATGGGCGGACCCTCAGTCTCTGGTTTTGCCACATTTGGTGCAACAAGGGTCGGACTTGCATTTGCGGCTCGCGGCGGCCTCCCGTGCCCGTGCCTTCGTTGCACTTGTGGTGGAGGTAGATCCATCTCGGCTCGAGCCGTTGTCTGTTCTCGGTCGTTTGGGTATTGTGGAGGTGGTGTGTCCTCGATCCTGGCGCCCCTAGTCACAACTCCGCTAACTTCGGATCGGGTCCTCCTTCCTTGCATCTCAGCGTCTTTGTCCGGGAACTAGTGTTCCCACAGACGGCGCCTCTGATTTGACAATAGATCGTTTTATATATATATATATATATGCGAGTCTCAGTTACAAGTGAGTGGTCCAGTAATATAACGAGCCTATCTCAAATCAGACCTACACTACGAGTCTCGTGTAGGCTTGGTCTAGAACACCTCGGATCTTCGCCTCGATGCTTGGATGGGAGCAGAATATCGGTAAATAGATCGAATGGACGTCAGTGATCGCCTTCGATGTGACGTTGAGGATGACCCCCGATGTAAGATCGGTGATGAAGTGGTATGACGTGTCACATGCGTGTGTTGTAGTCAAGATGTCGAATTAGATATCGAAAGAGACATCGGTGATGTATTTCGATATGGCGAGTGGTAGCTGAGGGATAATAAATTACTTCTTTTGGGATCCGGGCACCGCGTATTTATAGACCTCGGGATCCGGGGACCACAGTAACATATCAGTGATGATTACCGATATGACATCGAAAGTGATCCCCGATATGCTCCAAAATTGGCATGGTTTGGGCCTGGCCCAAGATGCGGGAAATGCCCATATCACACTTATACACACTCTTGTTTATCAATAGAAAGTAAACACTCAAACTATTACAGACTATATTTCTGCTCTCTTTTATTTCGTAAGAAAACTAAGGGGAATGGTCGATGCCCTTTGCTTCCTTCAGCTTGGGTATAAATAGAAGCTCATCCGGGCTTCAACTTCGAGCTTCACTTTTTTTTATGGATTTGTTTGTCATTGCTTACGTTTGAATCCATTAGCTCGTTTGTTCCCGTTGTCAATGGGAATCTGGTCCCTCCATTATTTATTTCTAGTGGAGGTGGTCTCTAATAGCTTTACATGGCCTCTTTTCCTTTTCCAGAAAAGTTTGTCCTTTTCCCAGCACGAGGCATCTTTCCGGGCCTAGTGGAGCTTTCCCTGTCATATTCCCATTTGTCCTTTTTTATTGGGAATCTTTTGCTCAAAAGTGGCTCCTTTTGTTCGGGGCATTTTAGACAAATGCGATCTTTCCATTTTCCGGCATGCATCATGTTGCACGTTTTTCGGCTAGTCTCTGCCGTCGCCGAAATCTCGTTTTCCACAATTTTTTGCCTTTTATTTTTTAATACTGTTTCGGCAAAATGGGTAGTGGTGCTTGTCATAGAGTTGAGCATGAGCGATCCGTTTTCAGACTTTTGGAATGTCTTAAACGAATATTTGACCTTGTCCATTTCAGTTAGACAAACCCAAAGTCCCCAAGCTCTTCTTGTAGTGATATCATCCTCTGATATCGGGGCAACTAGAAGTTGCTCTTCTGGTGGTGGCTTTATGAAATCCAAAGCCTTCATGTATGGTATCTGCAGCTTTATGATATGAAAGCTGGGAAAGAAACTTTTTCCATTGATTTCTGGTGCAGCTGAAATAAATTTCAGTTCCAGAGTTTCTCCTCTTCGATGTGTATTATTATTTTTCCATGATCCATACACTCTTTCGTATATCCATTCTGGTAATTTTGAAATTTCCAGAAATCCTGGTGATGTAGTGAAGACTGAGGCTAAACAGCCAAAGTCAAACCACTCTCGTACACTCTCCGGTTTTGCACCTGGTAGAGTCCAAACTTGTGGGTATTTTCCAGACCAATCGGCCAAGGATTTACCTGGGATAAGTCCCATTTTAGTATATAACCTTTCCCATGTCCTTTGGTATTCCATTAATGGGGATGGTTTTAGGTTATCACCCTGAATCTTAGATTTTTCAGTTCTTGGTCTAAGATTAAGCTCGTTGACTTCAGCCTCTAATGTTTTAGACTGATTTGATTCTTCAGATATTTCTATCTTAGAATCTTTCTTATTTTCAGTATCCTCTTCATAAGGATCTTCTCATGTTGTTGGGTGAATCGTACTTGAATCCCCGTCCTCAATTTTAACGTCCCTTGCTCGTAGTTCGGAGACAAGTTTCGACTCTGAGGCATCTCGCATAATGGGGCCATAAAGACTATCACATAACGTGGTGCTGCAAAGCCTTGTGGCTTTCATTTCCGTCTGGACCTTGTTAAGGTCCTTTTCTTGTACATGCCCAAAAGCTTTGGCATTGATTGTAAGACTATCAATTGCCTTGTTTAGTTCTTCGAGGCTATCACTGTGATGCCTCCATCTTGTAAGGATGTTGTTGGCTTCACTTGGCTCCGTCTCGTGTTAAGAAATCTGCAAGAACATTTTCATGAGATTTTATAACCAAAACATCAAAATCATAATATTTACATTCCACTTGCCATCTAAGTAATCTAGCTTTCTTAGGTTTACTTTCGATCTTATTCTTTAAGAAAGCTTTTACACTAGTGTTATCAATT
Organism: Linaria vulgaris; assembly: GCA_948329865.1. Taxonomy (NCBI): domain Eukaryota; kingdom Viridiplantae; phylum Streptophyta; class Magnoliopsida; order Lamiales; family Plantaginaceae; genus Linaria; species Linaria vulgaris. The sequence continues at coordinate 112,464,809 of OX415249.1, read as the reverse complement.
TTTAGAGTAAACTTTTTAGACAGTAGGAACAACGGCCATTTTTTAAAGGCCTTCCGCACTGTAAAGAACTCCTTCTCGTTGATATGCCATCTTGCCGCTTCGTTGTCAGCAAATAGTCCGCTGCAATATATGCAAGGGACTTCACCTTTGGGTTCTACTTTGGTTAGAACCGCTGCCCACCAATAGTCGCTTGCGTCTGTATAAAGAACCAAACCATCTTCGTCATTTGGTATGGCCAGTTTTGGGAGGTCTTGACAGATTGCTTTGAGCTTCTGCACCGCTCTCTTATGTTCTTCTGTCCATCTGAATTCTGCTTCTTTTTTCAGCAATGGACTAAAGATCTTCCTGTAACTTGCCAGATTATTAATAAACATTCCAGCGAAGTTAACTAACCCCATAAAACTCTGGAGTTGTTTAACAGTTTTGAGATCATCAGGAAAATCATGTACCTTTTCCACCAAATGGTTTTGGAGGATGATACCTGTTTCGTCGATCTCAATTCCAAGGAACTCAATTTTTCTTGAAAGCATCACCGCATTCTTTTCAGATAGCACCAATCCCTCCTTGTGACAAACGTCTGAGAAGATCTCCAGATGCTTGATATGTTTTTTAACATTCTTCGAGGCAATGAGAATGTCGTCGACATAAACGAACATGAATTTGAAATAATCTTTAAAGAGATTATCCATTTTCCTCTGATATATCTGGGGTGCATTAGCCAATCCCATTGGCATAACATTTTAGATGTAATGTCCTTGTGGTGTGGAAAAAGTTGTGTACTTCTTGCTTTCTTCTTCCATCTTGATTTGATAGAATCCTAACTTGCAATCGAACTTGGAGAAAACCTTTGCATTCTGAACGCAGTTGATCAGGTGTTCTCTGCTCGGGATATAATATCTGTCGAATTCCAAGATCTTGTTGATCCCTTAGTAGTTAATTACCAACCTCGGTTTCCCTCTCTTGATTTCTCCATGGTTCCTGACTAAGAATCCAGGACTACTGTATGGAGAGACTCCTGGTGAGATAAGCTTAAGGTCTATATGTTCCTTAAGAATCTTTTGCATATCCTTCCGATCTTCTTGATTCATAAGGATAGGCCTGTATCTGACCAACTCATTTTTCTTCCCCTTGATAAGTTTTAGGGAGGCTCTAAGTTTGTTCTTATTCCACCACGCAAGAGGATCCTCGTTGTAATTTCTTTGGATCTTCTTTTTGACATCTTCTATCGAGATTTGCTCTTCGTTAGTGATGTCCAAGTGAGGACTTGATTCTAAGCTGGCTTTAAGGATCTCAATTTTTCTGTTTTGATCCTCTCTGTTTTTTGGCCACCCAGGCTATCAATCCTAAGCTGGAGGATTGCCTTCCCGTATTTCCTCTGATCGCTCATCTTTGGGTGACGAAGTTTTCCTTCATCACCACGCTTGCTGCGAAATTGAATTGGCAATTTTCGATAAAATGCCTGTGTCAATCTCTGCACCAATATCTTATGATCACAAGTGGTTGTGAGGATAAGACGTCTTGTTTCATTGTCCTGGGTAAAATGTTTAAAAATTGGCAGGAAATTGTTGTCGAGCAAGATATCGGCTCATGTATCGTGGAAATAGATTGGTGGCGTTTTGACTTTGTACCATGGGGTACCACCTGCTCCTCCAATCAATATTTCTGCCTATTTAATTCCTCGTCTAAAGATGATAATCTTCTTCGAGAAATCCCTTCCTACAATGGCCGGTAAATCTTCTCCGATTTCTTCGAGAAAACTTCTGGCTTGACTGTGCAAATACATGCCCCTGAGTCAATATATGCCGCGAAGTATTCGGCACGAAATTTCTCATATAACATCCCGACTTAGATGTATATTGAGAATGGACTAGTGGTCATCGGAATCTATATCTTTTCCCTTCCACCGTGAACTCCACTATATCTGGTAATCTCTCCCAAGGTTTGTGTTCCTTGAGAAATTCAATTCCAAGAACAAGTTGTCCTGGGATTTTTCCTACACGTCCGCTGATGATGAAACCAATTCCACCTAGTTTCAAGGTTCTTTGATATCTTCCAACGAATGGCTGCTTAAGATAATGCAATGCGTCACATGGAAATGTATTATCTTTCTGAGTAGTGTCGAAGATTTCCTCGACCTCATCCAATCCTCATGGACACTAGAGTTCTCCTTTAGTTGTAAACCTTTTAGGTTCGATTACAACTTCAACAATTGGTTTCTTTCCCCATGTTAGGCTGTGCATCCTATTTTCCTGGAAAGAAATCCTTCTGGGTTCGAACCTTTGACTAGTGTTTTTGCCGAACACTGGTTGATCTCGAATGATCATATCCATCTCATGGATATGTGGTAGATCAAAAATCTCTGGTTTGACTGCATGGGCCACTTTGTCGAAGATCTCGGGTATCTCGACAAACTCCTTTCTTCGGAAAAGATCTGAATGATGGGTATTGGATAGGGCATAGGAGATACTGTCAGTAATAGAGTATGGCCTATTTCCGTCCTTCATTAGATCCTTGTTCTTGAAGTCCTGATGTAAAGTGAGGACCCTGTTGAAATCTCGATCGGCTAGATTATAGGCAATCTTCGGATAAACGAACGTTGCCACCTTTCCAGCAAACAGATTTCCTGATATTCCTCCAAGACAGGCGTCTCGTGGGTTCTGAATCCTTCTATCAAAGATAGCGATGTCAATTGGGGAATTTACTCCTTCTTTGAATGTCGCCTTGATCAGGATCCTGATGGCTCCGATATGGATCCATGATATCTTTTGGGCCACTTCTAGATTGAGCCGCCCTAGTTCCTCTTTAATCTCATTCATAGGAACCAATTGCATTTCCATCACATTATTTGTTAGTTCCATTGGGATCGCGATTTCTCCCGCTGTAACTTTGTAGATAATGTGATGTCTTCTTTGTCTGAAGCTTAGTTGGGTTAAGGTTATTTCCATTTTTCCGATGGTGAACCCATCGTACACTCGTAATTTTGGATCTTCTCGCATAATCCTCATCAGAGCTTTGTGGGATATACTTGTTTGTGAGAAGAATCCTGACAAATCCTCATGTACTTCCTGGCGGAAGATCTCCTCGTCTTCAGTTTGATTCTGATTCTGATTCCGAAGACTCATTCGGTCCTTCGTCTTCTTCATATATACTTTCGTCTAAAGGAATATCCTCAAACTGGTATACCTGAACGAGGTCCTGGAAATAGACAGCTTCTTCGAACTCTGGTGTAGCTTCGAACTGTCGTACTCCTCTTTTCTGGTTCTCCGGGCACTCTATTGAGATGTGTCCTTTTGCACCACACGTCCAACAATTGCAATATTTAAAACTTTCATTTGCTCTTGTATGAGCCCTTCTGAAAGTCCTCCTTGTTGGTGGTCTGCTCGTACTTCCTTGACTAGAGGTTGTTCTTCCCCGGCTAGGTCCTGATCTTTGCCCCGATTTGTAGCTTCGTGCCTTTTGTTTTGACCAAAATCTTCTTGGTTTACAAGAAGACCTTCTGAGGAACCTACTTCCTTGTTCATAGGGTGATCCCTATGCTTCTTCTTTCGATGTCTTTCTGGTGCTCCAATGACTGTTAGGATGTCATTGTCATCGCAGCAAAGACGGGTTGATTTATTGATTCTTTTCAGCCTTTTGAAATTCTTCTGAATAGCTACTTTCTGGCACCATTCGCTCAGCTTAACCTTGAGGAAGGACATCCTTTGGGCAAATGTGTCAATCCCTACAGGTATGTATTCCCGTAGTAACATCTCTCTCCATGGGCTTGGTATTTTGGCAAAGAACAAAGGGATAGCCGTGTCTTCATTTATTCGGCTTTTCCATTTGTACTCGGTGAAAAGCTTGATGTATAGGTCGACGGTACATATGCCATGTAGTTTCAAGCTATACAATGCTTGTTTGTATCTTCTGACCTTTTCATGGTCACCTCCTCTGGTTTGGGGATCGACGAAATATCCTTCTCCGATGAAGTATATTTTGAACAGTCTTGCCATCCTGTCCACAATGTCTTTGAGGGCATCGCCTGATAGGACTCCATCTCTGATTTCCGGAGTGGCATGTTCCCATCCGATTTTAACTGATCCCTTGAGGCTCATTTGTAACATCATAATGAACCCTTCTTTGTTAAGTTCCAGCGTTGCTGCTGCAATCCTCATTGCTGAAGCCCATTCATCAATCAGAGCTTCTCGATTTTTGAAATCCAAAATATCCAGATTAAGCATAAGCCCATAAGGATGTATTGGATCAAGTTGTGATCTTCCGTAAGGTGTCCCATGAACAGTTGGCCTCCTTGCTCTTGATTTTGTTGGTACTGTCTTGTACATAGATACTGCCACAAAATCATGCTGGTGCGGCATAGGCTCATCTTGGATTGGGTTTGGATTCGAGGCAAAGCTCTCGGTAACTGTAGACTGCTCCTGAGGAGGATTTTGTCTTGATACAATCGCGTCATCTAATCCTCAGACGTCAACGAGATTTAAACTCGAAAATGATTCTGCCAGATCGGAGAGATCTTGCAAGTCTGTGTAGTTGATCTCGTCAAGGTTGAATCTAGACATGATCCTACGAAGTGCTGGTTTTCCTCGTATCAAGGCTTCCATCTTTTCATTTCTGGTCAATTCTCTTTTGACCTCGACTGCCTTGCCCTTTTGATGTAATAAGGGCTCTTTTCCGAAAAATGGTGGTAACCATCCTCCTCGCCTCCTTTCGGATGATCTTGGCATGGATTCCAAGTTCTTCATTCTTTGCTGGATATCTTGCAGATTTTCCAAGATCTCCTTCTGTCGCTCAGACATGGTTTCAAGCTTGTCTCTGAGTTCTTGAAGGTGCTCGGGCATATGGTATTGATGGTTACCATATGTTTGGACTGTTTTCTGGACTTCCCTGAGGTCCTGAGACGGCTTAGAGCCATCTGTCTCGAGCTCGTAAAAATTCGACAAAGCCAGATTACTCATCTATTATTTCTTTCAACAATTAATCTGGTTATCCTCGTAATCTCAGTTGTGATGCCATTAACAGCTGTGAACTTAGCTCTAATACCAGGGAGATTGTCTGGTCTATGACTAGCTAGGATTACTAACTTAGTCTTCAAGAGTTGGAGCTCTTGTTCTATGGTAGTACCAGGCATCGTTAGAGGCTTAGTATGGAACTTTGCTTATTAGCTTTTTTAAGGCTAATTTTTATCTGCCCGACTCTTTCAAGCCTAGTCTTCTTGATGGGGCAAGTTTTCCCTTGTTGTTCTAAGTCGCAACATAGAACCTCATGGTGTTCAGTATGCGTCTCATGAAACGCAAGGAATCTTGTTAAAGCATCGATAAGATACTTAATACTTGTACATTTATGTTCTCTAAAAGAGAACTGAACCGGGGGATACCAAATATCGTCCATTACTGGATTATTCATGTTTGTAAAATACTCCTCTCATGAAGTAGTTAAGTGTTATTATAATAAATAAATTTCCACATTTAATAAAATTACCTAGGCTCTGATACCATTTAATTTACATGGTCATAAAATGAAAAGAATATAAAACTTTTGGGCTAGAATTGAAATTTTTTGAAAATAAAGAATTGGCCAAGCAAAAGGGTGCAAGTGGTCCTTGCCACCAGGGGCGGAACCAGGAATTTTTTTAACCTCGGGCTGCTAATATGTTAAAAATTAAAACATTCAAATAAAAAATTATTAAGTACAAAATCATTAAAACAAAACATCCATTGTTCATACGAAAAATAATAAGAGCAATATTTGATTGTGCAAAATAAATAAAAATATGATATAGTAGTTGAGTCTTAAAGTAAAAGTGACAAAAACTCTCAATTTCTCGTACGACATTATAATACACACTTTCTCCTAAAAATGAGAACATAGCACTTTCTCCATAAAAATATAAAATAAATCTCTCCCCCTCCAAAAAAAACAATGAGTATACGTAATTAGGCTCCCTAAAATATTTTTAATAAAAAACACCCTTAACTTCTCTTGGAATTTGCTTACTTTGGAGGCAAATTGGTATTTCTTATAAAATTCTTGGGTCTAAAGAACTTATATTCTGATTTCAGGGGGCAAGGTTTAAAGTTTATGTGTCAGAATTTCATTACTCTTAATTCTTTCTAAATCGCATTAACTTCATACTTTTTTTTTCCCACTTTTCTTCTTCTCTTCTCCTTTACATTCTCTTCCCTCGTTGTTCCTTTGTTTCCCTTTTATTTTCAGTCAAATTTCTGTTCCTTTTATGGAGGGATATGGAGATGGGATTTTGGAAACTACGTCTATCTTTCTTATTATTAATTAGTTGTTCATCATCTCTTCCATTTTTCTCCATGGCCATTTTATTTCTTCAACTTGATTACTTACAGAAATTAGCTTAACTATATCTATATATATGAGGCTCAAATTTGACCCCGGGCTGGAGCCCAGGTTAGTCCTTTACCTGGGTCCGCCCCTGCTTGCCACAAGTCATCATCCAAGCAAGGGGTCCAGTGGTACCCCCTACCATAGACTAAACTATTTACAAATTAGTGTTTCAACAAAACAAAAAGATACATAGTTTTTTTTATACACATTCTTATTATTGTATGTGCAATGTCACCCCCACGCTATGTGGTGTTCCTTCCTAACACCTCCATATGAATGTGATAGGAATGGTGAACTATATTCATTAAAAAAGAACTGCCATTATTGGAATATTTGCTAAGTTAAATATTAGATATGGAATTACAGATGGTGAAATTCAGTGATTAGTCAATCTTAACTCTTAAGGTTGATATAGCATATTCTTTTATTCCCGAAAAGGCAAAATGAGAAGATCCTTACTTAGTTGCCTGGCTGTTAATAATTCTTTAACTGATAAGAGATTATATTGTATGTATGTAATTATACGGTGGGGCTTGTTTTGACGCACTGGGGTAAAAAGTAAGTTATCCATTTGGCTGAGATTCCGAAGAATTCCAAGTATCTGTCGACTCTCTTTCTCATATGTAACCTCTCTTGCGCAAATTTTCCGTTGATTTTGCTTTCATCTTGTTTCATACTCATCAATAAACCATGTATGTTTTCATGATGTGCGATCTTCAAACTTTCTTCTCCGTTATCATCGTAAAGGTGGACATTTTACGGTACTCTTCGGAAATCTTAGCTTCCCATGACTGGATTTGTAGCCTCCAAATTCACTTGATATACTTGTGCCAAGGCTGTCCAAACGGATTTAAACACAGTTTTTAAAAAACTGTCTAAATTATCTCATAACAAAGGCCTGAAAGTTTTAGCGGATTGACCTGAACCAAATTTCCCAATCATTGCTGGTGTCCAGGATTATTACTTGATCGGATAATGATCAATGATAAGCATGGAATAAATGTTGCATAGTCTGTTTATCAAGTAATGTATGTATCATTTTATCATGTCCGTTGGTTTACCAATCATGCTGGGAAGTTGCTGCAACATGACTAAAAATTCATTTAGTTAGATCTCCTTTATTCTACTAACTGGTGTAGTCAGAGCAATGTTGGTGAGGTTGGTCTTGACAAATATTAGGAGTAAAATGCAAAAAACTACCCTGTGTTATTTTTAATTGGCAAAAAAACCTTTGCGTTATTTTTATTAGCAAAAACCCCCCTGTGTTATTTGGTCAAAGGCAAAAAACTCCCTATCGTACAATTTTGTAAGTCGCGCGCCTGAACTGCGACTTGAACTTTAAATTTCGGCAGAGCTATTAGCAAAAACTACCCCTGTGTTATCTCTAATTGGCAAATAACCCCCTGTGTTATTTTAATTGGCAGAAACCCCCTGTGTTATTCATAAATTAGCAAAAACCCCCTTCATGACATATTTTATAATGACAGTACCAATAATTAAGGATTTATAAGTATTACAATTTTATAATAAACATATACTTGTTACAATAAATATTATGCATCGTGTTATAAATTTTTTAGATTTTTTTAAAATTGTATAAAAACATAATAAAATTAGTCGGTACCATAATTATATTTTTACAGATCTAAAAACTAAGGTTTTCTTCAAAATTAATAAACAAAAATATGCATACAATTTAATTCGAACATTATTAGTTCCATATGTATCAAAGACATACAATAAAAATCATATTTTGAGATCAATCTCAGTATGTGCGAATTAATTCAGTGTAGTAGGGGTTTTTTTTACTAATTTTGAAATAACACAGGGGTTTTTTGCTAATTAAAATAACATGGGGGGTTATTTGTCAATTAGAGATAACACAGGGAGTTTTTGCTATTTACCCAATTTCGGCTTTTTAAAGTTTTTTTGAGACTATTTTACCCTTGTGGGGTTTAATTTTGAGGTAAGAAAGGGGTAAAATAGTCCTTTCGCGAGCGGTCAACTATTAAATTTGAGTAGGGAGCGGTGTGCTAAGGTTGAAAAAACACGGGGGGGGGGGGGGGGGGGGGGGGGGGTTTGCTAATAAAAATAACACATGGGTTTTTTTGCCAATTAGAAATAACACAAGGTAGTTTTTTGCATTTTACTCCAAATATTAGTACATTATATAGCCTGTTATGAACATCTTTTAAGGTTTGGACCATTGGGACCAGGGGCGTATGTATGTAGGGGCTAGGGGGGGCTGTAGCCCCCCCCATTTTTTTTGAAAAAAAAAATAGAATATATATATATATATATATATATATATATAGGTGGTGGCACAACTTATAATTAATTGGTTGTGCAAACTGTGTAAGAACATAATATCTGCTCCTATTTGAGCACTACAACATAAACACGAGGCAGTTAGTAAACAGATTTGAGGTTCAAGAACTCATTTTCTGCAGCTTAGCTTTGACAGCGTCCAATTCTTTCTGTTTCGATCCAGTTGCTTTCTGAATGTTTGTACGAAAAAATATGTTGCCGTTCTTTTGATAAACAGCCCTGGAGGAAGAAAGACTATTAAGCTCAGCTATAGCAACTTCATGACCTTTTACCTCCTTGAGAAGATCGGTGTATGAAGAAGCAGACATTTTTTGCCTTTTCTTTTTTCCCAACCCCAAAAGATAACAAATAGAATATATATATATATATATATATATATATATATATATATATATATAGTATTAGGGATTAGGGAAAGAGAAAAGGAACAGACCTCTATATTTACATTTAAAACCCCAGTTAAATAGTAAATTGCAAAAACTCCCTTTCTTAGTAAGAAAATAACTTGTTTGTTATTCTCATTTGCAAAAAATTCCTCGTGGTGTTAAAAAATAGCATACAATTTATTCTACATTTAATTAATTCGTATGTGTTGAATTTAATCTTATCTTAACATATTTCTTTGATACGCAAAGAATCAATGTTATTCAAATTAAATATATGAATACCTTTTATCATATTTGTGAATGGAACATTAGCTTCAAAATATGTAAAAACATATATACAAGTGTATCAAATTTTCCTTTGTTTTTATCTCGTTCAAATATGTCTAAAAAATTTATAACATAGTCTATAATATTTACCTTGATAAATATATATTTGATAAAAAATGTTTTTCCTCTTATTTCTTTTCTACTGTTCTCCAAAAATAAAAAATGTTTTTCAATTTTTTTTCCCTCTTATTTCTTTCCTACTGTTCTCCAAAAAAAAAAAATTAGCCCCCCCCCATATACGATTCCTGGATACGCCACTGATTGGGACAGTAGCCAAATATAGTTGGAACAATAATGTCTTAAAACAAATTCTTAGGTTTAAACCATTTGGACAGGAGCCAAGTACAAGATCTATGTTTGGTGGGCAGTACAGACCATCATATAAAATCAGACTCACCCACACGATGGCTCTTATTCATCCTGATGTCATTCTTATTCGATTAATTTATGATAATGAATAATATTTTGAATAGGACCCCCACGTTCTGCAGATTGCCTGGTGATTCCCTACTTCTCTCTTCCGCAAATGTGAACACAATTTCTGGATTAAAAATTGATTCTTAATATGGCAGTTAATCATTATTGTAGCTTGATAAAATCATTGTGATTGTATCATGAACTCTTATTTCATTAATGACAATCACTTCTGTCTGCCTACCATTTTCTTTTAAGTGTCCGAGAGGCTGCATAATATGTGGGCTGTACAGGCCCCACCTTATGTTTATTTTTCAATTGACTCTAAGAGCTGGGGCCCGCCCATTTGCATATAACAATCAACTGTTGTATTAAAAATTATGTGTTCATCAGTGACAAGAAATTAATTTATGTTGTTGCGAACACTATAAATATCTCCATTAGCCCACACCTCCTAGCATCTAGCAAGTCTGAAGTTCTTGTTAGTGAAAGCATAAAAAAGAACCATCTCTTTAGTCTTTTAATACTTACCAATCAAAATGGAAAATGTGGGAGCTATTTCTGAAGGAGAGTGGAACTCCTTCAATGGAATGTGCCATGAAGAATCAGATTTCATGGCACAATTGCTTGGTAATTGTTCTCTTCCAAACGAGCTACCAAACAGTCCTCACCATGCAGTTTCCGTCTTTTGGCCGTCTCAGGACTCAAATGCGAACATTGCTGGTGGTGATCATAGTTATATGCATGCATCTGATGAAACAAATGCCAGTACCTATTCTTTTTCAGAGAGTAGTTACAGTGGAGGAAGTAGTGTTCTTCTCCCCTCTTCAAGTCATAAAAACTACCATCCATACGCCGACCAACATTTTTTCTTTACCAACAATAATTTTCTTACAATGGATTACAGTATCATGGAGAATAATAACAATCATATGCTTAATAACAATGTAATGGATGGGGATGAATTTCTAAACCAGGATGTAAGCAATTATAATATAGAGTCATACGAGAACTCGCCTGAAGATGCTCTTGAAGGCAATGAATTGCAGCAACTAAGGGAGTCTGAGCCACCAATGCCAGAAATACTGGAGGACGAAAAAGTCAGCTTCCTTTCAGAGAGTTCTAAGAAAAGACCTCGAATCCCCGTGGATGTAAGTGAAGAAAGCTTATTCTCTGGCACCTTTTTGTTTTCAGTATTAGTAGATCAAACCTTTGGGTGTGTGTTGTTCATTTACTTATTGTCTTGTTACATTATGCAGATTCCGAGGAGCAAGAGAAACACGAAGCTCAGGAAATGTATGAAGACTGACGACAATGACGAAGTAAACAATAATAATGCTGTGTTTCATAGGCCAAGCTCAAGCAGCTGCTGCTCAGAAGATGAGTCTAATGGTTCACATGAACAGAATGGAGTGACTTCAGGTTCTAGCGGTGTTCCCAGACTAAATGGAAAGGCACGAGCAAAAAAGGGAACGGCTTCTGATCCCCAGAGCCTCTATGCTAAGGTAATTATCTTCAAAGTGCTTGGATGAAATGGTTACTATATTGCCACTCCATGCATGTCTCATTAATGATATGATTTTTCTTCAATATTTCAGAAGAGAAGAGAGAAAATCAATGAGAGATTAAGAATATTGCAGCACCTTGTCCCTAATGGAACTAAGGTAAGCATTGTTGAACAGATCTACAACAACATTATTCTCCTATATATACATTGGGCTCTGAATCTGAAACAGTAATAACCCTTATTTTCACTATAGGTTGACATCAGCACAATGCTTGAAGAGGCTGTCCAGTACGTTCATTTTTTGCAACTCCAGATTAAGGTAAGAGAGACGCTCCATGATAAATTTTGATTTCAATTACAACCAGGTTCATTTTGGTGAGAGAATGTGACGCAAAATTTAGCCGTATTTCCTGTCTCAGTTGATTTTCTTTCATCCTTATGGTATATATATTGAGACGAAGGCCTTATGGATTAAGAATCTAAATTAATGCTGACTTAATTTCTATTTGTCGATGCAGACTTTGAGCTCCGATGACATGTGGATGTACGCTCCTATTGCTTACAACGGAATGAACATAGGCCTTAACTTGAGAAGTTTTCCTCCAACACCACAATCCTAATCAAGATGATTGTGGTTGTTCACAGGACTTTATTCTTGGGGCGGAGTTAGATGAAGAGAAATAGACTGCCAAACTATAAGTTAATATATTAGGATAAAAAATTCATTGTTCGCAAAAAATAACGTTAACTACTTAGTATAAAACATGTATATGAGGCTGGTAATGAAATTGAGCATGGATCTGTTAGAGAATGGAAATCCTCTTATATTTAATCATCAATCCTTTCTTGTAACTTCCTTTTGATATATAGACAATTATACTGTTTAAAGGCTTCTCTTCTATTTTATTATGAAGCGCCATCTTAGTGAGCTTCAACATACAATACACTCATTATGTTGTGGTAGAGACGAGACAATTTAAAACAATTCTTTTAGCTTATCATGTTGTGCATGATAGGGACACGAAGAACTTAACAAGAAGAATCAATCTATAAATTAAATGATAATGTTTTGATTTACTAGTCTTAATCTGATTTCGTCAAAATTAGATCACATCGTTTGAGTACTCTAATCTCTCGTGACAAATCTTACCAAAGGCTAATTCAGTTTTCCTGCTTGAACAACTAGCATAGAGAGCCTTTGAAACACTGAAACTCCGACATATCGAATGATATTCACTAATCCAATTGATCGAAATTTTCCAACAAAACTACAACCTTTTTGGTAGAACTCGTACAGTAATTTATTGGATGTTTGTTAGCATGAGATTCTAGTGTCTCTAGCTAGTGGTGTATCCAGAAATTTTACGTAGAAGGCTAGATTCTTAAGAATAACAGACAAGATACAAGAAAAAGAATATATATATATATATATATATATATATATATATATATATATATATATATAAGGAATCAAAAGAAACCATTGTTTAAAATCGAATTTACATAAATTTTTTAAAAAATGTGACAAGCATATATATATATATTTCTACCTCATTTCAACTTTTAGTTCCTGAGCGAAACCGTCCAACCCTCCCTTCCGATAATGTATTTTACATGCCATTTCAATAATAAATTATTAACATTGCGCAATAATTCTTTATTAAATATATACGTACAGATTTATTCAAACAAATATTGCAAATTATATTTTTTTTAAAAATTGTTTAAAATTGTATAAAATCATTATAAACTAATTGAGAATGTACATGTGTATGCGTTTTATAGATTTTGAAGCTAATATTTTCTTCAAAAATGACAAAAAAACATGCGTATAATTCAATTTGTGATTGGATTATATTCAGTATATATGTATGTGGATTAAAATTGTAGTAAGGGAGAATTCATGTAACTTCTTAACATTGCAAATAATATTTTACTAATCAAAATAGCATATAGGATAATTTGCCAATTTAACATAACATAAAATTAGTGCACTGAAAATGCGTATAATATTAGTTATGCTTCAACCCAAATAAATTTACTCTTTATTAAGCATGGATCAACAGTTCGCTTCTAGTTCGCGTATTTGGTCAACTGAAATCTTGGAACATTTTTATAATGTTTTGAGATTTTTTTGACATGTTTAATTCGAAAAAATGTAAATATATTTGGTGCATTGAATTGGAAAATACTGTAAAATCTTGTTTCAACAGAATCTAAAAAGGAAATATCTTGCTGCATTTGAGGAAACGTTATAAATCTTGAACCATGTGTAAAACAAAATAATTTGCTGGCCAAATTTTCCAACATTTGTTATTCAAATATTTAAGCCTAATGTTAAAAAGATTGCTCCAAACTTTATGATAAAGTGGAATACTTCGCTTTTAAAAAAAATGAGAAATCAATAGTTGGCAGTAATTAAAAATTAATGTTCGTTTTGAAATACAAATTGCCTATTGGCAAATGTCAGTAGTCGACTTTTATATTATATGATAATTAAGAACCCCCAACAAAGCATAATAAGAATAGAAAGACAAACTGAAAATTGAATAAAAATAGAAAATAAAGAGACTGAAAAATGAAGTAAATGGAGATTAATCACGGTACTGGTGTGAGGTTGAACCGATCCGACGCGTGTTTGAACCGCAAATATCTCCGGATTTTACGGGACCTAACCGCCCAAAATTGACCGCCCCTTACCCACATCTCAAAGGTATCACAACAACCCCCCCTACCCTTCGATTTTGGCGGGAAACACCTTCATTCGCTTCTTCCCAATTTTCAGTTCTCTACTTATCCTTTTGACCCAATTGAAGGTTGTATTTCATTTTATTTGTTAATTGTCTACATATATGTTGGAGTCGAATAATAAATCTTGAGCTACCTTAATCCAAAATTACAAATTAGTATAATTATATATATATATATATGTGGATCGCTTATTGTGACAAAAAAATCACTACTAGACTAGTTGGTTAATTACCGTTAAATTTGTTGGATATTATATATAAATATAAGTAAATGTGTACCCTCTCTAATAGCTTAGACATTATTCAATAGTTTAGGTTAGTTTTTATTGTTCAAGGTTGTAAGTTAATTGTGCTAGTAATTGATTTTGAGAATTAAGAAGCTCTTAAAGTAATCATAATGGAAAGTCCTTTGGGAGCTGTTGACATTTTGTTAAACAATGTCGACTCTTGGGAGGTCAGATGTCGATAAGGGAAATTTATGTTTTGACTTTATACTTTTTGCCAATGTATCTTAACTGTGAATGTGATGTCTCTCTTTGACTTTATACTTATACTTTAGGTGAGTGTAGAGCTTGTTATCCAATTGGCAATTTTGCACCTACAGGATGTCGCTCCCGTGTTAATTATTCAGAGTTACATTAAAGATGCACCTGCCCTTGCATATTGTAGTTGTATTGTATTCCCGTCACAATAGGATGTGATACTGGCGCGGACTCCTCAAATGTATCTGATACACGACAAATATTTTTGACAGCCTCATACAAACAAAGAAATCATGTACTTTGTATCCACATTCCACGCACTTTAGCTGTGTATTCTCATACTGGCTAAATACAACGTATGGCACAAGAAAACGTCATATATGTTGTAATATAATGAATTTGACATGGATACATTCTTGTAAGATTTCATTTTAGGCGATTAACCAATAATGACTTTTTTTTGCGGGGTGTATAAAACATTCGTTTCAAACGTTATAATTCACACATTATTCATTGTGCATTACAGTTTCAACATAGACAGTTTCCACATAGACCTCATTGGTTGTGTACTTGTGTTATTATTAAATCTTAGTAGATATAGATGTAAATATGATTTTGTACTTCTGTGTGGCATTATGGCAATATCTGTCCTATGTCATGAGAATTATGATCTTCTCACTTCCGAGTCATGTTTTGTATCATTGTGTCCATTTCTGTCTGTCTTCATGTTATGTCGGTTCTATATTATCATTTGCCTGACTGATTCAATATATTTATGAAGAATGTTTCCTGTTAGCTGAGTAAATCTTTGTTTTGAGTGCCTGAAAATCTTCTATGCTATCATATTTCACAGCTCATCCCAGTCTGTTTCTTGTTTTAAAATTTTCTACAAAATATCTTAGTTAGAAATATTACTCCATCAATTTATATTCGATACTGTTGATAGTTTATGGGGTGTTTTACTTTTTCAAAGATTTTAGATTTCCCATTTAGTAGTTTTTTTTTCCTTGCTGGCACTCTGAAATAAACTAATGATTTATGGAGAATATCAGAGTGAACAATAGATTAGTTTTGCTAAACCAAGAAATTTAGCCACATTCGTGAGAGTAGCAAATCTATCACTTAGGTCCCAGCTAATCTCTATTAGAGATCTTGTGTACCAGTCTATGCAGCATTTAACGTTAATATACAATTGAGATTGCCCTTGGCCATTTTTGATTACCTTGAAGCCTTATGTATACTGCCTACTAATAGTAATCGTCTCTAGGAAATATTGTTTCAAGTTTCAAAACAAAAAGAACACATCGACAAGATTTTTCTTTATGCATTATTGCAATTGTATATGCAGTATCAAGCTCATTATATGTTGTTTTTCCGCTTAATTCTTATATGACAGGAACCATGGAATATATTCATTCAAGCAAAGTGGTCCAAATGCAATCTCCCCTTAAGACAAATATTAGAATGCAAAACTATAAATGCAGGAAGCATCCAATATTAATGTTTATTGAAGGTGATTTTTGAGAACAGCAATTTCCATTTAATACAAGCGGCAATATCATCTACATGGAATAATTACTGTTGTATGCAAAATCTTACAATGCCACTCTTGAATTTGTTAGTTTCTGATGACTGGATTTTGTAGTCTGTAAATACATTTTCATTTCCGTGTTGGTAACGCTACAAAATGGAATAATTACTGTTCAAAGATTCAACCAAAATCTCTTTTTTTACTTTTTTCTCTTAAGATATAAAGAACCTTAACACTTTAGTGGTTAATTTGAATCGAATTTGCTTGCGGTTGCTGATGTCCAAGATTATTTCTGGATCTGATGATCATGTTGGTGGTAATCATCGAATAAATATCTCACAGTTTATTTCTTTGTGTAAATGTATCATTTGATGCCTTTTGATTTACCAGTAATGCTGGAATATTTGCTGTGACAGGACTTCAATCATTTAGTAAACTTTGTAACTATGATATCCTTTATTCTATTAATGGTGGAGTCGAAACAAAATTGGTGAGTTACGTTTTGACAAATAACCGTGCAATAGCCTGTTTCGAACATTTTTTTAAGATTTGAACCACTAGGGCAGTAGCCAATAATTAGATGATCTTTATCTTTCTGGGTTATTCCAAATAGCCATAAGAAAATCAGACTCACCCTCACGATCGCTCTCATTCATCCTGATGTCATTCTGTTTTGATTAATTTATTATAATGTTTAATATTTTGAAAATGACCCCCACGTTCTGCAGATTGCCTGGACTCTGGAGTGATTCCATATTTCCCCCTTCCGCAATCTGAACACAGTTTCTGGATTAAATTGATTAAAGTTTTGACTCTTAATATGGCAGTTAATCCTTGCAGCTTGATCAAATGATTGTGGTTGTATCATTAACTCTTATTTTATTGCTAATCATTTCTGTTTGTGCTTAACAACCTCTTTAAGGGTCCGAGAAGCTGCATAACTTGGCTATTAATATTATGGTGTTAACTTGGTCGTACATGGGCCGTGTAGGTCCCACCTCGTGTTTCTTTTTTCTTGAATCAGAGAGCTGGGACCCATGTGCATATACAAATGAAGGATTTTAGTATTGAAATCTTTTTTCTTTAATCAGTGACAGGTACTTAACATGTTGTAGCTAACAGTATAAATATTTCCATTACCCAACATTTCCTAACAGCTAGCAAGTCTGAGGTTCTTGTTTATTATAGCAACAACAAGAACCATCTCTTCGGACTTGTTTCATACATACAAGTACAATATGGAAACTGTGGGAGCAATTTCTGAAGTTGAGTGGACATCCTTCAATGGAATGTGCCCTGAAGAGGCTGATTTCATGGCACAACTGCTTGGTAACTGTTCTCCTCCCAACGATATACCAAACAGTTCCCACCATGCAGTTTCTACTTTTTGGCCTTCTGATGAGTCAAATGTGAATATTGCTGGTGCTGATGAAAGTTCTATATACTCATCAGAAGAGACAAATGCTAGTATGTATTCTTATCCGCATAGGAGTAGTTATAGCGGAGGAAGTAGCATTCTTTTTCCCTCTTCAAGTCACGAAAGCTACTATCCTACCTCCGCGCACCAATTTCTTTTTACTAATAATAATGTGATGACAATGGATTATGGCATAATGGAGAGTAAGAACAATGCACCTCGGATGCTTTTAACTAATAACAATGTAATGGAAGGGGATGACTTCCTAAATCAGGATCTCAGCAATGACAGTACAGAGTCCGATGAAAACTTGCCAGAAGATGTTCTCGGAGGGAACAATTTGCAGCTTGGAAGAGATACAGAAATGCCAATGACGGAAACGTTGAAGGACGAGAAAGTCAGCTGCCCTCCGGTGTTATCTAAGAAAAGATCTCGAATTCCTGGAGAAGTAAGTAAAGAACACTTCTTTACTCGTCACCTTTTTGTTTACAAGTATTAGTAGTACGGGATAACTACATTTACACCCTGTGAGGTTTGTTCTAATGACATTAACTTCTCCAACGGTTTGAATGATTACATGAGAACCTTACAGATAGGCTTCGTATTTAGGATTGACCCCTTGGAGTTGAAATATATTACGGATAGACCTTTATTTTTTATAATGTCTGTAATTGTCTAAGCAGTAAGGGAAGTTTCTGTAATTAGATCAAACCTCATGGTGTATAGACCTAATTATCTGTGGAATTTACAATCTCATTGCAGTAAGATTGAGATCTTTTTTCAGATCCTAATTATTGTTTTACATAATGCAGGTTCCAAGGAGCAAGAGAAACACAAAGCTTCGGAAATGTATGAAGACAGATGACAATGAGGAAGAAAACAATGTTAACGATAATGTTGTGTTGCATAGGCAGAGATCAATCAGTTGCTGCTCAGAAGATGAGTCCAATGCTTCTCATGAACAGAATGGAGTGAATTCATGTTCGAGCGGGATCCCAAAATTAAATGGAAAGGCACGAGCAAATAGGGGTTCAGCGACCGATCCCCAGAGCCTCTATGCCAGGGTAATTATATTTCGAGTGTTTTGATTCACGAAATTTATATTGTCGTCCACTGCATGCTGACTGGTAGTATCTCTGTCACAATCTTGTAGAAACGAAGAGAAAGAATAAATGAGAGATTAAGGATCTTGCAGAACCTTGTCCCCAATGGCACTAAGGTAAAAGCATAATTTGCATCAGTGCTACTTGCATCAACCCTAAACGGGAATATGAAAAACTAATTTCAATGTCATGATGATAGGTTGACATCAGCACAATGCTGGAAGAGGCTGTACAGTACGTGAAATTCTTGCAACTTCAGATTAAGGTAAGAAAAATTCTGGAGAAATGGTCTAACCTAGGATTGTAAATCGAGTTGGGTGACTAAATCATGTTCTTATGTGTACATTGGTCAACGCATATCAGGAAGCCCTTTTGTTCTTTTCTTTTCTTTTCTTTGTTTTGCGGGGTGGGTGATATGTGTTCATTTTGGGGAAATAAAGGTAAAAGTTGGCATAAGTACGCTTCTCATGCATGGCTTCTTCTTCATGTGGATGCCGAATCTGAATGTTGGCTTTATTTTATTTGTGGATGCAGCTTTTGAGCTCTGATGACATGTGGATGTATGCTCCTATTGCCTACAACGGAATGGACATCGGCCTTGATTTGAAGATTTCCCCTCCACAACCACAAACCTAATCACCATGTTGATCGATGGCTTGATGCTGCCGCATACATCATGAAATAACACGGCTGTAATGGCTTCTTCTGCATTTTCCCCTACTTATGAAAATATAACTAATGAAATCGGCTACATGTCTTCCATGGGGAGTTGAGGACTAATTTTTAATTATTCTTGTTCAATTCTTTAACGTAATAAGCTTACGATCACTGGCTGTATTTTCAACCGGATGACAATTGTTCTGTTCAATTAGTTCGGCAGTTGCATGGCTAAATAGAACACCAACTGTATAAAATGCATTCTGAGATGAATTAAATTACTGCTTTGTTGTTTTATGGACGAGAGTAACTTTTTTTTTCTTTTGTATTGTGTTATACACCATGGTATCTATTCTATTATATAAAGAAAAGAAAGAAGTATTTAGATTTGACATTAAACTTTTGGTCTTCAATCTTACGTTCTTAACCTTATAGTTTAAGTTACATTATAATACCAAAAAGTTAAGTTGCAAATTTAACCTTATAATTCAATTACACCTCAAAATTACATTATTTACTTTCTTAAATTTTTATATTGTGTTTTTTTATAATCTCTCTCATATTTATGTTTTGGTTAAATCTTATATATGTAGAATTTATTATTATATGGTTAAAGATTTTTTTTGTATATTTAGAATAAAAGAAAAATACGTGGATACCGCGTGCCATAGTTTCGAGTTGGATAAGAAGGCTAGCTAATTGTCTTAATTTTTGGAGATAATTAGATCCGAATGATCAAGATATAGCAGGAACTCCTGTTTGGTTTGGATAATCGGAAAGTTGTTGGAAAATTGGTGTTGCACCAATATTATATAATTTATTTCAATAAATTCTTATTTATGAAATTGGAATTTCTTTAGCTCAATGAAATCTACATTTCGTGTAGATGAACCTAGTATATTTAATTGTTCAAAACCAATTTGGGATGAATGAGAAATTAAATGATAAAGTGAGCTAGTTGACATAAGTTGTATTGGTGGAAGAAAATGAAATAAGTGGGAAGGTGAAAAATCACAATCCCACATGGAAAAAAAAAAAAGAGCTAACTTTTACACCTTATTAGTTGTTTCTTTGTGATAAGTGTTTGGACCCCAATGGGTACCACAAGTCTTTGAAGGGGAGAAGACTTAGATGGACTATGCTTTAATTCAAGCCCACACGCGCGCGCGGCCGTCTGTTCGGACCGGACCCGGGTCGGGGTCGTGGGTCACGGGCTTGGGCTTGGGCTTGGGCTTCCCTATCAAATACTTATCTTTTTGGACAAAGTTTAATTAAGTAATTAATTAATTATCTGAAAATAAATAAAGCAACAAACTAATAATTAATTAAATCGTGATTAGGTGTAAATATCTGATCGAATGAGTGTGTCTAGTGGCTGAAAATCTGGCGGGAAATGTCAAGTCACCAAACAGTCACTACGCACCTAGTCAGCAGAAACAATGCCACATTTCATCCGAATAGGTGTACAGTCAGCCGAAGTGGTGCAGGTTCTGGCGGGAAAGCTGTGACGTGGAACGGATGTGTCCGTCCAGTCACCCACTAGGCCCACTTTCGACATCTATAAAAGGCAGGCTCCTCCTCTTCCAAAAACACACAATCAAATACATTCTTTCTTACTTTTTGTTTTGTTCCGAGAGTTCAAAACGTTTTTCTGTTTCGCCGTTCTTAATATTTGAAGTACTGTTATTTGAAGTTCTTAAGAGATAGTCGAGTTATCTTGGGAAACGAATTGCCGATCAAACTGTAAGCACCGAGCGGGGCAAATATCGTTTTAAAGAGAAAGAGTTCAACTCTTGCCTCGACTTTAAATACTGGTTTATTTTCTGTTATACACCCGTTACTATTAACAAAAGTTCTGTATGCGGTTTAAAGAAATGAGTGTAGATAATTTCTTTGAAAATATGCAATGATTCAAACCTCAAGGGAACATTACAATTTTGATCTTCTTTTTTCCAACTTTCAATAGATATTCTCGTTTGTTGAATACATCACGGGAGAATTCCTCTAAGCATATCAAACATCAAGAAATGCAGGTACATCTACATATTACTTTGAAATCAAATATCATGAGAACCACTCTTCATAGCAAGTTTTTAAGAATATAGGTTATCTCGTCTCACAGTGGCCGCTGAGGACGATATTTATGTTAGGTTTTCATCCTATATTTTGAAAAGGTTCATAAGTTAAATAGTTTAGAAATTCAGTAAAACTAAAACCAAATTGCGTTGCGCTTTTCTTTTTGGCCTTAAAAGCACTACTTGTATATATCAATAATGATCTCATTGAAATAGCCGCGATAGGCGGACTTGTTGGAGTGCTTTTCAATATTTTGAAAATGATGGCGAAATGTGTTATAAATCATCATAAATGTACCGCTGAAATAGAATCGCACGATGTGGTAAGAATTGTTTATTCTTCGAAATCATAATCTATTTATGTGATTGCATAAACCTTCACGATCTTTTAATTAATGCCATGCTCACGTATGTTTTAATAAACAATCAATACCTTGTTCATGGTTAACTCTCTGGCACCTAAAACAAAATACTAGTACTGACACTCAGGATGATTACCCGGTTAATTTTTCAAGGCTATACAGCTATTTTGATGGACCACAGGGCGATTTTAGTAAGAAATGAGTCTCTTCAACACTGCAGCAACTTCCCTTTTGTACGTTTTGTAACATTTTTTTTGTAATATTTTTGGAGATATTTAGTGTGATATGTAAGTGACAGTACCAATGAACAATCTATAAAGGTTATAAAATACAAAATCTATAATCTTAACTCTTAAGTGTCGGGATATTATTTATCAACAAATCTTAAGTGGTGGGATATCAGTAGTCCTTAAAAATTACATCCGTAAAGTAAATAATACCATAAAAAGCGATGCCGACTAGATCACATTTATGAAGTAAGTCCATGCGCGCAAGGATATGCCGACTTCAAAAGTCTAGTTTTTCGATCTCTAAAACACAATTAAATTAATATGAGAAAATGATAGACATGTGACTCGAAGAATTGTCGCATTAGTGTAAGGGAGAGAGCTAGGAAGCGATCAAGTAATACAGAGAATTTATATGGCATTAATACAGTGCTCATGCACGTTTTATGTTCTATATTCAGATCTGGTGCACCCCAAGACATCTTAAATTGATTTCTTAGGGGTCACCAAAGTGCACGACTCATAAGTTATGACTTATGACACAACCAACAACACCTAGTCAGGACTCAGGAATCAAGATACTTACACCGGCCACTACAGATGTTTTGGTCTAATGTAAATAGCATACTGTACTGCTTTAATAATTACAAAAAACACTTCGTATCCAAAAAAAAAAAAATACAAAGACACTAATTTTGGTTAGAAATTTATTTTAATAGTTCCTTTTGATTCCGGAATAGCAGAGAGATTGTCCAACATTACAGATATCTTATAGAGAAGTCCTTCAATTTTTTATGGTTACAACAATAGTCGTGACAATAGTATCAAAGGGTAAAAAATATCAAATGCCCCAACGTTTGGGGTCCTTTACAACTTATTTCCTCTAACTTTGTTTTTTTTCATGTTGCCCCCCAAGTCCTCAGCGTTTGCAACTTTGTAATCTAACTGTTAAAATGTTGACATATCGACAAATTGTACGGTTAAGATGTGCATCAGACAAAAATTGGGAGGCAAATTCCCAAGAAACAAAATTAAGGGTAAGCTGCAAATATAGTTAAGGGTAAGCGCTGCAAATGACCCCAACATATTGGAACTATTATTAGGTGCAGCCGTTGTAAGATGAGGTGGTGCATCCGATCGGTTATTGCTATCAATGGAGTTTTGAGTGGTTATTTCCTACAATTTACGTAACTCATTTAATTAATATTACTCCTCGGTTGTACCACGTCATCTATACAGCAGTCGTACATAATAATTTTTCCAACGTTGAGGAGTTTCGTTGAGGAGTTTGATGTTTTTTTTCTAGTATCAACCATCTATGTTAAATTGTAAAATACACTTTACTGTCTTACTAATTACAAAAATTGTCGCTTGAACTTTTAATAGGCAAAAACAAATCTAATGAAATCAGATTCAGATGAAATCCAGGTCAAGATCCAACCAACAGACAACTTCTCAATCAAACATAAGTTCCACAAAGGCGGAACCACTTCGTGTCGGAAACTCTACATTTAAAATTGCATTTTTTAATTACAAAAGTATTAAGTTCATTCCTACGTCACACGTTTCCTCAACAATTCAATCCCAACTACTTTAGTATTTCACGTTCAGGACGCAACTCACGTACGGTAATCATTCAATTTGCTGCACAATGTTACACGTACACCTGAACAAATATAATAGCGCATCCAGTTCAATGGAAAATTCCTACGTACCTACCTAGGTTATATCTAGGATACAGATAAACTCATGACTACAATTAATATAGGGAGAATTACACAAACTAACCCTAACTATAGAATAGTTACACAAACTACCCCTCCTATTTGGAAATTTACACAAACAACCTTTATGGCCAATTTTTCATATAAAATAATAAATTTATTGAATATAGAATCATGCTCTTTATTTATTCTGTACAATAACCAAAAAAATAAATCAAAATAGTTGCATTAAGCATCATTCATCTCGTTTCAAAAGACAAAAAAAATTAATAACAAATAATATTTTGAAAGTAAAAATTAATTATCTATAGTTCTACTATAATTTAAAGTTGTAAGATCACCTTAGTTATTTTAATTTTTTTTAATTTTTTATAACGTAATTGGTGATTTGTGTAATTTCTCAAACATGAGGGGTAGTTTGTATAACTACCCCATAGTTGAGGGAGAATTTCCGTTAATCATATAATGTATAAAACTTGTGCTGCGATAATATTATGTTGTACTTGTAACACTACTTTTTGGACGATGTGGTAATTAAACATCATAAGCACAAGATCTGTAAACACGATGTAAGTCATAATTACCCCCAATCAATTACAGCAGAACCACACTGATGGAGCTCAACAACAAACATTATAACCGCGAGACATAAAAAACATGGTGGACGACATAATCGCCCCAGAACAAACACAGCAGAATTGCTAAAAACAACCACTCATGATAGTTGAACGTCCCAAGCTTAAATGACTTCGCAAACAACAGCTCGTTAGCAATCAATCTGCCTAGCATCTTAGAGACCTACTAAACCATCGGTTCAAATTCTGCTTAATGCAATACTTACAAGAATCCTAGTGAAGAGAAACCAAACAAATTTAGCACGAATATGGAAATGAAAATCATCAAACAACTCTTTGTCTATGTCAAAGTGAAACCCCGAGATTAGATCTTTTATATAAGGGTTTCACAATCAATTACATATGCAACAAGTCGCTCTTCCATGTATTAAAACGTCCGACTTACATAATGTACAAAATATTACCACTTTACTGAATCAATTGATATATTATGAGCACAACCTGTAAAAAACTAGTGTTCCGAACCACACTAAGGAGGAATATGACTACCATTACAGTGCTTCATTTCACATTAGAGCATGCACATGTTCGACAACACAGAATAATTTGCTTCTTACTTCCCCGGAATCAGATCAATGTAATTTACTAATTTACTAATAAATATTAACTCATTCAAACTAGTACAATAGTCATAACCTCTGACAGTAATCCTTGAGATCTATGCACTTAGTCTTCAATAAATGCTTGTAAAAATAACATGCCAAAACTTAACATGTCTGCACAAGTACAAGTTTAACAATCATTCCAGATTATTACATTAATCATTGAAAAAGACTTGTGAACTTCTCCAACGAAGTCATCAACAACATAGAAGATAACATTTGAACATCATACTCTGATAACCACTTTAATTAATTAACAGAATTTTGCTGTAATTAATAATGTTGACTCAAGAAACATGCACCCACGACAACCATACATGAAAAGAAAAGAAAAAATTACGTGTAATTGCGTTAGAAATAGGGGAACAAGCTGTCACAAGCTAAATTATAAATAATTCTGACACAATTCATTTCTAAAGCACACCAAACGCAATTGTGACTTAGACATGTCGCATATTTAAAATGATATCAGGATAATTATCACAACATCTACTCCCGACAAATTGTACTCTATGTACTTACATATATTCCAACCTCCAGAACCTTTTCGGTGGAACAGAAGGTCACTCACACGACCCCTGTGTTACAATTTGCAGAAGGCCAATGATTGAGCATCATTTTCAAGCATGATCTTCGTGCAAATGATTAGGAACTTCATTTTGATTGTCAAGAGGCATATATTGTGCCATTATAGCCCTGATCTCTGAATCCATATACGACTGAAAGTACAAGCAGTAAAAAAAAATTAGTACGTAGAAAGATTTTCTAGTAGCCATCCTGAGAGTGACAGAAGTTCCAGGTCACGCTATCATAGGAGCATCAAAAGTTTAACCATTAAAACTGCTTCAAACCACTGGTAAAACTAATTGAAAAGGTCAAAATGCATACTCTGCACAGACACCCCCAAACTCCGTAAACAGAAAAAGATATATAAATCAATCAATACGTAATATAAAAAGGAAGATAGAATAAGATTAAAGAGACATGCTGAGGTACATTATCAATTTAATGGTATTAGACCGACAATCAAACCCCCACCACAGGCTGTAGATACATGGAAAGCAACCGCATTATGCATTGTCAACTCAGCACATTATGAAAACATAACAATGCACAGATAAAATTTAACAAATCTGCATAATTTTGATGAGCCTCTGTTTACCTTTATAAATCACTCCTCAATATATTTTGACATAGTTGAAAGCCTTGATAAAACTAGACATGTTCCACGATTTTCTTAAAAAACAAATACTAGTCTGCTACATCATGAATTCATCAGAAGAATCCACTAAAATCCTGATGTCCAGAAAAAGAAAGAAAGAAAAGTTTCTATTCTATATTTCTATGTTCTGGCAAACTAACAAATAACTGGAAATTTCTTAAGCATGAGAAACGAAGCACTATGCAAATTGATTGCATTTAACTACCTTCTCTTGTCTCTAGCTTGGATACTACTTGGAAGGTATACCTTGAATTAGGCCTGGAAAATATAATTAATACGTAGAAAGTTGCGTTTTCTTGCACACGGCTCTACCTTGTACAATTTTTTTCAAAATTGTCTTAAATTCCCAGATAAAACCTTCTGAAACCTACGAGACCATCTCCTCTATAACAGCCTTCTTTAAGGTTCTTTTACTTAGCTCATCGAGACTTATCTTATACCCCAATATCGAATAATATAATGATTATATAGCCTGGAGTTTTATAAACATGAAAAAATAAGGGTTCCAAAAATTGAACTTTATCAAACTATAGGGGTGCCTATGAGGCATTATCAACTACATGAGAGACTATCTCAATGTTTTCTTAAATTTCAAGAGATGATTCTGTAATTATAACAACAGGGGTTGGGGGTGAAGGTGGGGGTTAACTAGACGAAATTTCATGGGGCACAAATGTAATTCTCCTTAGTTTTAATTGATAGAGTAAGGGACCAGTATGATTTTCAGTGAAGCACTAGACTTTGGGGGTTTCAACTGGGAAAAAACTGACACCAAATCTATGTGCATAGCAACGTACCCGCATCCGATACTTGTACACAAGATACGCTCCACCACAAGCCACTGCTAATCCAATTAAAATAACCCAAACAGCAGCCCAGGCGGACTTCACTTCGGTAGTGCTCTTACCTGCAAAAGAAAGATATTAGCAATAAGAAAAGGGTACCATGTCACACAGTACCACAAATAGACTGAAGAGAGGTCCAGGTGAACAAACTTATGCACGTATCATGGTCCCTTATATACAACATGTTTCCACTACAACTGCATTCATAACCGCCCCACGTATTTCTGCAGCTGCATTCTGGACATTGACAGGCTTTCTTCTCCTTACATTCATCGATATCTGCATGTGAAATAAAATGGCGTTAAACTATAAAGTACAACCTATTGTTTTAAAATTATTCATATTGCTTGAAAATGAATCTGTCGATTTAAACGCATACAAACTTCTCCCTAATAATGGAGCATTTTAGTGTAATGAATAAAGGGGTTCCAATTTTTAAAGATAGCATGAGAATTGTTTGATATTTTATCGCCAAAAATGTTACATCCTAACGTATTAAAGATGAGAAATACCTATCGGTTGCATCTAACGGTTGACAGGATGCCTAATCTTTAGTCTAATGCCAATGCCTTCAACTTGGTAACATTGTTAAGAAAATTCAATATGAACAAACAAATGTCAAAGTGAAAGATGCATAAGCCCGCAATCGTCAACATATAGGTAAATGAACCCACAGTCATTCATCAAACAGAACAGATGTAACAACATGAAAAGTCAAAATCTATCCAGTAAAAGACAAAAATGAACATGGCCATATTCCAGATGTCTAAAGATTTTGCTTATGGCTATATCTGCAATATAGGCAATAAGAAGACATAAATAGCTCTGGTATTACAAGAACGCAAGTATGGATGTGGACCAAAGCAGGCTAACATAAATTGACACAATTTAGATTGCTGCTGGGGTGGGCCAGGCCGGGGGCGCTTTATAGACAAAGTTTAGACACTTGATACAAATCATGCTCATAGTGGCTAAAATTAGATGTGATGCATAAGTCTTGAATTATGTAGTCACCATACTAAAATATTTTAAAATACGAATTATGCTATAATTCAGTGAATTCTGATTTGAAACACACACACCGACATGGGTTTTCTACCGGTAAATGATTGCTATTTCATTTCAAGACCTTTATTTAGTACTATAAGTCATCGATTTGTGAGAACTTAGACATGCAACAAGTGTAAAGCCAGTGCAGTTTGGGTAAGGCGGCTGAGGAAAGTTACTTTGGAGTTCAGAGTAAAATGTGTAATAATTCATCCAAGCTAACATGAAATATCAAACAGTAGGTTGAAACAAATCGCAGAAAACACATATTGACCTAATATATAACTAGGAAATAAAATGAAAACGAAGAAATTCCCTTACCCTCACAACTTCGAACACCATCGCCTTTAAATCCTGGGGGGCATGTGCACTTCCCCTCCTGATTATCCTGTTGAACCAATAGATGGAATATTAAAAAGTTTGGTTTTGAGAAGACATGACAAATCTGGAAAAAGAATGACCAACCACACAAGCAGAAAAAGTGATTCCATTTCTGTTTTCGTGCCAGCAGCCTCCATTACTGATCGTGCATCGCCCAGGTCCATTTGCTGCATACAATGAGTTTTATTGAATAATGTCAAAATCAGTTGCTACCAAGAACGTAAAGTCCAGATACAGCTTTAAACTATTCAGAAGATACTAGCAGAACAAGGTAAAGAGTCTAGTGCAAACATTACAAACTCGCTGACATATTCAAAGACCTCTTATTCTATAAATCCAAATGTCAGAAAGCTAATTTAGCTCAAGCATAAAGAGATCATGTTATCAGGACTCATAAAGAACTTTCAGCAGAACATGGCCACAAAAGGGCAATTTTACATGATATATTAGCTAGCTGAAAATGAATGAACAAAAGCTCATTTACTTACCAACACAAGAACTGTAACCATCTCCCTTAAACTGCACACCATTAACTACAGGGCATTCACACACTCTTCCCCGAAACGTGTCCTGAATGTGTACCCAATTAGTTAGAAAATACCGAAACATAAAACTAAGAGATTCTTTTTTAAATTTTTTTATGCTTAAACTAAAAACTAAGAGATTAAATTTTTTATACCGAAACATAAAACTAAGAGATTAAATACAAGGTACCCTGCAAGCTGTAATATTAGCCGTCTTGTCTTGCCAGCAGCCGCCATTATTTTCCACGCACTCGTTAGTTTCTACATCTGGAGTCAGAAAGTTGAGGGCTTAGTTTTTACATGCAAAATTTATGAACTCGTGTTATTCAACATTCTAATTAACAACAAAAAATAACTGACCGCCACTCAAACAAACAGGGGGCTCAGTGGTTTCCTCAAAACCTGCACACACAGCCTTCAAAACAGCACCTTTCTCCAATTTCCCTGTAAAGAAGAAACATTATAGAAGTTCACAATTAAACCACTAGGCAGAAAATATACAAATCAAGTCATACCTCGATATTGCCGATTATTCACAACGAGGGTCGGTAATATGGTTACATCACCTCGTGATCCTTTGCCAATCTGCTGAGCTTTTACTTTTCAGGCACTTTAAATTAATGGCATGAAATACAACAGTACAATACAGAAATGAAACTGCAAAAGATGCTGATAAACACAAATTATTTCGTAATTTTGGTTTTATTACTCACTTGTGCATCTTGCTCTTCTTTCAGAACAGGGTTGTCCGAATCTGCATTAGGATCACCAATGCATTTCTCAATTTTTTCCAGATCAAGCCCTGATAAACAAGAAACATCAGTATTACAACCATCCCTCAATAAAGATAGGCAGGAGACACAAAAGATTCGGAAAGTTACCTAAAGATTTAATAACACCATCAGCGCATTCCTTATTGTATTTCTTCTCCTTCATCGGGCATCTTATTTGGAAATCAGTGACATAATCCCACCAAACCCACGGCTTTTTACTCTCACTTGTAACTTTAAACACACATAATTGTCTCAAGTTTTCAATAACCACATCTTTCCCCTCATAACCAGTGCTGAAATCTTGTTCTGGGTCCGGAGCACAATATCTTCCATGGTTGATGCACTGAGACTTGCATTGTTTGCTTATGGTAAATGCCTCAGGGCAATACCAAGTAATATAATGAGGTGTAAACTGAGTATAACCACCTTTTTCAAGAATTTGGGCTGCACCCTTATATTCCTTCACGAAATTCATTAGCATATTGCATTTAACCCCACATTCATCGTTGCTATTAGTCCATAATTCATATTCCACTCGATTGTCCGGGTGGGGAACGGCTTCTCTCCAGTCGAGATTCACGTACACCATATCACCCCCACTGATCGCGTTCTTTAATTTTTCGCCAAAACTCTTCTCAACTAGTGCGGATGGGATCGTTATATTCACAATATAATCTGCAGATGCACCGTCCTCTGCAGGTGAGTCCATTGTTATTAATGCTTCGTCAATGTTGTCAGCCACTAGAACTGCAGCAGCACCAGCATTTTGGGCATTCCAAACCTTTAAAGCAAAAAAGCAATCTGCAATCCAAGCAAATGAATAAACAAGTGTTTTAGTGGTTGATATTATTTACAGAAATTCTTCCACCATTACATAAGTAATTGTCTCATTCAAATGCAACTAAAACAACTGACACATGATATAAAATCCTGGTTCGCACTCACACAGAAAAGAAGGGTAAATACAAACACCACTACACCTAATGATCCTATAAAGTACTAATGAGATAGCCACACCTCAGCCCAATTCAACAAAACAGGTGAAGATTGACAAAGATTTAAGTAGACCGGCGGCAGATCATCCATTTTGACAAGAATTACAGAACCCTAATTTCAACCTAAAGAGCCTACTTGATTGTTTTCATCAAAACTCCCCTGTAATGCTCCGCAAAAAAGATCAGCAAACATTTCCAAGCACCGAACTCTAGTATAAAAGTGAGACTAATTGAAACTACGAGAAGGAGAAACACACTTAGAACACATATGAAGAAGATATTCAGAGACGTCAACGCCTGTAGGCTTAAGAACAACTCCTTCACCTCGTGAAACTCAACCAGGAACTAAAAAATCTTCCAAGTATCCAAACGGCTCGATTTATATTGAGAAAACAAAAAACTGTTCAAGAAGTTAAAGCATTTGACACAAGAATTCGAACACTAAAATAAGATAACAATAACATCAACTGCCAAATCACTGATCCATGAGGGAACGCCACTAAGAGTCAGTAAAACTGCCTCCGATAATTAGTTAAAACTCTGAACCAAATCGAAAGACCACCAATCAAGCACATCATACAAAAACAGCAAAACCCACAACAGCATTGCATGCTTGTGTCATCATTTAAGATATATGCAACATGGTATACCTTAATTGAAAGCTTAAACATTACTTCGATGATAACAATGCCAACTAGGTTAACATCATTTCGACGAAAAATAAACTAAAATTTAGCAAATAAAAAAAAAGAGCATGCACCTCCACGATCAACAAGGACAAAGTTAGGCAAAGCTCCAGCTTTAGACTTGAAAGAGATTCCAGAATCATCAAAACTCTTGCACCCTTTCCTATTCTCTTTGGGGTAAATTACAGTCCCTGCCATGCTTCCACCATACTGTGGAATCCCAAAGTTCCCAATTGCACTGTCGTGGGTCCCTTTAAGGCTGTCAGGTGACGTCACCCTCAAGCTGTTCTTCTCCACCACAAACCGACCCACCACTGTTTCTAACAAAATCGGCTGAAATAAACACAGCAAGATCGCAACTTTGGGTGTTTTCATGCAGCCCATTTGCTTAGATTTACAGAAGAAGTAATGGGGTTGTGGTAATTATAGTTTGGTGGGTTTTTTGAGGTTTTGTTTCTGTAGTGTTTTTTCTGGAGTTTTTGTAGAGATACAGAGTGCGTGTCGTGCGTGTTATTTTGGTTTTATTTGCACTTGGGAGTTGGAGAAGGAAGTTAAGTATAAATTTAATTATGAATGAATTTATGCAAAATCCTTTTTAGATAAAGTAAAGTAATATATTATTGATAACAGGGACAAGCGTTTCATTCTCGGACGCCACGATATAAATGGATGCACTTGAAAAAAAAGAAAAAGAATTTCTTAGGAGTTAAGTTAAGAAACTCTTTTGCTATCAAACACATTTTATCTGATGAATATAATTAATTATAGGAAAATATATCCATTGACATGTTAGCTTAAGTTTTCAGAGAAGTGAGTTTCATCATAAAGCAGCATTTTTAGCACAAAATATAAAATGGAACTAAAACTCTTCCATTGAAACTAATCCAAAAGGATCATAAAGTTTTGGGTATAGGAAAACAAAATAATAATAAAAATGATGTCATCGCAATAACATGATTATGTTCACCGTGAAACACGTTTCTCACCAAAAGAAAAGAGTAGAAGAATCCAACAAAATGAAATAAGGTCCAATAAGAGTCTCGCAGTGATGCAGCGTGTGGACCCAAGTCCAAATATTTTTTATATTCATGATAAGAAAATATGTATTCATAAAACTAAATAATATATATAAGGGTCCGATAAGAGTCTGGCCATATTGATCGAAAGTCCAGATATTATTAATTTATTATTTATATTTCTCCTAAAAAGACTAACTGAAACTATTTTAATTGAATAATCATAAAATTTTATCTGGTTTCTTCATGAATTACGTTCACCAAATGCTATTGTTAACGAAATAATCAAAAAATAGCACGATTTTTTCTCTTAACATGTATGAGTTCTATAATTATTTTTATATTTATTAAAATACATATTCTATCATGAATACTTATTTAGTTAGAAGAAATATAATTCCTCACAATTTTGAACTAAATACTTCTTTCATGAGTTTTTTTTTTGTTTATTAATATAACAGTAGAGATTTTTTTGCATACTTTTTGATGTCTTTTACTATAACAAATATTTCATATGGCTTTTGATTAATATCTCCTAGTTAGACGTTTAGCTGTAATATTATAAATAAAACAGATATTCCATATGAATATTTCATAAGATGTTTTTTTCTCATATCACTAATACAGTATGTTCGATTTTAGTTAACGTCAGATTACCTACACTAATTTTTTCTATCCAAAAGATTAGTAACTCAGAATACTTAAAAATATGAGAGGTAAAATAATTATCCTATTTAAATGAAGTATATATGCTGAAATATTGTTATATATTGTCTTTTTATTTATTTATTTTGTTACTTATAAAACATTAAAGTAATAAAAGATAATTATTTAATTATCAAAAAGAGGTAATAAAAGATAAGATATAGAGAATGGAATTGGAAACCCAATACATTGCTATTAAATTAAGTAGTGATAGAACTAAATAAAAATTTAAGTTACATTACAAGACTAATTACTAATAAATTAAGCACCAAAATACATGAGAAATAAAGATAGCAAATTGTATTTAGATAGATTATAGACAATTGAATGAATCAATACAAATCTAAGGATATATTCTCAAATCTCCAGATGGCTTCACCAAATAAAATTATATGCTTAAATCTCGAGATGGCGTAAACACAAGGAACAAAACGGAAGGAAAGAGCAAAGTGGGAGAAGTCAAAATCGGGATATCTAAACTTAATGTCGACAGAAGTTGCAGTGGTGTTTTAAATCATGGAGTTCCGGAAGCGGGGAAGGGGAGGAGGTGTTTCCAGTCAAATTGCATGAAAAGGATTGCGTTAAAGCCCGGTTTGGAGTTTGCTTGAGAGAAGAGAATCTCACCCATTGAGATCGAGACAGACTCAAAATTTTGTTATAAGATGGTGGTTGGAATGATATTCACAATTCACATGAGGATGGTTTGGTTGCTAAATGTCGCGAAGACGCGAACTACTCCGACTTCCATGGACTGTGAAGTTTCAATGGATTTCGAGAGAAGCAAATAGAGTAGCCGATAATGTTGCTAAATTAGAGTTAATTGAAAAAGAGCAAAAGTATTTTAGGATACTCCCCCGTCTCAGATTATTAGTTTACTAAACTTTGACATTGTCCAAAAACAAAATGTTTTTCCTAATCCACCGTGAACCATGAGAAAAAATATGTAAAAACTAATATATAGATGACACCCGGAAATTGAATGAGATGTAGTATAACAAATATTTCACTACCTATTAATACAATCTAATATAGATGACAAACTTGCTATAGTTCGTTAGGAATGCATCTACCATTTTGTTTATTTTTTGAAATGAAAGAAATATAATCCTAATCCACCGAAAAAGTTGAAATCATCCAGAAGTACATATCCAAAAGTTACAGCACGGCACACAAGCCAAGAACTAAACCAAACAACAAAGAAAACAAGACAAACCAAACAGAAAAATAGATACCAAAGGAAAACGCACCAAGGAAACAACATTCTAATCTGGTTCATCTTCAAATTCCATAAACCATACAGCGTTTTCACCTGCAGATTGTGCCAGATTATGCGCAGTCGAGTTTGCATCAGTCGGATCCAATGGAGAAAAATGACGGATGTGAAGAGCTAATGTTTCGGATATCTCTAATTACGTTGTTGCCTTCCTCGCCTCGCATCCTCTCATTCACAATGCTATCAAGAACCTCAAGATTATCTCCTTCAAATATAACCTCGCACCATCCTTTCTCCACAGCAAGCTCGACACTCTATAGTGCCGCTAAAATCTCGGCATTAAACGCATCAAGATTTTTCAACAACCTCTTTTGAACTCTTGCAATATCCCTCCCTTTCCAGTCTCTAGCAAGAATTCCTGCAACAATGCGTTATCCTCATTAAACACGGCACCATCACAATTAATTTTGATCCATGGTTTGTGTGGCTTCACCCAATCCCTCTCATCCGAGTTGGTAGCCTCAAAAACGTTAGATACTTGAGTTGCATTCCAGTTCCGAATATAATCGAGAGCATGACCAGCAACATCTAATGGTGTTCTACCCTTTTCCCCAACAATAATCTTATTTTGTTTATTCCAAATTTCCCAACATATAGTTACAATTTGCGCCGCAATGTCCGCATTCAATGAAGAAAGGATCAGTCTAGCCCAACGCTCCAACGACTCCCCTCTTCTAACAAGTGAAACAAGCGAAATATTGGAAAGCGCACACACTTGACGGGCAAGATGGCAAGAAAACAGTGCATGCAACATGTCCTCTCCTCCTCCATAAACCGTACAACCCGTATTTTTCATAATATATCAACGTGAAAGGTTTGCATTCGTAGGTAGGATACCCGAGCACGCACGCCACAGAAAAAGTTTAATCTTATTTGGCACCTTGAATTTCCATATGCATCTCCAATCACGCTCATCACTACTAAACGGAAGAGGATCCTTCGAAATCAGTCCTTGTGCAAGGATCATGTGATAAGCACTTTTAACTGAGAAGCCCCATGACTTACAAAAATGCCAAATTTGTTTATCATGATTTTCAGTGCTGCCCAAAGGTATAGAAAGAATAACCTTAGCATGGTCTTGCCAAAACAACTCTGTAACCAAACCCGTGCCCCACCAACCTAAATCTATATCAATCAAGTCCACCACTTTAAGATCAGGTTCCGTGAAGTAAACGACCTAAAAGTGATAGGCTGCGACATCCATGCATCAGGCCATACAGATATATGAAATCCATTACCAGCTCTCCATCTTATACCTCTAGCAAGAATAGGAATCGTAGCATGTATATTACGCCATGATAACAACATACCACTCTTCTTCTTCGCCTAAAAATCTGAACAACTTAGGAAGTATTTAACCTTGAAAATATGTCCCACCAAGCTATCTGAAAATCGTCAAATATGCCAAGCCTGTTTAGCCAAATTGAGCAGTGTTAAACGCCCTCAAGTCTCTAAAACCCAATCCACCCTCCTTATTCCCCCCAACACAATTTATCCCATGCCATCCAGTGTATATTATCTTGATCCCTATTTCTCCACCAAAAACGGCTCGCCAGAGATTCCAATTCCTTCAAAAGAGAATCAGGTAGTCTGAAACACCCCATTGCAAACTTTGGAAGAGATTGCCCAATCGACTTAATAAGAATCTCCTTCCCAGCACCAGAATATAAGAAAAAATCTCTTTTTTGTGCGCCCAACAACAGATGGTAAACCCAAATATTTGTCGTGTTTTTCTGCAACTGAGATTCCCAAGGTACGGCTGACTGAGAGTTTTAAAATCATCCTCCATGTTCTTGTTAAACACCACTAATGATTTTTCCAAGTTAGTTTTCTTGTCCCGATGCCTTAGCGAACCTTTTCAAAATAGAAATAATTTCATCTGCCACCGACACCTTAGCCTCACATAACAAGAGAGTATCATCAGCAAAAAGCAAGTGGGAAACAACTGAAGCATGACGGAAAATCGATATCCCCTTTAATGACCCCCTTCTTTCTGCATCCCGAATGAGTTCTGAAAAGTGGGTCCCCTTGTCGACATCCTCTCTCCGGCCTAAACCTCTCCGTCTCACAACCATTTATAAAAACAACATAGCAAACTCCACGCACACAAAGCATAATAAGATTAACAAAACTTACATCAATAAGTACCTTTTTCAGAAAGGACCATTCGACTTTGCCATTTGCCTTGTTCCTATCTAATTTGATTGACATATGTCTTTCTTCCCCGATCTTTTGTTCTTAAGAAAATGATTGATCTCAAACGTGACTAGAATATTGTCTATTATCAAACGACCAAGGACAAAAGCAGACTGGGAATAAGAGACAATATCTGAAAGATAACACTTTATTCTATTAGATATAGTCTTTGACACGATATTATAACTAACGTTACACAAAGATATAGGCATGTATTGATACATTAACTTAGGATTAACACCTTTAGGAATAAAGACTATGTGTGTAAAATTGATGCCAGTGTGAAAAAATATATCATTCAACATAGAAAGAACGAAAGAGCTAACATACGGGCCGATAAGATTCCAAAACTTTTGATAGAAGACAGCGAAAAAACCATCCGGCCCTAGAGATTTTAAGGGGAACATGTCAAAGATCGATTTCTTTACCTCCTCCAGAGAAAAAGATTGCTTGAGTTCATGATTAATGTTCAGCCCAACCTTCATCTACATCACTTGTAAGGTCGTAACACGTCTTCAATATCGTCATCTGAAGGTCTGTTAGAGCTAAATGTCTTATAGAAATACTCAAAAAATAATCCACTCTACCCCTCCTTATCAGTATGCCAAAGCCCTGTCTCATCCTTAATCCCATTTATCTCATTAGTCCGCTTTCTCTCGCTAGCTCTCTTATGAAAAACATTAGTGTTTCGGTCCCCCTCTTTTAACCACTTCATTTTTTTGCGTTGCTACCAGTAAATCTCCTCTTGATCCAACATAACCTCCAAATCTCTTGTAAGTTCCCTTTATTCTTTCTTGGACTCGGATGATACAACTCCCTCACAGATTTTGTGAATCCTCGCCATATGATCCTCGATACATTTTGTAATTTTAGCTCTGCAAAGTTTCGACCACTTAAGAAGGCCGACACTACAACGAGATAATTTGTTTACTAGTTTATCTAGTTCACCCTCATCTACATCGCTGCCTCAAAATTGTTTCACAATGCTAGCGCAATCCTCCTCTTAATCTACATCGCCTCAAAACAGAACCTGCTACGCCTCCTCCACTAATTTCTCACATGATGCGAACCCAATACTTTTATTTCATTCCCCTGAACTTTGAAAAAGAGGTACATTAAATCTCGAATATTTTAGAATGAGAAATAGTTAAAACAAATATTTCATGACACTACATTTAAGTCACGATAATTTAGAATGAAAAATGCTAAAATAAATATTTTAGTTTTACTACTAATTAGTAAAAACTAATATACATATAACAAATCCGTTATAGTTCGATAAGGACTACATATATATATATATATATATATGTATATGCCATATGTATATATGGCATGACAGTTTTTCAATAGTATCATAATTTGCATGTGGATCTTATTGCATATGCACTTTTATGTTTAAGGGAGTATTTTTTGGTAATTTACGAGAGTTGAGAAGTTTGAAATATTGTTTCATTATATATGGTAGCAGATCACAAATTAAACAATTCAGGTGGTACTTCTTACAATATCATAGTCTCTATAGAAGTGCAAATAATGTTATCATTATCTTGAATTTTTTTTCTACTTGATAACTACATAATGAATGTGATACAAGAAATGGGTACAAAAGATTTGCGGAGGACACTTTGAGGAGAATTATGTTTTGATATGAGTTTTCATTACTTTATATTTGGTTCTCACTTCTCATTACTTTACATGCAGTCTGGAAACTATAGAAAACGATCTTTAGAGAGCTTATAACATTCGTCCCTATCACTCCGTCTAATTCTCTGATCCTACAAATCAACCAGTTCGAGTGTTTAAACATAACGATGGCCTTTCATTAGATCATTTTCCTTGTCATTATGATCAATATTGTGTGTATTGTTAATGGTGGAAAATTTCCTGAATGGGTGAAACCCAGGGACCTGAAGAGTGTCAGCCAACACCTAACGCAATGGTGACAAAATATGGCACTAAAACTTTAGCACAATAACAAATGCTATTGATTTTGTGCGGACTTCGGTAAGAAGAGAGACATGATATGCGTGAAGGAAATCATGTACAACAGTATAAGTAGTACAAGACATGGAACATAACATTTATGGGAGATGACATCGATGTTTCAGTGGTTACTGATAATCGAAGCATCCACGATGACCATTTGAACACCTACAATACTGTGATATTTGGTAATTAAGAAAATATATAAGTCATGTTTGAGTGACCTCTTAATATGAATGTTCATTTCTAACATGATTCTTGGTGCAATAAGATGATCATTGCTTTGACACATACCTTTATTTCGTAATTACATAACGGATGTGATACAAGAAATTGGCACAGCAGATTTGCGGCTGACACTACGTAAAAATAAACGAGTACAGTGTTTAAAACATAGTGATGGCCTTTTCATTAGATCATTTTTCTTGTCATTATGATCAACAACATGTGTATCATTAATGGTGGGAGATTTCTCGAATGGGTGAAACTCAAGGACCTCGACAGCACCGGTATGACAACAGATGCAATGGTGACAAAAGATGGCACCAGAAACTTCAACACAATAACATTTGCTATTAGTTTTGCATTGGACTTTGGGCAGAAGAGAGACGTAATATACGTGAAGGAAGCATGTATAAGGAGTACATCCTGATCAACAAAAAGAAATGGAAAATAATACTGGTAACCAAAGCATCGACGGTGACCATTTGAAGACCTACGATTCGACAATGTTCAGTAATTCAAAAAATATATAAATATTGATTGTACTCTTATTATGCATGTTCATTTCTAACATGTTGCTTGGTGCAATAAAATGTATACGTTAAAGTCATCGATTTTATAACACGCAACGGTAAGATATAGAACACAACATGACCAGAACAAGAACAAGCCGTTGCATTTGCTTTAGACTGTATGGTACTGGTGCGCCATAAGAGGATACGAGGACACTTGGTATGCTCATTTGGTCTATACATTCTGACTTGAGTATATAATCATCGGAAAAGTCAATTTATATCCGGATATGGCATGGAGGTATTCCCAAAAGTGCCATATTTTGCATATGCACTTTTATATTTAAATGAATATTTTTGATGATTTACGAAAGTTGAGAAGTTTTTAATATTATTGCATTATTTATTGTAGAAAATCATAGATTAAACAATTCAATTCAATTAGTACTTCTAAAAATATCTGAGTCTGCATAGAAGTGCAAATAATGTGATAATTGTCTTGACAAGCGTCTCCTTTTGGTAACTACACTGTGGATGTGATACAAGACAATGACACAGAAGATTTGCAGCATAAACTTTGTGAAATTTTTTATTTTTCATATGAGTTTTCATCATTTTATGTTTATTCTCATTGCTTAACCTGCAGTCTGAAAAATGCAGGAAATGGTCTTTAGAGAGCTTAAAATATTCTTCCTATCACTATGTCTATTTCTTCGATCCTGCAAATAAATCAGTACGAGTGTTTAAAACATGGTGATGGTCATCAAATCATTTCCTTTGTTGTTATGTTCAATACTAGGTGCGTCGTTAATGGCAAAAAATTTCTCGAATGGTCAAAACCCAAGGACCTCGGGAGTGTCGGCACGACAACGGACGCAATGGTAGCAAATGATGGCACCGAAAGTTTCAGAAGGATAACATATGCTATTAATTGTGCCATGGACTTTGGCCAGAAGAGATAAGTGATATACGTGAAGAAAAACGCGTACAAGGAGTACATCCTGATCAACAAGAAGAAGTGGAACATAACATTCAAGGCAGATGGAATCGACATTACAGTGGTTACTAATAATTTAAATGTGAACAATGACCATTTGAAGATTTACGATAATGTGATATTCGGTAATAAAGAAAATATATAAGTCATGTTTGATTGTCCTCATAATATGCATGTTTCTTGGTGCAATAAAACTTAGGTGTTAAAACCCTAAGATTTATAGCACGCGATGTTAAGTTCGAGAATACGGTAAGACCAGAAAAAGAACAAGTCGTTAGATTTGCTTCAGATTCTAAATTCATGTAATGTACCGGTGGGCCATAAGAGGATACATGGACACTCCGTATGCACATTTGCCCTACCAATTCTACCGGGAGTGTGTAATCACCGGCACAGTCGATTTTATATTTGAATATGGCACAACGATTTTCCAAAAAGTGTAATATTTTGCATATGGATCTTATCGCATACCACTTCCATATTTAAATGAGTATTTTGGGTAATTTACGAGAGTTAAGAAGTTTATAATATATTTTCATTATTTGTGGTAGCAAATCACAAATTTAACAATCCCAGTGAATCATTACTTCTCAAAATATGAGTCTGTGTAGACATGAAAATAATATGATCAACATTTTGACACATATCTCTATTGGATAACTATATAGTGGATATGATATAAGAAATCGGCACATAAGATTTGCGGTGGATACTATGTTAAAAAAAGATTTTATTTTGATATGAGTTTTCACATCTTATATTTGGTTCTCATTACTTCACATGTAGTCTAAAAACTGTAGGAAACGATCTTTGGAGAGCTTAAAATATTCCTTCCTATCACTCCATCTGATTAAATAGCGATGGTCCCCGGTACGAGTGTTTAAAACATAGCGATGGCCTTTTATTAGATCATTTTCTTGTCGTTATGATTAATACCTTGTTCCAAATTGGTGAAATCCAAGGACCTCGACAGTGTCGGCATGACAACGAACGCATTGGTGGCAATATATGGCACCGAAACTTCAGCACAATAACATATGCTATTAATTTTGTGCCGGACTTTGATATACGTGAAGGAAGGCATGTACTTACATCCTGATCAACAAGAAGAAATAGAAAATAACATTTGTGGGAGATGGGATCGACATTACGGTGATTATTAGTAATCAAAGCATTGACGATGACCATTTGAAGGACCTACAATTCAGCAATATTTGGTAATCAAGAAAACATATAAATCATGTTTTATTTTTCTCTTAGTATGCATGTTCATTTCTAACATGTTGGTTGTCGCAATAAAATGTAGGCGTTAAAGGCGTAGGATTTATAGCACGCGAAGATAAGTTTAAGAACACGACATGATTAGAAAAAGAATAAGTCGTTGCATTTGCTTCAGATTATAAATTTATTGTATTGTACCAGGGCGCCATAAGAAGATACCAGGACACTCATGTATGCTTATTTGACGTACCAGTTCTATCGAGAGTGTGTAATTACCTGCACAGTTGATTTTATATTCGGATATGGCACAATGATTTTCAAAAAGTGTCATATTTTGGCTAGACAACGGCTCCCATGCCATTAAAATACTTTCACTTCCCACAAACGATATGATAAAAATCAATCTAGTGATTTTTCTATTCAGTTTGTCATATATCGATTCATCATACTCTACTGAACTTGACTTAGACATTCTTGAAAAGGCCTTGAAAATATTACTCAAGCATGGTGGTTAGTACATCGGTGGTGCTATTAGTCCGCAAGGGTGGGTTAAATGGAATTCTACCTCTCATTTGAATGAGTTTTTGGGAAGAAATATTATATTTTGATATGAGTTTTGATTTTTTTTTTTACAATTTGTGTTATTAAGGTGGTGTTTGCAAACTCTTAAAAAAAGGTATAATCAGCTTTTTATTTGAACAAGTGATTTTGGGTGTTTGCAAATCTAGCCTTTTAGGTTACAAAACTTTTTTTAAGCTAAAAAAGCTCACAATCTTCAAGCTGGTGTGGGAGTGCTTTTGGCTTAACTAAAAATTGTGAATTTCTACTTTTCCACTAGAGTTTGCAAACACCACCTAAAAGAAAAAGAAATAAAAGTGGGTAGAAAACAAATAGACATAAGACACCAAAAATATTTTTGTTACTACCAAATACATAGTGGAGAAAGCAAATGGAGACTTGAGATGACCAAAAATAATTTTGTTAATCATCAAATACATAGTGTTATTCTTCAAAAAATGTGGTGCAAGAAATTAGCACGAAAGACTTTTGGCGGATGAATCATTAGTACAAAAAGTCGATGCAACTTACTGTTGGAAATACTAACTCTTGATACAATTTTTTTGGAACAATATTTTGAGAAAACTAGCTAAAAACTCAACGTCGTTATGTTTGACGTGGTGTAGCAGGCCAACTAAAATTTTACATGTGGATAAAAAATTACGCAATCAATATTTATCTTTTTCATATGCCTCTTAAGTTTCTCTCTCACGACACAAACAAATCAAAACGAAATCAAATTGTGTCTCTTCTAATCTCAACACCAAGAATCGCTGTCCTTAAAAGGATCTCTCTACCTTGTTTTTCACCATTGTTTTTGGTAAAGTTCCTCCAAATTCTTGGTTGGATGATGTTGTTTTTCCAGTTTAATTTCTTGAAATTCTTGGTTTAAGACTTTAGTTTCCAGACATCATTATCAATGTTTAAGATAGCAGTTTTTTTGGAAACTACAAACAAGGCAACCCAATTTACGCGTCTCTATTCTAGATTTTGATCTTAAAGAAAAAGGAAATCAAAGTAGAGATTAAAGGTTGTTTATTTTCCAGATAATGAAAATTTACAAAAAAATCTTGAATTTGTGTTCTCCTCCACAACTTTCCACTTTTACGATTTTTTTTAAAATTGGGTTTTAATTTCAATAGGTCGTCAATAATTAAGAGGAGAAATTTCTGGCAAATGAGAAAACGGGACAACTAAAGAAGAAAACGAAACACAAAGAAAAACGACAGGAAGAAGAAAAATGTACAAATTTTATAGTTTAACTTTTGAATGAGAAATAGAAATGAAGAAGGAAGATCTCAGGGAAGTTTCCAACTGAAGTGAAAAGTAAAAAGAATTGTTAATATTTCGGTAAATATTATTTGTTTGGAGAGAGAGAGAGAGAGAGAGTCGTGCAAGGAAGTGAGAAGAAGATGAATGACGAGGTCTTTTTATCCCACGTGAACATTTTGTATCGGATGGTTGCACCACGTAGGATTGGTATGGAGGTTTCTAGCATTTTGACCCATTCTGGGCCACAGCCCATGAGCGACCATATCGGGGATCACCTCTGATATGACATCGAATATAGGATTCGATATAGGCCAGCCGCGCCTATAAATATTCTGCCCCGCACACTGAGAAAGGAAATTAATTCCTCACCTCGATTTACCCGCATTACATCGAATAGCAATATTCGATATTATACCCGATATAAATATTCGATATGGCTATGTCCACGTCGTCACTCAGCCTTCTATAACGACCTGACCATCGATATCACATCGAGACTCATCCCCGATATCATATCGAGACTCATCACCGATATACGTTCGATATCCATCACCGTTGCAGCATCAGCAGGCAGTTTGGTGACATCCCGAACTCGAGCAGCAAGTTCTGGACCAAGTCTACACGAGATGTCTAGTGTAGGTCTAATTTGAGATAGATTGTTGTACGATTAGATTGCTCGCTTGTAACCGACCCACATATATATATAAGACGATCTATTGTCAAATCAAGGATAAAGTGATGTGATGTAGTTATTTCAACAAATAACTTCCCCAAAATATGGCATGATGTCCTGTCATCAAGCTCATGGGGATATTTAACTGCTACGATATTCTCGGAGAAAAGGCCGCTCAGACTTAGGCCGATGCGCGGTATATTCAAACACATTAAGCTCCACATGGATTTTTTCTTGGTTCGTTTGCAAAAAAAAAGGGATGCTTTTGATTTTATCCTTCAAGGAGGACCATGGGTGCTTTTTCAACAATATCTTACTGTCTATCATTGGACACCATACGTCAAAGCATCGACGAATTCTATCCCAGGCACTATGGTTTGGGTTCTTCTCCCGGAACTGCAATACCCATTTT
Organism: Linaria vulgaris; assembly: GCA_948329865.1. Taxonomy (NCBI): domain Eukaryota; kingdom Viridiplantae; phylum Streptophyta; class Magnoliopsida; order Lamiales; family Plantaginaceae; genus Linaria; species Linaria vulgaris. The sequence goes on along the minus strand of OX415249.1, from coordinate 112,420,415 downwards.
TTTCTCAACCCAAAATGCTTAGGAAAATTCGAAATATGATAGGCACATTCATCAAAGTTAACAAACACACAGTGGTTGCATCTAAGGGTCGCTTCGCTAGGATTATCGTGGAAATCGACCTTAAAAAGCCTCTCTTTCCTAAATATTTGATTGATAACTTGGAGTTTAACATTAAGTATGAAGGAGTCAGCCTCGTTTTCTATCAATGTGGACTGTTTGGCCACCACCACGATGTTTGCCTGCATTTGTTGGCGTTTATTGAAAAACAAACAAAAAATGTCAAGACTGCAGCAACACGTAAGGTTGCAACGACGCCTTCGATCATCAACCTCGACACCAGTTATGGACCATGGATGATAGTCAACAACCACCGACGACCAAACTTCCATAGTAAAGGATCTTCGTCCCTTGTGAAAAAAAAATCAATTCTCATTAAACCAACATTCTCGATTCTTCAAATTGCGACACATTAAAAATGACACAGGAGCAAGATTCAGTCAAACACTGGTAATGCAAATTCCAAGTTGAAGTTCAATTCAAATAAGCATGCAAACCAATCTGGGCTAGCCATCCAAACAACCCACCCGACAATAGCCAAATCCAGTTGTAATCCCTTAGTGGACTTGTTAAATCAAAAAACCAGCACTACCCAAATTTCCTTTAGTTCTACCTCATCATAAATGGAACTTGATGGCAAACCAGTAGGAAAAGCTCAAAATCAGCGATTAAGTTGAATCCTACGCGTAGTAGCGACAACTCTTTTAAGAAGATAAAAAGAGGTTGTCCTTATGATAGAGGACGCATGGAACCTGTATCTCGAGATTAATTATCACTCTACTTTAATTTTCTCGACCCCTATCTACAGATTTACAAAATAAAATCTTGCTTTTGGAACACGCATGGTGCATGTAACTTGAAATTCCTTCGTAATGTTAGAGAGTTAACTAAATGTATGATCCTATAATCTTTATTTTGATGGAAATTTGGATTAGTGGTAGTACCGCCGATGATATTATCCGTAAAATTGGACTTCATTCATTTGTTACTATTAACAAGTTTGAGCAAGTTCTTCTAACTAGTATATATGTTTCCTCGTTAACTTTCTTTTGGGACGAACTATGGGATGACATGATTCCTAATTATGAGGATATTAACACCCCTTGGTTTACTGGTGGTGATTTGAATAATATTTCCAACTTAGATGAACGAAGTGGTGGTTCTATAAGGAACGTGAACAAGTGTGTCATGATAAGTGTCTAAAGCACCTATATTCTACCTTTAATTATTTGGAGAAATTTTCCCAAATCCTTGATTTTTGTGTAAATTTTAGATTGGTTTTGTTTATTTACAAGTTTTAGAATCAGTTGAGTCAATACAGTGCAAAATGACGCAAAAATAAGGAAATTGTAAGAAGTTTGTTGGAGGGAACTTAAGAGAGCTTATGAAACGAAAAAAATAAATCTTAATCGAGCATGAAGAAGGCAGAGCAGTAGCACCAAGGCACATTACGACCAGTGCTAAAAAGACAGAAAGTGGCGCGACTCGTGCTGATTAGGTAGAATGTGGCACGACACATAGGCAAATACGTGTGACTTGCACAAAATGGGAAAAAGAGATGCACGACAACACGAAGAACCACGCAACTCGCGCCATATGTGCGGCGCGACATGCCAAGTCGCATGTCTCTATATCCTAGCCACTGAATGGTACTTTCATCTCATAACTTATGGAGTAAAAATCCTAATTGTTGGAGGTATGAACAACATTATAAGAAAGGAGAAAATGAGGTAGAAGAGACACAACAACATACGCCATAAGTATGAATACCATTCACCATTTTCAATACAGCACAGAGAATCAACACACAAGAAAGGATGAAACTTTGGGAAATTAATCAGCAATGGGAGCATTCATCGATCAAAGTGTGAAAGGGACTTAGTTCAACTATAAGAGAGGCAATTGAGAAGATCATAACCATGAATACGTAACCATCCTAAAGATTCATTCAACATTAAAGTTGTGTTGGATCGGGACTTAATACTTTTACACACCGTTAGCCTTGATGTTGGTCTAACACTGAAAATCTCACACAATGTTAAGCTGATGCTGCCTTAACACTGTGATCGTTTCAATCTTCTTGCCAGAGTAAATATTGCAGCGGAATAACGAACACAAGAAGATACATTTTTAGAAGATTAGAAGGATTTGTAATCTTCCTAGACTTAGGAAAGATAATCACTAAAGATTTTATCAAAACGTTTCTTACAACTCTCAAGCTCGCACTCTCAGGTTGTTTGAAATTCAATCGAGTAAACAAAGAAGCAACTCTTTAATTCTAGAATCTAGACTCAACTCGTTATTTTTCAAACCTCGATAAAACAAGACGAAACTCGACAACTACTGATCTAATCTCTCTAGATTATTTAGCTCTTGTCTTCGTATTTGTCTTGATGTACTTCACCCCTTTATATAGTACTTGAAACTTCAACTCCAAGGTGTTGTACACGGTCTAAGTAATCTTTTCGCTTTTCTTGTTGAACTCTATTTCTTTTAGCCTCAAACTCCTTCTTGAATAATAGTTGTCTTATTAGAACGAGTTCTAATTATGGAATACTTCTTCTTGAATTCAGAGATCATCCTAGTTGCACTCGAACTCCAAAATTTTCCTTCTTTAAAGACGCGTTCGGCTTATATATGGGAAGTTCTTGATCATTTGGAAACCTTATGCCTTAGCTCATGTTTAAGCTTGATCCTGAAACATACAAAGTCAACTAAAATCGTGGAACTTAGTTAGTAGGTGAATAAAGGCAAAACATAGCAATACAAAGGTGAAAACCCCGATGTTAAAACGTTTCTATTTTCAATGTTAAACCAACATTATAGAACCAATGTTGTTATAACATTGACCTGAAACTTTGCACTTTCAAGCATGATAATTCTTCCTAATCTTTTAGTTTTATTTCAATTGTTCATGATGTTGGTGAATTTGTTCTTTGAAATGATGAGAGGTTAGTTACTTTATGCTTAGAGTTAGGTATTAGTTGGATTTGACATTATGTAAGACTTATGATCTGATTTATATTGATTGCATCTTTATGTTTATTTGATTATCATGTGCATGTCATGTCTGATCAACATGAGATTGATTAGAAGTTATGGTTGATCACTAGCGCCACCACATAACATATTTTGTGGGATAGTTAAAACCTGGGAATATGTGGAATTTTCTTTTTTGGACAATGTCCTCTTGTGGCCTTGAGAAAAACCATGAAACTATGCATCAAGTAATGAAATTAGAGTCTAAGAATGAACATAGCGAATGATCTATTGAACCTGAACCTCCAAGCTACTTTACCAACATTGATTACAACAAAACCAAAATCAATTCAATGGAGTCTTTATTTATTATTGTATCATAGTCTTGTTTTATATTCCGCTCAAATCATTCAAATAATCAAAGTTACCAAAATGAAGAATACAACAATTGAATAGAAGAGTTTAATCATAGTTCTCGTAGGATTCGATACCATAATTTACTTTACATGTTATTATTACTTGACCGTACACTTGCAAACATGTAGGCGAAGCTCAATCATTGAATTCATTATTAAAAATGCTACACGCACGCCCCGCATCACACCTCATTTTGTTAGGATTGTGGAGTATGACCCGTGAAGATGGAGTACTGAAAGTGAAGATCGGAGGATCTAACAGCAGAGCTCGATGTGCAGACAGTAAGACGACACGGGCCGCTAGCGCATGTCGTACCGCTAAGGCAGGAAGTGGCACATGCCGCGCGTATATCGGCACGAGTCACGCGACACATCCAGTGACCGACACGAAACGCACCGCTATAGGTGCAAGTCGCGTCTAGGGAGTAACGCATGACAAGACATGTCGCATGGGTTTGGTTTGGCCCAATTTTTGGGTAGTCTTGACTCTGACCCCCTAACAACTATTTATATATAATTTTATATGCTTTAATGGATGCGCTGTGGAAATTGGTGAGTGTATCAAACATAAGAGGGGTAAAAAAAGAGTGAAAACACTTGTGAGATCTGAGAGTCATTGTGAGAGATTGATCTTGATCTGTGAGAAACAATTGCATCTTATTTGTAATCGTAAATTGTTCAACAGAGATACTTGAGGCGACTAAGTGAAAAAATTAATTGTTTAGGGAGGTAAGTAAAATATGGGCCATGATTTAGGTGTTAAAGTGATTGTTTCCCTCATATATAAGTGTGTCATAATAGACTAATAAAGGTAGGAGACGCGTTGGCTAAAATCTTGGTAAAAAATCATTTTCAACACCTATCTATAAGTTGTATATCACTTATCTCTTCTAAACTTTTGATTTATCACTTACCCTCCTGAACTATGTTATTCACATCACTTTCTTCTCTGCGACATAGTTAGGCCTTTAAATCACCATAAACAAGAACATGCGTTGCACATGGCTGATTAGTTACGGACAAAATAGGCCTTCTTTTTACTTAGGAGGTTAAGTGATAATTAACCATATTTGAGGAGTTAAAGTGATTATTTTTCCAAAAACAAAAAAACACAAAAATCCTCTTATATATGTGTGTATATATATATATATATATCCTAAAATAAACAAAATTAATTAGTACAAATATAATTATATTCCTAAAGAAATAAGTCAATAAATTCTTAAATATCTACAATTATATCTTTAAATATGAAACATGAACAAAATACTATAAAATCTAATAAATTTTAATTCGTAACTTAAAAAGCCATCTTCTTCTCTAACCCCACACACCCCATCATAGATCATGCCCAATTACCCAACAGTTGGCAAATGTGCTAAAAAATAATTCTAGATACTCCTTAAATGTGGCTTCTTGATTTACTCCGCAAGGTATTAAAAATGAGCTTGGAGCGTGGAGTTAGATGGTTTCTTTTAGTTACAGATTCAAATAGAGTAGATTTTTGTTGGAGATTCATCAATTTGTTGTTCTTTTCAGGTGAGTTGAGTAAACTTGGACTTGTATTTTTTTTTTTCTAAACCAGCTAAAAAAATTATGTGCAATTAATTTTTGAAATCAAAATCACAATTAACTATAGATATAGAAAAGAAAGTCAAATCAAAATGGAAATTGAAAGGTATATTGTGATAGTGGTCTTGTCATTTTTGATTAAACAACAAAAATATTCCTTATTTTAGGGGGTACTGTGGCGTAAAATGTAGGGTGTGTTAGGAATTGTAATCTCCGCATTTGTATGATATTATGTTCACTTTGGACCCAAGCCCTCATGATTTTGTTTTTTGGTCCAACTCCCCAAAAGGCCTCACACCATCAATGAGATATCTCAAATCCTATAAACCCAGATCAACTCCTCATATCATTTCTAGTGGGAGACTCTTGTTTGCTCTAACAATGCTCCCCTCAAACAAAGAACCACCGAATTGTCCCTACGTGACTGGAACTTTGCCTTCTTTTTTTAGTTTGTACCCGAGATATTGTTTTTGGCCCAATGAACTTTTCCTCCCTTGAACGAAGAACCTTTGAGCCTCCCCTTGAACGAAGAGCGACAACAGAGCTTGATCTCCAGGCAACATGTGGTGTGGACCGCAAGTGCATGTCGTGCCACTCATGCAGGGGGTGACGCAGACACGCGCATACCAGCACAAGTCGTGCGACACATCTAGTGATCGACGCGAGCTGCACCTTTATAGGCGCGAGTCACACGGTCCTTCCAATGAGTGGAACGGGTGGCGCACAACACGACAAGTCGCGTGGGTTCGATTTGGCTCAGTTTTGGCCTATCTCAATTGTGATGCCCTAGGAGCATTTTATGTGTAATTACGTACGTCTGTATGAGTGCTGTGTGAAAAATGGCAAGTGTATCAAACACAAGAGAGAGATAAAAATAAGCGAAAAAACACTTGTGAGATCTGAGTGTCATTGTGAGAGATTGATCTAGATTTGTGAGACACAATTGTATCTTATTTGTAACGGTAAATTGCTCATCAGAGATACTTGAGGCAAATAAGTGAAAAAACTAATAGTTCAGGGAGGTAAGTAAAAAACGGGTCATGATTTAGGTGGCAAAGTGATTTTTTCCCTTATATATGTGTGTCATAATAGGGCTAACAAAGGTAGGAGACGCGTTGGATAAAAATTGGGAAAATATCACTTTCAACACCTATATATTAGTGTGGTATCACTTATTTCTTCATAACTTTTAATTTTATAACTTACTCTCCTGAACTATGCTAATCGCATCATGTACCTGTCTGTAACGTAATTAAGCCTTTAAACCGCTAGATACAAGAACATGTGTTGCACGTGGTCAATTAGTCAGGGACAAAATGGACATTCTCTTTGCTTAGGGGGTTAAGTGATAATCAACCATACCTAGGAGTTAAACTCATTCTTTTTCTAAAAAAAATTAAAAATAAACCTCACATATATATATATATATATATATATATATATCCTACAAAAAAATTGCAAATATATTTATATTCATAAAGAATAAGTCAATAAATTCTTAAATATCTATAACTATATCTCTAAATATAAAACATTAACAACATACTAACAAAATATCATAATATTAATGGAAAGACATCAGCAAATCCCATATACTTTTGCCCGTTTTCCACTTTACCCCATGAAGTTTAGATTTTATCACTTATTCCCCAAACTTTGCTAATCATATCACACTACTCTAATCAGCATTATTAAGCACAAAAGTAATGGTAAATGGCACATTCACATGTAAAATGGGTATTTCTATTTTAAATTAAATAAATATAATTAATTTTCTTTATGTCATCTTCCCCACCACCACCACCACCGAAACACCAAACCATTAATGGATAAATACACAAACTCAATCGGGTTCCACCCCGAATTAATAAAATAACCTTAGCCATACCGCATTCCCCCAAATTCCATACAAATCAGTTCTAACAAATCATTAATCAATCCAATTTCACCTGAAAGTCCGAAATCTAAAATGAAATGCTATCCCCCGTTCTCAAAACATTCTCAACCAGCTCTGCCATCGGTTGCTCTTCCACCGATGGATAACTCACCGACGTTCGTGCTCGAGAACAATCTCCTTTATTCCAATTAGGCGTCAATGATCTAGAGCCGTAAAATGACGTCGTGGTCGAAGAACACGAATGCGGTATCAAACAACCGTTCATCAACGAAGACCACGACGGCATAGACGAGTAAGGACTCGAAGGTTTTCGGTGATGAAACAATGAGCTGCTTCTTTCTCTAGAATACGAGGCCGGTTAATGGCATGACTCTTGATTTGTTTGCAAAAAAGCATTTAATGACCTGATATTAAAAGACCTTTCATGGAGATTAAATTTATGTATATTTATGTGTATTTATCCATTAATGGTTTGGTGTTTTTTATGGTGGTGGTGGGGTGGGAAGATGTCATAAAGAAAATTAATAATATTTATTTGATTTAAAATAAAAATATGTTTTTTTAGGGGCGATATGTTCCTTTTACCCTTACTTTTGTGCTCATTAGAGTAACATGATATAATTAGCATATTTTAGGGGTTAAGTGATAAAATTTAAAGTTAATGAGATAAAGTAGAAAAAGAGTCAAATTATAAGGGGTTTACTATTTTTTTTCCAATATTAATTTGTAACTTTAAAGCCATCTTCTTCTCCATCCCCACCTACCCCATCACATGTCCTACCCAACTACGAATTTTAAGAATTTATTAATTTACTTTTTAGGAATATAAATTCATTTTTAAGAATATACGTGTTTAAGGATTAAATCTTCTTTTAATTTAGTAATCAGTCTAGCAATTTCATATTTAATTCATTCATTACACCTGGTGGTGAAATTGCTACTAATGAGATGTAACACGCCTTTTATGAGAATCAATACTTAAGACGTAATTTGCGAACCATTTTTATTATTATGTAATCATGCATTTACGAATAATAAGTGTAACTTTAGACCCATATTATTCACACTACGCACACGCTTGCCACGCACCATCAATTTTCTTTGTTTTTTCTCATGGACAGATGCCTTATAACACATTTGTTGCTGAATATTTTGCCGTTTAACAAGCCTATTTTGGATGATGCCTTCTTTTTTATTCTTAAAGCTGTTTCGGGAACGAAATTCTTCAAGCTATTTTGTTTATCTCAAATATTTCCCTATGCTTGGATTAGAAAGTTCGCCCACTTGTTCTTAGCATCAAAAGAATTTAGAATAAGCAGTCGAAGTAGATCTTCAAACACATTTATTGAAATGTTAATCAAGTGCCGCATAAATGTGGTGGCGTGGTCTTTTGGGAACGATTGATCGGGAGTCTGGACATATTGCTTTTGATGTTATTCCTTCCTCTGTTATGTGTAATGAGGGGCTCCTTTTGTTTCAGTGTGTTTTCGCTATTTTGTTATAACTATATTGCTCCATAATCCCTATGAAAAAAGAACATAATTTAGGACATAATGCAAATAATTTCAATGATTGCCTAGGGTGAACTCAAGTTCTTGCTTGATATAATTAAAAAGTAAAAGACAATAGGCAAATTAGCAAATACTATATATGAACTCAAAAGTTAAATAACCTACTTTTATAATAAGTATTAAGTGACAATTTGTAGAATTTGTGCAACTATTGTCCTTAAATAGTAATTTTTTTTTGTGTTGTGACATTAGAGCAATTTTCACGAGCTGGAAATTAGTGGAGAGGAGGTAACAAAAGCCCCGCCTCCACTCTGCAAAATTCGAATATTCCGATGGCATATAAATCCGTATTCGACGCTCCGGCAATAAAATTGGAGTTGGAGAAGGCCGGAATCAACCCTAATTTCGTCCCCGTTATCTGGAAGCACGTCCTCCAAAACCCTAATTGCACTTGGGATGAAATTCCATCTTTGCCCTCCGCAGCCTACCCTCTCCTCCACTCCAAGTTCAAGACCCACACCACCACCGTTCATTCCGCCATGGATTCCGTTGACCAGGTCACCACCAAGCTACTCATTAAGCTACAGGTAAAAAAATTAATTGTTTGTAGCATAATTTCTAGTTACATTGTGTCACTATTTATTTCGTGTTGATGATTAGTTCTATTGGATTCTGATGGCTGGGTCCTCTTTTCTTGGTAGAATGGGGAGTTTGTAGAGTCTGTGATTATGAGATACGATTCACGATTAGGTCAATTAGGCGGAAAGCCTCGTCCGGGTGGTCTAAGATCGACATTGTGCATATCCTCTCAGGTAGGGAGATGCCCTTTTTGTATAAATGATTGATTTTTGGTTAATCGTTGAATATTAGTGTTTAATTGCGTTCTTCTGGCTTTAGGTTGGATGTAAAATGGCATGCAACTTTTGTGCAACAGGAAGCATGGGATTTAAGAGCAATCTTACGTCAGGAGAAATTTTGGAACAATTAGTTCATTCCTCTCGCATATCGCCCATACGCAACGTGGTTTTCATGGTATAGTTTTCACTCTTTCAGCATCGTAGTCCGCGGTCTGCCTAGTGTCAGCTTAGTTTGCGATTTTTGAACTTATTTCTTCTAATGATTTGTCCTTAGCGAAAGGCTAGTAACAATTCAGAGTGTTATAGGACGTTATGTAGTTATATGGATCATGTACATTTCTATGTTTGAATTTTTTTCCATAACATAGGATACATATGCTAGTCAGGTAAGGTAACGTTTTTAACCCTTTGTTCATAATTGTAGTTTTTACACAGACAGGACTATGGAACTTAAATCTTCGTATGATGTACAATGACCTTGATGGAGCTGTTAAGCTGCCATTTGAGACTTTGCAGAGTACCCTTGAGCATTAACTCTGGACCTCAAATCTCCTTGACGAAGCTGTTAAGGCTGTTTGGAACTTTGAATAGTGTCCTTGAACACTGATTCCGGATTTCAAATCTGTTATTGTAATTTATGTACAAGGAAAGGTGTGGGCGTTTCTATTGTGTTTTTGAAAAATTATTAAAAAGAACAATAACAGGACATGGGTGGCAGAAAGATGTGGGTGGTGCCACCTAGAATCCAGGTATTACATTAAGGGTTTGGAATTGTGTCACTCAAACAAGATGTTAGAGTGTTCTCTACTTTGTAAATCTCAATAAATTGATTAGTCTTTGGTTCTTAAAAGAATAATGATGGTTACATCTCTACGTATCAACTCTAACCATTTTCTACCTCTAGTTGATAAGCTAATCTTACTATTACTAAACTCGTGGCTTGTAAATTCCAATATCATACTGAAACTTAAGAGGTCCTTAATAGCAGGTGGTAGTCATATATTGTGGAAATATACTGAGTCACAAATTCCCAAAATAGCGTAGCCTATATCGAAGGACCAGTGTTAAAAGATAGAGAAAGTTAGGAACTACTACAGTGTGTATTCGAACTTCCCAATATTGTTCTCTGATGTTTGTTCATCTTACACGGTTTATTGCTGCACATCAATGCATTTCAAAAAACAAACACTGATAAGCTTGATTTTTATGGTTGATCTTTAAATTTCTAAGATGGTCTCATCTTGTTATTTTATTATCATGTCTCTTTTTTTGGTGCAGGGAATGGGAGAACCTCTGAATAACTACTCTGCCGTGGTGGAAGCTATCAGAGCAATGACATCCCCTCCGTTTCAGCTTTCACCAAAGAAAGTTACGGTCTCAACGGTAATAGTTTGCTCATGATCCTTTTATGCACACCTGCCTCATTCTTTTGGAACAGCTTGATGTAATTCACTATTTGTGTAATTTCTTCCATTACTTCTTGTATTGTATGGACAGTAGCAGTTTCTGTTCTGGTTTGGGCCTTATTGGTCTTTCTGCATCTTATATAAGTTGGTGCAAATTATTGATGCAACATTTGGAACTACGGTTCACCATTTGTTTTAAGCAGGTCGGTATCATTCCTGCTATTGGCAAACTGCAGAAAGATATACCAAATATAAACCTAGCAGTCTCGTTGCATGCGCCTGTGCAAGAAATCCGCTGTCAGATAATGCCCGCTGCAAGAGCTTTTCCTTTAGATAGACTAATGAACGCCTTACGAGATTATCAAACTAAGAGGTTCATCTCTCTCTGGTCATTTTCTTTCCTTATTATTTCGTGTATCATTTTATTCTGTAGCACCCAATTTCCCTACTTTATTTGCGATTGTCCAAATATCTGATTTGTTGCTTTGCAGTCAGCAGAAAATATTTATTGAGTACATAATGCTTGATGGAGTGAACGATGAGGAACAGCATGCTCACCAGCTCGGTAGATTACTGGAGACATTTCAAGTTGTAAGATTTTTACCCTATATTTATGTGAAATATTACATTTACACTGAGGTTTGGTCTAAATACAAAAATCTCTCTTCATGGGTTTGAAACCATATTTATTTGGATATTTACATTTATAATCCAGGTGATTTGATCAAATTATAGGAATCTATCATAGGATTGATTAATTACAGGGACCCCAGATGTTTGAAAAAATTATTATATATAGGCTTCATAAGATATGATTTCTAATAGAAACAAAATATTCTAATCCGGAGTATATTTATAATTATTCAAGATCCATGTGAGTTTTCTGTAATTACTCCAGACTTTAAGAAGCGTAGATAAAAGTTATCCTTATTTATTTGCTACATTTGTTACTGAAATGCAAATAAATGCCATTTGTGACAGGTTGTGAACTTGATTCCTTTTAATCCAATTGGTTCTCTAAGTTCATACAGCACGAGCAACGACCAGAAAGTTGTAAAATTTCAGAGAATACTTAGAGGCACTCACAATATCCGAACAACGGTGAGGAAGCAGATGGGGCAAGACATAAGTGGCGCATGTGGGCAGTTAGTTGTTAGGAAGTCCTCCATAACTGCAGAACTCCTAACTGACATTGAAGATCTTCGAGTTTGATATCCGAGGCAACACCAGTTGCATCCTGGCGTGTTGCTTATTAGTACACCAAGTAGCATTACTGAACCGAGTTATGATTAGTGTGCGTTGCAGTGTAATGTTAGAAAAAAGTAAAACAAGGAAAAGAAGAGAAAAAAGTGCATGTTAGTAAAAGGACTCGGATGATAATTGTTCAATGAACATGTCTTAATTTTACATTCAAAATTTTGATGTATGCCTCTTTTAGTTGTTCTCAGATTTTCTTTTAAATGTATTTTTGAGTTTATAATGCAGTGTTATATGAGGGATGGACGAGTCAATTATATATATAATATTACGGGCGGAAGTTAAAATTGAGCAAAATAGCAGAAATTGTTCTTAATTAAGAGTATATGATAGGAGTGAACTGCAAAACTTCTCTTCGAATTCAAAAAAAACCAAGGGTAAGGAAAATAGTCAAATACGCAAAGGCTAAAATTTGATACTCAAAAGCTCAGGGGCTTGGTAAGTCAAAAACTCTTGATAGTTAATAGGGAGAATTGCAAACTATCCCTGAACTATCACGTAATTACACAAATCACTTTTATGTTTGAAAAATTACACAACCACCTTTGTGTAATTTTTTTAAAAAATGATTAAAACATCCTTACAACTTTAAAATATTTTTTTGTTTTTACTTTTAAGATATTATTTGTTTTGATTTTCTTTGTCTCTTTAAAGTTTAAACGAAATGAGTAAGTATTAAATATATATGGATGAAGAATTTTTATATGTTATCTTATTTTATATAAAAAAGAAGAAAATTAAGTAGTTATTTTTTCCTTTAATGAGAACAAATCAATTATGATAAATGTAAAAAATTAACGCTATATCTATATTTTAATAGTTACAACAAAGTATTAATAGTGTATTGTAGGGGTAAATATGAAAATCATAAAATTTACCTTTATATTCAATTTGCATTTTAAAGATAAAATCTGTACACACTCCAAAGTCCAAATGGTATTGATCAGATTTACTTTACTGGTATATAAAATTGTTAACAAACTATATAGTGAAGTCGTTATTGATCAGATTTACTGGTATATAAATTTCGATGCCTATATATATGAAATTGTTAAATTAGTAGGCATGTCAATATAATATATAAACGGAGAATATCTCTGTTCAACCAAATATATATATATATATATATATATTTGTGTAATAGACTTTGTGTAATAGACTTAACAATCTATTATTGTCGAACCCTTTTTGAGGGGGCGGCTCTCCCAGTTTTTTACATTCACAAGACTCGAACCCGAGACATTGCTTAAGTGAACTCAAGTCCCTTACCACTTGAGCTAGCATATGTTGATTAGTATAATTTAACTCATAAGTCATATATATGTAATTCACAACAAAATTTCCTTGTAATACCACTTAATCTGTTCGTAATATTTGTAAGATTTCGAATCAAATTAGAAAGATGTTCTTTACATATTACGAGATCTTGTTTTTGATGAAAGCATATTATGAGATTCATATTACTACATTTAGCATTATATTGTTTAGGTAACAGTTCTCTTGATTAACGTGCCTATATTATATATACATTATATAAAGTATAAACTCGTTGATTATATAGTTCATCACCAATTTAATATATATCAATTCATAACAATAGTGGTGGATCAAATACAACACTGTTTTAAAGATCAAAGAGTAGTTTCAGTATCACCAATGGCTAAATTCTTCGCAGCATTCCTGGCTACAATAGTCTACTTTTGTCTTGTCTCAGGTATTAAATTATATTTCATTTCTTTCTAGGGCCGTATAATAATACAAATATTTGGTAGTTTATGAGAAAAGAAACTCCAAATCACAACTACACACAAAATTAATTATAAAATGTCGTGTATATATATTTGTGAGTATATATATATATACTCTATAACTAATAATATTTAATTGGTGTTACAATAATTAATGCTGCAAGGTTGTTTGGGATATTGGGGAACGTGCGAGATGGACATACCATTTGCTTGTGCGACTGCAAACCCAGACTCGTGTGTGAACATGTGTGGGAGTGCTGTGGGGGGAACTCTTCTGATTGACTCAAATTGCCATAGGAGAGAAGGTTCCAGTCGCGGCGGTAGCATTTTCTACTGTCATTGCATATTTCACTGTCCTAATAAATCTGTTGCTGAAAGGCCGGCTCAAAAAACAGTGCACTATTAAAGTTACTTCTTATACTTACTAATATTGAGATACATACATGCATGTATCAACGAAGAAAAACACTCGGATTGCTTGTTTTAGTCACGCCACTCCCTTTATTCATTAATTGGATGTTGTTTCATAACCTTTCGCTACACTTTTTATGAATCATGGTATATTGGATTTCGATTGACTTTGTTTTTTGGGTTATGATTTCTGATCTTTTGATAGGGGTTCGATCTATTTCGAGCAAAATCAAGCTCCTAGAAATCAAGATTAAGAAAAAATAAAATCTAAAAATAACTAATTAATATTCAGCTTATCCTCTAAGGCTCCGTTTGTTTCCCCGAAAAATAGGAGAAAAGGAAAAAAAAAGAAGGAAAATAAATTTTTCCTACTGTTTGTCAATTTGAGATTTTCCTAGAAAAGAAAGGAAATCTTTGGAAAAGATAGGAAAATATTTTCAAATTTTCCTCCTATAAGTAAACTATGTGAATTATAAATTTATCCCAAAAGATTTAATTTTAATTTTTCTTCCTACAAAAAAGGTGGAAAAAACTTTGTTAATATATTCTTAGATCATTACGAAACTTTATGTTTTTACACCCATCATGAAAATTCGAATTTCTTTTTAGCTCTATATAAACAAATTCAAGAAACTTTTGAATCTTTATCACTTATTGGTTTTTTATTTTATTTTGATGAGTATCATTTATGTTCTTTGATTTTTGAGTTAATTAAAAATATTAAGATATTAAAATATAAAAAAATAAAGGTAAATCTCATAGTATTTATAAATAAATTTATGCAAGTTATTGGTTTATGTACATTGATAATTTACATAACGTAGTTTTAAGGAGAACTTCAAAAATAAAAATATTAACTAATTTAATAGATTTTTTTGGTCTATTACTTTTAATACACATTTCAAAGCATTAAATATAATCATGGTTTTTAAACATTTAGATTAACAATAAATACAAAAAGTATTTACAAATAATTAGAATTTTCCGTAGAAAATCATTATGAGCCAAACGCTCGAAAATAATGAAAAATCTTTTATTTTCCCTAAAACAATTCCTCGAAAACTTTGTTTTCCTTGATCTTCCCAATATTTTTTTCCTTTTCCCCTATTTTCCCAAGAAACAAACGGAGCCTTAATGAAACTAAAGAGTCTAATAAATAGAAGTATATAATAACTAACTTCTACAATTGTAGCATACACTAGCCACTACTTCACTAACTTAACTTAGTAACAGAAGATAAGTAACACTAATTAAATAAATATATTAATAGTAAATTTAGACTCCAAACGTGGCTCATAACAATCCACCCCCCTTGGAAGGGCCACTGTGTTGGAAAATTGGTGTTGCACTAATATTATATAATTTATTTCAATTAATTTCATTTATAAAATTGGAATTTCGTTAGCTCAATGAAATCTACATTTTGTGTATATGAACATAGTATATTTAATTGTTCAAAACCAATTTGGGATGAATGAGAAATTAAATAATAAAGTGAGCTAATTGAGATAAAATATATTGATGGAAGAAAATAAAATAATGGGAAGGTGAAAAGCCACCATCCCACATGAAAAAAGAGAGCTAACTTTTACACCTTATTAGTTGCTTGTTTGTGATAGGGGTTTGGGCCCCAAAGGGTACTACAAGTCTTTGAAGTGGAGAAGACTTAGATGGACTATGCTTCAATTCAAGGCCACACGTGAGCGCCGCCGTCGTCGTCCGTCTGGACCGGGCTTGGGCCTTGGACGAGGTCGGGTTCGTGGGCCCTGGGCCTGGACTTGGGCTTGGGCTTCCCTATCAATTACTTATCTTTTTAGACAAAGTTTAATTAAGTAATTAATTAATTGTCTGAAAATTAATAAAACAACAAATTAAACGGGAAAGTCTAGTCAGCAAATAGTCACTTACGCACCCAATCAGTAGAAACAATGCCGCCTTTCATCCGAATAAGTGTACAGTCAGCCCAAGTGGTGCAGCTTCTGGCGGAAAAGCTGTGACGTGGAAAGGATATGTCCGTCTAATCACCTCCTAGGCCCACTTTTGACATCCATAAAAGGGAGACTCCTCCTCTTCCAAAATCATTCAATCACAAACATTATTTCTGTTTGTTTTGTTCCGAGAGTTCAAAACAATTTTTTAGTTCGCCGTTTCTTAATATTCGAAATGCTGCCATATTAAGAAGATAGTCGTTGCATCTTGGGAAGCGATTGCCTATCAAACCGTAAGCACCAAGCGGGGTAAATATCGTTTTAAAGAGAAAGAGTCCAACTCTTGCCTCGACTTTAAATCTGATTTGCTTTCTGTTTTACACCCGTTACGATCAACAATTTCAAAATGATATTTTGCTTGTGTATTTCAGAAAAAAATGGTTACGATATCGCATGTTCATGGTGGCGGTGAAAAGCCGGAAAATTTTTTCGCATTGATTTCAAAAGGTGGCAACAGAAGATGTTGTTCTTCCTTAAGACATTGAACTTGTCAAGGATACTGACCGAAGAGGTTCCTGTGGTAGCAGAAGACGTGACTGATCCTCGTCCAAGGGCTGCCTTCGACGCTTGGAGTCAAAGTGACTTTCTGTGCAGGAACTATATCCTGAATGAATTAGACAGCTCACTGTACAACGTCTACTCCACCATCAAGATGTCAAGGGAACTCTGGACGTCCCTTGACAAGAAGTACATAACATAAGATGCTGGGTTGAAGAAGTTCATCATCGGCAAATTTTTGGACTTCAAAATGACCGACTCGAAGATGGTGACGAGTCAAGTTCAAGAGTTGCAACTGATCCTTCATAACCTAGATGCAGAGGACATGAAACTCAGTGAATCCTTCCAAGTTGCTGCTATGATAGAGAAGTTGCCGCCGTCCTGGAAGAAGTTCAAGAACTATCTCAAGCACAAACGCAAGGAGATGAATCTTGAAGACTTGATAGTCAGACTTCGGATTGAAGAAGATAAGCGAATGTCTGAGGCCAAGCCAAAGTAGATGCAGATGGAGGCTAGAGCTAACGTGGTGGAACACAAGCCCAACTCTAAGAAGAGAAAGAATCAGGGCAATGGTGGAGGGCAATAAAAGAAGAAAAAGAAGTTCAAAGGGAACTGCCACAACTATGGAAAGCCGAACCACATGTCTAAAGACTGCCGACTTCCGAAAAAAGACAATTAGAACCCGAACCAGTCCAACCAGGTTGCTGTGGTTCAAGACAAGAGCGTCTCGATCGACATGAGTGACCTGATGCTTATTGCAGTTGTCTTCGAGACCAACATGGTGGACCATCCAAAGGAGAGATTTGTCGACACCGGTGCCACCCACCAGGTCTGTTCTGACCGAGATATGTTCTCCACATACTACTCGTTCAACAACTGGAAGTTGTACATGGGGAACTCTGCAACGTCCGACATCATTGGAAGTGGAAGAGTGGTGCTAAAGATGGCTTCGGGCAGAAAGATAACTTTTGTTGATGTACTACATGTTCCAGATATTTAAAAGAATTTAATATCTGGTTATGCACTTGATGCAAGTGGTCTTAGACTAGTGTTTGAGTCTAGTAAATTGATCCTCACTAAGAATGGGAAATTTGTTGGTAAAGGTTACACGGTCAAGCGCATGTACAAGATGAATGTAATGACTGTAAAACGTGATCTCGAAAAGAATAATAAAACTATTACTTCTGCTTACTTGGTTGAGTGTTCAGATTTATGGCATGTTAGATTAGGACATTTAACTTTAATACTCTACGAAAACTAGTAAGCTTAGAGTTATTGCCTTCATTCAATATCGAATCTCAAACTAAATGTGAGATTTGTGTAGAGGCCAAGTTAACCAAATTACCGTTTCCTTCTGTAGAAAGAAACACCAAACTTCTAGACTTAATTCACACCGATATATGCGATTTAAAGTTTGTGCAAACTAGAGGTGGTAAAAAATACTTAATTACTTTTATTGATAACTGCACAAGATACTGCATAATATACTTACTAAGAAGTAAATATTCATCTTTACAAGCTTTTAAAATCTACAAACTTGAGGTTGAAAATCAACTTGGCGAACAAATAAAAACTATTCGAAGTGATAGAGGTGGAGAATATGGAGCTCCATTTGACGAATTTTGTGCTTATTCAGACATCATTCATCAAACTATAGCCCTTTATTCACCATAATCAAATGGAATTGCTGAACGTATAAATCGTACTCGTAAGGAGATGATGAATGCCATGTTGATCAGTTCTGGTTTAACACATAATTTGTGGGGGGATGCAATCCTCTCAGAAAATCATATACTAAACAAGCTACCTCACAAAAGTAGAAACGAAACCCCTTATGAGTTATGGAAAGGTCAAAAACCTTCTTACAAATACTTAAAAGTGTGGAGGTGTTTAGCAAAGGTAGAAGTACCTAAACCTAAACAAGTAAAGATAGGACCTAAGACCGTTGACTGCATATTCATTGGATATGCGCAAAATAGTAGTGCTTCTCGCTTCTTAGTACATAAGTCTTCAATCCCTGATATTAATGAAAATATGATCATTGAATCAAGGAATGCAGTATTCTTTGAAAATATATATCCTTGCAAAGAAAGGAAAGAATCTGGTTCCCTAAAAAGAACCTATGAAGCTGCTAGGGATAATCATCAAGAAAATGAAGAACCCAGACGCAGTAAAAGGGCTAAAATAGCTAAAAGCTATGGTCCTGATTTTCTAATTTATATGTTAGAAAACGAACCGAGGACAATAAGTGAAGCCTTGTCCTCTCCATAAGCTCCCTTTTGGAAAGAAGCTATAAATAGTGAAATGGAGTCTATTTTGCACAACCACACGTGGGAGTTGGTTGATCTCCCATCGGGTAGCAAACCTTTGGGCTGCAGATGGATATTGAAGAGAAAGTATAAAGCAGATGGATCTATTGATAAGTACAAGGACAGATTGGTAGCTAAAGGGTTTAGACAGATAGAAGGCATCGACTTCTTTGACACACATTCAAGGGTTTGTTGCTCGAGGACATGAGAAAAAGGTACGGGCTTAAACAAGCACCAAAGCAGTGGCACGAAAAATTTGACAGAACGATGTTGTCAAATGGTTATAGAATTAATGAGTGCGATAAATGCGTATACGTAAAAGGCACACCTAATGACTACGTGATCGTCTGTCTATACGTAGACGATATGTTAATCATGGGAAGTAATCATGACTTAGTCATGAATACCAAGAAAATGTTGACCAAACATTTTGACATGAAAGACTTAGGGGTCGCTGATGTCATATTAGGGATTAAAATCACATAAAATGAGATCGTATTGTCACAGTCTCATTATATTGAGACTGTACTTAAGAAGTACAATGCATATGACGGTCCTCCGGCTAAGACGCCAGTCGACTTGAGTCTACACTTAGACAAAAATCATGGCGAACCTGTCTCTGAAGTAGAATATGCAAGGATAATAGGCTGTCTCATGTATATCATGAACTACACTCGTCCGGATATTGCTTACTCAGTTAATAAATTGAAAAGATTTACGAGTAATCCAAACAAAGATCATTGGAAGACGTTAATTAGAATACTTAGGTATCTAAAATACACCTTAGATTATGGATTACATTACGGTAGATATCCAGCTATATTAGAAGGATATAGTGATACAAACTGGATATCAGACTCTAATGACACTAAATCCACCAGCGGTTATGTATTTACCATTGGTGGTGGAGCTGTGTCGTGGAAGTCCTTAAAACAAACATGTATATCTCGCTCCATGATGGAATCCGAGTTTATTTCCTTGGATAAGGCTGGTGAAGAAGCAGAATGGATTCGTAACTTTCTTGAAGACATTCCTTGTCGGAATAAGCTAATGCCTGCAATTTTAATACACTGCGATAGCCAAGCAGCTATTGGAAGGGCATAAAGTGGCATGTACAATGGTAAATCTAGACATATTCGTCGCATACATAATACCATAAGGTAGTTGATCTCTAATGGTGTCATTTCCATTGATTATGTAAAATCAAAGGAAAACTTATCGGATCCGTTGACTAAAGGCCTACCAAGAGATCAAACATACTGCATATCGAGGAGAATGGGTTTAAAACCCAACACTAAATAATCTTTATGATGGAACCCAACCATGTAGATTGGAGATCCCAAGATCTTGGTTCAATGGGAAAACGAAATTGTAAGGATTCAGAAACAACACTTTAGAGTAAAACTCCAACTCATTCCCTTGTACGATGAATGTGCTACCTCTAGAAAGAGTAAGGGTAAGTTTGACTTTTAATGATTCCTAAGCTTAAATAAGCAGAGTATGACAGGATATTCTTTGAAGGAGATCACCTATGTAAGTGTGAAGTTTGATCGCTTCATAAGAAAACACTTATGAACCCAATAGCTGTACAGGGCCAAAACGGACACAACCATGAGAATAAAAATATGTTAGGGGAGTTACTGTGTGGATACAGTTGTCTTGGTTTACACTAACAGCTGAACGGTTCAAGACATCACGTTCACTGAACAACTAAGTAAATCCGATGTATTTCACTAAGGAAGGTTCAAAGCCAAAAACTACATATCCTGATGCAGTAAGCTTTCCGCTCGAACTCTCTCGAATGTACACATTGAATTTTCATTCATGCGGGGGATTGTTGGAAAATTGGTGTTGCACCAATATTATATAATTTATTTTGATTAATTCCTATTTATAAAATTGAAATTTTGTTAGCTCAATGAAATCTACATTTTGTGTAGATGAACCTAGTATATTTAATGGGCTAAGCTTCAATTCAAGTCCAAAATTTATCACGGGTCACGGGCCATGGGCTTGGGCTTGGGATTGAGACTGAGCTTGAGCTTGGGATTGAGATTGAGCTTGAGCTTGGGTTTGGGCTTCCCTAACAATTCCTTATCTTTTTAGACAAAATTTAAATAAGTAATTAATTAATTTTCTGAAAATTAATAAAGCAACAATTTATATAATTAATTAAATAATTAGGTGTAAGAATCTGGCCGATTCAAGTGTGTCCAGTGGCTGAAAATCTGGCGGGAAAGTTCAGTCAGCGAACAGTCACTTACGCACCTAGTCAGTAGAAACAATGCCACCTTTCATCGGAATAGGTGTACAGTCAGCCAAAGTGGTGCAGATTCTTGCGGGAAAGCTGTGACGTGGAAATAATATGTCCATCCAGTCACCCCCTAGGCCCACTTTCGACATCTATAAAAGGCAGGCTCCTCCTCTTCCAAAATCATTCAGTCACAAACATTCTTTCTGTCTGTTTTGTTCCGAGAGTTCAAAATCATTTTTTAGTTCGCCGTTTCTTAATATTCGAAGTGCTGCCATATTAAGAAGATAGTCGTGACATCTTGGAAAGTGATTGCCAATCAAATCGTAAGCACCGAGCGGGGAAAATATCGTTTTAAAGAGAAAGAGTCCAACTCTTGCCTCGACTTTAAATCTGGTTTATTTTCTGTTTTACACCCGTTACGATCAACACCTTGTCCTCAAGGCGAAAAGTGTGTGAACTTTTCACATAATTCTCATAAAGATCAGGCCTTTAGTTGCAAATTCACAAACAGAGCTACATGTAGTGTAGACTTTGATCTTCACCCGTAGAAACATTCTCTTCCTTCTTTGGCAATTGGTGCTTTCATCTTACACTCGCAAAGCCTCCCACATAATCATGCCTCCTAAACCACAAATGCAATCACAACCCGCATTCGATGAATCACAAAATGAAGCCATACGCATGCTCTAAGTTTAGTTGGTGGAATTGAACAAAAAATATGTTCAATTAGCTGAAAATCAAGCCCTGTGTAACCAACAACACGATGAGAACATGACCAAATTCATGGTTGAGATACGTCAAATGCATCAAAAACCAATCCAACCAACAACCTCTCCTAACCCACACCCACAAAAACCACCGCATTACCATGTTGACACCCCACACTCTTCAGCCACATACAACCAATACACAACAAACAACCCTCTTTTCCAGCAACCAAAAACTTATCGCATGGATCTACCCACGTTTGATGGATTCGAGTCGCTAGACTGGTTGTTCCAAGCGGAACAATTCTTTGAGTACTACAACATACCGGAGCAAATGTTGCCTATTGTATCAGGTCGTATGCAATGAAAGGCCCTTGGTTGGTACAAATGGATGCACAACAATCACTAACTTCACGGTTGGAATGCTTTTACGCACGATTTATCAATTATATTTGGCCCATCTTCATATGCAAACCATCAAGTGCAACTTTTCAAGTTGAGACAAACCGGGCTGTTGACGAATTTCATGAACGATTTGCAAGAATTGCAAATTTTGTCACATGATTGAATGCTGAGGCAATGTTACATTGTTTTCTTTCTGGCCTTCGTAAGGACATTCAACAAGAGTTGGCCCTTAACAAACCACACAACGTGCTACAAGAACTTGAAAAGGCCATACTGGTAGAAGATAAATTGCGCGATGCGGATGCTAGTTATCAAAACTCTACGATAACACACGTTGCACCTGCGTTACTTCCCACTCTAGTAGTACCTCGTGTCGCACAACAACTACATATGCGTCGCTTGACTCCAACTAAGATGAAAGCACGGCGATCCAAAAGACTATGCTTCAATTGCGATGAAAAATGTGAACCTGGTCATCATTATAAAGGGGCACAATATTTAACGTTAGTCACAAACGATGCAAATGACCTCGCGGATCATCAAGTGGATGAGTTGTTCCCACCTTAGACAAACTTCAATCCGCCATCGGCCTTGCGGACAAGGCCGCAATTAATGGGGGGAGGAAGTGTTATGGGTCTGTCGTTTACCTCTAATTATTTAGTTAATAGTCTTTGATTTGTTCATCACATTTAGTTTATTAGTAGTAGTTCTTTGACTAGTCATCTCGTTAGTTCCATTAAACACATTTTCTTTTGTGTTTCCTCGATTCTAGTTAGTAAGTTAGTGCCTTAGTGGGTAAAATAGCGGGTCAGTTAGAGAAAATAGGCAATCTCTTGCATTAAATACGGATGAATTAGTGAAAATACAAGAACAAATATTTTCTCAAATTAATTAGCTAATTCTCTCCTTTATCTTACAAATTCAGGAGTATTTCCTCACTCGAAGAAGGAATTTTGTTCTTCCATTCATATTGTGGATTGCAACAGTAGGATGTTTGGGGGTCGATATAGGTGGTGGAAGAGGACGACGAGGACCAGGCAACAATTGCAGTGGTGGTGGAGGCGATGACGGTGGTGGTGGTGGTGATAATGTATGAACATTAGCGGATGTTTGAAGATGTGTATGGGCGTGGATTTGTGGTGGTGGTGGTGGTGCCGGTGATGTATGATCAGTAGTGGAGGAATAGTTGAGTATGTGATTTTGATTATAATTTTCATTATGAGTTTTTCGTTCTCCGAATATGGCGTCCATGTGTGGCTACCATTTGTCAAAGAATTCAAGCATTTCAGACAATATGACTTCCTGTGATTCGAAATCCATTACAAATGTAATAGAGTTCAACTCGATGAAAGCACCAATTGATAAGGGTTTGATATATTTCGAGCTAGATCAAGCTCCTAGAAATCAAGATTAAGAAGAAATAAAATCTAAAAATAATTATTTTGATTAATATTCAACTTATCCTCTAAATGAAACTGAAGAGTCTAATACATAGAACTAAATAATAATTAACTCCTACAATTGTGGCATACACTAGCCACTACTTCACTAACTTAACTAGCGTTATTAAAACCGGACCGGACCGGTCGGTCGAACCGATTTAACCGGTGACCGGTAGCTTGGCCGGTTCAGTTGAGTTCCAGAACCGATTACTTTAAAAACTGGTCAAACTCGATAAGAATCGGTCAAGAATCGGAAATCGGTGACCCGGGTTGGTAATAGTTGAACCGGTTTGTATATTATTTTAGAAAAAAATTTAATTTTTCATGGGAGTGAAGTTGAACCCTAGACCTTGAAGTAAACATTAGATTCTTTAACCAATTGATCTACAATAGAATTGGTAGTCCTCACAAATATTAACATATATAATAAATAGCTAGAATATACTTTTTCTCATATAAAACAAATATATTATGCTATTATTTTTATAACTCAGTAGTATTATATTATAAAGCATATTTGTTATGTTATTTTCTTCTATATAGTAGATGTTCTTAGACTACTATTATTTTTTTTCGAACACTTTAATAATTAGAATTCATGAAATATTATGCATATTTGTTTAAACTTAAACCACTACATGCGTAGTTTAATCTTTTAATTATTATATGATCAAATACTCTATTTTTTATTTTTAAATAACAAATTAACTAAATAAATTAAATTATGAGTTTTATATTAGAAACATATCAATTAAGAGTGAAGAAACAAATTTATAATTTCTTGTTTCCTAAAATTGATACTAACAAAATTATGTAACAATATATATTTTATATATTTATAATTTTTATAATATATTGTGTCATACCGGTCGGACCAGTGGACGACCAGTTCAAACCAGTAAAACCAGTAACCAGTGAGGTTACCGGGTCGACGTCCGATCCGGTTCTGAAAACACTGAGTCTTAACTTAGTAACCGAAAATAAGTAACACTAATTAAATAAATATATTAATAATGAAATTAAACTCTAAATGTGGCTCATAACGTCTTGATGATGGATGTTACTATTCGAGTTGTAAATGTAAATGATTATATGTACACTACCATCATTTAGGCAATGATATTGGTAAAGCAAACAAAGTCCCTAAAGTCAGAGAGCAATATCTCATTTTTCTGTAATTCGGCCTTGTTAAATTAATAGGCCAAATCATCTTCCCTTTCAAGCTTACACCAATAATCAACAGAATCTTAAAACCTACGAAAAATAATTTTCCCCACCCTATTTAATTAATAAAAAGTATTATCTTTATAAAAGAGTTCATAATTTATGTGAAGAGGTCAACCCCACAAAAACGTACTTGCATGCTTTAATCTCGTAGCTTGTTAAATAAGATAAAAGTGTTAGAAAGATCTAATTAGTTACTGTGAAATCAAGTAAATAAGATAATATGAAATCAATTACTTAGTATACTGTCTAACTTAAAATGTGTTCCTATTATAGATTGACAGTATAACAAATTTATTCTTAAATCATAATATAGTGACCACATTCATGACGTAGTTTAATAGAAAAAAAATGTTTGAAGATCTAACTGCTCTTAATCTGTACACGAAACTTTCGAGGAGAAATTATTATATACATCCTCTATATATATAACCGATAGTTGAGATTAAAAGTTGATCCTTAAATTGTAGGAATAACCGAATAACCACACAACACCCTATCTCCACCGTCTATTATTGGTAGTGGACGCACATACAACAGTTGTACCTAATAATCTCTCTTGAGGTCTCTCCACTTTTGAGATAGTAAAAAGTAAAAATAAGTGCAACATTCTTGATTCCTTGAAAGGAAATTAAATAACTATTTTATATTCAGCTATATTTTTTGAATTGAGACGTAATGAATAGACTCTTCATTCTTTTTCCAAATAATATTTGTTAGATCTTCGGAAACTAAAATAATATGGAAATATTATTGTTTTTAATTGATTTGACTATAGTAAGAACATAGAAACTTAATCATTTATTTAATAATATAAGAAAATCTTGATTTTGTGTGGTTGTAATTGTATAGATAGACGAAATTAAGAAAAAAAAGAAAAGAAAAAGGAAGGTGAATTAGTTTATTTGACTAAGAGAGGGCAAAATAAGAAAACAAATAAAATAATGTTCTGAATTTAGAGATTTGCTCAACATGATATATCATCTCCCTATAAAATAACCCACAAGTCATACATAATTCACTGTTCGGAATATTTCAATTTTGGAAGATGTTGTTAGCATGTGAGATCTTGTTTTAGTGAAAGCAGATTATGAGAGTCACGTGCATACGTTTAGCATTATATTTCGATAATAGTTCTCTTGACAATGTGCCTATATTATATACGTTATATAAACTCCTTGATTGTATAGTTTGACGACAAATTGATATATATCAATTCATAGCTAGCTATAGCGGTTGAATTAATTTCAACACCGTCGTAAGTAAAGATTAAGAGTAATTTCATTATCAGCAATGGCTAAATTTGTCGCATCACTCCTGGCTGCAATAGTCTGCTTTTGTCTCGTCTCAGGTATTAAATTGTTTCATTTCTTTCACAGCGTATACATTCTTTTTAGGATAGGGGATTCATATATTAATACGAATTCAAAATCGAGCAATCCGTCACGAGAAAAGACGCAGCATGGTATTTTATTTTATTTTATTATTAGTTAGAATGTTAATGCAAATCATATTTTTCAACAACACATCTTCATATAGACATACATCTCAAGTAACCGAATTTTTTGTCGTATATATTTTTCTTCTATTGACATAGTCTACAAAATATAATAAGCCCGTATTTGGTAGTTTTTATTAAGAAAAGTAACTCCAAATTAAGGTTACCTATACACCAAATTAATTGTAAATTTCGTATATATATATTTATATATATCTGTGTATGCATATAGAATTAATATCATTTTATTGATGGCGTTAATTAATTAATGCTGCAAGGTTGTTTCGGCTATTGGGGAATTTGCAATATGGACATACCATTTGCTTGTGCGACTGAAAACCCAGACTCGTGTGTGAACATGTGTGGGAGTGCTGTTGGGGGACGTCTTCTGATTGACTCAACTTGCCACAAGAGAGAAGGTTCCAGTACACCCGGCGCTAGCCCTTTCTACTGTCATTGCATATTTCACTGCCCTAATAAATCTGTTGATGAAAAGCCGGCTCAAAAAACACTGTCCTAAAAATTCACTTCTACTTATTAATTAATTAATATGCATGTATCAACGAAGCATAATAAACACTCGGATTGCTTGTTTAGTTCACGCCACTCTTAATTAATTGGATGTTGTTTTACAATCTTTTGCCACCCTTTTAAGAATCACGATATATTAGAATTTCGATTGGCTGTTCTTATAATTCAGATTTTGATTTACGTTACGTTAAACCTACGTACAAGGTATTAGATTTTTCGCAATTTCTTGAGCAATAAATTTTGGGAAGCATCAACATATAGTCTTTGAAATACACGTTTAAAACACAGCCAACAACCAATATTTGCAGCTACATAAATTAAGCATTAGCATAGACACATGTAGAATATACATCACCAAAGGTCGATATGCCCGAATTGCCGTCGAAATTGATTTGAAAAAACCACTGTTGCCAAAGTATACCTCATTGAAAATTCGGAATAAAGTATCGAGACGAGGGGATTCGATTAATTTGCTATCACTGTGGCGTCTTTGGACACCACCATGATGATTGCCTCCATTCTCCGGTGGTAATTGATAGAAAAACAAAAGAAGCGGAAGCATTGGCTGCCAAAGCAAAAACTGATACACTTTAAATCAATAAAGTGTAACAAAGTTGTCCAGATTCGAGATTGGACCTTCTCCTAGAAGAAAATGTAGAGAGAAACAGAAATTTTTGATAATATATTCATAAGCATCAAGTTCAACATTCTGATAATATAAATACACCCACTACTCAACTGCTAAACTACCCACTAATTACAATTACGAAATTATAATTACAGAAATTAAAATAATTACATTAATATAATTAAAAATTATAATTCATAGTCTTGCAACCGTTTGGGCCTGATTCTGACACGCTTGGGCCGAAGTGGTGAAATTGGCTGCTGATCCGTATCAATGCCGCCCCCTGAAGACTGGACCGAGTCCTCACGGTCCAAGTTATTCGGCCCATCAGCTGAAGAAGATAAATCTGCACCCTTAGATTGACCAAAGTCATCACCACCATTCATTTGAGGGTAAAGCTGATATAAAACTTCTGCATCTAACCATTCAGTTTCTTCACTCCCCAACCCTAACCAGCTAACCAAAAGCTGCGCCACCCTCTTCCCATTTCTCCATATGACCCGACGCTCCAAAATTCGATCCGGCTTGCTCACCAATTTTCCTTCAGTCGTGCTCGGTGGAAGCGGCGGCACTGTGGACGGAGGCAGACCCACGGACTATCGGAGCAAAGAAACGTGAAAGACGTTGTGAATCTTAGCCGTAGAGGGGAGATCGAGTTCATAAGCCACGGTGCCGATCCGACGAGCAATCCGAAATGGTCCATAGTAGCGGCGGCTGAGCTTGTGCATCGCCGATGACCGGATGCTCACTTGTCGATAAGCTCGGAGCTTGACGTACACCCATTCACCCACAGTAAACTCTTTCTCCGATCGACTCTTATTTGCTTGCGTGACCATACGGATCTGAGCCTTGTTCATATGTGCCTTAATATCTGTCAATAGTTGCTCACGTGTTGTTAAAGTCGAGTCAAGGCATGCGTTTTGTGATGACCCGGGTAGATATGTAGGCGTTGATAGTGGGGGTCGGCCAAAGAGAGCTTGAAAGGGCGTTGTGTTAATACTACTGTGATGGCATGTATTATACCATTGTTGAGCCATAGGGAGAAAACAAACCCAATGAGTAGGCTGATCCATAGTAAAACAACGCAAATAACACTCTAAACTGCGATTCATCACCTCCGTTTGTCCATCAGATTGCGGGTGATAAACGGTACTGTAGTGTAGCTTTGTACCCAACTGCCAAAAAGTTATTTCCAAAACGAATTGAGAAAAATAGTGTCTCTGTCCGAAACTATAGTTTGAGGTAAACCATAGACACTATAGATATCCGTTAGAAAGATATTTGCAAGATAAGCAGCAGAATACGTAGGAGGCAACGCAATAAAGTGTGCGAACTTACTCAATCGATCAACGATAACCCAAATATCTGTTTTACCTTGTGACTTTGGTAAATGTGTGATAAAATCCATGCTAATATCTGTCCACACTTGTGTTGGTATAGGAAGAGGGTTGAGTAAACCATAGGGCTTGCAAGTCAAATACTTTTGTTGCTGGCACACATGACATTCTGTGATATATTTGTGCACTGAATCTTTGAGTTTTGACCAATAAAACAAGCTTGCAATGCGTGCTAAAGTACATTTGACGCCCGAATGTCCTCCAACAGGGGTAGCATGAAATTCTTTCAATATGATTTGCTTAACCTCTTCATTATCTGGAATGTACAACCTGTTTTTGTAATATAGCAAACCATTCTTTAGGTGATAATGTGTTGGGCCCTTGTCCTCTTTGCATTGCTCCACTAACTGAATGATATCTTGCGAGGTACTATTGAGTTGCTGGATTTGAGCCAACAAGGAAGAAGAGACCACCGTAAGGGTCAAACATGAAGGAAGCTCAACTCGGGATAACGCATCAGCAACACGGTTCTCTTTGCCAGGTTTGTAACGAACCTCAAAATCAAGCCCAAATAGTTTTACCAACCATTTTTGCTGTTCGGGTGTGTTGAGAGATTGCGTGAGTAAATGGCGAAGACTTTGTTGATCTGTATATATGATAAATTTTCTCCCCAACAAATAGTGTCGCCATTTCTTAACTGCCTCGGTTAACCCATAAAGTTCCTTTATGTATGCAGATTCAGAACTCATCCGTGAAGACATCTTACGACTGAAGAAAGCAATCGGATGTTGGTTTTGGGACAGCACGGCACCAATGGCAACAGAAGATGCATCAGTCGTCAACTCAAAGGATTTATCAAAGTCTGGCAGAATTAGAATAGGAAGTTTTGTCATGTGTTGTTTTAATTCCTCAAAGGCCTGCTGAGCCAATGTATCCCATGTAAAACTGCTATCTTTTAATAAAGAGGTGAGAGGAGCGGCGACGGTAGCATAGTGGCGAACAAATCGCCGATAGTATCCCGTTAACCCCAAAAATCCCCGTAGGGCCGTCTGAGAGTTAGGCACGGGCCAATCTAGAATGGCTGCAATCTTGTCATCATCCACACTTACACCTACTGCACTAATCACATGCCCCAAATAATTAACTGAATTAACAGCAAAAACACACTTAGAAAATTTGGCAAAGTAGTGATTAGAAGCTAGGATAGAAAAAATCATCCTTAAGTGTGTGAAATGCTCCTCTTCCGTCGTACTGTAAATCAGAATATCGTCAAAAATACCAACATGAACTTCCGTAAATACGAACGAAGCAGATCATTCATAGCAGCCTGGAAGGTTGATGGCGCGTTTGTCAGACCGAAAGGCATGGCGACAAACTCATAATGAACATCACAAGTACGGAATGCTGTCTTATGAATATCTTTTTCAGCCACACAGATTTGATGATATCCAGATCTCAAATCAAGCTTCGTATAAATCGTTGCCCCATGCAACTCATCCAGCAATTCATCAACAGTGGGGATTGGGAACTTATCCTTCACTGTTTTTGCATTTAATGCCCGATAATCAGCACAAAAACGCATCGTTGCATCCTTCTTTTTAACCAATAAAACTGGGGATGAAAATGGGCTTGTGCTTGGGCGAATCTGTCCGGTTTGTAGCATTTCAGTGATCATTTGTGTCATAATGGGCTTCTGGTAGTGTGGGTATCTGTATGGCTTAATGTTCACTGGTTTGCTATTGGGTTCCAAATGTATGTGATGATCATGAAGGCGATGAGGTGGGAGCTGTTTAGGAACGTCAAAAATTGACCGATATTCCTGAATGATACTCTCAACCATAGGATTTGTGTGTTTACACTGATCCGTCGTCATAGAGAACATACTGGGCACAAATGAAATCGAAATAGCATGCATAGAACGTACAGACCCATTAAGCATCATGCGCTTTAACTGAGTAGCAGTTGCATTAGAGTAACTAGATTCCCCAATCAAAGTAATCTCTTTATCACCAACATGAAAACTCAAACGCGGAATGTTATAATTCGCAGAGTAATCCCCTAGCATGCACAACCACTGAACCCCAAACACCACATCAGCACCTTGAATCGGTAAAACAAGCATAGAAAGTAGAAATTGTGTACCTTGCACCGAAACAATGGTTTGACACAAACCATTACATTGCAGAGTTGCACCATTCCCAACCATCACTCTAATTTCATCTTGAGCCAAAATCGGAAGTTTCAAATCTTCAGCAACATCTGATTGGATAATATTGTGTGTGCTTCCCGAATCAACAAGGATGGTAACCTTCCGTCCGTTAATGTAACCAGTAACTCGAAGTGTTTGTGGCATAAAAACACCCATGTAAGCTGCCATAGAAAGATAGAACTCTCCAGTGTTGGTTACGTTATTCTGAGTCATTAATCCAATTGGAGGGGCAATGGGAGGGGTACTGCCCTCTTCTGAGGAAGCAACCTCATCCACCAGTTCTACATGCTCCACATCTTCATCAGAAATAAGTGTTAAAAATTGAGGTGTTTTACACTTATGTCAGAAAACATATTTCTCATCACAATTATAGCAAAGTCCCTTTGCTCTTCTTTCTTGCATTTCTGTCTGCGATAACCGTCGAATAGGAAAGGACTGTTGTTGCCGAACAATAGGCGCAACAGGTTTTGGTGTTGCCAAAATCGGTTCAGATCTGAAAGGTGCAGTCGGCCTTTGATAAGATGGGCGGTAACGTGTTTCTTTGAATTTAGCTTCCACTAATTTGGCCAGATCCAAAGTGCGATGAACATCCACAGGCTTAAGAATAGCCAATTCAGCCCTAATGTCTGGTTTTAAACCAGAAACAAAACAATTCATAAGTGCTTCCTCGGGTAGTCCTTTAACAAAGTTTGCAATTCGCTCAAACTCTTCATAAAATTCATCAACTGACCCAACTTGTCGCAACTTAAACAACAAAGCTTGATGATTTTCAAAAGTAGAAGGACCAAAACATCGTAACAAATCCCGAGAAAATTGCTCCCAGTCATGCACTTTCTCGTTGTTAGACATCCAAGTAAACCAATTCGAAGCCCTGCCTTGCATATAAAAGGATACCAATCCTACTCGATCTTCAGGAGGAATATGATATAACCGAAAATACCTTTCAGCATGAGCAACCCAATCCATAGCATTAGAGCCATCAAAAGAAGTAAGTGTTACCTGAGGGGGCTTAGGTGTCAAATATGAACTGCTACCACCACTGTATAAGGGATTCATTGTGTGTGAAATCCTTGGACTGCCAGCACCCGCGAGTTCGACTCCAATAGGTTTGTTCAACAATGATGCCATATAAATACGCAGTTCATCCATCTGTTCGCGCATTCTAGCAAACAGTTCTCTTGATTCGTCCCTTTGTTGATCATTATTCGCACGTACATCGGCCAACTCTTGCTGAACTTGCAACAATGAATCTGCCAAAGAAACATCATGGCCTGTTGAAGCCTCTGCCTGATTTTTGCGAGCCATATTCAATGAAAGCACCAAATGATACACTTTAAATCAATAAAGTGTAACAAAGTTGTCCAGATTCGAGATTGGACCTTCTCCTAGAAGAAAATGTAGAGAGAAACAGAAATTTTTGATAATATATTCATAAGCATCAAGTTCAACATTCTGATAATATAAATACACCCACTACTCAACTGCTAAACTACCCACTAATTACAATTATGAAATTATAATTACAGAAATTAAAATAATTACATTAATATAATTAAAAATTATAATTCATAGTCTTGCAACCGTTTGGGCCTGATTCTGACACGCTTGGGCCGAAGTGGTGAAATGGGCTGCTGATCCGTATCAAAAACTAAGAAGGCGCTGGGAAACAAGAAGGAATTACCGGCGGGGACTAATTACGGACCTTCGATGTTGGTCAATTCTCGGCGTCGCCAAAACATTCAACGCCCAGATTTGCGTGGCAACGCTACCCGAACTATGGGAACTTACCAAAAGCAACGACCAAACTTTCCTCCTAAGGGAAAATCAGTCGCCACCAAACCGTCATTTTCCATTTTGGAGGATCTTGAAGAGGATCAACTTGATCATGTCCCTACTCCCTAATATAGAATCACATGCCTATACAAACCAATTCCCTAACATTTCCTCGAAAAACCAGGACAACCCATCTTCACCCCGGGTGACAAACTCTCTTAGATAGGAACCCACCTCAAACAAGCCTATCAATACCATGTCGCGTCCACCCATAAAAAAGCCAGCAAAAATCCTCACTGTCCAAATGCATCCTCAATCCAACACAGACAAAGTTGAGCCTCACACTCTCACGGGTCAAAACACCAACGACATGCCAGAAAGAATGCCACTGGCGGTCCTTTCTGAAAACATTCAGCCAAGATCCTTGGAGTTTATTTCTCCTCATCAAGAAATTGTTGTACCAGCCCATAGTCTTGAAGAACGAAACCCAGGCACCTCCTCTGCCAAACTAAACTCCCGTCACTCAACAAGTGAAAGCTCAAAAAAAAAATGATCGCAGTGGTCCATATGATCGGGGGCGCCACGACGTAGGACAGAGGGATTAAATCCCCAACCTCCATCATTTCATTTGCTCATGTTTGCTATGGACTTGTCGTATAAATAATTTTTTGGAATGTCCAAGATGCTGGTAATGAAAAATTCTTTGTTGAACCTAAGGGATTTAGTTCGTGTTCATGATCCTCTCTTGATTGTTATTATGGAGACTCGTATTAGTGGCATGAGAGCTGAACAAGTGATTCCTAAAATTGGTATGACTGGTAATGCCGCCCGTGTTGAAGCGAGAGGCTTTGCGGGTGGTATATGGTTTATTTGGCAGCCGAACGCGTCTCTGTTAATATCCTTGGAGCTTCTTCACAAATGTTACACTCTATTATTTCTATGGAAAACTTTGGCACTTTTATTTTTACTGGTGTTTATGCATCTCCCATATCAACGATGCGAGATGAAGTTTGGGAAGATCTCTTCGCCATTGCGGATACTGTGAACTTACATGGATAGCTGGAGGTGATTTTAATGATATTAGTCAATTGGATGAATGTAAAGGTGGTAATTCTAGAAACTCTAACAAATGTGCCCTCTTTCGAAATAGAATTGATAAATGTGGTTTCTTTCAGTGTTTTCAGAACCAGATCGGACGTCAACCCGATAATCTCATTGGTTACTTGTTTTATTGGTTCGAACCTGTCGAATTAATGGTCCGACCGGTATGACACAATATATTATAAAAATCATAAATATATATAAAATTTATATTGCTACATAATTTTGTTAGTATCAATTTTAGGAAACGAGAAGTTATAAATTTGTTTCTTCACTCTTGATATGTTTCTAATCATAAAACTCATAATTCATTTAGTTAATTTGTTATTTAAAAATAAAGAAAATTAAATTAGAGTTATTAACATATAATAATTAAAAGATTAAACTAGGCATGTATTTGTTTAATTTTAAACAAATATGCATAATATTAAATTAATTCTAATTATTAAAGTGTTCGGAAAAATAAATACTAGTCTAAGAACATCTAGTATATAGAAGAAATTAACATAACAAATATGCTTTATAATATAACACTACTAAGTTATAAAAATTATAGCATAATATATTTATTTTATATGAGAAAAGTATATTCTAGCTATTTATTATATATATATTAATAAGTGTGAAGATTACCAATTCTATTGTAGATCAATTGGTTAAAGCATCCAATATTTACTTAGAGGTATAGGGTTCAACTTCACTCCTATGAAAAAAAATTATTTTTTATAAAGTAATATACAAACCGGTTCAACCATTACTAAACCGGGACACCGATTTTCGGTTCTTGACCGATTCTTACCGAGTTTGATCGGTTCTTAAAGTAACCGGTTCTAGAACTCAACAAGACCAGCCAAACTACCGGTCACCAGTTAACCCAATTCGACTGGCCGGTCCGAACCGGTTTTAATAACACTGGTTTCTTTGATATGGGATTCTCAGGTCCTCGTTTCACGTGGCATGGAAAACTTGGACGTCACATCGTAAGCTCGCGAATTGATCGGATTATAGCAAATGAAGACTGGAAAAAACTCACTACTCAACTGCTGAGTCTTGTATCCTTCATCTAGCTAAAACTCATTCGGATCACATGCCTATTATGTTGTGCTTTGGCACACCCTAAGTTAAACTCCGCAAATCACAATTCAAGTTTGAGGCGACTTGGCTCCTTGATGCCTTTGGTCTAGACTACTGGAATAAGCACCATTTTAGAAATATCTTTCGACGAAAAAGGCGCGTCCAGGCCCGTTTACTTGGTATCCAATCTGCCTTGGACATAAACTCTAATGCTAATCTCGTAAAGCTTGAAAATAAATTGGTCGAAGAATACAACGTGGTACTTCTTCAGGAGCAAACAGTATGGTTTCAGAAATCTAAAGAAGACGCTGCCACTCTTCAAGACCATAATTCTCGCTTCTTCCATCTTGCTACCACTATTCGCAGGAAAAGATCAACGATTTCTTGCCTTAAGGATGACACGGTGTCACATGGCGTCCTTGTATATACCGATAAAAGGGGCACCGTGTGGTTAGTCACTCAACACAAGTAACTTCCGTCTTCTCTTTTGTTGTTCATCGCAATTCCGTTTGAAGAACATTTTAGAGGAACAACTGTAACTAGGCAACGGTCGTAGCAGTCATTTATCTAAGCACATAAAATGGAATTGCTACTCGGGTGTCAAGACGAAGAATCTTTGATTAAATTGCAATTTGAAATAAGAAGTAAATAACTTTTCATTCATTAACTCTTTCCCGACATTCATGATTATAAGATTTGGGCACTCCTATCGCTAATGGAGTCCATAGAAGCACTAACGGCTTACTATTACAAAAAGGCACTAAAACATAATAAAATTACATTGAGCTTATACTATGACTTGAGTCTTCAAGATCTTCATAGAGTAGGTCAATCGCCACCCCGATGGGATGTCCCATCGAGGGACTTCAAAATACCAACATAGTCTTCTCGCTGGCACTGCAGGGTGTCAACAATAGTGGTTGACAGACGCCACGCTCACTGACTATGTGGCCTTCCAATCCTGCATCATGAACGTTGGGCACCGTTCAAATGCTTTGCTAGTGCGGCTAGGCGCCCAAATGCACTCCGTCCGCCCACGCGGTTCGACGCCCGCCAAAACCTCCGTCCATGACATTCTCCCCTGGTTAAGTTGGCGACGTCCCCAGCACCATAGAGGCCTGGAATGCCTCGATTAGATGTGATGACGCCTTTAGGGTTCAAGTACGCTCCAAGGTGAGGTCTTCATCACTGCCTCCCGTCCACTTCACCAAGTATTCGTCAAATCTGCCTTTCTTTGTTGTGACGACTAGTTGGTCCAAAATGGCTTCTGGCACTCGTCTTTGTGTATTCTGTAGTTGTAATTTCGGCCGAATGGGATGATTCCTAGAGTCGTCCTCGTGATCTGCAAAATAAAAGACGTTGTGCGCTCGGCACCATGAAGGGAGAGCGACACGGTAGGCCACTTTCCCAATTCGTTTCGTAACAAGAATCGGCCCAATGTATTTCTGCATCGACCTAGGGTCTTGACCCATGGATGCCTTCGATAATCGTGGTTCCAGAACCTTAGCAAAAACAAAGTCACCCACATTAAATTCCACAAAACGACGATTCTGATCTGCGTGTTTCTTCATGCGTCGTTGAGACTTCTCCAAATATCCGCGTGCCATTTCCACATTCTGTTCCCACTCCTTCGAAAACTCTTCAGTGAGAGAAGATCTGGCACTTAGATCAGAGTCAACTATATGTGGCAGTAGAGGTTGCTGTCTGCTAACAATCTCAAAGGGGCTTCTGTTAGTGGAAGAACTCTTTTGAGAATTAAAGCATAATTGTGCCGCATCCAATAATTTCACTCAATTCGTTTAAGAACAAGTAACGAAATGTTGAAGATATTCCAAGTATTGAGTTAAATCGCTACGTCTGGCCATCAGACTGCGGATGAAAGCTCGAGCTTATGTTCAGTTTTGACCCAAGTAAGAGAAACAACTCAGTCCAAAAGACGGTAGTAAAGCGAGATTCGCGTCATTGACAATATCCCGCGGTAGGCCCCAATATCTCACAATATGCCTAAAGAAGAGGTTTGTAGTCTCTTCTGCCGAAATGTACTTGGGCGTGGGTATAAACGTAGCATACTTTGAAAACCGATCGATCACCACGAAAATCGTGCCTAAGTCTCCCACTTTAGCCAATCCAAAAATAAAGGCCATGGAAAAAACACTCTCCCACGACCTTGTTGGTATCACCAGAGGTTCCAACAAGCCGAATTTCTTCTTTCGATCAGGTTTATCTTGTTGACAGACCAAATAGGTACGAACATATGTATCCACGTCAGCCACCATCTTAGGCCAATAATACGCTCGCTGAATAAGCACTAACGTGCGTTGCTCCTCGGGGTGTCCGACCCAAATGGTGTCGTAGTACTCTGCCAGTAAGAATTTCTGAAGGTTTCTGCCTTTGGGCACGTAGCATACTCTGCCCTTGGTCTTCGACAATCCTCTGTCCATTCAGAATTGTCGAGCCTTTCCTTGTTCGACTAGTTTCACCAAAGTCTGAGCTTCAAGGTCACTCGGAAGCAATCCATCAATCTGTTCTCTTACTGAAGTGGTGACATTACTCACCGTCAACGTCGTTTCCCCAAATCCGTTGTTCATATAAGAGCGTCTACCACTTGATTGTTAGCACCTGCACGGGCAATGTCGAGCCTCTGGGCTCTTCGTTGGGCGCCCGGTTAACGACGGTGGCTTATGCATATGCAGAGACCGCTATGCGGTATGGTTTTGAGGAACGCAAATGTCACTAAGTCTATATAATCATAAGATAAACATTCCAAGAGTCTTATGATCTACTCATAGGTAGGACTAAGAGTTCAAGTCCTTCTACGGAGGTCCGAAAGCTAAGACGTGCATCGTTAGGACGACGGTGCATAAGACTAATGCGATAGCATATCATGTCATCTTAGGATCACAACATGTTCCTTGTCTCAAGCGAGACACGAGTGAATGATACGAGGGACTACGGGTGACTCCGAGTGTCGGGATCGAACGTCAAGCACGAGGACTTGGTTTTGGAGCGCCGAGCGGCCCTCAACCTTTGGGCAAAGCTAAGAGTGCTTCATGGCCTTCTAGTGGGTAAAATTAAATGGAACCAAAGACGGGTGCATGGCACGACAAGCGTCGAACAGTTGGACAAAGGACTGCGAGTGCATTCGGGTGCATAGCGGCCTTCCGGGTTTGAGTGTATCAACGTTATGGGGCGTTGTATACGTATAGGTTATGCGTTTAACCTCGACGGTAAGGTGTAACACCAGTTTGGGCAGTATACTTGTGTTTCGTATGGGCGAATTATTCCATTGTGTAACAAAAGAGGCAGCATGTGACACACGGAGAGCTGGATTTCGGACAAAGATCAACTTAAAAACTTAGCGGTCCAGTTCTTTATCTCTATTTTTAGCGCCTCCAATAATCCTCGATCTCATCTGCTAGGGCGGTTTCCAGCCCTCTTCCCACATGATTTGTCCGAATTAAGCCGCATTGCTTCCTTGGATGATGTTCGTAAAAATGTCTTTGACATGGGCTCTTACAAAAGCCCGGGTCCCGATGGCTTCCATCCAGAGTTTTTCCAAAAGGTTTTGGACCATCATTGGCACTGACCTTCATAAACTTATTCTTGATGCTATGCAAACTGGTTCTTTTTCTCACGAGCTTAATGAGACACTCCTCCACCTTATCTCCAAAGTGGAACATCCAGGACGTATCCAACAGTTTAGGCCAATCGACCTCTGTAACGTGGTGTACAAGGTGCTGACTAAAGTTATTGTTGGACGACTTAATCCTATTTTTATGCGTATCATTACCTCAACGCGAAGCAGTTTCTTCTGGGCAGGCAAACCAAAGATAATATCATTATTGCCCAAGAGTTGATCTACACTATGAAGAAAAAATCTGGAAAACAAGGGTATATGACTCTAAAAGTCAATCTTGAAAAAGCTTTTGACTGTCTCTCGTGGGCCTTCATTGAGGAAACACTAAAACTCGTTGGTCTTCCTCAAAAGCTTATAAATATCATCATGTTTTGCGTCACCACACCATCAATCTGTCTTATTTGGAACGATGAGCTTATTGATTCCTTGAAACCTTTTCGGGGCATATGGTAGGGGGCCTCCATCTCTCCATACATATTTATTTTATGTACCGAGTGGCTCGCACATATCATCCAATCAAAAGTGGATAACAAAGAATGGATTTCTATCACGACATCACGACACGGGCCTAAATTCTCGCATTATTTTTTCATTGATGATCTCCTTCTTTTTGCAAGGGCAAGCACAAGACAGATGAAAGTGATAATGGACTGCCTTCATCTCTTTTCCTCGGCCTCAGACCAAAAAGTCAGTGTGGACAAGTCTGTTATTTTATTCTTTCGCAATGTCTCCTCAAGCACCCGAGCCAACATTACCTCTATGTCAATAATTCCTCAAGCCGTTTCTCTTGGGCACTACCTTGGGATCCAAATTTGCGATGGGCGCATTTCTAGACCTCTTTTCACCAAGGTAATGGAGAGAATTGAAAAACATACTTTTTCATGGCGTGCAAAAACTCTCCCTATGGCTGGAAAAGACACCATAATCAAACTTGTCTTGTCTTCCATACCTGCATACACTATGCAGACGTATAAAATTTTCAAAGCTACAAATATGCAGTTGGATAAGATAAATAGAGACTTTCTCTGGGTAGTACTAGCGGCAAGAGAAAAGTTCACCTCGTTAATTGGTATACGATCTGTCTCCCGAACATGGATGATCTGAACAATTCTATTCTCATGAAACTTGCGTGGCTGATGCTTATCAAGAAGGACTCTCTTTGGATTAAGATGCTGACATCCAGATACTGCAGAAACGGAGACATACTCACTACCAAAAAGCCTACAGGTTGCTCACCAACTTGGCGCTAGATACAAGCTTGTATTACTCCCATTTCCCGTGGCATTAGATGTATTGTGCGTAATGGACAACGTACTCGCTTTTGCGAGGACTAGTGAGTTGGCAAGAGCCCCTTAATTGATTACGTGACACAAACCTTTCCTGATGAGGCTAGATATTTAAAGGTTGATGATTATATTCAAAATAATAGTCAATGGATGTGGAATTCCTTCCAGCACCTGCTCCCCTTACAAAAAATCACTGAGGTTGCTAATATTAAGTGTTGTAAAGAGGGAACAATAAATGATTCTCCCGCATGGGGCTACACAACAGATGGAAACTATTATATCAAATCGTCTTGTGAGATGTCTTGCAAAACCGACCAGCCTAGCAGTTTTATTTGGAATCTCGCATGGAAATTTCGCACGAGACAACGTATTAGGACTTTCATTTGGCCCAGTCTCCATGATAAGCTTCTTAATAACGAGCGTTGATTCCAATGTCACCTTACAAATGACGCTTCATTCCCACGTTGTTCTTGGGGAAATGAATCCTTTTTGCATATCCTTCGTGACTGACCCACGAGTCGTAGTGGATAACCAAGCTCCTTGGGAAACTATTTTTGCCACGACATGTTGGAAACTTTGGGGATGGAGGTGCAAAAAGACATTTGAAAATATTGATTTTGAACCTGTTCGTGTGTCGCACTAGATACGGCAGCTCGCAAAGAATGATAATTTTGTAGGGAGCAAACTTTTTTCTCTATGGCGAGAAATATTGGTTGGTCTTATTCCACTACAAGAAAATTGCTCATTTCCGACGGCCTCCGACGGAATCGGCCGTCGGAAATGAGCGAAACACTTTTCCGACGGCACCTGGCCGTCGGAAAAGGTCTTTTCCGACGACCAGTTTCCGTCGGATCTTTTCCGACGGGCTTCACCCGTCGGAAAAGACATGTCCGTCGGCATAGTGCCGACGGAAATGATCTTTTCCGACGGGTGAAGCCCGTCGGAAAAGATCGAAAAAAAAAATAAAAAATAAAATAAAACCGACGTCATTTCCGTCGGCATCGTGCCGACGGAAAAGACGGTGGGACCGGCCCAAAGTCATTTCCGTCGGCATCGTGCCGACGGAAAAGACGGTCATTTTTTATTTTAATTAATAATTAAAAAAAAAAACAAAAACAATATATATAAATACCCCCCCAAATGTTTCTTTTTGTCTTTCGTTACTCCATTTTTGACGAGATTTGAAAGAACGCTCATACTTATTGTTTAGAAGATGTTGGTGGAAGAAAAAGTTAAATTTGAGTTGTTTTCCAACTTTTGAAAAAATACATTTTCACCCCGAAATATTTTTTTTTGTCTTTCGTTACTCCATTTTTGACGAGATTTGAAAAAACACTCATACTTATTGTTTAGAAGATGCTGGTGGAAAAAAAAAAGTTAAACTTGAGTTGTTTTCTAACTTTTGAATAATTACATTTTCACCCCGAAATGTTTCTTTTTGTCTTTCGTTACTCCATTTTTGACGAGATTTGAAAGAACACTCATACTTATTGTTTAGAAGATGTTGGTGGCAAAAAAAGTTAAAGTTGAGTTGTTTTCCAACTTTTGAATAATTACATTTTCACCCCGAAATGTTTTTTTTGTCTTTCGTTACTCCATTTTTTACGAAATTTTGAATAACACTGTTATTTTTAATAACATAGCATATGGTGAAAAAAAATCGACGAGTGGACTGATTGACACTCTCTACATGTGAAAATACAATTTTAGTAGGATAGAGTATACCTATATAGGGTTTAGGGTTTAGGGTTAAGGGTATAGGGTTTAGAGTTGAAGATCATATAGTGTTATATTGTTTTTTTTGTCCTTCGTTACTCCATTTTTGACGAGATTTGAAAGAACACTCATACTTATTGTTTAGAAGATGCTGGTGGAAAAAAAAAAGTTAAACTTGAGTTGTTTTCTAACTTTTGAATAATTACATTTTCACCGCGAAATATTTCTTTTTGTCTTTCGTTACTCCATTTTTGACGAGATTTGAAAGAACACTCATACTTATTGTTTAGAAGATGCTGGTGGAAAAAAAGTTAAATTTGAGTTGTTTTCCAACTTTTGAATAATTACATTTTCACCCGAAAATGTTTCTTTTTGTCTTTCGTTACTCCATTTTTGACGAGATTTGAAAGAACACTCATACTTATTGTTTAGAAGATGTTGGTGGAAAAAAAAGTTAAATTTGAGTTGTTTTCCAACTTTTAAATAATTACATTTTCACCCCGAAATGTTTCTTTTTGTCTTTCGTTACTCCATTTTTGACGAGATTTGAAAGAACACTCATACTTATTGTTTAGAAGATGTTGGTGGCAAAAAAAGTTAAAGTTGAGTTGTTTTCCAACTGTTGAATAATTACATTTTCACCCCGAAATGTTTCTTTTTGTCTTTCGTTACTCCATTTTTTACGAAATTTTGAATAACACTGTTATTTGTAATAACATAGCATATGGTGAAAACAAATCGACGAGTGGACTGATTGACACTCTCTACATGTGAAAATACAATTTTAGTAGGATAGAGTATACCTATATAGGGTTTAGGGTTTAGGGTTTAGGGTTTAG
Organism: Linaria vulgaris; assembly: GCA_948329865.1. Taxonomy (NCBI): domain Eukaryota; kingdom Viridiplantae; phylum Streptophyta; class Magnoliopsida; order Lamiales; family Plantaginaceae; genus Linaria; species Linaria vulgaris. The sequence continues at coordinate 112,377,848 of OX415249.1, read as the reverse complement.
GGTTTAGAGTTGAAGATCATATAGTGTTATATTGTTTTTTTTTGTCTTTCGTTACTCTGTTTTTGACGAGATTTGAAAGAACACTCATACTTATTGTTTAGAAGATGTTGGTGGAAAAAAAAGTTAAATTTGAGTTGTTTTCCAACTTTTGAAAAAATACATTTTCACCCCGAAATGTTTCTTTGTGTCTTTCGTTACTCCATTTTTGACGAGATTTGAAAGAACACTCATACTTATTGTTTAGAAGATGTTGATGGAAGAAAAAGTTAAATTTGAGTTGTTTTCCAACTTTTGAATAATTACATTTTCACCGCGAAATGTTTCTTTGTGTCTTTCGTTACTCCGTTTTTGACGAGATTTGAAAGAACGCTCATAATTATGGTTTACAAGATGTTGGTGGAAGAAAAAGTTAAATTTGAGTTGTTTTCCAACTTTTGAATAATTACATTTTCACCCCGAAATGTTTCTTTTTGTCTTTCGTTACTCCATTTTTGACGAGATTTGAAAGAACACTCATACTTATTGTTTAGAAGATGTTGGTGGCAAAAAAAGTTAAAGTTGAGTTGTTTTCCAACTTTTGAATAATTACATTTTCACCCCGAAATGTTTCTTTTTGTCTTTCGTTACTCCATTTTTTACGAAATTTTGAATAACACTGTTATTTGTAATAACATAGCATATGGTGAAAAAAAATCGACGAGTGGACTGATTGACACTCTCTACATGTGAAAATACAATTTTAGTAGGATAGAGTATACCTATATAGGGTTTAGGGTTTAGGGTTTAGGGTTTAGAGTTGAAGATCATATAGTGTTATATTGTTTTTTTTGTTTTTCGTTACTCTGTTTTTGACGAGATTTGAAAGAACACTCATACTTATTGTTTAGAAGATGTTGGTGGAAAAAAAAAGTTAAATTTGAGTTGTTTTCCAACTTTTGAAAAAATACATTTTCACCCCGAAATGTTTCTTTGTGTCTTTCGTTACTCCATTTTTGACGAGATTTGAAAGAACACTCATACTTATTGTTTAGAAGATGTTGATGGAAGAAAAAGTTAAATTTGAGTTGTTTTCCAACTTTTGAATAATTACATTTTCACCGCGAAATGTTTCTTTGTGTCTTTCGTTACTCCGTTTTTGACGAGATTTGAAAGAACGCTCATAATTATGGTTTACAAGATGTTGGTGGAAGAAAAAGTTAAATTTGAGTTGTTTTCCAACTTTTGAATAATTACATTTTCACCCCGAAATGTTCCCAAAAATATATATAAAAACGCTCATTTCCGACGGCACCATGCCGTCGGAAAAGAGTCATTTCCGACGGCACCCTTTTCCGACGACATGGTGCCGTCGGAAATGACTCTTTTCCGACGGCATGGTGCCGTCGGAAATGAGCGTTTTTATATATATTTTTGACGCGGATCGCTGACATGGCACTATTCCCCCTCCAAAATCTATAAATACCCCCAAATTTTACACCTAAAATTCATTCATACACAAACACTCAAATTATATCTCCCTAACTACATTTCTTCTCTCAATTCTTTCTTCAATTATTTTTCTTACTTATATTTTATTTATATTTTTTATCTTATCATATATATTTTATTTTTTCTTACACATATCATATATTATTCTTAATACTTTCGTAATAAATTGTTTTTATTAATCTATATATATTACAAATTAGTTTATATTTATGTTTTTCGTACCAAATAATTCATTTTTATAGCTAATATATATTATTAATGTTTATATATATATATTTATGTTTTAATTATAACCTTTTCCGAAAATTCGGACAAAATTTAATATGAAAATTAACAAAAAATTGTTTTTTTCCGGATATTTTTTTTTAATATTTATGAATATTATTTCCGACGGCAATGAGCCGTCGGAAATAATTTTTTAATAATATTTTTATATTATTTCCGACGGCTCTATGCCGTCGGAAAAGGTATTTAAATAATATTTTTATATTACGTATTCTTAATTTAATACGTATTTTATAAAAATACGTATAAAATAATACGTATGAAAAGGGGTCTTTTCCGACGGCATCGTGCCGTCGGAAAAGCCCGTCAGTTTTTCCGACGGCATGAACCCGCCGGAAAAGACCTTTTCCGACGGCACTATGCCGTCGGAAAGAGCTTTTCCTACGGAAGCTTTTCCGTCGACCATTTCCGACGGATTAACCCGTCGGAAAAGACCATTTCCGACGGGAAATAGGCCTTTTCCGACGAATTTTGTGCCGTCGGAAATGCGCGGATTTCTTGTAGTGTTCCCCCCCCCCGAAGTTGTAAAAATTAATGTTGACGGGAGTGCAAAAGGTAACCCGGGGTTACTTTCATGTGGAGGAGTGGCAAGAGATCATACATCGATGCGCCTCTGCGAATTTGCAGCAAACTTGGGGTTCATAACTATCACATCGACTGAAATATGGGGAGTTTTTTATGGTCTTTTGGAAGCCTTTAATCATGGAATGAAACATGTCTCCGTATCTTGTGATTCCCAGATCGTGCTTCATTTACTAAACTCGAAGATTTCAGATTACCATCCGCATAACATTCTTATTTTGGCATGTCAAGATCTTTCACACTGTTTTCTATCTTGTGTGATTCCATTTCTCATTATCTTATTTGACATTGTTGGCGGTATAAGACATCTCTCCGTTGTGGAGTAATTGAGCTTTCGTTTTATTGGGGGTTCTCCCCTTCCAATGTAACAAAAAAATAAGGACTACACATATCAATAACATTTTACAAGTCTGATTCTAACCTAGTAAAAGAAAAAATCCATATGCCAATATGAATTGTTCGTATGTCTCCCTCCGAATAAACGCTACAAAAAAATCGGGTCATTTCCGATCGGTACTCCGGTCAATAATTACATGAATAATTATCGGAATAATCTCATTTCCGACCCGAATTCGATCGAAAGCAATCAGAATTTTTTTCGTTCCGCGGTCGAGAAAAGTGCCCAATTCTTGTAGTGAAATATTTTTTTGATTCGACCATATGAATAAAAAAAGATTAGGTCAATTGACTGAATCATATTAAAATTTCTGAATATTAAATAAAAATGTAAAATCAAAGAACTAGTGTTTGTATGGTATCCAACTAAAACAACTTCATGAAACTACTACCGAAAACAATCCAAGAAATCTGTTCACGAATTAGAAAGCTGTCTTTCTACTAATAATGTTATAATGACGACGATTTCATGTTTACAAGTTTGAAAAATAATCTTCAATATAGGCCTAGTTTGTTTCCCCGGAAAATGGGGGAAAAGGAAAAAAAATAAGAAAAATGAGGGAAAACAAGGTTTTCTAGGAAATTCCTGAGAGAAAATAAAAAAATTTCCTTTCTTTTCCAGTGTTTGGCTCATAATGACTTTTCAGGGAAAATTCTTAAGCTTTTGGTATTTATTATAATCTAACCGTTTAAAATTCATAATTATACTTTGTATTTTGAAATATGCATTAAAAACAAAAAAAAAAGTTATATTAATTCCGTTAATATTCTTATTTTGAAGTTCTCATTGAAACTACTTTATGTAAATTATCAATAGGGCATTTTATAATTTCTGCCCGATAACTTTTCCCAAATTCAAGTTTTGCCCTTTTTTTAAACGGGCTCGAAAAATGCCCTGTAACTTTTTTTTTAATTAATTTCTGCCCGACGGGCTCAAAACTGGGCTTGGTCAGCCCAATCAATTTTTTTTATTTTTAATTAATAACTATATTAATTTTAATTATATTTTGATCTAAATCATAAAGAAATTGTATAAAATCAAGTTTATTAAAAAAATTGTCTTAAAATGTTTACTAAATTTATATTACTAGTAAAAACTAAAAATAAATTATATATATACTAGTAAATTAAAAATAAATTATAGGGAAAAAGAACGAACTATACCCATCGTTTAGCCTCTTTTACGAAACTATACCCAGCCTTTGAACTTTTGCAATACTATACCCAACCTTTGTAAATCGTAACTATGCTATACCTAGACTAATTTTCCGGCAAAAATTGGAAATTTGCAGGGGTAAAACCGGTACTACACTCAAAATTTAAAAAACAAATAATAAAAAATAAGAAAAAACAAAAAAAGACCCCCCCCCCTTCCACGTCGCCCCACCCCCACCACGCCGATTTGCAGCAACGCCGCTGCAAATCGCGGGTACCCGCGATTTGCAGCGGTGTTGCTGCAAATCGGCGTGGTGGGGGTGGGATGGGGTGGGGGGGGGGGGTCTTTTTTTGTTTTTTCTTATTTTTTATTAATTTTTTTAAATTTTTATTATAAATAAATGAAATGACTATTTTTCCCTCGTGCAAATCGGATTGCTAATGTCACAAGATCAGAATATGACGTTTTTTTGCCGGAAAATTAGTCTAGGTATAGCATAGTTACGATTTACAAAAGTTGGGTATAGTATTGGAAAAGTTCAAAAGTTGGGTATAGTTTCGTAAAAGAGGCTAAACGATGGGTATAGTTCGTATATTTATTAAACTTTTTAAGATAAACTTTTTTAATAAACTTGAATATATACATTTTTTATGATTTAGAACAATATATAATTTATTTTTAATTTACTAGTATATATATAATTTATTTTTAGTTTTTACTAGTAATATAAATTTAGTTATCATTTTAAGACAATTGTTTTTAATAAACTTGATTTTATACAATTTCTTTATGATTTAGATCAAAATATAATTAAAATTAAATATAGTTATTAATTAAAAATAAAAAAAAATTGACTGGGCTGACCAAGCTCAGTCCTCAGCCCGTCGGGCATTTTTTATTCAAAAAAAAGAAGTTAACGGGCATTTTTTAAGCCCATTTAAAAAAATGGCAAAACTTGAATTTGTGGTAAGTTAACGGGCAGAAATTATAAAATGCCCTTATCAATAACTTGCATAACTTTATTTCATACATACAATGATAATTATCTTTAAATATATATTTTAATATCTTACACATTTTCAAATTAACTAAGATCAAAGAACATAAATGATAAAGATTCAAACAAAAAAAAAACTAATTATTGAAAAAAAATATAAAAATAAAACCGAGATATTTACTCACCTTGTGTAGATGAAGAAGATTGATATGTATAATTAAAAAGATACAATTTAGTTTATATAGAGACTAAGAAACGAAATATTTGTTTAAATTGGTGGAAAAACAAAACTTTTAAAATTTTAGAAAATATTGAAAAAAATTTGATGAAATTTTTCCACCTTTTTATAGGAAGTGAGATAAAATTTTAAAATGGGAAATAAAATTTCACACGGCCGGTTTTCCTCTCATTTCCAAGATTTTCCATTATTTTCCTCTCTTTTCCAAGATTTCATTTATTTTCCAGGAAAATCTTAAATTACCAAACAGTAGAAAAAAAATATTTTCCTTCAAAATTTTCCTTTTCCCCTATTTTCCGGGAAAACAAACTAGGTTGAAAGCGAAATTCCAAACCGTAAGGAATATAATATTATTAATTGTACTTTATTTTAACTTTCCAAATCATAAATAGAACATATCTTATTTAGTCTCATCTATCAATGGCCATGGATAGTATAATAAAGTTCTAAAGGCTATTAAAATATTTGTTATCTATTTATTTTTGTATTCCTTACATTTTTATCCAATACTACTTGAACAAAATTGTATGAATTCACATTTTTTTTTGGGTATAATTGTCCACTCATATACATCTTCACATAAAATGCCACTAGCTAACAAAATCTAATATGTTATTTTCACTGAATATAATCATATATAATAAACATCTGAAAAAATGAATACTCTTTATAAAATTCTCTTTTGTAGAAAAAGTTTTGATAAATATAAATCGCGAAAAAGACTTAAATGAAGTTGTTCTTTTTAAATTCTTGTTGCAAATTCTTACTTTAGTTTTTGCTTGCAGGGGTATAGCAACATGAACTCCTTTTATGGTTCTTTTATTAATCTGGTTAAAGCGAAAGGCGTAAGCAGGGCGTTTCACGTTCTTAGAAGCGAGGTGTAGGGCATAAGCCCCATGAATCTGGTTATTTTATTTATAATGATTTAAAAATGCAAATAAAAACTAAAATTAATAGAGAAGTAGCTAAGATAAAATATAATAGTGTGTAACATATTGTCTAATCTTAAGGAGAGAAGGCAACAAATAATACTAATTAAGAACATAAAAATATATGGTTAGTTACGAAATTGTGAAATCCTTCTTAATATTTTTCGATAATGTCTATTACTTTTAATAGCATAATAAAGAAATAGGAATGATAAAATTAGAAAATAAAAGAGTCTACTTAGTATTTAACACAAAAAGTCAAATACCCTTTTCACCTGATAAAACGGCAGTTCATTTTGAAACACTGATGATATAATAATTAGTAAGTAATAAAAAGAGAAAAGTGACGAGTGATATTTCAAGAATTCCATTCACAGTCACTTTGACTTTTCAATCGTTTGCTTCAGCACGTCCCGAGCGTGCCTTGGGTGCGCTTTTCACAAAAAAGATTATTAATAATATATAATATGATTGTTCTATAATTTTATACTATATTTACTTGAAGAAAGATAATCTTTCATGTTGTAAATAGAAAAGAAGATTAATTCCAAATTATGAATGATTCTGCGGATTTTTGGTATATCATCAAAACTATTATTATTGAAAGGTACGGCAATAGAGAGATTTTTATAATATAATATTTCTACATATATATTTTGACAATTTGCTCCTCCCATATATAATTGAGAGAAGATTTTGTCTAATTTAAAAAAAGTTGTTAAACATTTATGATGTATATATGAGTAAGAAAGACAAATAAGGAAAACAGAAATCTACTTTAACAACAATATACCTTTCCTCTACCATCGTATCATCAACAATAAAGGAAATGTGTTGCACTTATTCTTATAATTTAAAGTGTATCTGGAAAATACATTATTAACATTTATATATAATGTTTAATTAGAAAAATAATTAGGAAAAGAGTCCACTCTACCAATAATTTCACTATATTAATATAAATTAAAATCGAACTTTAAGAATACTGTTTCAAAATATTTCCATGAGTGTTAGCTCGATTCCCATATATGCCTAAAAAGTTTGCATTAATTTAGCCAACGGTTCTTTTCAATTGATAACAATTCATTTGTCACTGGGACTGATATCAACACTGTCCTGATAAAGCAACAGTTTAATTAGCATAAATGGCAAAGCTCTTCGCAACTTTCTTGGCTGCAATAGTGTGCCTTTTTCTTGTGTCAGGTATTACAAATTATTTCTCGTACTTTTATATTAACGTTTCTACATTCTTCGATCATGACTTTCATAATCATAGATCTCATAAACTGTGCTGGCACCAATTACATGACTGTGACTATACACTTTAGGAAATATTGGAGAAAATGCACCAAGCCTCTTCCAGCTTTAAAACCTACATAAAACCTCTTTGTGATTTTGAAAGTCTGTGAAATGTTCTTGTGATTTAATAGTTATCTAGAATCTCCTTATACTTTTAAAATCTTTAATTGCACACAACCTTTTTTATGGTTTCACAAATGTTGCACAAAATCACTTCTCCCTGATCCAAATCCGTCAAAGAGCCGTGTACACGCCTTAAGTAGACTCGTGATCCTCGTTTGAAATATTTAAAAAATGGACATTTTAGATACGACGCATTATCTCACCGTGATAAAAATAAGGTACATCACCCAGTGTTCTATGTAAATTGAGCGTATTACCCCTTGTGGTATAAAATTAAGCATATATGAAAGTATTATGATATTTATATAAATACACACGTAGTGATGTTATAAATGTCAAATTATTGAAAATGCTATGTAAGTCTTCATATTTTTTTCTTTTTGCCCTGTAAGTTTTTGGGCCGCTGAAAATGCTCAAAAACACTCATTTTTCTGTCTAAATATGCTCTGTTAGTCTTTAAACGGGCTTATCGTTAAAAATGCCTTGTAACTTATAAGCCCGTTTAAAGAATAACAAGACATATTTAGACAGAAAAATGAGTGCTTTTGGGCATTTTCAGCGGCCCGAAAACTTAGAGGACAAAAAGAAAAAAAAATGAAAATTTAAAGGGCATTTTCAATAATTCCGCCTTTAATAAATATTTTGTCTATTTACTCTCTTAAAGGAGTAATGAGGGCTATTTAATAGATTAACTGTGTGGACCATTTAAAAGATGACATGGAAATAATTTGTTTATCTTTAAGTTATAATTGACAATGTGCCCGTTTCATATAACAGAGAGGTGTTGCATCTGTAGCCCATACATAGTTAAATCCTTAATTAGCTTAAAAACATTGTCAAGCTTATGCTCAGAAAGATTCATAAGCTAGAATAGTCAAATATGAGTTATTCCTAAAGTTTCCTTAATTTTAATTGTAAGAAAACTATATATGCAGGGTGTTGGGCGAAATGGGAAACTTGCAACATGGAAATACGTTATCCTTGTGCTTCAAATCCAAACTCGTGTACAAGAGTATGTGCTGAAGAAATCGGAGGAGATTTTTTGGATGAAGCAATTTGCACAAGAGTTGAGGGGTCCAGGCGTGGCTTTATGATGTACTTTTGTGATTGTTATTATGCTTGCCCGGGAGAGCTGCATAACAAGCCTGAATTAGATGGGCTTAAAAAGTCATTACCCTAATTAAACCTTATTCGCCTTAGATAATGTGATCGTTTTAATTTTATATATTTTTGTTATACTTTTTGCCTGCATGCGCTTAATAATGGTTTATTTTGAAGTGTATCTTCCTAAAAAAAAAAAAAAACCCCGGCAATAGGGCAATGTACTAATTGAGAAAGAAACAAAGAGCTGTTAGGAACTAGCTAATTGTTGACAAAGGGCTGATCGACAAAATGAAAAATAGACGATGTCAATTTAGCATTACATGCACCCACATCTTGAAAAGAATAGGGATAGTCAACTCCATGGCTTAACTTTGGCAACATTGATAAGCCAAGCCATTCAACAAACAATAATATATACAATCACTCCCTCAACCTTCTTCAAATCAACCACGATGATGGAAATGTTATCACTTGATCCCCGCGCCAACGCTAGACGAGTGAGAAGAGTCGCCGCCGCCGAGCAAGGCGTGTCTCTCAGGCACTCACGAACAACACCGCAAGCCATCTCATTCGGTATGACCTCCCATAGTTCGTCACTATCAAAAACTCGTCTTCTGTAGTCCTTCTAGTCAATGTGACTTCTGGTTCACTAGTTATGGCAGGTTTGAGGTACGTGTCCCCTTTGCAACAAAAAAGTCCAATATAAAATATGCATCTAAAATCGTGAAATTATCTAAAGGACGAATTATCAAAAATGCCTTCTAACTTTTGCCTTTAATCTTAAATGTCCGTTGTTTCCCAACATGCTAAATATGCCCTGTATCTTTTAAAATTTCTACTAAAAATGCCCGAAATAAAAAATAAGCACAAAAAAACTTATTTTGTCCCGAAAAAATGCTAAAAATGACATGTATCATTTAAAATTCTACCAAAAATGCCCAATTTTTAAAACGCGACTTTTTGATTCAGCTGTGCGCCTCTTTGATTCAGATGCCACATCGTATAAAAAGTTTGAATTTTTAAAATCGGGCATTTTTGTTAGAAAATTTAAAACTTAACGGGCATTTTCAGCAGGGTGAGAAAAATCAGGCATTTAAGATTAAAGGCAAAAGTTAACGGGCATTTTTTATAATTTGTCCTTATCTAAAAACTACATAAAATCAAGTTTTACGTTATCTTTATGCTATTGCTATAAATATTAATTTATTTCGAAACTCAATTTATTTCAGGTCTTTTGGGTTTGATTTGGTAGCAATTCACATTTACATGGCCAAATTTAGTTCAAGTATATACTTTATGCTAAAACGTTTTTTAATTCTGACATTGTTGGAGAATTTAATTAATTTGGTGTTGAGACCAAAAATATTAATTAAATTATATTGGAATTGAGTCCAATATAAAGTGTGGCATAATATAATTATTTATATTAATAGCCAAGTGTTAGAGGGTGTGAATGGTAATTTGCCTTTTGAGGGGCATAAGTGGAACTTGTTCCACATTGAAAATATTCACCCCAAAGTTTCTATATAATCCCTATGTAGGTGTTTTGGCTAATACATAGTTTTTCACTTAACAAAAAGGATGTCTTCTCCGGGGAAGATAAAAACCATCATTCACATCAAAAACTCTTTTGTGCATAAAAATCATAGCATAATCATTTGGAGTTCTGCAAGTATCGCTAGTGTTCGATTGAGGGGATAGTATTGCGCTTCACTTGCTATCTCGGGGAAAGGACGTTGTACCTTGGGAGGTCAGTGCCGCATGAGGGCTTGAAGCGGTAGGGCGCGGCATAGTGATCTTAAGGGGAAGAGGCTTGCTTCAGACTCGTCCACTATAAACGATTATTTAATCGTTTGAGGTTTTTCTATCACCTTTCTTTATAGTTTATTTTTTGTTCTTGCATGATATATATCCTTATGAATGTTTATTCTTTTTGTGTTGTATATGTAAAACATGTTTATCTTTATGTTTGTTAGAAATACATGTTCATATATCTTTTATTTGTGTTATTGAAATCTGGAAATTCTTGTTATGGCTATACACTGAATCCAACAATCTTAAGATCACTACTTGTGTAATTCTTGTTCTCGGTGTTCATAAGAATTTTCCAGATTACGTTTTGTATTCTCAAAACAATTTCCATAAGTTTTAAGCAGGTGCAAGTGGTTATAATATTTGATGATGTGCATTCTATTTGGATTCATCAGTTGAGGTATTTAGAAGTTTTAGAAGTTTAAAGACTTTCTAGGACTTTTTGTTGCTTTGCGAATCTTCAAAGTTTCCTTAGCATAATTTTCAGAAATATATTTCATGAGATATGTAGCTGAACGTGTGTTTTTTTTTTCATTAAGTTATGTTTAGAAACTGATTAATTTTTGGTCATGTTTGAGAAATTAATCGTTTGAGGCTATATGTTTATTTTAATTCATTCGCGGAAGGCCAGCTTTGTATTTCAGCTTTACAAGGAGGTACGTTTTTTTTTTGAATTATGTCTGTTCGTTTTGTTAATTAATTAAGGAGCAGCAGTGAACGTGTTTAATTTGAGCTGTTATGCCTTTCTATTTTCCTGGTATAATTCTTAATTAAATTGATGAGCAAATTATATCATAACTGTCTCGTACGTGTATTAACTATTAAGTAAATGTCCATGATTAAATTAGGAGTTAATTTTTTTAATTGCTTCTTTACTTAATTACCAAGTTGACCAGGTCCTATAATTGTTGTAACTGCTCCTATCCAGATTAAATTTGGAATTTATAACTGTAGGAGCGATATGGGTGTTACTAATGTGTGTCTAATTATCTCATTTATGATTAATTAGCTATGGTCAATACATGTTTAATTGTTTATTCGATGCATGTAGTATGTGTATGTGACATAGCATTTAATCACTTGATCATTGCACTGCTATCCCGTTAATTGCGCAACATATAACATAATTAACATGATATAGTAGTTGGAGCATGAGGATGTAAATTATGGATTTTATGATTTGGAATCATGTTGCTACAGCTAATTATGAAGGCATTTTATATTACATGTAACGTACTTACATGTTTTCCGGAGCAGTAAATTCTCTTGATATTACTTATTAATTAATCGCTTTGATTTGGTCAAGTGGTGTTGATCATATTGCACGCATTAGTTGTTACGTGAAACATTGTTTTAATGCATGTTTATGTGATTAGTGAAAAATAATTGCAATTGAGATATGTGGAAATATATAAAATTGCAAGTGTGCCCTATGAAGACTTTAAATAATTCTAAGTGCGAGACCTGTGAATTATTTAGAGATATGGGTGGTGAGAGCTCTAACAACAATGCCGCGAGCATTGAGACCTTCCCAATAGAGGACGACGTTGAGGTTGTCACGATAAATTAAAGTGCTAACGATATTGAGACCGTAGTACCGATTTTGAGAACCACTATGCCATATTCTCAACTAGAGAAACCTAAAAGAATTTCAAAATAATTCTAAGTACTGAGACTTGTGAATTATTCGAAAGAAATTCAAAATGAGAATAATTCTAAGTATTGAGACTTGTGAATTATTTGAGAGAAGAAAAAAAAAGGTTAATTCTAAGTATTGAGACTTGTGAATTATTCGAAGATATTCTGAGTGAGAATATTTATACAGACGGTTATGTCGCAAAAAGGTAGAGTGTAAGCGGAGTTGTCTCTCCACTAGCCTGGGAACCTAATATTCTGTCGTAGAAAAGTGGACTTTAAAGAGGTTTTGTCCCTCCACTGGCCTGAGAACATATGTATAAATAGTTCAGTTGAGAATTCTCAATGATACTAATAGAAATAATTATGTGAATTATTTAATTAGTTATGGCGGCTGAAAAATTCAAACAACAACTCGAACGAATGGTAGGTAGACACTGGGGCTACTCGACCACATCTGCGCGAACAAGTGGATGTTCACGACCTATCAACTTGTGGAGAACAAGCAGTGTTTCTTGGGAAACTCTGCAATCTCAAAAGTTGAAGTCAGGGGAACGGTTGTACTAAAGAGGACCTCGGGGAAAGGGGTGACCCTAAACGAGGTGCTTCATATTTCAGAGATTCACACGAATCTAATATGTGGTACAATGTTGAACTAGAAATGGTTCACACTTGTCTTTGAGTCAGACAAGGTTATCCTGTCTGAGGGTAGAACCTTTGGAGGAAAGGGATTTTGGTTTAAGAATCTTTTTTAAGATGTATGTTATGACAATGTCATCTAAGGGTGAGGCTAGTACTGAGGCTAGTGTTCAAGTTTGATGTAGTAAAAAGTCTCGTGTGAGGAGACTAGTTTTACGTATAAATGTAATCGAAGTTGCATGTGAGACAAATATTATAATTCATTTCGATTACTTGTGACGTCTTTATGACATGGAAATATAATACAAGTGTGAGACTTGTGTATTGTGTGTGTGTATATATATGTGTATATATATAGTTGTTGAAAATACAAGTGTAAGACTTGTATAATATATATATTTATATTTGTAGGAAATAACACAAGTGTGAGACTTGTATGTTATTACATATATACATATATAAATATTTGTTGAAAATAACAAAAGTGTGAGACTTGTATGTTATATATATTTGTAGAAAATAAAAACAAGTGCGAGACTTGTATTTTATATATATACATTTGTTTGAAATATTTGGAATTGAGTCCAAATATAAGTGTGTAAATTAAATTGCTTAGTGAGAAGCAAGTAGAATTTAATACTATTTATTTTACTAAATAGATTAAATATTCATATTTATTTGAAATAAGACGTTATGTACGCAAATCAAATAAATTCTATTTTCTTTGAGGCTCGAGACATTTCTTTCATTGAGGAAAGAAAAGAAATGTGGGGGCGAGAGGAAAGAAAATGTTGGTTCAGATTTTCTAAATTTTAGTTAGAAAATAATCATACTAATTTCTTTAGACTTTAAGAAGTCAAAGATAAGAGTGTAGGCGATTGACGAAAGGTCTAGCGAGAGACTAAGTAACAAATTCATCGAGGGAAATGGAAATTTTTGAGCCCACCAAAAGACAACACCCCATGATGGCAACCCTACCTGAATTGTAAACCCCAATTTGCAGGTTCAAAGGGACAACCAAATTGTGGGGGAGAGTCGAACAAAGCACTCGGGAAATTGAGTTCCCAACCCATTTCTAGGATGAAAGAGTGATGGACCTGTACAGGTTAAGGAGAACTTGAGGTTCTAATGATCCTTATGTCTTGTGAACATAAGCGGGGTATTGCAGGATACCCTTAATGAGAGATCACCTATGTCGAATGTGAAGGGGCCGCTTCTATGAGATGATACAAAAGGGCTAAATCTCTAAAGCACTCGATGAAATTTTCCAAGGCAGTCCAGGGCCGAAACGGACAATAACGAGAACCAATACGGTATTGGAATGAGTTGTGTGAGTACCATTGTCTTGGTATACACAAAACGCCGAACAGTTCAAGGCATCACGTCCACTGGTTGGCAAGTATATCCGATGGTATTTCACTAAGGAAGGTTCAAGGCCCAAAACCGCATATCCTGATGCAACAAGTTCCGGCAGAACTCTGAAATTGCATATAACATTGTTAGGCTTACGTGCATTTTAGCCAATTACATTCATGTGGGGGATTGTTGGAGAATTTAATTAATTTGGTGTTGAGACCAAAAATATTAATTAAATTATATTGAAATTGAGTCCAATATAAAGTGTGGCATAATATAATTATTTATATTAATAGCCAAGTGTTAGAGGGTGTGAATGGTAATTTGCCTTTTGAGGGGCATAAGTGGAACTTGTTCCACATTGAAAATATTCACCCCAAAGTTTCTATATAATCCCTATGTAGGTGTTTTGGCTAATACATAGTTTTTCACTTAACAAAAAGGATGTCTTCTCCGGGGAAGATAAAAACCATCATTCACATCAAAAACTCTTTTGTGCATAAAAATCATAGCATAATCATTTGGAGTTCTGCAAGTATCGCTAGTGTTCGATTGAGGGGATAGTATTGCGCTTCACTTGCTATCTCGAAGAAAGGACGTTGTACCTTGAGAGGTCAGTGCCGCATGAGGGCTTGAAGCGGTAGCCGCGCCATAGTGATCTTACGGGGAAGAGGCTTGCTTCGGACTCGTCCACTATAAACGATTATTTAATCGTTTGAGGTTTTTCTATCACCTTTCTTTATAGTTTATTTTTTGTTCTTGCATGATATATATCCTTATGAATGTTTATTCTTTTTGCGTTGTATATGTAAAACATGTTTATCTTTATGTTTGCTAGAAATACATGTTCATATGTTTTTTATTTGTGTTATTGAAATCTGGAAATTCTTGTTATGTCTAGACACCAGATCCAACAGACATAAGATTTGATGCAAAGTATGTGCGGCACCACAAAATCACTTAATTTTGAGTTGAAACTTCAGCTCAACATAATCTTAAAGACCATCGACTATTTTAAAAGGGCATGTACTGTTATAGTAAAAATTAATGTGTTTAAGTTAAAGATCAGATTTTATTTGTGCAACTGTAAAGATTTAATTCTCTTTAAATACACTCTGTGTGGGTCTCTGAATTACTCTTGGACTGCATTGTCTAACGTTATTTACTCTATCAAGTTTCCTCCTTTTTTTCCCTTCTCAAATAATCAACTTCCTAACTAAATATTAATATTAAGCTTACCAAATCATTTCTGGCTAAAATAAAACTAACTAGCTAAACCAATACTATGTAAGAAATGGTAATTTAGACAAATTACGTAAACAAATGCCAAACAAAATAGAACGATCACCTATTGCCCTTGACATGGTCAAAACACCTTGAACTCGCGGTGTATCTTGCAAGAACACTGATCCTCCACACGCTTCAATTCTTGCCCTTTCATCCACTCGATCTGGCTGCTTAACAAATATATATATATATATATATATATATATATAACTTGTTAATTAACTCTAAAATTAAGAAAACTGTACTGGACGATCCTTTTTTTAGGCATATAGTAATTAAATTTGTTATATGTGATCCGCAATAATTAATATAAATTAAAATTAAGATAGAGAAGTTTTTCAATTGACAAATTCCATATTAGGGTAATCAAGAATGCACATACACAAATGTACATATATATATATATATATAATTGTTAATTAACTCTAAAATTAAGAAAACTGTACTGGACGATCCCTTTTTTCACAAAGAAAAAAGGTACGGCCAATTTAGGCATATACTAATGAAATTTGTTATATGTGATCCGAAATAATTAATAAAAAATAAAATTTAGTGTTAGATTTTAAAAATTAAACTGCATTGTTAATGTATCTTTTAATAGACAACATATTGTACTGATACAACTGAGTTGTCAGTACACATTGAGAACGTTCAGACATGTGTCACTCTCACATAAAAAATAAATATAACAACTAGTTAACAATCATTTAATGCACTGACAAATCTAATTTCTGACCTAATTAACTAAATTTGTTGCCAATATGCCCATGCAAAACAAATAATTCAAAAGACCTGGCTACATATAATTTTATTAGGACGAAATTTTAAATTGGCCGCTAACTTTTCAAAAAAAGTTAAAATGTCCATTTTTTTCGGGCTTTGAAAAAATACCATGTATGTTTTAAAAATGCTCGATGCCCTTATTCGGGCTAAAACTGCCTATGTGACCACACAGTCAACAAAACGTGCCGCTAAGTAGGATAAGCGTGTTGCCACGTTGGCCAGACATACGTTTTTCCTTATAACGGCAACATACAATCCCACACTTAGGTCAGAAAATACAAAATTCGCGGCAACAACGAACGAACCCTAATCCCCAAATTCGAAATCTGCAATCTGTCAAAACCAGCCAAGATCTTGAAGTGTACGAGGTCGGCTCACATTTTAAGGCTGAAAAATGGTGAAATTGAGACCACTTATTGAAAATGGTTTACCCCCGCCCGATTATGGTGAGTGCATTTTTTTGTGTGTTTAATCCTCTTCTTATAGTGTGGGTTAGGTTTTCGACACGATTTGTACCATTTTATGTAGTTGGTAGTAGTATCTTTGTTTGGTTTTAGGGTTTGTCACCTTCATAACTAATTTCTTTGACCTTTTTGCAGACCCAGGAAGCAAATTAGTGACTTTGGTATTACAATATGGAGGGAGGTATGACAAATCGTCATTCAGAGGTGGGCAGTATGAAGGCTCGGAAGCAAAATCAGTGTATGATTATGTAAAATACAAATAGGTAAAAAGAGCCCTTCTTGATAAGCTGGCCACTGATATAGGTGTTAGAGGTGAAAAAATATACTTTTTCACGTCCAAGGATTTGCATATTGTTGTTAGGTATGATACTGATTTGTATTATGGCGCTAAGTTAGCTCATAAAGAAATGAGGGAGTTTCATGTGTATTTAGTGGACCCTAATAATCACGTTGTTGTACTTGAAAAAGTGGATAGTGAAAGGGAGGGAAATTATGTGCCTGTGGTGGATGAGGTTATAGGGACTGATAATGATGCTAGTGTCCCTGTTGTAGATGATGTTTTAGAGACCGAAAACTATGCTAGTGTTTCTGTTGTGGATGAGGTTATAAGGTCAGAGAAGGATGCGCATGTCCCTGGAAATGAGGTTGGTGGAAATGGAGAGGGGATTGGTATCAACATAATTTGGATAAGGGTAAGGGTGTTATTGGTAGAATGCAGTATAATCTGCAGCTCCACCCTTAACCATTGTTGGTAGAATGGAGTATAATCTGAAATGCTCAAAGTGTGGCCAGAAAGGACACAACAAAAAGATATGTGATAGAAGGAATCCCACATCTCAATCACATGCTGGTGTAAGTGTTTTGAATTACCAATGTTTTTTATCTTCTATTTTTAATACATATGATTTAATTAAGATCTTATTTGGCCTGCATAGGTTGGAGCTGGTGATAGATAGGGGGACAATCAAGGCAATGCTACTCCTCAAGACACTGGAGAACAATGTAACAACAATCAGGGGAGTACATCAGCTCCTAGCCCCCAAACTCCACTCATTCCTCAAAAAGATGGAGAACAAAGTAACAACAATCAGGGGTGTGCATCAGATCCTATCTCCCAAACTCCACTAATTCATCAAGAAGTTGGAGAGTAGAGAAACAACAATTAGGGGAGTACATCAGATCATATCCCACAAACTCCAATATCTCCAAATTTTGATTGTAGTTCGCCCAACATACGCATAAGAGAGAAATCCAATGTATATGTTCCTCCTGAAAATGACTTCACTATTCCTCAGGAGTCTGAAGTGAATCACACCCAGGAGTCTGGAGTGAATAACAGTACTTGATGCCAAATCCACCTGCCCCAGACGGTGTTGTACCAAACACTGAAGATGGTGTTTTTAGGTGAGGGGGTAGATACAGTACATGATATTGGCCAGAGTTCTAGATCTGCAGGAAGGTATAGGAGGGAGAAGTCAAGAGCAGTGGTTTATCCAGAAAATAAATGTACTCTGGCTCAACCTAATGAAGACTTAGTTGATGGTGATATTGGATTGATTGATATTGACACTATATTTTCTAAGTCTAGGTCTTTGAGGAGGCAGAAGAAGGCAGCCGCAAATTTTTTTTTTTTTATGAACCACATAACATTTTTACCAAATGTATATATGTTGAATTCATTCTAATATTATTGATTTGTATTGATGGTGCTGGTAGGTTACAAATGAAGTTGTAGAAAGAACAAACCTAAATCCAAGCGATGGACATGGTGCAATTTTGAACAAGGCACATACCTCAAGGTCTGTTAGGAGGCAGAAAAGAGCGGACAATAGAAGGGTATGACCATATCATTTGCATATGTTTGTCTAAATATGTACATATTGTCTTGTATTCTCTACATGTACTTACAAACTCCATTATTTAGGTGTCATTTACTCATCATGTTACTGGTGAGATGACTTAATCATTGCAGCATACACTTCAGCCACCACTGCCTTACAAGATAGGGTCGGTGCAAAGAAATAGAAAGAGGGCTACGCATGAAGAACTAGTAGCCCAAACAACAAACAGAAGGGATGAAATGGACCTGACTGAGATGCCAACTGCTAATAATGGCTGGTTAACAAATTTGGTTAAAAAGAAACAGAAACAACCTACACCAAAAGTGGCATCTCAACTTAGGGTCAATCAAGAGGCATTGGGATCACTTTCCAATCAGACTCCAGACTTGGGAAGGGGAATTAGCAGAAAATCTGTGAAATTGACAGAACTTGGTCAAGCAATGGCTTGTATGAACAAGCAGGACATTGAGGCAGTGAATGGCAAAGAGAAGACCAAAGGAAAGAGGCAGAAGAAGTAGTGACATAGTTTCAGAATAGATTCTATCAAGTCCAGTAATCATTTTGTCTTTTGGTAGTGCAAAGTTTGTTGATTACCGGTGATGTAGATGTAGGTTTTTGATCATTACTAAAATCCCCTTTGCAATTTTGGTCTCAAAATGTTGAACTATAATTTCAGTTTATATAGCTGAGCAAACCAATTATATTTTGGGTACAAAATTGGTTAATGATATCCTTGATGGAATCAATTCAGTAATGGTAATGTTTTTTTTTGCTATGAAGTAGTTCCTATTTTCTACTGTATTGTGGAATTGATAGTGTATAATGATGTAACATATGCAAAAGATATCATGAATAAAAACTCAACTGTCATTCATTCAATTCATAATAAATGCGTATGAAATAGACATTACAAATCATAAAAAAGTATCCAAAAAATCATCTTTCTTCAGCCTACTTTATAATACCAAAAAATCATAGAAAATACTACGATTCATCAATTTGTTCATCTTCATCAGAGTCAGGTGGTGGTCCCTCACCATCAAATTCAATTTCATCAACAACAACACCATCACCCTCGTCTTCCTCATCCTCAGACAATGCAATCATAACTTCATCATGAGCAACACTTTGGTTAACAGCACCAAAATCAATGAACTCCTCATCATCCCTAATCGGAGCCTCGCCGAGAAAGATAGCGCATCGCATCTATTCAAAAAGAATACACATGTTCCTGGCATTAGCCAAACCGTGGAGTCTAAAATGTAGTTCCCACCGAGTCTCATGTGGTATTAAAAAATCATTACAACAAAGTGACGAGAGAATGAATTAAATGAATAAACCGCCAAAAATATAGTCATCTTACCACATGAAGGATCCAGTTGTATTCAGGGCCAATTGAAACATTTAAATCAGCTATGTGAAGATGAACTCCAGGAAGATCGCAAAAGTTTTTAAACAAGGCAAACTTTAACCTTATCTCTCTTATCTTCATCTCCAGTTGCGTCATTGTAAAAGGAACATGAACAATCGTATCCAACTCCTCCTTAATGATTCTCATTCCTCGCCTCAAAGCATATATATTGGACAGTCTATGCCTCTTGCCATACTTGACTAGTCTATCCAAAAATATGGCTTCGGCTAGGTGGGTGAAATCGGGATCATGATAGAAGAGTTGAATCATGATGGCGACAATGATAATCATTTTGCTTGAGTTTTTTTTAAAGAGAAGAAGGTAGGGAATTTTAAGTTGTTGTTGATAATTGGTTTCGATATTTAGTAACATACTTATATGCAAGAATGGTGTCTTTTCATATGCAAAAAATGTAAGAATGGTGTGATTTGAATCAACAATTAGCATCGAATTCAGTGTGGTGACCATTCGGTTCCAACCTTAAAACACCAAAAGTTTCATCCATATAAAAAGAAGACAAAACAGACCAATCGACACCTAGTAATCACCAAACACGATCACTCCAAACAACACAACACTTTCCAGATCCTAAATACATCATATCATCCTAACAATAACAATAAAAACAACGAATAAGGTATTCATAGAAAGCCTAAGCCATTTACCCAATTTTCGGTTCTCGATTTGCAGATTCGTCATCTTCGCCTCTGTGATCTTTTTCTCGTACAAGTGTTCAATCGATTCCAAACCCTGATTGTTGATCGACCCGAGTTCGTCCTTGAGTTGCTTTACTTTTGCGTCGCTCCTCTCGATTTTCACACGAAGTAGAGGAACAATGGTCCCAAGTCTTTCACAAACATGGCGTCTACCCAAACGAACAACCCACAACCGATTATCCCTTCCAACATCTATTAAACCTGCGACCCAGATTCGCGTCGATTGTAGCAACCCTAACGACAACGGGTCTTCCGCAATCGCACATTATACTCGAGCTAGTAGTTGAGGAAGACATTTTCGCAACTTAAATTTCGTGAGGGAGGATTCAATTTGGGATTTAGGGTTCTTCGTGCGATTTTGTTCAATTTGGGATTTAGGGTTCTTCGTGCGATTTAAGGTTCCGTTGAAAATCATTTCAAATTATTGTTGTTGTTATAAGGAATAAGGAAAAATGTATGTCTGGCCAACGTGGCAACATGCTTATCCTACGTGGTGGCACGTTTTATTGACTATGTCGCCATGTATGCAGTTTTAGACCGAATAAGGGCATTGGGCATTTTTGAAAGTTTTTTTAAAACATACAGGGCATTTTTGCAAGGCACAAAAAAATGGGCATTTAGACTTTTTTTGTAAAGTTAGCGGGCATTTTTTATATTTCGTCCATTTTATTATCTTATGACCGAATGTTAGTGGAACAATCCTCTATCCGCTGCAAAGCAAGGCGCGTGAGTCGTTGCAATTGGCCGCCATGATGTGATCCTGAGTCAGAACCACAACTACCGCGATCGATCCCACCTTAAATAGAACATCCTGACCACCGCAGTTGCATTGGAAACCGATACTACCGCATAGGCACGTGTTGAGGGGCTTCATCTCGATCCTAGCAAAAACAACGATTAAAAATATTCGTCTGCAACCGTTGAAATGAAATATCCTCGCTCGAAGGGTTTGGCCATCTTAGAACGATGGGATACTGGTGGCTCATAAGTTCTTCCTCCAAAACTGCATGCATGTTATCTTTGTACATCATTATAGCAACCTACATGAATTTCTTTTAGGACAATTTATAATAAAGTAATGTAGAAATATATAATTTGAAGTTGTTAATTTCTCAAAGAAAAATGAGTGTTATACTTTATTTTGACGAAATATAATGAACATGAAGTGACATTTTAGATGTTTGATTGTTTGTCACTCTTTAGCTTAGGCTGACAACCTTAGATCTACGTCATAATAATACTAATAAATAAAATGTAAATAATTATTTTGTAATTTTTATTGAGATTTTATAAGATATTACTTTCTTTCTGGATTTATAAGATCTTACTTATGTATGTCGTAAACTTAGCAGTAATATAAAAATGGACACAATATTTGACACATAAAATGGACTGACTAAGAAAAAAGAAAATAGGAGTGCTTTTAATTGTAAAGTGTTTCGTTCTTGGTTGTTTTATTATAAAACGCAATCGTAGTTAAACTTCCTTTATGAAATTTGTTTTGTTAATGTTATATGGTTTATACCAATGACAAAAAAAGGTGAGTATGTGAATAAGAGCAAATGAGAAAATAGTACATTAGCTCTTCCATGGCCATCAAAACCCCCCAAAAAAATAAACCAAATTGCCTCTATTAATTGCTGACATGCAGAGGCTCGTACCAACCGACAACGCATCACCCATCGTCGGCTGCTTCCCGACCACCCCCAGCGCCCTAACGGTCGGTGCCCCCCGAGAAATTGTTGGCACCCCCAACTCCACATCGATCGGCACCCCTCGAGCAATAGTTGGCACCCCCACATGCGTTAATTGAGAACTCTCTCCACCATTATCATCATTCAACATCGCCGAAAATTGCTCTTGCTGCGAACTTTCTCCCACGTGGAATCCATTTTCTCGTGGGTCATCCTCCTCTACGTCAGCAACTCTACTCACCTCTGGCCTCGCCGACCTTAGACGTCTCTCCGTATTGATGGAATTTATTCTCCTTATTGCCACCAATATCCTCCTCCTTTCTCTACACCTTTCTAGTTTTGACATGTTCCTAGGTCGAGTTCTAACACGATAACGTCGTGACATCTTTCTTGTACTAGTGTTCTGATTTTGTTCATTGTCCGACATATTTGTTTGTTTGATATGTTTTTTTTCATACAATTACACTCTATTATATAGAATAAAAAACAAGCTAGTTCCAACTTCCAACCACTTTTTATATACAAACAAAAATCATAACACATGACTTCTCTGCATGCATGTGTATCTATACACGTGTGTATTTCTTATTTGTAACAGATGCGACTTTTTTACTTTTTCTACCATCTGTAATCTTGTACTAAGATTATTGGTGCTCGTTCTTCATGACCAGAGTCTACCCACTTCTGGCTTTAGTTGTTGGCCTTAATGACATTAGTTGCAAATCTCGACTTTTTCCACCTAACTTCATTTCTTGTACCATGCTATTTTGAGTGGGACCATAAATGAAATATGAATAAAACTTTGTGATGTTGAAGAGTATTTCTTTATGAAAACTAGTACATGTACAATTTTATAAATATTTATGTGATGCACGAAATAATGGTATACTTTTTAATTTTCGGTACTAGATGTGGATATGTTTTGCATATATTACGCGAAGAGTATGTAGGATCCAAATTTGATTACTTGAATACTAGTTTTTGTAACATTGCAAAATTTATGACTTGTAGATTTTGTGGTTGGGGTAGATCCTCAAATAGACCATAAACTTTTCATAAACAATTCCTCGATCCATTCACTAATGCGCAAGAGTATCACACATTGTACGTTTAAGTCTCTTTGTGGTTGGGGTAGTTAGAATATGTATCAAAAAGATTCGTATACATTAAGTATCACACGTTGTAAGTTTAAGTGTCACTAAGACATAGAGATTTACGCATAAAGCTAATGATTTCAAATGAAATCGTATGCATGCATGTTAAAAGTAAAATTATACAAAAGTACTTATATATGTATACTTTATTGTAGTTATGTGTGTGTAATACATAATTTTTTTGATTAATGTTTTTAATGATAAATGAAGAATTAAACGACCATCTACGTTAGTCATATTTTTGTGATTTTTATCCTTTTTGCGTTAGGCGGCAAAGATTTTATTAAGTCATTTTCTCCATTTAAAACTTAATACATTTCATTATCTAAAAATTAATGACAAATTTTCTGTTGGGATAATGCATCAAACCCCCTGAACTATGCATATTTTTGCGAAATCGTCCTTAAACTAAATAAATAAGCGGTTTGCCCCTTAACCTATACCATTATGTTCGATTTGCCCCTTCGCTGAAGACCACCCAAGATTCCTCGAAATATTTCGATCTCGTGCGTGTCACGTGAGGCCCTGAGGGGTATTTTTGATAGTTAAGTTGTGATTTAAAATAACCAAAAACCAACTAAGTTGAAGGGGCAAATTTAAACTATTCATTCCACACTTAGAAAATTCCACATTTAGAAAAAAACCGGGCAGCAAACATACTAGGGTTCTTCATCTTGTCTCTTTAAATCCACTTCACATTCGTCTAAACCTTAGCAACCCACCCGAAATTGACATCTCTCCACTTCGTAACATCATCTTTCGAGCACATTGACGTTGTTGGGTGTGTTTCATTTTCGATTTTTTGAGGGAAAATCTTCGGGTAACCACTTTTATTGCGCAAAATGAGTTGGAAATTGACGTCCGGTTTCGAGTTCATACCGTAGGAAGAACACGCATGTTTACGGTATGATTCGTCACTCTTTACATAAACCCTAGTTATTTATTGCTCGAGTTGGTCAAATTTGTGCGCCAATACAATGCATGTTAGAAATGATAGGTTAAAGTATGTTTTTTTTTTAAAGTTTTGTGTGGCTTTTGTACATTGTGTTCATCTGAAAAGGGTAAAAGTCATATTTGATTGTTAAGTGTATGTCCTTTTTAGGGTTTAGTTAAATTGTGTTGATCAGAAAAGGACACTCTTATTTGTTTGTTTAAAGTATATTTTTATTTTGGAGTTTTGTGTGTTTTTGAGTGTACTATGTTGATCCACAGATGTTGCAATCATATGTGAATCTGTTAATTTGTGTTTTTAATAGAATGGGTTGGTCAATTGGACCACTTTGTGGCCCCTGGTTCAATAGAAAGGGTTGCAATCATATAGTTTTTGATTTAAAGTTAGTATATTTTCGGAATATTGTGGCTAATGTGTCCACTTACTGTTAATTTTTTACATTTCTTTGCCTAAATGTATATGTGAGTTGCTAGTGAGCATGTTAGGATTGAAATGCAGTTGTATATTATATTCCTAGTGTACTCTTAATATTATACTATACTATACTATTTTCATAGATATTTGCAACTTCTATATTTTGATCAATGGCCATGCATAGATGCCGAGGAAGTGCATTTGTTTAAATGTGGTTTATTGTATACTTTAGCTTTTGTATGTTTGTCTACTAGTGCATGATTGTTTACTTTAATTAAACAATTCAATGCAAACTTAGCCCTAATTTGTTATTGTTTCTCTGCAGATCCTGATAAAAATGACTACACAATAAGGTTACACTACTTTGGCAGATTAGAAACCAAGCGGGGAATGACTGTTTGGAAGATGGTCATATTGCACACTTTAACTAGTGCAATCCTGATACCATGAGCATGATTGGATTAGAGGAAATGCGGAAGGCAACTGGGTTTCAATCAGGAGCTACCTTCATTATTTCAACAAAAGATGTTGATAGTATTGCTTATGTGGACTACTTGATGACTGATGATGATGTTGCAACAATTAGTAAGTACATGAATGAAAATGGGGTTGTTGGTGTATTTGCTGTTGGTGGTGGACCACTAGGTGATGAAGATGGGAGTGATCCTATGGGAGAATCAGGCCCTAGTGGAAGTGGTTATCAACAACATGAAGGCACATCTTATAAGAGAGCAGAACAAGGAGAAGCTGGCACTTCAAGAGAAGCAGGTGAGGAACAAAATTGGGATGATTGATTAGGCAGAGATGGCTTCAGATGATTCCATTGCTGGGAGAGCTACAAGGATGACATACAAGGGTTTTCCTGTTTTCAACAGAGCATTAGATATGGATAACCCCATATTTGAGTTGGATATTTGTTTTCGAATGCTGCAACACTTAGAACAACATTGAAAGAGTATGCAATAAAGGTGAAGAGGGACATTGTTTTTCTAAGAATGACCAATATAGGATAAGAGTGAAGTGCAAGAATCATGGTTGTCATTATCAAGTTTATGATTCAGAGATTGGTGGATGTAGGACACTGCAGATTAAGACCTACAATGGGAAACACAATTGCAATACCGTGGATAAGGTCAACTGTGTTAATTCCACATGGCTGGCAAACAAGTACAAGTTATATGATCAAGGGTAATCTTAGGTGGCATGTGGAGGCAACGAAGGACATTTCAGAACTAAAACAAGATGTGAATTATCCAAATGTCGGATGTATAGGTGTAAAGAAAAAGTGAGGAATTTGTCTATTAGCACAGAGACTGAACAGTATGCACTGTTGTGGAGGTATGAAGCTGAGATTATGAAGAGTGACAGTGAGAACGCTATTAGGATCAAGATATTGTGCACATATAAGGGGTTGGTTTTTAAAAGGTTCTATATTTGCTGGGGTTCACTGGAGAGAGTGTTTGTGGCAGGGTGTAGGCCAGTAATCTGCTTAGATGGATGTCATTTAAAGTCCTTGTGTGTAGGCATCTTGTTGACCGCTATTGGGATAGATGCCAATAACAATATGTATCCCATAGCATATGATGTGGTTGAGAAGGAAATAAAAGACAATTGGTAGTGGTTTATGCAGTTATTGACTTCTAATCTTCAAATAAATGAGGACAATAGCAGTGGATGGATAGTGATGTCAGGCAAGCAGAAAGGCTTGATTGATGTTGTGGAGAAGTTTATGCTAGGTTGTGCACACAGATTCTGTGTAATGCACATGTACATTAATTTCAAACAACTGCATAGAGGCTTGCCACTTAAGTTATTAGTTTGGAAAGCAGCCAGGGCCACCACAATCAGGGCCTTTGAATCTTCTCTGAAGGAAATCAAAAAAGGAAACTTGATGCATTTGCATGGTTACATAAGAGGCCTGCAGTAAATTGGAGTAGAGCTTTCTTCAGAACAGAGGTTAAGTGTGATGTGCTACTGAATAACATGTGTGAAAGTTTCATTGCACTTATCCTGGCAGCTAGAAAAAAAGGCAATCATGGATTTGTTGGAGTATATCAGGTAAATACTGATGAAAAATGGTTTATGTAAAGAGAGATTTGGCCAAGAGGTGGACTAGGAAGATTGGGCCTAACATTGTCAAATTGTTAGAAGCCAACAAAGATGTTGCAGCAAAGTGCAAGCCACACTGGAATGGTCTTCAAGAGTTTGAGGTTGGTGGGCCAGAAGGGCATATGGCAGTGGACTTAGGAAAGAGAACCTGTAGTTGCAAAAGATGGCAGCTAAATGGCATTCCATGTTCTCATGCATGTTCTTCACTAAGGTTTAAGGAGAGTGGACCTGAAGACTATGTTGACAAGTGCTACAACAAGTCTAGTTACCTTAAGACCTACAAGAGCTACATGCACATCATGTCTGGTCCAGAAGATTGGCCATATTCTAACCTTCCTCCATTGATGCGTCATGTGCTTAAGATATTACATGAAAAGCCCAAAAAAAAATTAGAATTGTTACTCAGGAGGAGTTGAAGGAAGAGAAAGAAAGGAAGAAGAAGCTAAGGAAAGCGCTGAAGGTGTAACACACAAGGCAACTAGAAAGGGAACTCTAATTTCTTGCAGACTCTGTGGTGAGTTTGGACGCAATGTGAGAACATGTCCTATAAGAAAGTATGCTGAAGGAGAGGAGCACCCTGAAGTGGATGTGCCCCCAAGTAATCAAACAGATCCCAACACAAAGGCATAATATTGCATTTGCCTATTTTAGAATTATTGTTACTTTTTTCCTTTCATTATGAATTATTAACCTACACTATATTGTCAGGACCAGACTGAGGGAGAAAAGAATAATGTCGAAAATGGAGTAAAAAAGATGTCCAAAAAAACAAAGAAAAGTACCAAAAAAGAAAGTGTCAACAAAGGAAAATGTACACTAAATGATGAGGTACATAATCCTCAAAATGTGGTTGGGGATGAGTGTGATGATGCTCAGCTTCCTAATACTCATGTATTATATCTATCTTTAGTTGATGTTAATCCTAATAATTTGATAATGTCTTGGAGCTTATGTTCAATATACAATATTTTGGTTTAGGACAGTAAGGTAAAAAATAACAAGGGCAAAGAGAAGATGAGTGAGGTAGATGTGGGGTTTAAAAATGATAAGAGGAAGGCAAAGATAAGTGATAGGCCAGTGGGTTCTGGTGTGAGAATCTCCCCAAGGAAGAAGACAACAGCTGGTATAAGAATCTCCCCAAGAAAGAAAGCAACTATTGTTGAGGTGATTGAATTGACTTGTTTGTTAGAATTATAATGAAAAGTGTTGGTTAATTACTAGTGCTCATTGTTCTCTTGTGATCCTTAGTGCTCATTGTTCTCTTGTGATGCTTAGACCAATGATGAAACAGTTCAAGTGAATAAAGGTGGAAAGGGTAAAAGAAAGGTAGTTGCTGAGGACACTATTCATGGCATGACTCCAAAAGAGAAGAATGCAACCATTATGAAGGTTGCTGATGTTCCAGAAGTGATGGTAATATCACTATTCTAGAAGTAAATACTAGTATAATTGGCATGTATTTATGAATTGAAGTGTGACATGTGACAAATGGGAAAAAAGCAAAGAGGAAGGTTGACCATGCTGTGGAAGAAGTCATTGAACCAAAACAAACAAGATTAAGGAAGAGAGTAACCAGGCTTGTTGAGTAGGTTAGGGGGAAGAAGAAACCACACCCCAAAGGGAAAGTGGCGATGAATGATCATGAGTCCTTAAAAGAGGCAATGGCAAAGGTGTAATATGTTAGATTCATGTTATTGTTGTTTACTGTCCAACAGAAGTGCTAGTCTTCACTCTTCTATTCTTATATGGAGATCAAGGGTGATGAGCCAAATCCTACTGGCGCAAAAAGGTCTAAGGAAGAGCCAGAAGATGCAATCAAAAGATACATACTTAGGAATATCACCCCCCCCCCCCTCTTGACAAAGCCATTGGTGTCAATCTCTAGACAATCAGACCTCTATAATTTGCAGTGGTGTGTATCCTATTTTGGAAATTAAACAATATTCTGTAATGTCTTAAGTCATCCATTTTGATGTAACTTGGTGACGAACTAAGGCATTTTGATGTAATGTACAAGATAAACCAACACTATGGAATATTACTTATGTTTCTTCTGTTATATTGTGCAATTGGTAGTTTGAGTATAAATTTGTAGTATGCTTCATAAACATATGCTTTCATGCATCATAAATATAAAATCGACAAAAGTAAACATCAATTATGGGGAAAACAATACAAATATAATCAAATCAAAAGCCCAAATACTAACCAAATTATAGTTTGGGGGGCAAAACGTACCTTCACAGTTTAGGGGGTAGATATTCATAGTTTAGGGGGTACATATGCATAGTTCAGGGGGTAAAGTTCACCACAATAGTTTAGGGGGTCCATTCCAATAGTTCATAGGGTAAACCGCACTAACCACATAGTACGAGGGGTAAATTCAAAAAAATAAACGTGCCAAAAACGATACCGAAAATACCCATCTGATACTCACGTGACAAGCACAGGAAATGAATATTAGGTGGTTTCCAACGAAGGGGCAAATCGAACAGAATGGTATAGTTTAAGGGACAAATCTCTTACTTATTTAGTTTAAAGACAATTTCGCAAAAACATGCATAGTTCATGGGGTTTGATGCATTTATCCCTTTTCTTTTTATGTTGTATAAATCATAACTTACAATAACACTTTTCGAGTCACAAATGACAACTTCTTTATTTATGATTTTCAATAAGTGAATAATAACCATGTAAATTTATCACGTGTTCTGTGGTTTTTTCGTCTTAAACGACTATTGTCACATCACTTTCTTCATTTTAAACTCAAAACATGTTATCAATGGGTGCGTCTCATGTGCCTCCCGCACTCACGGAGAGGTGGGTCCCATGAGAGCCCATGTGTGTGTGGCCCAACCCTCTGTGAGTAGAAGGGACTGCCTCCGAGGCACATCAAACACTTCCTTTATTATTTTTTTGAAAACTAAATGATAAATATAGCTTTCTATTTATGCTTATACATCATAATCGATAATTTTGCTATTAATGCCTATTGAGTCGCAAACGACAACTTTTTTGTTTATGCTTTAATGATAAACAACAAAAAGACAAATAACTTTGTCTTTTTTGTTGTTTTATCCTTTTAGCTTCAACGACAAAGACGACAAATATCTTATCACATCACTTTTTTTCATTCAAACTTAAAACATTCTATTGTTTAATTGAAAACCTTTGTATTGATGCCTTTTAGATTATATACGATATTTTTAGGTGCGCTTATAAATAAAAATAAGATTAGATCTTGTTAAGTCTCCTAACGTATATTGTGTTTCTCACTTTGCCCTAAAGCTTTAAAAGTAGCAATGTGTCCCCCCCCCCCCCCCCCCCAAGGTATCGATAATATCCCTGGATCATTGATCGGTCGTTCATTGTTCACACATGTCCATATTTTTGTTCGTGAGATTTCGTCTGGAGGGTATTAAGCATAGGTTAGAGGCATATCATTAATTTAAAACTTTAGGGACAAAGTGAGTAGCACATTATACATTAGGGGCTTAACAAGATTTATCCTAAAAATAATATTGATCTTTCTAATTGGGTTTTTAAATCATAAACATCAAAGAACAATGTAACTCCGTCAATCTTGTAAGATTTTAAGTTAAACGATTGATTCCTTATCTTTTTAAATATGAATAATTTTATTCTTATCTTTTATTTTAAATAAGATGTGCATGACATCCTAATTTCTTGTTTCTTCCTCACAAAAACTGAGAACAAATTAATATTTTAAAGTTCATTTGTTGTTTGTTAATTCATGTTGAGAAGTTATTAGACATAGTCCTTAGTTTATATTGTGTAGAATATCTCTTTGTATTTAATTATGCTACTTTCTTTAGTTAGTGAATCTGTTTTTAGATTGTTGTACTATGTATAAATACTACGCAGTGATGAATAAAATTATTAATGAAGATGCAATACTATTCAATCTCGGGGAGGACAATTTCGAGACATCGATCAAGTGACTTTTGTTCGTAACGCTGATCCCGAGCTTGAGAGAAGCGAGCAATGCTTTATTAGTATTTGCGAGAATGAGAAGGCTACAAGTGGTGGAACTAAGTTGGGAGAGGGAGCTACGAGGACAGCTTATGAAGTACACACATACTTTTTCTAATAGCTATGTGTTAAAGTATTGCTGAAACTCTGGCTGAGACGTGAGTGAGTGAAAGTGATGAGACTAAAAGTGGAAGTGAAAGTTACAAGTGTAAGTTAAGTAAGTGAAAAGTGGTTGTGGGAGTGCTAACAAGTCCCTATTTATAGGACTCCCATGGGGTTCCTGACCAATCGTTGTGGGTCTTCTGCTGAGAGTAATTGTGATGACTAGGCCAACCAATGAGATTGGTCTCATTCTGCCCGATGAATGTTTATGGCAAGGATGGCCAGTGGCGAGGCTTCCTATGTGCCAATGTGAGCTGTCGGTGGGGAGAACCAATCAAAGAGAATTCTCTACATCTAGTAGATGTTGGAGGTGTACTCAGCCAATGAGGGTCATCACTTTTAGGCCCAATAGCTCATCTTTTGCGAAGGGGCGACGAATCAGATTTGGCCTCTTCCTTATTTCTTGGGGTCAAATAAAGACGAAAAAGGACAAAGCAACTAGATGTTTGGTCACATCCTTCAATATCATGATTGGGTCGGTCATAGTGGGTAGTTAAGAGTTGGTGATTAAATCTGTAATAAGTTCCTTATCGTAGCCTATCGTGATCCTCGCTCATTGCCCCTCGCTTGCCAACACCGTGGCCCTCCTCGTTTCTGCCAAGAGTTGAGGAAGTAGAGTATTAGTAAAATGTTTTATAAGTGTTGGTTCGCTCGGAACAAGCGTTATTGGAGGTTTTACACTACAAAAAAAATAACCTACTGTGACAATTTATCGTGACGAAATTAAAAATTGACACAACAGGTTTGCCTATAGTGACAGATTCTTGTTTTGTCACATAAGGAAAGACTCATGTGACGAAATAATATTTCGTCACAAGAAATTACCCTATCGTGATGATTTTGACATTTTCGTCACACAACAAGGTGGGAAAATTCATGTTATTGGCGCCATACATCTTTGTGACAAATGTTGGGTCTGTAGTGACAAACAATTGTCATAATATATATTTGCTTATGACAAAACTTGTTTTGTCACTATAACCATATTTTATATATTTTATAATTAAAACAATACACCCATGGCTTATTTGAATTTTGCAACTAATTTCATAAATAACTTTTATTATCACTGTGAAATCCAAAAATTAGTATAGTCTTTAGTAGTCTTAATTGGTCGCATATACTGAAACTCGAAACTCATTTTTTACTAGTTGTTACGAAAAATAAATATTCAAAATTCTATTTTTTAATACAAATACAGAAACTCTACTAATACATGTCAAGTAATTGAATTATGTGAAAACGTGTGACTTCATCAAGACTTTTTTGATTGAAGAGAAATACAAAATTTCACAAAAAGATAAGTGAAATCTCATGAAATACGATTTAATTTCCACGATTGAATAATCACAGTATTATCCAAATCATCAATTTTAGTCATGAGTGGTGCAGGTTGATGTCGTTTGCTGACTAATCACTCCATGTCAGACTAACCCAAGCTCTTTACTGTGTTGAGTTAGCTTTGGGTTCGTACGTGAACTAGAAGTGTGTTGATTTCGGACTGAACTTGGGCTAGACCAAACTGCTTACGCATCCCTATAGGGAATCAAGTCAAACACAGTTCATTGTTTTGCTATATGCCAATCCGTATTGGATGGTGCATCGCGCAAGACCTCGATAGATCAATGAACCATGTCAGATGAGATGTCG
The DNA here is from genome assembly GCA_948329865.1 of Linaria vulgaris. NCBI lineage: Eukaryota > Viridiplantae > Streptophyta > Magnoliopsida > Lamiales > Plantaginaceae > Linaria > Linaria vulgaris. Next base: position 112,345,179 of record OX415249.1, on the reverse strand, counting down.
TCGGACCGTGTTGGTCAGACATGATGTCAATCCATGCTGGATTGTGCATCAAACTAGAGCTTGATGGGAGAATGGACCATGTTGCATAAGATCTCGTCGGATCATGCTGGTCAGGCGGATTTGGGCTCTTAAATTCTAGAGAGAAAGTAAAATCTCAATTGTGTGTCTTTCTGCCTCCACGGGATGAGGTATTTGTAGATTACTCATAGGTCATTACATCACCTTGAGTGTTGATGGGCTTGGCATATCTCCATAGGCTTGAGTGTCGATGAGCTTGACCCAACTCTAATGGGTTTGTAATATGAGAAAGATGACCCTTCTTTAATTCTAACTTAATTATATATTAATATTTTATTTTTTCGAAGGTGAATTATATGTTAATATTTGATCTAATTAATTACTAAAATATAAGTATAATTAGATATATATAGATGATTTGTTTTACGAATCTAATTATAAATTAGTATTATATATTATATTATGATTTAGTTAATATTCTATCTTTTAAGGATGATACCTTTAATTTTTTTCTCAAATAATAATAATAATGTTCACTTATAAGGTTTTTCTCTCAAATAATGATTGTTGACCGTTTTTCTCTTTTTATGGACGAGGGTTTTGTGATAATTAACCACCCCTCGTTCAGTCATTAGTTACATAAAAAAAATCATTACGTGGCACCACATGACGTATTAGTATTAGTTCAGTCACGCGCCACAACAACTGATTTTGGACCAAGCCCAATTGCAAGTCTGGTGGGTATTATCTGAGCTCATGAAAGGAAGTATATAAGACTAGTCAGGCCAGTTCGAGCGAAACTCGTGGGATCTTGCTACAAGAGGGCTCGTGAGAGCCACAACGAGCCTTGCATGAGCAGGTCTCATCGACCGAGTATCTTAAGAAAGTGTTTCTAGGGGAAGCACATGAGTATCTTACATGTCATGGTCCCATATAGTGGAGGGTGTAAGGAGCAGTATTTGCGAGGAGGAGATAGATTCTTAAAGGTGCGGCAATAGAAAGGTTTTTTAAATATTTCTTCCTATTTTGAGAATTTGCTTCTCTCATATGTAATTGAAAGACATCTTTGACGAATTTAAGAATAGTTGGTAAACAGTTATGATTGGGAAAGACAAATTAGGAAAACAAATTTACTTTAACAAAATTACTTTTCCTCAATCAACATGTCATCTAATCTATACTATTATATAAAGAAGTCCACGTGAAACCATGTTGACACCAATCTTTTGATTTCCTTATTTATCCTTAGACATACTATCAAATTTTGTTATTAGTTGAGACATAACTATAATATATTTAAGTTTATTATTTAAATCTTTTATTAAAAAAATAATTTTTACCTAATTATCTCTTACATAAAAATAAGGTTAAGATATATAAATTTTCTATCCATATTTAAGTTAAAATCTTTATAATATAAATTAATTATATTGTGCTTAAAATAAAAGTTAATCGCGCGGGATCGCGTGCCGACGTTTCTAGTATTATATAATGGAAGCCATGTTGATACCAATCTTTTAATTTTCTTATTTATCCTTAACACAGTTAAACTTTGTCGTTTTAGTTGGGTTATAACTGTAATTTATTTTACCTTATCATGATTTAAACCTCCTTATTTATAAAGTAAAAAAGTATTACTTACTTCTCTCTTACATAAAAAGAATGTAAAGATATATAGATTTTTTTATCCTTATATGTCTAATTTTACATATTTAAGTTGCAATCTTACCATACAAATTAATTATATATACTTAAAATAAAAATCAATTATGCGGGATTGCGTGTCAACGTTTCCAATCAACAATAAAGGAAAGTTCTTCCACAATTATTCTTATGGTTTTTACTTGTATCTGGAAAATACATAATTACATTTCTATAAAAAAAAAAAAAAAAAAAAAAAAAGACAAACTAGGAAAAAGAGTCTACTCTTCCAATAACAATGTTTATATATCAATATTAAAATCAAACTTTAAGAATATACTCTTTCAAGATATTTCCTTAATACGTGTTTGCTAGATTCTCATGTCTAAAAAGTTTTATTTAATTTAGCCAACGGTTCTTTTTTATAGATGTGCCACAAAGTTATATATAAAGGCGCTTTCAATAACAATTCAGTCTATCCATGGGTCCGATATCAACACAGTCCTAATATAGATAAAGCAGCAGTTTAATTAGCATAAATGGCAAAGCTCTTCGCAACTTTCTTGGCTGCAATAGTGTGCCTTTTTCTTGTGTCAGGTATACAAATTTTGTCTCTTACTTTTATAATAAGGTTTCGACATTCTTCGAAATTCAAATAGTAATGACTTGCATAATCATAGATCTTATTTTAAGTACTAGGCTGCAAATCATAAACTGTGCTGATATACACATGCTTTGCTATAACATCTAAACATGATTGTGATTACACAGTACACTTTAATTTATGAAATGTTGGAAAAAATGTGCCAAACCCCTTATAATTTTGAAATCTTCATGAATCCTCTTTGTGATTTTGAAAGTCTATGCAAAACGCTCTTGTGGTTTAATAATCTAGAATCCTATTGTATTTTTAAAAATTAACTTATTTGTTTGTGATTTAACAATCGTCTAGAATTTTATTGTACATTTAAAGACTTTGCACACAACCTTCTTTGCGGTTTCACAAATGTTGCACAAAATTCTCGCTCCAGTTTCATTGTGTACACGCCTTAAATAGGCACATGACCATTGTTTCAAAAATATAAATAGACATAGTATTCCTCTTTTTATATGAGATACGACGTGTTATCTAGCCGTGATTAAAAATAAAATAAAAAAATCAGTACCCATTGTACTATGTAAATTGAGCGCATTACCTCTTATGGTATAAAATTAATAAAAGTGAAAATATTTTGAAATTTATAAAGTTACATACGAAGTGATGTGCCCATTTAACAAATATTTTGTCTGTTTACTCTCTTAAGGGAGTAATGTGGACTATTTAAAAGATTAGCTGTGTGGGCCATTTAACAGATGACATGGAAATAATTTGTTTTTTATGTTATATATAGGTATAACAGAGAGTGTGTTGAAGCTAAAGCCCATTAAATATTTAAATCCTTAATTAGCTTAAAAATATTGTCAAGCTCATCATACTCACAATTTTGTCTGCTAAAAGATTCATAAGCTTGTGTTTCCTTAATTTTAATTGTAATTAAATTATATATGCAGGGTGTTGGGCGAAATGGAACACTTGCACAATGGAAATACGTTATGCTTGTGCTTCAAATCCATACTCGTGTACGAACATATGTGCTGATGCTGTCGGAGGAGATCTTTTGGATGACGCAATTTGCACAAGACGTGAGGGGTCCAGTCGCGGCTTTAGTCTTTTCTTTTGTGATTGTTTTTATGCTTGCCCTGGAGAGCAGCAGAACAAGCCTGAATTAGATGGGGTTAAAAAGTCATTACCCTAAGTAAACCTTGTTTCAGAACTTGAATGGTGTTATTCGCCTTAGATAATGTAATCGTTTTAATTTTATATTTATATATACTGTTGCCTCCATGATGGGCATAATGGTTTATTTTCAAGAGTATCTTTTAAAATAAAATAAAAGACTGACAATTTGCCAATGTACTAAATGAGGGGGAAAAAACAAAGGGGTGTTAAGAACCAGCTAATTGGTGACAAAATGGAAAATAGACAATGTCAATTCAGTATTACACCCATCTTGAAAAGAATAGGGATACTCAACTCCATGCCTTAGCTTTGGTAAGCTCAACATGGACTATTATTGATCAAATTAACCATCAGACTATTATTATTTATGAAGAAAATGATCATTCATGTTGTTTGGCAACACCATTGATAAGCCAAGCCATTCAAAACAAACAATATATAATATATATATATACAATCACCCGCTACACAACCCTCTTCAAATCAACCACAATGATGGAAATGTTCTCACTAGATCCCCGAGCCAAGGCGAGACGAGTGAGAAGAACCGCCGCCGAGCAAGGCGTGTCTCTCAGGCACTCACGAACAACACCGCAAGCCATCTCATTCGGTATGACATCCCATAGTCCGTTACTGGCGATTATCAGAAACTCGTCTTCTATAGTCCTTCTAGTCAATGTGACTTCTGGTTCACTAGTCACGGCGGGTTTGAGGTACGTGTCCCCTATGAAACAAAAAAGTCCAATATAAAATATGCACTAAAATCATAAAATTATCTAAAAACTACATAAAATCTAACTTTGCATTATCTTTATATTTGGTAGCAATTCACATTTACATGACTAAATTAATTCAAATATATAGGTTATGCGAAAATATCTTTTAGTTTTGACATAAGATTTGATGCAAAGTATGTGCGGCACCACAAAATCACTTGATTTTGAGTAGAAACTTCAGTTCGACAAAATTTAAAGACAACGACTATTTTAATTTAAAAGGGCATGTACTTTTATAGGAAAAAATAATGTGTTAGAATTAAGATTAGATTTTATTTGTGCAACTGTAAAGATTTAATTCTCTTTAATACACTATGTGTGGGTCTCTGAATTACTCTTGGACTGCATTGTATAACGTTATTCACTCTACCAAGTTTCCTTTTTTTTTCTTTTTCAAATAATTAACTTCATAACCAAATATTAATATTAAGTTTGTCAAATCATTTTTAAGGCTAAAATAGAACTAACTAGCTAAAGCAATACTATGTAAGAAATGGTAATTCAGAACAAATAACATAAACAAAAATGCCAAACAAAATAGAAAGATCACCTATTGCCCGTGACATGGTCAAAACACCTTGAACGCCTGGTGTATCCATCAAGAATACTGATCCTCCACACGCTTCAATTCTTGCCCTTTCATCCACTCGATCTGGCTGCTTAGACAAATATATATATATATATATATATATATATATATAATGGAAATCAAGAATGTGCATAAATATATATATATATATATATATGTATATAAACATATATAATAATATACACGAATATATTATATGAATCTTGTTAATTAACTCAAAAGTTAAGAAAACTGTACTGGACGAGGTATATAATAAATGAATTTTTAATATATGATCAGGAATAATTAAATTAAATTAAAATTTAATGTTTGATTTTAAAAAATAAACTGCATTGTTAATGTATCTTCCAGTAGACAACATATTGTACTGATACATCATACAAGTTACAACTGAGTTGTCAGTTCATTTTGAAAACTTTAAGACATATGTCACTTTCACATATAAATATGATAAATATAACAGCTAATTAACAATTATTTCATGTACTGGCAAATTTAATTTTTCACCTAATTAACTATATTTGTTGCCACTAAGCCCATGCAAAACTTATGATTTTATTACCTTATGATCGAATGTTAGTCGAACAATCCTCCCTCCACTGCAGAGCAAGGCGCGTGAGTCGCCGCAATTGGCCGCCACGATGTGATCCTGCGTCAGAACCACCACCACCGCCGTCGATCCCACCTTGAACAAAACATCTGAGCCACCGCAGTTGCATTGGAAACCGATGCTACCGCAAAGGCACGTGTTGAGCGCCTTCATCTCGACCCTAGAAAAACAACGATTAAAAATATTCGCCCACTGCTGTTGAAACGGGATCTCCTCCCTCAAAGAATATTGATGGCTCATAAGTTCTTCCTCCAAGATTACATGCATGTTATCTTTGCACATCATAGCAACCTATATAAAAAAAAATCAATAATTTATAATAAAGTAATGTAGAAATATATAATTTGCAATTGTTAATTTATCAAAGGAAAATGAGCGTTTATTTTATTTTGACAAAATATAATGAACATGAAGTAACATTTTAAATGTTGTTTGATTGCTTGTCACTCTTTAGCTTAGTCTGACAAGTGACACCCTTAGATCTACGTCATAAGAATACTAATAAAATAAAATGTAATTAATTACTTTCTAACTTTTATTGAGATTTTATTAGATATTATTTTCTTTCTGAATTTATTCGATATTACTTGTGTAAATCGTAAACTTAGCAGTAATATAAAAATAGACACAATATTGACACACACAAAATGGATTGATTAAGAAAATAGAAAATTGAGTGCTTTTAATTATAAAGTGTTTCTTTCTTAGTTGACTTATTATAAAATACAATCATAGTTAAAAAAAAATTGAAATTTGCTTTGTTAATGTTATATGGTTTATATCAATGACAAAAAAAAAGAAAAAAAATGAGTAGGTTAGTAAGAGTAAACGAGAAAAATAGTACGTGAGCTCCTTCATGGCCATCAAAAACCCCAAAGAAATGAACCAGATGACCTCCATTAATAGCTGGCATGCAGAGGCTTGTACGAATCGACAACGCATCTTCCATTCTCGATTCTCTCCCGACCACCCTCAGCGCCCCAACAATTGGTACTCCCCGAGCAATGGTCGGCACCCCCAACACCACAGAGATCGGTACCCCTCGAGCAATAGTCGGCACTTCCACAGGCGCTAATCGAGAACTCTCTCCACCATTCTCATCATTCAACGTCGCCATATACCACCCTTGCTGTGAGCTTTCTCCCACGTGGAGTCCATTTTCTCGTGGGCCCTCCTCCTCTGCGGCAGCAACCATACTTCCCTCTGGCCTCACCGACGTTGGAAGTCTCTCCGCATTGGCGGCGTTTCTTCTCCGTAACGCCACCAATATCCTCCTCCTTTCTCTATACCTTTCCAGTTCCGACCGGTTCCTAGGCCGAGTTCTAAGACGATAACATCGTGACACTCTTTGTGCACTGGTGTTTTGATTTTGTTCATTGTTCACCATGTTTGTTTGTTGTATATGTTTTCTTCACAACATTACACTGTTAAATATAACAAAAAGTAAAAGTATTTTCAACTTCCAACCACTTTTTACATACAAACAAAAAACATAACACATGACTCTCTGCGTGCATGTGTATCTACACGTGTATGTATGGCTTATTTGTAACAGATACAAACTTTTTGCTTTTTTTACCATCTGTAATCTCGTACTGAGGTTATAGGCACTCGTTTGTCATGACTGGAGCTTGCCTACTTCTGACATTAGTTGTTGGCAATAATGACATTAGTTGTAAATCTTGTCTTTTTCTACCTAGCTTCACTTTCTCGTGCCATATATTTTGAGTGGGGCCCATAAAGGAAATCTGAACAAAAAAAATGAATAAAATTTTGTGACGTTGAAGAGTATTTCTTTAGGAAAGCTAGTACATGTACAATTCTGCTAATATTTATGTGATGCACAAAATAATAATATAATTTTAATTTTATGTACTAGATGTGTATATATATTACATGTATTGTATATATATTACATGTATTACGTGAAGATTATGTAAGATCCAAATTTGATTACATAAATACTGGTATGTGTGGCATTGCTAAATTTATGACTGGTAGGTTTTTTGATTGGGGTAGTTAGAATATGTATCAAATAAATTCGTATGCATTAATTATCACATAGTGTTCATCAATAAGTCACATAAAGTGGATGCGTGTGCGCCTATTTCTTAATTGTTTTAAAAAAACATAAATTTTAATGCGCCTTAATGCGATACGAAAAATATTAAAATCTTAGAAATTGATATATGATCTGAAATATATTTGAGAATTGTCTCAATACCCATGGTATAAATTTTGTACAATATTTCTAATTATTATGGTAGAAAGACAAGAGTATAAGTCGTAAATTACTCCCAATATTCTTTAATTATTTAATTTTCAACACGTTCATTCTCCACTTGCTTCAATCCTTCTTCTGCATCACTTTCTTCAACATGAGCTCATTCGTTTCGTTCTTTATAAATTTTGTATGATATTCATTATATTTCAATGAAAGAACTGGAGAAACCTTAGTGCGGGAACTAAGAATTATCAATGCGTCTTAGGACGAAGCACGGGCACTGAAGTCACCAGTTCGAGGTCGGTGCGCCAAAAATTTTGACGATGTGAAGGATTATATGACTTAAACGATTACAGACATTTACTCATAAAGTTGATGAGTCCAAATGAAGTCGTATGCATGCATGCTGAAAGTAAAAGTATACAAAAGTACGTGTATATATATATATATATATGTATATATATATAATTTATTGTAGCTATATGTGTAGGTAATATATCAACATTTTTAGTTATGTTTTTAATGATAAACGACCATCTACGTTTATCATATTTTTTGTGATTTTGTCCTTTTAGCTTTAGACGACAAAGATTTTCTTACGTCACTTTCTCCGTTTCAAACTTAATACATCCAATCATTATCTGAAAACTAAACGACAAAAAATCTTATTATATCCAAATACAATAATGCTTTTTGAGTCACAAATGGCAATTTCTTATTTATGCTTTCAATACTAAGCGAAGAATAACCATTTAACTTTATCACGTGTTCTGTAGTTTTTATCCTTTTCATCTTCAACAAAAAAGTATCTCGTCACAACATTTTAATCATTAGAAGTGCATGATGCATGTGCCTCCGGATGCAGTGCCTCTTACACTCATAGAGGGGTGGCGCCATGCAGACCTTATGTGTGTGGAGGCCCACCCCCTCTAGTAAGTGTAGGAGGCACTACCTACGGAGGCAGATCAAATACTCATTTTATCCTTTATATGAAAACTAAATGACAACCGGAACTTTCTATTTATGCTTATACATCATCAACGACAATTTTGCTATTAATTTCTTTCGAGCCGCAAACGACAATTTTCTTATTTATGCTTTTAATGATAAACGACAAAAGATCATATAACTTTGTCTTTAATGTGGTTTTATCCATTTAGCTTTAAACGACAAAAATCTTGTCACGAAATTTTCTTCATTCAAACTTTAAACATTCTATTTTTTTTTTTAAATCTTTGTGGTGATGCCTTTTAAATCATATACGACAATTCTTCTATGTATGCTTTTACATGAAAATAAGGTAAAAAAAAAAATCAGCAGCCTCCATCTATTGGCCATTTTACAAAGTTATACCGAGCTTATCTTCGTTGCATTTCGGGGTTCAACGTTTCGTAACTTTGAACAACAGAGTCTAGACTTATAAAAACCCGAATTCTGGCTAAAAGGCTTGTCTATGAGCATGTTGAAAGATTGATAGTAACATCGTTTTGACTATGTGATGGTATTTTATTTAATTTTGATATTACTTGTTTTAATATTTAACACTACAAGAATTGGGAGTCATTTGCGACAGCAGGGCAGTCGCAGGGTGACGATCGCCCATAAGGCCTTCCGTGCCCCATCCATGATCGTGGGGCGGTCGCAGAACACGTTTTTCGTAATCGTCAGGCGGTTGCGAGATTCACAACCGCAACTCGCAACCTCCCGATAGGTGCGAGGCAATTGCGACCACACGAGGGTTGCAAGGCAATCGCGAACTCTCGGAAGTTGCAAAAGGCCCTAAGTTCTTCCACAACCACCAGGCAGTTGCAAAAGACCATGAGGTCATTTGCAAATGGTTAGTAGTTGCTTGCCTGTTGTGAAAGTAGCCTCGACCGCCAGGCGATTGCGAAGGTTATTCGCGATCGTCCGATGATTGAGGGTAATATTCATGTCATCGTCATCGCCTGGCGGTTGCGAATAGTATGAATATTATTAGCGAATGTTAACCTTCATCGGATTTAAAAAAAAATTATTCTGGTAATTTACCTGAATATAATTTTTTTTTATAGAAATTAAATAGAGTGGTAAAAGAATGCAAAAGTGAAGAAAATAACTTAAATAAAAAGTAAGAGATGACAAATGAAATGAAAAAAGGAAAGAAAAGAGAAAGTGTTGGGTGTTTTTTCGGATATAAGAAAAGAAAAGAAAAGAAGAGAAAGTGTTGTGTTGTGTTTTTATTTTTTGGATTTGGGGAAAGAAAAGAGAAGCAAAAATGTTGGCGGGGGGGGGGGGGGGGGGGGGGGGCTGGAGTTGTGAAAGTGTTGTAGATTTGGAAATAAAAAGAAGAAAAATATATAGTTTTTTTTTTTTGGATTTTGAAAAAAAAAAAAGAGAAGATAAAGTGTTGGGGTTTTTTTTGGAGTTGTGAAAGTTGTAGATTTGGATAAAGAAAAGAAGATAAAATGTTGGATATTTTTTGGAGAGTATAATTTAAGTGTATTGAAAATTAGAGGGAAGAATAGTGGGTATATATAGAATTTAGTGACAATTATGAATTTTCATAAAATTCAAATTTTCCTCGATTCTCGCCAATTTCAGAGCCTTTCGCAACCGCCCGACGATCGCGGATGATTGTCGTGACAGGCTGGCGGTTGTGAATAATATTCATACTTAAATTTGTGATGTGTTTGTGGTTTTTTACAACAAATCTCATTATTATATATTAATTGAAGTAATAAATGATTACAACACTAGTAATTGAGTTATGAAAAGAGCAGATTAGATGTGATTGGACGAGTTATGAACGATGAACATATTTTAAGTTCTACAAATAATCATCATATATACCTAGTTGTTTTAATTGTTATATGTGATTGTGCAATAAAATCTTATAATTTGCCTCGTTTTAACTATTATATCAATTTAACAAACACTGCGCCTTTAATAACCATCTAAAATGCCCAAATTAAAGCCATAAATATTATTCGTAACTACCTGACGGTCACAAATGACCCTTTTTCGTGACCACCAGGCGGTTGCAAAGCTAGTGTCGCGACCGTATGGCAGTAGCTGCTAGCCTAGATTTCACGATCGCATGGCCGTCGCGAAAGCCAATAGCTAGTTGGCTTTCGTGACAACCCGACCGTCGTGAAGGCAATGGCTAGTCTTATTCGCGACTATCTTATTGGTCCACATACTTGATTCGTCACAATCTAGATGTCATGCATTGTAAGAAGAACTTTTTCGGTAACATCATCAACACGATGTTGGATGACTCTTAGACTAAGGAGAACATCAAGTCTAGACATGGTTTGAAGCTCTTGACTAATCGTAATAAGCTATTTTTAGTACCAACCGCCCGAGGAGTTGCATTTAAAAAGCCAAAGGCAACCTACTGTCTCATGCAGGAGCAAAAGACTAAGGTGTTTGATTGGTTGGTCGATCTCGAGTTTTTGGACGAATACACGTCAAACTTGGGACGATGTGTACACAAGAAGCAACAGAGGTTATTCGGTATGAAGAGTCATGATTGCCACGCCTTCATATAGAGATTGATTCACATTGCTTTTTGCGACTTCTTATCGCCCGACATTTGGGGCACGTTCATAGAGATTAGTTTGTTCTTTCGGACCATTTGCGCTTTAGAGGTTTCGGTCACCAATATGAAGGGTCTTGAGGAATCTATTGTTGTCACGATGTGCAAGCTTGAGAGGATATTTCTTCCTTATTTTTTAGATTCTATGGAGCATTTGGCCATACATCTATCGTACGGTGCAAGAGTTGGTGGTCCGGTCAACTACAAATGGATGTATCCATTCGAAAGGTATACATTGTTTAATGAGCTTAATCCAGAAATGTTTTTAATAATTTACGATAGATGTTATTGATGATTTGTTCGTTTTAGGCGTATGTTCGATTTTAAAGGGTATATGCTGAATAAAGCAAGGGTCGAAGGATGCATAGCCAATTCCTACCTACTTTTAGAGCTATCCAATAGTGTTCCCAATATCTCGATATCTCCATTAGGTGGATGGATCCACCAAAAGAAAGTGGGATGTGCTTTATTCATAACCGTTGTGCCCATGCCTCCTCTCGCGTTGATTTGCGTCCTCCGTGAAATCTCCTAATGCTCTTCTAACACCCAATGCTTAATCGTCGCCACCTCAAACACATTGTTCATCCAGGTCTTCGGATGCCCAGTATACTTCGGATCATCCTTCCTCTAAGTGTTTTGTTTCTTCGTGTTGTGAATCAAATATTTATAACAGTTCTTCGCCTTCTTTTCTTATGCCCTATGTACATCGTATTTATATAACTCTCGGACGCCATATATAGCCTACGATATAATAAAGTTTTTAAGATTATTCATATTATGTCTTTTGATTTATTAATACACTAAATTAAATAATATATTTATGTAATAATTCCTCGCCTTAAATTTAATCCACATATCATGTCGCACCGTCTCGGGCATCGCCAAGTAGAAGGGCCAAAACATTCGCATAAACTGTATAATCAACTTTGTGATTGTCGTCGCAACCTCACCACTAGCCACTAGGGGTACATAAATAGGCCCCTATCCGACAATCTAATCATCTACCTCTAAGACAGGTCATTGGGTGCTGCTGCAACTCTGGAGGGTCCACTACCTGGGTGTTGCTGCATGCATGTGAATACTCCTGATACTGGATCTTGGTCGGGCTCCCTCTCGGGTCAGTTTAGGTGGAACTTGTAGACGGGGGTCTCTGCGCTCCGGTGGACTCTGTTGATGATGGTGTTCTAGCCGTAGATCCAGATGATATACAGGCCGTCTAGGGCAGCTCTGCTGCAGCGGGCGGATCAGCGTCATCAAAAGAAATGCAGCACTGTATGTATGAGCCATCGATGCAGAATCGGCGGCGGGGCGACAAATTCGAGAGCGTCTGAGCGCAAGGCACCGCGGCCCCCGTGGGGTAATACATACTCGAGGTCCAAGACTACCTCGACCACCACCGTAGGGGGCCCACTGTCAGTCGAACATGGACGACCACTGCCAGTCGAACGTGGCTGATCGTCTGACATGACGAATAAATACTATGAAACTAAGAAAAAATATCAAAGTTAGATGATTGAGAGAGATTCCCTAAAATTCAATCGTTACTAAGTTGTAAAGATTCCCTGAAGGCATTATTTCTAAGCTATAAAAATTTCCTAACATCGTCATTTTTAATTTTATAAGATTCCTAAAGATCATTTGTTCTAAGTTAAGTAAATATTAAACATCATAGATATAAGAACTAAATACACTAATTTTACAAACAGGGGAAAGGGGAGAGAGTGAAAGGAATGGGTGGAAATGAGATGAGAGGGGGATATTAATAGGGGAACAACCCCCTCATCCGCGACCACTGAGCGGTCAGCGATCGCGGATGCGGCACTCAGAATTAGGGTGACAAAGCCCTAATTTGGGCGGCGCCGCGACCGCTAGGCAGTCGCGGCACATTCCTTTGGCAGGGATTTTCTCGCCAAAGGTATCTGCAATCGCCAGGCAATCGCGGATTCTTTGGCGACTACCTGGCGGTTGCGATGGGGTAGTTGCCAATGCCCCCTTAGTCTTGTAGTGTAATTCTTCAATCAGAAAATCATCATCAAACAAAAGTCTTAAATAGAAAAATTAAGGATAATTTGAGGGTGTTTGTGGATATTTAATTAAAATTTTATAGTGCTTGGGGTTGTTTTTTGAGAATTTGGAAGTGTTTGGGTATGTATTCAAATTATGAGAAACTATTATATCTTTTGGGGGTATTTCTAAAAAAAAATGGAGATATTAAGGGGTGTTTATGAATTAGGAGAATCTCTTTTGGTGTTTAGTGATATTTTGTAAAAAAATTGGGGGTATATGTGGGTATTTTATTAAAATTTTAAATTGTTTGGGCGTATTTTTTTTTGAATTTTGATGTGTTTGGGTGTGTTTTTTAATGATTAGAAGTTCTTGTATTTCTTGGGGTGTTTCTAAGAAATAGAGATATTTGAGGGTGTTTACGAATTATTAGAAGCTATTTTGTGTTTGTGTGTGTTTTCCTAAAAAAAACGAGTGTGCTTTTGGGTATTGTTTTTTAAAATTTGAGATTGTTTTGGCATAGTTTTGGAGAATTAGGAGTTGTTTGGGTGTGTTTTTGAATTATAAGAAACTATTATATTTTTGGAAGTGTTTCTAAAAAATTTGAGATATTTGGGCCGGGGTGTACGAATTATGAGAAACTATTTTGGTGTTTGGAGGTATTTTCTGAAATTTGGGGAGTGTTTTTGAATTTAAAAATATTTTCGTGAAATATGCCGTTTTTAGCCATAAGGGTTTTAAATCATTAACATAAAGAACAACGTAACTTTAAAATCTTGTAAGATTTTAAGCGATTGTTTCGTTACATTTGTAGTAAATATAATTATGAATAATTTGATTCCTATATTTTATTTTTAATAAGATGTGCATGCCATGCCATATTGATTACTTGTTTTTTTTTCTCACAAAAACCGAGACAGAGCTATTTTTCAAAGTACTCTAATTTATTAAGTTCTCTAATTTACTGTTTGTTAAGTTCTCTAACTTATATATATGAATATTCTCTCCTGGATCTGTATGTAAGACTTTTTAAACTAACAAACAACTATAATTTGTGTCACTTAATAACATCTAAAGAATTTAATTTACTTATTGCCGCTAATTAAAGATTACACTACCAACCTTTAACTATGGACTACTTACGTTCATACCGCTTAATTGTGGAATCCTAATTTTAGTATGCTGAAATCCGCTACTTTTTTTTTTGATCAGCAAGAAAAGAATTTATTCAAAGGAGGTATGAGAAATACCTCAAGCACAAACACCAAATTTCAGGTCTTACAATGGAGGGGAGAATTAGACCATTCAAAAAAAGAATAAGAGAAAAAATGATTACACGATTTAGCCCATGTCCACGTTCTAATTTTGATGGTGTCGAGCATCCCCTCATTGCAGTCATCCATCCCACTGAAATCCGCTACTTGTGTTTCTGTTTTTCTATTATAGTGTAATAACATCTAATAAGGATAATACTATATTTATTCTTTGGTATTTTTCACAACTTGAACAAATTTCCTACAACTCCTTGCTCGCCAATTATTAGGAGGATTAAGCAAAAATGTCAATAGATCGTTTAAGCAAAAATGTCAATAGATCGTTTCCAAATACAAGTCAATTCCTTTTTAGGTTCACCAACTTTTCAAATGGATATAGTTCTAGGTGCTAAATGTAATATGATATATATGTGCAATAGAATATACGAAAATATAAATTTCTTAAAAATAGTGCTAAGATTTTCACAATTTAATAATTTTTTTTTTAAAATGACGTAATCTATATTCATGACTTTGTTAAATTCAGGAAGAAATTAAAAAAGGAGAGATCGATGTTATATAATCCAGCTCAATTTAGTATTTTCCCATTTCTATGAATGTCAACTCAGTATAAATAGGCGCACGGCATATATAGAATGTAACTGCATCATAAAAAAAGTCAGGATCAGATTCAACAATATAATGGAAAAACTCTTGAAACATTCTTTGTTCTTCACTCTCCTTCTTAATCTCGTATTTGGTACATACCAATTCAACTGATCCATCTTTTATTTTGTACTGTATATACATTAATCTTGATCAACTGTTTAATTTCCATGTACGTTTAAACAATCCTGACATTCGTTAACAATATGTGTTTGTGTGTATTTCCATCATATATATATATATATATATATATATATATAAACACATATCATATATACATATACATATACATACACAAAAAGAAAACATGTTGCACGTAATATTTTTCTCGGGGCACACGGTTTTGAAGAATTATGTACATGTGTCTCTTTGTGCGTGTTTCAAAATTAATGCCTCACGAAATATATGCAGGAAAGCCTTTGGATCTTTGTAAAAGGTACTCGCAGATCTTACTAAGCCAGCTTCTTGTTTGCTATGTAGGTTTCCATGAAGTCCATGCAGTCCCTTACGATTACAGCTTCACACCAGAGGTAATTAATAAACCCAATTTAAAAACATAACAACATCCCGATCATTCCTACAAATAAAATGTTACTAACTTTTTTTTTTTTTTTGCATCGTGTCATTGGTTAATTAATTACCATTACAAATTTATTGATTTCGTGGTTTACTGTTACTTTGCGAATTGTTTTTGATCGTTTGCCAATTGATTATGCTTTTCTTTAATCTCAGTGTTTGGCTAAGCCCCTCGAGCCTCAATATCGTGGAGGGATTGTTGTGAATCCAGAACTGGATCAGGGATTGAATGGATGGACAAAATTCGCAGATGCAAACATCGAACATCGTCAATCCCAGGACGGAAATAATTTCATCGTAGCTTCTGCTAATAGAAGACAAACTTTTCAAAGTTTCACTCAAAAGTTTTATTTGGAACCGGATAAACTCTACACCTTTTCTGGTATACATCATAAAACAAATTAAATAGATTTTACATGGAACTAATAATAATGGCAATGGCAAAATCACCATTTTCCATGCCCACGAAATAGTACATAACCCACCAAAGACAAAGAATATCAAAAGGCTTTCATGTGTTTGTTCAAAGTAGTGTATTGTGTAATTATATTCCTGGTTTTTCATGTATTTCAACATGCAACACCTAAAATATATTGTACCTATTCTTGATAATTTTGAACGGACTATTATTTTATATGTTTTTCACTTCATAAAACTATATATATGAAGTACATAGGGGTAACATTAGAGGGATGTCAAAATTTAGATGATCGGTGAATCATGATATTCTGTTATGTTTACTTTTTAAGATTCATACGTGAAATTCGATAGGCGCCTAACAAATTATTTGTGAAAATTTGTTGATGAAATGCAGCATGGTTACAAGTAAGCGACGGGGAAGCTGATGTAAAAGCTGTTTTTAAGACTGAAAAGAGTTATGAAAATGCTGGTTGGGTCATTGCTAAAAAAGGTTGTTGGTCCATGCTTAAAGGTGGACTCACCGTGGGTGCTTCTGGTCCTGCTGAGCTCTTTTTTGAGGTACCTCTTTTTCCTATTTACTATTTTTAAATGAAAAATGATCCGTTTACATCTCTTTAAAAATCATCTATATATATATACATACATATATATATAGTACACGCACGCACATAAAAGCAGTAACAACTACATCGAAAAATTTCTTTATGGTCAACGAGGGTAATATATATAACACTAATATATATATTTTTTGTCCTAAATAATATAGGAATAAAAAGTAGCACATTGAATTATATTCAATTGTCTAATTTAGTCTAAAAATTAATCGAATTAATTAGTGAATCTCGTCATCATTAACTATTGGCTCTCCATCAAATATATAAGCTAAGTAAATAATCTATTTTGGAATAATAGTAATTTGTTCACTTGATATTTGGTCTAATTACAGAATCATCCCCTACTAGTTGAAGTACGTACTCCATTCTTACTTAGCTTTGATCATGCTCTTGTCTTTGTGTGTTCCTAACTTCCTTCCTATCCATCTATCAGAGTAACAATACAAAAGTGGAAATTTGGGCCGACAGTATCTCACTACAATCATTTACACACCAAGAATGGAAATCTCATCAAGACCAAAGCATTCAGAAGGTAATTAATTATGTTTGTAACTGTTTGTATGTGTGAAAGATGTAGATTTATAAAGAAGAATTATTGTCAGTTTTTTGCTAAAATTGTTCAACTGTATTGGAAAAACTATTAAGCATAAGATCCTTACATTTACAGTACCGCAAGAGAAGTGTGAAAGTCCAAGCATTGGATCAAAATGGTCGACCCATAGCAAACGGAACAATCTCCATAAAAGCGACCCGACCTGGATTCCCAATAGGAACTGCTATCAACCAAAACATCCTTCGTAACACCGCCTACCAAAACTGGTTCTCGTCAAGATTCAAGTACACCGTCTTTGAGAACGAGCTCAAATGGTATAATAACTAGTACCCCCATTTTAGAAATTAAAATTCCTCGTATTCTCACTTAAAAGATCTTATTTAAAAGCAGCGAAAAATATATTAATATACAGAAGCCCAGAGTAGTTCCTATGTTTAGATATTTTAAGCTATCAATGATTAAAACAGGTATTCTAACGAGAGAACCAAAGGCGTCGTAGACTACTCAGTGTCAGACGCATTGCTCCAATTCGCAACCTCCAAAGGCGCAGCGGTTCGTGGGCACAACGTGTTCTGGGACAACCCGAAACAACAGCCTTCATGGGTCGGCGGACTTGGCACAAACACCTTACTCCAGGCCGTCGACCAAAGAATCAACTCCGTCATGAAAAGATACAGTGGCAAGCTATTCCATTGGGACATTGAAAATGAGAATCTCCACTTCAACTTCTTCGAGAGCAAACTCGGACCCAACACAGGCACCGGTTTCTACCAGGAGGCCAACAAGATCGACCCCAAAACCATACCGTTTTTGAACGAGTACAATACCATTGAGCAGAGCAGCGACGGGGTTTCGTCGCCTGCCAAGTATTTGCAGAAGATTTCGCAGATTAGGCAGCAAGGCTATAAAGGACCTTTGGGGATTGGCCTTCAGGGACATTTCACCGGTAATGCCAACTTGCCCTATATTAGGTCCGCCATCGATACACTTGCTTCCTCTAAATTGCCCATTTGGATTACTGAATTAGACGTCTCCCCGGGGTCTAACCAGGTATATATAATTCTATTACGTGTCTCGTTCTGTTGTGATTATAATGTGCGATATATATAATTCTTTGGCATTGTCCTCACCAAGAATATAATTATTTTTGGCAGCCACAAAATCTTTTCATCTAGTTGTCCTTGTTATTTCTGACAATTAATTTACGCGGTGTGATATTTGGTTCAGGTAACTTTGCTGCAGCAGATCTTAGAGGAGCTCCGCGGACACCAGGCAATTCAAGGCATCATGTTATGGACCGCATGGAGTCCGCAAGGATGTTACCAAATGTGTCTCACAGATAACAGTTTCAATAATTTGGCGACTGGTAATGTGGTCGACAAATTTAGATTGGAACTGGCTCAAGACGCGGAAGGAACCACCGATGCTCGTGGCATCTTCAAAACGACACTGTATCACGGAGAGTATGAAGTGAAAGTCAGTCACTCCAGTGGAATTAAGTCTCCGGTTTTGAACAAGCTTAATGTTAGACCAAGTCGGAGAAATAGGGGCGACTTGCGTTACACTATTAAAGTATGAGATAAGTAACAAGTTAGAATATATTGTATGGTGTGAAAAATACGCACCTATAGCTATAATGTGCCACCCTAAAAGGGTGTGATAGGTAGTGTTATTCTGTTAATAAGGGCATTCCATATTTCACCTGTTGTAACAGATGGTACTGAATTCCACAGGATTTGAGTTGAATACATTTTGCATCCTTATTATATATATGGCCTCACCCTCATAATTGTATCGTATTTCAAATATCACATTACAATATTCCCTTAGTACTGCTAATATAATGTAATAGGAGTTAATTAATGAAAAGATTGTTATAAACTCGCAGCTAGCTGGAGGGCTGTACAATGGCTAATATCCAGCTGTTAAAATGGAGGAAAGAAGTTGTTGCTTTCCTGAATTTAAAAGTATAACATCACTCAAAAATTCTATAATTGTCAAAATTGTGATTTACAACCAATCCTTTAGAATATATCTAGCTTTTATTTAGGTCCAACAGAGTACTTATGTCATAACTCATAAAAATGGAGTTTCACTCATCAATAACATTTGATAATTGTAAAGCATGACTAAATGCAAGATGCCATGAAAAAAAAAAAACTAAGGAAATATATACTTAGCAGATATATTGGTTATCAAATTTCTATGAACCTGTGAAAGTAGTAAGTACATATATAATCTGAGTAGTGGTGCAAAACAATGAGATTTAAGCCATTATAAACCTACTAACATTAATTTTATATATATATATATATATATATATATATATATATATATCATTAACAAATAAATGGAAGAGGCAATATAATAATTAACTAAATAGATAAAAACAGTCAACTTATGAATACTTGAGCATAAATATGGTGAGCCAACGCTAGCTAGAAACAAAGAATTGAACTGCAAGTGTTCCTTATTATCTTTATATAAATCCGTAGAATCAAACCCTCAATTCAATTATCAGAAAGAAAAAAGAGTCAGTTTGTCTCAGGAAAAATAGATAATTGCTTTCAGTTGCTTCTATAGGTATATTTAGAGGTTCAGATCTGCAATTTCAGAAGAGAATTTATAAGGAAGGGAAATGTATAGAATGTATGGGGTTTGTCCTAAAAAATACTATTTGGGGGTCCTTGAAGAATTAAAAAAAAGGGGGCATTCCGAGAATCGAACTCGGGACCTCTCGCACCCAAAGCGAGAATCATACCACTAGACCAAATGCCCAGGTTGTTAAGTAACGTTTACATATACAATATAACTGTTTCCATCGTTTTTTTTTTTTTTTTGTTGGAACTCCTTTTATACATTCTTATCATTCATATTTATCATCTCAACATATACATCAGTTTGAAGGGAAACTGTTACTTGCGAACAGAAGAGCTATGGCCTAATATTCAAATCGAACTTACATGTAGCGGGAAAGATTGTAGTGGATGTGCTCGACTCGTTTTGACTCTTACGGATGATAGGGTTTTTTTTAATTTTGGTACCCTAATTTGGCACATTCCCAATATTGGTACCCTAAGTTGTCACCTCTCCAAAATGGTACCTTAAGTTGTCTCCGATCAAAATATTTAATCCCACTGTGCCTATATTTTTGCGTTTTCGCCCCAAAACTTTATACAACTACACTAACACTCTAATATTTTTTAAATAACACATATTTGATCCTCAATTTAAACTCAATTTAAATTATATTTTCAATTTAAACTCAATTTAAATTATGTTTTATATTTTTATTGTAATTATAAAAAAACTTATAAATAACTATTTGATAAAAATAATATATATATAATAATAATAAAGCTATATATATAGATAATAATAATAAACATATATATAACTATTTATAAATAATAACTATTTTAACAATATATAAAAAAGCTATATATATATAGATAATAATAATAAACATATATATAACTATTTATAAATAATAAGTATTTTAACAATATATAAAAAAATAGAAAAAAAATAAATTAAAAAAAAGTCATCTTCATCCCATACCCACCCCAACCCCCCCCCCCCCCCCCCCCCCGCCGCCGTCACAACCCTCCGACCCCCCTACCCCGCCCCCACCAGAATCTCGGCGGCTTCACCACCACAGTAGTGGTGGCCCGCGTCGATTCGACGCCACCACCACTGCAGTGGTGGCCGCGTCGAATCGACGTAACGCCACCACCAGTGGTGGTGGCGTCGAATCAATCGACGCGGGTCACCACTACAGTGGTGGTGGCGTCGAATCGACGCGCCACCACTGCAGTGGTGGTGAAGCCGCCGCGATTCTGTACGCGGCGGCGTGGGAGCGGGGGTAGGGGGTCGGGGATGGTGGGGGTGGGGGGGGGTGGGGTCGGGTGGGGTATGGTAGGGTTGGGGGGTGGGTTTTTTTTTTTCCTTTTCAATAATAAAAAAATGATATATCTTAATTTTTAATATATAAAGATATAAAGATATACTTTTTTATTGTTTTTAATATATAATTATATACTTTTTTTATATATTTATATATGTTAAGGATTTAAATTTGTTATTGTTTTTAATATATCATAAAGCAACCTTCGAAACAATTAAAAGAGATATTTTATAAACTTTACATAAAAAAGAAAGAAGATATCTTATAATTTGATTTTTTTTTATTTATTTTAATAAAAATATTATGCTGTTTTGGTAATTTAATTTTTTTTGTTATATATTTATTATTTATAAATAGTTATATATATGTTTATTATTATTATCTATATATAGCTTTATTATTATTATATATATTATTTTTACCAAATAGTTATATATAAGTTTTTATATAATTACAATAAAAATTTAAAACATAATTTAAATTGAGTTTAAATTGAAAATATCCCCAAATTATCGCTGGAGGATCAAATATGTGTTATTTAAAAAATATTAGGGTGTTAGTGTAGTTGTATAAAGTTTTGGGGCGAAAACGCAAAAATATAGGCACAATGGGATTAAATATTTTGATCGGAGACAACTTAAGGTACCATTTTGGAAAGGTGACAACTTAAGGTACCAATATTGGGAAGGTGCCAAATTAGGGTACCAAAATTAAAAAAAAACCCTAATATGCACGTCAAGATTTCTATATAATAAAACATGAGAATAATGATTATCTTGAACACGGTAAGGTTCAATATGCAATGGCGAATTAATTTAGCTATTCTAGTGTGAATGGACATCCAGTATATATAGACCTCAACATTACAACTTCTTTTTCTATTACTTATGCATTATAATGATGAGATAACTTTACACTAGCCATATTTAATAGTTTTAAAACAAATGCCACAAGAGCTGGATTGTGTAGTATGAGATAATGAGAGGTTGTCTTTGTAATTCGTACATACCTCTGTGTTGTGTTTATGTAATCCTCCCTAGGTGTTTTCTTGATTATAGTTTTCAGATGAAAAAAAAAAGATAAACTAAAAATAACAAGAAATTATCAAATCAAAAAAGGACCAGAAAGAATATGGGGGCATTCCGAGAATCGAACTCGGGACCTCTCGCACCCGAAGCGAGAATCATACCACTAGACCAAATGCCCACTTGTTATCTGGCTCAATAGTTATTTTAATAGCATATATTAAAGAAACTATTACGCATACTTTCATATTTGTTGTACTTTTGTATGCTGCAGTAGGTGCTTCTATAATTTATTATCTAAGTTTAGAAATAATAAGAGATCCGATATAATTATACTAAATATCTTCATACGTATGTGATGATATATCTCTAAATTAAATAATTTCTTACAACCATCATGGGAGGCCACAAACCTAAAGTAAACATGAGTCATGCAAGCATGTTGATAGTCTCAAAATTGTTTGAAAAGTTGGGGATGGAATTGCTTCAAGTTCGGACAATATGATGAACCAATGGCCACCCATTCATATCCTATTAATTAATTATGACCCCTTAACCCGCAATTCACTTCATACCATCATTTTCCTTAGTCCCTAGCTCTCAAACATTGTCCCTATCAAAAATTTATTTGACAAAAAAAAGTGAGCATTGGGTACCAGCTCTAGTTAGCTAACGAAAAAACAAGAAAAGAAGGAAAGAGAACATTGAAAGTGTTAATTTGTGTCAAATTAATTCTTTTGTTCTCTTTCTCATATTTGATCGTAATTACAAGAAGAGGGACAAAGAAAGAAAATGGCATTTGCAGGTACAACACAGAAATGCACTGCTTGTGACAAAACTGTGTATCTTGTTGATCGTTTGGCGGCCGATAAACGGGTTTTTCACAAGGCCTGCTTCCGCTGCCATCATTGCAAAGGCACCCTTAAGAATCTGAAGAAGAAAATAAATGCTAGAAATAGTTGGCTAGAAAAATGTTGTTTTTCATGATCATATATAAATTGCTGAAACACCCCAACAAAGAAAACATGTATCTATCTGTTTTGCTTTCTATGAAATGTATTCATCAAAAGGAGAAGTTTGGATAAATGAATGTTTATGTACTATCAAATAGAATTCAACAAATTGGTAAAAGAAGATCATAACATGTCCAAAAAACACCGCATAGTCTATGAATCTGGGAACTTTAATTTCATGTTTCTTTTTTTACATTTTTTATATTTCAGCTGGGGAACTTCAACTCCTTTGAAGGAGTACTGTACTGCAGGCCACACTTTGATCAACTCTTCAAGAGAACTGGCAGCCTCGAGAAAAGTTTTGAGGGTTTAATTAATTTCCATATTAATATTTTTATAGCACTTGTAAGTTAATTCCATATCTTTTTGTTGGTAAATATTGCTCAATTTGCTACATTTTGTCCAAAATTCCAGGAACACCAAAAATTTTGAAACCAGAGAGGACCACAGAGAATGAGGTAAATCCCCTGTTACGATGTTACATTCGCAAAAATATATATGCATACACCCCTTATATATTGACTAAATTTAGAAATGTACCTTACCGGTTGAATGACCATGCCAACACTCCTTCAATGAATACTATGGATCGACTCTTCTAACGTTTGATTAGTTATCAAAACGGCGTTTCAAGTTTAGAGGACTTATTGATATATAATCTCTTATGATTTTCAAAGTTCTTAAGAATATCTCTGTAACCTTATAGAATTTATACTTAGATGAAATCTCAAGGAACAAAAATGTATCAGTGCCTAGAAGTTATATACGTAGAACCTCGCCACGAGAGTTTCATTGTTGATCCTAGTTACATTTGATTTTATCTCTTTGTATCATAAGTAACATAAAATGATATATTGAACAGAACGCGGTGAAGGTTTCGAGTATGTTTGGAGGTACAAGGGACAAATGTGTTGGTTGTAAGAAGACAGTTTATCCGATTGAGAAGGTAAACCACCATCCATGTTATGAAAACTTTGATTCCCATACGTTAATATTGTAAATGAGATCCATCAAGTGCGTCACGAACTCTCTGGCATATTTATTGTGCATTTGTAGAAGATCTTGATTAACGATATCTATATCATGAACAAAATATTCAGGTTAGTGTGAACGGAAGCGCGTACCACAAGAGCTGCTTCAAGTGCACTCATGGAGGCTGCACCATTAGTCCGTCAAACTATATCGCGCACGAGGGCGTGCTCTACTGCAAGCACCACCACATTCAACTTGTTAAGTCCAAGGGAAATTACAGCAAGCTTGAGTCCGATAATATTGTCGAAACAGAACAGAACATCCCTACTTCAGTTCAAACCCCACCTGAATTGTGATCATTCCTTATTCATATATATGTTTTCATTCATATATCTTTCTAGTCTTTGATCTTCAATTTCGAAGCAGCGTTTGCAATGTTTTGAAGTGTTATTTTTGAGTTTTAAGACCATCTTTTTTGTTTTCATATATATGATGAGATGGAATTGGGATACTCGTATGTTTCTTGTGTTTTTTTTTTTTTTTTTGTGATTCCTTGTCATAAGTTTTTGGAAGTGTCTTAGGTGTGTATTATGTAATTGAGAAGTTTTTGCGACTCGAAATTAATACAGGAATAATCTACGTAATATCATCCAGTGTATTTAGAGGATTCATCAAATGCCCTCTAATGTACTAAAGACCGGGGATAATTTTTCATTAACACATTGTTACACGTATTAACCATGGTACAAAACGTTATGATAACATTAAAACTTCAGCATTTGTCAAGAAGCCCTATAAACCAGATGCAATATACTGCTGCAACGTACTATACTATAAAAGAGATAAATATTAAATGTGCTGGAATGCTTCCTTAACGTTTAAGAACATGCTTGATGAAGTTATAGTAAATTGCATAAAACAAAAAAGAGCACTTGATACTCAATAAGAATTATCATCTGTCTGTGTATACTGTCGTGTAATATGAGTTGCATTCAAAAGATTGAGGCAAATGGATTCACCAATAATACAGGACACTGCGATCTTTTCTTTTTTGGACAATTGACACCCGATATTTTCAATAGCTTACGAATTAGAGCAATTATCACAAACAGAGGAAAAGTATGATGAAAATCTTCAGTTACGCAGAATTCGAACACCAAGCTCTACAACTGAAAGAAACAAACAACTGTACACGACCTTGCCATTACAACATCCAAATAATTGTCATGCCACTTTCTATACGGAAAAAATGGGGGGGGGGGGGGGGGGGGACGGTAGTGATATAGTATTTTTGACTCATTATATAATACTAATGTGCATGATAATAATTGTCTACATATACCATGAAACAAAGGTGCTTCTTGTGTCACTTATCAGACTAATTTACGGCACCACCTCCCCGGCTCCTTGGCAGTTGTGAGAAAGTTGGTCCTTCAAGATCGTAGTAGCAAATATTAAAAGCTCCACCATCTCAAATCCACAACGTGAAACAAAATCCACTTTCTCATAACCGGTATCCAGGCCAACCTCGGCTGAATTGGTGTGAGATACATCAGTTTCAGCCGACCAACTGATGGGAAGAGAACTGCTAAGAGCAGTCTTCAAAAGTTTTGCTTCGTAGATTATTTTATCCAAAGTTTCATAACAGCCAGTTTTTGAACTTTCTTCAGCTGAGTCTTTGATCTGCACGACAGTATAAGCACTAAGATGGTGAAACACAAACATAAAGATGACTCTGTCTCTGTTTGTAAATGTTATCATTTTAGAATCTCAGTAGCCAAGATGAGCAAGTAATATGCATATATAAGATGGATACTAATATTTCTTATAGCGCACATATTTTCAAAACTACAAGAATGTGACATTGGCCATAGCCTAAATCCAATAATAATAATAAAAACTTTGATGCAACTCTTACTGATTAAGACCGTAAATGAGTTGAAATTTTTTAAAAACTTGCAGTTAGAGTCCGCTGTTATCTCAAAGTTGCTTCATTAATATCTCCTATTGCAGCCACGAGGACGAATGGGTAAAAAAAATGTTTTCTGTTCTGTCGACGTAATCAATTTAAAGAAATGCTTTTGTAATTTCTTAAACATGCCATAAGATTGATCATAATCTACTTAGCTGTAGCCTGTAATTGTGTCGATCACCATCTCTAAACTATATGAAAGTTGTAACGAAGATCAATCACCTTGAAAAGCGAAACCCGAAGTCTTCTAACAGAAGAAAGTAGGTGCTCCATGCTTTCCAGGCTCTCCTTTAGGGTGGCATTTTCAATCTTCATCCTGCAAGAGACAGAATGAGGAAAAGGAATGAACACCAAGTTCATACTCAATGATGCTTGCATTTATAAAATTCCATGCAATCATTGAGCCTTACTTTAATTTATAAGTAAGAAGTAAAATGATCCTAAACGGAGTACATTATAAACAGTACATGAGAAAAGTAGGGCCACTTTACTTCTGAGTCTACAAACCTGGCAAAATCCATGTTACTATTTGGCTTTCCATAATTTACTTGTGATTCGGCTTCATTAACATAAGAACCTCCAACCCAGCTTGGTATATACGTCCTCTTTAAAAAGCTCTTGAATTTTCCATCCTTTTCCTGTAGGTTTCTTCGTTCTTGAATTTCGCCCAAGTGTTTTCCTTGTGCTGTATCCTGACTGCCCATTCTGCATCGGTTTCGATTTTGCAGCTTTTAGTAATAATAACAGTTTCAATATAGTGGGGAGTCAAAGGAAAGCTTAAGTGGAAATACAAGGTATGAATAAGCATTAGCCAGCAAGATGGCATACTGTTAAGTGACAAATAAAACTCCCAGCAAGTTGAAAAACGAAGCGGTCAACAAAATAAAAATCATGGTTCCTGAGAATGGACGTCTCACCGGTAAAAGCTTGGAGCTTAAATGCAGAATAAATGTGCAAAACAAAAAGTGCAGACAATAGGTGATGATCTTCTAATGCATCCACTCTTTCACCTAGAAGGGCCTCACTCTGGTTCAATAAAATATTATCTACCCTTTTACATAATTATTTTAAGAAAACGAAATCTAGTACAAATCAATTTGCTTCCTCAAGAGAAACGAATTAGACCCAAAACAGTAATCAAACTAAGAAGCATCTATTCATATTCCTAATAATATTTGTAGCAACTGATAGCATAGTCATGTCACTGCAAAAAGGAGAGCATAAATTAACATACAAATAAATAAAACTGAAATAAGAGCTGATACAAAACAAACCAGAGGAGAAATAACATATAGCAAAGATGTGAGTAGATGCCTCCAAATTCAATTTCACAGTATCTAATTTCGAGAATGCTATTAAAGGGAATATATATTATGCAAAGAGTGGATCTTGACGGTACTTCAAATGCCCAAAAGAGACTTCAGCATATGCCAATCAAATAAGAGAGAGGGGATGGCATTAGTATGAAGGAAAATATCAGTAACACCCGCAAGGTATGGCATAATATCATTGACACCACCCCCTCAAATAATGTCACTAAAGCTGCATCTAGGTTAGTACTGTTAACAGTAGCGTTAATTCCAAAGAAAGTTAATACTATTGTTTTTAAAATTTTGAGAATATTTTATCAAAAATAAATTATAAATTACAAATATATATCCACAATAAGTAGTGACTGGAATATTCAACCATCAAATACATGTGGGTGACTCTCCTTTTTTTTATTTCTTACACATAATACATGTGGGTGTTAAGCAATTAGCTCTTTTCACAAAAATAAACAATTAAAAGAACTTGAAATAATGACAAAATGACTTGACTAAAGCTAAAGTTTTATTTGGCGGTGTAAAGTAAGAAGGGTCCCAATTATATTATTGAAGTGTTAGCTGTTATATTAAACCTCAAGGATGCTCCTGATATTACCTTAATGTCATACTAGTATTATGAGCAAGTTTATACTTTATACTAAACACATAATAATAGATGAAAGTCAAACACAGAGCAGAAAATGCACAACTCCTCGTGCCATTCTAGATATATCTTTCAACTTTTCGACACCAGCGCTATGCCTGTTTCTTAGTTTAGTTCTGAAAAATGCTCTGGAGTTGAATGAAAAATGCCTATTATTTGAATCCTCGCTCTCAAATAAAGTCAACTTCTCAAATATTTCCAATGCATAAGAAAAATGGCTCTGAAGCTTGCAAAGAATAGTACCATTGCAGAGCATCATATAAGGGCACACTAGTAGAACAATGGAGCTTTAGAATCGAAATATTAGACCATATTTTATTATATTAACAAAAAAGAAGGGGAACATACTCTTGTAATGTATATCGCTCTTGCTTCAACTGTGCCAACTCCATAAGAGCTTTAACCTTTTCATTTGTAACCTAAATCACCATAGACAATCAGATGCATCACATCATGGGGGGGAAATATTTGAAGATGAATAAGGGGAGATAGTTACTCAAATTGACTTTGTGGTCCAATAGAAATTATATGCATTTCAAAATCAAACAGGGACACTCAATTCTTTTCAGCTCAGGTTAAACCACAAAGTATTCCACCACAAAGGTTATATCGCATGGAACATGCTGCATACTTTTACAGGCAAAACAAAGATGAGTTTAAAGTTTTCATGTACTCGGATTCTTTATGTAGCAGATATTCAAATGTTCAAATGGCATTCCACACAGTGACATGCAGTAATTCTTATTGAAAGTAGTACTGATGCTAAACTGGAATCGTAATTTTACTTGCAGTAAATTCCTCTGAAGCTCCTCAATTTTTTTCTGTAGAGCTGCATTGACATGCCCTTCAAGCAGGTACCTCTCTTCTTGTTGTGACAAAAGTAATAATGTTTCAACCTGAATCAATCGATTGTATAAACACGTGGTCTTAAACTGTAAAATTTAGGGAAGAGTTATTGTAGGCAACCTTTTCTTGTAATGCTTGAGCAAGTGCTTCAGAGGTACCATCAGAGATAACACAAGTCGCTGGAGTGCTTGAGGTTGGGACGCTGGGATCACTACTCTGGAACATGTGAAGAAAATGAGGTTTCTTTGCTGATAAACACAAAGCAGAAATGACAACATAAAGACATAAAGCTCTCTTGACTAGAGGTACACTAACATTGACATTGATTACTCTTGCAGACTAGTTTCTGAGTTAAAATAGCAATAGAACCACAGAGCAATGAGGGTTGCATGCCATCACAAACGAATTAGACAAATAACAACCAAACTTGAAGCGGTTGCATTACCATTTAACAATATACTGATGCACCACAAATCTACACATTCAAAACAATTAGTAGAGAAAAAAAATGGATCACATAAATAAGAAAACATAAACCAACAGGCGTAGCACTTCCACTTGTAGAAGTATCCTGCTTTGCACATGAAGAAACACAGATGACAGAAACAAGAAGCCAAGCAACCTATTTTCATTGACCACTTTCAATACTAAGATATAAGAAGCTAGCGCTAGAGAACATCATGAAAGCATTTCTTGGCTGAATATAATCAGAAGTACATCTAAGGAAAAAGATGACTAGATTGGCAATGCAGGAAGTAACTCCAGCCTCAAAATACACATCAATATAAGCCATGCTTGCAAGAAATACCTTAGTGTTTGAATCTGGATCATAGTCTGAATTCATATGGACATATCTGCATTCACTCTCAGATTTAGTATCTTGTGTCAAAAAAGATTTTGAATTGTGTTCTCCACTCAATTCAAGTTTCCCGATCTTCTCAACCACCAAATCAGTAATTGATTTTAGCTCTAAATACCCCTCATCAAGTAAGTTTTTAATATCCATTCTGCACTGAGAATTATAGTGAAGCAATGTTGAAATCTGCTTCTTGATTTTCTCTTCTGAAAGAATCTGCACAGCAGTTGTACTCTCAATAATTACCAAAGAGACCAATTGAAGACAATTTTAATTTTTATATGTGCGAAGGAACAAAAGAGTTCTTACATTCATTTTTTC
This sequence comes from Linaria vulgaris, assembly GCA_948329865.1. Classification (NCBI taxonomy): domain Eukaryota; kingdom Viridiplantae; phylum Streptophyta; class Magnoliopsida; order Lamiales; family Plantaginaceae; genus Linaria; species Linaria vulgaris. The sequence continues at coordinate 112,314,995 of OX415249.1, read as the reverse complement.
TAAATCGCTAACTTTCCTCTTCAAATGTGTTTCGATTTCCAGTCCCTGGTCACCAGAACGATGCCAAAATAGTGATCAAAAAGAGCAGGATCAACAGATATTATATAGGACACAGACCAAGAGGAACAAAAATATCAAGCTCACCACTCGAAGCTTGTTCTGTAGATTATTAAGACCTTTCCTCAGCGTATCAATTTCTGCTTCCAGCGAACTCTGTCCTAAAGAATTTAATCAAGTTGCTGACAGTAAAATGAAGTGTGTATCTCGAAGTATTCATTTATAAATCATGCATATATAATTGAAACAAATATCCTTACAACTGCACAAGCATGGAACTGATTTTAGACTTCAGACAGTTTAATAAAAAAGGGGGAAATCAAGAAGCAGACAAGATAAGTTTATGCCCCAAACAGCTTTAGTCAATGTTTTGATGTCATGAACATGATCTTCGGGGATCTTTTGTTAATTTCCAACTCTCTCAATGAAATCTTCTTTAATAAGCATAGCACAAAGAGCTCTAGAAGTCACGCCAGTCTTGTAGGGCGTCAGAACCTTATAGGCTACCAAACTGTAGGTAGGGGTGGGCATTTGAAGTGGGTATCCACCCCCGTACCACTCCCGTTTGGGTAATTCCCGTTTAGAGTGGGTAAAGTGGGAATGGGTATCCGCAACGAGGGTACTCACATTTTAGTTTTCAAAGCGGGAACGGAAATGGGTAATATTATTAATTTCCCGCACCCGTATGGATACCCGCATGTCTCTTCAATAATGAAAATTTGAACACACATATATATACTTATACGAACAATATACTAATTTCAAGAAATTAAACATGGCATATTTATTAAGATTAGATATTTTATAATAAAGATTTAAGTAACTCAATTAACTAAAATATTCTTATTTTTTTGTATTGTATCATATTTTTATAAATCGAGTTAATTATGTACGATGTAGTTTTATTGTCATTGAAGAATGATGGAGTAGGATTTGAATGATTATTAGATCTCAGTTATTATGAGTATTTAAAATTTTAATCAAGTTGCTTATAAACATTTGATTTGGAGAACCTATTGATTTATTAATATGAAAATTACATAAAATTTGGTACCCGCTACCGTACCGCATCCGCGTGGGTACCGCATGCCGGTCTCGCAATGTGCGGGAATAGGAATGGTAACAAAGTTTCATTTCCCGCTAGCGCGGGTATCCGCATGTGGGTACCCGTACCGCGCCCACCCCTAACTGTAGGTAAAGCATGGCTAGAAAGCAATTAAATAGGGTCAACACACATCAGTGGGTTATGTGGCAACATGTGTGTCAAATCCATCGTAAGCTCAATAAGTAACCCAAAATATGAGTTTAATTGAAAATTCAACTGGATTATGCATTAAATACAACACAATACAAGCTCATATTTGGTAAACCTATGCCAGAACTATAATGCTGTGCCTCTTAATAGCATTCGTATGGCATTAAAACCCATGCTGAACTGAAAGCATGCACAAATATACTTAATAACGGATTAGAAAATATTTAAATAAACGTTAAAAGTCCTCCGTAGACATATTTTTGTTTGTTTTCTAAGCAGAGAAATAGCACCACAGCTCCGCATCATATTAATTCATGAACACCAGTAAAAAGCAAAATGATAATTCATTGGAGTAATCAAATATAATATCATTTCTAAAGCATTTTTATAAAATGAAGACTGTCTCAAAATATAGGGCGCAGCAAAAGTATCCTTATATAAGATATATTGAGGAACTTATGTCTAATTTATAAGTAACGTCATTCAGACATAATTAGCTCATGCCAAATATTATACATCATATGAACATGTAATACAGCATCAACTGTTAACACTCTACCTAAAACGCCCATTTAAGAGATGGCTAAACTACTATTTAGGCGGACTTACAATGTACACCGAAGTGGATGTATCTTCATCATCCTGGAACCTCCACGTTTCATCCGAATCATTCAGAAGACAATCACATTTCTCATCCCAGCTTGCATCGCTAAATTTCTCCAAGGAACATTGTCTAATGTCGTAAAATTTGTCAATAACCTATCATCAAGAAAACATAAACATTACATTATAACAACATAGACATCGTCTATGAGACAAGCACTTGACAAGAGCAATGCCATAAATTAGAAGTGCCTCTACAAACTTCCCTACATATTTTGAATCAAGAAAGTCTATGGGTAATCTTTAAAGTCACAAAACCATAATACATACCCCCAACAATTGACAGTTCCTATATACAACACATAGCAGTATATATATTCTTATATGGCAATTCATCACATATCATAAACAGGTACATGTGAAGTAATTTGGAAAAGGTCACCATATGGCTTCATTTAGTTTGTGAAGACTTACCTCCTTGAAAACCTCATTCTGCCGATTCTGCATGTCTAAATCATTCTGCAAAGTTGTGACTAATCCCTTTTCTTCAACAAGTTCACTGGTCAGTTCTTCAACCCTGTAAGAATAAAAGGAATTTAAACCTACTGCAGTGCAAATTGTAGCACATCAATAGAGCACACACAAATCTCTTAATGTTGACAAAATTCGTCAGCCACTATATGGTAAAAGATAGATGGTGAATTCTTTAGTAGACTGGTAATGAGAAATAAAAACTAGAAGGCAATCAAATATGAAACATCTTGCTTGAAAAAGTAGATCATAATATAAATAGTATAATCAGCACTCCCTCGAAACTATGCACAATTCAATATACTCTGAAATCAGACAATTTATACTGCTTGAAAGTAATTGGAGATACATACTTCTAACTCAGAAAGTGTTCAATATTAGCTAGAGTACTAATATGTTTCCTACTCGCATTTTTCCTGTTGGACAATTAACAGATTTTCCTTTTAAATATTTATTAGTACAGAGGAACCTAAACTTCCAGTGAGAAAAGTTGAGAACATTTTTGTAATAAACTAGGATCCCTACGCAGTTCAAAGTGGCTGCTATATCTCCATTTTCAAAATAATGTTTAAAATAACAGAAAAAAGTAAATCATGGATCACTGACATACTTCTTCTGAAGTTTGTTCAGCTCCTGTGGCAAAAGCTCCTCTCTCTCCTTAGCTTTTTCAGCCTGTTTCAGCCATACATAAACTTAATCAGGTTTACGTCTGAGCACTCAAATCTTTTCACGTCAATTATTAAATGTCAGGAGAAAGAACCACAACATCCCCCAAAGTCTAGGCTGACAAAGGCAACTTGAATATGCCTTGCATCTCATGCTATATATTTCTTACACAGGTTATATAATATCAACCAGCATAATGGGTAGAAAGACAAGGAAAGGAAGATGGGAGAGTAGCAAAAGAAGGAGAGGATCATGATGAAAAGTCAACCTCCATGATCGCATTATCTCTCTCAGCAAAAGCAGCACCAACACAACCTTGAAAAAACTTAAGCTGCTTCTCAGCTTCAACATTCTAGAAAAATACACAAGCAAAAACCAGTAGTCAGTGACCTGAACCAAAGAGGATGGGATAATATTTACCTTTTATAATTACAAGTTGCAGATGATCAAGTCTTTATGATCAGTTTTATAAAATGATATCAGGTATAGAAAAAGATGCAGGGAGACACCTTTGACACTTCTGCAGTAAGTAGATCGGCAAGTTGGCCCTGAAAACAGAAGATGTCTAAAGATTAGATTTCATCTAAAAATAATAAATGTGCATCATGCAAGCTATTGTAAGAAAATCTCACTTTAATACGATAAGCCTCGGATAACTCCTCTTGAAGATTTTGATTTTCTCTCATGCAAGAAGCTAGCTTTTTTTTCAAGTTCTCTACCTCCTGCTCTAAGCCAGCCGTTCTTAATTAGGACAAATCAAGAATTTTGTCAAGTTTGGTAAGTAAAAAATTCTTTAATCCCCTATTCATGGGAACAAAACATAGGTTTATGATTTCATATTACATCAAACCCGAACGTAAAAAGTTCTTCTTACCTTTGAAAATGCATTCGAGTTGCCACTCCAAGATAAGCAGGTCCCGCTTGATGCATACACAACTGTTCAATATCCTTACGCAGCTCATCACGTTCTGCCAAAAAGACAAACCAAGTCCTGAAACGGCTACAAACTTGAGGCAAACAAAAACCAGATACTAGGATAGTGTAATTCCCTAACAGTACGTAGTACCCTAGTCACTGTAGTATCACGATTGACCCAACTTCTTAATCTCCCTACACAACCAATTTCCCAATTTATGAACTAGATTAGTAAAAGACACGTTCCATCAAGGTGGAACTGTTAGTTATTTTTATCAAATGCCCATTATTTTCGTCAACTCAGCTACAATCGCATATGGCATCATTAATTTACGAGGTTGCTCCGTGTTTCCATAGTTTTAGCATAGTAAAAATAAATTCCAACAACGGCACGAGATCATTTTCCTCTGTCTATGTGTTTGATTATCCAAACTTCTCACAGAAGCTAAAATAAGGCTTAAAACATCTACTTTTTTTTATCTCCACCACCATTCAATATGACACTTATCTTCTCCATAGTCATTTTCAGGTGATTCAATTTTAAAAATGAATAATTAACAGCTAAAAGTCATAGTCATATATATATATATATATATAAGAACATACCGCGCTCCAGTTGTTGAACAAGAGCCACTAACGATTCTTTATCAGCTAAACTGTGATCCATGCCTGAAATCATTTCAAATTATATTCAATTTCCGACACAAACTCGAAAATTAGATTAATTAAAGTATTGTCCGATTAGCGTTGAATAATCAATTACCTGAGCCCTAGAACATATGAAATGAGATTGTTTGTTTTCTTCCCCAAATTCGCCTTTGTCGACACCAAACCAACTCTTTAAGTTAATATAATAATAAGTATAAATTTGAGTAATTTTGATTTGTTTCTTTAACTTGTATATTTACGTTTTCATCATAAATGGTTCTATGTTTTTTTTATCCCTTCGTCTAATTCGCCAATCAATAATTGAAATCTTTTTTTAAATAAAAATTACTTGAAGTCATATATATATATGTCTATCTTTTACTTAGCCTCAAAATGAATTAGCCGTAAATATAGATATTTTGTGGTGTTTGTAAACTCATTCTCAAAAAATAGATGGTTTAAGCTCTAAAATTAATTTTATGCCGGAAGCTAAGAGTGTTTCAAAAACTAGTGAAAAGCTCCTCTTTTTATAGTAGAGTGTTTACAAAAGAAAAAAGTGACTTTACTGGTTTTTCAATGAAATGACTGCAATAGCTATAACATATACATTATCAATATCTAAATTGTATCACCGTAACATCTAATACAAGCAACAAAAATTAATTAAAGCATAGTCATAATTAGTAATAAAAAAAACTCTTTAAAGATATGATTACAAGAATTATCGATAATGTTATTTATTTTAGTAGATTGATACTTTTAATTTGCAGCAATATGATGTAATATTTAACTACATAAGACTATAAGAGGTTTTTTAAATAGTCAAACTTTTACAAACGAACACAAAAAGCAGTTCACTCGAGAAATAACTCAAGCATATGATAAAGCAAAATTTGAATGCGATAAAAATAAAATCTTGTGTGTAAAAGGGAATGCTCGAATTGTATTTCTTAATAATTGTGAGAAGTATATATGTTATTTGTTAAAGCGTATAGTTATACATATATACTTTAATTAATTTAATAATTGCTACAACAAGCCGGTAAATCCATAGCAACTTTAAAATTGTGGGAGTTTTTAGCTTAAAAAATATTTTCAAACCACATAAGCTATATTTGCAAACACCATAAACTGCTTACGGGATCAAAGTGGCGGATCTATTGGATGAATGTGGTAGCTAGGATTTTAACATTTTAAGTACAAAAATTCCTATGGATCAAAAAAGGAGAATATGGGCAAGAAATCGGGTGCTTAACGAAGGCGAGGACATGTTGTTGTGGAACGATACTACAAATGGTACGTTTACCTACCAAAGCGCCTATAAAGCGATGGAGCAAATGTACATGGAAAGGCCGATTGTGCACCTAAATTTGGACTGGGTATGGAAGCGTCTGTGCAACAATAAGATACGATTTTTTATTTGGCTCGCGAGCCAAAATAAATTGGTAACAAACTAGCTTCGAAGAGCACAAAACTAGACCGTAGATGGATCATGTTCGATATGCAAGGAGGATGAGGAATCGACTATCCACATATTGAGGGACTGTCGCGCAACGAAGAAACTTTGGAAGAAAATCGTCATGATCATGGAATGGCAGACTTTTTATTCGAGAGTGGGAAGAATATGGCTAAGATCAAATCTCGCTCATATGGATACCACGACTGCGGCTACAGCGAATGCTCCATGGAATTCAATGTTCGCCGCAACAATTTGGTTGATCTGGAAATCTCGAAACACCATAATTTCCCAAGGAGGAACTGAAAATTTGAACGAAATAATGAGCCAAATAAAATAACTAATCATTGATCTTTTGACCGTGAATAAGAGGAAAAAAAGGTTGCATCTTGTTTCTTGGTCAAAATCGAAAGTTAAATGGCTGGAACTAAATGTCGATGGTATCGTGTTGAATCACTTGAACAGAGTGTCCATAGGTGGAGTAATGTGAGATGAACATGGAGTGTGGAAGTGGGGGTTTGTAAGAACTCTGTTATGCCAAATTGTACTTGGAACCGAGCTTGAAGCAATCCGAGAAGGGCTGAAAATCGTGGATGAATATATTCAAGAGCGCAAATTGAAGGATAAAATAGAGGAATGTCGTCGAGTATTACTACACAAACCTTGGATGCAAGAGCTTAGGTGAATTACACGAGGTGGAAATAAGCTTGTTGATGCAGTGGCGAAGCTCCCGAGGGATCGAGGTAGAGAGACTAGTATTTTACTAACACCCCCATCGAGTTTGAAGTCTATTTGAATAGTGATGTAGCCTAAGGGCTTTTGATTTCTTGTATTACCAAAAAAAATGCTTATACAATATTCACTACAAGAATGTAGGGTTTTGGCTTGCCCGAAATATGTCGCCAAACATCAAATTCGCTAGCTAATTTCGATATTAGCTAGTGAAAATTCAGTTGCCATGTTTCACAGTTGTTGGTGAAGAGGCTGGCATTTAGCGAGCGATATTTTAGCTACAAAACTAGCTGGCGAACTAGCGAGCGAAAACATGGATGCAAACTGCTTGTCCTATGTGGAAATCGACTAGCGAATACCTGCAAGAAAAATGTCCTACCTGGAATTTGGCTAGCAAAATATTGCATACAGTTTTGTCCAACCTGTTGTGCTACGTGTGAAACAGCTAGCAAAAAAAAGGTTGCAAAGCTTTCCTACGTGGACATGTTTCACAGCTGTTGGTGACGAGGCTGACATTTAGCGAGCGATATTTTAGCTACAAAACTAGCTGGCGAACTAGCGAGCGAAAACATGGATGCAAACTGCTTGTCCTATGTGGAAATCGACTAGCGAATACCCGCAAGAAAAATGTCCTACCTGGAATTTGGCTAGCAAAATATTGCATACAGTTTTGTCCAACCTGTTGTGCTACGTGTGAAACAGCTAGCAAAAAAAGGTTGCAAAGCTTTCCTACGTGGACATGTTTCACAGCTGTTGGTGACGAGGCTGACATTTAGCGAGCGATATTTTAGCTACAAAACTAGCTGGCGAACTAGCGAGCGAAAACATGGATGCAAACTGCTTGTCCTATGTGGAAATCGACTAGCGAATACCCGCAAGAAAAATGTCCTACCTGGAATTTGGCTAGCAAAATATTGCATACAGTTTTGTCCAACCTGTTGTGCTACGTGTGAAACAGCTAGCAAAAAAAAGGTTGCAAAGCTTTCCTACGTGGACGTTAGCTAGCGAAATATTGCACACAAGTTTGTCCAACTGGTTGTCCTACGCATATATCAGCTAGCGAAAATATACTTCAATTATTCTCCAGTTTCGCTAGCTGATTTCAAGAATAATTAAAAAAATTGGCCCCAATTATTCTCCAATTTAATTAATATAAATTACTAAGTAATATATTATATAAGTTTATAATTACTAAATCGTACTTATATTATATATTAACTATATTCCCAATTACATTATATATGTATAAACCATATATATAAGCAAAAGTAACAATTATACATTATACATAACAAAAATATTATGGGCAAACTATTAATAACTATAAAGTATATATAGCAAAAGATGAATTAAAGTAAAAAAAAAAATGTAGAAAGATGAGATGAATCAAATTTAAATTGTGTCACCGTAACATCTAATACAAGCAATAAAAATTAATTAAAACATAGTCATAATTAGTAATAAAAAAAACTCTTTAAAGATATGATTACAAGAATTATCGATAATGTTATTTATTTTAGTAGATTGATACTTTTAATTTGCATCAATATGACGTAATGTTTAACTACATAAGACTATAAGAGGTTCTTTAAATAGTCAAACTTTTACAAACGAACACAAGAAGCAGTTCACTCGAGAAATAACCCACACATATGATAAAACAAAATTTGAATGTGATAAAAATAAACCTTGTGTGTAAAAGGGAATGCTTGAATTGTATTTCTTAATAATTGTGAGAAGTATATATGTTATTTGTTAATAAAATAAAGCGTATAATTATACATATATGCTTTAATTAATTTAATAATTGCTACAACAAGCCGGTAAATCCATAGCAACTTTTAAATTGTGGGAGTTTTCAGCTTAAAAAATGTTTTCAAACCACATAAGCTATATTGCAAACACCATAAACTGCTTACGGGATCAAAGTGGGGGATCTGTTGGATGAATGGGTAGCTGGGATTTTAACATGTTAAGTACACAAATTCCTATGGATCAAAAAAGAAAAATATGGGCAAGATACTACACAAACCTTGGATGCAAGAGTTTAGGTAAATTGCACGAGGTGGAAATAAGCTTGTTGATGCAGTGGCGAAGCTCCCGAGGGATCGAGGTAGAGAGACTAGTATTTTACTAACACCCCCATCGAGTTTGAAGTCTATTTGAATAGTGATGTAGCCTAAGGGCTTTTGATTTCTTGTATTACCAAAAAAAATGCTTATACAATATTCACTACAAGAATGTAGGGTTTTGGCTTGCCCGAAATATGTCGCCAAACATCAAATTCGCTAGCTAATTTCGATATTAGCTAGTGAAAATTCAGTTGCCATGTTTCACAGTTGTTGGTGACGAGGCTGGCATTTAGCGAGCGATATTTTAGCTACAAAACTAGCTGGCGAACTAGCGAGGAAAAACTTGGGTGTTTTTTATTAATAAGGATATGGTGGGAGTGTATTATTTATAGGAGAGAATGACAAAATTTCGTACATACTGACCAGTTTAGCTAGCGATTTTTCGCTTGCCATGTTTCGCAGAACGCTGACATGAACACAAAATGAGATTGAGGTGCGGATCGGTGACGTGGATTCGGCTATCGAATTTTTATTGCACATCAGTCTAGTCAGCATTGAGCTAGCGAATTTTTGTTTTCAACTTTGTAAATTCAGCTAGCGAAATTGTATTTACAGTCTTGTCCAATCAGCAGACGGCTAGCGAATTCTTGCTTGCAACCTTGTCCAGTCAGCAAATAGCTAGCAAATTCTCCCTTGCAAGATGTTTGTTATCTTTAGTGCCACAAAATAACCTTTTTCTTTGTTCTGTGTCCTCATATTTCAGATCTGAAATTTTATTTCTCTCTTATCGCAAAGAAACCTCCTTACATACGAGATTTATTAAAAAAATATCTAAAACCATTAGTGTTCTTCTTTCTCAACAAGCTCGAGTCGAAAATGTATGTTTTGTGTATGTTTACTCTTTTAGCAGCTTTTTTATTTGATTAACTTGTGAGTAAATAATTTAATTTACATTTTGTGGTGTTTGTTGTTATATGTGTAGATTGAAAATGTCCAACAACGCATATCGGAGTTGGATGTATGATAGGGTAACTAATGGAAGTATTAACATAAATTTTATTTGGGGTGTGGAAAGTTTTGTGCAATACGTATTCAATCAACTTAGTCTTGTTGATCATGGAAAAGTTAGGTGTCCCTGCGCAAATTGTCGTAACAACAAGTTTATGGAGCTTGACGAGATTAGATGTCACTTATACAGTACGGGGTTTGTACCACTTATTACATATGGTTTTGTCATGGTGAGACTACGTATGGAAGCAATACAGAGTCGGATACGTACGACGTTGGGCAGTCACCTGGTTATGTTGATGAAGAGAGCTTTGAGAATATGTACAATACTGGTCCAGCAACCGCGAATCATTTTATCAAATGGTTGACGATGCATTTAGAGGGTGTTTTGAAAATGTTCATAACAATATACCAACAAATGATGAGCCAACCGATCATGCAAGAGCATTTTTTGATATGTTGCAAAAAGCGAAGGAAAATATTCACGACGTAATTGAGATGATTGTATTAGAATGAGTCGCCATATTCATGGTAAGCAAGATAAAGCACAATTGGACTGAAAGTAGTTGTGACAGCACGCCAGACATGTCGAGGAGCTGGGATCGATTCAAAATTCTGATACTTATTATCGTTGTAAGCGACTACTGAAAGTTTTAGGGATGGAATTCATAACACTGATGTATGTCCTAAGAATTGTTCCATGCATTACGGTGAATACGAAAGTGATGCTTACACTGCTTGTCCTACGTGTGAAACATCAAGATGGAAGGACCAGGCTAGTACAAGCCTTCGCGCCAAACGCGTCCCACGAAAGAAATTGTGGTACTTTCCACTCACCCCCCGATTGCAGAGGTTTTAAATGACGCGGCGTCACTGCTGAACACATGACGTGTCATTTGAAATGTCGAGGGGATAACAACACAATGATTCACCCTGCTACAGGTAAAGCTTGGAAGACTTTTGACGCAACGTATCCCGATTACGCAGGTGAGGCAAGAAACGTCAGGCTCGGACGTTGCACCGATGGTTTCTGTTCGTGGGGAGACTCTTCTAAAGCTTATTCGTGTTGGTCAGTTTTCATGATCCCCTACAATCTCCCCATTGGTATGTGCATGAGGCAAGAGTATATATTTCTAATTTTATTGATTTTGGGCCCATTGAGTCCTTGCTAGAACATCGACGTGTTGTTACGGTCGCTAATTGACGAACTCTGCTCATTGGGGGAGCATGGTGTTCTGACATACAATAGCTATCGCAAAGATACTTTTGTTATGCGTACTCATGTGATGTGGACAATTAGTGACTTCCCCGCTTATGGTATGCTATCGCAGTGGAGTACACATGGCAAGTTTGCTTGTCCATATTGCATGGAGAAGACAAACTCTTTTTGGCTTTCAAATGGAAAAGAACACTCTTGGTTCGATCGTCATCGGTGATTTCTCCCCCCGATCATGAATAGAGATGGAATACTACAGATTTCACCAAAGACCAAGTTGAAACCGATATGCCTTTGCATCGTAGATTAGGTCCAGAAATGTGGAACCATGTGCAACCACTTCCACCAATTCCTTTTGGTAAAACGAATAAAGTAGTCCAGGGATTTGGTTCTTCTCACAATTGGGTGCGACGCAGTATATTTTGGGAACTTCCCTATTGGGAGTCAAATATGATTCGTCACAACCTCTACGTAATGCATTGCGAGAAGAACTTATTTGGTAACATCAAAAACATCGTGATGAACGATCCGGAAAAAACAAAGGACAATCTAAAAGCTAGAAAGGACCTTGCCTTGTACACAACCTCCAGTCGTTGTTTGCCAAGGATGGTGATACGACTAAAATAAAGGCAAGGTACTGCTTGAGCAGGAATCAAAAGATAACGATTTGCAACTGACTTCAAGAGATTAAGTTTCCGATGATTTTGCATCCAATTTAGCTCGTTGTCTTATGATGCCCCAACTTCGATTGGCATGGATGAAAAGCCATGATTGTCATGTGTTCATGCAAAGGTTGATCCCTGTTACATTTTGTGACTTCTTGAGTGATTTTGTTTGGGAGCCATTGGTTGAGGTTAGTATTTTCTTTCTGAAATCACATGATTCATAGAACACTATTTCGAGCCCACAGTCAAAAGAAGGTCTAACCGTTTGAACATAAATGAACTTGCTATGAATACTGATCATAGTAACGAGTTTTCAATCTTCCAAAGGAATGGAGAAGTCATGGGAGCTGCGAAAAGAAAACATTTATCAAATATAGAGTACAATGTCGTTGAGCTATACGTACTACAAATTTGCCCTGAGATGGAGCCGTGGTTCAGGTACAATTGTTTCATTATATTCCTATGATTCATTTCACATAAATGTATTAGGACTGTATAAGTTACGTTGTCTTACCAAATGTAGGATGTTTGATGACCATATATGTAACGGTGTTCCGCAAAGCCAGGTTTAAGAGCAGCATAACATGTTTTATGTTCAATGACTGAAACAACTTGTTGGCTCAGGATATTGTGATGTAAATACGGGTGTTGTACATTTAGTACGGTCCATGTACGGCTGCAAGGGTATTTAGTGGTTATAAAGTCAATGGTTGTAGATTCCAGACTGCTGATGAGTTGAATTCGAATATCACTATTAAACCCCAATATCAGTATTAAACCCTAATATCAGCAACAAATATACTATTAAACCCCAATATCAGCATTAACGCAACAATTCAGCAAGAGATGATTTAAAGGATTTTCAGCAGGTGGATTTCCAAAACTAAAGGTTCCTTCGCATGAGACAACATGCTATGCCGATAACTCATTCCTACTACTCCAAACATGCAACATTAAACCCCAAATTCACATAAACCCCAAATTCGAACAAAACTTAAAAATTGATATGTAAATAAGTAAATTGATCAATGATAACACTCACCCTTGTAGTTTAGCGTCGAATCGGCGATGAAATCGAAGCTTTCGTAGCGGAATTGAGGCTTTGTGGGTTGTCGTTAATTGGAAGCGGGTTTGCGGAAGTTTTTATAGTGAAATGCTAATTAGATGGTTATGGCGACAAAAATGGCGAAGGAAATCGAAACATCGCGACGGAAATGGCGAATAGCGATGGACCGGCGGTGCGTGTGGGATGCGCCGGAGAAAATGGAAATTGGGGAAGAAAAGCTTAATGTTATTATTATTTTTCAAATTAGCTTGCGTTTTAACGCTCGCCAGGAATGACGCGGAGACGATGTGGACATGTTTTGCCTCTCCCTTTTTGCTCGCAAGCTTTGCTTACGTGGTGTTGAGGTGGAGAACGTTGAATCAAGCGTTTCGCTCGCCATTTCAGTTGATGTGGAAACAACGAACGTTTTTTGGGTCGTAACACGTGGAAATAAATTAATTTGCTTTATGTCACATTTGATTAATCAATTTAAATGGAAATTTTAATTACTCAACTATAATTAGGCCATTTCTAATAAGATATTTTAATTTGAGTATTTTAATTAGAAAACTTTTTCTTACCATTTTAGTTAGGCAATTTGATTAGTGGATTTTAATTAGACACTTTAATTAGCCAATTTTATTTAGACGGTTTCAATAAAGAAATTTTATTCCCTTAATTAATGGGGACCATTCTCATTTGTCTTTTCTAATTAGAAAACCATAATTAAACAATTTTAATTAATGATTAATTTGTTGGTTTTAATTATTCGTTTCTAAGGATTAAACAGTTTTAATTAACGATTATCTTTCCAAGTAAGTAATTTTAATTAGACTTTTCTAATTTGACAATTTAATTCAAAAATTAATTAAGGAGTATTTTTTAATTAGGACAATATATGTTAATTTTAGTTAATTAGGGCAATATACATGTTAAATCTATGTTGCACAGGTTCAGATACGACGATACGGATACGGTACGGTATGGGACGGCGATACGGATACGACAATGATACGTCTATATATATAAATATTAATATTACAAAAATTAAATGGCACGTTCATAGTAAGTAAACTAAGTCATAAGTAAATATTGATACAAAAAATATTAATTCATAAAAGTGATAATAACAAAATAGTGAATTACGAAGATGGTGGTGGGCGAGTAGAAGGTGGCAACAACCATGTATTTGGTGTCTTGGTGGAGGTGGGTTGAGAAAGATGAAAAATTGATCAGAAGTAAGAAAAGTGGAATTATGATCATGAAGTTAATTAAAAATTTAATTGCAGGCGGTATTTATTGAAGTTGCCATCAGTTTAAACATTTATAAAAAAGACCCAAAACATTTTCGATACGCCCCAAATATGTATCGCATATGTATCGGGAATTTTTTTATTTTCTTTTAATTAACCGATATGACACATGGCGTATCGGATTCGTATCGGTAGTGTATCAGTAGCGTATCAGTATCGATATCCGATACAACATAATTAGTTTTTTAGGTGCATCCGTGCATATTTCTTTGGTAAAAGTTGCAACTGATGTGGCAAAAAGGAATATTCGTTTTTGGGGAATGGAAATGGAGCAACAAGTTGTTTGCCAAGTCAGCTTTCGCTAGCTGATTTCCTTGTTGGGTTTTAGCAAGGGAATTCTGATTTGGCTAGCGATTTTTTCGTTACAAATCATCTTTCAGAATTTTCCCTCAACAATTTTCCAAGTTAAATAAATACATTCTTGTAGTGATTAAGAACATGACGAGAAAGATTATTCTAAAAATAATAAATACAGTATCACATTGATACTACTTTAACCTTTAATATTCATAATTACAAATATATGCATTATGTAAATATGTTCATATTCATCTTCATTCATCAAAAATTTCTGAAAACCTAATGGGAATATTTTATGATTGGCCCAATACCATATATTGGGCCGGTCCAGTGGAACCAGCCCGCTATATAGTACATCGAACAATATATGTTCGATGCGGAATGAGCATCGAACCGCTTCCGTTCGATGCACTTTCCCAGCTGCAAATGGGGCTCGCGGGACGAGTATTAAAATTACCCTGCCCCTTGCATTCTCGGGAGGCATTCAAGAATCACTCGAACCTAACCAACATCGAACACTGAGCATTCGATACATCCTTAGACCGAATTCAGAGCGTTCGATACAGAAGCATATCGAAGACACATCGTTCAATACTCTACACTACATCGAACGCCACATGTTCGACTTACTTCAGTTTGACACGCGACCACTACAGTTCCATTACTATAGAACAACCTAGGGTCGATACGTTAGACGCCACCTGTTCGACACACAACTTAGACTATAAATTTATTTGTAATATCTAGCAAGCTTGTATTAGGTGTTCCGGACCGAGCTAGTTCGATAATCTATTAATTAACATTATTTTGACTATTTGTATCTTAATTGTATCATTTACGATGTTTTGTTACCTAGACGAAATAAGACCAAAATAAAATCGTCATATTCATCAACCATTTTTATATTGCATATATCAATAAGAATTAAACACTGCACTTTATCCAATCGTTAACAATTTTATATTGCATATATCAATAAGAATTAAACAGTACTGCACTTTATCCAATCGTTAACAAAGTATTAGGAATATTCATAGCACTTAATATTGCAGATATATCATTTAAAGTGGGAAGTGACTTTTTGATATATTTAAAGAAAATGATATAAGAACTTTGATATATTTAAATTACGCTAAAGCACCTGCAGAAACCAAAAATTGGTGAGAGTATCCACGCCTCCACCAGATGCTTTGAAACTTGAAAGCGACAAAAGAAAGAGTATCATGTAGAACGTGGGTGAGTGTGATAGTGCAATTATCTTTTCATCAGAATCCTAAGTTATCATCTGGCAGGGTGACTGGAGAAACAATTCTCAAGACGAGTCAATTGAAGTGTGTAACTGTAGAAATAAACACTCCCTACGATTTTTTGCTCACGCGCCGCAATTCTCTCTTTATTATTCGTGCTTACTTAAATAAAAAAATGCAATTAATTGATTCTAAAATAAATATACTTTTTAGTAACCGTGTGTGGTTCTTTTGATTTAGCCAAACTTGTCATTTGACCGATGATATTACTTTTAACTTTTTTATTATTCAGCTATTCAAACAAAAGATTTACACGGCGGATCCAACCTTGAGTTGCCAGGTGGTTATCTTTTTTGTATTAGTACTAATATTATGTACATAAAAAGAAGCAAAAGCAACGCAACAAGTTTTGAAATTCGGTCAAATCATTATTCACCTATCAGCGTATCTATAATGTCATGTGATTTTATTTTTTTTGGTTTTTCCATCCAGAGTATATCAATTTTAAGAAAGCATACAAAGAGCATACTGAGGTTATGTCAAAACAAGCTTCGAATTATAACCTCAATATTTATTTTTATGTCACCACAGTTATCAAAACTTCAATTGTTTTCCTCGTAGCCTCCAAGGCTCCAACATATCCTAGCAAGTTAAAATTTACTAAACTAGGTAGTTAATTACAATTTTTTAGCGAGAACTGTATTCATTATATAATAATTCTAAGAAAACTTGTAGAAAATTGATAAATTTTATATTATATAATAATAAAAAAACTTATATATACTCAATTTAGTGTATATCATTTTTATATAAATTTATCTCTAATTTTTCATTTTGGTTTACTGTGCCGCAATGTTTATATTAGCCATGCGCGGTGCTTTTAGTTCTTGTAATATATAATACATAGCTTAAATATTAACGTCAATAACTTTTTATCAGAAAGAAAACATGTGTATGACATATCCATCTGGTGGAAGAAAAAGTATACACTGGCTGGCCAGATAATGGCTACCTCAAAGGCATGCCAAATTGCCAACCTCACTACCTCAGTAGGATGAGTTGGAGTAACGAACCTTAAATTTTAATTTGAATAAACTATCATGCCTCTTATTACCAGGTTTTTGTTCCACACCCTCCAAGAAAAAAAAAATTAATTTCAAATCTCAAACTATCATCCTTTTCTTTTTTGTTTCCCTTTTTTCCAGCTAAGGGCCTTATATAATATGTTTACTATAACTTAACTGGCAGCCCAGTTGGCTAAAAGGCTAATTATCAATTTACAATATTATATAGGAAAAACATCAAATCCTCTAACTTATAGGGTGTTTTTGACATTACACTCTAAATTTTTTTCATCACTATACCCTAACCTTTTCGGCTTGTGCTAATCACCCCCACAACAAGCTAATCACCCCACAAATGTACTTTCGACATTTTTTGACCGGAATAATTATCATTTAGGGGTTTTTAACCCATTTTTGCAACCAACTAGCAAAATGCATTTTGTACACCACCTATGAGTTGCATGAAGGAGAATATTCTAGTAAAAAACGACCGAAAATACAGCGGTAGTGGCACAAGTTGGCAAATGTTAGAGATATAGTGGTGAAAAAGTTACTTTAGAGGGCAAGTCGCAAAATAATCAAAATGTTAGGTAATTTGATGCTTTTATCCCTATTATATATAACTCACTATACATTTCTTTTGACCTCAGACTCAATGTTTCAAACTACATCCTAAAGATAAATGAAGCCTACATTTCAAGGAACAGTTCGGTCATAACACATGTGCACATTTTTAACAAATCTACAGGACAAAGTACAAAATCAAATAAGAAAACACACAATCCAAGAAAACTGTACTGCGTTTCCTACACTTTTTACTGGACAACGTGCTTGTTTTAAGGAACCAAATTGGTTGACTGGACCAATAAAGTCAAACCTAGAACAGAATCCATGTACAATCAAACTTTATCAATGCATCTACAACAAGAACACAATACATAATACTTGCGTGTGCATAACCTGAACGTGCCATTATTTTTCTCAATAAACTTGTATGCACCAGCATTTTTTTATGGTCAATGTGTACATTTAATTATATTAATAATTGCACTTTAACAAGTACTGTTGCTGCAAAGAAGAAAATGGAGGGAGGGTAGTGTAATTCTCTGTTTTCAAGATAAATTCATCGACAATCTTATAAAAAGTCTCTAAAACCCTTTTTTCATCAGAAAAAATTGCACTCACCCATCTAGGACTTGAAAAAATGTATCACTATGCCCAAAAAAAAAAGGAGACAAAGTGCAATTTTTTGTATAGTTTCGAGGAGAAAGTGCTAAGAACTAATTTTCTGAGGACGAACTGGTGACGTGCCTACACATAACTGTACGAAATTCCTCTTTCAAGGTTTCAGACAGGAAGGTACAACTTGTGTTGTACAATGAACAGCCCTAAAGCTAAGGTATATATATAATCTTATGTCACTTGTCGTAGACCCCTTAGACCTTTATTCTGCAAGCTCGCCAGACCCTTTTTACGTTCACCTAGAACTGCATTGCTACACCATTAAAAAATTACTGACAATTAAACATACATACAATTACAGATGATACTCAAGTAACAACTCACGATCAATTTCAGAACCAGGCAATACACATTAACTTGAGCAACAATCTTCCAGAGATTTACACAAAACAATTAATTGTAAGCAAACACAATTAAACTTGTCATAAAAGGCAAGAAGAGCCAAATCGCCTTTCAGCGTAACAAATACAATTCAATTGATGTCCAAATTATTTTAGAGAAGGGTAAAAGTGTACGACACAAATACACATTCTCTCTCCTTAGTTTATCCTCATCAAAAGCAAGCATCCAGCAGACAACAGCAGCAAAGAGCAGCCAAACTGCACCAATCATTAAAGCAGAGTATTTCAACAATACAGCTCAGTACAAGAATCATAAGAAACATCACCAAGTTTGAATTTTGTTGCATTTATTTATGCATTATGAAACTATATTGGAAATCACAACAGGATTGTGGATTAATCACTTACAAACATAAAATTTATCTTCTAAACTAGTCTAACTAGCTATATATGCATTTTTCAACAACACTGAATTAAGATGCGACAATGATGCACAACAACCACGTAACAATGATAGATTCCTAAAATTTGATGTGTTAAGACATATGGATAAGGACAACAATCAAAACCTTTTGCAATGTACCATCATAATTCAGTAATTCTAGGGGTTTAAAACAAAATAAAAGCAAAAAACAAATTATCAAAAATAAAGATTAGTTCCAATGTTGGAAAAAAGGGGCATTTCCGTAAATTGAAGCTTTTCGAGTAAAAACGGTCCCCCCCCACACCCACTAGCGCACGTTAACAAAACATGCGCTGGTAGGGTAACCGTCAAAAAAGTGGTTTCAGTTTCAGATCTGAATCTAGTACAAAATTCACCTGATACAATCGCTACACACACAAAAACAATAAAAAAGAGAGGGTACGCACCATCCTTCCATGAAACTGGGACTATTGTTGTTCTGATGCTGCTGTGGCGGCGGAGCGCCGTACTGAGGAGCGTACTGCGGCGGGTAACCCTGAGGAGGGTACCCCTGCTGTGGGTACCCCTGCGGCGGATACGCGTCCTTAGGGTATCCTTCCGGTGGATATCCTGTACCAAAAATCACAAATCCAATTGAGGATCGATCTGATCACAATCAATTTACAGATTTGAAAAAATGGAAAGAAGATTTAATTTTTTTATTTTTACCTTGAGGAGGAGGAACACCGACGGGTGGTTGATTCTGATTGTAGTAACTCATGGTTTCTGCAGAGTTTCTGTTACTGTGTGAGTGTGTGTGTGTGTGTGTGTGTGTGTTAATAGTGAAAGGGGAGGCAGATTGGGGTTTTTGTGTTTATTTTATAGGGTGAGGCTGAAAGGGTAAAGTGGACAATTTTCACAAATGAACACGATTGGTTTGGATTAACCGCCACCGTGTTTTGCACTTTTGTGTGTGTATTGGAATATGACAGTGGACAAAGGACATTTTGTATTTAAAATATAAACGTTTTTAAAATGTCTTGAACATTTTTCTATTATTAAAAAAATCATTGATATATCCATATAAAAGTAACTTAATTTTCGGAGCTTGCTCAAAGAAAGCATTCAGATCAATCTAAGATATAATTAGAAGCCAACCGAGGCAAAATAGTAATAACAGAAACCATTTCATCGCCGAAAGTATTTGTGGTGTTTTTTTTTTTTTTTGATAGAAACAGATATATTAATCAAAAGAATGAGAAATGTTTATTACAGGCATTCCTCCATCGCAGAGACAACAAATAGGTAGATTATAGTTATCAAAATAAGAGGACCACGAGTTAAAAGCGGCCCAATGATCAAGGTTGTGCGCCGCTTTGTTCATATTTCTATGAACGTGCCTAAATTTCCATTTCGGCCACACTTGCCAAATTTTCCGAATTGCGATAACAATCGGTTTGATGCACCAAGGTGGGTTGGTTCTAGCATCCAAAATAGCGTCAACAAGATTTAGACAATCGGTCTCAATGATAGCTTGAGTAATCTTCGCTTTATGAAGGATTTGACATGCTTGAAGGGTTGCAAGTGCTTCACTAGCAAGGGGATTGATACATAGGCGTTGTTTTGTAGTAGCTCCAATGATTGTTCCATCCATATTACGAAAGAGGCAAGCTGTGGACGCTTTACCATCCGAAAAGGCTGCATCGCAGTTTGCTTTGGTCCATCCAATGGCTGATCGCTTCCACGAAGATGACGGATTACAGCAACGTTGGATTTTTTTTCCCTTTGAGCTTGCCAATGTTCAAGAGATTTATTATCAGCTTTTTGGCCAGATTCCTGCAATGAAAATGGGGTGAGTCCATGTGTTATAAGGTTACGATTTTGCCAAATGATATCACATAAGCAACAGAAATAAATGAGGCATTCTTCGCGCAAAAGATTTGAGTGAAAGAAACTCCCTTTGCTGTCAAGAAGAAGTGTAATCCATTCCTTTATAGTCCAATCCTTGAAAGGATTTAGATTGAGCTGCCATTTAGAGGTAAGCCACAATTGAATAATGCAAGGACAATTAAGGAATAAATGCTCAATATTTTCAATATGAGAATTACATAAGGGACAAGATATATCATTAATAGCAAAGATGGCATTAAGTCTAGCACGGGTTGGAAGGATATTATGCATAAGCTTCCATAAAAAAAGTTTGGGCCTATTATGCAATCTAGCACTCCAATTTTTTTTTAAAAGGAAAGTGTCCGCTTCATTGATGGAAGGAAAACGGTGGGATTGATCGGTAAGATAAGCGCTCTTTGTAGAGAAGTTCCCCGACGTAGAGGGAATCCAAAGAGGTGAGGGGCTCAAAGTATCCATAGAGATTTGGATTTTGAGTATTTCCTTGACCGTATTGTGATCAAAAATGGCGTTGAGTTTATGATTGTCCCACATGCAATTATTACCCATAATGAAGCTTTTAACAAGATGATGATTGAAGATGAGAGGGTTGTGGGGATTGGCCGGCTTAGGAATAAAACCTTCAATAGTTGGGACCCAAGGTTGATCCCAAGTTAGAAGGTTGGAGTTGAAGGAGACCGGAAAGCAAGATCCTTTAGAAATGAGGTCTCTAGTACGAAGGATGTCTCTCCAAATCCAAGAGGCTTTAGAAGGATTAGCATTGGCCAAATTAAAGTCACACGATCGAATGTATTTAGCTCTAAGAGTGTCAACCCAAAGGCTACGTTGATTAGTGGCAACTTTCCAAGCAAGCTTAGAAATGAGGGCACGATTAAAATCGGCCATTCGGCGAAAGCCAAGACCACCCTTAGATTTGGGAGAGAAAATTTTACTCCATGCTAAGAGCGAGAGAGGGTTGTCATTCTCTTTTCCTCCCCACCAAAATTTGCGAAAGATGCTATCAAGTTTGTTGCAAATGGAGGTAGGAAGGAGAAAAGTGGACATAGGATAGACGGGAGAGCTTTGCCCAACGGATTTAACAAGAATAGAGCGGCCCGCTTGAGAAAGGTTGCTAAGCTTCCAAAGTGGAAGTTTACTTTGAATTTTGTTTACATGGTTAGTAAAAGCTTCTTTGCGGGAGTTGGGTTTACAAAAAGGGAGCCCAAGATGAATAGCCTTGTGATCACACTCATTCATATTAAAGTGAGTTAATATACAAGTGCGGTCTGCTAAATTAAATTAGTGTTAGGGCTAAAATGGATGATGGATTTAGAAGAATTAATACATTGACTAGACCAATTGCAAAAAGTGTCAAGGCAATTTTTTATAATAATAGCATTATCGATGGTAGCCTTTCCAAAAATAACAAGGTCATCGGCAAAGAGGAGGTGAGAAATGGGAGGGCTAGTTCTAGAGACTTTGACGGCTTTAAGATTCCCTTCCATTTCTTCTCGGAGGAGAAGACGCGAAAGAAGCTCAGTATATAGAACAAAAAGGTAGGGGGAAATGGGATCCCTTTGGCGTATACCCCGGGATGGTTTAATGAAGCCATAAGAAGAACCATTGATAAGCATAGAAAAGGAAACAGTAGAGATACATTCCGAAATCCATCCCACAAATTTATGATTAAACCCCAAATGAGAGAGAATACAAGTGAGGAGGGGCCATTCGACTCTATCGAAAGCTTTAGCAAGATCAATTTTGAGAGCCATAAACCCATTTTTACCTTTTCGGTGGTGAACATAGTTCATAATTTCATGAGAGAGGATGGAGTTATCATTGATATGCCTTCCTTTAATAAAAGCCGCTTGATTGAAAGAAATGATACGATCAAGGAAGATTTTAAGACGATTAGCTAGGATCTTAGAGCATATTTTATAGGAAATATTACAAAGACTAATAGGTCTAAAATCTTCAACATGACAAGCGTTAGGCTTCTTTAGGATAAGAGCAATAAGAGTATTATTGAGGCTTTTAAGGAGAGAACCCGTTCGAAAAAAATCTTGGACGGCACGGATGATTGCATTGCTAGTAGTAGCCCAAAAAGATTTATAGAATAGAACGGGAAGCCCATCAGGACCCGGGCTTTTCTCCGACCCAAGAGAAAACATTGCTTTCTTAATGTCGAGAGGAGTAGGTAGAGAGCAAAGAAAGTCGTTGTCTTCCAAAGAGATCAATTTGGGAAAAAGATTGTCCAAGTTAGGGGGAAAGGGGAGAGTGATTAAATCATAATCCGTAGTAAAAAGAGTTTTAAAATAATCACAAAAAGAGGCCCCTATCTCATCCCAAGTAGTAACACGGATACCATCATCATGCTCAATAAAATCAATGCGATTAAAGCGATTACGAAGAATGGATTTAAGGTGGCAATATCTTGTATTGGCATCTCCATCTTTAAGCCATTTTTCGCGAGACCCTTGTCTCCAAAGACAACTAAGCCTTTTAAACCATAAATCCAAATCCTTTTGGAGAATTTTAAGTTTAGCAATATTATCAATGGTTGGGGCAGCAACTTGCAAATCAGAAATTAAGGCAGAAATATGCTTAATAGAATTATTGACATGGCCAAAATTATGCTTATTCCAAGATAAAAGAGCATTCTTCACAGAATTATGTTTATCATGCAATTGATAAGCGGGGGGTCCAGGGGAGGGCCGATTCCAAGCCATGTTAATCACAGAAGCACAAGAGTTATCTGTAATCCACATAGATTCAAACCTGAAGGGTCTACGACCCTTAGCTTGATGGTTTTGAGTAGTAAGGACAATAGGACGATGATCGGACGAAACCGCCGTGAGGTGTGTGACTTGTGCTGATGGAAAATTGACACACCATTGACCATTAGCAACCGCGCGGTCAAGTCGCTGCCGGATATTAGCACTTCCCCCGCGCCCGTTATCCCAAGTAAAGTCGTCACCTGAAAAACCAAGATCAAAGAGTGAGAGATTGTCAAGATCACTAGAAAGAGAGTGCTTAGAAGAACTAGCAAAAGAGCGACCCCCTGATTTTTCTGATTGATTACAAATATCGTTGAAGTCGCCTATGATAACCCAAGGGCAGCTAATGGAATTTGCAAGATGGTTTACGCGATTCCAAAAGTAAATTTTCGCATTTGCATATGGCGGACAGTAGATACCCGTAAGTTTCCAATTCGGGTTATTTGGGGAGCGAACAGTAGCATGAATAATGGAGGGGCAGCTACTATCAATCGAGATATCAACGGGATTACGCCAAGCAAGACAAATTCCTCCCGCTATACCGGTGGGGGGAACAATCAGTTTGTTAAAAAGAGAGTTGTAGTGAAGAAGAGAAATGAGAGAGGAGAGCTTGGAGGTTTTAATCTCCGAAATAAAAATAACATCGGGTCGAACACTCATTAGGAGTGCCCGAAGCGCTTGGACTGCTGTAGGCTTTGCGAGCCCTTGGCAGTTCCAAGCAAGGATTATCATTAGATTACTGGTCATTCGACCCCTCGTTCGACGAGGAGTCTCCAATATTTTTTGAAACTTCTTCTTCAAGAGATTCAAGGCAAAGAGCAGGTGAAGTGAAAGTGCCTTTGACATGGTTCGGCATTTGACCACATAGGGATTGCCGGCTCCGTTTGGGCTGTGGATCAATAATATTTTCATTGTTTATTACAGCTTCGCGGGATCTTTTCTGGGCTGGTGGGAAAATAGTGGTGTTCAGATTATCATGAGTAGCTAAGATAGGATTGTTGAGATTTGGTAAAGTAGGTGCAGTAGAAGTTTGAAATTCAGATTCTGAAAGTGTGGGGGAATAGTTTTCTGGGTTTTTGGTTGCTGAAGTTGGTAAGGTGACAGAGTTATTTGGTTCATGGTTTAGGTTTTCTCGTAAAGGTGTGGTAGTTGGGTTAGTTGGTTTAACAGTGTTAGTAGTTGAAGGCTGGGTACTGATGTTGTGAGAAGTGTTTGGGTGTTGTTTTTGTTGTGGGCTTAAGTTGGTTGGGGTTGTGGTGGAGTTTTGGGCTGGTGGGTTGACAACTTTTGGGCTTTGGTTTGGGCCTTTAGGTCTGGAGTTAGGGAAAAAATAGGGGTTAAGAATTTCTTCATTATCTGTTTTCAGCCACAATCCGCGCCGCCGCGGATCATCGGAGGGGTTAGGCGGCTCGCCGCAGTAGTCATCGGTGTGGCCAAGTAGTCCACAATTGAAGCAGAAGTCTCCTAATCTTTCATAGCGGACTTCAACAGTGCATATTTTGCCTTCAGTGGTTTCAAAAGTGATTTTATCTTGCAAAGCCTGTGAGACATCAATTTCGACCTTAAGACGAAATGTCGTTTTCCACATTCCAATACCTCGTATTTTTTCCATACTCAAGAACTTCCCAAGAGAGTTCCCAATTTTTTCAGCATTCCGATTATGGATGGATGTGATTGGAAGGTGCGAAATCTGGCACCAGAAGTTAGAGACGAACGTGTTGATTTCGATTAGAGCTTTGTCAGGAGGCCACCTTTGGAGCAGAACTTGATTTCTGTTGAAGGACCATGAAAAATCAAGGGCTTTTTCAAGGTCTTTTTCTTGGTCAAAGACACATGCAAAGAGATTTGTAGCAAGTCGATTGAATCGGGTTTTTCTCGTGGAGTTCCATGCCTTGCTAAGAGTGCTTTTTAGGGCGTTTTGGTTGAAATGCTTTTCAGTGAGGACACGAGCAAGGAGAGTGAACTGAGTTTTGGCGATGTGGGCTGCCTCATCGGGACAATCGATGTTGGTTTTTTTGAAACAAATCAGCTATAGGTTCTAATGTTTCATGGGTTTTGACTGGTGAATTTTCCATGGTGAGAGGGAGAAAAGAGGACAGAGAGAGATGAAGTGGCGGCTGCAAAAGAAATGCACCAGAAACCCTATGAAGGGAGCTCAATGAAGAGAGAGAAGAGAGCAAAAAAAATCTAATGTATATCTGTAACATTTCGACTCCAAATATTGTACGTGTTGCGCATTATCGTGGAACTCGTGACGCACCTCTTGAAATGTCAAAAAAACAACGATCAAATGATCCATCCTAGAAGTTTTTCGATACGTAAGATTTTGTTGCTGAGGCACAAAATTGCCAAATTCGATATATACACCAATTATTACCCCCTATAAAAATTATTCAATCCCTTGTTCATGATGGTGGATTTCTAATGCTTTATAACTTACCTCATGAGGAAGCATCAGGTAATAATATATATTTCTTAGTTTTGAAAATGTGTGGACTGGAATTAGTACTTTTTTGAATTCAGAGATTTTCTATACTTATCACAATCTTCTTCAGCTCGATCTTCTTTTTTTATGCTCAATCTTCTCAAAATCTAGATCATTTGATATCCTGAAATACACCAATGATAAACACAACTCGTAGAATTAGATAAGTCCATGAATAAAGGCAAAACTAACTATATAAATTAAATCGGATTCTGCAGTGTTTATGTAAGGTTCAGTGGTTGGAAAGATTGTTTAGAGTTGGGTTTCACAATGACTTAACCTAGTAGTTCATAGACAAACCAACTATATTTACTTATAGAGTTACAGTACTTGATAGATATTTGATGTTTGCATGTCTAATGGATCCGTGACATATGGCATGAGCCATCCCAACAACATCTCTTTTAATCTCTAATAACCTATCGTGTTAACGGAATCAGCCCAGTTGTCAATTATTTTAAAGAGATTTCAAATCTGCAATCCAATTAACTCATCCGAATCATGCTAACAAAACGTGCATAGTCAAGATTGATCTAGCGTGGTCTAAAGGTTGCGCAATAGAACAATGACTCGACTAATCTAGAACAAGAATGTGATGGTGTTTTCTCTCTTGTGACAACTCATGGTTTCTTCTCTCAAAAGTGGTTGTAAAGATGTGAACATTATTGTGAAAGTTGTGCCCTAACTGCTGAACGTAGCCTCCTATTTATAGTTTTTCTCTGCTCTGTGCTGCGTTTTAGGGTTTCTGACTTGCGACCCATTTTTCCTCTGATCGAGCGTCCCCCGAGCGATGTGGGTCTGACCGTGCGCCACCCCACGATGCGGTGATGATCACACTATATTCTGATTTCCTCCATGCGGTCGCCTGGTGTCTTCTCTTCAGTCGCGCTGTATTTGGTATTTCCTTTACTTGTAGTGCTGTAGCGCTTGAACATCTCCAAATAGTGTCTTTGACCAATTGTTGTCCAAAATATCCATTTTTGGCCTTTTTCTAGTCTAATGCCATGCCAAATCAAGACCTCTCCTACAAAGATACCTAAGAAAACATAAAATAATACTAAAACAAGTAAATATGCCATCATAAGTATTCAAAAGCATAAGTAAATGGATACTTAAATCACGCCAATGAGACGCTTATCAGACATTAACTTTGACGATACCATGTTGAGGTCAAGTCTAACCATAACTTTCGTGCTTCCTCGATGTTGGAGCGTATTAATCTTGGCCCATGTCTTTGTGTCGTCATGAGCAGTTTGACGAATCCATGATATGACGCGACTGGATTTTCAAACACTGTTTTGCAACGCCATCTCTAAATTTTCCAACATGCTATATCAAAAGTGGTCACCCATAGGGCTTCATGATTAACCAAATAAGTCCGTTGGTACAGATTGGTGCATAGCCAATCTTTGAGAGACGATTGGAAAAATGTTTGAGCATTCCCTCGAGGGACGAGATTATACCAAATTTCACGGTTGGTAGGACAATCTCTCAACAAGTGAAGAAGGGTTTCATTCCATGCGAACATCGGGGGCAAATCGCATCCTCTAACAGATTTCTATGAAGTCTTTGGGCATTGCTTGGGAGCTTGTCATGAAGAGCTAACCAAATAAAGGTTCTGATCTTTTGCACAACTTGTAGAACTTAATCTCAAATATAGGTTATTGTAGAGTATCTCAAAATTTGGGTGACCTAAGAGTATCTTGAATCTCGGGTTATCTCAGAGTATCTCGAAATTCGGGTTACCTCAAAGTGTCAAGAATTTTGGGTGATAGTTAGTGTGTCGAAAGTGCTTACCCCGAAGCTTATGTATCTCGAAACAAATTTGTCTCGAAAGAGCTTTATCTCTCAAAATTCCTCTTTGGCGCAAGAGACAAGATTCAAGTTAAGCCGAATTTCGAAACTAATGAGGGGTTTCGAGTTATAGGTGAGAGCTCTCGTCTAGCACAAGTGAAAATGATGTATATTTATGAGTAGAGATGAGTTTTTATATAGTAGATGAGGCCCATAAATTAAGCCACCAAATCCGCCCATGATTCTACCAATTACGTCTAACCCGAAATTGCTAATGTCAAAATTACACAGTCTCGAAACTAAGTTGTCCCAAAAAGTATCTCTAATCCGAAACATTGTCCGAAAGTACTCCTAACCTAAAACATTGTCTCGAAAGTACCTCTAACCCGAAACATTGTCCCTAAAGTATTACTAACCCGAAAGATTGTCCCAAAAGTAAGATTTAGGGACATATTTCGATATAAATTTCGAGTGACCTTACTTAGTCATTTCAATGTGTTTTCTTACGTGTCTTCTTCGATTGAGTGTCGTTACTTGATTGGTGCCACATAATACGATTATAATTTGATATAACACCAAACGATATTGAATAGAATCATATGAATCAATATAGTTTGATTTTAAGGATAAATGCATTAAACCCCCTGAACTATGCAGGTTTTTGCGTTTTCGTCCTTAAACAAAATAAATAAGCGCTTTGCCCCCTAAACTATGCCATTCTGTGCGATTTGCCCCCTGGCCGGGTTTTCGGCTATTTTTGGCCATTCTTGGCCTGAAATTTTCCCCTCACCCGACACATATGTGTTGTACTAGATGTATTTTAGCAGTTGATGACAATCGAGTTTTAAAAAACACCTCGAACGGGACATATTCCGGCTAAATTGTGATTTCCTCTTCAGTGTATTTTAGCCAGAATATGTCCCGTTCGAGGTATTTTTTCACCTACTATTTGTCATCAACTACTAAAATACATCTAGTACAACACATATGTGTCGGGTAAGGGAAAAAAATTCCGGCCAAGAATGGCAAAAAATAGCCGAAAACCCGGCCAGGGGGCAAATCGCACAGAATGACATAGTTTAGGGGGCAAAGCGCTTATTTATTTAGTTTAAGGACGAAAACGCAAAAACCTGCATAGTTCATGGGGTTTAATGCATTTTTCCCTTGATTTTATTCTATTTTCAAAATTACATTAGTTTAAGAAGACAATAAATTGATAATCCAGCTCCAAAAGAAAAATCAATAAAAGATTGTCGTGGCATCACTGTACTCTATTCTTTTAGCTGGAGGCAACATGACTAGTTTTATAAAACAAAAGTTTTTAAACAATCTGTAGCACGTGGTGTGATTGATTATAAAGCCCTAAAAGTTAAATAACACAAAATGTGATGGATTTTGATAACATGCAAGAGTTAACTTTATGCATCTTACACATGATGTTGCACCGCGCACACTTTGTGAAGAATCAAATGTTTGGACGAAAAGCAATAGCTTATAAGCTCATTCTCGTGGAATTTCGTAATTAAATTTATAACCACGACAAATGTACAATAGTTGACTAGTTGCTCTAAAAAAAAAAAAGAGTTGACTAGTTTGGATGGGCAACCAAGTATAAAAATTAAGTAATAGCATGGTGTATCATTTTGAGTTGCTCATTTTTACGACGAAATGCATATATTTACTAATATACTGCTCGAAGACGGACGAATTTACTTGAATTTTGTTGTCAAAAGAACTAATGATTATATGTTTTAGTTATGTAATAAGTCTTTTTCGTTTTATATAATTCGATCATTAGTGGGCTTCCATAACATAAGTTTTCAACATTTGGAGATCATTCGTCATAAGTACGACAAAAATTGCTGAGGAATATATATATATATATATATATATATATATATATATATATATATATATATATATATATACTAGAAATTTGACACACGCGGGGGATCGTGTGTAAATTATTAATTTTAAATTTAAAATATAAGTGAACATGCGTTGTAATTCCTATTTTTTAAGATGTGCAATTGAGCAAAGTAGGTAAAAAGACATTATTAATCATGCTATTAATTTATTTGAGGAGAGAGAAATGAGGGTATTTTAGGAAACACAAAAATTGGTATCCCAACTACCTTTATGTGAGTGGGAGGGCTTTGCTTTTAATATAACTAGCAAATGGAGCACGCGGTTCCCGCGAGCATAATTCTTTTTTCAATGTCATTCTATGTGGGTTAAAGAAGAAAATTTATCTAGATAACATGTGCCATAAATTTAGAGTATAACAATAGAAGAAAAATATATTATAGGGAAACTAAATCATTAATTACAATGAATGGTGTAATTAATTAGTCTAACTTAATTTGTAAGGTTATTTTGGGGATTTAATAGTATACTTTTAAAATATAGCTAAAACTCAAAGGTTAAAATTGAAAATCAAAAGATTGGTGTCACAATGGGTTTCTTTATATAATAGTATATAGATAATACTAGCAACTTTGACACACGCGAAACCGCGTGTAACTAATATTAAATTCTAAAAGAATGTGCATTAATATATGCCTTAGGATTATTTAGACTTAAAAACTAAAATTACTTACATGTACATTATTTACATATAACTTACACGATAAATAAAAATTTATAATTGTTTAATGACACAAACATTTGACATATTTTATATATAATTTTATTTTAGAATATCCTGTATAGGTTACAACAATTATCAAACCATCTTCATTAGTCCATAGAACACAACTTTTGATGTTTACGTCAATTTAACTTGAGGGTTATTATAATCACCAGAACAATATAACCAAAACATGTCATTTACGAATATTTTTTGAGGCCGCATGACTTACCGCTCACATCTTATTTAGATCTCATTTTTCAATGCAAACTCCTTGACATTTTGAAAATTTGCCACTTATATTTCTTTTGTTTTTGTAGAAGTATTATAATTTACTCACGTTTCAGTTATTGAAAATATGTTATACACATCATAGATTCAGTGAAAAGTGAAAACATACACATGTATCAAAATGAATCTTTTATGAAATAATATGAAAGAGAAGAAATTTAAACCTTCGTCACACTAAAAAATTGAACTTGAACATGATGTGATATTATGCTTGATCAAAATAAAGATGAAGAATAGAGATACACATAGCGGAAAATAATAGTTGAAATTAAAGTTTTGTTGGACACAAATGTCCAATACTCCATAATATTACAAACTGGGGGAAGAAAAACATTAATAAACTTATTGAAGATGTATACATCACTGGCGTGAAAAGCAGCTTGTGTAGTCAGAAACTTTTCTTCATTTAAATTTCTCGAATCTCAACTCTTATTTTCTCCAGTTTTGTTGCATATCCAAGGACACCTAGCCTGCAAATGTAGACCAAATTTATTTGAGGGAATAAAAAAGAAAGATGAATGGTAAGAGGAAAATATAATCATCAATTACACAAAAAGAATATAATAAAGTAAATGCATGTTGTCTTTAGAAAGAAAACTGAACCACACGTAAAAAAAAATCATAAGTCTGAGATATTGATCGAAATGGGATCTTACAATCAATTTAGAGAAATGGCATCTGGGAAAGAGAAAAAAATCAATTTCGAGAATTTGGTAAGAAATCCATAAAGATCTCACAAAATGAAATATATTGATACATGAAGTAACAGTGGGGTGGTTGCTTGACGTAGTCTAATCCACAATTTTGGAATCTCAATTCCTTCCTCCCAAGGATTTATTTTTGATGCATATACCATCACAACCTGCATACTTAATTAAATAAGAAAACATAAGTTAGTCTTTTTTTTTTTTTTTTTGAAACGCCAAACAAGGCAGATGCATTAAGCATAGAACAACAAAAGTGTTGGATACATGACTGGTGAAGAAAACAAAACAAAACATAAGAATAACAAGGGATTAAACACAAGAGGTAGGAAATTCCGTATTGGTGTACGCATTCCGAGCTAGCGTATGTGCCTCCCCGTTAGCCTCGCGATAGACCCATCGAAACACAAACTCTTTCCTGTCTCGACACATCTCTCTAACCTCTTGCACAATGTTAAAATATTCCGATCCTCCCTTATTGTTGTACGTTAGATCTGAGATAACGCTTAAGTTATCGCCCTCAAAGACCACGTCCAACCACTGCATTTTCAGCGCCAACTTAACTGCCCAGCGAGCCGCCAGGATTTCGGCAACCAGGGGGTCAAGTAATGCCAAGTATCTTCGTCTAACCCATGCCAGCACTGTTCCCGAACTGTCTCGAGCAATCACCCCCATTCCACACGCATATTGGTCCGGAAAACATGCGCCATCGAAGTTCACCTTTATCGTGCTTCCAACATGAGGCTTCCACACTAGAACTGATCGGGGATTCTCCTTAAGAGACTGTCCAGCATTTGCAGCAGTCCATGCCTCCTTGAAACCGCGCGCAAAAGTAGCGATATCCTCTGGACTTGACGCTCCCTCGCCTGCAACGATCCGGTTACGATTAGTCCATAGCGCCCAGCAGATGATAGCTATATCCAGTAACTCAAATTCAGCCGCGCATTCATTTACTCGTCGCAACCAATTAAACACATCTTCCTCCTCCCGAATCATAATACTATTCGGAAAATGTGAAAGCGCCCATACTTGGCGTGCGACATGGCAAGTGGAAAAACAATGTTTGCCATCCTCCTTACCACAAAAACAAACTGGACATAGATCATCCGAGACTACTTTTCTTCGTGCCAAGTTTCCTTTTGTTGGTAAGCTATCCATGCAAAGTCGCCAAACAAAGATATTCACCTTATTTGGACATTTGAGACTCCAAATCATCTTCCACGGCTTTTCCCTCGACCCCGCATCGCTTGATGTCGTGCGCTCTTTTTTTTTATGAAGACCACCCTCAAGAATAATATGATACGCGCTGCGCACCGAAAAAATTCCGCTCTTTTCGTAATGCCACACTATTTTATCCTCCGTGTCCTGATGTGCCAAAGGGATAGCTAGGATCTCCGCTGCATCTTCCTTGAAAAACTTCTCAAAAATCAGCCTTTCATTCCAGCCCCCCGTTTCTTCATGCATTAGATCACTAACAACCTCGAGTTCACACTGTTCATGTTTTGGCGAAAAGATACGAAACAGCGAGGGTCTTGGAATCCATTTGTCTGACCATATGGAGATCGACCTCCCATTACCAACCCGCCAACGTAGACCTTTTTCAAGAATGTGTATCGTCTCCCAGATGCATCGCCAAGAAAACGACGGATTTGTCCCAACCTTTGCTTCCAAGAAAGAATTGTTCGGGAAATATTTTGCTTTGAAGATTTGCCCAACTAAGCTATCGGGAGATGTGAATATCCTCCAAGCTTGTTTTGCAAGTAACGCTAAATTGAAAGCCTTCATATTCCGGAATCCTATTCCTCCTTATTTTTTCCCAACACATAACTTATCCCAAGCCACCCAATGGATTTTGTTACTTGATCCGCTATCCCACCAAAAGTTACATATAAGGGATTACAATTCCTCAACTAGATTGTCGGGAAGTTTGAAGCAACTCATTGCGAATGATGGAATAGCTTGAAAGACTAGCTTAATGAGGACCTCTTTTCCCGCACTCGACAGATTTTGACCCTTCAAACCTTGCGCCCTCTTCCATAGTCGTTCGCGGATATATGCAAATAATTCTTTTTTTGATTTGCCTACAACCGATGGGAGGCCAAGATATTTCTCGTGCTTCTGCGCCACTTGAACCCCCAATAATTATGTCATTTCCCTCGCCTCCTCGTCACTCGTATTTCTACTAAATACAACGACCGATTTGACAAGATTGATTTTTTGCCCCGATGCCTTTTCATATCTTTGTAGGATAGTAGCAATTTCCTCAGCCGCACCCTGATTAGCATCACAACAAATCAATGTGTCATCTGCGAACAAAAGGTGAGACACTGCTGGTGCATGGCGACTAATGGATATGCCTCGGATTGTGCCTCGTGCCTCTGCCTCACTGATAAGTGCTGAAAAGACCTCACAAACAAGTAAGAACAGATAAGGGGATAAAGGATCCCCTTGTCGAAGGCCCCTCTCGGGGTAAAAAACATTTGATACTCGGCCATTAATGATAATAGAATTTCTTCAAAAAAAAAAAAAATGATAACAGAATAGGAAACTGAGCGCACTCCTAACATCACCAGATTTACAAATGAAGAGTTAAAGCCTAATCTAAGCATTACCTTTTCCAGGAAGGACCACTCGACTCTGTCATAGGCTTTACTCATATCTAGTTTCAGCGTCATAAACCGTCGTTTTCCTGTCCTTTTGTTCTTCAGAAAATGATTAATCTCAAATGCAACCAAAATGTTAACAGTTATCAAACGGCCAGGGACAAAAGCAGACTGAGAATAAGAAACTATATCATTGAGTAATGGTTTCAATCTATTGGCAATTGTTTTCGAGGCTATTTTGAAACTGACATTGCTTAGGCTTATAGGGCGAAATTGCTGCACATACTCAGGTTTTTTACATTTTGGTATCAGTACAATATGAGTAAAGTTCACAAGAGTATCAAGCGTGCAATTATTAAGGAAAGAAAGGACAAACGAAATAACATCGTGGCTGATAATATTCCAAAATTTCTGGTAAAATACGACAGAGAAACCATCTGGTCCAGGGGATTTATAGGGGTACATCTCAGAAAGTGATTTAATTACCTCCTCCGCCGTGTAAGGTTGCAGAAGGCGATTGTTCATCTCCCCGCTGACTTTCGTACGTACCGTGCCCATCACATCCTCAAAGTCTTCATCTGTCGGCCCCGAAGATCTAAATATATCCCTGAAGTAGTCTGTAACGATCGGGTCCATATCCTGCGGTTTATCAAGCCACACACCATTGCTATCCCTCAAGTCTTTGATCTCATTCTTCTCATGTCTAGCACTAGCACGCCGATGAAAGTATGACGTGTTTCGATCCCCTTCTCGAAGCCATTGCACCTTGGCTCTCTGTTTCCAGAACAATTCCTCTGAGTCCTTTAGTTTCTCCAATTTTATTTTCAGTTCGGACTCCTCTCTCTTTGTACCATTTGTGATCTGGCCGCTTCTCAATTCTTTGATCCGGATCGAGAGTTTCTCAATCTTTTTCTTTATATCGGCCCCACTAACTCCATCCCATTTTATTAATCCCAAACGGCATTCATCAAGCTTCTCCCCAAGAGATTTTCCCGCTGATCCGTCCCCAATGTCCCTCCAAATCTGCTCGATTACCTTAGAGCACTCTTCCTTTTTAACCCAGATCGCCTCAAACCTAAACCTCCTCGGGCCCCGGGTCTTATTCTTTGCAAAATCAGTCGCCCTCAAGGTAATAAGTATCACTGAATGGTCGGAATAATCCATCTGAAGATGGTCTACCCTTGCAGTATCGAAGTATTGTCGCCATTGATTATCGGCGCAAGCTCGGTCCAAACGCTCCCAAATCGTGTCGGGTTCTGAACGTCGATTACACCAAGTGAACTTTGAACCATTGAAGCCAATATCACATAACCCCGTGTCCGACAAAGCTTCACGAAAATTACGAAGATTCCAATTCGGTTTCGGGACACCCCCTAATTTCTCAGATTGGCATAAGACTTCATTGAAATCCCCGGCACAAATCCATGGCTTCGAGGACACTGTTCTGAGGTGTCGTAGCAAGTCCCATGTGATCTTTCTATTCGCTCCATCCGGTTCCCCATAAAAGCCAGTAAACCTCCATTCAGGACTTCCATCCGGTAGTAGGATGAGTGCATCAATATGATAGGATGACATGGTCATAAGGTGTACGTCGGCATCTTTTCTCCATAGTAAGGCGAGCCCCCCCGACTTCCCTTTCGAATCCACCGAAACCCCGAAGTACCCAAGTTGCTGCTTAATACTATCAATTTTCCTCTGTCTACACTTAGTCTCCAACAAAAAGACCAAGGTGGGGCGATGTTTAGAAACAATGTTTCTAAGTTCCCGAACTGTCCAAGGGCGCCCCACACCCTGACAGTTCCAACTAAGGATACTCATTGGGCTCGGCGGGGCTGCATCGCAACCTCCGCCGTTGTAGATGTCTCATAAATCTCGAGCATAGAGTTTGTCCCTTTCTTTTTCCTTGCTGGTAAATCAGATTCGCGCTGCTCAAATGGTCGCTTATAAGGTGTGATCTGCAAACTCGGAGTGTTAGAGGAATTTGTGTTTATTTTCCTTCGACGATCCGGTGTTTTCTTCTTTCCTCTAGCTTCCTTCCCTCTCTCGCTGGTTCTTGAATTTTCAGCACTATCTATAAATCCTGCTCTGTTTGTTATATCCCCAAGCACATTACCTGCTGGTCCAGCACCCAAAATCAGCATGTCTCTCTTACTCTTCTCAATTCCCACTCCCTCATTCTTTCCTTCACCCCCCAGCCCGTGAACTCCCACGTTTTCCTTTTCCCTCGCAGCCAAAATATCCCCTCTGCTAGTCCCTGTCTCCCCAGATTTTTCCTCCTTATCTTCTACCCTTTTCGAATTCATCCCCTCGCCTTTTCTCCCGAGCATATCAATCATCATGTGGTCATTTACACTCAGCTCTTTTTCCTTTGTTGCTGAATTCCCCGCAAGAATCTGAAAATTCCCAACATTATGTGACGACGAATCAGCACTTCCCTCACTCCTCTTATCATCTGCTCCCCCCGAATTACTCGCCGATTTATTCCGCCAATCTGCATGTGATGCGCGATGATTATCAGGTCTGTCCGAGAACTTTTTGTACCGAAATTCTCCTACTTTAGGTTTTTCATCGCGTAGCCATGCGCCGTAGGGTAGCTTTGATTCAGGTATTTCATCGTCGAACTCATACTTTCTAGCACAATCCCCCACTGTATGCCCGATAATGCCGCATAGATAGCAGAAGTTTGGGAGCCTTTCATATTTAAATCTGACGTTCATTTCCCCACCTCCCTCGCCACGAACTGTGATGTGACGGAGCAGCGGTTTTGTCACATTGATTTTCACTCGAACTCTCATGCAAATCGTGTTCGATTCCTTGACATCCAGTTCCTCGAAGGAACCAAGACGATTCCCGATGATCCTCGCAATTTCTTCGGTCTGTCTTGTGATGTGAACGCCATAGAACTTGACAAAGAAACTGCAATTATCAAGCGGCACCTCCAGATGATCGTCATTCTCGCCAACTGTATTAAGGATCAGAATGTGTTTATCAAACCACCACGGGCATCCCGCTAACGCCCTATTCTTATCCAGGATATGAAAAAACTGGAAAAGAATTCGGTCGTCACTGATCTTGTGGATTTCAATCCCTTTTCCAGCTTTGAGTAGGTTCTTGAACACGGAGCAGAATGAGTTGAAATTGTAGGTTGTTTTTGGAGTAATTAGGCGCCCTACCAGTATCAAATTGGCCGCTTCTTTATTACTTTTCCAAGTAGAGTCAGGGAGGACAATCGGAGTCTCTTCATCGGAAAGAGATAAATTTCCGCATAGCTGCTCAATATTTGGTTCCATAATGACTACAGAGTTGATTCGATTATGTGATGGGGCGCAATACGAACTAGATCAGAGATAATAGAATGAACCACCGCACGACCGTAACCCTACAGCAACAACAAAATAACAAATCACAAAAAGAGAAGAACCACTGAAAACCCTATGAAACGCAAACAGAAACTAAATCGAAAATTACGAGAAACAAGAATAAAAGGGTTAGCAGGTGAATTGATCCACGATGTAGAAACAACCCTAGCCAAAAAAGACAGATGAAAGGTAGCACCGTAGAATTAATCAGTCGCGAAAGAACAGAGGATGTAGACGACGTGAAAATTCCGCTGATTTCGATGAGTACGTGCCATGCAAAGATCGATGAAGGCCTTACCGGAAGGCAATGTTCTCTTACTCTAAGAGACTAGGGCTCTCACGAGAGAGACTTGTAGCATTAAAAAGAATTAAGATGAAAACATAAGTTAGTCAAACAGAAAAAGTAAAAGATTAGAGCAAACATTAATTCCCAATCATAAGAAGTCACAAAAGATTTGAGAAAAGAGAAGATATCGTGGAATGGAAGTACTTATCCTTAGTTGTGTTTCTGTTCCTTAATTAGTGGAGAGATTTTAGGGTAGTTAAATTTCAAATTTAAATACCATTTTTTATTAAACAACCGATAATACGGGTGGGGGAAGTGCGTTTTTGTTAATTAAA
Source organism: Linaria vulgaris (assembly GCA_948329865.1). Classification (NCBI taxonomy): domain Eukaryota; kingdom Viridiplantae; phylum Streptophyta; class Magnoliopsida; order Lamiales; family Plantaginaceae; genus Linaria; species Linaria vulgaris. Next base: position 112,277,066 of record OX415249.1, on the reverse strand, counting down.
TGCTGATAAAAAAAATATAATTTGGTACAAAAGAAATTTGATAATTCAAATAATTAGGAGAGTAAACCGTTTTCACATGAAAAAAAATACAGATTTGAAATGTGCTAAATTTGTGGAGGAATTTGAGGAGTGGATGGTTAGTCATATTTAAATTACAGATAAGTCCTTATTATTAATTTGTTGAAAAATAAAAATAAGGGTATTTTAGAGAATCCAAAAGTTGGTATCATAACCACCACTTTGTGAGTGTACGGGGTCTTCTCTTAGTTAATAGTATAGATATATATATATATATATATATATATATATATATATATATATATATATATATATATATATATATATATATATATATAATCGTTGATTTGGAACTTGAGGAATAAGATAAGTTTTGGCGAAAATCAATTGAGTGCGATTAACTAGCTTGTGGATTTAATAGTTTAATTAAAGCAAGATCGTGGTGGATTATAATTTATAACACATGAAAAGAGATTTTTAATTCTCTTTTTAAAAGAAACGAACATGGACTGCTTTTGATGACAACCCAAATCCAATTGACTACATAGCGTACATTCTACTGGGATCACGTTGGGCTCCGAAATTGGAAGTAACTCTAATAAGCCTAAATAAAGTTAATTTTGGGCCCAAATGGTTAAAAAAGTTACTCTCACTAATTTTCCTAAACACTGTCAACATTGTCAAAACTAGCCCGAGAAAAAGAATTACACCAACTACCCCTCAACTATGGAGTAATTACACAAATCACCCCTCATGTTTAAAAACTATTAACTTTTGTTGAATGTAAATTCACCATTTTTATTTATTTTGCACAAAAAACCAAAAATAAAACAAAATAGCTGAGAAAACAGGCATTTATTTCGTTTAAAAAGACAAAAATAAAATCAAAAACAAATTATATAATGAAAGAAAAAATAATTTGTCTATGAATTTTAGTCTCTGGTATGATTTGAAGATGTATGGTGGTCTTTTTTTATTTTTGTTACAATAAGGATAGTTTGTGTAATTTTTCAAACGTGAGAGGTGGTTTGTGTAATTATCCCATAATTGAGGGATAGTTTGTGTAATTTTCCCTAAAATTTATACTCCGTACTCCGTAGCATCAACCAATATATATATAACATGAAAAGCCGAAAAGGTTGGTTCACCTATTGAGACCTTAGCGTTCAGGGTTTATGTGAAAACTGGTGACGTTAGTATCAAACGAATTAAACAGTTTTATTAAGCTTATCAAACATTATTCATTGGATATAGAAAACATAAGCTTTCTAATGGTTGGTCAACAATCATGAATCCTGAAAATGAAGGGGTTAAAAAACAAAATGGCAAGCTTTTCTGCTGGTTGGTAAACCTATCAGAAATCACGTACAAGCACAATTTGATATTTGTATTTAATTAATATGTATGCACACTGATATTTGTTTTTCGGGGTTTAAGATGCATTTTCTCTCAGTGCAACCAAATTCTTACATAGGAAACCATTAAACCGTTTGACACGTTCATGCTATAACACTTTTAAGTTGTGTAATTGAGTGAGGCCATTAAGTATGTGTTTAAATGTATGCACATCATTTATCTCCTATTTAAATGTGATTAAATTCCAATTAATTAAATAATCTAATCATCTCATTACAAAATTATTACTTTTCTTGTGTATTTTGCTTCGAGCATATATATAGAAATTGATAATGTCAAGTGGCTTATAAACATTGGAATATGCCGAGAAATATTTGGCCTACATCAAGTGAGTAACAGGAGAAAAAACAATTACATTTTTGTTATCCAAACAAAATAAGCAATCTTTGTTGACTGCGATAATAAAGAGGGTTGGGTTTGGTGACGACACAGATATATCCAATATTTATTAGGAATTTGTAGCAATGTTCAAATTATCCCAACTTCTTTGCCTACCCATATCCTAATGTTTTCAATCTCCAACGGGACAAGCAACCTATCCATGCATGTTAATCTTTTTCCCTTAATGATGAAACGTTGTATATATGAAAACTCGATCTGCTTTTTATAATTGTCAAAGCACTCTATGAGTGTAAATTAATTTTCGTAGAGATAGTATAAGTCAAATACTAATTTTCTTAATTTACTGACATTACATTGCTACGCAAACTAATTAAAGTTATGGAATTCCTATTTCTTTTTCTAATTACCCAACTGCATATTTGAAACCAATATGAAGGAATTCGAACATATCAAGGTCACGTAATAACAAAATGATTCAAATTGTACTATTATTGAACCCCGTAAGTATAAAAAAGATTTATGAGTTATGGGTCATATAGTAAATAGACAATAGTGCATGGTAGGAAATGTGAAATGAAAAACAATTACTACTATAAGTCACTTCAAACATGACATTTACGTAGAAGAATATTAACATGACATAATTGGACTATATATAGGTGTTATTATATATAGAAATAGAAGGAGAAAAAGAGGTGCTTGTAACAGAATTCACAGTGTTAATTAATTCATTCGATCATCAAAGCGAGAGAAATAAGAGAGAGAAAGAGAGATGGCGAAGGTGGTGGTGGTGGATGAATTGGTGCCTCACCCAGTGAAAGAACAGCTCCCTGGCATTGATATTTGTGTTAACAGCAACCCTTCTTGGTGTTAGTAAACAACTACTAACTAACTTACTCATTCATCAAACACACATACTAACACGCACTGTACTCATTTTGCATGCACATACCAATGAAGATCAACAGGCTAAATTATATACCCATTATTCTTATGCTTTTTGAGAGCTTCAAATTGCAATAACAGTTTTGCCTTTTTCACTTCATTTGATTCTTCTCCAACTTTGTTTTATGGCCTAAAATTATACGTATTGGTGCTTCCCATTAAGTTTTGCAGATGGGTTTTCAACGAATCAGTGAAATAATGTCTGGATTAGAATTTATGTTTTTTTTCTTCTTCTTGAAATCCATGCTCTGTTACGCATAAAAACTATTTTGAACTGCTTTTTTCATCTCAATAAGAAATGGGTTTCTAATACCATACAATGATGCTTGTTAATTGCTGTGTTGAAGATTCTTAGCGCATGGTTCAGTTTTATGACCCCAATTTGAATGATTTAGAACATATATATGTAGTGTTTTTATTAGATATATATCCCAATTAAGTTGTGATGACTAATTTTTAATTTGAATGCAGTTGAAGCTGTGATTCTGGGGTTTCAGCACTATCTAGTAATGCTTGGGACTACTGTTATCATCCCTACCATCATCGTTCCGTACATGGGTGGTGGCAATGTTAGTCTAGTCTACTTCTTAACCATATCTTTGATATTTCTGATTGTATTTTATAATCTTTACTAAATATTTTTGAATCCATCCAAAATTGTGTCCCAGGTGGAAAAGGCTCAAGTAATACAAACTCTGCTATTTGTTTCTGGAATAAACACACTGCTGCAGACGTTGTTTGGAACCCGTTTGCCTGTCGTGATTGGTGGTTCGTTCAGATTCATAATTCCGTCTCTTTATGTCGCACTAATCCAGCAGTATAACCTCAATAATAATCCTTACGTGGTTAGTTTGTAACATCTCCTTCAGTGTTAGTTTTCCTTATGTTACTTTTTATGTACTAAAATCGATCATTACCATTGAAATGACTCCTGGCTTCAGAGGTTTATAAGAACGATGAGGGCTCTACAAGGCGCTCTTATGGTTGCTTCTGTGCTACCTATGTTACTTGGTTTTCTTGGAATTTGGAGAATCGTTGTCAGGTACATGGTCCGATTACGAATTCTGAGTGTAGGTTTCAGTTTTGCTGTTAGATTAATAACTTAGATTTAGTAATGTTGTAGATCTTTGAGCCCTCTTTCTGCCGTGCCTCTCGTAGCTCTTGTTGGACTTGGCCTCTATGAACAGGGTTTCCCACTGGTATGAAGTGTTTCTATCACTATTATTGCAGTAAGACAATTTTGTATTATTAGTCGAAATGATTATTTGATTACAGATAGTGATCATTTTGTAGCAATAACGTTGTGCTGTATTTTCTGCATAGAACTAAAGCTTAAGACGTACGATTTATAATAAGAGGTACTGCTAACTTGGTTGGTATTCAAGAGTTCGTAGTTATGCTAAAAATTATCTAAAAAAGACTGGTTTGTACAGATTTGTCTAGGTTCGACTAATAATATGATGGGCAAATTATTTTTTCTGCCCGGTAACTTTCCCTAAATTCAGCTTTTGCCCTTTTTTTTTCGGGTTTTAAAAATGCCTGTAACTTTATTTTTTTAATTTTTTTCTGCCCGGCGGGCTCTGGGCTGAGTCGCAGCCCAGTCGACGTGGCTGACCACGTGGCGTACGGACGACCGCCACGTGGCACCACGTCATAAATTTTTAATTTTTTTTTAAAAAAAACATAAAAGTAGACTAAAAAGAAAAAAAAAATAGAAAAAGAAGAAATAATTATAAAAAAAATTATGTAAGGAATTATAATTTTATAAATTGTAAAAAATATAAATTTGAATTGAAAAAAAATAAAGAATATAATTTAATTCCTTTCTATATTTTTCATAATTTACAAAATTATAAAAACAAAAAAATAAAATATTTTTTTTAAAAAAATACAATTCATCAAATCCCCCCCCCCCCCCCCCCCTCATGACCCCCCCTCCCCCGCCACCCACCACCACCAGCCCCAATTCCCGCCGCCACCCACCATCACCACAACCCCAATTTCCCTCCCCCACCCCCACTCCACCCCCTTCCCCAAACCACACCACCCAGCATTGTCGGGAAATTGGGTGGGGGCGGGGAAGGGGTGGTGTGGGGGTGGGGGAGGGAAATTGGGGTTGTGGTGATGGTGGGTGGCGGCGGGAATTGGGGCTGGTGGTGGTGGGTGGCGGGGGAGGGGGGGTGGTCACGGGAAAGGAGTGGTGGTGGGGGGGGGGTGTGAATGGTGGTTGTGGTGGTGGGTTTTGATGGTGGTGGGGTGGTAGGGAGGGGCTGGGGGGCTGGGGAGAGGGGGTGGGGGGGTGGGTTTTGATGAATTGTTTTTTTTTAAAAATATTTTTTAGTTTTTTGTTTTTATAATTTTGTAAATTATGAAAAATATAGAAATGAATTAAATTATATTATTTATTTTTTTTCAATTCAATTTTATATTTTTTACAATTTATAAAATTATAATTCTTTACATAATTCATTTTTATAATTATTTCTTCTTTTCTATTTTTTTTTCTTTTTAGTCTAATTTTTTGTTTATTAAAAAAAAAAATATTCCAACGTGGATCCACGTGGCCATAGTCCTGATGCCACGTGGGATGCCACGTAGACAGGGCTAAGACCCAGCCCAGTTTACAGCCCGCCGGGCAGAAAAAAATTAAAAAAATAAAGTTACAGGGCATTTTTGAAACCCGAAAAAAAAAGGGCAAAAGCTGAATTTTGGCAAAGTTACCGGGCAGAAAAAATAATTTGCCCTAATATGATTAGCTAAACAGGTTCTTGATGAAGCATCTTATTATGTGTTTAAACGCCTAAGGGATCAAATAAATATATCAACTCTGCATTTGATCACCTCTTCTCAAAATGTTAAAAGGCATCGAGACTTAAGTTTGAGATAATATAAAACATTCAGCATATATATGCTAACTTGTGTCCTTTCTTGATGGACTTTCTAGCTTGCACAATGTGTCGAGATTGGGCTTCCAGAGCTAATCATCATCATAATTTTGGCTCATGTAAGTGTATATCTCTTATTAATATCATTTGTCCCTGGTTTGGGAGATTAATGCCTGTTCTAGCAAAATTCCCCGTGAACCATAATTTTTACCATTTGACTAATGACTGATTACTACTTGTCACAGTACATTCCTAGTTACTTGAGCATCAAGCGTCCGATTTATGACCGCTTTGCTGTCCTACTGTCGGTAGGCATTGTGTGGGCTTACGCAGCACTTCTGACTGTGGCTGGTGCATACAAAAATAGACCTCTGAACACTCAATTGAGTTGCCGAGTTGATCGCTCTGGCCTTGTAAGCGGATCGTCATGGTATGTGTACAATGCCGTGGAACCTTTATTACTAACATTCTCCCTGGGGCTTGGTCGAATTTAGAGACCTCCTTAATGCAGTTTCGATTTCCAAATACTTATCCAAAGGTTCAATATGCAGGATTAGCATTCCATATCCAATTCAATGGGGTCAACCCAGGCTAAATATTAGAGAAGTTCTTGTGATGCTAGCAGCAGCTTTTGTCGCCATGGTTGAGGTTCATATCATTTATTCCCTTGAAATAACTTGTTTATTGACTTCTTCAATTGTCCCAGATGATCCCAACAAGTTTGTATAATGACATAATCCCCCTAAAGTTGAGAACATACCAAATAGACCCTCTATAAGTTTTTTCATGTTTTTAAAGCCTCAAAGAGTGTCCTTGTTAGAATTTAAATCTTAGAGGACGCTCTGTAGTTAGACCAAACTACAAATAGATTAGATGCAAGTATTTTTAAATTATACATGACATTTTACCTCCTTTGTGTTGAATTTTGTTATTCCTGGTGAATCTACCTCTCCAAAATGGTGAATACACATTCTTATACTTCCGATTTTATCGCAGTCGACAGGAGCATTTATCGCTGCATCACGATACGGGAGTGCCACACATGTACCAGCTTCTGTTCTTAGCCGTGGTGTTGGCTGGCTGGTAAGGAAAACTAGAATACTAAACATCTATATTCTCATTTAACTTTTTTTTGTTCTTCGTCTATCTTGTTAGCCTTCACCTTTTTACTTGTTACAGGGAGTTGGCATGTTTCTGGATGGTTTATTCGGTACAGGAACTGGATCGACCGTATCTGTGTAATACATCTCTCTGATCTCAAAGCTACACAAATATCATAGCTGCACTTTTATCGTACTTTTGGTGACCAATGTTTTGTATCATTTTATAAGTTTCATTTGTTTTCTTGTGTAGTGAAAATGTCGGTTTGTTGGCACTGACACGAGTAGGAAGCCGAAGGGTGGTTCAGATATCAGCAATTTTCATGATCTTCTTTTCAATATTTGGTTTGTTATTTGTACTCACAATATACGTTACAACAAATGATTTTGAATTTGTCAAATTCAGTTTTATGATGTTCAGTTTTCTGCATACTTAAGGCACAGAGTGCTTTGGTCTCTTATCTCACATTATATCCTTCTATGACCAGGAAAATTTGGAGCTGTCGTTGCTTCGATTCCGCTGCCAATTGTTGGAGCTCTGTATTGTGTCCTTTTTGCCCTGATGTGTAAGTAACTCTTTGAGTTTACAAACACTTTTGAATTGAACATACGAGTTTGCTCCACTGTCGAAGATCTTTGCAAAATGCATACAGATGTCAGTTCCGTGTTTGATGTTTGTTTTATCGTCACTCTATGGTTGACAGCTTCTGCTGGTCTTGGCTTACTACAATACTGCAACCTCAACAGTTTCAGAACAAAGTTCATCATAGGTTTTGCATTTTTCATGGGACTTTCTGTGCCGAGGTACTTCACTGACTACGTCCTAACTTCTGGCCATGGTCCCGTTCATACTCATTCCGTCTGGGTACGTGAAACTCATCTTTGTGATTCTATTCAGGGTTAATCACTTTAATTCCCCTGAAGTAGTCTGGTCTAATTAATTATAGACCAGACTGTATGAGTGGCAATTAGACCAAACTCCACGGGTTGTACATAGATAATTTTATTCACAGAAAATTGACCGCAATAATTTGTATGATGCAGTTTAACAAGGTGGTGCTTGTGATCTTCACGTCTCCGGCCACGGTGGCAGGAATCGTTGCATACTTTCTGGACCTTACTGTAACGACAAATTCTTGCTATCTCTGTAATAAAAGACCAGAAAAAGATCACAAATAATTTTTTTTGATAAATTTGAAGTACAATTGTGGTTCACTCTCTATCTAATCCTCTGATTCGATTCTACAAGAACAATATTGAAATCTGTGGTGGAAATCTTCAATTTGATCTTCACTGAGATGATTTGAACTTGGAGAAACGTTAATTCGAGGGTCCTTGGACTTGATCTCAGATTAAATGGTGATTTGATTTGAGGATTGATGAAGGATGATATGATCTTCATCCTCAATTCTTTGGATTTGTGAGTTTTGATCTTTCCAGTATGGATTTTGATCTTCAAAAACAGTTTTCCGAGGGTCTTGTGACTTGATCTCGGATTAAATGGATTTTTGGTTTGAATGTTGTTGAAGAACGGTATGAATTTGATTTGGATTTCTTGAATTTGTTGAAGATTTGATCTTCTTGACAGAGACACGATCTTCAAAAACGGTTTTTGGATGAACTTGAGGCTTGATAGCGGATTGAAAGGAGTTCTTAACGAAGAACACCTTGAAGATCGTTGAGCTTGTTGGAGAGGATTTGTTGAACTTCCTTGCTCTCAATTCTTGAAGTTTTAATTTTTGTCTTTGTTCTTCAAGAGCTTATCTATTTATAGTTGTAGAACCGAGCCTCCTTGCTTGTGATTGGTCGATTTTTTTTTTAATATAGGCATTGATTTAATTTAGCTTGTGGTGGACTTCTTTCTCGGACCCTCGCATTGCGGGGATGCTTTCGTGCACTGGGCTGCCCTTTATCAAGAAATCCTTAGGACACATCGTATTCTCCATCTTTATATTATAAATCAATTAATTAACCTATTAATAAATGGAATTTAATTTAGTAAAATTTCAAATTAAAAATAGAAATAATTAATTTAATTTATAATAATCAATTTGACCCTTGTCAATATTTAATTGGAGTAGACAAAATTAATTTGTCTACAAATGCCCCCTTGCGACTTGTCACGAATAACATTATAAAAATGCGTCTTGAAGTGAATATGTCGCAACATATTTATTTCGGGGCCATCAATAAGATTTGATGAAATATATGTACTTCATTGAGAAAATATCAACATTTGGGGATTTTCGTGTAAATTTCTTGAGGGACCAAAATGTAATTTGTGTACCAAATCATTTTTTTTCTTTCTTGTGAGTGCATGTGACACTTGACTTTTTTTGCTTTGGCCCACTCCTAGCACATACATGCACATGCAGCTAGTACGTCATGTCAAACCAAGGAATTTTTTTTTCTTATATTTTTTTTCTTCTTCTTCTTCTTTCTTTCCTATATAGAAACATCCGTGTAGTCTTTCTTATACAACAACAAAAGAAAAAAAAAACACTTATTTCTCTCTCCTCTAGCTCCTCCCATGGCCGCTCCTTTCACCGGAGTTTCCATGCGACGGTGATCGAGTTTCAACTTGGAGAATTCATCATCATACTCGTGAGATCAAGAGGAACGTGTATTGTGGTGGTTTGGAGGTACTTTCTTGTGGTCACGCCATCTCCATTCTCGGCTCATTACGTTTTTTTGCAAGTGTTCATCGTCTCTTTTGTTCATCAATGGCGGATCTCGTTAGATCTCCCTCTTTCTTCCTCCTTCCTAACACGTCACCTTATTCTTAAGCTCAATCATCTTGCTCCTCATCAAGACGCTCGCGTTTTGTTGCTTTGGACGAGTTCTTTGCGCTTGAGATCTAGAAAGGGTTTCCTTTCTCAACTCGTTCTTGGATCCCGAGGTCATCTTCGGATGGCTTTTTGCTAGGATTTGAGGATATTGAGAATTGAAACTCTTAAGTGTAGTGTTCTTCCTTTTTTTTTTGTTTTTCTTTTGGTTCGTCTTTGTTTGGAGGTGTTATCGGATCCTCATCGTCTGTGGCTACATTTTTGTGGTTTTAATTGCATTTTCCGAACGCATCCGCGTCTCCAGCGAGTTTCCGACGACGCATCGCCGCACCTCCGCCGTTCGACTCTCTCTCCGGTCAATGAAGTGGTGGCAACGGTATTTTTTGGTGCTAGGGTTAGTTGTGGGTGACAAGAACATTCTCACGGATCTGATTTTGTTGTTCCTCTCGTCCGTAGCGTACTTGGAGCAGATCTGCCGCATTTTTCCGACCGCCCAGTTTTTTCCGGCGACTTTCCGACGCCGCCGCAGTGCCCCACCGTCCCCTCTCTCTCTCCGGTCAACGACGTGGTGGCGGCGGTAATATTGGTGCTAGGGTTGGTCGTGGGGGACAAGAACTTTCCATTTCCGCGCCTCCGACGAATTCCCGACCTTGCGCCGCCGCGCCTCCGCTGTCCGCCTCTGTCCGATCATCTATCCATAGGCGGCGGTCAACTGGTCAACTGGATGCTAGGGTTTGGTAAGTGGTGAGCAAGAATATTCCACTACCTTGAGTCTTGTGACTTAGTGGAGGTGTAAGAGCACTACCCCTTGAGTCTTGTGACTTAGTGGAGGTGTAAGAGCACTACCTTGAGTCTTAGGGACAAGTGTGCTTTTTTGTTTTGTCCTTGTCTCCTAGGGGACAAGAGTCTCTTTTGTTTTGTCCTATGTCCCTCACTATGGATGATGCCTACAACTCATCTTGTAAGAGTGTTGACCACACTATTGTCAACTCCAATTCTTTAAAGACCAAAGTGGGCCCAAGTGCCACATCATTATCTTTGACTCGGTCAGCTGAGACTAACGAAAAGTCAACTGTCAGTCTTCCTCAAGAAAATGTTGACAGACCCTCAAATATCATCGTCCCAATTTCTGAGCCGAACTTGTACTTGTACCAATCCTTTGGACATGATAAAGCGGGACTTATGAACTCGAACCTCGCTATGATTTTGAGCTCAACTAAGTTTGGATCCGACCACTTCCCTTCTTTTTTTTTTTGTTACAGTGCCTGTTTTTTTTTTTTTTTTTTTTTGTTAATCTCAATATTTTTTTGTAACAGGTTGCAGTGGATTTTTGAATTGGAAAGAGGAGTTATTCACATTATAATTGCAAAACTGAGACAAAGATTTTTTTGTATTATTATTTCTTACCCAATATATTTTCCCTTTTTTTTTGCATTCTCCTCTTTTTTTTTTAACTCTTTTGTATTTGCTTTTTTTGTGTTGACAGTCCACGCAGAATGGTGAAATTTGGCCATGCCTATACTTCGAAGGGAGTTGAGACCCTAACCATCACCGGTGATAAAAATCAATCGACCCAACGGGACACAATATTGGAGGTCGGCACCCCTCTCGCCGGAATTTACACAAGCCGATGGCCCACTTTGATTAACACCATTAAACCCAAAAACTGGACTGAAGAGTTTCCCAAGTCCTCCAATCGATCTCTGCCGTCGTTCGTGCTCCGATCTCCTCACCACCGAGTATCAAACAATGATCTTCTTTTCGATACCTTGGGGCGACGCATTGCCAAAGGAGATGTCATGTGGGACGATGCCTTTCTTCACTTTTCTGGTGAAATTCATTACTTTCCAGGATATTGGGAGTGGACAGAAGATGTCCTTGTTCGATGCAAGCCTACACTTATTTCCACCAACACGTACGAGCCAGTCTATGCATCTTTGTTCACATACGAGTGCAATTTGGAAATCATAAAAGCCTTGTGCGAAGCGTGGTCACCGTCTATAAACACCCTTGTCACTTCACTTGGAGAGCTCTCAGTTTCCCTATGGGACTTGAAACACCTTGTCGGCCTGCCCATATTTGGATCCTTATACGACGAAGTCATATCGAGCGAGAGAGAACTTTTCGGCAAAGAAAAAGAAAACCATCACTTGCCGAGGTCATGAAGAGCTTTGTTCCATGCGTTTCACTTAATCCGAGCACATGTTGGTGATGACGATCCTCGAGTGCCAGTCAAAGAGTGGGTTAACTTTTGGTCGAAGAAAGAAGTCAAATACAAATGTCCCCCATCACGGAAGGAGAGAAAAAGTGTGCGTCGACCTCAAGCGACACATAACCCTTCCGGAAAGCTCGAACCATACAGTCGGTGGTCATCGCAAGAAGAGATCATGTTTTCACAACTCGATATCAAAGGTTGTTGAAAGGAAGAGACGTTTTTGGCCGCGCATTTAGTTTGTTGGTTGTGCATCTTTGTTCTCCCTATAAAGGACATTGGCTTTATCCGTCCAAGTACTTTCAAGATGGCGAGTCTTATAGCCAGCGATCAAAGAGTATGCCTTGCCATTCCGGTGCTAGCGTCGATTTACAAAGGGTTGAACTCAATATCAAGGTCTACTCAACCGTCTCTAGGGTGCCTTCCTTTTCCGATCCATTTTGTCTACGGGTGGGTGGCGCTGTACTTCAAGACTCAGTTTTCTATCCACCAAGAGTCGCAAAAACCTGGAATGACGGTGTTTTCTGGAGAAAATGGAGCAAGACCTTTTGATCCAAAAGAAGCTCGTAAGAGAATTCACAAAGGAGACTATACCACTTGGGCATGCAATCTTCTTCCAAACGTCAATAACGTCTCACTTGTGGATTGCAGTACTCTTAGCGAAGCAGAGCATGACTATTTAATCAACCTTCGATTGTGCTATCTTACTCTGAGGCAAGGCGAAACTTTTGATGTTGAGCCCTATAGTCCACATCGATTTGGCCGACAATTTGGATATTATCAAGATATTCCTGGCGTACTCAAAAATGACTACCGCGGAGCTTCTTTGGATGAAGGACTTCGTTTTTTGAGGTTAAGTCTTGCACAAAGGACATATTCAAAGGTTTGGATTCCCAATGCTCCTCTTAACGCAAGAAGGCACTTTTCAGATAGTTATAAGTCATGGATAACCAAAACCCATATGAGCTACCTTGAAGACAATATCGACTCTTTACTTTCGCCTCAAAAGCACTTGATACTCGGTGGAGATGACAAGGTCGCACAAAGTCCTGACAACCAAATTACTCCTCTTGGGAAGAGCTCGCGAGACGCGACACACATTGCGGTAGAGGAATCAGTGAAAAGAAAAAGCATTGTCAAAGAGAGTCGCAGCAGCGAAAATGGCGATCGCAACTGGAAGAGGGTTAAGAAAGGTTCAAGTATCTTGCAACCTAGAGAAATCAATTCTCCCTGCTGCCTTTCGAGCACCCCATCTGCGACATTAGACTTGGCTGTACAGGTATTGGTCAACTTTGCTCTTTATTTCCATACATATATAAATATACATGTATATGTTTCTCATTTTCGACATATTCCTTGTAGGTGGGTAAAGAGAGGATTCCCGCTTTGAAGGGTAATGAGCAACATCCTTAAAGAAGTGAAGGATCTACTTCATGTGCTGGTACTAAACCTTCAAAAGATGACAAAGTGCATTTGAAGCCAAGAGACTCAAAGAATGGTGAGGAAAGTTCTCCACATATTGCTGTCTCCGTTTTTAAGGGTGAAAGTCTATTAGAAATTCATGACAAGAGGTATCTCAACTCTCTATGGGCCGATGTTAGTGAGAGGATTGTTCGCGCACCAATTAACCAAATTTCTTCATTTAAAGATGAATTCCGCATTGTCTTTGAAAGAATGAAGTTGGTTGGGAAGGAAAAAGTTGCTCCCTTAGAGGCCTTAGTGAGCAAAGTTTTTGATCAAGCTGATGCTTATGATGTGCGAAACTCCACAATATTGGAAAGCTCATCACTTCTTCAACAAATTTCGGAAATGGAGGGCCACATATCCGATGCCAAGTCTGACAAGGAAAAGGGATCCTCACGAGTTAGGTCCACAAAAGATGAACTTCAAAGTGTTAAAAGAAGATTGAAAGACTTAAAGTCGGAGAAAGCAAGCTCGACGTCATCCTTAAAGAGCCAACAAGAGTTTCTTCGAGGTGTCGACAGTAAGATCTCTAGTTTGGAAGAGAAGATATCCGTCCTTAAAAGCACTCCTTCACTTACTGACGCGGAGATGGACGAATTGAATGTTATGAGATTGAACTTGGAGACTGCACAACTGGAGTTGGGGGATGTGAGGCCTTTTGTTTGAGAGATATTTCCTTTTTTTTGTTTGCTTTATTCTATTTTGCTTTAGATTTGTAGCGTCATCAAACTCCGAGATTTAATAAAAGATTTACTTTTATTTACCTCATTTTGATTTTTTTTTATTTGTACTCATTCTAGTAGTCCACGTGTTTGTCAACAAACTGTAACGATAGATAGCGTAAGACACGAGTTCTCTACCGAAAAGAAAAAGTTCAGTTCCAACCGCCAAAGATTCCTTATCTCCAAAGACAAAGCACTGATTAGGATTCAAACTCGGTAAAGTCATCCAAAGACGGCGCTTGGGGTCAAATGCTTCCCATTCGAGCAGCTAGCAGGAAACATAAATCCAATGCTCAACTACTCCATTTGGTCTCCTCAGCATGTATAACTCGCCGCTTCATGATGTTTGTTATCGGATTGGTCCGGTTGAACGAGTCAAAATCCCACCAAGCAATAAGGCCGTATCTACATGATCATCAGGCAGTTTTGACACTTTCTTAACAAGCACGTCCTTCTCCTACTCATTTTTAGTTTTTCATTTGCATTTGGCATCATGTTTCTTTCTCATGAATACTGTAACGTAACGCAACAAAACCAACTTAAGCAAATTTCATGACTGAACTTAGAAAAATTCTAAGCTGCCTACGTACCTCAATAAAAAGGATCAAGTCATAACGTAGTTCAAAGAAATCAAGATTGATTTAAGGGGGGGTGTCGTACACAGTTTATACTCATGCGGGCCAGGAGTATTCATTCTTTAACCACTTTGAACAAAGTGGGGCATTTAAAATTTAACCACATAAAACACCTTTAGTGGGGTAAGTTATCATTTTAACCACATAATTTACCATTGGTGGTTGCCATTCACAGTTTATACTCATGCGGGCCAGGAGTAACATGCAGTTTAAGCTCGTGCGTCATGGAGCATGCTTCAGTCATCAAGGGTAGTATTGTTTCAAGAATTTTCCATTGATAGGACCAGTTCTTAATCCATCTTCGGCAATCAACTTATATGCGCCATTCGTGTATACTTCTGTGATGACATAAGAACCATCCCACTTTGAAGTGAACTTGTTTCCGGTTCGATGAGTGATAATGATGGGCCTTCTCACTGCAAGAACCAAATCGCCAACTTGAAAGGAGCGTTGGCGGACCTTTTTGTTAAAAGACTTGGAGATACGAGCTTGATAGCACTCAAGATCCTGTTGCGCTTCTAGTCTTTTCTCATCAAGAGCATCTAGTTCTTGTAAGTGCAAACGAGCATTCTCTTCTTCGGTGAGTCCTTCTTGCAGAGCTATCCTTAAAGACGAGATTTGTTGCTCAAGAGGGAGAACTGCTTCTACTCCGTAGACCAATGCATAAGGGGTTACTTGAGTTGGCGTTCTGTGTATAGTTCTATATGCCCATAGAGCTTCTCCAATTCTTTTATGCCAATCTTTCTTTGACTTCGCCACCACTTTCTTTAGCAAGTTGCATAGAGTTTTGTTGAATGCTTCGGAGAGGCCATTAGAAGCAGCATAATACATGGAAGAGTTTCTTTGATTGAATCCAAACTTTTCACACAACTTGTCTATCAAACTATTGCAAAACGGCTTTCCATTATCAGTGACGATGCATCAAGGAACTCCGTAGCGGTAAATGATATTGGTACGAATGAAGTTGACAACAGTCTCCTTTTTGGCTTCTTTGAGAGGCACAACTTCGGCCCATTTTGAGAAGTAGTCGGTTGCAGCCAAGATGTACAAGTGTCCGCCAGAAGACTTTGTCATAGGACCGACAACGTCCAAACCCCACGAATCAAAAGGCCAAGAAGCTACAATCAGATGTAAAGGTTCAGGCGGCTGATGGATGAAGTTTGCGTAGAATTGACAAGCTTGACATCTTCGTGCATACTTCATACAATCTAAAACCATGGTAGGCCAGTAGTAGCCCATTCTTTTGATGCGGAAATGTAACTTTGGACCAGACTGATGAGCTCCACAAATTCCGAAATGTGCTTCTTCCATAGCTTGCATAACTTCTTCTTTTCCTAGGCAGCGTAAGAAAACCCCGTCAAACGAGCGCCTATAGAGTGTGTCTTTATAGAAGATGTAGCAAGCTGCACGACGCCTAATGTCGATCTTTTGCCGTACGTCATCGGGCAATTTTTCGTGCTTTAAGCAGTCCACGAATGATTGTCGCCAATCTTTAACTTCAATTTCGTATACCTCCATAACATAACTTTCGTTATTATTACCTTGCTCACCGTTATCTTCTAGAATAGGCGGGAGTATCCATTTGTAGCACACGGGTACGAACGTCTTCTCTTCTGATGTAACCAACATAGAAGCAAGTTTAGCTAAAGCATCAGCTTGCCCGTTATCTTTCCTCGGCACACGCTCTACTGTAACGTCACCAAGATTTTTGATCAATCTTCTTGCATACTCAACATATGGTAGGAGCTCTGGCTTCTTAACCTCAAATTCGCCATACAATTTATTGACGACCAATTTGGAATCGCCACACACTTTTAGATGAGGTTGCCTCAGCTCAATTGCCATTTCTAACCCGAGTATCAAAGCTTGATATTCCGCAACATTGTTTGAGCAATTTTGAGTTAATGTGAAGGAATACGGCAAGACCTCTCCATTAGGCGTGAGAAAGATAATGTCGGCGCCGACTCCATTTCTATGTGCGGCACCATCAAAGTACATTTACCATGGAGGAGTAATTTCAACCACGAGTGCATCTTCATCGGGCAAGTCGTCCATTAACTCCCATTCGACAGGAATAGGGTGGTCAGCTAGAAAATCCGCCAATACTTGTCCTTTCACAGCCTTTTGAGGGATATATGCAATCTCAAACTGTTGCAGCTGGAGGTACCATCTTGCGAGTCGATCAGACAACACCGGCCTCGTCATGACATACTTCAAAGGGTTTGCTCTGGGTACAAGACGAATAGTATGAGCTTGAAAGTAATGTTTCAATTTTTGAATTGAGAACACAAGGGCTAGGCAAAGCTTTTCAATAGGAGTGTACTTCAACTCATTCGGCGTCATTGTTCGGCTCAGGTAATAAAGTGCATTTTCCTTCCCTTCGTCATTTTCTTGAGCGAGTAATGCCCCCACTGATCTTTCTTGGGCAGCAATATATAGGATCAAGGGACGTCACGGCACATGAGCGGCTAAAATGGGAGGTTTCATCAGATACGACTTGATTCGTTCAAAAGCATTGCGACAAGATTCATCCCACCTAAATGGAACATCTTTCTTCATCAAATGACTGAAAGGTTGGCAACGACCGGCTAAATTCGAGATGGACCTTCTGAGATACGCCAATTTTCCTTGTAGACTTTTGAGTTCATGAATATTTCGTGGCTCCGGCATCTTAACCATTGCATCAATCTTGGCTTGCTCGATTTCAATGCCTCGCCGACGAACAATGAAACCAAGGAACTTTCCCGATGTTACGCCAAATGCACACTTCATAGGATTCATCCTTAATTGATACTTTCGCAATCGCGCAAAGACTTTTTGTAAGTCATCTGTGTGATCTTTACTTTCTCTCGACTTCACGACAAGATCATCCACATAACACTCAACATTCTTGTGCAACATGTCGTCGAAGATATTTTGCATTGCCCTTTGATAGGTAGCACCAGCGTTCTTCAATCCAAACAGCATCACCTTGTAGTAATATATACCCTTCGGAGTACGGAAAGCAGTCAATTCTTCATCCCTTGGAGCCATACGAATTTGGTTGTATCCTGAAGATCCGTCCATGAACGACAAGGCTTCGTGTCCCATGGTAGCATCAATCATTAGTTCAGCAATCGGTAGAGGAAAGTCATCCTTAGGGCATGCTTCGTTCAAGTCTCTAAAGTCGACGCAAACCCTGATTTGTCCATTCTTCTTTCTTACCAGCTTCAATGAGCTTGTTAACTTCGACTTCGAGCAATGGGACTAAGTCAGGTCGAAACCTTCTTTAGGCTTGCTTGACGGGATGAACATCTTTCTTTACCGATAAGTTGTGTACTGCCACATTTGGGTCCAAGCCTGACATCTCTTTGTATGACCAAGCAAACACATCCTTGAACTCGTGCAACAACTCAATGTAACTTCGTTCTTCATCAGCTCCGAGCAATGCACTTATGTAAATCGGTCTTGGGTCATCGATGTTGCCCAAGTTTACCTATTTTAACTCATCAATAGCGGCCTTGACACCCTCCTCCCACTCAATAGGCGCATCTTCGACGTCTTCTTCAACATCTTCTTCACGAGAAGTGATATGGCATGACGATCCTACACTCTCTTCATCTCCGTCTTTGGTCTTCGTGAGTACCACAGTTTGTAACTTGACTTTGAGAGTTTCCCCACAAGACACTATCAAGCCTTCGCGGCGAGTCATTCTAGATGGGATCAGACTTTGAACTTTCTTAGAGTTTGATGACTTGAGGTTTCTCTTGGCGTGTGTCGACATATGTGGAACACTCAACTTTTTCCAATCAAACCTTTTATTTGGACCAAGCCTATCAAAGACTATTTTATTCGGACCAAGACTATCAAAGACTGTTTTATTCGAACCAAGTCTATCAAAGACCGACATGTGTGGTATCTTCTCTTTACAACCTGTTGTTGAACCCTCTACTTCGCCTATGTAGTTGGCGTTAGCTCTTTTTATAGCAATACAAACTGGGTTTGGTGGCTTGTAGCCAAGGCCTACCCGAATGTTTGGAATGGTATGCCCCTTTTCCTTTAGCATAACTTGTGTGGAATTGAGTCCGTATGGCTTCTCTGCAGCAGCATCAAGAGCGAGGCTCTCCAATCGTGGTTCTTCATTAGGGTTATATCCAGCTTTAACTAGAAATTTGAAAGCTTTCGGGTCGAAACATTGCTCAATCTTCTTTGTGGGTAATGTTCCATGCTCTGTTTTTGGTCCTTTGGATGGACGAACAAATCCTTCAAGTGGAGGAGATGGCCCTTTCTTTTCAAGTGTTGTAAGAGGGAATGTTAGTTCTTTCAAAGGCTTTGTCTCAAGGGGAGATCCATAAATTTTACTCTTCTCTGTGTCACTTATGTTATCGGAGCCTTTTACATCATGCTGCTGGAGTTGCTCAGTTCCATTGAGTTTCACAATGCTTTTTCCTTCAATATAGTATTTTGCATCTGCAAAGTGTGATTCAGCATCAGAAAAAGGCTTTACATCACCATGTACCTTTCTTTCGACTCCATCTTGATAATATCCAAAACACTGGTGTAATGTTGAAGGAACAACGCCATTTTCATGTATCCAAGGTCGACCCAATAACATGTTGTAGGATGTGTTGGATTCGATGACATAGAATAGCGTACTAGACGACATATCTTCAATAAGAAGAACTAATCTTATGATGCCAATGGCTCTTTGCCCCCTTGGTTGAAACCTTGGATCATCAGACGACTACTTGATAGTTCATCCACCGAGATCCCTAATTTATTCAAAGTGCGTAGAGGTAAGATATTGACCGCAGAGCCCCCGTCAATCAGCATTCGATTAATTCTTTTCTCGCGAATATAGCCAGCGACAAACAATGGCCGATTGTGGAGTTTGGAACCTAGTAGAAGGCCTTCATCAGTGAAGCATACAGTGGACATATATTGGTTTGTGACATGAGCAGTCTTTGAAGTTGAGTCTTCAATTTTCTCTTCTTCGTGAGTCGCATTGCATGAAACGATGATGTGGGAGTCATCTAGGCTATCAACTGGGCTTGAGAGCGTGACAAGGTTTGATGACACAACATCCTCTTCTAGCTTGATCTTTCCGTCACGAGCCAACCGCATCACCTTATCTTTGAATATGAAGCAATCATGGATTGGGTGTCCTACGAGACGATGATATTTGCAATACTTAGGATCATCGGTGCGACCAGCCTCTTCTGGTCTCTTCATTTCAGGCAGCTCAATCAGGTTAGCTTTGAGTAAATCATCAAATATGGCTGAAACGTCAGAATCGAGGAATGGATATTGCTTTGATTGCATCTCCTTGAGTGTCGTCTTCCTTTGCTCATTAGCTTGTGAATTATTGGCATTTTCAGATATTAAAACACCTTTTCATTGGTCATTGCTATCATTCGTCTTGGTCTTGATTCTCAACGGAGCAACATTCACCGCTATAGACTCTTTGGTAGGTGCTTTGTTGAAAGATTTGCCTCCTTTCCTTGCATCTTGCTTGTCACTGAATCTTCGCGAATCTTGCATAGGTGGTCCATTAACTCCGCTTGCCACCATACTCAGTTCCATGTCATGAGCACGAGTTGCTAACTCCTCAAACGTCCTTGGCTGTATTCCTTGAAGAATGTAATGGAGCCCCCATTGCATGCCTTGATGCACATCTCTATAGCCGAGGTCTCGAACAATCGATCCTTGCAATTGAGACTCAAATTTCTCCAACAGTTTATGTAATCAATGACTGGCTCTTCATTCCATTGGCGAGCATTTGTTAGTTCAATCATGCTGACGGTCCTTCTTGTACTGTAGAAGCGATTGAGGAATTCTTGCTCCAACTCGTCCCAACTATCAATCGAGTTTGCTTCCAAATCAGTGTACCAATCAAATGCATTCCCCTTCAGCAAGCGAACAAATTGCTTGACAAGATGATCACTGTAAGTTCCGGCATTGTTGCAAGTCTCAACAAAATGAGCTACATGTTGCTTTGGGTTGCCTTTGCCATCAAACTGCTGGAAATGTGGTGGTTGGTATCCATTCGGCATCTTGAGGTTATCTATCCTTTGAGTGTACGGTTTGGAATAGAAGAATGATGATTTGAAGCTTCCGTCTAGTTTGTCCTTGATAGTTCCCATGATGAACTCCTTCAATTGATCAGCAGGGATCATGCCATTTGAAGAGACTTGGAACTCTTTGGCAATAGACTTTTCCTTATCATTGGATAATTGCTTCATTGATGTTTCACCATTTTCAAAGCCTCCAAACTTCAGTTCCTTTACATGACTTTCTTCCACCTTGACTTCCCTACTCAGCAATTTTTCTATCTTGGAGTCTTGGTCTTGCACATGTTTGTTCAGCATCTCTATGGCTTTGGTTAACATCCCCATTTGTTCTTCCAAAGTTGTAGCACTTGTTGTTAATGCGTGCACTGTATCCAATTGACGTGAAGAACCCGATGCGGAGTGAGGAGTTGGTGGGGAGGAGTCGCCGCTCTCAACATCCTCATCATTGTTGACATTGTCGGAGACAAATGAGTCATTTTGAACAATGTCGTGGACGACTTCACTTGGCATCTTTGTGGATGGATCAGCCAATAGATCAGACAACCTTCCTGTCTTGCGTGATGCCATATGGTTGACTGGTTGTTCTTGATGAAAAGAGATGATAGGTAGAGTAGTCCCACTGGGCGTGCCAAATTTGTAACGACAAATTCTTGCTATCTCTGAGAATAAAAGACAAGAAAAGATTACATATAATTTTTTTTGATAAATTTGAAGTACAATTGTGGTTCACTCTCTATCTAATCCTCTGATTCGATTCTACAAGAACAATATTGAAATCTGTGGTGGAAATCTTCAATTTGATCTTCACTGAGATAATTTGAACTTGGAGAAACGTTAATTCGAGGGTCCTTGGACTTGATCTCGGATTAAATGGTGATTTGATTTGAGGATTGATGAAGGATGATATGATCTTCGTCCACAATTCTTTGGATTTGTGAGTTTTGATCTTTCCAGTATGGATTTTGATCTTCAAAAACAGTTTTCCGAGGGTCTTGTGACTTGATCTCGGATTAAATGGATTTTTGGTTTGAATGTTGTTGAAGAACGGTATGAATTTGATTTGGATTTCTTGAATTTGTTGAAGATTTGATCTTCTTGAGAGAGACACGATCTTCAAAAACGGTTTTTGGATGAACTTGAGGCTTGATAGCGGATTGAAAGGAGTTCTTAACGAAGAACACCTTGAAGATTGTTGAGCTTGTTGGAGAGGATTTGTTGAACTTCCTTGCTCTCAATTCTTGAAGTTTTAATTTTTGTCTTTGTTCTTCAAGAGCTCATCTATTTATAGTTGTAGAACCGAGCCTCCTTGCTTGTGGTTGGTCGTTTTTTTTTTTTTTAATATAGACATTGATTTAATTTAGCTTGTGGTGGACTTCTTCCCCGGACCCTCGCATTGCGGGGATGCTTTCGTGCACTGGGCTGCCCTTTATCAAGAAATCCTTAGAACACATCGTATTTCCGCATGGCTTTATTTGATCGGCCAACAATTCTCCATCTTTATATTATAAATCAATTAATTAACCTATTAATAAATGGAATTTAATTTAGTAAAATTCTAAATTAAAAATAGAAATAATTAATTTAATTTATAATAATCAATTTGACCCTTGTCAATATTTAATTGGAGTAGACAAAATTAATTTGTCTACAAATGCCCCCTTGCGACTTGTCACGAATAACATTGTAAAAATGCGTCTTGAAGTGAATATGTCGCAACATATTTATTTCGGGGCCATCAATAAGATTTGATGAAATATATGTACTTCATTGAGAAAATATCAACATTTGGGGATTTTCGTGTAAATTTCTTGAGGGACCAAAATGTAATTTGTGTACCAAATCATTTTTTTTTTCTTGTGAGTGCATGTGACACTTGACTTTTTTTGCTTTGGCCCACTCCTAGCACATACATGCACATGCAGCTAGTACGTCATGTCAAACCAAGGAATTTTTTTTTTCTTATATTTTTCTTCTTCTTCTTCTTCTTTCTTTCCTATATAGAAACATCCGTGTAGTCTTTCTTATACAACAACAAAAGAAAAAAAAACGCTTCTTTCTCTCTCCTCTAGCTCCTCCCATGGCCGCCCCTTTCACCGGAGTTTCCATGCGACGGTGATCGAGTTTCAACTTGGAGAATTCATCATCATACTCGTGAGATCAAGAGAAGCGTGTATTGTGGTGGTTTGGAGGTACTTTCTTGTGGTCACGCCATCTCCATTCTCGGCTCATTACGTTTTTTCGCAAGTGTTCATCGTCTCTTTTGTTCATCAATGGCGGATCCCGTTAGATAGCTCTTTGTGTTTTTGGATCCGTGTGTTCTTCGTCTTTTGTCGTCTTGTCTCCCTCTTTCTTCCTCCTTCCTAACACGTCACCTTCTTCTTAAGCTCAATCATCTTGCTCCTCATCAAGACGCTCGCGTTTTGTTGCTTTGGACGAGTTCTTTCCGCTTGAGATCTAGAAAGGGTTTCCTTTCTCAACTCGTTCTTGGATCCCGAGGTCATCTTCGGATGGCTTTTTGCTAGGATTTGAGGATATTAAGAATTGAAACTCTTAAGTGTAGTGTTCTTCCTTCTTTTTTTTTGTTTTTCTTTTGGTTCGTCTTTGTTTGGAGGTGTTATCGGATCCTCATCGTCCGTGGCTACATTTTTGTGGTTTTAATTGCATTTTCCGAACACATCCACGTCTCCGGCGAGTTTCCAACGACACACTGCCGCACCTCCGCCGTCCGACTCTCTCTCCGGTCAACGAAGTGGTGGCAACGGTATTTTTTGGTGCTAGGGTTAGTCGTGGGTGACAAGAACATTCTCACGATAACATTCAAGAGCTGGAGGACCATGATAGAGAAGACTGGATTGCAACTGAAAAAATTGATAACATACAATGGTTTGGCGTTTTTGAACGTTGATGATCATTTTACTCTTGTGAGAGCTAGTCTACTTCAGCTGTAGGATGGTAAGGTGTGGACAGCTGGTTCACCTTCTTGCTGACTTAGTTTGAGATGTATCCAAGTGGTTTTTTTCCTCCTGCGAGCAGTGTTGGATCATCGAGGACCACTAAAGTATTGGGTCTTGATTTCTAGGTTGGGTGGAAACTAGCGAGAGCATCGGTGACCATTTATTTGGGCATCGTAGATTCCTTTATAACTCATAGTGACGCGTGGATTTGATGCTCTGTGAGTTAGAACCCTGCCATTGGAACTTGCGGTTCGGGCCATCTAAGTCCCCTGATGATAGATTTCGATAATTTCTTAACTGTTTTGCCTGCCGAATTTAATTCAGTGAGACCCACGATACACCATTTACTCAATTCACGATGCTTATTGACGGAGGGGGTTAACACATATATTTACTAATCCGTGAAGAGTAGAATATATTGCTCGAAGACGGACGAATTTACTTGAATTTAAAAAGAGTGCGCGTGGTGGGGGCATGTGATGCCCAAATCCAAACCCCGACGACTTAGAGGCCAGCCGAGAAAGGTGGCCACGCCGTCGGGAACCGTGATGCGTGCTATCTTCCCATCACCACGAGAAACCGAGAGCAAACTACCTGCACAACAAGCAACAGAAAGGGAATCGGAGGAAGGAACAGAAAGTACAAAAATGGCGACTGAGATAAGAACACCACAAGCAATGAACCAATCCCGAGAAGAAACGCCGATAGCAGAACCGCATGAGATTAAATTATCATGGGTAGACGTCATCAAGGGCAATCTACAACCGGTGAACGGGCGTGTGGTAAGCTACAATGCTCCTACTATGATAAATGGGGAAATTGAAATTGAAATTGATGATTAAGATATGGAATCATAAATTAGATTTTGGGAGAACACCTTGGTACTATATGTAATGGGAGAGGATCTCTCAATGAATGCAGTAAGGCAATTTATGCTAACTTCATGGAATTTTGCAACCCTACCAGACTTGTATTACAATGAAGAGGGGTATTTTTTGACAAAATTTAAAAGCAAAGAGGATATGAATGCAGTGTTGCAAGCAGGACCATACACCATCTACAGGAAACCTTTATTCTTGAGGGAATGAAATGCTGATTTCACTCTAAAGGAGGATATGCTTAGAGTACTACCCATATGGATAACCCTACCACAACTACCATTAGTATTCTGGGGGGGGAGAGGAGCATAGGAAAAATAACAAGTGCTATAGGGAAGCCTATTATGATGGATGAGTGCACATCTAAGAAATTAAGAGTATCATATGCTAGGGTATTGGTGGAAGTGGATATCACTAATGAACTGAGGAAGATAGTAACCATTAAAGACAAGAAAGGTAATAAGATCAACCAAAAAGTGGAGTATGAGTGGACTCCACCTGTATGTCCAAAATGCAAAACTGTGGGACACATATGCAGAACCACACAACCAGCTAAACAACCACAAGCACCAGCAAAGCAATGGCAACAAAAACAGAAAACAAAACAACACAAGGGGTAGCAGCAACAGTAGAAGAAGAGAAAGATGAACAATGGGAAAGAGTTGAGGGCAGAAGAGACAATCATACTAATAATACCTTGAGGTTTGGGGAAATTCTACTGGAAGACATGAATGGATTCAAGGCACTAAGGGTCGGAGAAGGCCCTGAAGAGCCCCCTGACATCCAAACATGATGCTAAGTTGGAATTTATGGGGGATCAATAAAGGAGCAAGGCACTTGGAGGTTTTCTTCCACCTTAATAGATTACAGGTAACCTGTGCTGCATTACTTGAAACTAGAGTCAAGTTGAGTAATATGGAGAAACTAAAAAAGAAACTGGGCATGCAATGGGATATGTTGCATAACTATGAATTCCATGGAAATGGTAGGATCTGGATAGTATGGAAGCATGACAAGCTAGACATAAAAAGAATAGCAGGGTCTGATCAGTTCATAAATTGTCAAATGTATGAAAATAGTGGGAAGATGATAGGGTATATAACTGTCATTTATGCCCATAATAAATTGGAACAGAGAAAGAGACTATGGCAAGACATTATTACTTTGGCTCACAGTGTGACAGTACCCTGGATGTTAATTGGGGATTACAACAATGTGCTTAATGTGAATGACATAGTTGGGGGACAACAAGTACAAGCACATGAATTTGCTGATCTAGTGAACATGATGGAACAACTAGAACTGTATGAACATGACACAATTGGGGACCACTTCACATGGTCCAACATGTACATACATGGAACGATATACTCCAGGATTGATAGAGCAATCTGCAACAATGTGTGGATGACTGCCTACCCAAACTGCAGGGTAGAAATACTACCAGCTCACATATCTGACCACGACCCACTAAAGGTTACCTGGGATGCTCAAAACACCAAGAGGAAAAGGCGAAGATTCAAATTCCTAAACTGTGTCAATGAGTTACCAGATTTTATGGCAAGAGTTAAACAAAACTGACAGATACCACTGAAAGGTAAACCAATGTTCGTACTATGGCACAAACTACTCCGATTACAACCAGTTATACAAGACATGATGAAGCAACTTAAGAAGACCAGTAACAGAATTCAAGAAGCCAGGGATAAACTGCTGGATGCACAATTAAACATACAAGCAAACCCATTCAAGGAATCCAACATCATGAACGTAAGGCTACAAACCACACAACTAATGGAACTACTGGAGATAGAAGAGAAGATATTGTTACAAAAATCCAAAGAAACATGGATTAAACTTGGAGATGGCAATAATGCATACTTCCATGCCACAGTTAAAGGAAAAAAAAAAAAAACTGGGATTTATAGACTGGAAGATGATAAGGGCAACAACATCACTGACATTGAGGAGATTGAACAAGAAATCCTAAAGTTCTACAAGGAACTAGTGGGAACAAGTACACATGAATTGAAATGTGTGGATGTAGAGGTCATGAGAAAAGGAAAGCAACTGAAACCTGAAGCTAGAAGTTTGCTAACTAAGCCAGTATCTGACAAGGAAATCTGGGAGGCTCTCAATTCTAGAGGAGACCAGAAGGCACATGGAATGGATGACTATAGTGCAAGGTTCTTCAAAAGTGCGTGGAACATAATCAAAACAGAGGTGATTGCTGCCATCAAAGAGTTCTTTACACAAGGTAAACTTTATGTTGCTTTTAACTGCTCACGGGTGACTTTGATACCAAAACACAACAATGCAAAAACTATGAAGGACATGATGCCTATATCATGTTGTTCAACCTTCTACAAAATAATATCAAAGGTTATGACCCAGAGGCTAGGAGCTGTGATAAATGATATAGTGCATGAGAGCCAATCAGCTTTCATACCAGGAAAGGTTATACAGGACAACATCATGATTGCCCAGGAGCTGATAAGGGGCTATAACATGAAACACATATTCCCTAGGTGCACTATATAAATGGACTTGAAGAAGTCTTATGACACTGTGGAGTGGAAAGCTGTGGAGATGATTATGAGAGAATTGGGAATACCTAACCAATTTATCAACTGGATTATGACAACACTCACAACAGTGTCCTACAGGTATTCAATCAATGGAATCCCTAGCAAGATACTACAAGCAAGGAGAGGTCTGAGGCAAGAGGATCCCATCTCCCCTTTACTATTTGTGTTAGTCATGGAGTATTTACAGAGGAGCGTGGAAAAGGTGCAACTGCAGCAAGACTATAACTTCCACCCAAGATGTGAAAAGCTGGGAATTACACACATTTGCTTTCCTGATGATGTACTAATGTTCAGCAGGGGAGATGAACACTCGGTGAAGATCATGATGGAGAAGTTCCAGGAATTCTCTAAGGCAACAGGACTGAAAGTCAATCCAGCAAAATGCAAAGTGTACTTTGGAGGGGTGCAGGATAACACACATAACCAAATATTGAAGACTACTGGGTTTAAAAAGGGAGAACTACCATTTAAATATCTGAGAGTGTCATTAACAAGTAGAAAGCTTACTATACACACTTGCACACCTCTCATTGATAAGATACTGAAAAGAATTCATCACTGGACATCTAAATTACTTACCTATGCAGAAAGAGTGCAACCAATCAATAGTGTTATCTTTGATATTACTAATTATTGGATGCAGATATTCCCCCCCCCCCCCCCCCCCCAAGAAGGTTTTGAAACACATAGAAACAATTTGTAGAACCTTCCTCTGGACAGGCAAAGAGGAGGCTAGCAGGAAGGCACCTATTGCGTGTAACAAAATATGTGACACAAAGAAAACAGAAGGACTAAACATCATCTCCCTAGTGGAGTGGAACAAAGCCACCATAGCAAAACTCCTTTGGAACCTACAGATGAAATCAGAAAAGCTATGGGTCAAATGGATACACACATACTATGTAAAATAGGAGAATATTCAATCTTACCAACCCAACAGCACATGCTCATGGATCTTCAAAGCCATGATGAAGAGTAGGGAATTACTACAAACAGAAGAATGGAAGTATATGATCAGGAAGGGAAAATATAGAACAACCACTAGGAGATGAGAGGGGAGAAAGAACCAGCTCCTTGGAGAGGGCTAATCTATGGAAACAAAGCAACACCAAGAGCAATGTTCATACTATGGCTGCAGTACATGGGAGACTCCCAACAAAAGATAGGCTTCAGAAATTTGGTATACAAACAAATGGTGGTTGCAGCTTCTACAATGACTCAGAAACAGCAGGACATATCTTTTTTGAATGCACAACCACAGGTAGAACTTGGCAGAAAATACTCAAGTGGATACAAACCAGCACACACCCAGCAACTGGCTGGGATCAGGAGATACATTGGCTACTACAAAATGGGACCAAGAAGAACTGGAAGTGTAACCTTCTGAAAATGGCACTGGCAGAAGTGATTTATACTATATGGAGGAGCAGAAACGACAATGTTTTCAGCCAAAAACCATTGAGGCCTAACCTAGAGCAGGAGATTATTACTACCATTATTAATAGATGTAAAGATTACCCCAAAATGTATATCCAGATGCAGAGGGAACTAGTGTGGTAGTTAGAGTGTTTTGAATTCTTGTTTTTAAACCTGGATCTTCGGATCGGTGTGTACTTACTTGTTTTTAGAATTAATACAGTGAAGCACGTTCCAAAAAAAATAAAAATTACTTGAATTTTGTTATCAAAAGAACTAATGATTATATGTTTTAGTTATGTAATAAGTCTTTTTTGTTTTATATAATTCGATCATTAGTGGGCTTCCACAACACATGTTCTCAACATTTGGAGATCATCAACCGTCATAAGTACAAAAAAAAAACTATTGAGGACGTGTATATATATGTGTGTATATATATATATATATATATATATATATATATATATATCACGGTCGATTTGGAATTTGAGGAATAAGATAAGTTTTGGCAAGAATCAAGTGAGTGTCATTAACTAGCTTGTGGATTTAATATTTTAATTAAAGCAAGATCGTGGTGGATTATAAGTTTATAAGTTATAACACATGATAAGAGATTTTTAATTTTCTTTTTAAAAGAAACGAACATGGACTTCTTTTGATGACAATCCAAATCCAATTGACTACATAACGGACAATCGACTTGAATCATGTTGGGCTTAGTGAAAACTTGGAAGTAACTCCAGTAAGCCCAAATAAAGTTGATTTTTGGCCCAGTGGTAAAGCTGAATAATAAAAAGTTAATATCTATAATTTTCCTAAACACTGTCAAAACTCAAAACACTCAAAGCTAACCCGAGAGTATAAAATTTATACTCCGTACTGAGTAGCATCAACCAATATATATATATATATATATATATATATATTAACACATAGGAAAAGCCTAAAAGGTTGGTTCACCTATTATTAAGACTAGCACATAATCAAATGACCATAACGTTCAGGGCTTATGTGAAAACTGGTGGCGTTAGTATCAAACGAATTTAACAGTTTTACTAAGCTTATCAAAATTCAAACATTATTCGTTGGATATAGAAAACATAATAAGCTTTCTGATGGTTGGTTGGTCAACAATCATGAATCCTGAATATGAAGGGGTTAAAAACAAAATGGCAAGCTTTTCTGCTGGTTGGTAAACCGTAAACCTATCAGAAATCATGTAAAAGTACAATTTGATATTTGTATTTAATTAATATGTATGCACACTGATTTTTGTTTTCGGGTTTTAAGATGCATTTTCTCTCAGCGCAACCAAAATTATTATATAGGGAAATGAATACAGCCATTAAACCGTTTGACACGTTCATGCTATAACACATCATTTAAGTTGTGTAATTGATTGAGGACATTAAGTATGTGTTTAATTGTAATATCCAAAAATTTGAAAAGAGATATGAATGCCTTCGAGGAAGGAATAGGTGGCAATGTTTTGTCAAGTTATTACAGTCTCGTGTATTGTTTCTCAAGATAAGCAAGCTCATGCATGTGCACTACTTTCTCATTTTGAACAAGTTCTACCTCACATTATATATTCTTAGCAATTACCATTTACGTCTAAATATTAAGTCTCGTTCTATTAGGCACAAATTTATCTACTATTTAAATTTGACTAAATTTCCAATTAAATTAGTCCAATTTGTCTCATTACAAAATTATTACTTTTATTGTGTATTTTGCTTCGAGCATATAGAAATTGACAATATCAAGTGCCTTACAAACATTGAAATATGCCGAAAAATATTTTGCCTACATCAATTGGCTAAAAGGAGAAAAACGATTACACTATTGTTACCCATACAAAATAAGCAATCTTTGTTGACTGCAATAATGAAGAGGGTTGGGTTTGGTGACGACATAGATATCCAATATTTATTAGGAATTTGTAGCAATGTTCAATTATCCCAACTTCTTTGCCTACCCATATCCTAATGTTTTCAATCTCCAACGGGACAAGCAACCTATCCATGCATGTTAATCTTTTTCCCTTAATGATGAAACGTTATATATATGAAAACTCGGTCTGCTTTTTATAATTGTCAAAGCACTCTTGAACGTAAATTAATTTTCGTAGAGATAGTATAAGTCAAATACTAATTTTCTTTACTCTAATGGCGTTCATTGACATTACATTGTTACGCAAACTAATTAAAGTTATGGAATTCCTATTTCTTTTTCTAATTACCCAACTGCATATTTGAAACCAATATGAAGGAATTCGAACATATCAAGGTCACGTAATAGCAAAATGATTCAAATTGTACTATTATTGAACCCCGTAAGTATTAAAAAAGATTTATGAGTTATGGGTCGGCCCCTTTTTCTAAATCCTGCCACAATCCCTGGTTAGACTACTCGATATACTACACCATACATAAAGCATATATGTATACTCTATATAGTAAATAGATAATAGTGCACGGTAGGAAATGTGAAATGAAAAACAATTACTACTATATAGTCACTTCAAACTTGACATTTACGTAAAAGAATAGTAACAGATAGATATAATGAAACATGTATGTGTGTGTGTATATATATATATATATATATATATATATTAACACATAGGAAAAGCCTAAAAGGTTGGTTCACCTATTGTTAAGACTAGCACATAATCAAATGACCATAACGTTCAGGGCTTATGTGAAAACTGGTGGCGTTAGTATCAAACGAATTAAACAGTTTTACTAAGCTTATCAAAATTCAAACATTATTCGTTGGATATAGAAAACATAATAAGCTTTCTGATGGTTGGTTGGCCAACAATCATGAATCCTGAATATGAAGGGGTAAAAACAAAATGGCAAGCTTTTCTGCTGGTTGGTAAACCTATCAGAAATCATGTAAAAGTACAATTTGATATTTGTATTTAATTAATATGTATGCACACTGATTTTTGTTTTCGGGTTTTAAGATGTATTTTCTCTTAGCGCAACCAAAATTATTATATAGGGAAATGAATACAGCCATTAAACCGTTTGACACGTTCATGCTATAACAAATCATTTAAGTTGTGTAATTGATTGAGGACATTAAGTATGTGTTTAATTGTAATATCCAAAAATTTGAAAAGAGATATAAATGCCTTCGAGGAAGGAATAGGTGGCAATGTTTTGTCAAGTTATTACAGTCTCGTGTATTGTTTCTCAAGATAAGCAAGCTCATGCATGTGCACTACTTTCTCATTTTGAACAAGTTCTACCTCACATTATATATTCTTAGCAATTACCATTTACGTCTAAATATTAAGTCTCGTTCTATTAGGCACAAATTTATCTCCTATTTAAATTTGACTAAATTTCCAATTAAATTAGTCCAATTTGTCTCATTACAAAATTATTACTTTTATTGTGTATTTTGCTTCGAGCATATAGAAATTGACAATATCAAGTGCTTTACAAACATTGGAATATGCGAAAAATATTTTGCCTACATCAATTGGCTAAAAGGAGAAAAACGATTACAGTATTGTTACCTATACAAAATAAGCAATCTTTGTTGACTGCAATAATGAAGAGGGTTGGGTTTGGTGACGACATAGATATCCAATATTTATTAGGAATTTGTAGCAATGTTCAATTATCCCAACTTCTTTGCCTACCCATATCCTAATCTTTTCAATCTCCAACGGGACAAGCAACCTAACTCGATCTGCTTTTTATAATTGTCAAAGCACTCTGAGTGTAAATTAATTTTCGTAGAGATAGTATAAGTCAAATACTAATTTTCTTTACTCTAATGACGTTCATTGACATTACATTGTTACGCAAACTAATTAAAGTTATGGAATTCCTATTTCTTTTTCTAATTACCCAACTGCATATTTGAAACCAATATGAAGGAATTCGAACATATCAAGGTCTCGTAATAGCAAAATGATTTAAATTGTACTATTATTGAACCCCGTAAGTATTAAAAAATATTTATGAGTTATGGGTCGGCCCCTTTTTCTAAATCCTGCACAATCCCTGGTTAGACTACACCATACATAAAACATATATGTATACTCTATATAGTAAATAGATAATAGTGCACGGTAGGAAATGTGAAATGAAAAACAATTACTACTATATAGTCACTTCAAACTTGACATTTACGTAAAAGAATATTAACAGATAGATATAATGAAACATGTATGTGTATATACATATATATACGGTACACCATAAAGCATGTATAAAATTGCAAACTAATTATGTATTAATTGGAGTATAAGTGTTATTTAGGGATGAAAGCATCATTCCCCCTCAACTATGCACGTTTTTGCGACTTGACTCCCTAAACAAATTTAATAAGCGTTTTGCCCCTTAAACTATGCACATCTGTTCGATTTGCCCCTTCAATGGATTTCCAGTCATTTTTGGCCAAAATATTCCCGTTCGAAGTATTTTTTCGCCTACTTTTTTTTTCATCAACTACCAAAATACATCTAGTACAACATATATGAGTCGGGTAGGGGAGAAAATATTCCGGTCATTTTTGGCCGAAAATACACTAAAGCGACAAATCGCATTTTCGGCCATTTTTTGTCGGAACACCCTGTTCGAAGTATTTTTTCCCTAGCTTTTTGTCATCAATTAACATAATACATCTAGTACAACACATGTGAGTTGGGTAAAGAGAATATTCAGGCAAAAAATGGCAAAAAATCAATTGAAGGAGCAAATCGAATAGACGTGCATAATTTAAGGGCAAAACTTTTATTAAATTTGTTTAGGAGACAAGTCCCAAAATAGTGCATAGTTGAGGGGCACGCATTTATCCCTTATTACTATATATTATTATATATAGAAAGAGAGCGAGCTAGGTGCTTATAACAGAACCCGCACAGGTTTTGGTATTACTATTAGGGATAAAAGCATCAAGCCCCCTGAACTATGCACGTTTTTGCGACTTGCCCCCTAAACTAATTTAATAAGCGGTTTGCCCCCTAAACTATGCACGTCTGTTCGATTTGCCCCCTGGCCGGGTTTTCGGCTATTTTTGGCCATTCTTGGCCGGAATTTTTCCCTTACCCGACACATATGTGTTGTACTAGATGTCTATTAGTAGTTGATGACAAAAAGTAGGCGAAAAAATACCTCGAACGGGGCATATTCCGGCTAAAATACACTGAAGAGGAAATCACATTTTGGCTAGAATATGCCCCGTTCGAGATGGTTTTTCGCCTACTTTTTGTCATCAACTACTAATAGACATCTAGTACAACACATATGTGTCGGGTAAGGGGAAAAATTCTGGCCAAGAATGGCCAAAAAATAGCCAAAAACCCGGCCAGGGGGCAAATCGAACAGACGTGCATAGTTCAGGGGGCAAAACCCGCACAGGTTTTGGTATATAAGACAGGGGGCAAACCCGCACAGGCTTATAACAGAACCCGCACAGGTTTTGGTATTACTATTATTATTCATTCATTCATTCATTCATCAAAGAGAGAGAGAGAGAGGGAGAGAGATGGCGAAGGTGGTGGTGGATGAATTGGTGCCTCACCCAGTGAAAGAACAACTCCCTGGCATTGATATTTGTGTTAACAGCAACCCTTCTTGGTGTTAGTAACTAACTAACACGCACACACATACTAACACGCACTGTACCCATTTTTGCATGCACATACCAATGAAGATCAGCAGTCTAAATTACCCATTATTCTTATGCTTTTTGAGAGCTTCAAAATGCGATAATTGAACGATTTTGGGGTTATATTCTCTTGCTCTTGATAAACCCCATTATAACTAACCAACGTGCTTAAGTTTTACCGTTTTCACTTAAATTCTCTCTTCTCTAATATTTGTTTTGTGGGCTTGTTTTTGCCTTATTTGTGCTTCCCACTAAATTACCCAGCTGGGTTTTCGACGAGTTTGTAAAAGAATGTCTGGATTAGAATTTTGGGGTCATATCCATGCTCTGTTACGCATAAAAACTCTTTTGAACTGCTTTTCTCATCTCAATCAGAAATGGGTTTCTAGTACAATACAATGATGCTTATATATGCTAAACTAAACCTTTGTTGGAGATTTGTAGCTCATGGTTCAGTTTGTGGGCTAGACATGTTTTAGAACATATATATAGTACGTACGTTCTTTATTAGATTTCCCAATTAATTTTTTAATTTGGATGCAGTTGAAGCTGTGATTCTGGGGTTTCAGCACTATCTAGTAATGCTTGGGACCACTGTTATCATCCCTACCATCATCGTTCCGTACATGGGTGGTGGCAATGTTAGTCTACTTCTTAACCATATCTTTGATATTTCTGATTGCATTGTATAATCTACAGCAAATACTGAATCAATCCAAAATTTTGTACCAGGTGGAAAAGGCTCAAGTCATACAAACTTTGCTATTTGTTTCTGGGATAAACACACTGCTGCAGACGTGGTTTGGAACCTGTTTGCCCGTCGTGATTGGCGGTTCGTTCAGATTCATAATTCCGTCTCTTTATGTCGCACTAATCCAGCAGTATTACCTCTATAATAATCCTTACGTGGTTAGTTTGTAACATCTCCTTCACTTTTAGTTTCTTATGTTACTTTCTATGTACTAAAGTCGATCCACAGTTGTGTATTAACTTTGAAATGACTCCTGATTTCAGAGGTTTATAAGAACAATGAGGGCTCTACAAGGCGCTCTTATGGTTGCTTCTGTGCTGCCTATGTTGCTTGGTTTTCTTGGAATTTGGAGAATCGTTGTCAGGTACGTGCTCCGATTATGAATTCTAAGTGTAGGTTTCAGTTTTGCTGTTAGATTAATAACTAAGATTTAGTAATGTTGTAGATGTTTGAGCCCTCTTTCTGCCGTGCCTCTTGTAGCTCTTGTTGGACTTGGCCTCTATGAACAGGGTTTCCCTCTGGTATGAAGTGTTTCCATCAGTATTATTGCAGTAAGACAATTTGGTATTATTAGTCGAAATGATTATTTGAGTAATTATTTTTGTAGCAGTAACATTGTGCTGTATTTTCTGCGTAAAACTAGAGCTTAAGACATACGATTTATAATAAGAGGTATTGCTAACTTTGTTGGTATTCAAAAGTTCGTAGTTCGTATTTATGATAAAAAGTATCTAAAAAAGAGTGGTTTGTACAGATTTGTCAAGGTTTGACTAATAATATGATTAGCTAAACATGTTCTTGATGAAGCATCTTATTATGTGTTTAAACGCCCTAAGGGATCAAATAAATATATAAACTCTGCATTTGATCACCTCTTCTCAAAATGTTAAAAGGCATCGGGACTTAACTTTGAGACTAATATAAGACATTCAGCATACATATGCTAACATGTGTCCTTTCTTGATGGACTTTCTAGCTTGCACAATGTGTGGAGATTGGGCTTCCAGAGCTAATCATCATCATAATTTTGGCTTATGTAAGTGTGTATCTCTTGTTATAGTTTACTGGATGGACCAACCAGTTTCTGTTCTCGTAATATCAAAGTGCAAAATCATTTATCCCTGGTTTGTGAGATTAATGCCCTTTCTAGCAAAATTCCGCGTGAACCATAATTTCAAGTATAAAACTAATGACTGATTATTACTTGTCACAGTACCTTCCTAGTTATTTGAGCATCAAGCGTCCGATTTATGACCGCTTTGCGGTCCTACTGTCGGTAGGCATTGTGTGGGCTTACGCAGCACTTCTGACTGTGGCTGGTGCATACAAAAATAGGCCTCTGAACACTCAGTTGAGTTGCCGAGTTGATCGCTCTGGCCTTGTAAGTGGATCGTCATGGTATGTGTACAATGCCGTGGAACCTTTATACTAACATTCTCCCTGGGATTTGGTCGAATTCAGAGACCTCCTTAATGCAGTTTTGATTTCCATGTACTTATCAAAAGGTTCAATATGCAGGATTAGCATTCCATATCCAATTCAATGGGGTCAACCCAGGCTAAATATTAGAGAAGTTCTTGTGATGCTAGCAGCAGCTTTTGTTGCCATGGTTGAGGTTCATATCATTTATTCCTTTGAAATAACTTGTTTATTGACTTCTTCAATTGTCCCAGATGATCCCAACAAGTTTGAATAATGACATAACCCCCCTAAAGTTGAGAACGTACCAAATAGACCCTCTATAAGTTTTTCATGTTTTTAAAGCCTCAAAGAGTGTCCTTGTTAGAATTTAAATCTTCGAGGACTCTCTGTAGTTAGACCAAACTACAAATAGATTAGATGCAAGTATTTTTAAATTATACATGACATTTTACCTCCTTTGTGTTGAATTTTGTTATTCCTGGTGAATCTACCTCTCCAAAATGGTGAATACACATTCTTATACTTCCGATTTTATCGCAGTCGACAGGAGCATTTATCGCTGCATCACGATACGGGAGTGCCACACATGTACCAGCTTCTGTTCTTAGCCGTGGTGTTGGCTGGCTGGTAGGAAAACTAGAATACTAACATCTATATTCTCATTTAACTTTTTTTTGTTCTTCGTCTATCTTGTTAGCCTTCACCTTTTTACTTGTTACAGGGAGTTGGCATGTTTCTGGATGGTTTATTCGGTACAGGAACTGGATCGACCGTATCTGTGTAATACATCTCTCTGATCTCAAAGCTACACAAATATCATAGCTGCACTTTTATCGTACTTTTGGTGACCAATGTTTTGTATCATTTTATAAGTTTCATTTGTTTTCTTGTGTAGTGAAAATGTCGGTTTGTTGGCACTGACACGAGTAGGAAGCCGAAGGGTGGTTCAGATATCAGCAATTTTCATGATCTTCTTTTCAATATTTGGTTTGTTATTTGTACTCACAATATACGTTACAACAAATGATTTTGAATTTGTCAAATTCAGTTTTATGATGTTCAGTTTTCTGCATACTTAAGGCACAGAGTGCTTTGGTCTCTTATCTCACATTATATCCTTCTATGACCAGGAAAATTTGGAGCTGTCGTTGCTTCGATTCCGCTGCCAATTGTTGGAGCTCTGTATTGTGTCCTTTTTGCCCTGATGTGTAAGTAACTCTTTGAGTTTACAAACACTTTTGAATTGAACATACGAGTTTGCTCCACTGTCGAAGATCTTTGCAAAATGCATACAGATGTCAGTTCCGTGTTTGATGTTTGTTTTATCGTCACTCTATGGTTGACAGCTTCTGCTGGTCTTGGCTTACTACAATACTGCAACCTCAACAGTTTCAGAACAAAGTTCATCATAGGTTTTGCATTTTTCATGGGACTTTCTGTGCCGAGGTACTTCACTGACTACGTCCTAACTTCTGGCCATGGTCCCGTTCATACTCATTCCGTCTGGGTACGTGAAACTCATCTTTGTGATTCTATTCAGGGTTAATCACTTTAATTCCCCTGAAGTAGTCTGGTCTAATTAATTATAGACCAGACTGTATGAGTGGCAATTAGACCAAACTCCACGGGTTGTACATAGATAATTTTATTCACAGAAAATTGACCGCAATAATTTGTATGATGCAGTTTAACAAGGTGGTGCTTGTGATCTTCACGTCTCC
Source organism: Linaria vulgaris (assembly GCA_948329865.1). Classification (NCBI taxonomy): domain Eukaryota; kingdom Viridiplantae; phylum Streptophyta; class Magnoliopsida; order Lamiales; family Plantaginaceae; genus Linaria; species Linaria vulgaris. The sequence goes on along the minus strand of OX415249.1, from coordinate 112,239,121 downwards.
GGCCACGGTGGCAGGAATCGTTGCATACTTTCTGGACCTTACTCTTGCACGCAAACACGATTCAACTCGAAGAGACAGTGGCAGACATTGGTGGGCTAAGTTCAAGTACTTTGATAAGGATCCAAGAAGCGCGGAATTTTACTCTCTCCCCTATGGTCTTTCCAAGTATTTCCCCTCGCAGTAAAAACTTGGGCTCAAGAAGAATATCCATTATATATAGGGGACTGAAAAATATATTACCGATTCTATTGGTATACAAAGTTATGTTTTTATTTGTACGAATATAGCATGAAAATGTTTGAGAATATGTCGCATAATATATAGATCAAAAGAATAGGTTTTGTTTGTCATGAAAGGATAGTATATAGCTAGTAGTTCGAAAGAATTCTGGTAGACCTGTGGATTCACAGAGGTTCTTGGAGTTGCATACTTGCATTGTTACAAAACAATACTCCATGCCTGATGATGCCACGAAAGTCACGAACCATCAAATTACATTTCAGCTATATCACCAGATTATTTTATATGATTCAATGTACAATAGTTCAATTACTGTTTAAGTTATTTGGTGAGATGTGTTAGTTGATATTTATGCTTATGGTTTATATTTTCGGTGCGTACGTTTTGCCTACATTAGTTCTTACGGGTAATAACGACATTTGTGGGCCCTTGTTTGCGGTTGATGAAATATGGGAAAGGTAAGAATTACGCATCAAATCTCTCAATACTTCTGAATGTGTTGTTAACACTTCGCGCTAAGAGGGCATTTAGTCAAATCGCGATGCTGATTCATGTCCAAGTTAAGGGGGCACTCAATAAGAAGGGTGGCGTAATTCGATTTCAAGCTTTCCAAAGGAGAGACGGTGGGAGTTAGTGACTTAGGCTCAATGGTATTTCCATAATTCTATCACCTTGGACATAATTGCAACTGTGGAAGCATGTATCTCATATCGCAGTGAAAGCTTGTATAGCTGTTGCAACTGGGCGACGAGAGTCAGATTAGGGCATACAGTTAAGCTAATGGGCCGTGGGCCTCATAAGCTGTTATAATAGACTGCTATATATACATACATATATATATATATATATATATATATACTCTGTTACGCAGCCGATTTTACTACGCTTTTTTGTTACCCATTATACTCTAGTTCTCCTCAATAAAATTAGATCTCGATTTCTCCCTTGGATTAGGATTCTTCATCACATTGATAAGACAACGCCGAACCAAGTAAATTGCGTTTTGTTCTTCGTGATTGTTTACTTTTCCTGTTGCTTTGTTATTCGAATTTGTTCGTTAACTCTTTGCGATTTGTGCGATTCAATTGGCGGTTGAATCTGGTAAATTTTGTGTTACGATTTGATTCAATTCACTACAAATTGGTGCGGTGAACGTGGATCTGGTCATGACGACGACAAGATTTGATGTAGAAAAGTTTACAGAGAAAAATAATTTAGGTTTATGGCGGTTGAAGATGCGAGCAATGTTAGTTCAACAAGGATCGGTGATGCACTGGATGAGATGAACATTGATAAGGATCTCGATGAAAAATCGAAGAAGGTTATGATGGAGAAGGCTTATAGCGGTGTGATTATTTGTTTGGTCGACAAGGTATTGCGACAGGTCTCAAAGGAGACAACTGCTGCTGGTGTTTGATTGAAGCTGGAAAGCTTGTACATGACCAAATCGTTGGTAAATCGTTTGTATCTCAAGCAAGCTCTGTATTCTTTTCGTATGCATGATGAAAAATCGATAGAGGAACAAATTGATATGTTTAACAAGTTGATTTCGCATCTTGAGAACATTGATGTTGCAATTGATGATATAGATCAGGCGTTGATGTTGTTAAGTTCATTACCTAGATTTCATGCTAACTTTAAGGAAACTCTTATATATGGAAGAGATTCTTTAACACTTGATGAGGTGCAATCTACTCTGTATTCAAAGGGATTGAATGAAAGAGGGAATGCAGTGAAAGAACAATTAGGTGATGTTCTAACAGTACGTGGGAAGAATCAGGAAAGTATGAAGGAGAAGAAATCCAGAAAAAAGAGTACGAATGGGAAAAAACCGTTCATTTGTTACAATTGTCAACATGAAGGCCACACCAGGAGGTTCTGTCCTAAAAGGCAAAGTGGTGGTGGTGATAGGACTGAGGAATCCGTCAATGTTGCAACTGTGCAAGAGGGGTATGAATCTGCTGATGCTCTAGTGGATTCTGTGAGAGATCCAGAGAATGTGTGGGTGTTAGATTCTGGTTGTGCTTTTCACATGACTCCATATCAGTCTATATTTGAAGAATATAGTGAGATTGATGGTGGATATGTGTTCTTGGGAGACAACAAGCCTTGTAAAGTTCAAGGTATAGGAGCTGTGAGGTTCACCCTTCACAATGGATCTCAGAAGCTGGTGAGGTTGGTGAGACATGTCCCTGATCTTAAGAGAAACTTGATATCTCTTTGTTTATTAGAGAAGACATGTTACAAGTTCTTGGGAGAGAATAGTATGGTAAAAGTTCTCAAAGGATCACATGTGGTGATGAGAGGAGTAAGGGAATATAACCTTTACATACTAGAAGGAAAGTCTGTCATGGGTATAGTTGCAACATCAGTTGTCCAGAGGGTTGTTTCTAAGTCTGAGTTGGAGCACAAGAGATTAGCACATGTGAGTGAAAGAGGTTTGTTAGAGTTGAGGAAGCATTTGTCTGTTGGGAGCTGAAAAGCTAGAGGAGATTAGTTGTTGTGAACATTGTGATTATGTTCATGCTAATCTGTTGAGACCCTCAAGAAATGCTTCATACTCTGTTGCAAGACACTTCTTGTCACTTGTGGATGGTTATTCCAGGAAGATGTGGCTATTTGTATTGATGACCAAGTACCAGACAGTTGGAACATTCAAAAGCTAAAGGACCATGATAGAGAAGACTAGATTGCAACTGAAAAGATTGATAACATACAATGGTTTGGAGTCTTGTTCAGCTGACTTAAGTGCGTATTGCAGGGTAAATGAGGGCACTATGGCTATTAAATGCAATTGTGATTTACTCGGGCAAGCTGTTGAGATTAACAATTGTGTTAACTCAGGAAATGAGGAAGATAGTGGTTACCAGCTTGAAGTGGAGCTTATGGCTGTTAGGGAACCAGGTCATCCTAGAAATTGGTTACTTGAAGAAGAACCAGTTGCAACTGAGCCTGTGAATCAGGTTGAATCCAACTACTTGCTGACCAGAGGAAGAGACAGAGCTGAAGGGCTGATGTACTTGTCTCAGGTGGAGTACAAGATACTGGAAAAGTTTGGAATGTCTGGAGAACTAGGAGTTGCAACTCCATTGTCTCAAGAATTCAGATTGGGTGTTGATCAATTCCTAACAAGGATGAAGATAAGGATTTCATAGATGGAGTGCCTTATGAAAATGTTGTAGGAGCTTTGAAGTATGTTATGGTCTTCACCAGACCTGAGTTGGCATATTCATTCAGCATGATCAATGGATCCATGGCTAATCCTAGAAGAGTGCGTTGGAAGGCTTTGAAATGGATTCTGAGATATGTGAAGCACACCATGGTGGTTGGTGAGTTGCAATATTTGTTGGAGAATCAGCCGGGCATTCAAGGATTAATGGATTCTAATTGGGTTGGATGTTTGGACACAAGAAAATCAGTTAATGGTTTTGTCTTTACATCATTTGGAACTGATGTTAGATGGAAAGCTAGGTTGCAGAGAGTAGTTGCAACATCAACTACTGAAGCAAAGGTTATTGCACTGGCAATTGCAATAGTGGAAAATCCGACAGATTTGATCAACGTGGTTTTGCCCAGAAAATTTGACCATTGTCTGGATTTTTTACAGCTGAAGAGTTGGTAGTCCTTGGGACTAGTTGGAGGAGTTGAGTTGCTAGTTTTTGGATTGAGGTAGAGTTACAGAAATAAGGTGGAGAATTGTGGGAGTTAGTGACTTAGGCTCAATGGTATTTTCATAATTCTACAAGCTTGGACGTAGTCGCAACTGTGAAAACCTGTATCGCAATGGAAGTTTGTATAACTGTTGCAACTGGGTGGCGAAAGTCAAATTAGGGTAGTCAGTTAAGCTAGTGGGCCGTGGGCCTCATAAGCTGTTATAACAGACTGCTGTATATATATACTCTGTTACGCAACCGATTTTACAATGGCTTTTTGTTACCGATTATACTCTAGTTATCCTCAATAAAATTAGATCTTGATTTTCCCTTGGATTAGGGGTTTTCATCACATTGATGATAGAACGACGAACCAAGTAAATTGCGTTTTGTTCTTCGTGATTGTTTACTTTTTCTGTTGCTTTGTTATTCAAATTTGTTCGTTAACTCTTTGCGATTCGTGCAATTCGATTGACGGCTAAATTCGATAAATTTTGCGTTACGATTTGACCCAATTCACTACAGAGACATTATGATTTTTGATTTTGTTCAACTTATTCGGAAATTTCTCAACAATTGGTGTTTGCTGGTTCTTGAAATGGTTAAAAGACTTCGAGAATGGCAAACATACCATACCAGTTTAGAAGACACCCAATTACTATAAGAATTTAAGTTTCCGGACTTGTTTGATTACATTCTTTATTTATTGAGGTTTCCTTATTTTAGAAAAAAAGTGAATAATCTTCGTGTTAATTTTGAATTCTTTTTGTACATTGTTCGTGATTGGTATAATTTCCCAAGTGAGTATTAGGGTTTGAACATCATCAACGTGGTCCTGATGTTTTGCTTCATTCGAACAAATAGTGTTGATATAATATTTTATAGAGTAAATTTCGTCAACCCTTAAGATATAGTGTATTTCTCATTTTGCCCCTTAATTGTTTAAAATTAGTGATGTGTCCTCTAACGTATGTTAAAGACTCCATGGACTAAATCTAGCAAACAAAAATGTGAATACGTATCCAAAATGAACGGTTGGTCAGCGGTCATGGAATATTATTAATAACTTGTTGGGTACAATACTAATTTTGAAACGTTAGAAGACAAAGTAAAACCCACACTATACTTTGGGGACTTGACAAGATTTATCCTATTTTATATATTTTGGACGTTTTTGTCAATATTTTAATCAAAGCATGAGTAATAGTTTAATCGCCTCCAAGTTATTGGGCGTGAATCATTTTATTTTCTTTTGATTCCAAGCAGTCTTTTTTTTATAGTTAAAAACCGAAACTAAACTGACAATAATTTAATGATATCCTATAATTAACATAAATTACATTAGATTTAGCATTTAGCAAGGCCGAATATTTTCAAATTGAGGGTATAATATTTGGAGCTTGGAGAACCCAAGAACAACAGAAGTTTTTCACCAAAATAGATCTTGTACTATGCAAGAACATAGGGGATATTTAAAAAAGACAACCATGAACCAACCTACCATGGAAAGTATATGCTAGAGAGATTTGAATGTTGTTGCCCTCCAAAAATATAAATTCCAATAAAATTAACTTGTGTAAGTAAAGACCAAAGACCAGTCAATCCCGAGAACCAAAGTATAGTCTTGTTTACCACAGAAGTATCAGGATTATTCTATCGTGCACTGCAGCCGGCCCCTGGGATGGAGACTATATATTCATTAATATATTTCATTTTATTATTTTCTTTTAATTGATTAAAGTTAGAGAAAATTCATCTAGTTTTAAAAACTATAATTGATTAACTTTTTGGGCGTGACTAACTCACTGTTATAGAATATTCGACTTAGCCGTAAGACTTGCATTATATTTCATCAACTACTAATGTGCCATCTAGAATATCATTCTAGTTAGTACTTAGTATAGTATATTTGCATTTAATCCTTTCAATTATATTATAAATGATTACATTATTGTGCTAAAATCGTCTGTTGTCACTAGCTTGAGTACTGCGATTATTCATCATGCACGGTCACTTATGAGGTTTTTTGAGTAATGATATATACAAAGCAAATCTCCTTAAATACACAACAAATTTATATAAAATTAAATTTTAACCTTCACAGAACACAATATAAAATTTGTAAATTAATATCCATGACTAAAGGAGATTATATTCGTTTCCTTTATAGGCAATTTCACAATCTAATTAATTTGATTTGTGATTGTTGGAACTGTTGGATTTAATATGGAAATAATATTTTTTGTTAAATGCATCACAAGGCACTCGGACAGACTTTCTTTTCATATATCAAATCAACAATTAATTTATCAAGGAAATTATGAAATCAGTCCAAATTAAAAAGTCTTAAGAAGTGCGTGAGAATTTAAGAACTGATTAGACATACTCACATAATCAGAAATTATAATTAAATATTTAATATTTAAAAAAATATATATTATCTTGTTGAATATTCAGTTTGTCTCCATAAACTTTACAAATGCATTTTTTATATGATACAAATGCTTGTTATTGATGCCTTTTTTCCCCATGTTTTCATGTATTAAAATTATATGAATTTTGTAAAACGAATATTATTATTCTTAATATAATATTAAGCCTTTTTTATGAATATTAAAGTAATTCTAATAAGGTAAAGTTACTTTGCCATGAAGAAAAAAAATTCGGCAACGTAATTTATCACAGTAAAATCTTATTTTAAGTTTTTGGTGGCCCCTAATTAATTACAATCATTAAATGGCTTTTCATTAATAACACATTAATAATCTTATTCTTAAATTGGGGGTTTTAATAATATATTTATCTGGTTATTTAATTTGTGATAAATAGAGTCCACTGACCACTGGACATGTATTATTACTACTTATTTAAGAGATAAGATAAAATAGGATTAGATTAATTGAGGGATACTCTATTATTCTTAGAATCATGGAACAATAATTTTAGAGTTTTTTTTTTAATCTTAGAAAGGGTGAAGTTAGAATTTCATTAATTTTACTCTGTATTTAAGAGATTTACTTTGTGTATATCATTATCCTAATTATTGTAATGTAAACATTGTGAATGTTGAGGATTCAATAACTCCTTAATATATGTTGTGTGTGTATATATATATATATATATATATATATATATATATATATTATTTACAAGTATGGAAGCTTTACGTATTTATATTGACTCATAGTCAAACTCGGACAAATTTCATGTGGTGGAGTGTTTATAAATGACAATGTGCTTTGGTTATTTGGATTCACTGATAATGTTTGCTTTGGGATGATTACCTCGAGAGAGCTCTGGGGAACTTGTTTTGGACTTCATGAGGTGAGACGACTATAGTTTGAGCGAGTTATTTTATCTTGTGATTCGAGGATATTGGTTGCTCTTCTAAACAAATCAGCTCCAATGTTTCATCTCCTTAGATCGGTGATTGAGTCGTTCATTAAAGTCACAACTTTTTAATGTGAATCTTGCATGAGTAATGAGAGATGAATAAGGTGGTTGCTGGTTTGGTTAATCTAGGACACAACTTCGATTTCAGGTTACATGGCTTGGTGCACCCCTCACCTTCTCGTTCTTCATTGCTGCTCTTTGATGTCATAGGAAGTGTTAGCTGGCCTAGCATTTCAATGTAGTTTTTCGGTACTTCTTCCCTCCCATTGTATAAAAAAATAAAAATAAAAAATCAACCATAATTAAGATGGCTTTTCCACTCCCACATGCTATCATCCTTTCTATAGAGTAAAACCTCCCCCTAATCCTCAATGGTCGTCGACGGTATCCCTATCTCTCGTTCTCCACTATGATCCATATGATCACCATTGAATTCACTTCCTAAAATGATTCTTTAGAAAAGTCACATTGTTCCCCTACTTTCTTGCAAAAATCTTTTTGGGTATCTGAATGGATCGATACTCCAGCCTTCTCCAACCATCATTGTTGCTGAAACTTCTTCTCTAAGTTCGGCGTTTACTTAATGGATTTCTTAGGATCATCATCTTCTCATTCTACTTCTTTCTTCTTTCACCGAAGATTCTATGGTTGAGGTTCTTGAATGTACCACCTCTTGCCAAGTCTGGTAGTGTTTGAGGCCACCTTCAGTCATAACTCAAAATAAAGTGAACTTCATCTGAAAGATGATCTTCAACTGATGAAGACAGGCAAACATCCAATCTCTTTGCGGTCAACTTTTGGTGAGCAGTCGTCCCATTGATCACACCGACAAGTCGCATTGGTTCCTATGTGGCTTAGGTCCAGTCTTCTCCAACGTTTTGGTGGCTCATATGACTCTCATTCAACTGCATGCCTTTCTTTTCGAATCTCGTTCTCAAATTCGAGGGTTTTTAGGTCTTTCAACAATCTCTTGATAATATTGCTCCTCCATTCGGCTACCTTTTTTGCACTTACTAGATCCACCAATCCTTGCTCTGGTCTATCCAATTATCGAGGTCATGGGGATGGTTGTAATAGTGGATGCTTCTTCACTCCTTGTTATCAAACTGGCAAGATTGAGAGCCATACCACTGATAGTTGCCGTAAACGGTATGATTGCATCTCACTTGCTGATTTTGCTCTCTTGGACGAGACCTTTATTTCCTTTTGATGTTGTCTTCCAACGATGTTTTTGATTGGTATGTCGATACTGGGGCATCCACTCATATGACACCTGGTTCGTTGACCTTTGATTCTTTTGCGACCTGTATGGGTAATATTAGTGTTGTGGTTGTTAATGGCACCCTTTCTTCTTATTTCTCATATTCGTTCTAGATTATTACACGTGATGTTACTCCATCGAATGTTCTTGTTATTTCCCACCTTACCAAGAATTTGTTACAACAAAATTAAGTCGTGACAATCCGATTGTCATTGTAAATACTGATAATTTCTTTCATGTCAGAACAAGTGAGAGATGATTTACTAGAAACATGTCATCATGATGGTGGACTTTACGTTTTGGAGAAGGGACACTCGACACTAGTTTCTGTCACGCAATCTAGTGACTTCACTGACTCATTTGAACTAAGGCATACTCGTTTGGGTCATGTCGCCATAATATTATTTTCTTATTAATAAAAAAGAACTTTTGTGTGCCTGCTTCCTCGCCCCATTTTATGTTTGACTTGTTAGTTAGTTAAAAGTACTCATTTACTTTTTCTATGATGAACATCGTTCATCGCATGTGCTAGATTTAATACTTTGTGATGTTCGGGGCCTTGCTCCCATTACATCTACAAGCGATTTTTTGTGATTATATTATTTGTAGACGACTCTCGTTTCTCTTCCCAATATCCTATTCGGGGGCCAAAATCAGATCTCTATGATATTTGTGCAATTTCAATCTTTTGTTGAGAATCAGTTTTATGCATTATTAAAGTGATGGTGGTACTGATTTACAACTTTTGGGCTCATCTTATATTGCGTGGCATTTTAACATAAAATATATTGTCCTTAGACCACTACTCAAAATGGGAGGTCAGAGCATAAGCACATGCACATCACTGGAGCAGTTTTACCTATGTTGTTTAATTCTCATGAGCCATTGTCATTGTTAGTTGATGCTTTTAGTACGGCGGTTCATACAGTTAATCGTCTTCCACTGATGTTCTTGATGATAGTTCTCCATATGAGGTTATATTTGGTGAAGCTTCACGTTATTCAAACTTCCAGTCGTTGCTATTCGTGTTTATCCTTGTCCTCACAATAAGTGTTGAACAAGTTCTCGCCTCGCAGTCGTGCATGTGTTTTTCTTGTTTTTAGCTCCAACTTAAAGGGGTTCCACTGCTTAGATCCAGAGACTTCATGCACTTATATCTCAAGCCATTACAAACTTGATGAGCCATTTTTTCTCTTTTTCTTGATTTAAGACTCTTTTAGGATTCCTCTCGGGGTTTTAACACTTTCTCTGATCATGCTTGTGGTTTTTCTCCACTGCATCAAAATCCTCGTTCAACATCCTTATTGCAGCCAACTTGGGTTTCTACTTTACCTTTCTCGATTTGTCCCGTGGAGTTACCTATTGTACCTTTTAGTCTTATTGCCCAGCCGACTGCTGCATTAGTTTCATCGATTGTCGCCACTCTTTATACATCCCATCCAGTGGTTACTTGTGCTAAGGCATGGATTTTTAAGCCTCGCCACTTTGTTGATATTCTTGCCTTCTCCACTTTCTATATTCTTCGTGCATTATTCAACACTTTCGAGTCTAAACGGTTTTAAATCGGCTACTCAGTGGTTGGTTGCTATGAATGATGAAATTGATGCCTTCAAGTATAATGATACATGGGAGCTTTTTCCTCTTCTTTCTAATGCCACTATGTTCTTCTCTAAATGGGTTTTTTGCACCAAGTCCCGTTTGGAGGGTTCAGTTGAAGGTCTTAAAGCGCGTTTGGTTGCTCAGGGTTTTACTCAAGCCTTTGGGTTTGATTATACCAAGACACTGGGTCATTTGGTTTAGGCTTCTACTATAAATGTTGGTGTTATTGCTGACATGAATAAATGCCCTCTTAGTTAAATTGACGAAAAAATGTAATTTTTAATGATTTTTTGACAAAACCAATTTTTAGCAGCCCTCTGTTACATTGATCTACGCTTCTAAGGTCATGTTTGATCTAGGGTGTGCCGACACTTCAAAACATTAACCATATATGTGTTTGATACGTATTCGACACCAACATTAGTTTGACACTCCCCGACACTTGTCGAATAGGCCATGTGACGTGTCTCTACGAAAATAAATAAAAACTAATTTCGATACCCGTGTTTTAGACTTGAAAGTGGCGTGTCGAAGACTTGAGAAGTATGTGTCCAATAAGTTTTAGATATTTTCGAGAGAAAATTGTATTTTAACAGTTTGTGTTATAAAACTTATTTAAAAGAAAAAGAGTATAAATTAACGATTAAAAGATAAACTTAAAAAATTACGTAAAAGGTCTAAATATTTTTATTATATTATTAATGCATGATTTTAGATTGAGTAGTATCTATGGTTTTTTTAATATTATATAACTCTTGATTGTTATTCATTGGTTTGTATTTGTGATTGACATTACTTAAATTTAAGTGAACGTTATTTGAACTTTGTTTTGGTTGATAACTAGTGAGTACTAAGTGATAATTAAATTTATGTTGTAAGTTTTAATTGTGTTTAAAGGTATTAATGTTATGAGTTCTAGTGATATTTAATATATTTTAAATTATAATACAATCGTGCCGCGGCTATATCGGATTTTTAAATAAAATGTGTGTTCCTGTGTCTGTTTCCGTACAACATAGCGTTCGATGCTTGAAGAAAGCTTTATATGGCCTAAAGCGGGCACCCCGTGCTTTGTTAAACCGTTTAGTGATTTCCTACTCAAGCTCGGGTTTTTTGTAGTGCATATACCTCTCTCTTTATCCTTTAGCGAGATTCTTCTACTCTCCATTTCCTTTTATATGTTGACTATATTGTGCTTACAAAATGGATCATTCCTTGCTGCAAAACCTCATTTCTCAACTTAATCTTGAGTTTTTTTGTCAAGTATCTCGATCGTTTAAGTTATATGGGGCGAGAAGTTCCTTACATGGATGATAGTTTTCTGTTAAGCCAATCTAAATATGCACCTGGCATACTTACTCGTGCTTCTTAACTTGATAGTAACCCAATGCTTACACCCATGGCTGTTAGGGACTCAGTCACGATGGAAATAGCTTCACATGCCCTTAATATTATCGATCTCATGTTAGGGCGCAACAACATCTAACCATCACCCGACATGGTATTATATTTTTGGTCCACTCTGTTAGCCAGTTCCTTCATCGGTCGCTGATGGATAATCATTATCAAGCCGTCAAGCACATTATTAGGTATCTTAAGAACACTCTCGATTTTGGTCTTTAGTTTTCTAGTGGTTCGTCTCCAACCTTCATTACTTATTCTTATGTGGATTGGGCTAACTACACCGACACTTGTAGCTCGACTTTTGGATACTCTGTTTTACTCAGTCCAAATTTCATCTCTTGGAGTGCTAAGAAGCAAGCAATGACGTCTCACTCTAGACGTGAGTCGAAATATCATACCCCCGCTAATATCGCCTCTAAAGTTATTCATTCTATGCGACACCAAAAGCTCTATTTTTCTCAACCATAATCCTATTGTGCACAAGCGGGCTAAGCGTATTGATTTAGACTATCATTTTGTGTGCTTGTCATAGGAAATCAACACTCAGTATATTCCAACTCATCTTCAGTTGCGGATGTCTTCACCAAGAGTTTGGCTCGTCGTCTCTTTGGTTTGTTTTGTTCCAATGTACATATTATTTTCTTTTGTATAGGCTTTACTTGTTTATCTTATATTATAATAGATTATCAACCACAATAAAAGTGGTTTTTTTTATTCTCATAGTGAATTTGATAATTTGAATGCATATTGAATTTCTAAGAATCATAACTAGTATTCAACGGGCACCCTAACACTTAAGTTCAATATAAGATTACAGATATGTGTGAGATATATTCAAGATACGATAAAAGTTATGCTAGGTATGCCTAAGGCACAACAAGAGCATTCTAAGCATGCTTAAGACAAGTAAACATTAACATTAACTTTATTTACTTTACTTTGTTCTTTGTGGTGCAAGAGGTCAAATTAAGCTAGATATGTGAAAAATTCAATTTTAATATATTAGAAATGAAATATTCATCTCTCTCAACCTCAACCTCTCTCTTTTTCATGTAAAAGTATCATGTTTTGTCTTAAATATTGATAGAACAAGACTATATGTTTCTAAAAGATTAGAAAACATATTGAACAAAAAAATATGTGTACAATGGGATGCTAGATTTAGAATGTCACCTTATACACATGGTGGCTATCGTTAAAATGGTGACTAAACTAAGTTTGTTTAAAATACGATATAAGTTTGTTATAGATTCACGCGTAAGATCCAATATTGATTTTTTGACACAACTGCAATGAATATGTAAGAAATTAGAATACTTAAACAATAATGTAAGTTAAGTTAACATAAATTGTATTTAGTTGATATGTAAAGATAGATTGCATAAATGATATACATATGGTCATTATTTAGGAATAGTTACACCTAAATTTCTTGAAAATCACAATTATGACCACATCTTACACAAAAATATAACAAGTTGCAAAATATAAACTTGAGTGTTTGCTCTGAATTAATAAATATTTCCGAGGTATAGTAGTAAGGTCAAATAGAAGAGGTGTTGACATGCCACGGTTAAGAATCGCAACTAGTATTTCATAAGCATCCAACAAAAGAATTACAAGTTTAACCCTTAAGTTAACTAGAAGATTACGTATCATGTGGAAAATACATCTAAGCCATGATAAACCCATGCTAGGTTCAAAACACGACAAGAGCATGTTAGGTGAGCGTAACACGTGAATTTTGTAACTTAGTCCTCTTACCGCTTACCGAGTATGAAATCCAATTTTAGTCTCTCTTCTACGAGATGCCAAATTCATCATTCATACGTGACAAAATCACTTTTAATTTGTTTTTTTCTTTTTTTTTTGCATTGTCTTAAATTTAATTTAATGACTTACACAATGCAACTTTAGAGTTGAACTTTTGGTACAATTAATTATTAGCTTTAGGTCGGATAAGCATCTTATTATGACTTGTATATCTAGTAGTTATAGTAATCCTACTCATAGTAGATGCTTGGTTTCGAAAATAATTAAGGAAATATCATCCTAATGTGAATGCAATGTATCTCTTTTGTGCAATAAATGACATTACAAAACACATATTCTATATCATTTTGTATATAATAATAATATAATTTTAAGCACCACGAATATTGACGTAAATTTAGGAAATATTTATGAAGGTCTCACAATATAATAACAAAGACTTGAATGCCATGACTATAAATAAAAATGGACCCCAAGTCCATGAAATAAATAAATACCACCACCATATTTGTTGACACACAGAGTAAACAAGTGAGTGAGAGAGCAAAAAAAGTGTGAAAATGCTGTCCTTGCTGGCACTAGTACTTCTCCATTCCCACCACCAATCATAGTGTGTTAGTGTACCCCACTCGCTCAATCCGCCATGTCCGATCAATCTTCATACATCGCCCATCTCTTAAAAACGGAGCCCCAACACCGACCCGACCCGGACTACCTCCGCCTATGCCGTACCCGCCCCGTTCTCCTCGCCTCACGCCGCCGCTCAATCGACTCCCTTCTCAAAGCTCACGCTCGCCATAGATTCAAACCGGTAACCGCCTCTCTGGCCGTGAACTACTTCGACCGATTCCTCTCCCGCCGTACGATGCCGGAAAAAGATTGGCCGTTTCAGCTCGCCGCGGTGGCGTGCCTCTCGTTGGCCGCGAAAATGGAGGAGGTTCGTGTGCCGTTGATCGTCGATTTGCAGGTAACGATCGACGGACCTGCTTTTGAGTACGTGTTCGAGCCGAAACACGTGCAGAGGATGGAGGTGTTGGTGATGACGACGCTCGATTGGAGGCTGAGATCTGTTACTCCGTTTCACTATCTCCACTCCGATTTTGCTGTCTCCAGTCCGGTCAATGTTGAATCGCTCGTGTCAAATCGCATCCTCAATGCCACCCGTGGTACTTATTACTTATTACTTATTATTATTCTCTTTTAATCGTACAAAAAATTTGTTATTTAGATTGGTACGACTTTTTAATCATTTTTTTTGTGTTGAGCAGTTGTTGATTTCTTGGGATATCCGCCGTCCGTCATCGCCGCCGCCGCCGGAGTGGACGGCGTAATTGGTGACAGAGAGAACAGAGTAAGCTTCGTTTGTGTGACTGCGGGGTTGAAATGTAAATATGAATAGTATTGGGGGGAGAAATGTTAATAAATAAATGTTCTATTTTGTGGGGACAGGAAATGGTGAGGAGCTGTCGTCAACTGATGGACGAATACTTGTTGGACACGTGTCATTCTGAGGGGCTTGACGCGCCGCCGCTGAGTCCGGTTGGAGTCCTTGACGCGCCGCCTTCTGCTGCTAGCTCCGAGACCAATTCTAAGAATGTGGACGAGCCACAAAACAAGCGGCCGAGATTGTCTGTGCGAGGTGTTCGTGCACCGGATCAGTAGAAAAGCTTTTTTATTTAATTAGTTAATTAAAATTGGTCAAGTTTCTTTAGCTATGGGATGATATGATTTGGGCTATGATCTAGGGACTAGAATCAGTTTTGGATCTCATTTTGTCGCTTTTGTCTGTTAATTATGTGAAGACTTAAAATATCAGTGTTTAAATAAATTTCTTTATTATATAATCAAAAATGTGATTCCTGTGTTTTTAGGTTCAAATTGCTATCTTAAGTCGTAACAGGCAAATATAGATTATTTTTGGCTGTTTTACCAAATTAGTTTGCTTTGCGATGGATATTAGCTGTTTTAAGTATTATCTTCACAGCCAAAGGTTTGAATATAGATGATTAAGGCTTTGGATTATTATCTGGATGTGTAAAGGAATTGATTCTTTTTATCTCTTAAATAATTAAATGATGGTTGATCAGTGTAAATTGTACCAAACACATAAAATATTGTTTGGTAATCTAAGTGGTGTCTGTATGTATAATGTATGGCAGGGTGTTTGTGAGAAAAAAAAATATGTATGACGTGCGTTTACGGTTATGTACGATTGGTGGATGAGGGGGGCCAGGGGGTGATGCCACGTACCCGACACGAAAGGTACGAGTGGGTGCAGGGGTTTGGGGTCCGTCCGTTACATCAAACGTCCCTGAATTTCTCATTTGGACCTATTACAATCACCTTTTCTCCTATTTGCTTAATTCAATTTATTTTTAAAATATCCAGTGTTAAGATTTGGATTACAACTGTAAAATTTGACAACTCATTTTCCTTTGCTGCGTCTGTCACATTTGACATTTCCATTGTGCTCTTTATTTTGATTTTTATTTTTTTGAAAATGCTCTCTATTTTGTATAATGAGCCAGTTATGATTTTGATATGAGTATTTTATGTATTGGTCCTGCTATGGGTCACGACCCAGATTTTTGATCCCTGACATACATACGAATATAACTCCCGATATAGTACAACTCACGTGTTTATCACGTGTAGGGGTGGGTAATGATACCCAAAATTCGGGTACCCTATCCTATCCGATCGGATAATACCCGAATTTCGGGTATTAATACCCGAACCGTACCCGAAAATTCGCGTATCCTATTCGAATAGGGTATTTCGGGTACGGGTTCGGGTATAGGGTTTTCAACATATAGGGTACCCGATACCCGGTACCCTATATAATACTTTAGGGTTTAGGGTTTTCAACATATAGGGTACCCGATACCCGATAACCCTAAACCCTAAACCCGAAATCAAATTCGAAAAATTGGTAAACCCTAACTCAAAATTAATCTTTTAATTTGTATGTATTGTGTTCTATGATATGTATGGTGATTCAATTAGATTCAATTAGAGTTGTGTGGTAACTCAATTAGATTAGTTAGGGTTTATGAATTTGTGCATTTTGTTAGATTAGAAGGAATTGGGAATTTCGGTAATGAAGTATGCAATTGAAGTATGCAATTGAAGAAATTGGGCATTTTTCAGATTAGAAGTATTGAAAGGTGACTTGTTTATTAATAAAGTGTGTTATACTTATACGAGTTGATTAATAAAGTGTGTTATACTTATACGAGACAATGATTTGGACATTAAAGTGTGTTATACTTATACATAAAATGTGTTATACTTATACCTCAATGTGTTATAATTTATATGACTTATTAATTTTTTAGACATTAAGACTAATGATTTGGTTTGGACATTTGTTATATGATAATTGATATGAAGTGTGCTATATGATTTGAGCATTTTGTTATTGAAGTTTGTCATTTGATAAATTGATTTACTTTAAATGATAATTTGATATGAATTGTAATTGTGTTATATGATTATGAATGTTGAAACTTGAAACTAATTTTCATTGAATTTTGTAACTTGTAACTTGTTAACTAAGTGATTTTCTTAATTTATATAGGTGATGGCTCCTCCAAATTCGAAAGGAAAAGGAAAACAAGTGGCATCTTCACAAAAAAGGAAAAACGCTTGAGTGCCAAAGCAAAGGGGAAGCGAGTAATGGACGAGAGTGCGAGAAAAGTTCCTAAAAAGAAGCAAAACTCGCCAATATCTATCAACGATGAAGAGGTGCGATCTAACCATTCTATTCTCAATGACATTCAAGAATTTGATTCTTCCGAAAGCGATGAAGCCGAGAGGTTGGAAAATCCAGGCATCATTGAAAAACTGGATGGCAATGAGAATGAGGTTGAGGATGAAGGACATTGGTGGAGTGACACCAGTGATAGTTGTCGTGATTGGAGCAAAGTCACG
The DNA here is from genome assembly GCA_948329865.1 of Linaria vulgaris. Classification (NCBI taxonomy): domain Eukaryota; kingdom Viridiplantae; phylum Streptophyta; class Magnoliopsida; order Lamiales; family Plantaginaceae; genus Linaria; species Linaria vulgaris. The sequence goes on along the minus strand of OX415249.1, from coordinate 112,221,865 downwards.
GAAGAGATGAAAATTATGAGGAGGAAGGCTCTTGGGAAAAGGGCTGAAGTTTGGGACCATTTTAAACCTTGGTACTGCCCGAAAGAGAAAAAAAACAAGGCAACTTGTAGATATTGTAAAAGAGCTTTGGCTGCCAATTCCGCTGTGCATGGAATATCTAGTTTGATAACGCACCACAAGAATTGAAAATTGAAGCCAGACGAAGTTGAAACCAAGCAACAACGTCTAAGCTTTCAGCCACCAAGAGGGAGTCGTACGGGTGGCCTATTGAATTGGCAATTTGAGCAGGAATCGGTCACATATGGCTTTTGCAAAATGATTATCATTGATGAGATGCCTTTCAAGACCGTAGAGAAGAGGGGGTTCCAAATTTTCATGGCAGAGTCATGTCCTATGTGGAAAATCCCTACAAGGAAGACGTTGTCGAAGAACATTATGGCAATGTATTTGAGAGAGAGGACTAAGCTAATGGCTTTCATAAAGGCAAATGCTCAAAGGGTTAGCATTACTACGAATACTTGGACTTCAATTCAAAGAGTCAACTACATGGTGATTACCGTGCATTTCATCGATGATTCTTGGACTTTGAACAAACGAATCATCAATTTTGTTACAATAGCTAGTCACAAAGGTGAGGCTATTAGGGTCGATGTAGAGAAATGTTTAGTGGATTGGGGCATTGACAAGTTGAATACGGTCACAGTCGACAATGCTTCGTCGAATGATGGGGCGGTGAGTTACTTGAAGCAGCGATATACGGCTAGAAGAAATGGAACCATGCTTGAAGGAGAGAATATCCATATTCGGTGTGTGGCACATATCATCAATCTTATTGTGCAAGATGGCTTGAAGAGCACCGAAGAGATGAATTGTATTTCACGAATAATAAATGCCATAAGATACGTGAGGAGTTCACCGAGTAGGTTTAAGAAGTTTAAAAATGTAGTTGAAAGACAAGGGCTTCAAAGTAAGAGGTTGGTATGCTTGGATGTCCCTACTAGGTGGAATTCAACTTACCTAATGTTGGATACGGCAATATCTCTCAAGGAGGCATTTAGTGCCTACGAGTATGTTGAAACCGACATTTTGTTGATTGATGGTGGAGTTCCAATTGCATTGGATTCGGAGCGGGCAACTAACTTCATGTTATTTTTGAAGCCATTCTACATCTTGACAAACCGTATCTCGGGAAATTTGTATGTCACATCAAACACTGTCTTTAAGGAAATTTGTGCAATTCATACTCTTATTGACAAGTATACGAGAGGGACGATTGGGGCGCAATTGACTCTAATGGCAATGGCAATGAGAGAGAAATTTGACAAATATTGGGGGGATACATTGAAGATGAACAAAACCCTTTATTATGCCGTGCTTCTTGATCCAAGCTCCAAATGGACATACTTGAATTATGCTTTGAATGCAATGTACTCTAAAGATCTTACGAAGCCGCCTCCACAGAAAGTAACCGATCTTACGAGTTCAATTCGTGAAGGCTTCGAATCTTTATTCGATGAGTACAAGCGAGTTTATGGGAGTTCTACTACTTCCGCTCAAAGTCAAAGCCATTGCACATCTAGCCCTAGCACAGGTGTGGATGACTTCTCTTTACCGGATGTAGGCCAACAAGCTTATGATTCGGTGCAACTCGGTTATGAGGCATTGTTGGCACAAATAAACGCACAAGAGAAGTCCGAGCTTGAGAGGTATTTGGCCGAAGAGGTCACGAGGAGTAAGGATGAACATTTTGATATCTTGGGATGGTGGAAAAGAGAAAGCCATCGATATCCAATCATTTCCAAGATGGCTCGTGACATTCTAGCGGTTCCAGTCTCGACGGTGGCTTTTGAGGCGGCATTTAGCACGGGAGGGCGTGTGCTTGATGCATTTAGGAGTTCGTTGTCTACCAAGATGGTACAAGCACTCATTTGTGCCCAAGATTGGCTTCGCGAAGATTATGTGCCTTTGAACGTGGAAGAAAATTTGTACGAGGTGGAGAAATGGGATGAAGGTAATATCATTTTCTTATTGTTCTTTAATTCAACTTGTACAATAGATAACGAATTGACTTGTTTCGTAATACTAATGATTTGACTTGTTTCGTAATACTAATGATTTTCTTTAATTGTTATTGTAGAATTTAACGAATTGGGTAAAGATGCTTCGGTTCTTGATCCTTGAATGATGAAGATTGAAGACTTGTTGGAGAGTTAGTTAGGTGTCGTCGTTTCGATTTGTCATTGTTTTGGATTGAATGAGTTTTATTTTGGATTGATAATGATTGGTATGTTTTGGGATTTTTCAGATTGGTCGTTGTTTTGGATTGATATTTGATTGGTATGTTGTGGATTTGGTTTTGATTTGAATGCGTTTTATTTTGGATTTAGATCATTAGATTGGATGTGTTTTTTTTTTCGAATTATGGAAGAATTGAAAGGGGAAAATGGGAAATTGTTAAAACAAATCCCCTGTTTTCGATTCCAAAACAGGGGATACACATACACTGGGGACTGCCCAAAAATCGGGTACCACAAACCCGAAGTTTGTGGTACCCTACCCGGTACCCGATCGGGTACCCGGGTTTCCAGTGGCCAGTCTCGGCCACTGGACAAAAATCGGGTACCCCAAACCCGAAGTTTGGGGGTACCCGATTGATAGGGTACCCGATTCCAATCGGGTACCCTGTTTTTTATAGGGTTTCGGGTAGGGGTTTTCCCTACCCGAAAATTCGGATACCCTACCCGAATTAGCGATTACCCACCCCTAATCACGTGAGTGGTTTCCGCATCCCCATGCCTATACATACCTACTTTTCGGTAATTAAGGTAAACTTTAATTATCCGTAATTACTGTACACTTATATCGAGCCTTCCTCGATATAATATTCGACATCATACCCGATATATACCTCCGACATATATCACCTACGCCACTTTCGACATAAGCAGAAGATCACTTTCGACATAGAAGATTAGGTGTCATCCCCGACATAATCTTCGACGTCATCTCCGATATATTCTTGACATTCTCTCTTGCATCAGACGTTAGTTCGAGGTGTTCCGGACCAAGATTACTTGAGACTAGCATAGTTAAAGTAGGTCTAGTTAGCGATATACTCGTTGTACCATACTTGTAACCGACCTTTATTTTATATATACGAGATATTGTCAAACTAGATTTATTCCTTCTAAATTTATGAACGCTTGAAGTTTTCGCGCTATGTATTTGTTAAATATTAAATGAATTAGTTGGTGAGTTGTATGAAAATCACATGTAAAACTAAATGTCCAAGTTTTAATGGTGGATTGTGAATTATTTGGTGTTCGGTCTCATTACTAATAAGTCAAGAGCTATGTTGTTCACACACGTTAAAAATAGAGTACATGTCAGATATGCGACGTGCTGTATTCAAATAAAAATAATTAAAACACGTATCAGATACACCTTTAGTGTGTGTCCGACACGTATTGACTTTTGATAGTTTTTTAAACTTTAAGGGACCAAAACTAATTGATATGGGTAATTTCAGTAGTAGCCTAACTCATTGGCTATGCACATGTTAGACTATATCGGGGATGACCCCTGATATGTATAGTGAATGTAGCATTCTATATAGTACATATCACGTGAAAGTCACGTGCGTGGTCCCCGCATACCGAGGTCTATAAATATGCGAACTCCACTAATCAAGGTAATCTTTAATTATTCACATATATTGTACACCCAATATCGAATATCCTCGATATAAGTTCCGATATAACACCCGATATTATATTCGACAAAACACTCGATATATACCCTTGGTATATATCACCAGTCCCATTCCTGATGTCATACCCGAAATCACACTCAACATCACATCCAACATCCATTTAGACATCACACTCGACATGAATTCATCCCCGACATAGATAATATTCGACATCATCCTCGACATCACATTCGAAATCAGGCAATGCATCCAACCGTCAGTCTGAGGTGTTTTAGACCAAGTCTACCTAGAACTACTCATAGTTATAGTAGACCTAGGTTGTAATAGAATTGTAGCACTACACTTATAACATCCCACATCGTTATCAATATACGATCTATTATCAAATTTGTGGTGCCGTCTGTGAAAATCGAACCCACGTTCCCAAGAGAAGACGCTAGGATGCAACGCAGGGTGACCCGATCGCAATCTACAAGGCCAGTTGTTGATAACCTAGTAGTATAGAGTGCACCACCACTAGTCCAACTACCAGAACCCGAGATGGAACATGATTACTCCTTGCCTCCTCAGCCTCCGGTGACACCCGAGCGCACATCCGTGAACCCTACTGTCTTGGCACCAAAATCATGACGCAAATCAACGTGACCGTTCAAGCGACTATGAATGCCGATCTGGAGACTTTGCTACCTTGTTTGATCAATCAGGGTGCCGGCAATGTGTCTCCACAACACCAGAAATCTAGAACAAGATGCCCCGGAGCTGGGTCCAGGGCCCATGAGCGTAGGAATATAGAAGAATCGAGAAGAGAGCACCCACGATCGAGAATTCCCATGGAGGACGGCCCCTACCCCATGATGAACAGAAGGAACATAGCAAGAAGGATGAAGCAGTTGGAACGCGAGAAAACAGTGGTTGGTCGAAAGCTAGAATTGGCGACGTGCCATAGAAGGTTAACACCGTTTAGTCAGGAAATCGAGTCAGAAGTACGGGAGAAAGAGGATAAGCCCTACTCTCAAACCATATGATAGGAAAAGTGACCCACACGAACATTTATACTATGTGGATAGTATCCTGAACTTGCACCGATTTTCAGATAATGTGCAAGCAAATATCGTGGCTACGACCCTGACAGGGGCAACCCTTGACTGGTTTACAAGGATAGAGGTTGGTTTTATAACCAACTACGAGCAGCTGAGGTAGAGGCTCGAGAGCCAGTTCTCAAGTCAAAAGAGAATGCGGACTAGTATGAACCACTTGAAAGCAATGAAGCAGACTCTACACCAGTCGCAGAACAGAACGCAAGGAAAGGAAGGATGAGGCACAGGCAGGAACGACCATGGAGGGGACAGATCCCGTACGAAGAACGCACATCTGAACAGAGGAATCATGACCGTATTCGTTGTGGAGCAAAAGAACAGGTGGCTAAATAAGCCAAGAAAACTGAGAGAAAGCAAGGAAATGAAATTCTGCAGGAAGTATTGCGAGTATCAACGACAAACAGGACATAAAACCGATGAGTGTACTGACCTCAAGGATGAGATTGAAAGTCTTATCAGGGAAGGCAAGTTGGTGGAATTTGTGAGAAGCTCTAAGGACGAGAGTGACATGGATGATAAGCCCCGCTTGCCTTAGAGGGACCAATTGCGTTTGCCCAAAAAGGACAAGCAAAGGGCCATCGAAGCTCCTAGCGAGCGCGAGAGAGCAATCATCAATGCTCCTACTAGAGGAATGATCAATGTGATTAATGGAGGACCAGTTGGTGCTGACTCAGCTGAAGGGCGCAAGAGGAAAAATTGTAGAATGCAGGAAGAGAGATACGTGGGCTTCACTACCTTTGCCGATGAGGAAGATTTCCTCGAATAAGAGATATCCTTCACCAAAAAAAGACTTGGAACAACTCACGCCGCATGCGCTAATGGCAGGTAAACTCGACCCCTCTCTTGTTGTTAAAATCTATATAGCCAATTATGAGGTATGGAAGGTGCTCATTGACAATGAAAGCTCCTCCAACGTTATATTTGCGCACGCCCTGGAAAAAATACTGGTGAACCAAGAGATAGTTGAGGCAGTTTCAACCCCATTGATTGGATTCAGTGGCGGAGAGGTGATTCCAAGGGGACAAATCGTACTACCCACATCATTTGAGGATGACCCATATAGGAGGAAAATCAAGGTCAAGTACACCATGTATGATCTCCCTTTCCCTTACAACGTCATTATCGGACGCCCCACCCTCAATGAGCTAAGAGCAGTGGTATCCACTTACCACTAGACATTGAATTTTCCTACTATGGACGGGGTTGAAGAGATCATAGGCGACCAGAAGGAGGGCTGGATCTGTTACATCGCTTCACTTAGACTCCCCAGAATTATGGAGGTGCAGGAGGTAGAAGGAGCCGAAGAAGAATACATTCAAGGAACGAAGTGATTGCCTAGCAACAACCATGGATCATTGGTTTAGTTTCTGTTTCGTTATTTCTTGAACAATTTGATTCATGTCTTTATGTTTCTCGACCAATATTGTTTACCTAAATTACCCCTTTGATGGGCTGGCCTATAACTAAAACATGGGGGGAACTACGCTGGTCTGATGCCCATACGAACGAGATACGCAGACGAACTGGGATTTACCTAGTTCTCGACCGCTATCCGTTATTAATATTTATATTACGATTATTATAATTCTACTGCTTCCATGTTAATGTGACAATTGCAGGAACAATCAGATCCTACGGGATAAAGCCGAAAAATGTATTAAAATGAGTCAACCGGACACTATCCGGTTTCCAATTTCTAACTTGATAAATTTGTATCATTATCTATTCATCGCATGTTATGCTATCTTTGATAAATGACAGGGAACTAGCTACCTCACGCCAATGACGAGCGAGAAAGTGATCCCATATCCATGAGATTAGGAGGGTAAAAGAAATAAGAGAGCACCTATCCACGCGATAAGGCGGATAGAGAAAAAGAAGATTTACAATCCTATGGGATACTGACTCCCTTATCCACCAAGATACGGAGGAGAGAACCTGAAAGGGGCGAAAATCTGCAATCCTATGAGATACTGACTCCCCTATCCACTGAGATACGGAGGAGAGAACCCGAAAGGGGTAAAAATCAACAATCCTATGGGATACTGACTCACCTATTCATCGAGATACGAAGGAGAGAACCCGAAAGGGGCAAAAATCTACAATCCTAGGGGATATTGACTCCCCTATCCACCGAGGTACGGATGAGAGAACTCGAAAGGGGCGAAATCTACAATCCTACAAGATACTGACTACCCTATCTATCGAGATATGGAGGAGAGAACCCGAAAGGGGCAACATCTACAATCTACGGGATACTTTACACATACCCTCTATAGTATGGAGGGGGAGGACCACACAACAAGACAACGACTTCTTATTTTAACAACGGGAAAACTACAACTACAAACTGATGGACCCGCTTCGTACACTCACACCCAGAGCAGGCATTATGAAAAGGGGAACCCCTACTAATCACAAGGAACTTGGTGAGACCAATGAGGTATACACAGACGATCACCTTAAGTAAAAAGAATGCAACAAATGAATGGAAGAAAAGACGACGAGTGGACCTTTGATCACAAAGGTCTATGGCATATAACAACCACACAATTTGATACAGAAATAAAGCAAGGAGCTCAGGAAGTCACAATAGCGAGAGAATTATTACATAACGCGGAATAAAAGGCAATGCAACCCCAATAAGTAGGAGAGGAAGTCTGACTTTCACAGGATCAAATTATATCTTTCTTCTTCAAGAGAACCGAGAACCGGTCAGGTTTTTCAACATCAGCATCAGAGGGCTCACTGTGTTCGAGCGGCAAGCCGTCCGGGCCGCTCATAGCGTCCAACTGCGTAAAGTCAAGCCCGTCTTTAAAACCCTTATTTGCCATAATTTGCTCGACAATTGAATTCTTGGTATCCTCCATCTCCATGAAGGCACGCTGCGCGAGAAAATCTTGATAAGTATCACTTGCAAGAAACCATCAGCTCCGGAGATGCATCTTGAATACACAAACTCTCAGAAAAATGGATTATAAGAACACAACTACAAGACATGAGAAAGCTACATACCTCGTTCTCAAGGTCAGCCCAAGCTTTTGCTAGATCGGCTAGTGCAGCTCATTCTTCGCTTTTACCTTGTTGAGCTCGCACTCAGATAAGCATCAATCACTTTGCTCTTTAAAAGTAATAAGCTTATTACTAAGCCTCTCATTCTCAACACGACATTCATCGAGATCATCTTTGATCACCCACCACTGAAGCTGGGCTTCTTCCTTCTCACTAATAAGCTTTTCTGCAACAATCGGGTTAAAATCACCCATCTTCTCAATATCAGCCTCAAGTTGGAGGATTATAGCATCCTTGTCCCCATCGGCTTGATTAATGGTCCTCATGCTAGTGACCAAGAATTTGCCAAACTGCGCATGTCATAAACATGAAAGTTATGGAGACAACTTTTAATACTACATACAGAGCAAAAAATAAAAGGGTCTTAGCCACTTACAGTCTGGAAGAGGTGTATATCGCGACGCACGTTACGCACTCGATCTTGCTCCTCTAATACAGGATCCTTACCTGAAAGAAGGAACACCCGCTGCATGGAACAAACCGCTTTGGCCTCACCTAACTCTTCGTTCTTCATATTAATACTGGGACCTGGGATAACACGTCCTTGTAGAGGAGGCGACCGAGGAACCGCTGAACTCTCACCCCAAGCTCTTTTTCGTCTACTTAAATCAAACACCTCGATTGTCGGAGCAGTAGACTTGTGGGTACGGCTATCGTTAACCAACATCATGAGAAACCCCCTTACCTTTTAGACCGACAAGGATAAGATCAAAAATCTCCTCGTACGAGCTTATTAGGACCTCCAAGGACCATCCCATTTCCTTCTCACCTGATGAACCTGGAAGCACCCCCTGGTATAGACCCCCGCATTCGACGGGACATCACCACACCACCAGGAACAGTCGTCTCCTATGGAGGAGCGCCATAAGCCATCTTTTTACGAGTAGATGAGGAAGGGCCTTTCACTTCAGATACTCCGGCCCTCACACTCAGCGCGGGTGCCACACCACCAAGGGACGATCCAACAACCATGACTTGTGGGTCCGCACCCACCATACCTCCAATAACCCCTAGGAGCTGTTCGCTTGCGACCCCTGTCGCTGTCTCAGAGACAGATGTTATAACAACATCTTCTGCGACAGTCTAGGCCACGGTGGTGGCCTCGGTTACGGCAACAACCGGAGCTATTATCGCCACCTCTGTAGTTGACAATGACCCAGCCACTAGAGCAATTTTGGCCACGACAACCGTTTCTCCTACTACGCATGTCCTTGCCGCTGCGGCAGCCTCAACCGCTCTCCGTTCAATGGTGACCCTCAACATACGTGCGTGAATACCAGCCATTACACCAAGTAGGTGAGTTTAACAAAGTGCGCTAAACAACTATAACATGCACAAGTGCATAAACAAGAATACGAACCAATATCAGAAATGATGTCATCCAACACATCGAATATTACATCTAGATTGAAGTCAAAGCACATATCGAATATATACATCAAAGACTACATCGAAAAGCATAGAAAACTGTATGTCGAATACAAATGTCAAAATTTACATTGAGAAACATATCGGGAGCAATCCCCGACATACCTTTGCCGAAAGAAGTCTGAGTTCATTAAAAGAAAAGGTAAATGTTTCTCTCTCCTTAGGACTACTATTTATAGACTACATGCCCTTTGATTACGCAGTTATTATCGGACTCCGATATCAAAGAAATTTGACATGGCAACATAAATTTGATATCTCTTAAAGAAAAATAACACTGCATTTACCTAACAAGAGATACATTTCTCTGATAATTCAAATGTGGACCTCTATTCTAAGTAAATTATATCGGGGGTCCATCAACATCTTTGAATGAGTTCATGTATCCGAGCTCTGCCATTTGAACTGGCGGACATGAGGTACTGGCAATTCAAACTCAATTTTAGTTTACGAATTATTATTTACAATAATAACTCCCAAACTGGGAGACTACATGATATGGGTTATTCCAGTAGTTGGGTGACCCATGGTCTAGGCCCATGATCGGCTATATCGGGGATGGCCCCGATACATATATCGATTGTAGTATTTGATATAGTACTGATTACATGAAGTCACGTGTGCGGTCCCTGCATCCAGAGGTCTATAAATATCAGGGCTCCGCTAATCAAGGTAAGCTTTAATCATTCACATATATTGTACACCCAATATAGAATATCCTCGATATCAGTCCCGATATAACACCCGATATTATACTCGACATAACCCTCGATATATATCACCAATCCCATTCCCGACGTCATACCCAACATCACAATCGACATCACATCCGACATCCAATTAGACATCACACTCGATATGGATTCATCCCTGACATAAAGGAGATTCGACATCATCCTTGATATCACATTCGACATCGCCTTCGACATCAGACAGTGCATCCAACCGTCAGTCTGAGGTGTTCCGGACCAAGTTTACCTAGAACTAATCATAGTTATAGTAGACATAGTTTGTAATAGAATCGTAGCACTACACTTGTAACATCCCACCTCGTTATCAATATACAATCCATTGTCAAATTACTAATTTTATGTATTATGAACATTAAAAAGCACTTTGTTAAATAATCATGGATGATGATGGTATTCATGAAATTGCAAATCTCTCTCTTAGTTTATGTGAGATTGTGGATCTTTTATGTGTATGCTTACATTTTTTAGATTATACACGTGACTTAAATATTTCTTATTTGATATACGTATTCTTGACTTATCATATTCTATGATTTTGAAAAAAAATCGTATCCTCATATATGTATCATTTTGAATACGTATCTCCGTATCTGTATTCGTGCAACATAGGTCGTGAGTCATGAACCGGATCTTCCAATGCTTTTGGAGAGATCTATTCATTAAATCCAATGTAATGCTAAATTACGGAATTAAACTAAATTGGTACCCTAATACTGTTTGTGTCAGTTTAGTCTCTTGATGATATATGTTTTTTCAATTTCAACTACTTATAGTGAATTAACATTAAGCAAAATTGACCGGGATTTTATTATCTCACTTGCATGCGGGTTTAATTTGAGGATCTATATCAAAATTGGTCCCCCTAATGTTACCTTTAACAATTTTGTCCACTAATAAGAAAAGAAACAAAAATCTAAAACGTCGTGTAGAATGTAAATTAAACGAAATGCACATTAATGAACTGAAATTGGAAAAGAAATTTATTAGAAGTCAGATTGAAAACGTACAACATTAGGAGACCGGATAAAATAAATTGTCTTAGAGTACTGGAACTTGTGTAATTAATCTTTTATATATATATATATATATATATATATATATATATATATAAGATATTCATATATGATCATTTAAGGGAGTTGATATATACAGAGCAAAATCCTTCAATACAGAGCAATTATTTTCCTCTTACTATTTTATCCTTGTCAAATCAACATTTTAATCTATCTTCCTTTTCTAACTCCATGATTTCACTTACTAAAATAACAGAAGATAAAAATATTCTCTAATGATATTCTCTTTCCATGCAATAATATATAAAAATATAAATATTATCCAATTCTATATTGTATAAATCTTTTCATTAAATATGTTATATCTTCTGCACAAATAGTTTCTTTTTGGGCTATTACAATAACCTCTTTATCACTGCATTTCTTTTTGTTGATTCTTGAGGACTAAATAATACACTAAAATATGTGTATTTAAACTCACTCTATCTATTCTTACAAAAAAAAAAAAATCATTGTACATTGTTTTCAGAATTTAATTTGGTGAACTTTTTTGACATAACTAGTAGTAAAATATGTTATTTTAATTTATATTTTATTTTAATACATATGTTATTGTTGTGTGTATATTTATTTTTATTTTAATACACATGTTAATGTTGTATATAATGTTAAATATTTTTAACTATACGATAATGATAAAATACCAAAATATGATGAAGAGGAATAAAAAAGAAAATATAGATTTAGATTTAAGAATTCTAGGAGAAGTTAGACTTAAGAAAGTAAAATAAAAAAGAGATGAAACCTAAATGTTTAAAAGAAAGCAGAAAAGAAAAATTTCTAAAGCTTCATTTCTTTTTATGTTTACTCGTCGTGTAGTGTATATAAATAATTTGTTTAGTTTTTTATTAATGACTTATAACTTAATCATTCAAAATATTTATATATTACTTTTATATAATGAAAGATTATCTTTCTCTATATATAGAAAAGATTGTTTTGATTGGGTTTCAATTATATATTATGTTATACTAAAATGGAAAATGAGTTGTACAATCAATTAAAAAAACTAGTAAATAACAAAAAATACCCCGTATTGAGGGGTTTGGCTCTCTCTCTCTCTCTCGCTATATATATATATATATAGCTATATATATATATATCATTTTCGATTATCTAATAGTCATATAAATATGTAAACGTAGGTGATTTAGACCGTATGAGTTAAACTCATTTAAACCGTTTCTCCAAGTGACTTACTTGAATAGAAAGTTATTTTTCCTTTCCTAACTAGCCAAAACTGTTAATAGGAGATGAAAAAAACCAAAGATGATTAGAGTTTGGTTTATCAATTATATATATTTTGTTTTTTTGAGATAATGAGATTTCATTCAAAGCAATAAGAATTACATCAGTTTGATGGTAACAGGATACAGAGCATTAACAAGGTTCCACAAAATCAAAAGGAAGTACTGTATCTCTAGATGCATCACAAGTAAAAGAGAAAAATGCAAAAATAGACCCAACCTATAGGCTTTTTTGTGAAACTTTACCCAACGTTTAAAAAGTTGCAAAACTAAACCCAACCTTTGCATTTGTTCATAACTATAGCTAACGTTTAATTCCGGCCCAAAAACGTCATAGATCGACGTTATTAGCATTTCTCCGATTCCACTGAGGGCAATATTGTCATTTCGTCTTTGATTGTTATTTAGGTGGGAATTGGTCTCATCACGTCATTACTCCCGCTAAAAATTGGGGATTTCTGCCAAACCCTAAAATCCCAATTCAATCGAAAACCCAAAATTTCTCCCAATTGAACTCAAATTTCACAGCGATTCTGGTTAAACTCGTCATCTTTGAGGATGAGAAGTCGATGGCGTGAAAAATACGAGACGACAACACAATAATTCCACCGTCATCCTTAATTCCCGACTATGGTGAGTGGGTTTTTCTTATGAACGCCGTTTTATCCTTCCCTAATGAGAATGGAGTTGTTTATTAAGCACTAGGGTTAGTTTTATGGCAGTTAATTGAGAAGTGTAACTGATGTTTAGTTGATTTTTCTATTTCATGATTTTTTGACAATTATTCTACCATTTTTGCTTGGTTTTTTGGCCAATGTGTTCACCATAAGGCAAAATGGTGTGTACTTTACAAATAATATATTGCATGGATTTGGGTTCTGCTCCACAGTTAGGGTTTATTTTAAGATTAGAGTTTTAATGATATTCTTGTGTATATGCTGGTAATGACAAGGAATTTTTTACTATAATGATACATCATTTTGGTAATATGATATTTTTGGGAGAACCTACATACTTAGAGGGACAAATAAGCTTTGTTGACTACTGCACTGCGGCTACGATGTCTAGACTTGAGTTGATTACTATATTTGTTGATTTAGGGTTGGGTGATGATTGGATGATTTTTTTACAAAGATGATCCTGATAGTCCATCGCTACATTTGGCCTGCATCACTAATGACAGTGATGCTTGTTTCATGGCTGAAATTGGTACTGAAAAGAGGATTGTGGAGGTTTATCAACTTAAACTAAATGCACCCACTACTGCATCTGAGTCAGATGATGAGGTAGTCGAGATTGCTGATGATGTATATGTGGAAGAAGTAGGTCCTCTCCCTCCTATCAGTGAACCACTTTACTATGTTGGTGATGATGAAGGTTGTTCTAATTTTGAAGGTGAAGAAGATCTTGATGGTTTTAAAGTAGAACTAGAAAGAGTTGCAAGCCAAGTGGAGGGTGGTGATTGTGTTAAAACTGCTAAAGCTGATGAACCTACTGATAAGGGCAAAGGGAAAAAGCTCGAAGGAAGAAGAACAACAATAGCAAAAATAAACGCATTTGGAGAAAAAATTGACAATACTTACAGAGACATGGATGATGCTGGTAATGCATCTGGTGCTACTAACAACAATAATCAGCCTGATTTAAATGGCAGAGAAGAGAGTGTTAGAGATTTACCAACCTGGATAAAGGAGAATTGTGGACCATTAGTGGCATCTATTATTGACTTAGAGAATAGTGATGACAGTGAAGGGGAGGTATATGTGGGGGTCAGATTCTGAGTATTCTGATGGATATGTAGATCCCGACAATGATGCATTTGAAAATGATAATCTTGATGCTATAGATGTTGATCTCGAGAGACCTATTGAAAATGTAAATGCTCATCCTTCTCCTACTGCTAATGCAAAGTCGGTAAAGTGGAGTTCAACATCAACTTCGAAATCGTTCCATAACATCCAAATGCCTCCAAACATATCCCTCGTTGGTGCAATTTCATAACGATTGAAACCGAAGTAAGGAACAATGTCCCAAGTTTCGTCTTCGGTTACACGAGTTTCCAAAATGAATACCACACTTGGATGATGAATCTTAACATACTTATGAAAGTCTTTTCGAAAATATCCAACTAGACCTGCTCCATGACAATTTCATGAAACGACCTTCAAGGAAGAATGAAAGATGTGTTATGGGTAACATGATTGCTTATTGGTAAACCAAACAACGAAGACACCAATTGCTGCCCAATATCCAGTGTTAAGACGTGATGTCGCATTATTTCCCATTGAGTGCGATAGATATGATGCCACCATTTGTGATTGCCATCATCCCGATTCAACTGTTTCACCTCAATTTTAAATTCCCAAGTAGAAGCAAGAATCGTCGTCACTAATAGTTGTCTCTCCCAGGTCTCTATTGCTGAAATCAAACAGTGGCCTCGAAAAGTGTTGAAGAAAGTATCATAACCCCATGCATCATTCTCATCAGCTGCCACCATTTCATTACGAGCATTCATTCTCTCATTTTGCAATTATTTTGTTTATGTGGTGGTAATGATGGAATAAGAAGTTCAATTATTTATAAGAGTTGGAATTACTATGTAATTGGTGACTCTTCATTTATCCGTGTCTTTTCAAATACTCAACTAACACCTTTTTCATTAATCAAGGTGTTTAAAAGATTGAGGCGTGCGACTGTTCGAGAAATAACCATAAACCAATGTTCATAAAAACATAACAACATTATTCATAAAAATAGAACAAGGAACGAAACATAACAAGAAACAAGGGGCACTAAAACAGAGGCAACACAACAAGAAACATAACAACCAAACACACTAAAACTCTAGAGTCACTCATCCTCATCCCAATTGCAACATGTGCACTTCACTGCTGGCAACCATCCCATCCACTTCATCACAAACATGTCATGGAGCAACGCCACGTTCTCACAACCGTAAAGGCAAAAATACTTCTCCTCATCACTCTCCTACAAAACAAAGTAGTTAATCAAAATCAACATAATAGTTAAGAAAATTAAGGCAATAAAAAGAACACATTTACAAAGATATACTTGGCGAGATATGGCATGATAAGGAGCCGATATGGTAACCCTAAAATCGGGCACATGAGCACGAACCCCATGAATGAGTAAAACGTCTGCCTCAAATCATAGATCTTTTTGAAGATAACGTCCATATCCCACTCTCCTCCATCCCAACGCATCCGATCCAACTCTGGTTTGATAATTGTTAACCCCTTTTCAAGTGAAGGAACATGACTCAATCGGTGCCTACTACCATACTCCACCAACTTTGTCAAGAGTTGCGTCTCAAAGTGTTGATTAAAATCCCCATCATGATACAATAAGGACACATCGTTGTGGTTAGAAATCTCCATTTCTTTTCTCGGCTACTTTAAGACAGGGAAGGGAATAGTGAAATATAGAAAGTGAAATATTCTTGATGAAATGGTTGATTAAGATTTGGGGGTTTTTATAGCCCAACATGGTGACCCTTCATATAGGCTTCACAATTCGGACCAATCAAGCCCATTTCCAACACAATAAATTACCAATTACTAAAAGACAAATTTCATTCAAAAGGCAACAAACACAGTTACATGCATTGGTCAGTTCAAAGACATAAACAAACAACAACAACAAACAAACACAAGACATGACAAACACAAGACATTACACCCGTGACTAAATAGTGCCTTCAACATGTGATATGATCAAATCAACCATATGTTCTAATGCTTGACTAAAACAGTGACCATACGACATACATACAGACAACAAACAATGTAATTTTAACGTCTTCTCCATTTTCTTGTTCCTAACAAGTTCTTCTTCAAGCACATTCACCATTCGAAGCAAACCGGGATAATTTACCTCGATCGATCACACATTAGTGGATCAATCCAAACCCAATAGTTGCAACGTTCAATTCTCTGCCATAAACGCGACAAAATCAAAAACAAAAAAAATCAAAATCTCCCAATATTTTCAAAATCGCGACATACCCGAGGTTTGGGGCATTGTGAGAACCTACGCCCTGGATTGAGGTTAGTCCACGATGTTTCAGTCGACGCCTTCAACTCACAATGACGAAATTGAGGATTTTCCATTCGAAATCGAACGAATTTTTGTAAATTAGGGTTCTGGAATTAAGGATTTGAAGTTTAGAATTTGGGGAAAAGTTGGGGCTTTAAAAAACCTGCTGAGAGCCGTTAGAGAGTCGTTAGCTACAGTGGAGCGACGGATTTGCCACTTCGAAATTTAAAAAATGGCCGAAAATAAACGTTAGGTATAGTTATGAACAAAATGCAAAGGTTGGGTATAGTTTTGCAACTTTTTAAACGTTGGGTATAGTTTCGCAAAAAGCCTACATGTTGGGTCTAGTTTTGCACTTATCTCCAAGTAAAATCATGCGCCAATCTATGAGCTAATTCGTTCGCTGAGCGTCGGACATGAACTGCTACAAAGGAGTTGAATGAGATCTCCAGGTCCTGGATTTCATTAAGAAAAGTACCAATATCTACTCGAGTCTTACCGTTGGAATTGATACACCCAATGACAATAATACAATCACCATCCAAACAAATGTTATGCCAATTCTCTTCAATTGTCAGGTGAACCGCAACGTTAGCCACCGTAGATTCGGCTAACTCTGACTTCCAGCCTCCTGGAATTCTGATACGTTTCCATGTGTTGCCAGCCGTGACATGTGCCCATGTGGGCATGTATTATGTCTTGTGGGATTAGTTGAGAGTAGTTGATTGATTGATGGCAAGTTGTGAAATTCAATTATTTTGTCTCCAATTTCAAGCTTATAAATAGGCATCATCCGGATGATTCAAAAGACACCACTCACAACAATCTTTCTCTCTCTAGCAATATCTCTCTCTTCGTGTAGTTTTTTGATCGTCGGGGTTTTTAGTTCGTGGATAAGGTGAATATTATTCTAGTAATATATGCCACCGCCGAGATCGAGGAACGTGAAGGTTTCGCCTTCGGGTTCAACACAGAGGATCAACAACACAACAGGGACGTTACTATCGACTTACATAGGTATAAATAAATTGTTTATATCTCATAATTCCGCTGCGTAAATTTATTTCGGTAGTAGTATCGACATTATTATTCATTAAACTATCGGCGGCGGAGTGGTGATGTGACTAGTGAGAATACGGTAAAGGCGGTTCTGTCAAATGTAATTGGTTATTAAGCGGGACCGTTGTGACCCCACCAATTACCTGGGAATCTTGAAATCATATATGGTAAGACGAGTTATCTCTTTTCGGGGGTTTACTTTGCACGATTTTGATCTACGAAACTCCCCAACTCGCCGGTATAATACTTTAATGAATAATGACATTGTTATTAAATCAGTAAAATGTCCAACATTGGTATCAGAGTGTATGATTATTTTGATCCTACGTTGTTCGATACCCGGTGTTAGAATAAATAAATAAGTTGAAATTATTTATTTAATTATGTCGCTAATTATATATTGAGAAATATAATTTGGGATTATGGTGAGCACTATTCCTCGCCGAAGGGCTGTCCAGATATAGTCTCCTATAAGTTAATTTGCGCGAATATTAAATTAAATAATTATAATTTGACAATGTGGCGCAAGAGATGATTCTGAAGCTTAGCAATTTATTGATCTTGTGACGTGTATTAATTATTCTTATTTAATTTTAGATAAACGCGACAAATTATTTAGTGTGTGTATCATATCCCGAATTGTCCATTTATGTAGTGAAAATGGCGTCAAAGGAAATCATTGCTGATTTGAACAAGGGAGACAAATTGGATGGGGAAAACTATGACATCTGGCATCGTAAGATCCAGTATGTCTTGAACGAGCAAGAGGTTCTATAGACTCTTACCCATACAATTGAGGCTCCTAGTGAATCTGCTCGCACTGCTGAAAATCTTGAAAGGCACCAACAAGACCTTGTCGCCTACGACAACTGAATGAAAAAGGATCGATGTCCACGCTTTACTATGTTAAGCAGTATGCACAATGATCTAATTGGTGAATTTGAAAATTTCGGCACGACAAAAGAATTATGGAACGCTGTGAAAGCTAGATATGGAGGCACGTCGGCCACCAGACTTCGTGGTTTAACGATGAGATTTGACACATACAAGATGCACTCTAACCACAACATGAGGCAGCATTTTAGAGCTATTTCGTCACTGATTTGTGAACTAAATTCTGCTGGTAACGAGTTGACTGATGAACAGTAGGTTCAAGCGACCATACGTTCACTTCATGGCTACTGGGAGACCATGAGTTAAACTATGACGCATAGTGAGCATATCAAAATATTTGATGATGTTGCACATCATTTAGAGCTGGAAGCAGAGCGCCTAGAGGCAGCTAATGCTAACGGTTCTGCTTATGTGGTCGAGTCTTCTATAGTAAACGCAACAGGCATGTGAAAAAGGCAGAAGTGCGTGTTGGTCAGGTTCAGAAGACCTCAAACACCAACCAGTGCCAAAAAATGGGCAAGCGTGGTGGTGCAAAAGCTACCAATGGGGTATGCTTCAACTGTAACAAAGAAGGTCATTTTTCTCATGAATGCACTGAGCAGTATAAGGTACTTTCTAATTTTTTCCCAAGTGCTTATGTAACTAGTCATGTTATGGTTGCTCATAGCTATCCTACGTGGATTGTAGACTCTGGGGCAACCGAGCACATAGCTTAGGATAGAATTGGATATGTGGAATACCGCCGAGTACCTGTTGTGGCAGTCGAGACATCAAAGTAGGAAATGGAGTTAGCGTTGCAGTGCTGGGAATTGGCACGTACAAGCTCGATCTGCGCAATGGACACACTCTTTTACTACACGTGTTTTGTATGCCCCAGATATTTGAAGAAATTTGCTTTCTTTGGTTACGTTGTTAAAGCTTGGTTTTCGTTTTGTGTTTGAAAACAATAATGCTTCCATATTTCTTGGGAACACTTTGTACGGACGTGGTTTTATTCGTGATGGTTTCGTAGTAATGGATTGGAATTACTCTATCATCGATGAATCTATTATTCTATATGCTATTTTGAATAATGCAGATTTTAACGTGTGGCATGCCAGACTGGGTCATATAGGGGAAGATCGGATGGCAATATTAGCTCGAGAAGGCCTATTAGGAAATCTCGCTAATGTCCCTCTTCCCACATGCCAGTACTGTCTGATAGGGAAGGAAAAAAGAAAACCATTCAGTAAGGCCAAAAGAGCATATTTTCCTTTGCAACTTATTCATTCTGATATCTGTGGACCAATGAATGTGAGGGCAAGACACGGTGGTGTCTACTTCATTACATTTATAGATGATTATTCATGATACGATCATGTATACTTGATCTTTCATAAGTCAGAAGCATTTGAGTGCTTTAGATAATATATGGCAATGGTAGAGAATCTTAACCGAGTGCCCTCTAAGTCAAGTAGTTCTACCCCTTACGAACTATGGATAGACGAGAAACCAAATTTGAGTAACTTGCGTCCTTGGGGTTCTATGGGATACGTTCGCAGTAGTTCTCATAGATATGGGAAACTAGGTCGTAGAGGAAATAAGTGTATCTTTATAAGATATTCTCAACACTCTAAGGGCTATGCTATGATTGTAGAACGTGAGGATGGTAGTGTAACTGAAATTGAGTCACGAGATGTGGACTTCATTGAAAATGAATTCCCTAACAAGGGTGATGTTGATAGGAGTCTAGAACTCGAAGAGATTTCAGAGGAAGTGACCCCAAGTCGCCAAGTTGAGAATGAAGAAGAAAATCTTCACACTCCTAGGGACAATGGGAGTGAATTGACTCCGAGTGGGTTTGAGGTCAAGGATCAAGAGCGTAATGTGTGCAAGCTTAAAACATCCATTTATGGCCTTAAACAATCATCTAGACAATGGTACTTAAGATTTCATCGAGCTATTCTTATGAATGAGTTTACGATGATTGAAGAAGACCATTGTGTATATGTTAAACGGTCCAAAGGGAGTTTCATAATATCATCATTGTACGTTGATGATATTCTATTTGCGGGTAATGACAAAGGGATGATTGCCGCCACTAAAGAGAGGTTATCTTTTAACTTTGAAATGAAAGACATGGGTGAAGAAGAATACATTCTGGGAGTTAAGACCTCTAGAGATCGCTCTAAGAAACTTCTTAGTTTGTCCCAACAGAGTTAATTGAAGAACGTTCTAGAGCGCTTCCAGATGCAAAACAGCAAACCTATCGACACCCCTATCGCCAAAGGTGAGAGCTTATGCCAAGAAATGTGTCCTAATACTCAATCCAAAAAAGAGCAAATGGCTCGTGTTCCTTATGCTAGTTCCGTTGGGAGTTTGATGTATGCAATGATGTGTACTCACCCAGATATTTGTTATGCAGTTGGGCTAGTAAGCAGATTCCAATCGAACCCAAGACTTGCTCATTGTAAAGTAGTCAAGAAGATTCTTAAATATCTGAAAGGAACAATGGACTACATACTTTGCTATCAAGGTTCATATTTGCAGCTACAAGGTTATAGTGGTGCTGATTGGGGCAGCGACCTTGATGAGCACAAATCCATGTCTGGGTACGTATTCTTGCTGAACAATGGCGCCATTACTTGGAGTAGCAAGAAACAACCTTGTATAGCATTGTCCACTATGGAAGCTGAGTACATAGCATGTTCTGCAGTAGTGCAAGAATCTGTTTGGTTGAGAAGATTTCTTACGCACTTAAATATTGTAACTGATGCCTCAGATCCAGTAACAATATTTTGTGATAGTGCTGCGGCTCTGGCCCATGCAAAGGATTCAAAGTATCATGGAAAAACCAAACACATTGATCTAAGGTTTCACTATATACGGGATATGATTACGAGAAATGAAGTAGTCCTAAAATACATATCTACGACTCACATGGTTGCTAATCCAATGACCAAACCTATAGCTAGAGATGTCTTTCAGACTCATGTTAGAAGTTTGGGATTGCGTAGATTGTTTTAGTTGAATTTAATTTGTTTACTTCATTTGGATATTAATGCAATATGATGTTCATTTCAAGTTTGATTTCATATAGCATTTCTGTTGATACACACACTGAAGTATGTCAACAGGCATGATCGACTCTCTCACACGAGCGATCGACTCTAGCGCTAGAAAAGCGAGCAGAGATGAGATAAATGTATATCTTACTTTTTTTTTAGAAGATGAGTTGAGAGATTGATACAAGTATATATCACCTTAGTTTGATACTAAGATGAGATCCTTGATGTTAAGGATCGAACATAAATTTCTCCCAAAATCTATGTAGCCTGTGTAGTAAGCCAGATGTGAGATCTCTTCGTCGCTATGCGAAGCGGACGAGTGATGGACTCAAGCTAGTCACTAGGGTGTGACTAGGATAAGATCTGTACGGTATCGATAGACATACACACTATTAATGTATAAAGAGTATTCCACCGCAATATGTGTTTCATACTACATGTGCTTGGACGACCATTTGTAATAGTGAATGAATGATTCCTCGTTTCCTCATTGTGTGAGTTACATATCTTATAGTGCCCTTATTTACTTTTGACTATGTCATGACATCGAGGATTTGATGATAACTACTTTTGAATGTTATCTATGACCATGATAGACTTGGTCTAAAGAGGCATTACTAGGAAAGCAGTCAAACCAAAGTTGATTGACATTAGGGAAAAGGAAAACTATTTGATACCGCATCCCTGATAGCGTTCATCGTTAACGAGTAATTGCGCATTAAGTATGCGAAACTATTATGGAACATATCATGAGAGTTCGAATTTAAAGTATGGCCTTGAGGTTCGACCTCTTGAGGGATTAGGCATTCTTTAAACTGATGCGATCAAATGAGTCTAGGGCATATGGAGAAGACATAGGGATTGTGCTACGCTGGCTTTCTTTCGCAGAAGATTTGGTGTAGTACTCCCGACCTTGCAGGTGTTATCGGTGGTCGCACAAACTATTAACTAGTATGAAGACGATGAAAATACACTGAGAGATGCACGATTGGGTTATGTCCACTATGTGCAAGTGGGAGATGTTGCCAGCCATGACATGTGCCCATGTGGGCATGTATTATGGATTGTGGGATTAGTTAAGAGTAGTTAATTGATTGGTGGCAAGTTGTGAAATTGAATTATTTTGTCTCCAATTTCAATCCTATAAATAGGCATCACCACGATGATTCAAAATACACCAATCCCAACAATCTTTTTCTCTCTAGCAATATCTCTCTCTTCGTGTAGTTTTTCGATCGTCGGGGTTTTTAGTTCGTGGATCGGGTGAATATTATTCTAGTAATATACCCTTTATTGAATGATTGGACTAGCTCGCAAAAGATTCCACCGCCGAGATCGAGAAACGTGAAGGTTTCGCCTCCGGGTTCGACACGGAGGATCAACGACACAACATGGATGCTACTATCGACTTATATATGTATAAATAATTTATTATTTATATCTCGTAATTCCGCTGCGTAAATTTATTTTGGTAGTAGTATCGACGTTATTATTCATTAAAATATTGGCGGTGGAGTTGTGGTGTGACTAGTGAGAATACAGTAAAGGCGGTTATGTCAAAGGTAATTGGTTATTAAACGGAACCGTTGTGACCCCACCAATTACCTCGGAATCTTGAAATCATGCCCATGTCTGGGGGTTTACTTTGCACGATTCTGATCTACGAAACTCCCCAACTCGCCGGTATAATAGTTTAATGAATAATGACATTGTTATTAAATCAATAAAATGTCCAACACCATGCTAGGATAATTTCGCCAGAGTAACGAGCCACTATACCAATTCCACCCGAGTGTTGTATATTCCCAGTAGCCGCATCAAAATTGATAAGAATCGTGTCCTGACTTGGTGCACGCCATCTAGTATCTTTAGAGACATCTGGCACATGATGCAAGCATTTTCTTTAACTTTTTGCGGTTATGAAATCTATGAAGAAACATCGAGCACTCTTGAGTTGTTCCATATGAGTTTCCAGCTGATTCTCGTGCCAAAACTTATTCCAGTTATACTATAGAAACCAACGCCAAGTCAAGAAAAAACCAAACTCCCTCTTTTCAAGTCTGCGGTGTAATGTGTTAATCCAGTGCCATTCAGTAACGCTAGTAATGTTCGAGACGGGAATATCTAAAATCGCCTAGAAAACACGCTCAAAGTGACAAGCTCAAAAGATATGTAAACATGTTTCAGTACCTTCTTTACAGATGTTGCAGTTCTCCATCTTTGACATATGACGAGATTTAAGCATGGACATGGTTGGTAGAATTTGCTTAAGTAATCTCCAGATGAATTGCTTTATTTTGTTCGGAGCCAAGGCATTCCACACAAAATTCCAGTAAACAACACTCCTCATACATGTTTCCCCTTGTCATTTTTCAAGCTCATGATTTTTCAGTTGCATAGCAAAGTGATATGCAGTACTTACAGTGTATAAACCGTGCTTTGAGTAGTGCCATACCATAGTATCTTTCGAATCAGGTCTCCCAATTGGAATTTTAAGGATTTCATCTACATCTTCCTGCCAAAATAAGTAGTGCATAACATTTAAATCCCAACCATGAGTAAAAATATCGAACAACACATTGACTTTGAGGGGTCCTGAAGCATAACGATCAGGTGTCTTCTTCGGAATCCAGTGATCTTTCCACATGCCAATGTTTTCACCGTTGCCAACTCTCATCTAATACTTGTGGACACCAAAGGTTTTGCCATGCAAATACTTTTCCAAGTAAAAGAAGCATTACCTTTTGGTTTTGCTTTAGGAATGCTACAATCATGAAAGTATTTTCCTTTTAATAAGCGACTAAGTAGAGAATTGGGAAATTGGATAATCCTCCAAACTTGTTTGCCAAGGAGCGCTAAATTAAAAGATTTGAGATCATGAAAACTCAAACCCCCATCCCGCTTACTCTTACACAACTCATTCCAGTTGGTCCAATGTATTTTCTTTTTTCCATCCTCCCACCACCAATAGTTAGACTTAATACTTTCAATTTCATGAAGAAGATACTCAGGCAGTTTGAAACAACTCATCACGTAAGTAGGTATAGATTGAAAAACTGATTTTACTAAGACTTCTTTTCCTGCTTTAGAAATCACTTTATTTTCAAGAGATTGAGCTTTATTCCACACTCTATCCCTTAACCATCCAAAAATCTACCTTTTCTCTGCCCCATAGTCGTAGGACAACTAAGATATTTTTTTTCTGTGTTTCTCAACAACTTGAACTGGGAGAGTATTTCTAATAAGTGCAATGATATCCACTGGTATATTTCGGCTAAAGACCACAATTGATTTATCCAGATTGATTTCTTGGCCCGAAGCCAAACTATAAATATGCAGAGTGTCAAGAATTGCCATATTTGCCTCTGTTGTTGCTTGACAGAAAATAAGAGTATCGTCTGCAAACAACAAGTGAGAGATAGCCGGCGCGCTAGGACTAATAGTGTCCTCTTTCAGTTGGTGATTGCTCACTGCCTTGTAATTACGGAACTAAAAACCTCGGCGCAAAAAAGAAACAAGTATGGAGATAAATGATCTCCTTGACATATCCCTCTTTCCGGTTGAAAGTTACCATATTGTTCACCATTTATAAGGACATAATAAGACACAATACGCACACAAGTCATAATAAGCTCAACAAACGAAACATGAAATCCTAGTTTAAGCAGAACTTTCTGTAAAAAGATTCATTCCACCTGGTCGTGCGCTTTGCTCATGTCTAATTTTAAGGCCATAAAACTATCCTTACCCTTAGTTTTTAGCTTAAGGTAATGATTGACTTCATAGGCCACAAGCACGTTGTCAGTGATTAAACGACTAGAAATAAAAGCTTACTGAGTTTCACTAATAAGATCATGCATATGAGGCTTGAGTCTATTATGTTGGAGATATTTGGAATTGAGTCCAAATATTTTGGGTGTGAATTAAAAATTGCTTAATGAGAAGCAAATGAGATATTATTTATTTTATTAAATAATATTTAAGAGTTAATATTCAGATTTATTGGATATTATATCACACACTTATGGTGGTCAAAAGCATTTGAATAAAATCAAATGGCTTCAATGACAAGAATAAATATTCCCCTTAATGTATTGTGGTGGTTTCATGTTTTCTCAACTATAAATAGGGGCCCCTCTAGTCTTGTGAAAATCATCAAATCCAAGAATCCAAAAACACAAAATATTTTTGCATACTCATATCATAAACATTTTCTTTTTCTGAGTTCTGCAAATACTATTCGAGTCCGATTTGAGAAGGTAGTATTGTCCTTCACTTACTACCTTATTGTGTGAGGACGTTGTACCTTGGGAGGTCGTTTCCCACGGAGGGCTTGAAGGGTAGCCGGGAAAATGATCTTAAGGGGAGAGGGCTAAGCCTTCGACTCGTCCTATGATTCAACGGGATTTTTCTGACTCGTCTAATCCACTTCAAGGATTTTCCTACAGTTGATGATAGGTCGAATTTATTTTATTGTTGTATTTTAATTTTATTTATGCAATATATGTTATATGTTATGTTTTACGTGATCTGAAAATCATCATACGTTTATGTGTATGCTTATGTTTATGGATTCACATGTTTATGTGCAGCACCTACCCAACATATTAGTGATAGCTTTTTGAAGCAATTTTAAAAATGACATTGCTAAGGCTGATTTGATTGAGATTTTTGCACTTTGGAATCAACACAATAGTAACATCATCACCAACGGTTTGCCAGTTTTTTTGATAAAATAATGCAGGAAAGCCAGTTTGGTCCGGGAGATTTAAGAGGGTACATTTGGAAGAGGGCAAGTTTTACCTCGGATTTAGAATAAGGTTGATAAAGTTTCTCATTCAGATCACTCGTCACTCTCAACAGACTCTAGAACATTATTCACTTTATTGTTGGTTGGATTTCTGGATTTGAAGACTTTTTTGAAGTAGTCTACTGCAATTCTTCCCATCTCCTTTCCTTTTCTTTTTTGGATATTTCCATCACCATCTTTCAGGCCTCTTATTTCGTTCAGTGTTGCCTGACGTGATGCTCGCGAATGAAAGAAGTGTGTGTTTCGATCCTCTTCAATAAACCACTGGGCATTCACTCGTTGTTTCCACATCTCATTTTTGTGTTCAAGAGTTTTTTCCAGGGCCTGTTTGAGTTTACCTTCCTTTGCTTTACTAGCTGCAGTCACCATCCCCAATTGAAGTTCCCCAATTTCAGCCCGAAGATCTTTAATTCGTCGCTTAACGCTTCCAAACTCTGCCCAACTCCATTTCATAAGTCCCATTCGACAATTATCAATATTACCCATGAAATCAACATCATTTAACCATGAGTCATCTATGACCTTAGCACAATCCTCAGATTTTAACCGTATAGACTCGAAGCGGAAGCAATTCTATCTTTTGTTGGTTTGTTTCGGAGTGGTTGGTTCAAGGTCAATGAGGATGGGTATGTGATCAGAATACCGAGTGGAGAGGTGATGTACTTCAGCATTTGGATAAAGCACACACCATGAAGTGAAAGCATAAGCCCGGTCGAGTCGAAGCCTGATAGTGGTTGCATGATTTCGCCTATTTGACCACTTACCATATGACACATTCAAGAATGCTTATTCAATTGAATGCGTGTGACAAGTGGATACGTATCCAGGATTTGAATATTGGGGTGGAACAATGGACAAGAATATCTAAGAGAATAGTGGGGAGAGAATAGAAACAATACCCAAAGGAAATTTCTTTGAATCGATTACTTTGGCTTTTAAGAAAGATGAATGCTCATGAAGGTATATGTTTTGGTTCAACTTTTAGTTCCTAGCAAAGACCTTTTGATAATAAGTTTTATACCATGACTAGATCGATAACTAAGGCTTTTATTTAATTTTCTATTTTTGGATTACAATTTTATCAAACATATATCTATTATAATAAAAGATTTATAAATTGTGTTAGAATTCTTTTAAATTTGTTTAAAATTAATTAAATACATCACAAAACTAATCTATACTATGTTTATGTTTTTATAGATCTAGAACTAATATTCTTAGAAAGATGATAAAGAAATGAATATGCATATATTTAAATTTAAGCAACAATGATTCTTTATGTATCAAATATAATGACTAAAAACCAAGCTTTTGATTCATTAGATTTCAATTAAGTAAATGGTAGGGATTTTTTTGGCTTTTTTTAAAAAAACAAATCAAGAAGAATTGTTTGTTAATTTATATAACATAAGAGGTGACTTCCTAATTCGACATAATGCATGGACAACTTTTGCAATTTCCGCATACCAGCTTAACTATTAACCTATTGCAATTGTGCAGTCTTTCTTTTTTTTAGACCAAATCTAATGGGCAAAAACGCTGATAATCAAACAATCAAACCTGTACCGAGGACGAGTTTGCACATTTTAGCAGATTTTTGGGGTGGATCTCTGCTTAAAGCATTGAGGTCACTTGAAACGAGGTTTGATGTCTTCTAGTTTTTTCAATTGTGTGAATACTTGTGGGGCATTGTGAATGTGTCAAGTTAATGTTAGTCAATGAGGCAGTAATTCAAATATATTACGAATGAGGCAGAATTCTGGGTTAATTCGGTGTACTATGATTCTGGGTTCTATTCCTTGCAGGTCAGAATCAGACCAAACGAATATATCTGAATTACTGCCTCAGGTAATTCAAGTTAATGTTGGTCAATGAGGCAGAAAAAAATTGAAAATAGTGGATTGTCTCAGGCGTAATTCAGATATATTCGTTTGGTCTGATTCTGACCTGCAAGGAATAGAACCCAGAATCATAGTACACCGACTAAATGTGGACAAAAATGCAAAGCCAATAAGACAGAAGAAACAAAACTTTAGCAAAGAAAAGAATGAAGCGACTGAAAAAGAAGTACAAGAGCTCTTAGCGGCTCGACATATTTATGCCTTGAGATTTTTGGAATGGCTGAGTAATGTTGTTTTGGTCATGAAGAAGGAGGCGACATGGAGAATATGCGTGGATTACATGGATTTGAACAAGCATTGCTCCAGGGACCCGTTCCCCTGCCTAGAATAGACTTGTTAGTCGATTCGACTGCGGGATGCGCACTACTGAGTATGATAGACGCAAAAAGTGGATTTCACCAGATTTTCTTGGTAGTGCAAGATCAGAGCAAAATGGCGTATGTGACCAATACAAGAGTGTACTGTTACATGGTAATACCTTTTGGATTGAAGAATGCGAGAGCGACTTTTCAAAGACTTGTCGCGAAAATATTTTACCACCAGATCAAAAAGTCCATGGAAGTATACATCGACGACATGCTTGTGAAGAGTCTCAAGGCCGAAAAGCATGTGCATCATTTAGATGAAGCATTAGCCATCATGAGAACTTACGTGATGAAGTTGAACCCAAGAAAGTGCACGTTTGAGGTAACGGCAGGAAAGTTTTTGGGATATGTGGTAAACGAAAGAGGAATAGAAGCCAACCCAGACAAAATTAGGGCAATACTTGATTTATCGTCGCCAAGGACGGTGAATGATGTGCAATGTTTGGTGGCCGCTTGGCGGCCTTGGAAAGATTCATATCAACTTCTGCAGAATTTTTTTTACCTTTTTTCAAGGTCATGAGAAAGAGCAAGGATTTCATTTGGGGGCCGAAATGTGATGAAGCTTTCGAGTAGATGAAAAAATTACTTGGTTAGCCTGCCACTATTGGCCAAACCAGAGGAGAGCTACATACAAATGGATCCGCCACCATTCATGGAGGAGGGTTTGGGATTCACCTTTTATCTCCAGATCGCAGATAATTCGAATTTGCCATTAGTCATAACTACATGGTGACCAACAATAAGGCCGAGTATGAAGCGGTTATAGCAAGAATAAGGCTGGCGTTGGGGCTCAATGTTGAACATTTGGACGTATTTACCGATTCGCTATTGTTGGCAAATCATTTTTCAGGAAAATATGAGACGGGAGAAGAGACGATGAAATTGTACGCTGCCAAGGTCAAAGCACTGGCTGAGCGTTTCCGTTTCGTCAACATCACTCAGATCCCGCGAGATGAAAACAGCAAGGCCGATGCGCTATAGAAATTTGCCGGTTCTTCGAAAAGTTTTGTAAGGAAGCGAGTAATGTTATTAGCCACATACAAGCCTTCAATCAGAATATCAAAATATAATGGCACTGCTGCAAAAGTGGAATATATAATGTCGATTCAAGAAGATCCTTCTTGGATGGGCGAGATTATAACATACCTACGGGAAGGGATACTCCCAACGGATCCGAACACGCATCGCAGAATGCGATACAAGGCTTACAGATTCATAATTCACAATGGCAAACTATACAAACGCTTGTTCGAAGTCCCGCTGCTCGGTTGTCTGACTCCAACTCTGGTTGATTATGTAATGAAAGAAATCCACATTGTGATCGATCTCCAAAAAGAACATGATCAATTTTATTTGGAAAAATATCATAGACCGCTTCAGAATTCCCAGGTATATGGTATGCGATAATGGCACACAATTCGTTGGCAATGAGATCAAGTCCTGGTTCGCGGAGTTACGCATATCACACAATGTGACTTCAGTTTGTCATCCACAAGAGAATGGTCAAACAAAGTCCACCAACAAGACATTGAAAGATTACCACGAGAGGAGGATGAAAGACACTAGAAAAACCTGGCCAAAGGAGCTTCAAGGAATATTATGGGCGTATAGAACAACTCCGAAAACATCGACATGAGAAACACCTTTCGTTCTTGTGTACGGCACTGAGGCTGTTCTGCCTACCGAAATAGGGATGCCGACACTCAAGATTCACGATTATGATCCCAAATAATCAACCCGCTTACGTCATATGGATCTGGACATGATAGGAACAACAAGGGAAGATGTGTACCAACGCACAATAGCTTTCAAAGAAGCAATGGCCAAAAGCTACGACAAAAGAGTCCAATTCCGAAATTTTGAAGTAGGTGATCTGGTCCTGAGAAGCATAGCAGCAAAGCAGCATATCGAAAAATTTGAACCGAAATGGGATGGGCCTTTCAAAAAGAGACTATGCAGGGTGTAACGCTAAAGCATCCTTGGAATGTGCAACATCTTAGACGTTATTATGCATAGGAGTAGAGACAATCAAGGTCCGGGACCAATGAACTGTATGAACTACGAAGGCTTGAGTCCCTCGCAAAGACTAGGAAACGTAGGCACCTCGGTAAGAAACCGGGCCCAACCCTTTTCAAAGAATAAAATGTATATATCTATATATCTGTGCGAACGACGCATGTGGAGTCTTATAGAAATGATGCTGGAAACTTTAAGGAGTTCAGCAACAAAACTCAGCCCCTCATGCACAACAAAAGCGTCATGACGGAGGTACGCTTGGCCCAAAAGTGGTCGAATGCAAAAAATAGCCCCTCATGCACAACAAAAGCGTCATGATGGAGGTACGATCGGCCCAAAAACAGTCAAACGCCAAAATTAGCCCCTTATGCACAGCAAAAACGTCATGACGGAGGTACGCTCGGCCCAAAAGTGGTCGAATGCAAAAATTAGCCCCTCATGCACAACAAAAGCGTCATGACGAAGGTACATTTGGCCCAAAAGCGGTCGAACACAAAATTCACCCCTCATGCACAACAAAAGCATCACGACGAAGATACATTCGGCCCAAAAGTGGTCGAACGCAAATATTCACCCCTCATGCACATCAAAAGCGTCATGACGGAGGTATGGCTAGCCCAAAAGCAATTGAACACAAGTTCACCCATCATGCACGGTAAAAATGTCGTGTCAAAAAGCATACTCAATTCAAAAGATTCAATAAAAGAATGCAATGCATTAAATAAATATGAAATTAAAAATAGACAAAATGTGATTGAGCAAAAGGTTAAAGTCAGTCATTGATACGGTAAGCTATACAGTAAAGCATGTATAAAAAAACTTTGATATCAAGCCACATAATCGGTTTCATAAGGGAATTGTTATAGAAGTGACGTACAAAAATTTCAATAAACAAAAATGGCCTAATATCATCAAAATGTTGTATCCAAGTATCGCTACTCGGTGGATGACTGGGGGGACTCTGAACGAAGGACAAGACCTACTGAACCAGCAAAATTGGCACAATTTCCCTGAATCTGATCCTCTGTAAGCACAAGTTCATCCGCTTGCGCCCAACCTTCGGGCAATGTAATTTCATTTCCCTATGATATATCCCTCAGCGCTTCGCCAAGCTCATATCTGCTAGGAGAAATCAAGTTCTGATCCTTGAATGTTTGCTCAGATACAGTAACTCCAGGTGCAACAGTTCTAATATCTTGAGGGGGATACATGCCAATTGGCACTATCATGGTTGCCCCGGAATAATTGGTGCACTTGGGACACTTTTTCCTTTATCTATCACAACAATTGACAATTCCCGAGAGCTAGCCGTCCTATGAGAACTCGGCAGAAGTATCGTGGACCTAGCTTTGATTGGGGGTGTAACTTTTGTGGGAGGTAGACTAATGTCATCATCACGGGTGCCGAAAATTGCATGGATGGCGTCACTAACTCTTTCTAATTCAGTACGAGAATCATCTACATTGTCTAATTCCTTTTCTCTCTACCCCAAAGGTGGACTCATATCCAATGAGCCAGACTCAGGCACACTACCACCTTTACGGTCATGCCATATAACGTAAAACTGATCACCAGGCCTTGGAGCATGAAACTCCTCTTCATCATCTCCATCGAGTTTGGGGATCTCCACCATAGAACTGCGGCTAATGTCCATCATATCTTTTCGGAAACCCTCCTTAAGATATCCGAGATGATCGGCCCGATCAATGCCGAGCTCCATGCCATATTTCATATCTACGGCACCGCGAAGCTATTCAAGCATCTTATAAACGCCACTCTCCATGAATGATTTGGAGACAGAGCACTTATAATTCTCCAATTCGAAATGTTGCACTTTGCGACTTAAATCAGCTAAAGCCTTATCGGCACTGACATTCAATGCTTTGAGAGAGGAATTCTCTCACTTTAGAGAAGCGTTCTATTTCTTCAAAGAGGCAATCTCATCACGCAACACGACATCACTATATTTGTCCTTCTTGGCAACCAACTCTGCCTGATGAGCATCATGAGTTGCCTTAGCACTAATTCTCGCCGAATTCTTGGCGCGCGCCAGCGTAGTACGACGACTGTTATCACTACTATGGATATGCTCATTCAACTTATTGATTAACAGAATTATTCTTGTCATGCACCTTAATTAGACCGCTATAATCCCGTCACAACCGATACACAACTATCGCTATAACCAAGATACCCGAACTTATCCACTACGGCACGGTGGCCCAGTTGAGGCCACAAACCTCTCATAATTTCTCCAGACTGCTCTTCTCGTAGCCGATATCCACCTAATGTGATGTTCAACGACAATGAATTCTCGTCGTTCAAAAATTCATTGACAACGAGGCTCCCAGGCGGAGCTGGCCTTGGATTACCAGAGGGTCATGGTCGCTTCGGGGAGAAAGGGGAATATCACCAGCCTCTAGAGCAGCCTGTGTCTCAGCAATCTTTCTCTTGGCTGTAGTACACCAATCTTCACCTCTTAAATGGGAAGAACCCTCTCCAAAAGATCTTGGTTCACGCCTGAATGTAGGATTTTTCGCATTGAACTTAGCAAGGTTGGCAGCAATTCTCTCATCAACTGCATGAATCTCTTCCATCGACCTTATTTGAGAGTTCTTTCCAACTTTAACACGACCATTGATTGCAGTCGGTGTCATTACCAACCTTCATGGGACAAAGTTCTCGTGCCTCTCGAAATTACTCATTACAGGCACTCGCGTGCCAACACTAACCCCACCGAGCCTGACCGTAGAACGATTAAAGGGTGATGCGGCGGAATGGCCCGCACCCTATTTCTCAGATAAGCTTCTGGGAGCCCTAACTGCAGGCTAAGTTCTTGTGGCAACTCATGGGGACTCTTCAGCCGAAACTTTATCAGACGATTGGCCCGCATTCGATGCACTGGCGCTCTCATTTCTATTATGTGTTGTGTATATATTCTCCGGACACACAACTAGTTTTTTACGACTCTCGAATTTTTTCCTCGCCATTATGGGACAATAGTATGGGAAAAAGACAAACTCCTTTAAAAGAAAAAAAATCAATATCGAATCGCCAGGATTCGATCCTAAGCGATAGATCGAATTTGGACGATTCGATATTAGTAGATCGAATCCGGACGATTCGATACAGGCAGAGAAGCGGACAAAAACTCCTCCTTGGAAAGAAAAATGAGAATGAGCTAGAAATTGAGCCCTTATATAGCCCCACCACCACCTTTCTCCAAAATTCGATACTCGTGTATCGAATGTGACGAATTCGATGTACCTCGATCAAACGGCCTCGATTCGATGTTAATTCTCGAGTAGATCGAATGGTCAAAATTCGACCTAATCGCAAATTCAGTTTTTTCTAGAGTTAATAATATATAAATAAAGTTACGTGGCTTAAATGGTCGGAGATGTTTGGAACCCGATCTCTATTCGAGATCGCCTCCCAATCGGGGGAATGATTTTCAATGAAAAGCATTCAGGTCTCTAGAATCGGAACCCGATCTCTGTTCGAGACCGCCTCCCAATCGAGGGCATGATTTTCAAATGTTATCAAAATAACAAGCGTAAAACGCCAATTCAAGAATACAGTTTATAAGTTTGGAACCCGTTCTCTTATCGATACCGTCTCCCAAACTGGGGGAACTATATGATGGGGGTATTTTAGGAATGACTCAATACCAATATTGGGCCGACTCAAGGAGAAAGGCCCACTGAAATAATATATCGAACAACCACAATTTAATATTAATCGAATATCGAATGACCTCGATTCGATCTAAGTGATCGATCGAACCGCCCCAATTCGATGCACATCTCCAAGTCGCCACATGGGCCCACGGGATGGGGTCTATAAATACCCCGTCTCTTCACCCTCTCAAATTGATTACACACTGACTACCCACTCTAGTACATCGAACTGGCTGGTTCGATACACTTACAGTTCGATACTAAACTAAGTTCGATACAGTCTACTTTGACTTTGACCAAGATTGAACCACGTCTATTCGAGGTTCACCACATCGAATCTGCGTCATTCTGTGCTGCACATGTTCGATCCACAACCACATCAAATTCGCGTCATTCGGTGCAGCGCATGTTTGATCGACAACAACATCGAATCACTCTAATTCGATACACATAGATCAAACGGTAACGATTCGATCTATTCAGTCCTTTGTCTAAATAGGATATCGGGAGCAATTCAATACTTGTAATAGACAGTAGGTGTTCCGGACTAAGCTAGTCCACTTATTGTAATAAATTAGCATTATTTTGGCATTGTCACACTCATATATAATTATTTCTGATATATTGTAACCTAGACGAAGTAAGACCAAAATAAACTCGAACTGGAAGTATAGGCGGTTTTTCTCTAAACCAAAACTTGAGTGTCAGAAAACTTGAGTTTCAGATATTTATTTATACATCAAAACGTTTAAGTTGTAGTTTTCATAAATTTGTTTACAAATGATTTGATATGCAATCAATCACATATGCCACCACGTCTTGTGATGTGAGAGTGAGAGGCTACAGTAGACAAGCAACAATCTGGGAGCCAATAAAGTGTTTGCAAATGCTTATAAAAGGAGCTTGTGGGCTTTTGTCAATAGAGAAGCCATAAATTAGTGTTTGAATATAGGGCTTTTGCTTCTTCTTGTCTAAAAATAAGCCAAAAAAAGCACAAGCTCACAAGCTGGGTAGACGTTGCTTTTAAAAGATCCTTTTAATTATTACATTTTAAAAATATTTCTCTCTCCTAAATTTCCTCAAAGTGCCGTCTATACCCCCACCTTTAAGGAAAAAAAACATCCTATCATCTTTTCTCTTCCATGTTCAACGTAAAAAATAGGCTATAATATTTTTTCTTCCATGTTCAATGCGATTGCTAATTATCTATAGTTATAAAATCTATTAGTTCTTATTCTTTGCAATTCATCATCAAAGTCTTCAATTTTTCATCTTTGGACGAATTTAACATCCAAGTAAGTATGCAATATCTACTTTTTTTTTCTTTTGTTACTTTCAGTTGTGAATCATTGGTTGTTTTACCCAACAACGTATTTGTGATTTTTTTTTATGAGCAACGTATTTGTGAAATTTTAAGAACGAAGAGTACTTCAAGAATTGAGAAAATAATTGAGTTATTGGGATCTAAATTGTGTTTTATGAATTTTGGTTGTTGAGGTATAGTTCTCTGTTTTTTTTTCATGAATTTTAGCAAGAGTTATAGGATTTTATATTGATTGAGGTATAGTTTTCTATTGAGGTATAGTTCTCTTCTGTGTTGAGGTATAGTTCTCTGTTGAGGTATACTTGGAGCTATATTTTTTTGTAACTATTTATAGGTTAGATTGTCACAACTCACAACCCACAATTCAGAAGTCAACGAGGATAGAAATATGAGTGAGAACATATTTCAGCGCCAAGTCACTCGTAATGTCGTTTTAATAAAATTGAATACTGTTTCTAATTGTTGGATTTTGACCATCAGAGATGTAACCTTATATATGTGTTTGTAGTGGGCGTTTAACTTCCATATGCCAGGTGCCCCCTCCATGTGATACGACTCATACGAATGAATGAATAAGGTGGTTTAGATAGGCTCAACAATTTCAGTATATATCCCCATCTCTTTTGATGTTATGATTTAAATTACCATAGGCACTTATTAGTTGAGTAATATTAAACCGAAGAAGTCTTTTACCAAAACATACAGCTTTGTGATATGACATCACCAGGGAACACATTTAGCATTATAAGAATCAAGATGTTTATAAACATTTAAGTTGAGACCTCTAAATTACTAGACTTCGATTTAAAGATTAATTTGAATTTAGCATTATACGAATGACAATGTTTCATAACCATTTATATATCTTAAAAACTTCTACTTCTGTAAGTTAATAATATCTATTCTAAAGTTTGTCATTAATTTGGTAATGACTTTGGTCTCTGTATCTTTCTAGCAACTTCGTTATAGTTATGGATTCCCATTTGAATCATCTTACATCCCAAATTTCGATTGCACCAAATGAGCAAAATCGAAGTGCTATATATTCTTGTGGTAAAGGAAATGGAGGAATAAGGGGTGAGTCATCTGAGAAGGCTAATTGGGATATAAGGACGACGGAGATATTCATAACATTATGTGTTCAAGAGGTGAGTTTAGGTAATAGACCAAATACCCACTTTAACAGAATTGGTTGGGATAATCTTGTGAAAAAGTTTAATGCCGCAACAAGTCGTCAATACAATAGGAAACAACTAAAGAATAAGTGGGACGCCATGAAAAAAGAGTGGGGTCAATGGAAATCAATGACTCGCGGTGAAACCGGTCTTGGTTGGAATCATGAAAAAGGCACGGTAGATGCAAGCCCTGAATGGTGGCAAAAAAAGATACAGGTATGGGTTTCACTGTGTCAAAATAATATAATATTAATGACACCAACATAATGCAATTTTTAATATTTTATTTTTGTTTATGTTTAATTGTAGGCAAACCCCGAGGCGGCCAAATTTCGAGATAGAGGTCCCATAATGAAGGATGAACAAGACTTACTTTTTTCTGATGTGGTGGCCAGTGGGACAAGCTCGTGGACTCCAAGTTCCGGATTATTGCCACCACATATGCAGGAAACCCAGGAAGATGATATTCCAATTGAGAATCTTGATGACGATTCGACCCCCACTCATGTTGAGTCTCCTATATCTCCACAAGTTGAATCGTCTACTAAACCCACCCTTAAAAGGAAAAGCTTAGAGTACCTCACACGCATCCGAAACCAAAAACCCAAAAAGACCACTGATGTTGATAAAATTGCAAAGTGCTTTGAGCGTGTAGTGGATACAGTAGAACATGACGCAAAAACATCTCATGCAGTTAATGGAGGTGACCAATATAGCATACGTGTGAATGCATAAATATTTTGAAGATGATACCTGAGATTCAAGAAGGAGATAAAGTGTTTTTGTTTGCTTTGCGATTATTTGCTAAACAAGTCTCTAGAGAAATCTTTGTTTGTTTGGACAAAAGTGAAGTCAGGTTGAAGTGGCTACAAGACCAGATGGAAGTGTATGCACAACGCAACACTAGATCTTCCATTTGAATTATCGTCATGGCACTGAGGACGAACCATTTATTTCACTTTACTTATGAATGTTTATTTCTATTTTATGTTTTAAGTCATTATGAAGACTTGAAGAGGACGAACCATTTATTTCACTTTACTTATGAATGTTTATTTCTATTTTATGTTTTAAGTCATTATGAAGACTTGAAGTATTTTT
Organism: Linaria vulgaris; assembly: GCA_948329865.1. Taxonomy (NCBI): domain Eukaryota; kingdom Viridiplantae; phylum Streptophyta; class Magnoliopsida; order Lamiales; family Plantaginaceae; genus Linaria; species Linaria vulgaris. The sequence continues at coordinate 112,184,056 of OX415249.1, read as the reverse complement.
GTTGATGATGACATGTTTATTAATTTTAATTCATGAAAACATTGCTGATATTGTAATAATGACTTTGTGGTATGCAATTCCGTTATAACTTATGTGGTTAATTTTTGTAGCTTGTTTATTTTAGCACTTATCATAACTAATGAATTGTGCAGAATGGACGATGATATAGATGATTCAGCAAGTTTGAGCTCCATTTCAACTTTGTCAACCGACTCTTTAGATGATGTGGACAACGATGATGACAATCAAACCGCCACCTTAAGGAGGAAAAAAAGAAACATACAGGTTCTTTTAGCTTGTTCTATAGCTGCCTTCACGTGCATTAATACTTATGTCCAGAAAACACCATGTTATAATAGAGAATATAGCGGATGGGCTGCTTTGATGTCAATTTTAAATGATAATCCCATACGATGTCGAAATAATCTAAGAATGGGGACAGAAACATTTTTTCAACTGTGTCAAATATTGGTTGATGAGTATGGGCTTAGGCTAATGAGATCTGTGGCAGTAGAGGAACAAGTAGCGACTTTTTTGATGATTACGGGACCTCGACAAGGGAATAGACAAGTACAAGAAATACTACAAAGATCCGGATTTACAATTAGTAGATCATTTCACAATGTTCTAAAAGCATGCACAAAGATGTCTATTGATTGGATTATACCGTTCACTCATCAATCTGTGACTCTTGATTATATAAGATTAAATGAGAGATATTTCCCCCACTTTAAGGTAATCTATTCTTTTTTCTTCTCTACAGATGCCAAATAAATTTCTTAGTTACATTATTAATAATTTTATTATTATTCATGATTGTATTGGAGCAATTGACGGTACCCATATAAAAGCTAGATTGCCTATAGAATTGCAAGTCCCATATATTGGTAGAAAAGGTACCCCAACACAAAATATAATGGCAGCTTGTGATTTCAACATGTGTTTTACATTTGTCTTGCCTGGTTGGGAAGGAAGTGCTCATGATACAAGAATATTTTACGACACTATTCGAGATCCAAATAAGGGATTCCCGATGCCTACTCGAGGTTGAAGAATATTCTTCCTTGTCCTATATATTTTACAAGAATAAGTTTTCTTAACACATTTTTTTTGTGTATTAGGTAAATATTATTTGGTGGATGCTGGGTATCCAAATATATCTGGATTTTTGGCACCATATAAAGGACAAAGATACCATCTTCCTGATTTTCGTCGTTCCGCCACGTATAACAACCATTATGAAATGTTCAATCATGTGCACTCTTCAATAAGGACTACTATTGAAAGATCATTTGGTTGTTGGAAGAATAGATTTTATATGATCAACGATATTCCAGTCAATGTTCCATGGGAAGATCAAGTAGCACTTGTACCAACTACTATGGCAATACACAATTTTATACGTAAAATAGATGCATTGGACGAGGACTTTTTGCAATACGATAATGATCCAGATTATAATCCAGAAAATGAAAATTGCCAAATAAATCGTGCAAATAGAGCAGCGTCGGGCATCACTGATGATGGATCAATGAATAGAGTTCGCGATGATATATGTACATCTATCTCATTTGCTAAAATTGGGGTTCCTCTAATTTAATATCTTTTGACTTTACGTATTAAAGTTTTATTTACATTTGAGGTGACGAATAATTTTGAAGAATGTCTCATTCAAGTTTATGACTTTTGATTCTTGGTATATATTCACAATTCCTTTCGAAGTCACTTAACTTGGACAATATTCTATTAACATTTATGTCTACGATTATTATTATTTCATAATATTATAATTTTAACAAGTTGAAGTATTAATGGTCAATGCAAAATTGTATAATGTTAATTCATTAGAAGGTAAAGTACTTGATTGGCGTAAATTATACAAATAAGTATGCATTTTGATGTAATAATCATAAACATTGATTAAACTATATCGAAATAATTTCCTATTATATTTTTAAATATATTTAATAGAACGTGTGTCTAAATTATGAGCAAATTAAAAGGAATATATACTTTATAAATAAGGGTACTTAAGTCTTCTTGCATTTTAAAAGCTGCTTCTTACTTATTATTGCAAACACCACAAAATTAATTTTAAGTGCTTTAAGCTGCTTTTTAAATAAGGTTTGCAAACACTCATTGCTTTAAGTCAATAGAAGCTTTAAGTAACTTTAAGTAAAAACCTAAAAAAATGAGCTTTTATAAGCTCTTGCAAACACCACTTAAGAGGACATCTGAGCCTTGACCGTGGGAGACAACCGTGATGAACCAATCACAGCCGTCCATCAGTAGACCATAAGTTTCTTTTGCTGAATATTAAATGAAACCCCGTCTTAGCTTGTCAGTACGTAGATAGATAGACTGGTGGAGGAACTATACAACAGCGTAAATTAAAGCAGAAATAAACCTGAGCAAGATTCCATGCAACAGAAATTTCAGATTATTATGTATGCATAAAAAAGCGGAGTATATTTCACATTTACGCCTAAATTATAAACTTGTTTATGTTAACTTCCTGTTGTTCTTTTCCATGTAATAACAAATAAAATAAAATGGTGATCTTTTAATATATAAGATTTGAATGTATTTTTTGTTCTTTTCCATGTAATAACAAATAAAATAAAATGGTGATCTTTTAATATATAAGATTTGAATGTATTTTTTATTTTGGATATTTCAAGTTCTCTTAGAATTCTTTTTAAATGAAACACATTCTTTATATAAAAAGACTTCTGGAGAGAAAATTCTTGATTAACGCTAAGAATATTTTCTTAGTCATTGTAAACTAACACACGAGAGAATGTAACACTTTGATTTTGATCTTATACACTTATCAACCACAATTCTTTGATTCACGAAAACAAGCTAAGGACAAGAGATGTAAAACCATCATAATAAATATAATAAAAGTTACCCCAAATATTCTTGTGATTGCATTGTCATCTTTCATTGTTACTTGTAGAATTAACATAACAAGATAAGATTTAGCAATAGTATGTAAAGTTGGATATTAAGTTACTATATGGTGAATTAATTAATAAAAGTGACAACAAAAGATTATTCATAAAGTAAATAAAGACTTCAAATTATATGAAAACTGTAAAATGAAATACAAATTATATCTTACAATATATACATAACTGTATATGTTTATATCTGAAAACATAAATAATATAACTATAATTGTGTATGTTATATGCACTTACCCTTAAAGAGAGGGGTGACTCTAGGGGGTGCCCTGCATGCCCTAGGTGGTTTGGTACGTCACTGCAGAATGATGTAAATAAATTTAGTTTTACTAAATAATTATTGTAGTTTTATAAAATTAAAATAGATACTTAAATTCTATGTTTAATGTTAAAATTTAGTATGTACGAAAAAATCATAATTTCTTAAGCAATTTTTAATAGTCTAAGTTATATGCTGGTATTTTGAACTATATAATACAATGAGATCTTACCTGTTAGTGATCTACTGCGTGAACCCGGTCCAGTCATAGCATAACTATTTCATAGTACCTTCAGTGAGCCTGTTGGGTTCCCAAGGTAAGACCGACCCAGCATAAAAATATAGGGACCGCATGATGAATATCCCAACAGGCTTTTCCTTGAAATAGAGACAAAAGGACTCCTTGAAATAGAGACAATGAATGGGACATATCAGTGTATCCGCATTATATTAACCACCCCATTGCCCAATATAGGTAATAGATTAAATTGCATTTGCATCTCGGAGATCTATAACATTTGGTCCCAAATCATTATTCCTTCAACATGCTCCTTATTCCTTTGTGTTCTTCCACGAGATTTTTACGATTTATTTTTTAAATTTTGAGAGGTACGTCCATAATTATTCTATAGGGTGTATGTGATATTTAAAAAAAACAAACTATATAAGGCATCTATATAGTTTTTATTTTAATGTCTATATAGTTATCCAAATTCCAAGCACATGGTGAACATGTATGATTATGAGATATAAGAACAAAATCATAAGAATCTTCTTATAAAAAAAATATCATAAGAATCTTTTAAACTACAGAACGCGCCAAAAAGTATATTATTATAACTACAATGTGCATAAGTAATTTGAGTAGAAGTAGAAGACAAAAACAACAATGTCTAGAAAACAAAATGAGGTGTGGGCGTGTGGCGTTTTAGGTGGCCCATAAATGAGTGGGGCTGACCTGGCCCATTAACGACCCAAACAGAAAAGAGTCAAACCAAGATGGTTTGACAGTTCCTGAACTATCGAACGGTGTCCTTCGATTGTTATTGCCTTTTCGCAGACGCATTCCGATGTCTATAAATACCCCGGATCCTGAAACTCGACCCAGATCATTAATTATTGTTCACCAACCCTACAACAATCGAACCGGGCTGCTCGACGTTATTCAAGTTCGACAGTTCTTCGGTTCGGTCGATCTACCCTCCAGTTCGATTGTTATCAATCACTCAGTCTCGTTCGAGATTTTTCAGGGTCAAATCCAAGCCCGTTCGACTATCCTGGATTTCGACAGTTATTTCAGCATCAAATCATCCTCTTTTCGACCGTTCCCATTTCGACTATTCAGGGTCAATTTAGCCATTTTAGGCTTCTTACCGTGTAATAGGAGTTACTGACAAGGCTGGTCCATTTCCTTGTAATTGGCTAGCATAGTTTGGTTTATTTTAAACACGATTGTACAATAATTTAGTGAATTGTAACACAGATAAAATAACACCAAATTACTAGCGCTGTCTGTTGGAACACCACACGCACGGTCGTGCAAGTAAGGATGTTTAAGGTAACTCGATCACAAAGCATAGTTGCAGAGAGTACTGAGATGCACCGACTAGCCACGCCCAACCAGCCCTTAGGGCGATGGCGTCTTCACCTGGGACGGAGTGGATTTTGACACCGATAATAGGATCAAGTGATGTCGAAGACTGAGAACCAGCCTGCACCAGATTTAGGCCCGACAGCTACCGCAACTTCATGCCTATTACCCGCTTTTAAGGATGATATTATACCAATGATCCACATGGCGGCAGATGCGGCTTTCTTCGGCGCTCATCCACTGGTGGCGCCACCGGCTGAGGGCGAGAGTCCGTGCGTGAACATGCCTCAACCATAAGGCGGCATGCTTTTGAACGAAGGGAGAGGCGGGAAACGAAGGGTAATAGGACGAGGTCCGAATCGGTGGAAGTAGAGTCGAGAAGGCACTACAACATCGTGAGATGCCAGACTAGTCGAGAAAATACTGACGACTCCAAGGCATAGCGTGATGAGATCGCTAGTAGGTTGGGGAGGTTGATGGGAAGAACTCGCATGAGTACACCATTTATTGCCGAGATTGAGGCTGAAGTGTTAGGACAATGGGGAAAATACCATAACTGAAGACGTATGTATGGGAAAGATATAGGAGTACATCTTCTACGTGGATGAGTTGCTTTCTCTACAAGACTTTCGCGACAACGTGCATGCACGTATATTTGCAAGCACGCTCACCAAGGTCGCTCTTGGTTGGTTCTCTAGAATCCTAGCGGGAAAGATATCGAGTTATGAGAAACTGAGGAAGAAGTTTGAAAGTCGATTCTTAAGTGAGAAAATGACAGTTATGGATCATTCGCACATGTATTCGGTGAAGCAAGGGGAGAAGGAATTTTTGAGGGATCTTATTAGGAGGTTCAACCCGGAGCTTCTGAAGATTCCCGAATGGTGAAATGGCTGCGAATATCATCTTCCACGCCACTAGAAATTGGACTTTCTCGGGTAAATAGCTAAAGGCAAACCCGAGGACTATTGAGAAACTCAAAAAGTTGGCGTATCATGTGGTACATTTCAAGGAGAAGATGGTGGCAAAGGCGATTGACTATTCATCCATGACAAAGGAAGTGTGAAAAACAAATTATGATATTAAGAATTATTTAACAAGAAAGTGAGATAACTATTTTAGCTATTTAAGAAATATTTAACTGTGCATATTATGATATTAAGAATTATATTTAAAAAATGATAATTCAATCCTTTAGGAAGTGTGAAAAACAAATCATTACAATGTTTGGTTGAAAGGCTAAAAAAAAATTTTGTATCAAATGAAGAAACTAGTTCTTGAAAACTAAACTCCTAAACAATTAACTACAAAATATGAAAATGTTTAAATAAGTTTATGTACGAAAAATATTATATAAATAATAAGAAAGGAAGAAAGGGAACTTGTTGAAAGACTTGGAGAAATTTGTTGGAGACTTAAAGGATCTTGTTGGAGCCTTGGAGAATAAATTGTGATTTTTATATAGAGGATGTGGCATATTTATAGAAGATTATTTTGTATATAGGTAATAATTTTTGTACCAATGAAATTTTGGTTTTTATGCTAAAAAAGGGTCAAAAATTCAAATTAAATATTATTGGTACAACAATTTTCTACCATATAATTAGTAGAGAGGATTTTGAACCCAAAAATGGTTATTTGGTACAAGGTTTTGTACCTCTTTCTCGATACATGGTCCTATTACTAAGTAATCAAAATCATTATTTTCAGAATTGGACCAGACCGGTCTGTTGGACTGTGACCCGATTCCTTGTCCGGTCTGGTTCTGCCTCACTATCGGTTCACTGCTCACCAACGACCCAATCGGAAAATTGACCGATCGGATCAGTTGGATTGGTGAACCGGTTCGGCTTGCGAACCTGTCTGCCAGTTTTTACTTTTCTTTTTGTTTTTTTTTTTGGAGAATTATGAAACTGCCCCTAACTTTTGGGAGAATTACAATCATGCCTTGAAAATCTCTACAAAAGAAGGAAAAAAGATGCAAAACTTTGAAATGCCATAACTTTGCTTTGAAGCATCCGTTTTGGACGAATTATTATTTTTGATTTGGGGCATTCACGATGAGATCTATCCACCATACACAGTGTAAGACATTTTTTATCACAAAAATCTCAAAAGAATGTCATTTTCCATTGTTAAATTGATTTTGAAGCCAAACGAGCATATTTTTTAGAATTTAATGCCTAGTAACTCGTTCGATGCAGAGTTCATTTTCTAAATTTTAGTGTGACATATTGTTGTTCTTTTATTGAATTTTGTGATACAGTTGGCGAACATTTAAAACTCCATAACACTCATCTAGTTTTTGTTAGATACATGTTTATGGGATTATTATTAAATTCTTCTTTAGTTTAATTGATTCCACTACTTTTCAAAAACTCATTTTGTTGATGGTCGCGTGTTCAACTCCTAGTATTGTGGTAATCATATTTTTATTTCTCCCAATATAACAAAAAAAATACTAGTGACTTAGAGAGTTTTCACGTTGTTATGCAAATTAAGTAATTGTTACACAATTAAAATTTTGATTTATATATTTAGTTGATCGTTGACTAAATCGGTCCAATTAGTGGTTTGACCGGTCCGACCTGTTATACCACTAACCAGTAACCTCACCGGTTTCGTTATCGGTTCAATTATGAAAACACTCATCAAAATCAATTTTTCGATTCTTGTGCGGAGGCCTAACAAAGTTATTGTACCAATTAATACAAAATAATCTTAACCACATATCTCACCAACCTTAATTATTTGGTACCAAAAAATAGATAGTTAAATTTTGATATCTTCATCAAATTTGCTGTAAACATCACATTAATCAAATGTTGGTACAAAATTATGTGTTAGTGGATAATAATCATGTACGTGTTCGACTATTATTAATTAGTTCAATAATCCTATATAAGTAATAAAAATGAGCACATATTGATTTATTACTCCAATATTTGGCAAGTAATTACATATTAGTATTACTCAGTTAGTACTACAATATCTTTCAACAAGTGTTAGATACACAACCATATATATTAATTAGAAAATACTAATATACGATTAATCAATAATTTATTAAACTATTTGACTACTTTTATCGGTCGAATCAATGGTTCGACCGATTCGAACTAGTAAAACCAGTAACCAGTAAAATAATCAGTTCACTATTCGGTCCAGTTCTGAAAACGCTGAAAATAACACACATGGTGTTTTTTGCTAATAAAAATAACTTAGAGTACAAAAAACTGACCAGATGACGAAGTCTCTTCGCAACCAAACGTGCATGCAAATAACTTCAAAATAGAAAACTATGACAGCAAGACTCAGAGCGAAGATGACAATGATGGCGAGATCCCCATCATGAAGGTTCTGATTACATAACATGTTGCAATGCGCATTTAACTATTCTTTTCAATACGAATAGTTTATGTTATTTGTGTGCGACTCTATGCATCATTTATTTTGCTCAAGCGTATACAACATGAATTTTAAATTTTAATGCTAGAAGGGTCTATGATTGTTGGAAATAAATAATTGGACGAAATATTAAAAATGCATGCTAACTATTTTTAAAAAGTTAAAATGCCCGAAAAAAATAAAATAATCACCATCTTCATGACACACCGTACAAGATCCGGCAACTTCCAGCGATCTCTAATTCCAGCTCGGCGGTGACGGCGATTCTAGCTATTTTAACTTTAAAAAAAAGAATTATAACTTTTATATATATATTTATTATTATTATTTATTTATATGTTTATTATATTTACAAATAGTTATATATTTTATTATTATTATTATTTACATATATGTTTATTATTTTTACAAAATAGTTTTAGATATGTTTTTATATATATGTTTATTAAGAAGATGAAATTTTTCTTTCTTTTTTGATTTTTTTTAATTATATTTATATATATATATATCTTTATTATTATTATTATATATATATGTGTTTATTATTATTATTTATATTTATTTTTATTATTTTTACAAAATAGTTATATATGTGTTTATTATTTATATATATTGGGGGTGCAAAGTGCAATTTATTTTGGGGTGAAATACAATATTTAAAATTAGAAGAGTTTGTTTAACAAATATTTTTTGGCTGAAAATATGACATGGATGGGCAATTTGTTGACGTGACATTCACCGTGTAACGCCCCTGAAATTTTAACAAAAATATAAATTTATAGTTTAGTGCTTAAACTTTTGGAAATAGCATTTTTGACACCAAACGTTTAAAAAAATCATTTTACTTTTAGTCCTTGAATGAAAATTAACCATTTTTTTATTATCTTATATGCTTCAAATATTTTTTAAAAATATTTTGACATGCACATATTGATCTTGGAGTTTTTTTTTTACCTAGAAAAACTTGCATAAGTAAACATGTATAAAAATATCTATTTGTTCATATTATTTTTTTATTATAAACAACAATAGTAATATCACATCATAGGTGAATGGTTTTGAAATCAGCCACATCACCCTTATGACAATTGAAATCAGATTTTGGTGATTAGTTGTTAAAGAAAGTAGGTTGGGACCTTATTTAAATTGTTTTAACATGTATAAATAATAAATATGTATTTTGTTTGAATTCGACATATCATATTTGAAGTTATGGAAGAAAAATCAGCCACATCTCCCTATTATCAGATTAGAGTCTTCATTAGTTCGCCAAGGATAAAGAAATTAAAGTGGGGCCTTAATTAAAAGTATTTTAATTTGATTTTTTGGCTATAAATAGTAGGCTTTTTTTCCAACAATTTTCACACCCAAAATTATTTACGTTTTTCCTTATTTCTTCTATGAATCTCTAAGTTAGTAAGTCTACTTTCAGAAAAAATTCATCCCAAGTTCTTATTTCATCATTTTCTACCCGGAAATACCCTAAAACTTTTATTGCGCATAAAAAATCTATTCGGCCATGCACCGTAGAAAAATTATAACTAATTGTAGAAAAATTCTTTTTGATCAAGGCCAATGGTTGAATACTCGTCATGATGTCTTCTAACTGTTATTAGAAGAAATGTTTTTCAAATAATGTTATTTAGAAGGTCGAGATTCTGAAACCGTAAACTAGTTTCTGAAAATCCAAAAATAGGTTTTATATTTTCAAGAATTATTTAGCATAGCAAACCTTTGGATATTCCTTTTGATTTGGGTACACATGTTCCTAGTGATGTTAGGGATCAGTTGCCACAAAAATATTTGGAAACAAAGTTCATTTGGTTATCCGATCAAAGGTAACTCGAAACTACGACGATTTTCAGCTTATTTTTCATACTTTATGTTCTTTGCTTATGATTGAAAATAATCATCATAATTGCATGATTGATCACTCAAACATGACTCTTATAAGATATAGCAATCATTGAATCACTTTAATATGATTTTTATTCACGGATTAATATTTTTGATATTTTTCAATCGTATATAAATAGTATATTTATCATGTTTAATATATCCTTACATAAGTTTAAGAAGATTATCATATGTACTTTTGAGGTCTAATCCTTTTATATGATTATGTATCGTAACTTAAATATTCTTTGATCATTTACCTTGATTAGGTTTAAGTATTAATATTTTTATAAGTTATAAATACAATGTTATGTAATTTAAGATAATCTTGAAACAGAATAATATTAACTAAGTTATACAAATTACTGGATTGCTTCATAAGGTAATTGTTTGATGTCATGATTCCTGAAATTTTGGATGTACTGGAGACTTAAAGAACGATGTTCCATAAATCAGTTAAGTAATATATTTTGAAGATTTATTATGCATCAAATTAAATAGTTTATCAAACGATACTTGATATTATTATATACTTGCCATTTGAAATGATTTTCTAGCATTAGAAAAATTATAACTACAATTATTATTATAAATATATGGTTGCTTAAGATAAATCTTGAGATATAAATTATGTATACAAAGTATATTTAATATATAACTTAACCTTACGACATCAAAGTTTATCGCGTAAGATTTTCATCAATGATATGTGTTATTTACTTAAATTAGTATCCTCAAATTTCATCAATACGAAAGTTGAATAGTACAAATATTTATGGGAATTTCGCAAAGTTGGTCCTTCATAGTAACCAACTTTCAAAATTGGTCCTTTATAGTACCTTGTTTCGTTTTTGGTCCTTTTGCAGTAAAATTACTATTTTGCCCTTAATTTTAGCATGTGATGTGCACATGACCTCCAATTCAATTTTTCTCCATCAATTTACAATTAAAGCTTTTCAGTTGTTATGTTTACACCCCCCATATTATAATAGCCATTTTTTTCATAATTTTGTAATAATACTATTTAATATCTTAAAACATAGGCCTTAAAAATTCATTATTGTTTCAATTCTTTTTTAGTTGTACAAAATTTTCACATTAACAACACACTATTAATAATAATAATAATAATAATAATAATAATAATAATAATAATAATAATAATAATAATAATGAGAATAATTTTACCTCCAAAAATTTAATAAAAGTAAAATCTTGAAATAATTAAAACAATATATTTTCTTCAACTGTGAAATTTTATAGTTTTATTACTTATTATTTGTATTAACAGTTGTATCCTAGAATATTTTTATTAATTTTGAAGGTAAAAAATTAACATTAATATAACCTGAAAACTAAAAAAGAATGGCAAATATACTTCACAATTTAAACACATAGTAAATTTTATTATTATATACTTGTAATTGTAAATAAAGTGTACTTTTTCAAGTTGTTATCCCCCCCCCCCCCCCCCCCCCCCCCCCAAATGCTTAAGCTGATGATCGTTTGAACAACTCCATTTTTTCCTTTAAAAACAAAATTAAATGTAATTTATTTAGGAATTACTCTTAATTAAATCAAACTTGCGAATAAAATCTCACAATTTACATAGATAAACATGAATGAGATTTTGAATTGAGGAAAATATTAATATTTATAATTTCAAATTTGTTTGTTTAATATTAATTATACGGTTTTTAAAAAACTTAGATTAAATTATATAAAGAAAAAACAAATTATTGAAAATTATTAAGTTGCTAATGTACACATTTTGTATAACTAAAAAGAATGACACAATAATAAATATTTAGGCTTATCTTTTTAATATGTTAAATACGATTATTACATAACTATCAAAAAATTAGTTATTATAAAATTGTGGGGGTGTAAGTATAATAACTCAAAGATTTGTACCAAAATTAAAGAAAAAAATCGAAATTAGAAATCATGTGCAAGTCAAATGCCAAAAAAATAAGGGTAACTTCGTAATTCCACAGCAAAAAGGACCAAACAGGATACTATAGAAGACCAAAAATGAAATAGTGGTTACTTTAGAGGACCAAAAACGGCCTGAGGTACTATAAAGGACTAATTTTGAAACGTGGTTACTATAAAGGACTACAAAGTCAAAATTCCCAATATTTATAGTGGTAAGTTATCATTATTCAGTTAAATGAAATTATCTTAATGATATTAAAGGTTTGACAAATTAATCAACGAACCGCAAGATTCTCCGTACAAATAAAGGTGAGGTTCGATTTCTGATTTTGTCCTGGCCCAGTTTGGCATCCGACCTGAGGAACTTAGACAAAAAGGACATTACCCCGTTACCAAATCACGAACAACCTATTAATCACCGTATTCCTATTTTTGCATCTTATCTCGTCTCATAACATGATTTCTTTACTTATCGTTAAATCATACTCAAACTATTTATCACATATTAATTGTTAATTACGGTAATTCATCATTATCTCGTCTACTGATTCTTGAACTGTGCAAAGAGCAACGAACTATGTTCGGGACATGTAGCTCAAGGAGCAACGGATATTATCCAGTTTACTAGTTTATTTGGTTATCACCCATCAGGACGCCTTTGAGAAGTTGGGCCCAGGAATTGAGTCGATTTACTGCCGGGCAGTAAGGACTGCCGGTTTAAGTAATTTCGCTTGATACCCATTTATCTAGGCGCCGCTTGCAGTCAGGAGTTGGTTGTAACCCGCGTGCTGGATCGGCATGTACTCGAGCATGTCGCCTGTTTTGTTTGTGAGGTCGCTCCTCGTTGGGAGTTATAAGGTAATATTTGGAAGTATAAGGTTGATTGGTTTACTGTTAACACACATATTCATAAACTATTTTCAGAATATTCTGGTACCATTGTTACATCAAATTATCTTGTTAAATTGTTTCTATCGGTAAGACCACTACTAGAAATATATCAATTGAATCACTGTTAATTCTTGCATTGCCACTTGTTTTGTATGAATCTCACTAAGTAATCAAAGACTTATTCCTCGTTTTTTTTTCCTATTTGTCCATTCCTCATGATAAGATCGACGTGATAGCATGGATAACATGAATAATTTTGCCAATCTTGCCTTTTGAAATATTCATGTAATTGAAAATAATTAATCATCAGTACATAATTATTAAAAGTGTCAAATTATTTGTATTTTCCAGACGTCCGTTGCGTATATTAAAGTCAATTTTTATCATTATGTGTATGGTTGATCTTGGACAGTGACACCCCTTCCTACGAGACATGTTTCAGTCTGAGCTGGGTAAAGTGTCTGGCCAAAGCTGAACCAACTCAGATCGGAACGCGACTCATGAGGCGCGGCCGTCACATACTGTACTGCCACGTAGGCAGTTTTAGCCCAAATAAGGGTCACTAGCATTTTTGAAAGTTTTTTTTTAAAACATATGGGGCATTTTGACAAGACCCGAGAAAAGCGGGCATTTTAACTTTTTAAAAAAAGATAGCGGACATTTTTAATATTTCGTCCTAAATAATTCTTTGTGCAAATTTATGTCTCGTTTTAGATTTGTTGTTGAATCAAGGTTAAAATTGTTGTGTGTATGTATAAAAGTGTTATAGAGTTAATCAAGTTAATCTTTTATTTTAGTCACGACCATGATAAGAAAATTGAAATAAAGACATCATATTTTGGTAGTTTGTAATGAAAACTTTACATTTTGAATTGCCTAGATTAATAGCTTATTGCACTCTCTTTAGGCACACCCCATTTGTCAATTACACGCAAAAACCTGTGATTAACAATATACAGACACATAAACCTGTAATCAATATACTCATACCCAAAAACCATACATTCATCAGACACAAAAAAACCAGTGACCAATAGTCTCACACAAAACCAACAATAATTTTCCCATGTAGTTTCTAATCACCACAATGTCAACAATGTGAAAAACAAGAATCGAGAGCAAGTTTTTTCGCAACAAAGCACACATGCAAATAACAACAAAGAAGAAAACTATTATACCGAGACTGAGAATGAAAGCGACAACGATATATGACGAGACTTTGAGTAACAAGGTTAAACTTTTTCTTCTTTAATTTGCAATGTTTTACATGTCGAGAGATAACAATATATACTAATATATATTTGGACGAATTATTATTAATACACCTTAACTTTTATCAAAAAGTTAAAATGTCTTTTTTTCGGGCCTTGAATAAATGACCCATATGTTTCAATTTTTTATTTTTTTTTATCAAAAATTTCCTCGGCCTCTTATTTGGGCCAAATTGCTTACGCGGTGGTACAGTCAATAAGTTGTTAAACCCAGTCAATAAGTTGCTCAGCCAAGTCATATTTTTCAGCCAAAAATATTTTTTTTACACAAACTCTTGTAATTTTAAATGTTGTACTTACAGCCCATAATAAATTACACTTTGCATCCAAATATCTATTTATAATATAAGCAAAGCGGTACTCCTCTCACATTGTAGACCAAACTCCAAAACTCCCTCACTATTTCTCTCTCTTAAATTTAAAACTCGGTAACAAATGTTAACAATTTTCAAATTTCAAATTTAACAACCCACAATTCAAGGATGCATGAGGATTTGGACCAAAACTTCTCTACTATCGTATTTTCGTTGGTTATTTAAAAAAAATGATAACTCCCCTAAAATCTCTCCACTATTTCACGGTTATAAAGTTTATCCTTTCCTATTCAAATTCAAATTGCCACTTATCTAGCCATTATTAAATTATTTTTTTTAAAAAAGGCACACACACGTTCTCTCTAAGAAAACGGTTTTTTAGGCATCAATATCTATCTATTATCTATTAATATTATAAGCAAAGCGGTCTCTCTCTCACATTGTGACACCAAAGTCCAAAACTACCCACTTTTACAAAATTTTCTTAATTTTCGGGTAATTTAAGAAGAAAAACGTCACTTTTTTTTTCTCTTATATTTATCTTCCTAAAAACCGTACGGATTCTTTATCTTTATCCAACCAAAAATTAAATCTCACAATTATCTCCATAATCCCCAAATTTCTCAACTTCTCCATAATCCTCATAAATCAGGCAAATAAAAAATCTATTACTAATATCTATTACTAATATAAAAGAAGTTTTCTCTCACATACATAGTAGAGTTTATTTAAATAAATTGACGTTAAGTTAATTTTCAAAATATGCTTATCTACAAAAATCATGATTCCTAATTCTCTTCCTTTTTTTTGTCCGCTCAAATTTGGATTTCAAAAATTCAAACTGCCCCACTAACTACTGCACATTTGAAGGCCACTCCCCTATTTTGTTTTGTGATTGTGATGCTTAAGCTAATGCCACTCTTTTCTCCAGATTACTTCATGAAAGATTTTACTGATTGTTTTTCTTAGAGTACGTATATGGTCTAACATTTGTTGGTTCATGCAGTCTAACAAATTATTTAATTGTTTTTTTTTTGTCTCACTACTTCTTAATTTCGTGTTTTTGTTGCTGATTTCGCAGGAGCAAGAAATTTGGTGCCGTTTGAAAGAGGTAATTGTAACATCGATTTTTATTCTTTCCTTCTTTTCATTTACCTTTTTCCTTTTTTTCTTTTTGGTTTTTTTCAGGTTTTGTTTCAACCACTACAAGAATAATCCGCATAGGAGACGAAAAATGGGCACCAAAATCCGTTCCTACCTAATTGGAACGACATTTCCGTTCCCATTGCCTGTTATCCATATTATATATTAAAGCACTATATGCACATATTAAAGGGGACTAATATTTGGTTCCCATTGAGTGTTGTGCCCGTTAGTGACACCTCATCGCAATGGGAACCAAAATGTGGTTCCCATTGATTAAAAAAAACCAAAAAATAATAACTTTTGGAACAACTTTGTGGTGGTGGTTTATTTTATACTGTTTGGATAAATAATGATTGTTAATTGGTAGTATTATGATTTAATCTCTTTTAGTTGGACTCATATTTAATAAATACCTTATGTTTTTTTTATCTTGTAAAGGGTAATTACTACAATTGAAACTCTTGTATATTTTATTTCACAAATCAATCACTTATTTAAAATACGTAATGTTTAACAAAATACGATAAATAAATAAACGGGAAGAATATATAATTATAGAAAACTTAAAAAAATATCTGAATTAAGTTTTTTCTTTTACCAATCCTTTGAAAACACAAATTAAGCGTGTCATTCCAAATCTCGTGCAAAATGAAGTAACGAAATACGATAAACAAAGAAAAGGGGGGTTAATGTAATTATAGAAAAGTTAAATAAATATCCGAATTAAGTTTTTTCTTTTACCGATCCTTTGGAAATACTAATTAAGCGTGTCATTCCAAATCTCGTGCGAAACGAAGTAACAAAATACGATAAACAAAGAAAAGGTGGGTTTATGTAATTATAGAAAAGTTAAAGAAATATCCGAATTAAGTTCTTTCTTTTACCAATCCTTCGAAAACACAAATTAAGCGTGTCATTCCAAATCTCGTCCAAAACGAAGTAATGAAATACGATAAACAAATAAATGGGGGGTTTATGTAATTATAGAATAGTCTATTACGTATTGATAAACACCTCATTGGTAATCAGGGTCGCTATCATCATAGACAATCTCTTCTCCTTCCTCCTCATCTTCAGCGTCATCGCTGTTGCTGGACTCAGGTTCTACCTCGTCTTCATTTGCTTCCTCAAACTCATCATCAGCTAACTGGCTCATATTGAAGCCACTGAAGTCAACAACCACCTCCACAGTTGGCACATTGGTTTCTTGAAAAACCGGAGGAATAGGAATCGATATTGACGGATTTTTCATTGAACTTGTGTCGACAATGTGTCTAGCACGAGTGTGGACAACTGCCCACCAACCTCTTCGCAATCTCGTAGACTGGCATGGGTACAGAGTGTAGTATACTTGTTGGGCTTGAAATGCTAGAATGTAGGGGTCTGCTTCGCCTGATGGAAGGCGGCGTCGGGGATCTATCTCTATCAATCGATGTACCGGGTGAACATATAAACCTTGAGGCGAAATATCATACCACACACACTTAAATAGAATTGCTCGGCACTTTGTTTCTCCCGGATAGTCTAGTTCTAAGACCTCCTGCAGCATTCCATAATAGAAATTTTCTTCTAGTTCCCCCCCATTAGCTTTGACACACACACCGCAATTCATATTTTTCTTACCAACGGCATGCTCCTCCGTATGAAAATGAAGACCGTTAATTCTATAACCATTGTACGAATGTGCAATGTAATTCGGACCATGCCCCAACGAACGTAGACGCGAATCTCCACTGAATCGACTTGACATCACTATTTTTTTGAACCACCTAACAAATTTAGTATTGCGTTTCTGGTGAATCTGATAATCACTCAATCCAACGCACATCTGCTCGTCAAATAACCTGTTACAAAAATAATGAGGTGCTTAATATGTCAACAATTAAGTAGAATTTTTCGCTAGTTGAAAAGTAATTAATACACAACAATAACTAATATCATACCGTAGGTAAGGGTCCACTTCAATACAATTGAGAAGAATATACAGCTCTGCCGATCGATACTCATCTCTTGATAAATGTCTGTCATTAGCTGTACCAATAGTGTCTCCACATGCCTGAAACACTGATATTTGAAAAGCCAGACTTGGATCGGCCCTAGTCTCATTCCTGTTCAACCGATTTGCCCTAGTTTCAACATCATGCTTGAAGTAATGAGAAGTAAAGTTTGTCAGCTCTGAAGTAAGATATGCTTGAGCAATAGAGCCCTCAACACGCGCCTTGTTGCCGACAAAATTCTTAAATTCGAACATTCTCCTAAATGATGTCATAAAATAGAAACAATGAGACAATATTTTCCAACAATAGTGTAACGACAATGTATATATAAAATTACTTTTGTTACCTTTCGAATGGATACATCCATCGGTATTGCACTGGACCACCCACCTTTGCCTCCCACGGGAGATGTATAGCCAAATGCTCCATAGAGTCAAAAAAGGCGGGCGGAAAAATTTGCTCTAGCTTGCAGATCGTCTCCACAATGGTTGTTTCGAGGCGCTCCATATCAGATTTGCGAAGAACAGTAGCACAAAAAGATCTAAAGAAGTTACTAACTTCTACAAGTGGATCCCACACTGTATCTTCTAAGAACCCACGAAAAGCAATTGGAATTAGGCGTTGCATGAACACGTGACAATCGTGACTCTTCATCCCTGTCACCCGGAGGTGTTGCATCTGAACACAACGAGATATGTTAGAAGAGTAACCGTCCGGAAATCTCAAATCACACAACCATTCACAAATTACCCTCTTCTGATCTTTAGTAAGACAATATTTTGCCTTCCGCTTGTAATCTCGACCATCCCGGCCAGTTACCAGGAAAAGGTCACTTCGGGTTGTGTACAACCGCAAATCCTTTCTAGCATTCAAGTTATCTTTCGTCTTCTCATGATCATCCATTACAGTATTCTTAATATTGTCAAAAAAGTTTTTCTCACAATGCATTACGTCTAAATTGTGTCGGATCAAGTTACTAGACCAATACGGTAGCTCCTAAAATATGCTCTGCCGACACCAATTATGTTCCACCCCAAATCCCTCGATTATTCCACGACTTTCTCCGAATCCCACTGGTGGAAGATCACAAACGTGGGCATTCATTTGTAGCCCTGTTCTTCTCTCAAATGGTGGATCATGTTCCATTTTTTCCTTGTAAAAATCAGTGACATTGAATCTCAAAGGGTGGTTATGACGTAGAAATCGTCGGTGACAATCGAAGAAAGTTGTTTTTCGACCATGTTTCAACTGAAACGATTTCGTCTTCCCCATGCAATAAGGACAGGCCAACTTACCATGTGTACTCCACTGCGATAACATGCCATATGCGGGAAAATCACTGATAGTCCAAAGCAAAGAGGCACGCAGTTGAAAGGTTTCCTTTCTGAAGCTATCGTATGTTGGGACACCTACAACCCACAATGATTTTAGCTCGTCAATCAGTGGACGAAGGAACAAATCTAGATTTTTTCCTGGACTTTTTGGCCCCGAAATAAGCAAACTAAGGAATATATATTCTTGTCTCATGCAAAGATCGGGTGGTAGATTGTACGGCGTTACGAGAACAGGCCAACATGAATATTGTGATGCGTTACCAAAGGGCGAAAATCCATCCGTGCAAAGTCCTAGCCTCACGTTTCTTGCCTCAACGGCAAAACTAGGATAGGTCCTGTCAAAGTGCTTCCAAGCTTCGCCATGTACCGGATGAATCATTTGATCAGTATCACCTCGGCAATTTGTATACCACGTCATATGCTCCGACGTGGTGCGAGACGTGTACAATCGTTGTAGGCGTAGTGTCAACGTAAAGTACCACAACTTGCGAGCAACGAGCTTCGCTTTTTTACTCGTATTCTGTTTTACCTCATACCGGGGATCTCCGCATTTAGGGCATGTAGTAATAGTGCTACTTTCGGATTCCCCATAAAATAGGAAGCAATTATTAAAACATACGTCAAAAGTTTTGACCCCAAGAGCCAACCTCTTCATGAATCTCTTCATCTCGTATAAACTGTCAGGCAAAGTTTCTCGGGCAGCCTGAGGTAAGAACCTATGTTCTTGCTTAATTAGCTTGTCACAAGCAACGGTGCTAATCCTGTGCAATGTTTTAATTGCCATAAATTCGGAAACCCACTCTAATTTAGACATTTCTAAACCTTCTCCTATGGGTGTCTCAGCTGCACGCAACATTTCAAAGAATTCATCTGCTTCGGCACATGTTGGCTCATTATTTTCAACATCATTGGAATCCATGTGTTCAAATTGGCCACCAAACATATCATTTACCATATCCATGAGATGAACGTCGTTACTTTGTGACGACTCGCCTACATTTTCATTTTCATTTCGTGACGACTCGCCTACATTTTCATTTTCATGCCTTGAAGATATGCCCGACTCTCCATGTGCAATCCATACCATATATTGGGAAACAAATCCCCACGAGTAAAGATGTCTAAGAATAACGTCCCTTGTAAAAATTCTAGCATTTGTACATTTAGAACATGGACATTTAACTTTTCTTCCCGAATAACGTTGCGAGAATGCATAATTAAGGAAATACTCAACACCAACCTCAAAATGCTCGGTCAAATTACCATCATCATCGAGTCTATCATACATCCAACTTCGATCGCCATTGTTAAACATATTTCAATCTAATAACAAAGATAAATAAACTATATTAAGATATATTTCATAAAATCCTACAAAACAATAATAACAATTAGTGAAATAATAGCAAAATAAGTTAGAAACTAAACATACCTTGTAAAGACGTTTCTATTCACGAATTGAGCATTCAAGAGTGAAATGAAAAAAAAAACAAAGGAAGAGCTTTCAAGTACTTTACAAATGAAATGAGGAAGAATGTTAACACTACCTATATGAAGAACTTACTCACTGCCAATTTTCAGATCCATTAGCAATGGGAACCATATTTTTGGTTCCCATTGCTTCAAATTGGACCAGATTCATGGAAGGAAGCAATACCGTACGTGGCTCACACTCTTCTCAAAATTGTCAGATCCATTAGCAATGGGAACCATATTTTTGGTTCCCATTGCTTCAAATTGGACCAGATTCATGGAATGAAGCAATATCGTACGTGGCTCACACTCTTCTCAAAATTGTCAGATCCATTAGCAATGGGAACCATATTTTTGGTTCCCATTGCTTCAAATTGGACCAGATTCGTGGAAGGCAGCAATACCATACGAAATATGTGGCTCACACTCTTCTCAAAATTGTGTGGGTCACCTTTAGGATAAGATTAATTATTTTTATTCTCTTTAATAATAATGTTGGTCAATTGTAGAATTTTGATTCTGTTTCTCTTATTTGGATATATTCAAAGGGGGGAAATGTAATTACACTTATATTCCAAATCAACTCCAAATATTTTATTTTTTTTAAATACCATTACTTTCAAAACACTAACTAGGAAAGTCTCGTCCATATCAATGTAGCAAAATACGGTAAATAAACGTTTGGGGAAGAAAATATAAATATGAAAAAGTTAAAGAACATCTCTGAATTCCATTTTTTTTCACCGGTGCATTCAAAACGCTAAGTAGGTGTGTCGTTTCAAATCTCGTCCAAATCGGAGTAACGAAATACGGTAAATAAAATTTGGGGAAGAAAATATAAATATAGAAAAGTTAAAGAACATCTCTGAATTCCATTTTTTTTTCACCGGTGCATTCAAAACGCTAAGTAGGTGTGTCGTTTCAAATCTCGTCCAAATTGGAGTAACGAAATACGATAAATATAATTTGGGGAAGAAAATATAAATAGGGAAAAGTTAAAAAACATCTCTGAATTCCATTTTTTTTCACCGGTGCATTTAAAACGCTAAGTAGGTGTGTCGTTTCAAATCTCGTCCAAATCGGAGTAACGAAACACGGTAAATAAAATTTGGGGAAGAAAATAAAAATATGGAAAAGTTAAAAAACATCTCCGAATTCCAGTTTTTTAAAACCGGTGCATTCAAAACGCTAAGTAGGTGTGTCGTTTCAAATCTCGGCCAAATCGGAGTAACGAAATACGATAAATAAACATTCGGGAAGAAACTTTAAATATAGAAAAGTTATTAAACATCTTCGAATTCATTTTTTTTTCACCGGTGCATTCTAAACGCTAAGTATGTGTGTAATTTCAAATATCGGCCAAATCGGAGTAACGAAATACGTTAAACAAACATAATAATACAAATACTATATCTCTCTTCAATCCTAAACCCTAAACCCTAAACCCTAAACCCTTAACCCTAAACCCTAAACCCTACACAACACACTTTACATGTCTAAATTGTATTTTCTTACATAGAGGTTGTTACACACCTTCGATCCTAATTTTTTTTCATCATACAATATCTTATGGAAAATTAGTGTGTCCTCCTAAATTTTGTTAAAAACGGAGTTACGAAAGTCCTTCGAAAAAGTTTAGGGGAAGAAAGTGTAATTATGCAAAAGATGCAAAACAACTTCAAATTCTAATTTTTTTTAACCATTATTTTCACAACACTAATGAGACATGCACATTTAAATTTTATCAAAAAATGGACTAACGAAACACGTTTAAAATTTATTTGTGGTCGAAAATGTAATTATAAAAATTAATAAGTTGGTGGACCAATTAGCAAAGAAAACCAATATTTCTGGCAATGGGAACTAAAACTTCGTTCCTATTGCTGGTGGGCAGGCGGGTCGCGGGTTACCCGTTCTACCCGCCCGACCCGCCCGCCTCTTATTAATAAAAAAAAATTATATACATATATGTGTATATATATTATCCTTCATTTAGGGTTTTTTTCCAGCCTTCCAGCCGCCCCATCTCTCTTCTCTCTTCTCTCTTCTTCTCCATTCCAGCCGCCCCTTCTCTCTTCTTCTCCACGAAGCCACGCTGCTGTGTCAACTTCACCTCCGCCATTGCCACCACGGCAAACACCGCTGCTCTACCCCATCAAACACCGCTGCTCCACCACGGATCCACCGCGGCACGGCTGCTCTGCTGCTCCACGACGCCACAACGCGGTCTCCATCTGCTCCACCCCATCAAACACCGCTGCTCCACCACGGATCCACCACGGCACGGCTGCGATTGCTCCACTGCTCCACCACGAGCAGGTGAGTGAGGCTCTTTTTTCAACTAGTGTGAGTATGCGTGTGAATGAGGTGTTTAGGATCGAGATTTTAGCCTGTGTGATATATATATCTTATAAGCTTTGTTAACTGATCGATTAGTGATTGGATTTATGATTTTGATTAATTGATTTCGTTGTGCTCGGTGAAATTCGATTCTATTTGAATAGCAAATAATCTGTTAATAAGTTATCGAATTCGCTACTTTGTCGAGAGCATTTCGCCTGATTCGTGCTGTTTTGTTGTAAATAAGTTCTGTTTTTACGGTTTCTGTTTCGCCTTTTTTGGTTTTACTTTGATGTATGAGCAACTTTACTTTACTATGGTTCGTTTGTGCTTTTAGAGGTTATACTGAATCCAAAGGTTGGTGTCTTAATTGCGTCGCACGTACTACTTAGTCATGTAGTTGAGCCATACAGCTGAAAGATTTATGCACAGAGTGCCTTGTACATGCATATATAAGAAACTTACGCACTTGAAATGCTGATAACAAACTGTATACTTCATGCAGGTTCGTGGAAAGCGAGAAGCTTTTGGGTAAAATTGGGGTGCAGTTGGATTTGAAGTCTGTTGTTGAGAACTGAGTTTTTTGGCAGATTTGTGGTAGATTTTTAGTAGATTTTTGGATTTCAAGCTTACTGACATTTGATGGTATTGCTGAAAAAAAGAAAAAGTAATAGCAGCCATCCCATCACTCTGTTTTATTAAATGTCTTTAATGTAATTATGATTATGATTCAGTTAATTAAACTTTTGAATTTGTTATTAGTAATTTATATAATCCAGATTATATATTTGTAATATTAAAAATGTGGTTGCAGAAATTCATTTAATCCACATTATAGATCCTGTAGTAAAATGTGGCGGCAGGAATGCTGTTTCATTTTTTTAAAAAAAAAAATTGTTCAATCTTAGAGGCCGATTATTCAGTCTCCAAGCATATTTATTTTTTCACGAAATTTGTGGCGATAAGAAGAAGACTATTAATATGATAATGATAATTTCAGATTAAACAACAACAACATTCAAAAATTCAATTTCTGGGAAATTTTAAAAATCAAAACAGCGCTAACATGAAAATTTCGAAAATATTAGGATTTTGAAAAGTATTCAGATTTCTCCCTTGTTTTTTTAACAAAATTCAAATTACCGCCATTTTTTTTATAAATTTCGAAACAGCAATAGGAACGAATATTCCGTTCCTATTCTTTGGCTCAGTTAGTTCCCGTTACTATGAACAGTGTGTTTCCTCTGACCATATTGGGGGTCCCAGTCCTAAGCAATGGGAACCAGATATTCGTTCCTATAAAGCAATAGAAACGGAATATTGGTTTTCTACATGGGAACAGAAGCTTTGGTACCCAGGCGTAACGGAAACCAAACACGTTCGTTCCTATTAGCAATGGGAACCACTTCATTCGTTCCCAAGGCAATCGCCACGGGGGTAACGGAGACAGAGCCTTTGGTGCCCATAAGTGGTTCCCATATGGTCTACGGGAACCAAAAAAGGGGCAATTGGAACCTAATTAATGGTTCCAATTGTGCAGTTTTCTTGTAGTGAACTATAATAAGAGCGTTTACATAATTTATTTTTTTATCTAATCTTCCACGGCCTAAGATTTGATAAATAAAATTTCTAGGATCTTTATCTTTTAAATTATTTTTATTAACATTGATTGTAACATTGATTCTTATTCTGATTCTTACTCATTATTTTCTTTCCTTTTTTTTTTTGGTTTTTGCAGGGTTTTTTTAATCTAAAATAAGACAGTTTACATAATTCTTTTTCTATCTAATCTTCTATGGCCTAAGATCTATTAATAATATAATATCCGTAGGATCTCTATCTTTTATATTATTTTTATTAACATTGATTCGTTCCTTTTTTATTGGTTTGCAGGTTTTGTTTTTCAACTATGATAAGATCTTTTACATTATTTATTTTGATAACTAAAATGTTCTATGGTTATACCTTTTCGGCAAAAAACTATATCCATCAATTTTACTTTCTTTCTTTTTTAAAAAAAAATTCCGTAGGATCTTTATCTTTTAAATTATTTTTATTAACATTGATTCTTTCCTTTTCTTTTCCGCAGGTTTTGTTTCAAGTATGAGTTTGATCGTAATTTCATATTTTTAAACTCTTTATAATCCCGTCTTTGATTTTGTATTTTAATTTAAATCACTTTAACATCTTTTATGCTTCATTCTTTTGGATATGTATTTGAGCTTGATTTTCTGCCATTAATAGTTATCGATTTTATTGGTCTTCTCAAATTACTACCGTAATCTATTTTGACATGGATTTTATAAATATTTTATGTTTGTGATTTTGTGTTATTGATTGGGATTATTTACAAACCTTAACCAAGTTGAGATCTTTAATTAGGAAAGTTTATTCTATTTGAACTTCTATGATTTATATATTTTGAAAATTTATTACCGGATTTTTGTTTCACTGGATCCATATCCAATTCCAAGATTTAAGCGTTTTTAGTAGCACTGGAGACGTGTGAGGGAATAAATCAAAATGTATCTAAAACTTGAGATGCAACAAAATAGTAGCACCGGCCCTGTTGTACGAATTTAGTTGAAAAACATATAAAAAGAAATTCAAATGAAATTAATTAGTATTTCATAAATCCGATGTCTCACAAATACGCCTTAGAACCAAATATACTCTTCACACTTAGAATTTTGCACGCAGTCTGAGACAAGAATGAGATAGAGCAATACTCAAGACAGTCCTAATGGCGGCGGGCTTGACCACTGGGCTGAAAGTCTCGTCACAATCCACTCCAACCTGTTGAGACCTGCCATCACCCACAAGACGGGCTTTATGCAGCTCAAAGGAACCATCAGAATGAAATTCATGTCTAAAAATCCACATGAAAAGAATGACATTAACATTAGATGGACGAGGAACAAGCTCCCACGTATTATTATTAATAAAAGCATTGTATTCATCAAGCATGGCAAGTTTCCAATTATGGTCGGATAGAGCAACCGAAAGAGAGCGAGGGAGAGGAGAGTGGGACGAGGCAATGTTTAATTCAAAGATTTGTTTAGGTTTAAAGATGCCATGGCGGCTGCGAGTCACCATTTGAGTAGAGTGGCCATGAGTAGGAGGTGGCGAGGAGTGAGGAAAAGATGGTGGTGGTGGAGGAGAGAGAGTGTCATCGGGTGATGGTGGCGGAGGAGAGGGAGGTTCGGCATTGGGGCCATTTGGTGGCGCGTGAGGCGTGTGATGTATTTTCTGGAGGAGGAGAGGAGAGACGTCCGAGTCGAGGAGGACGGTTTTGATTTTGTTAAGTTGCTAAAGGGAAAAGTGTTTTCATCAAAGACGACGTGACGACATATAATTATTTGGTTGGATTTAATGTCAAGACACTTGTAGCTACGTTGGTTTGATGGATAGCTCAAGAAGACGCATGGATTGGAGCGGGCTTTTAATTTGTGCTTAGTAGAGGAGGGAAATATGGGAAATCATAGACGCCCAAAGATACGTAGGTGAGTGTAAGAGTGAATTTTATTGTAAAGAGTTTGTAGAGGTGAGGAAAATTAAAGTATTTTAGTGGGGAGAATATTTAATAGATAAGTGGCCATTTGGAGGGCGTGAGGCCAAAAGACGGTGGGGTGGGGGGGGGTGAGATAATAGAGTGTAGATTATATTATATATGGTGCACATTTTTCTTTTGGACTTTTCATTTTGAGAAGATGTATAAGGGCAAGAAAAACAAAAGGTCATCCCATTTTTAGCACAAAATTGGTGAAAAAGAGCATTGTTATATTCTTTTCCATTATTACATTGAAAGCTTTTAATTTCGCATTCAAATTGAGTTTTTATAAGTGCGCGAAAAGCCAAAAATGTAGAAAAAACTTGTGATTTGTTTGCAATGGGAAAAGTCCATAAAAAATTAGAAAAATCGTCCAAAAATAAGACTTAATAACGATGACCCGAAGAACCCAAAATGGGTGAAGTCCAAAAGTCACTATGAACAATATCAAATGGAAGTAAAGTACAAGAAGTAGATGACAAAAAAGGTAACCTAATATGCTTTCCTAATGGACATGATGGACAAAAAGTAGACGGCGACGAAGAGGAATAGATGTGATTGGCGTGACGGAGAGAGGCAAGGACGGTCGGGCCGGGATGGCCGAGATGAGAATGACAATGATCGGAGGAGATGGCGGCAAAAAAGGAGAGGCGGGAGAAGTCGGGCGATGGTGAGAGGGGATATAGGTCGCCGGAACTATTGCATCTCATAAGGTGTTTGCGCGTCCGTAGGTCCTTCACAGAAAAGCCCAAAGAATCAAATTCAATGGACATAGAATTATCAATAGTGAATTTACAAACAAAGATAAGGTTTTTGACAATTTTAGTGCATAATCAATAGTGAATTTTTGACAATTCAAAGGGGGTCATTCGCGACCGCCATGGCGGTCGCGAATGACCCTTTTGCAAACGTGAAAGACTCTGGTCGTGGGTCCTCCGTGACCGCTGAGATTAGCGTCACGGATGACCCATTCGGCGATCGCCAAGTGGTCACGTATGACGTTGTGGTCATCTGTAACCGCCAGATGATCACGACGGTCATTCATGACTATAGGGTGGTCACGAGCACCACCGTTACCACTCAGCGGTCACGGATGACCCTGGTGGTCGCGGACACCACAGTGACCGCTCAGTAGTCACGAATGACATCGGGTCATTTGTGACTGTTCAGCGGTCAAGAATGATGACCGAGGCAGTCTCCAATGACGTCGGGGTCATCCGTGACCGCCCGGTGGTCACGCATAATATTCAAACCATACGGGCGATCACGAATACCACTAAACGAAATAAAAAACAAAGTATATTTCAGTAATTTACCGGAATTTTTTTTTTGTTTGCGAATAGAATGTATGTTTGGTTGATTTTTTATATAAAACATTATTTAAGAGAAAAACAACTTTTGGTTTTTCTTTTGGGTTATAAGAAAAGAAAGAAAGATAATAAGAGAGTTGGTGTTTTGTTTTTGGGGATATAAGGAAATGAAAGAGGAGATGAAAAATTATTGGTGTTTTTGTTTTGGATTTGGGAAATGAAGAAAAAAGGAGACAATGTTAGGTTTTTTTAGAGAAAATAATTTGAGTGTAGTGAAAATTAGTGGGTGAAACGGTGGGTATAAATAGAATTTGGATAAAAAAATTAAATTTTCAGGAAATTTGAGTTTTCCCCTTTTCCCGCCAAATTCTAAGGTCTTTCGCGAGTGCCGAGCGGTCACAAAATATTTGAATTTTCAAAATTCCTGAAATTTCGTGATCGCCCAGTGGTCACGATATGATCCGCGACCGCCTGACGGTCACGTGGGGTCGCCTGGCGGTCACGAAAGACCATTATTCCTGACCGCTAGGCGGTCACGAATAACCCCATTTAACATTTTTTTATTTTCGTTAGTTTATTGAAGGTGCGTTGCTTGTTAAATTGATAAAATAGTTACTACTAAGTAAATTATAAGATTTTATCACAAAATTGCATATATCATCTAAAACAACTTGGTATATATGATGATTAGTTGTAGAACATAAAATAGGTTATTCGTTCATAACTCGCCTAATCGCATCTAATCTACTATTTTAATATGTTAATTACTAATGTTGTACTAATTTATTACTTCAATTCACATGTAGTAATGAAACGTATTGTTAAAAATCATAAACGCATCAAGATCGCTACATAAGATTAATTTTTTTAATGAATATTATTAGTGACCGTCGAGCGGTCACGAAAGATTCGTCGACCGCCTAGCGGTCACGAACCTATTTTGTGACCAACCAGCGATTACGAAAGACCCTTCTTTGTGACCGCTGGACGGTCACTAATAACCTTCATTCAACATTTTTTATTTTTGTTTGTTTATTTAAGGTGCGTTATTTATTAAATTGATAAAATATTCACTACTAAGTAAATTATAAGGTTTTATCACAAAATCGCATATAACAACTAAAACAACTTGGTATATATGATGGATTAGTTTTAGAACATAAAATAGGTTATTCGTTCATAACTCGCCTAATCACAATTAATCTATTATTTTGATAAGTTAATTACTAGTGTTGTACAAATTTATTACTTCAATTCACATGTAGTAATGAGACTTATTGTTAAAAATCATAAACACATCAAGATCGCTTCATAAAATTAATTTCTTTTTTATGAATATTATTAGTGACCGCCGAACGGTCACAAAAAATTACGTGACCTCCTAGCGGTCACAAACCTGTTTCATGATCGACCAGCGGTCACGAAAGACCCTTATTCATGACCACTGAGCGGTCATGAATAACCATCATTCAAAATTTTTTATTTTCGTTTGTTTATTTAAGGTGCGTTGTTTGTTCAATTGATAAAATAATCACTACTAAGTAAATTATAAGGTTTTATCACAAAATCGAAAACAACAACTAAAACAACTTGGTATATATGATGATTAGTTGTAGAACATAAAATAGGTTATTCGTTCATAACTCGCCTAATCACAATTAATCTCTTATTTTGATAAGTTAATTACTAATGTTGTACTAATTTATTACTTCAATTTACATGTAATAATGAGATTTGTTGTTAAAAAAGTATAAATACATCAAAATTGTTCCATAAAATCCAAATATTTTATATGAATACTATTAGTGACCGCCCGACGGTCACGAAAGACCCCTCTTTTGTGACTGCCTGGCGATCATTAAATATTCCGCAACTGCCCAGCGGTCACAAAAGACCCTCTTTCGTGACCGCAATTAGTGACCACTGGGCGGTCACGAATGCCAACGGCTAGATGCCATTCGCGACTGCCTGGTGGTCACGAATGTCAACGGCTAGTTGGCATTCGTGACTGCCTGGTGGTCACGAATGACAACGGCTAGTTGGCATTCGCGACCGCCAGGCGGTCACGAGCTGCAAGATTTTCAACTATAAATACCCTTTCCCTTACTTTCATAATTCACAACAATCTCCACCATTTCTTAAGGTATTCTCATTTTTTTTCATTTAGATTGTCAAATATATTTCTCAATACTAAATTTTGGTATAATATGTTAACTTGTTTATTCATTTGTTGATAGATATTGTCGTAAAAGCATCTAGGGTCCTCGTAGTGGACACAAGATTCTTGAAGATTATTTTTTCACACTTCAAGAAGTAAGTTGATCAATTTATCACTATACAACCTTATCATGCATGATAATTGTTACGTTTTAAATTATTTATTGTTAATTGTTTGTAATATTAATTCTAATTAATTATTTCCTTTAAAATTTACAGCTTTGATTAATAATGGACTATCAAGCAGATAGAAATTGGATGTACGATAGATTCGAGAGCAATGGTTATTTGCGAGATAGTTTTGTGGTTGGGGTTCCACATTCATAGAATTCGCTTTGCAACAAGATGTCTATTTAGATCTAGGGGCGTATTAGGTGCATGTGCAAAAAATGCAACAATTCAAAGTTCTTTGATCGATTTCAAGTCCGTGATCATCTTCATACGTCAGGATTTACGCTTGGATATTTTGAGTGGATTTTGCATGGAGAGAAGTTTACCACGACTACTATGACACTTATCGACGAACCTTCTAGCCCATCACATACCAATATTCCCAGCAGCCTTGTTCGTGCTAACGATTCGTTTAGACAGATGGTCGTGGATGCATATGGAGGCCAATTTGATGAGGACGGTGCGCGTAATGAGGATCCGAATCCCGATGAGAGAGCTTTCTACGACCTGATGCATATAGGTTAGGTGAAGATGCACCATAAGAAGAGAAAAACCGTCTTGTAGTGGGTTTGAGAGTGGTTGAATTACAAAACCATTCACAAGGCGAGTAACATCATGCCTCACAATTTTTTAAAGATGTCTAAAGATGGGTTCGACCCAGAGATTGAGAAGTTGTTACCTCAAGACACGAAAGGGATGCATAAGATGTTGGGAACCTTGGCTTAGGGTACGTGAAGATCGATGCGTGCACAAATCAATGTTTTCTGTTCTACTGGTTTGCAGCGAGCAAGGACTTTCTAAAATTCCCAATATGCGAGGAAGATAGATACGAGTCTGGTAGGAAGTCGAAGGTCACGAAGAAGCATTTGTGGTATTTCCTCCTAGGATCTTGCCTTCAGAGGTTGTATTATACCGTAGGCACTACAAAGCATATGACTTGGCATTTGAAGTGTTGAGAGGCTACGGATCTAATGATTTACCCAACTTCTAGTGAGGCATGTCGACACTTTTATTGGACACATCTGGATTTTGCAGTTGAGCCTAGGAACGTACCACTCGGTTTGTGTACGGACGGATTCACACCGTATGGCTCATCTGGGAAGAATTACTCTTGTTGGCCAGTGATGCTACCCCCGTATAACCTCCCTCCCGATCTTTGTATGAGGGAGGAGTTCATATTTTTTAGCCTTATCATTTTCGGTCCACATAGTCCCGGGAAGAACTTGGATATTTATCTTAGACCGCTAATTGACGAGCTTAATGCTTTATGGAGCACGAGTTTGGAGACGTTTGACAGCACGAGGAAAGAAAACTTTCAATTACGAGCGACCCTGATGTGGACGATTAGCAATTTTCCTCACCATCATCCTCGCCATCATCCTCAATACCCAAATGTCCCCACGTGCAGTTGCGACCTCATCCTCACCATCATCCTCAACACCCAAATCTACACAATTGTCATTCCCCATGGGCGCGGGCTTCTCTTCCTCATCGAAGTCATCATTAGCGTACTGCTCGATATACGCAGGCCCACTGAAAGAACTAGGAGCAAATGGATCTGGTCTCCGACGTGGCGGCCTAGTAATCGGTGGAATTATATGCCCAACTTCTGTTCTACGTGCATTCCTTAAGAATGCCGAATTTGGAACCAGTGGAAGGTCCCATCCCATCTTTTCTTTAAACATGTCTCTCTGGAGCTCCATAGTGGCATGCATATCAGCCATCTTTTGATCTGCTTGCAAAATAGTCCGCTTATTCTGCGTTTGCAATTCCTGGATGCTCGTCCGTGCATACTCTTCTTGTTTCCTGTACTGAATGGCGTACGCCTCCGGGCGTGAATCCCTCGCTAAGCCCTTCGCCTTCCCCTTCTTCACAGGACCAAATGCCTCGGTCCAATAGTCAGGACCGAACACCGGAAGCCGAGCTGGTAACGGATATCTCTCCCTCAATAGAGACATGTACTTCTTTTGAATTAATATTTGAAAGAATTAGGATTTAGATTAGAATAAGGAATTTAAAGCTAGTTGAGGAAAAACTAAAGGAGCATGAGGTTGAAATAACTTACGTAAATTTCCTTCGCTGCAAGATCTACCCATTGGCGCTTTGCTGGCACTCATGTGTTACCGCATGTCCCATTCACCCTCTGCGTGCGACCACGTCTGTAGGCCTCATCATATCGAATATGGTCCTTTCGCTAAGGGTGGGCCTCAGCCTACACACTTCAAGAAAGAGTACGTCAAACTTAATTACACATATATTAAGATTACTTAATTCCAACCATATTGTTAATTTTAATAAATCATACGAGTCGACATCTGATCTCCTCTATGTCAATGGATCCACGAAAAAAAAGGGAGATGCCTCTGTCCCCTCCTTTGGCTCCTCGCATCCTCTCTAGTTTTTCTTGGACTGCCGCGACACCTCTATATGATCCTCGATGGCCCAATGCTTAATCGCATCCGCCTCCAATGCATTGTGCATCCAAGTCTTCTGTTTTAGAGCATATTTCGAATCCTCAACCCTCTCAAAATACTGTTTCTTCGTGTTGTACATCAAATTCTTGTAACCAGACTTCGCCTTCGTTTCATAGGCCGCTTGTACTTCATATTTCTCTCTCGCACGAATCCCATATATATTCCCAAATTAATAAAGTTTTAAGATTATTGTTATTACGTCGTTTGATTTATTGATACATTAAATTAAATAATATGATATATTTGTGAAATAATTCCTCACCGAAAATTTAATAAACATATAGCCTCGCACTCCCTTGCGCATCATCAAGTAGCTAGGCCAGAATTGTTTCATGAACAGTCTGATCAATTCCGTGATCGTCGTCGCAACCTCCTTGCTAGTGAGGGACTCAAACAGGCCATGAGAAGGCAATCTAATGATCTGCCTTTGATTCTGGTCATTGGGTGCCTGCGCACCTTTGGAGGTGCCCCTAGTTGGGCGTTGCTGCGTGGCAGTGAATACTCCTGATGCTGGAGTCTCTGTCGGCCTCTGGCTTGGGCTTGCTCCGGTGGAACCCGCGGAAGATGGTGCTCTAGCCCTAGATCCTGGCGCATTGGCGCAACATCGGACGAGGCAGCGACATCAAAAGAAAGGCGACACTGTAGTGAAGGCGTCAACGATGTAGACGCGTTAGGGGTTGCGGCATCGCGACTTCGACCGCCATGTGTGATAACTACACGAGGTCCAAGACTACCTCAACCACTAGTAGTAGGGGAAACATCGGGAACATCAGAAACACTCGAACGTTGTGGACCAGTGCCAGTCCGACCGTGACGACTACCTGACATGTCGAATATATGCTAGAAAACTACGAAAATCTAAGTTAGATGATTGAGAAAGATTCCCTAAAATTCAGTCGTTAATAAGTTATAAAAAATCCCTAAAGATCATTCGTACTAAGTTATTAAAATCCCCTACATATTATTTATTCTAAGTTATAAAAAGGCATTATTTCTATGTTATAAAGTTTTCTAAGACGTTATTTCTACAGAAAAAATATTAAATAAACTAAACCAACAATTTAACATTCATTTAAACTAACAGATTAACATTGAATAAGCTAAACTAATAATACATTAAATTAACTAAACAAACAATTTAACATGCATTTAAATCTACAAAACAACATCAAATAAGCTAAACTAAATAATAATACATTAAATTAACTAAACTAACAATTTAACATGATAATCTAAACTAATAATAATACATTAAATTACCTAAACTAACAATTTAACATGCATTTAAATCTACAAAATAACAATAAATAAGCTAAACTAAATTTTAATACATTAAATTACCTAAACTAACAATTTAACATGCATTTAACAAACAATTTAACATTAAATACATATTCTCTAAAGACATTATTTCTAAGTTATAAAGATCCCCTAATTGCATTACTTCTAAGTTATAAATACTTCCTAAAGACATTCTTGTTGTTATAAAAATCTTTCTAAAAGAATTATCTCGAAGTTATAAAGATTCCCCTAAATGCATTATTTATAAGTTATAAAGACCACCTACATGCACTATTTCGAAGTTATAAAAACCACCTAAATGCACTATTTCTAAGTTATAAAGACCACCTAAAACCACAATTTCTAAATTATAAAGATTTCTTAAAGACATTATTTCTAAGTTTAACATTAATTAAACTAAACTAATAATCTAACAATTAAAAATATTACTAAAACATTAAATATAAAAGATAATAAAAAATTAGAAAGATAAACACTTAAAAGAGCGAAAGAGAGAGACTTACAAGTGTGAGGAGTGAGAGAGGAGGAGATGCGGTTTATATAGAAAACCCCATGCCATCCGCGACCGCCACCGCAGCGGTGCTGGCAGACTGCAGGCGGGTAGTTTTCCCGCATGTGGTATCCTCGACCGTCAGGCGGTCGTGGATGCACCGCATTCGCGACCGCCCAACGGTAGCCCCAGCGGCGCTGGCAGACCCAGTCGGGAAGTTTCCCCGCCTGTGGTATCCGCGACCGCCAGGCGGTCGCGAATTCTCCGGTGACTGCTAGGCGGTCGCCGGCAAGCGGTCGCCGGCAGGCGGTCACGATAGACCGCCAAATCATGTAGTGATTGTTTTCATTTAAACATTTATGTTGGAAGACATGATCTCACGGTAGAGAAAAGAATCTGATAGTAATTAATGAACGAAATTTGTTAATTTAATCAATCGAAGAATAGAATCTCCATGAACCCTAAAACCACATAAATATATTTTAGTGTCCATGATTATGGAGTAGCTAATTAAGACATAAGAGGTTGTCATGCAAGTTTTACAAACTTCAACTGACATTAATTAAGAAAGGCATACGATAGAAAAGGGACGTTGTTGCGTTCGCACTATATATTTATAACTTACTAATGATTTCAGAAAATATAAATACACAATCGTCTATATTCCTTGAATATATATAACGGAATAGTCACATAATCATGCATACACAACTCCTTAATTCTACATTAGGGATAGGATTAACATCCAAAACTCAATCAACAAAACTACGTACACTGGTCTTTAAACAAAAAGAAAGTAAGAACTGAAACTTATTTTGCAAACAATGTAGTTTCTTTAGTAGGGGTTGGACTGACTTTGTAAAAATTCTGCAGAAATTCTCCTACGACCACTTTCTTGAAGTCTCCATCCCCTTCTTCGACAGGCTCAATCTCCACATGTTGTGGTGGATTATAAAACAAAGCAACCGAGTATCGATCTTTTTCCGATTGAGTAACGGCCCGATGCCACGAGCTTTTAAGCAAGCCGTTGCTCATTACTTCCATAAAGTCACCTAAGTTTATAAGCAAAGATTTGCAGGTCCACGGGACCATTATCCATTTATCATCTCTCAAGATTTGGAGAGCGTTGGAGGACTCAAATTGGAGCAAAAGAGTGAGGACACTGCCATCTGAATGCGGGGTTATGCCTAACGTTACGTCGGGCCTGGGGCATGGTGGATAGTAGTTCACTCGAACGTTGATCTCACTCAACTTTGGATCGAAGTATTTCGAGAAAGCGTGTTGATCCAGTGACAAAGTTTCTGCTAGGGCGACTAGGAGTTCGTCCAACACTTTTCTCGCAGCCTTCACATACTTCTCTATCACAGGCCTGCAAATTTAGCAACAAAAACAAAATTGTTTATGTTTAATAATGTCACATGGTGTACTTCTAATGAGAATAATTCATTATACATGGATTTGCTAGCTAAAAACATGTATGATGCTTATATGTACACCCCACAAAAGTTAGTCTCTAGTTAATCACATAAACACCTCCTAATATTTTAGTAATTATATAGAGAGTTCTCTTTACATTTGAAAAAGATAAACGCTACAATTACAAAAAGACTTCCGACCAATAATTACAAAGCTACGCCTCATGTTTGATCCATTAAGAATAAACATCAAGTTTTTATGTTTTTAAAAATTGTAGGAGAGATCATGTCTCTACAATTATCAAAGCTGTAGTTATTCATCAAAAAAAGAAAAAAGCCTATAGCGATACTTCTTACTTTAGGAATTAGACCAAATCTATATTTATTCTTAAACCATATATAGTAAGCTAAGGGAGATCTTTTTGCAGTTAAAAAGATTTCTAATCTTTCTTAAAACCCTTGCTAAGTGCTAATAAATATATCATCGCGACACTCGAAAAAATTGTCTTAACGTACTCTTAGCTAGTTAGTATTTCTGAAAGTTGTGTAAAAGAAATCTGTTAAGGTTTGGTATTTGGTTCATATTAAAAAAAAAATGACAGTAGTTTTATCTTAATAAAGTATTTATATGTAAAGTATAAAAAAAGTGTTACCGGACTCGTGGCATAACAAATACAAAACAACTTTTCGTTATGTCTAAAGCTAGGGTCTAGTTACATATATATGCTGCTCTAAGGTTAAGATTGATTGCAGAAAACCATTTAAAAACTTGTGAATACGTCAATTATGAACAGAAATAGTAGGAAAAGCTAAAAGGAACCATAACTTACGAATTTCAAACAAATAACCTATTTAAAATAAATAAAAACTAAAAGTCAGATCAAACTATTATATATAATAATAAAGACAAATTATTTTTTTGGTCCTTTATAATAAACTAAAATTTTTCTTTACCATAAATGCCCGCTAGGTTTTTACAGAGACCCGATCCTATTAGTTCAAAAAATACCCTTTAATTTTTTTTTTCTTTTTAGTAATAAAAAATAAAAAAAAAGTTGATTCATTAAATTCAGTTTTGAAAACAAATTTAATAGTTTACTTAAATTTAATTTAATTTTCTAATAAATGATAATTAAGAAAATCTTTATATATTTTTTAAAAAATAACAAAAAACATGGTTAAGAATCACTACGCACCCCCAAATTAGCTAATTTATAAATACACTTTTCACATGTTAAACTTTATTCTTTTCAATCCTAAATCATGATTAATTATAATATAATTATTTTTATTATTAAAACTTATCTTACAAATTCATAAATATTTCACAAACAAGTTATTTTACCTAAATATTTTTTTATCTAGAAAAAATCAACAACATAATGATTAAAAATTTAAAGGGCATTTTTTGGTCAAAAAATAGGATCCGGCTTGTGAAAAAGCCCGGTGGACATTTGTAATAAAAAATAAGAGTTAAAGGATAAAAGTAGAGATCGGAAAAATAAAAGGCAAAATACTACTTTAGTCATTTATAGAGGACACAAAAAGTAATTCTCCCTTATAATAATATTAAAATGAAACATGTTACCCCGCCCAGCTGGATTTGTCTGATATGTGGGAGGCGGTTGTGCCTCCCCTCTCACAGAGGGGCGGGCCCCACAACCCAGAGGGGAGGCACAACCGCCTCCCACATATCAGGCGGTCCCCGCCCAGCTGCACGTTCCCTCGAATTTGGTCTCATGTGGATGAGCGCATGAAACAAATTGGGAGGGAGCTTGGGGATTATTATTCCCTCACTCACAGTGCACTGCACCATTTCTGCGGAACTAGCTAGACAAATATCATTGAACAAGTAACCAAATTTCCCTCGCTTATTGTCACGAGTGAGAAAAACTCGTTGGAAATTTCCGAAAACATTAAGTTACAATTGTCGATGCTCCAACAAAAACATGTGGACGCAGACATAGTCAAATAAACACAGATATAACTGCACCACAGACACGTGTAATTTTTCAGAGCGTAATGTAGTATGTACATCGTAATTACAGTAAAAATAGGTAGCTAAAATAAAACAAACAACTGACCTGAAGTTGGCCGGATTATTAGGCCAAACACTGAGGCCATCCGTAGCACCCTCCGGGGCGGCCTTCATGGCCATACGATCAATCCAATCCAACGGCTGATCTTCCGACTTGACAAGATTCCGACCATACCCCATATTATCGGTGCTCGCATATGTACCCACACTCAATTTCTTCGCCTCGAAAGGCAAGTCATAAAACCCGCGAATAACCTCCTCCACACTATCCAACACCACCGAATCCAACCCGTGGTTCTCTATCACGAACATGCCCCATTCCCTAGAGACCTGGCCAAGTTTCTCAATCTCCTCGACCCGACACGAAGACCCGGGCTCAGCCCGGATCTTCTCCATGTCAATGGGCTGAAACGACGTATCCTCTGAAGGGAATGGGTGGTTCGGGGCCCGGTCACGGATGAAATTCGGGTGGAGGTTCTTCAACCGGGATAAATCTTGAACCACGGGGATTTTGATGGTTTGATGGCCACCATTTTGGTCAACGATCTTGCAATCGTGGTAATGGATCATATCGTCCATTTTTTAGTTAGTTGGGACTTGGGATGTAAGATGGATTAAGTACACTAGGAAATGTGGGTTAAGTTCGGTATTTATTGGGAATTTGAGAATTTAAATTGTCGATGGATTTGTGTGAGGTGAGGTGAGGTGAGGTCAAGTCAGGTCCCCACTATTTTTTTCCTTTTAATTTCTCGTGGGGATTATTTTAGCATATTGATTTTTATCTTGGAATGTTGATTTTGACATGAAAAGAAAAAATAACTCGGACCGCAATCATTGCATTCATTGAACTAACCTTGTGAAAACCCCGCGTACTTGCATTTGCATTGATATTTATAATAAAGTAGACAAATTTTAACTAAAAGATTTATGTTTGGACTATTTTACTGTGAAAAACTTTTTAGACTAGGGAAATATGTTGGAAAATTTCTATGTCGGAATGTCATGTAAAAAAGAGACTAGAACTGTTTACAAAAAATCATAAGGATTAATAATTTAGGTGTAGTAAAAAGTATTCATTCATGATATGACATTTCATATATCGCCACACACTTACATAACGCATAGTCATCTTTTATCCACCACATGTGAAGTATGATAATTAATTTAAGATGAAGGGTCATGAACGAAACAATAAGCGATGAACTACCTTAGACATATATTTCGACGTGGGAGGCCAAAGACCAAACAGCAAATGATCAACTATCTCAGACATAATAACAAATGTTCAACTATCTTGAACAATTAACATTAGTGAAAGAAGCGGTGCATATGAACATATAATTAGCATTCAAAACATAACCATGCATGTCTTATGTGAATAGACTATAGATAAATAAGGAAGGCATGCACGATATTTATATTTTTTTCCTAAACACTTTTCTTCGTTGTTTCTATCTTTTTTTTTTCTTTATCTTCTTTTTTTGCAAATAATAGATAAAATTTGTAAGTTTGGAGTTTTCTTTTTTACGATTCTTATAGATAATTTTTAAATTAATATATTTATCTTGACTACTGCTTATGTATTTAAATTAGAAATAGTATATACAAAAGAACTCAAGTTTATGAATGACCAAAAAAGTCTGACTTTTCAATGAAATTGGGTTACCCATAGTAAAATTCAAGGCATGCTCCTGCTGTCAACATACACCTCAAATACCTCGTAGTGAGAGGTCAAAGATAAAACACAATGCTTATCTACCTTAGTCATAGACCTCGAAGACAAGCATTTTATTATTCATCT
The DNA here is from genome assembly GCA_948329865.1 of Linaria vulgaris. Lineage (NCBI taxonomy): Eukaryota > Viridiplantae > Streptophyta > Magnoliopsida > Lamiales > Plantaginaceae > Linaria > Linaria vulgaris. Next base: position 112,144,464 of record OX415249.1, on the reverse strand, counting down.
TCTAAGGCTTAAGCCCACCTTTGGCCCACAAAACACTTGCAAATACACTAATTAAATTGTTAAAAGGTATCACATTCTCAATTTTACTTTCTCCCTCTAAACCACATCTCTCTCTAAATTTTCATAATCTAAGTATATTGGCTTAAATGTCCAAGTCTTTACACTAGGCCAACCGGTTAACTTTTACAAGTCTTGTTTGAGTGTAGGTTCTTCGATCCAAGATCAAATATTTTTTCAGTCCAAATAGTTTAACAAGACACCCAGCGTCAAGCTATTTTTCTTCAAACTTTTTTAAGGAGACAAATAGATTTTAGAAGCGATCAAAGCAATCAAAATAAAATATAGACAAACCAAAATTCGAATGTGGAATGAGAAAACATCTCTGCAGAATTTGAATGACATTTTCATGCTAGTTATAAAGTTCAAACTCTTTCAGAAGTTGAAGTAGAAGTTCCAACTAATTTCACTGCATATAAGCGATGCAATTTATCAAATTTTAAGTGAGGCTTGTGTTGGGATAAAGTTACAGTTTCTGATTGTTTAGTTAAAGTGGTTAAATTTATAATTAATTTTGTTTAATATTTTCAAGAAAAGATAGAATTTTAGAACATTATGTAAGGGAGACATGTTAATTTGTATTTAAATATGTCTGACGAGGTCTTAGGCTTTTTGTCGGGTGAGGCGTCACCATCTGAGCCCGACAAAGGAACGCAAAGTGAGGAATAACGTGGAAAATGTGTCGAGGAAGGCAACAACTCTATAAAGGGATGAGAAAGTTACTACCCCAAATGATAGCACACAATAAAACTCTTTTCTACTGCAATTTTTTATTCCACAAATTTTACCTTTCCTTAGATATTTCATCTAGTAGACTGGCAAATCATATTGTTGTACCATAAAGATTTGGCCGAGTTATATGTTTTCTGGATTTAATAATCATAGGGACACTTGTTAAATTAATTATTTTTTTGAAAAGGACACTTGCTAATAATAAGACATGTTCATTCTGTTACTTTTAGGGATTACAAAAGCTATGCATCCAGCAAATTAGATTGTGCAATAGCTTCACAATTAGGAGACAAAACAAGTTAAATATTTCTACTAATATACCATTAAAAAAGGATTGTTATAATTATGTTATTTCCTGTAAATAAAAAAAATATTCTTAATTTTTAGTTGTACTTGTACCACACCTATGTAACGGATGTTTAAAATATTTTTTCACATCCATTAGGCGTGATCCAGTTTATGAAACTTCGGTTAGTAACACTGACAAGGGTAGTCCATGAAAATTCAAACATATAATATTGGGAATTTGGTTAATAATATATTGTTTGTGTGAGTTTGATAAAATTAAATACTTAAAGAAAAGGTAAATTAGGCTTAAAGTAGCACTGCTGTGAAACGTTAGAGTCACTAATAAAATTAACACAGAATATATTATAAGCAAATTAAATTTACATAAGGAAACATTTTGCAACTAAACATAATGGGGTTATTTCTTTTTTTATAATCTACTTCTATTATAAGAATCTATTTTCTTTTTCCAATTTTCGTTGTTCCGATTTTCTCCTTGTAAGTTAAACTAATTATTGCATCAGTCTATTTTGCCGTCGTTCAATTTTTGTTGTTCAGATCTTGTCCTTTTAAGTTCAAATATTTATTGTATCATGTTATATTTTGTAGTGATACAAAATTTGTAGGGCCCGTTTATATTAAACAATTAGGACCCGCATTATAAAAAATAGATTCGCACTTAACACCATAGTGGTATGTTGTAAATTGCAAAACAATTCTTCGACATTATTTTTTTCAAGTTTGCCTCAAAAGTTTTACGCTACGCACTTATGAGTCCCACTGTAAATTATCATCCAATCCTTTTAGTTTTTTAATTCTTTCAGTTTTTTTCCACAAATTTTACGTTGTTACCTATAGGTCCCACTGTAAATTGTTGAACAATCCTTTTGTTTTGAAATTCTTTCGATGTTGTCCTAAATATTTTATGTTGTTTACTTAGGGGCTCCATTGTTAATGTCAAACTGCCCTTTTCGTTTTGAATTCTTCCAGTTCGGCCCGAGAAGTTTTCTATTTTTGACATGTGGGGCTGATTGTTAATTGTTGAACAGTCCTTTTAATTTTTAATTCTTCAAATTTTGCCCAAAAAGTCTGTGTTAATTATTTGTGGGTCCCGCTGTAAATTGTTGAATAATGCTTTTAGTGTTTAATCGTCCACTTTTACCCCTAATATCTGGTTAAAATTATCGATCGAATAAAAAGCCAGAGTGCTTCATGCGCTAGTGCAAATCACGGGCCAATTAACTAGTTATAATAGAAACGTCTACATTTTATGTGATGTGGAATGCACATTTTGTACGGATGGGTCTTTTTTCTTTTGACTTGCAAACAATGGGAGGTGGCCGTTATTTGCTATTCAAATTAATGAGTTGAGTGCTTTTATTTTAGTCAACTAAGATAAATGAATTCATTTAGCCAATACATTTTTGCATTACTCTAAAACAATATTTCATGAGCATAAAAACGAATTTACTTATAAAAAGTTATGCAGTAATACCGCATGTTGTATATTGTAATTAGCTTCTAAATAAATAGCAAATAATCTACATATATGCATGCGTTATGCATAAGAATCAGAAAATCGTCTGAGAAGAAAAAGGTGAAATAGTTCAAGTATAAGGGGGAAAAGATCCATCGTGAAGAAAATTAACAAAAAAAATAAAAATAATGCCTTTTTCTCCTTTGTCTCAAGTCCGATTCCCACAATGAGCGACTCGATGTTGTGCATGTTACACATGGTTAGTCGAGTGTGGTTTGCTCGATTCACGAGATTTGTAGGCTATTGCGTTAACTCGCGGGTTTATCGATTGCGCACCCAAAAGAGTAGCGGCTACAAGTTCTCACGTCATAAAAAAAAAACAATTGTAATAATCTTAAAAGAGAAGGAAAAAATTCATATTATTTGTAAAATACGTGGTAGTTTTGCCTTTCTTTGTAATTGCTAATGCTTGTCGCTCTTTTGCATAGTACGAGTTCTCTTTTTTCTTTTCAAGACCCTAATTTTTGTATTTAATGTGTCAGTAGAACAAAAATATTCGACGAATGCAATGTATTAAACTCTATCTATGCATGCCACAATGAGGAAGTACAAGATGCACTAATAAAAATCATATGTGGGTCCCACTAATACGTGACTTCTTTTAGTACACCTTTCAGCTCTCACATGGTAACATAGATGAAATTCAGTATGTAATTCACTTATAATTTCAGAAACATCCTTGTCAAATATTGTACTTCGTATATATTGTTTTAATATTTGTATGATAAGAATATAACAATTCGTTAAATACTTTACGAATATTGAAAGATTTCTTATACGTTAAATAGATAAAGACTTTTTGGAAGACAACTTCACTTCAAATTTATAAGTGTGTTCAATCAAACAATTATCTACTATCATTTAAATAAAACAATAATATTACACATGTGAAGTACATGTGGATAGTAACGAGTGTAATACAGAAAATAACCAAAATTTAAAGTTGAGGTAAGAGTTGGATTTTTTCTCTTTAACGGTACTGCCCCACTCAGTGCTTACAGTTTAAGAGGCAATCATTTCTCAAGATGCAAGAACAAACTTCTTAATATAGCAGCACTACAAATATTAAGAACGGCAGATCAAAAGAAATATTTTGAACTCTCAAAACAAAACATAAAGATACGAACATAATGTAATAAACAATTTTGGAAGAAGTAGGAGGGGCCCATTTATAGATTACAAAAGTTGGTCTATGGGGTATATAGACGTACACATCATTTTCATATCACAACTTTATCGTCATATTTCATACCATTTCGGGCTGACTGTGCACCCATTCATGTTAAAGGTAGTTGTTTTCTGTTAGCGGGTGTGTAGATAACTTTTCTCAGACTGGATTTTCTGGCCAGATTTTTAGGCTACTAAACACACTAAATTGGTAGATTTTTACATCTCATCACGTTTTATTAGTTATTTAATTTGTCGTAAATTATTTTTTGTCCAAAAATAATAGTATTTGGATGGAAAAGTCCAAGCCCAGGTTCCGTGACCAGTGACCCACTACCTAGGCTCAGATCGACCCATATGGCGCGTCACGGGAAAACTATTAATATAACGATTAAAGGGGCACCGTGCGGCTGGTAGCTTGCTTCACAAACTAATTCATCCTTCTCTTTTGTTGATCGTCGCACTTGCGTCTCTAAAGAAGTTTAGAAGAGCAACTATATTTCAATTCATAATCGTGGCAAGTATTTATCTAACACAAAAATGGAATTATCAGGTAGGTTACAAGAGCTTTTATTTCTTGAATAACAAATATAACTACAAGGCTTGCTTTTTCAACTTTCAACCATTTTCTCCCTACATGCCTCTTGGCTATTTCGCTACATGTGTCACCAATAGATGCTACAATCTACTAATAACGTAAAACAAGATACATGCGCCTATACTATGACTAGATGTTCAATATTCCCCTCGTATAGTCCATGCATCTTGCTCGACAGGTTGGCCCGCGAAAGGCCTTCAAAAATGGTGTCATGGGCGTGGCATAAAAGTGGTTGCACGTCGTCTGCCATTGCGGCAGGGCGCCAATAGGGCGTTGTCTGCCCTTGAGGTAGGGCGCCAACATGACATTATCCTCCCTTGTGACTGGGTGCCAACGCAGGGCGTGGGCCGACTATGCGGTGCGACACCCTCGCCCATGTCATTCTCCCCCACCTAAGATAGCGACATCCCCGACGCTATGGAATATGTGTATGAATCAATGAGCTTCTGAGACGCCTTCAGGGTTGTCACCCGCTCCCAGTTGTTCTCATCGCTGCTGCAACCGTCCCACTTGACCAAGTATTCATCAAATTTACCTTCCTTGGTTGTGGACACTCAGTGATTTAGGATTGCTTCGGGCTCCCATCGTTTATTAATCTTTAGTTAAAGCTCGGGTCGGCTGGGCTGATTGCGTGGGTCGTCCTCAATGTCTGCAAAATAAGGTTTCAAGAGCCCAATATGGAGGACATTGTGCGTCTTGCACCACAAAGGCATGGTGACCCGGTAGATAACTTTCTCAATGCGTTTAGTGATTGGTATAGGTCGGATATATTTTTGCATCAATCGTGGGTTTTTGCCACTTGATGCCTTTGATAACCATGGGTCCGACACTTTAGCCAACACTAGATCTCCAACTTGGAAATCAACAAATCGTCGATGCTGATCTGCTTGCGCCTTTTTTTGTGCCATTGAGCCCTCTCCAAATATCCTCAGGAAATCTCAACATTTCGCTCCCACTCATTTGAGAACTCGCGTACGAGAGGAGATCTTGCACTAAGATCAAAATCAATGGGGTGTGGTTGAAGGGGTCGCTGCCCGTTCATAATTTCAAAAGGGCTCCAGTTAGTGGAGGAGCTCTTCTAAGCATTGAAGCACAATTGGGCCACATCCAACAGTTTCACCCATTCCTTCTGATAACCATGCACAAAGTGTCGAAGATATTCCTCCAACATGGAGTTGAAGCATTTCATTTGGCTGTTAGACTGGAGATGGAAACTCGAGCTCATGTTAAGTATTAAACCCAACAATCGAATTAGCTCAATACAAAATACGCCAGTAAATCAAGAATCATGATCACTAACAATATCCTTCAGTAGTCCCCAGTATTTCATGATACGTTTAAAGAAGAGTTAAGCTGTCTTTTCTATAGAAACATATTTGGGAGCCGGTATAAAAGTTGCATATTTGGAAAGACGATCTATAAGCACGAAGGTTGTCCCTAAGTCGCCCATTTTAGGTAGACATGATGTAAAATCGATCGACATACTTTTCCACGGTCTTGTTGGCGCCACCAAAGGCTACAACATTCTCGTTTTTTTCTTACGGTCAGGTTTATCTTGTTGGCAGACCAAATAGGTGCGCACATACGCATCAATATCTTACCCTATATTGGGCTAGTAATACGCACGTTGAACAAGAGCCAGGGTGCGCTGCTCCTCCGGGAGTCCAACCCACATAGTGTCATGACATTCCATCATCAGAATCTTCTTAAGGTCACCGCCCTTGAGAACATATAGCCGGTTACCATTGGTCTACTATCCAAAATTGTCGAGCCTTTCCTTACTCGATCAATTCAATCAAAACATTAGCTTCCAGATCACTTGCAAGTAAATATCATATACGATCCATCATCGAGGTCGTCACATTACTCACAACTATTGTCGCTATCTTCTGCAAATCGGCACGACGACTAAGGGCGTCTGCCACTTGGTTATTTAACCCGCCCTATACTCAAGGTTAAAGCTCTTGCCACCTTGCCTGCCTACCCGTCAGACTCGGTTGTTTCATGAAATAACTCACCGACATGTTATCTGTCTTCATGACAAATGGACATACCAACAAATAATGGCGCCAAAGTCGCAAAAAATGGACTACAACTTGTAAATCTTTCTCGTACAACGAATAATATGTTTACATGTCCTTTAGCTTCCTACTTTCAAAGGCAACAGGTTGCCCATCTTGCACCAAGACTCCTTCAAGTGCAGAGTCAGATGCATCAGTCTACACTTTCGAACGACTTCTTCATGTTAGAGAGGGCTAAGATTAGGTCTGTTGTAATTGCTCCTTTCAATTTCTAAAACGTGGCTCTGCACAAAGCCATCCACTCCCACTTTTTTGACTCCTTCAACAAGTCTGTGAGAGGCTTGGCAATGGCCGAATAGCCCTTGACGAACATGCGATAATAGTTGGCCAACTCGAGAAATGATCGTAGTTCGTGGTTTTTTTTCTGAGGTTGCCAATCTTTTATTGCATAGATCTTTTTAGGATCCATCTGAATCCTCCCTCGTTCAATGATGTGGCTGAAAAAGTCAATTCTTACTTGAGCAAAAGAGCACTTAGATATCTTCACATACAACTCGTTTTCTCTCAAGCGCAAGAATACCTTTCTTAAGTGGTCCACGTGTTTCCCCAAGGTCTCACTGTAAATCACAATGTTGTCCAAATAGACGACCACAAATTCATCAATGAACCCTTGCAAAATTTGGTTCATTAAGGTATTAAACGTAGCGGGGGAATTGGTGAGATCGAAGGGTATTGGCAAACCTCCAAAGCTCCATATCTCGTGACAACTGTTATTTTGGCTCATCCCCCTCTTTAATCTGCACCTACCTATACCCCAACCACAAATCCATTTTTGTTAAATATTTTGCTCGACTCAGTCGATTGAAGCAATCCACGACAAGTGAAATGGGATGCCGATTCTTCACGGTCAATTTTTTAAGTGCTCTATAGTCACATCACGTCCTTACGGTCTCATCGGATTTCTTTGAAAATAGGATAGGCGCTCCGTAAGGCAACTTTGTTGGTTGGATCAACCCACCTTCCATCAATTTCCTCAATTGTTTCCTCAGATCCTCAAGCTTCTACTAAGAAATAAAATACGGTGCTCGAGTCGGCGGCTTAGTGCCATTGACAAGTTCAATTTTGTGATCTACTACACGCCTAGGCGACTAATCTTTTTGGCAACTCGTCCGACATAACATCCTCAAATTCTTCCAACACATTTTTCATTGGCCTAGGAATAAGCCTAGTTGCTTCTTCGATTTCCTCCAACCTAAGGGTACAAAAAATGAAGGCTCGTTCCTCTTGCACCCCTTTTCAAATCGGAAGGCCGAAAGGCTCTTCTCATTGGTTATTTCATTGACCGATCGGATGATGCATGGTGTACTAGCCATCATCATCTAGATGTCGACATGCGGAAGCACCGTCATGCTCATGTCCAGCATAAAATCCATCCCAGGAATGAGCTTAAAATCATCCATAATGATAACCGATAAGTCGGTCTTTCCTTAAAAAGTCCTACCATCAGGGTCACGGCTTTGCACGTTCTAGTGACCGATTGGGCAGGCGAGATGATGGCCTTCACATTCCCGAATGCCTTCTTAGTGATTAACCCAAGTTGTCCCACTTCCAAACTCGCAAGATAATTATGTGTGGCACCTGTATCCATCATAGCCCAAAGTGGCTTTCCGGTGATTTTTACGTCCACAAAGGTTAGTCCTCTTTATTTTGGGCGCTTGTGGCCCTTCTCTTTTACAACCATAGAGCTTTGACCCACGTGGTGTGTGATCTAATTGCATGAGAGCTCTGAGATTTAGCTCTTCCTCCAAGGGCTCTTCACTTTCTTCCAACTCGATTTCATGACTACCCCTTATCTTAGAGGTAGACGATTCACTTTGTAGAGTCAACAAAGCATTCAGTAATTGCTTATGGGGACAATCTCTAATTAGGTGTGGACCATCACATAAAAAACATCCATTTTCAGATTGATTTGTACCCATGTTCTCGGTTTTCCCTTGAAAGATACTGCCCTGAGTGTTCGTGGAGCGTTCTCCTTCACATTTCCCTGCGTTCAATTGAAGCGGTTTTCCTACTGGCCGTTAAGGGACCATTGTTGAGGCAGGGCGTGTTTCCCTCTTTGGTTCATGCTCAAGTCCCGAGAAATCACTCAGGCACTCGGCCGCACTCTGTGCTGATGAAATGTCCAACACTCGTTGTCGTTGTAGTTCTAGCCGAGCCCACAATTCCAAACCTTCTGAAAAGGTAAATAGTTTATCTTTCTCTGGCATATCCTAAAAGTCCAACACATGTCCCATAAATTTTTTCACATAGTATCTTATTGAACCCGTGTGTTTAAGCTCTCATAAGGCCATCCGAGTACATGGTGGTAGTATTTACTTCTTCGTCATCGACATGAGTGGCCAAAAAATACCGCTCCATGTCGAAGAGCCCATTCTCAACTTCTTTGGCATCCCTCGCGCCCCCCATAGTTCTGTGTCTCTCAAACGCGCAAAGTCTGCATAGGGGTTGGTTCAGGCGCCCTCGATGGCACATTACTAACTACTTTCTGTAGCATTCCCGCTTGGTGGGTCAATCCCTCTACGTTTGTCACAAATCACTTAACCCACCACCATCTAGTGCTTTTGTGAGAGCTTTACACACCTCCTTGCATTCTTGAATTTGAGAGTGGAGCTCTATTATCTCAGCCGATGAGAGCTCAATAATTTCTTCCTCTTGGTCACGAAACGTCCATCGATTCAAGCTGCGCTCCATTAGTAGGCCCCGCCATCTCACGGGCTTCAGGGGAGGCCCACTTGCATCGCAATCAGTGTATTCAACATTTGCGTTAACCTGATGGATCACGATTCGGGGCTCTAATACCACATATCATGGTGTAACTTTAAATATAACGGTTAAAGGGGCACCATGCGGCTGGTAGTTTGCTTCACAAACTACTTTCGCCTTCTCTTTCGATGATTGTCGCACTTGTGTCTCTACAAAAGTTTTAGCGGAATAACCATAAATCAATTCATAATCTTGACAATCATTAATCTAACACATAAAATGTAATTGTCGGGTTGGTTACAAGAGCTTTTATTGCTTGAATTAAAAATATGATTACAATGCTTGCTTTCAAATTTCAACTCTTTTCTCCCTACATGCCTCTCGGCTATTTCGCTACGTGTGTCACCAACAAGCGCTATAATCTATTAATAACATAAAACAAAATACATGCGCCTACACTATGACTAAATTTTCAATCTTCGTCTCGTATAGTTCATGCATTTTGCTCGACTGGTTGGCCCGTGAAAGGCCTTCAAAAATGGTGTCATGGGCGTGGCACAAAAGTGGTTATGAATCGTCCACCTCTTGTGTTGGGCGCCAACAAGATGTCGTTCGACTATGTGGTGCGACACCCTCGCCCATAACACAACGATTGTGGCACGAATGCATTTGATCTTTAAAGCATGATCCATAACATCCATTTCTTCCAACATTTAAAGACATGTGGTACCCCAAACTTTTACCAAAAAAACAACGAATAAGATGCAAATATTAGCTCACAAAGGGGCACCCCAAGTTGTAAAGCTTACAAAGCTTGCCTGACACCTATACAAAACTTCGTCTACATGCTTCGTACTATAATGTGTGTTTAAAATTAACATAGTTATTCCAACACTCTAGATTGAAACATCAAACCATCGTGAAGCTACCAGATAGACCACGCAAGGATGCACTTTACATTGAAAATATAGTACACCCTCGAGCGCTGCCAAAAAATGAGTTGGTTAGCTAATTAGTAATGTCGTTTGATCTATAGAATTGAGCCCAAACAATACTAGCAAGTTGGCATTCGAAGAAAATATGGTTGATCATTTCCACTTCAAACCACAAAGATTGCATCACCTAGAGTGACTCCTCTTTTTTAAGTTGAATTTTTGTCGATTTTATGCTATAAATCAAGTTTAGACAACTAAAGATATTTCTGGTGGCATCGAGTGCATCTAGAACTTCTGGATCAAACCAAGTCATGGGATCAAGTGAGTTCGATTCACGATATAGTACAATGTATTAACCATATAATTCCTAGATAACTGACATCTCCATCTCTACTAGTCTCTACGAGAATCCATAAGTTGAAACTATCGTAGTTTAGCTTCAAGCTCTTCAAATATATAGTTGTTTTTCCCATTCGAAAATTTTCTCGTTATTGTAATCTTGTTTATGCTAGATAGTCACATAACATACAAGAGGACTAGTGCTTCTTAGGTTGCGTTAGCGGGTTAGATACGTTCCTGAAGCAAATCAATTGAGTGGTAAAAGAATTTCTCTTCTTAACTCAAAATCAAAATAGACTTAATGAGCTAAATAAAACTCGAAAAAGCAAGACTTAAAACAGTCGATAATAATGATATTCTCTCTGGATAATTTCGTTCGAGTCATGCGTTTTGATCTGGATGCTTAATCATCTTTATATAATGTGTTGTGTTAAATCTTCAAGACTTTACGCACATGTAATGGTTTGATTTTGTCTTCCTTGTTGAATGTTATATTTCTTTCTACATTCGTTGTCATTTTCCTTCAATCAACACGCCCGGATTCTTTCCTAATGTCACAACATGCACAATTTTCTTTAACTATTGAAAGTTCTTCTTTGGAAATTGTTCCTCGAATGACAACATCTCTTGAATGAAATAGAACCACCCTTGAAGTATTATTAACCTTGAGCATAAGCAAATACCAACTAAAAATGTGGGACTCGATTAGTAATTAAATCAAGGCAAAACTTACATATGGCAATAAAACTCGAAGTGCATAGATACAATGTTACATCTAGTGTTCAATCAATATTGAATCACTCAGTGTTGTTTCAACACTTAGTCCACCCGCACTTACACACTAAAAAGATGAACATCCACAACTTTTCAAATATTAAAATAACTGCAACAGGATTCTACAACTATGGCTTTGTCTTTCAATCATCCATTACGTCCGGTCCACTTCTAGAATCCTGGTTAAAATGTAATAATTAGTTATCTTTGATCGTTTACTATATGCATATATAAAGTTGGATACATAATTATTTACAATCTTATTAACACTATCTTAATAGTAGAAATACTTTATATTTAGATACCAAGGATAGATTATCCTTTTCTGAACGAAGGCAAAGATGGGACCGTATGCTAGAGGGATGGATCCCGTAATTTATGGGGTCCACCCCTATGTGAGAGGGGAGGTTGCACGATGAGACAAATCCGGCAAAGACATGTACTTGAACTTTGGAAATATCTATGCTCAAAATTTTAGCGATGTAGGTATAATTACTGAAGCTAAAACTAGACCAAATCTATATAGGTGCAATCATCCGTTCTAATTAATTAGAGTTGAAAGTTTGAATGCCAATAATTATCCAAAAACCAAAGGTTCAATAGTCGTGTCAATGTAGGATTGGATAACTTGGTGTCTCGACATTACTTTATTTCTCGTTAATTACAATCGTCAAGCTCGGATTCGTGACCTTTACATGAGGTTGAGGAAAAACCTTTCAACGATTGGGCAGCATCATGGCGTCACTTGCTATTATCTTGTCGAGATATAGGGTGCAAAAGTCGTCTTTCCTCGGCAGTTGTTATCCTATTTTATTATGGTGAGTAACATCGCACCCTGGTCCATAATCACTTTTTAAGTAAAGGTGTGACATGAACCATCGAATAAATTAATTTTCAGTGTCCCGACCTATACGTAATTTAATTTAAACTATTTGCTATAGCCAGTTTGTTTATACACTTTCCAGTACCTTTTTTCTTTTCTTTTCTTTTCTCTTTTTGTTTTTTTGTTTTTTGATAAATACAGTTTCTTCTAGTACTTCAACATACGGACAGTAGTATTTAATCACCTTAATTAGGAAGACAATAATTATCATGTTACTTTTAATTGTCGTCGACAATGTTTTTAAAATAGTATCAATCGGATTTTTTATATTGTTACATGTGTTTGCAGTTGTACAAACAACTATTAGTATGTTCTTTCTGATATAATCGCCCGTGGTAACTTTTTAAATAAACCAAAACTCAATTTTAACCAATTGGCAATGGAAACTGGTGAGACAATATTGTCCGGGCCCGGATTAACGGGGTGTTTGAGAATATTGTTACTCAAGTTTTTGTATTCGTAAAACCATTATCAAGTTTGAGAAAATGAGACACAATATTTTTATTAAGGATTTTGAGTAAAGTACAAGAGGCCGTGTGGAGTACACGAGTTAGAGCTAGAAAAATGCGATAAATTCTAAGTACAAGTAGAGTGTATGACAATGGAGAATATTGTTGTTTTCGTGTGGAGATGTAGTGCTTGAGTTGGAGCTTGTCCTCCCCTTTGCTGAGAAAGGGAAACTATTTATAGTGTAAGTTCAAGGGTATTTGGCTAATGAGGGCCGGTCTTGTCGCTTTTGCTGGTGCCCAATGGTGTGGTAGTCTTCTTCGGGGATAGTCTGAGCCAATGCATGCAGTCCGGTCTGCACCAATGAATAGTATGCACCAATGATATTTGTTGCTTTCTACCCCAATGAATGAGTTGGACCAATGGGGGGATGGTCTTTCCTCGTTATTAGGGTAGTCATGACGTTGGGAGAGTTGGACAAATGTGGGATGGTCTTTCCTCGTTATTAGGGTAGTTGTGATGTTGGGAGTGGTGATGATGAATAGTGCGCCTTTCGAGGTGAGTCGGAGGTCGTGGTCTATTTGGTACGTCCTTGCGGGTCGTCTTGTTGATCATGAGTTGATTATGGTGGATCTTTGACCTTGTCTTGTCTTTACTCGTGTCCCTAATGTTGGTTACGTGCTCATGTTTTCTCAATTTTGGCTAAGTGCTGGTGACGGCTCCTCGGGCGCCTCGTGGGGATTGCTCTGAGGGCGATTATTCTTTTGGACTGGGGGGTCTCAGGTCGTTTATTTGTGGGCACCCTGATCTTAGGAAGGTCTTAGGTCGTTGGGGGGGGGGGGGTAACGTGCTCGAGCCTTCGTGGCCTCACCCCATCCTGTCTAAGAGGCATTGGTTGGCAGAGTACCCTTGGTGGGCGTTTTCGGGCCGTGACTCAGGAGTACCGTCTCCAGAGTTTGGGTCGTCCAACTGTATCCTGGAGGAGGAGGGTCGTGGCCATTATGTTCTTTCCCGCAAGGCCGTGGACAATTTTTTTGTAGGGTACCTGTTTTTCCGCCCCTCTCCGAGGGTGGAGCAGATTATGCATCATCAGAAGTCCTCCCCAGTTCCGAGTGTATTTGGTAGAAATCACTTGGAACTCATTAAATGAGTCTATGTGCTGTCGAGTTTTTTCTGAAGATGTGGCCCTTTTTGATCCACGTGGTGTTGAATTGGCCACGCGTTGAAGGCGTCATTTGAGTTGCTCCGCCTATAAATTGAGGGGAATCGTGGTGATTTGTCTTCATTCACCGAGTCTTCTTGCTTTTCCATCTTTTTTTCTCTCTTTAGTACTATGAATTTCCGTAGGCGATCTGATGACTTCGGCAAGTAGTTCCGGCGAGGAGGCATCCGGTATGGTAAGGCGGCGGACGGCGTCTCATGCGGCGGCGGGTGGCACTGTGGTGTCACCTTCTGCTGAGGAAGCATCGCGACGTCGTCACGTTGGTTCTAGTTCAGCGAAAACTTCCGCCAAAAGGGCAAATAATGTGATGGTGGCGGCAGCGCTACCTAGGGTTTCGAATGACGGTGTACGGAGTTCGGTGAGATCTCTGGATGAGATTAGGGCTGAGTTTTCTAAGTACGGGGTGAGTACTGATAGTCTGGAGCTCGTGGTGCCTCGGGGTTATGAGAGGGCTACTTCTCTTTGATCCCGCTACTACACTGCCTATTTCGTGCAGATCAATGGCGGGGCTGAGATCTTTCCTCCCTACTTTCTATCGGGAGGTCTTCAAGGCCTGCATGCTCTGTCCGAGTCAACTTTCTCCTAACGGATGGTCGACTCTGGTGGCATTTGCCTTTATGTGCGCGAAGGGATACCCATGTATGATGTTCAAATTTTTTGGGGCGTCAGACAAGCGCTTTTACACTTTCACCATGCGGAAGCGAGTTCTCACAGCAGCTGGAAGGAGAAATTTTTCTTCGTTTGCCCTACCGTCAGGGGCCTTCTGGTTGTTTGTGGAATCAAGACCCCCGTGTTCTTGCTAACGTGGACCATGAAAATGTCAATGAGGAGTTGCCGGCGAGAAGATTTTTGATCAAGGCTACAGCTGGAACAAGATGTCCCAGGTCAGCGTGTTTTCGTCCCTTTATGAGAAGTGTGGCCTCGATGACGTACCGACTTCAGAGTCTTCTGTGGGGAACAATTGCCCTTCGGTTAGTAAGTATTTTTGATGTTTTTGTTAGATATTTCTTCTTCGGATTTTCTTCCTTTTTGAGTCAGAAGTTTGATCTTGCACAAACTATTATGGAGATGCTGAAATGTGATGCTCCTCTCCTCGCCCTTCCAAGAAAAGGAAGAAGGCCATTGCTCCTAAGCCTCGGAAGGTAGGGGGACGACTACTTCGGCGGCATCAACTAATGAGCCTTCTGGAGAGAAGAGCGCTTTGACAGAGGCCCCCTCTCGTACAAGCCAATCGAGTGAGAAATAGATCGAATTGGTCGGAAAAAAGAGGCATCGGGAGCGGGCCGAGGTCTCCTCCAAAAGTAAGGTGATCTTGGTTAAGGATTTTGAGGACGAGGGTCTTGTTCTTGAGTAGGTGGGAGATAGTCCCACCACCTCTCGTCTTTCCCCGGTTGCACAAATGGGTTCTGGTGCAGCCTCAGACTGGTTCTCGCTGCACTATTCTTCGGCCATGCGGGCTGACATTGGTGGTACCCCCGGACTACGGAGGAGGTCAACCCGCTCCGAGAGGAACGAGATCGATTAGCCCGTTAACTTGAAGACGTAAGGAGTGAGCTTCATGTGGGTGTTCTCAGTGCCCGCCTTGACTCGGTCGGGCCACCCCGAAACCATATACTCGCATCTGAGACGAGGGACATTGTCCGGGTCAAATATGGAATGGCGGCGTCCTCTTTTGTTTCTCTCCCCGGCGTTTCCCGAGGGCTAGAAATTTCAAGGCAAGAGTTTTTCTCTACCTCATTCGGTGCTACCTCGTCGAACCCTCTTAGGGCCCCATCCGGAGTTTTGATGATGCTTGACCCGATCGAGTTGTCTGCCGAGGAGCGTCGGGCCTAGATCAATGCTGGAAAGTGCCCTGCAAATGAGTAGTGTTAGCCAGGCGTCGCCCATGTTTCTTTTTGTATGCCGCTCTAGGCATGATTTTGCCGCTTTTCATGGGCGTTTTTTTTATTGCCGCTTGTATGGGCGAATTCCTCTCAATTCTCATTTTTTTGTTGGTCGTTTTAGACCTGTTCATGGAATATTACGTTTTGGGCTCTTTGTGAGTCGTAAGACTGGAATTTTTATCGAACGTAGTTTTTTATTGCCAATGGTATGTTTGCTTTCCCACATGTATAACCGCTAAGTCAAAATACAAGCATACTAACTACGTGAACAAAATTGAGTCGCCGCAAGAGGACGACTACATAGCGCCATTTAAAGGTAATACTTCTGTAGGTTAAGGCTGTTCCAAGCTCGTGTGAGATCTTGGCCATTCACATCCTTAAGTAGATAGGTGGCAGACCCGAGGATCTTAGAGATCTGATAGGGCCCTTCCCATTTTGGGTCCAACTTTCAGACGTTCTTGGAGGCCTCTTCCCTTTTAAGGACGAGATCTCCGACTTGGAACAAACGGGGTCGAACACTGGTGTTGTAGTACTTAGCCATGCGGGCCTTGTAAAATTTTACATGGGTAGCAGCTCTTATTCGCCTTTCTTCCAAGAGGTCTAGGGCCAGGGCGAGGTAAGCGCTGTTTTGGGCTTCATCATATTCCTGAACCCCTAGACTTTGTTTCAACACCTCGGAAGGGACTATTGATTCGGTACCAAAAATGAGGTTGTAGGGGATTTCACCCATTGCAACTCGTGGGGTAGTACGATAGGCCTACAATACGTCGGGGACTTTTTTGACCCACTTCGACTCATATTGGTCAAGACGGTCTTTTAACATTTTGATGAGTGTTTTGTTAGTTACCTCTACTTGGCCGTTTCATTGGGGGTATCCAACCCCTGTGAAGCGGTGTCTGATTCCCCATTTGTCGCACCATTTCCCAACGAGGTAGTTGCGGAACTGCAACCCATTGTTGCTCACCAGCTGTTGTGGGACTCCAAATTGAGTCAAGATATTTCTCAAGAGGAAGTTTATCACAACTTGGCTGGTGATTTTAGAAATGGGTTCTGCTTCGACCCACTTGGTGAAATAGTCGACTACTACTTGCAAGAATTTATTTTGCCCCCTATCGGGGACTATAGTTCCCACGATGTCAATTCCCCACCGGGCGAAGGGACAAGGGACATTGTCGATTTCCCAAGGGGCGGCAGGCTGATGCCTCATGGGGGCGTGCAACTGACATTTTCGACACTTTCGGGCATAGTCTTTGCTGTCATGGTCGACAAGTAGTATCCTTGGCGGATGATTTTAGCGGCCATGCTTCTTCCACCAAAATGATTGCCATAACATCCATCGTGAATTTCTTTCAGGATTAATTGAGCATCTTGTTTGTTAACACATCGGGAGGTCGGGTAGGACCATGACCTTCGGAATAGAGCCCCATTTTGTATGTAGTATCGGGCGGTACACCGGTACATGGCGCGTTGCTTGGCTCGATTATGAGCAAACTTTCTAGGATTCCTAATGAAGTTGATAATCTCGGTCATCCAGTCCTCCTCGATGGGGGCTATCATCTGGATCTTTTTGTCTTGACTCTGCCTTTTGGGTCTAGGGGTTGAAAATAAAGTTACCCTTCTACTGCTGATGGCTTGGGCTTGGATGGCCAACTTGGAATTGGCATCAGCGTCTTGGTTTTCTGACCTTGGGATCTGCTTGATGGAGAATTCTTGGAACATGGCCATTCCTACCATGACTGCTTCCAAGCATTTTTTCATGTTTTCCTCGCGAGCCCCGTAGGTCCCATGGATCTGTTGAACCACGAGTTGCGAGTCACTATGCACTAATATCCTTCGTAGTTTTCCCTCGTTGGCTAGGCGCATTCCTAGTAAGAGGGCTACATATTCAGCCTCGTTATTGGAAACGGGGTATTCCAGACACATGACGAACTCCAAAATAGTCTTTGGCTCGTCAGAAGCTATGTTCCTGAACATTATACCTACTCCCCCATGGGTGTTATAGGATGATCCGTCAATGTAGAGGTGCCACAGGGGTTCAGGCCCGTCCTCTTCAGGTTCTTCATGCATTTTCGTGATGCAATCGGCCAAATACTTGAGCCTTGATCGCCAGTCGGGGGGAATAAGTAATATCAAATTCCCCTAACTTGATGACCCACTTAATCATTCGTCCAGGTACCTCGGGGTCATTGAGGATAGTTTGGAGAGGGTGTTCGGTAAGAAAGGTGATCGGATGGGCTAGGAAGTAGCATCTGAGCATCCGAGCTACGGATACGAGGGCTAATCCGACCTTTTCTACGCGAGAGTATCGGGACTTGGCATCGAGAAGGGTTTTGCTAACGTAATACACATGCACATGTTCCCTTCCTTCAGCTCGGACCAAAATTACGCTAACTGACTCTTTTCCCACTGCTAGGTATAGGAAGAGCATTTCTTTTTGGACGGGCTTTACTAGAAGGGGCGGACGGACCAAATATTCTTTTAGTGCCTTGAAGGCTTCTTCGCATTGGTCAGTCCACTAAAACTCCTTTATATTCCTGAGAATTCTAAAGAAGGGAAGGCCATTCTCGAAAGAGCGAGAAATAAACCTGCGTAGTGAGGCCATCCTGCCTGTTAGCTTCTAGACGTCTCGCACAGTTTTCGGCGACACCATGCTGAGTATGGCCTCAGCTTTTCCCGGGTTAACCTCAATCCCCTTCTAGGTGACCATGTACCCTAGAAAGTTTCCTCCTCGGATACCGAAGGAGCATTTTCGAGGGTTAATCTTCATTCCGAATTATTCCATGATCTCGAAGGCTCCAGCGAGGTCGCGAGCATGGTCTTCCTCCCACTGGCATTTTACGATCATGTCGATGATGTAGACCTCCATGGTGTCACCAATTAACCCCTCGAACATGAGGTTGACTAATCTTTGATATGTGGCGCCGACCTTCTTGAGGCCGAACGACATGACTAGGTAGAAAAAGGTGTCGATATCTGTGATGAAGCTATTTTTTTCCTGGTTGTGGCTTACCGTCGGGATCTGATTGTAGCCTTGGTCCTCATCCATGGTGGACAAGAGGGTGCATCCAGCGGTGGAATTGACTAACATGTCGATACTTGGTAAATGATAGCAATCCTTGGGACAGGCACTATTAAGATCGGTGAAGTCTACGCACATGCACCACAGACCTCCCGTTTTTGGTACTAGGACCACATTGGCCAACCATTCTAGGTAGCTGACTTCACGGATCTGGTGGAGGTCTATGAGCCATTGGACTTCGGCCCGAATCACTTTGTTTTTCTCTGGTCCTATGTTCCTCTTTTGGTGTTGGACGGGCCTGGCCGTAGGGTATACTTGAGCTCGTGTACGCATATTTCTTGACTGATTCACCCAGGGGGTCCGTCCTTCTAGGAAAAGAGTTGGTGGAATGATCTGAGGGTGGCAATGATGGCTTTTTCTATGTTTTCCCCGACCTGGGTACCGGTTTTCACTATTTCGCCCTCAGCACCTTCCACCAATTCTATCATTTTGAGTTCTTCGGCAGGCTGGACTCAGATCTCCTCCGACCAAGCTCACTTGTTGGGGGCCGTAGCTCAGGCGGGTCGGACACGATTGGAAAGGTGTTCATGTGGCATTCTCGCCCAAGGGTCTGATCCTCCTTGAGCACTCATATTCTCGATGGGGTCGAAAATTTTACCTTCAGGTGGAGAGTGGACGCAACCACTTCAAAGGTTCGAAGGGCAAGTCGTCCACATATGGCGTTGTACGTTCCTAAGAGGGCGTCCACCACCCAAAATTTTGTGGGCTCGGTATGACGTGTGGCCCCTTCTCCCCACGACATGGGCAGAATTATAATTTCCACTGTTTGGCATTGTTCCCCGGAGAAACCCACGAGGGGTACCTTGATTGTCTCCATCTGACTCCGTGAAATTCCCAGAGCCATGTATGTAGGCAGGAAAAGAACATTGACTGAACTTCCCATGTCTACGAGTACTCTTCCGACTTTGGTCCCCAATATGGTAGGTGTGACCATGAGGGGATCTTCATGGGGGTATATGATTCCCAGATAATCCTCGGGGCCGAAGGAGATAATCTGTTGGCTAGCTACTCTAGCGGCGAAGACTTCCAACTTGTTGTCCGCATTGTAGGCTTTCCATTCGTCTTTATTCGAGGGTTACAGACAGTACCCCGCCCTCGATCATATTCACGGTGTGACCTGTAGAGGCGTTATCACGATACGTACGAGGGGGTGGGAGAAACTGTCCCTACTCGGTGGACTCTGACTCGTCGTCTTCTTCGGGTGATCCTAACCTGCATTTTCTCTTCTTGGATGCTTCCTCGTGCCCTTTCTTTTTCATGGGGTCGCGATCGTCGGACACCACGTATTCTTCCAAATAGCCCAGCTTCAGGAGCTTGGCTATCTCCCTCTAGAGGTGGACGCAGTCATTTGTCAAATGCCCGTATGCTAGGTGGTATGTACATAATTTTCCTGTGTGCTTAAGCCTTTGGGCGTCCCTCGCAGCCCGAGGCCACTTGAAGTAGCATTCTTCCCCCACGATAGTCATGATTTCCATAGGGGATATCGTCATGCTCGACAAGGGTACCGAGTCCAGTTCCTTCTTAGCAATTTCCCTCTTGCCTCCTTCTTTGTCTTTGCGTTTTTCTTTCTCCTTAGCCGGGGACCTCGTGGACTCAGCAGCTTCCAAGATCTTGCACGTTTCATCCATTTTCTATGAAGGGTTCTGACTTTTGCAACAGGTCCCCTAGGTTGATGGCGTGATTCCTTATGAGTTAATTGGCAAAGTTCCTTGGAAGCAATCCTCGAACGATGATATCAGAGAGCATTCCTAGGTCAAACCGGACCACTTCCCCTCCTGCCTGAGAAAATCAGCGTATGTAGTCCCGAAGGGGTTTGTCTGTGTTCTGTCGGATGTGAACAGATGATCGCAAGTCTTTGGGAAGACCCCGGTGTAGGAAAATTGTCTTACAAACATCTGGGTTAGCTAGTCGAAGTTATGGATGGTCCCCATAGGCAGATGAGAGAACGAGGATTGGGCCCTTCCGGTGAGGGTTGTGCGGAAGATTCAGCACATGGCATAGTCCGGGGCTGACAACAAGTCCATACATGCTAGGTACTGGCTGTTGTGGTCATGGGGATCACGATTAGCGCTCTCTCCAGCGTATCTTGGAAGTCTAGTGGGCTTCATGGTCAGTGGGATCTGAGGTTCGACAATGGCGGGCGCGAATAGCGACCCCTGATAAGCTGGTTCCTCGCATGGGTTGAGATTGCAACGGAGTTCCCGTAATTATCTCTACATTTGTTCTATCATACCTCGTAACGGGGCGTCGGGTGTCGGCGAGCGCCGACGTCTTGCTACGAGCTCTAGATAATATGGCTCATGAAGGTTGGGCGCATCCCATGCTGCCCCTTGCAGAAGGGGTGGCTTTGGGGGTTCACCTCCTCGTGGTGCACCGACCGAGCTGGCAGTATCTGGTGAGGGTTGTCTCTTTCTTTGTCATGGAGGGGGAAGCTCGGGTGTCATTTTGCGATAGTCCCTCTGATCGAGCCCTAGGAGGTGGGGCCGATTGGCAAGGTGTGGGGTTTCCCATCTCCTCGGAGCGTTCCCTATCTCGACCCAGAGTATTTTTCGAGGCTGTGGTTCCTCGCTGATTGAACTGAGCGAACATGTTGTGATACATGTCCAGGGACACCTGCACATAACCCATATCGGGTCCCGTTCCTGAAGGTACCTGCTGGTGGTCCGACAGTACATGAGCTTCAGCTGCGGGTGGTGATGAGACTTTAGGGGGAGGCATTAGACCATCTGGTCGTGGGACCTTGTCAAGAGGGGGTGGAAGGCTCAACTCCCTCTATGTTTCATCGTCGTGATTCTCCATGGATTCGACTTCAGTATGGGATCATGAGGACCGTGAGGATACTCAAACTGGTACTCTTTTAGCTCTTTTTCTAGCCATGCAACTTTCCTCAAGATTTTCTTAGAGAAATTTTAAGGCATTCCCACAGATGGCGCCATTTGGTGAGGCAATATCGTCCGGGCTCGAATAGTCGGGGTCTTTGAGGATATTGTTACTCAAGTATTTGTGTTCGGAATGCCATTCTCGAGTTTGAGAAAAGGTGGCACAATATTTTTATTAAGGACTTTGAGTAAAGTACAAGGGCTCGTGTGGAGTACACGAGTTAGAGCTAGAAAAATGGGATAAATTCTAAGTACAAGTAGAGTGTATGACAATGCAGAATATTATTGTTTTATTGTGGAGAGGATTAGTCCTTGAGTTGGAGCTTGTCCTCCCCTTTACTGAGAAATGGGGACTATTTATAGTGTAAGTTCAAGGGTAATGAGGGTCAGTCTTGTCGATTTGCTGGTGTTCAATGGTGTGGGAGTCTTCTGCGCCAATGATCTTAGAGGATAGTCCGAGCCAATGCATGCAGTCCGGTTTGCTCCAATGAATAGTCTGTACCAATGATATTTGTTGTTTTTTGCCGCAATGAATGAGTTGGACCAATGGGGGGATGGCCATTCCTCGTTATTAGGGTAGCCGTGACGTTGGGAGAGTTGGACCAATGGGGGATGGTCTTTCCTTGTTATTAGGGTAGTCATGACGTTGGGAGTGGTGATGACGAATATTGCATCTTTCGAGGTGAGTCAGAGGTCGTGGTCGATTTGGTACGTCCTTGCGGGTCTTCTTGTGGATCATAAGTTGATTATGGTGGGTCTTTGACCTTGCCTTGTCTTTATTCGTGTCCCTAATGTTGGTTATGTGCTCTAGTTTCCAAAATTGTGGCTAAGTGTTGGTGACGGCTCCTCGGGTGCCTCGAGGGGTGTTGATTGCTCAAAGGGCGATTATTCTTTCGGATTGGGTACCCTGATCTTAAGGAGACCTTAGGTCGTTGAGAGGGGGGAACGTGTTCGAACCTTCGTGGCCTCACCCTATCCCATCTAAGAGGCATTGACCGGGTCTTGGGGTACCTTTCTCCGAGACTTTTGACCGAGTACCCTTGTGGGTATTTTCGGGTTGTGACTCTGGGGTACCATCTCCAGAGTTTGGGCCGCCCATCTATATCTGTGAGGAGGAGGGTCGTGGCCGTTGCGTTCTTTCCCACAAGACCGTGGACAATTTTTTTGTATGATCCACCCTTTTCGCCCCTCTCCAAAGGTGGGGCCGATTATGCATCATGATAAACAAACCGGTTTTATTATTAGAGTTGTATAGTTGCTATGTACTTATTTTGTATACTGTGTTGGAAATTGGTGTTGCACCAATATTGTATAATTTATTTCAATTGATTCCTATTTATGAAATTAGAATTTATTTGGCTCAATGAAATCTACATTTTGTGTAGATGAACCTAGTATATTTAATTGTTCAAAACCAATTTGGGATGAATGAGAAATTAAATGATAAAGTGAGCTAGTTGAGATAAAATATAATGATGGAAGAAAAAGAAATGAATGAGAAAGTGAAAGTCACCATATCACATGAGAAATAAAGATCTAAATTTTACACCTTATTAGTTGGTTGTTTGTGATAGGGTTTGGGCCCCAAGGGGTGTCACAAGTCCTTAAATAGGAGAAGACATAGATGGGCTATGCTTCAATTCAAGCTCACGCGCGCGTCGCCGCCGTCCGTCCGGACCGGTCACGGGTCACGGGCAGTGGGCTTGGGCTTGAGATTGGGCTTCCCTATCAAATACTTATATTTTTTGACAAAGTTTAATTAAGTAATTAATTAATTATCTGAAAATTAATAAAGCAACAAATTAAATAATTAATTAAATCGTGATTAGGTGTAAGAATCTGGCCGATTTAGTGTGTCTAGTGGCTGAAAATCTGGCGAAAATCAGCGAATAGTCACTTTATCACCCAGTCAGCAGAAATCATGTCACCTTCCATCCGAATAAGTGTACAGTCAGCCGAAATGATGCAGATTCTGGCGGGAAAGCTGTGACGTGGAAATGATTTGTCCGTCCAGTCACCTCCTAGGCCCACTTTCCTCATCTATAAAAGGCAACCTCTTCCTCTTCAAAAATCACTCAATAAAATACATTATTTCTTACTTTCTGTTTTGTTCCGAGAGTTCAAAATTTTCTTTTGTTTCGCCGTTCTTAATATTTGAAGTGTTGCTATATTAAGAGTTTAGTTGCTGCACTCTGGGGAAACGAATTGTCGATCAAACCGTAAGCACCGAGCGGAGCAAATATCGTTTTAAAGAGAAATAGTTCAACTCTTGCCTCGACTTTAAATACTGTTTCTATTTTTTGATTTACACCCGTTACGATCAACATATTGTAATTATAGTTGCTAGTTTTATACATAACAATATGAAAAATAAGTAACTATACAACTCTAATATTAATAACCTCTTGACTCACATACCATAAACAACTCTAATATTAATAACCTCTTGACTCACATACCAAAATACATAAGCCTACCCCCATGAAATTTTAGGAGTACAGTGTAAAGTACTAATAAGCCTGGAGAATATGGATATTTGCATAATACTCACTTATTAGTCTTTTTTCTGATAGAATACTCATTTATTAGTCTGTTTGACAAACAAATAATGTGTTACATCCATTGAAATATATATAATCTACTTCCTTCCTATAATACGGATATACAGTTATCCTTAATAATTCGTGCTCCGTATATAAAATGATTACTGCTGTTATATTCTAAATAAAAGATACCCCAATCCACCAACAAACCTTGGAGTCACATCGATCTTCAAGACTCTTCCCCAAAGGAGGCTGCAACGCAACTTGTAGTCACAGAAGTTCTTTTGGCTTGTTTTTCTACTTTTAGTCATATATTGTATTATATATTATATTTTATTAAGTTTAGTTTGTAGTGAATGAGTGCAGGCCCAGTCACATGCAACCACGAATAAAAGACAGCATTGCACGAAAGAGAGATGGATGTAATTGATCCTTTAACAATGAGAAGTGCTTGCCAATAAATATTACACTCAAGTATTTATCAACTCGACATAAAGCGCAAATCCCGTAAGCAATTGCCAATTAGCCATTCAATACATCCTAACCAAACATTTACTAACCAATAATCCTTTGTAGGGGTAGCTAGGCATTAGGCACTTCGTTTTTTAGCGTCCGACCTTGGTCGAGTAAATGACCAACCTTTCACCTAAATATATATATGTTAATTTCCCTCTGTTAATCATATGTTTTTTTGGGTATATGCTCCAAAAAACCATAAAATTAAGTGATGCAAATAAACTAGAAAAAATACTTTCATGTTTTGTCTACAGCCAACACGTCAAAAAACAGAAGCTTTAAGAACTTGGTTCAGAGAAACAACTCAATGTTATTAAGCTGGGAAAGGGAGAAAACAAAGTTAAGGAAAATATACAATTCACAACAACAAATTTAGAACCGGGTATAGCTTGCAGCAATTGAAAAGAAAAAAGCCTGCCAAGTTCGAAATATAAAAAAAAACTAATAATTAAGACCACCCTTAACTAACCCCTAATAGTTTTGATTAAAAAAAAAACAATTAAAGAACAAAACTTCTATTAGTTCCTCTCTCCTTTGACTTCTCTCTTAGTTTTCGGGTATGGCCGTATGAGTCCGGGAATTTAGGTGTATATAATTGGTTACATGTGATATAATTGGGAGAATTGAGAATTGAGAGGTGAAGCAAGATTTTAAGATGAAATGTAGCAAAATTATAATGATACTGCTAAACCTATTTCATAAGTTCATTGCTTGTATATATACGTGTTTTATTTATGGTTATAGATATATTTATTGAATAGATAGAAAAATATTTAAATTAGTGGTAGTTGTAAATTTACTTTCAAATTAGAAGTACCTGTCGATCGGTAAGAAAGCCAATCCAATATCTACAAATACCAAACAGTGAGTAAGTCTAATCTGTGGATTATATAAAATTTGTAATATACAATAATAAATATATATTTAAGTACCTTAGAAAGCATGATGTACCAAACGTTACCCAACACGATCAAGAAAAACTAACATAAATATATACAAACAACATAGTTTGGTTTATGTTTATATATGGACAAAGAATTTATAAGAGAAATTTAATGAAAACCAGAAGAGTTACTGTGGGCCAAAGAAAAAATAAGTTATATTGAAACTTGAAAGTAGACAAAAATCAATATATTTGTAACTAACAGAACGAGTAAAATAGATTAAGGACGATTTTTGACCGTGGTAAGGGGTGGGATTGAGTTATGCACTGAGTCACATAACCATCAGAGTTGTTGGCGCATCGACTGCACTGTGGCGACTTCAGTGCCTATACTTCGCTCTAAACTGCTTTACAAATACTTAGTTCTAGCAATAAGATTTTTTTATTTCCATTTAAATCAAATAAATAATTGTAGAACATTTGTAATGAACGAAACAAAAAGAATGATATTGAAGAAGATTTGAAACAAGAGGAGAATAAAACTAAATTAAAAATAAAATAACTTTACAACATTAAAAGTAATTTAGGGCTCCAGCTTAGGAGCAGTCATACTAGACGAAGGATGAGGGTAAAAAAAAAGAAAGAAAAAGATTCTCTTTCAAAACAGAAAAAAAAAGGAAAAGGAAAACTGAAAAAGAAAGAGAAATCAAAAGTTCAATTGACATGGCATTAACAATAATATCAATGATAGATTTAAGAAAGCAAAAAGAACATCAACGGAAGGCCCATTAAAAATTTTGGACGACCAGGAGATAATATTAGAACATGTGTAGGCGTAAGATATACTCCTCAAAAATAGAGTTGTCTCAGTTTACCTGTAATAAGCACATATCAAAATCTCATTCAGAAGAAGGTTTCCCCTGTTAGCTCCCTGCGCCATCCTTTTCAACGTGTTAGACATTGTACACTACTTTAAGCTTCCTTTCTCCTTCATTGATCTAAGAAAACTCTTCCTTTCAAGGAAAAAAGAATAAAGAGCTCAAGGGATTCAGATTAGCTCAATCTTTGGCAATATTCTCCCCCACACCCGTTCGGTAGTCTACTTTTTAGGTAAACAATGTGTTAAAATGTTTTTAGACTACATCGTTCAAATAAATAGAAATTAATTCAGGGATCAAGCAAAAAATTAAATTCGTTCTCTATTCAATAATGATTCTTCGCCACCGCGTCTGCAAGCAAGTTCTCTCACTGATTAGCTGGATAGCCTCACTCGAATGCGACTCAAGTTTTTGCACTCTCATACTTCACGCAAGTTTCAGACCATTTCTAATAGCTTTGACCTCTACCTCTAACACTGTCGGCCATGCGATATGCGCAACAAATCCCCAAAACCACATCCCTCTATCGTCCCTTAGAACTATAGTACCTTGGTTTTGGTGGTTGAGAACGCTTCCATCCACATTTAATTTAAACCAACCCGGCTATGGTTTTTCCAATCCTTCTTTTGGTGCGAGCTTCCTTCAGTTTTGTGACAACCACACGTCAACGTTAAGTTGCTTAATTTGCCCAATAATAACATTCGAACTCAGCGACTTGACTATAAACACCCGATGATTCCTTGCCTTCCAAATTTGCCAAATCGTAGTAGCAAAAATAATGGGCCATGGCATGTTAGCAATCATTTGACGGAAAGTATTCGTGGTCCATAAATTCACTCTTAGGCAATTCGCATCAGTAAGTTCCATAAACTTATTCCACTCAGCATTCATAACAAGTTTCTTCAAGACTCATTTAATTTTAAAATAGTCCCTCAAGATATAAATTAACTACTCCTTTGGGTTGTGACATACCTACCTCGCACTCAGCATCCTCAACAATCTTCTGATTGCGCCTCATTTGGTTGGCTGCAAGGCGATTTAGGCACACGAGCCAAAGTAAGTGGCATATTTTATTTCCACACAGAATCTTCCAAATCTAGTTCACCTTGAGGCCATAATGAGTGAGGATTAGAGTAAGTACGCCGCAACACCTTGTATGCCATTTGCAATGAAAATTTTCCATTAGCCGCCTCTCTGCAAAGGATTAGGTCATCCGAATCTTGAAGCACAATGTGACTTTCGATCATTTTTAATTTCTACTCTTGTGGTATGTTCGTGCCTAGCTGATTGAACTTCCAACCCCCCGTATCATCAATCATGTCGGCCAATTTTAGCCCAAACTATGTAGGATCTATATTACATATGACATCATGAAGGGTAGATTTACCAATCCAATTATCAAACCAAAGAGATATAGTCGTGCCTTGCCCAACCTTCCATCTCAAAAAATGTTGAATTACAGCCATACATCTAACAATTCCTTTCAACGTATACTGATAACATATTCAATGAGTTTTGCCCCAAGTATTTGGCTTCGACTAAATTCGACAACAAACATTCTTTATGTTGTATAATCTTCCAACAAAATTTAGAAGGAGTGCCTCATTGTTTTGTCATATCGTTTGGATCCCCAAACCTCCATCTTTCTTATCCTTCGTCACATAATGTCATCCTACGAGATGAAGCTTTCAAAAATTTGGATCACTCTACCTTAAGAAGTTCTGATTAAGACAATCTAATTTATCACAAACCTTTTGCGGTATCCAAGTGGACTGTATTAAGTGAATATGAACCACCGTCGATAGAGATTGGATCAGTGTTGCTCTTCCCACAAGTGATATAGTATTGCTTGTCCAAGAAGTGTATCGAGCCAGAAGATTATCAAATATATTGTTAACAGGTTTGGAATAATACCCGATTAACCGATTTATTTATGAGTTCGGAACGCCGTTATCCGTGGTTCAAAGAAAGTAAATGACTATTAGGGAAAATTACGAAAATATCCTTCCTTTATTCACTGAACTTCTTACTCCCGAAGAGCATAAATATGATCTTATGCTTTTTTCCGAGTGAGTTTAAGTGTATATTCTGCCTTTTTTCTTGTCCTTCTCCTCCCTTTTATCTCTCATCCTTTTCCCTTATATAGGTATGGGAGGGTGTTTATGTCACTATGAATGCGCTGCATGTGTTACAAGTGTAATGCTGCATGTGTTACAAGTGTCCTTCCAAAAGATAAGGTATATCTTGTTGACAAAGCGCTGACTAGGCTGATCCTTATCTTGTCCGAGGGCTGTGGGGAGTTCCGAGGGGTTGCTTCTTCTATTTTCTTCTCTTTGATGGACTGAACCTTCTGTTTTCTTTTCTCCGAGGGGCTGGATTTCATGAGGAGGTTCACTAGTTGAAGTGGAGTGGGTGTCCGAGGAGTTTTCTGTTCCGGGGACAACTATTTCCTCGTCGGCTTCTCTGGTAGAGTTCTCCGAGGGGCATATTTGTTTCTCTAGGCTTGTGAGGTGGGCTCCGAGAGCATCAATTTGCATGTAAGGCTGTATTCTTGTATATGGATCCCCTTAGTATGGGTTCCGAGCGTTTTTGGTCGTCGTGAGAGTAGTGGCTCCTTCAGGAATCATTCTCCGAGGGCTTCCTGGTCTTGGCTGAGTAACCTTCTTGGCTTGGGCCTTCGGGTAAGTGAGTTTAGTGGTTGGTGTTTTGAGTAGGACGTTGTTTTATGACTTTTAGCCTTTGGGGTGATGATTCCGAGGGCTTTGGGAGTGTTCAGCAAGGAAGTATTCTCGTATAGTGGTCCCTCTTGGCGCAGTGATGGATATCAGGATCGCGTGGATCCATCGGGGTTTACTCTTTTTCCGATGCCACGTTGATATCTTATTTTTGTTCATCTTGACTTTCCAAGGGACGCTTGGGTGTCCACTCGGGTGCCACGTCGTATCCTAGTAGGATATGTGAGTTCCGAGGGACTATTATCTCTTCGGATGCCACGTCATACCTTAATAGGGTATGTGACATACGAGAGTGTTCGTGACGATAGTATCGCCCTTGGGATTAATCCCTAATTTAAGGGTTAATATTTTGTTTAACTTTTATAATCCCTTATTTATTTTTTTAGGGTTAACATATATCATTAAACTGATCACTACTCATCCTCCATGAATTAGTTGCGCCTCTAGGTATTTCCCAAGATAACTCATTTGAGCAAAACCTAAAGCAGAACATATCTGTCTCTTCATATTGGCTTTTTCGGCATTCAAAAAATAGTCCCTGAATTTCGCCTCATTCATTTTAAGGCCTCAAGCCTTGCATAATATCTCCATCATACTCCTTATCATATTGGCGATCTTAAGCGTCGCTTTACCATCAACATTAAATCGTCACCAAAAAGTATATGTGAGAAACGTGGCCACCCTCTACACGGAACAAGAGGTTCCCAACTTCTTTCCCCCGCTGCCTCGATAATAAGGTAAGGTAATCGTTCAACACACAGAACAAAAATATTTGGGGAGAGGGTAACTCCTTGCCGAAGACCACATCCATACTGAAACGGTTCGAGAGGTTCGCCATTCCAAAGGATATGGGTTGACGTGTTTCATACACAGAACATGATCAACTCAACTATATGCTCTGGGAAACTAAATGCCCTCAAAGTATCCTCCAAGAAGGTCAAACTAATCCTATCATAAGCCTTCTCGATGTCTAGTTTTAGGATCATACAACCGACATTGTTCTTTTTTTTTTCTCAAATAATGGAGATCTCTTGAATGACAAAAATATTATCTTGAGTGCTTCGACCTTTTATAAACCTAGACGGAGGTGGGGCAGTAAGCATCGACATATAATCTCTAAGTCACCTCGTAATACACTTCGTAATGAACGTGTAAAGGACATCAATCTTAACCATTAGAATCCGGCTCTTCTTGCGTCGAGCAATAGTTGATTTATGGGAAAACAACGTATTCATGTCCCATTTGGAGCCATTTCACATGTGATTTTTTGGTGCCAAATAACCTCTTCATTCATCAAAACTGTGATATATTCCTCATGAAGCTCTATCTCTAGTTTCACAAGGAATCGTTTTGTATACGCGCCAAAGCCTTTTGGCCTTCTTTGATTCTATGGATCAACTTATGTTTTTAACAAAAACATTACCAAGATGCTTCACATTCCATTGAATAAGGACTTCTGATACGCATTCGAGCGCCTCAACAATACTCGTGTTATTCGCCTAGAGAGGTTTAAGGATATTTTACCACTCATAATTCGACGTCTACATAGCCTCAAGTCTAAACGGTGTCAAAACATTCTTCACTTACGATCTAAACCAGCTCGTCAAAATAGGGTGGTGATCACCATGCATACGTGGGAGATGAAATACCCCATTATTTAGAAAAAAAGGTCCATCCATTCTGTGTTTTCCAGCACTATGTCTAGTATTTCTTTTATAATAGATGATGCCTCCATTTTGTTACTCCACGTAAAATTAGGACCATGAAACTCGAGGTCGTGCAATTCCCATGCATGAATCCACCGTTGGAAAGCTAAGCATCTGTTTATTGGATTTCTGCTTTCTCCTTGTTTCTCATGAGTACAGTTGGTCTCTTTGTAGTCTCCCTAAACTAACCATGGAATTTTGATTAGTTTTCATGTCTTCTCAAAATTAATAAATATATGTCGCTTGCCATCATTATTTGGTTTAGCATATATACCAGACACCACCCACTTGTCCTGATTCTTTGGCCCTACCTTCACATTAATCCCCTAATCCTCGTCGTTCATGATAACCACCTCAATGTTCTCGTAATTTTATAACATCCATACTCCGATATCCATGACATATGTTGGTGCAATACATAAATCTGTATATCCTAAATGTGGTGCAATTTCATAACCTCGCTTACTAGCAACTCTGGTTTCTAGCAAAGAAACAATAGCCAGTGAATGAATTCACACTAAATCACGAAAGTTATTTCAAAAATTAGGATCCCCCGTCCCTTGGCAATTCCAAGAAATAACTTTCATTGGAGAATTAAACCGATGATAGGGTTGGACCAGATAATCAATAACCGCCCCTGCTATATCTATATCAACAGATAATTTTGTTCGTTTGTCTCGTATGTGCTCAAAACCATCCTCTGCCAGCATATGGGTATGTTCTCGACTCTCACTATTAATTTCATATTGATCTCTAACTCAAATGGAATCTTCTGTGTAGCAAAAAGATACTATAATGTTACCAAGTCAATTATTACACTTAAATTTCTATTCTCGCAAGTGCATGAATCAAGTAATGATAAAATGGTAAGTGTAGATACGGACCAAGTATCGTATCCCAATGAAGTGCTATCTCTTATGCTTGCAGGATGAATGCATGATGCTTTTAATGCAGAAAACTATGAATGCAGCTTTAATGAAAATAATTTTGGATGCAAAGATTAAATAAACTATAATGCAATGAAGAAAATGCGCATAATGAATGAAAATAGTTTGAATGCAAAGAATAAATTTTAACTAAACGCAGAAAAGTAAATAAACAGAACTGAAGAAGATTGATTGGATGAATGCTTAAGTTGTAAACAATAAAATAAAAGATTATTTAGAGGTTGGGTTTCACAACTAAATTACTTATAGTAGTTCATAGACAAACTACATATATTCACTTGAGATGCTTGATAATAGTTTGAGTCTTCTATGTCTAATGGATCTATGACCTATAATTAGACATATCCTAACTATAGAATCTATGAGTCTCTAATAACCTACCACGTTAGTGGATTTAGCCCCATTGTCAGTTTTTTTCGTAGAGATATCAAATCTGCAATCCAACTGACACAAACATACATAATCAAGATTGATTTTGTGTGATCCAGGAGTTGTGCATTAGCTGCACTAGCGTACCAAAGTCGTAAATCACATGTATATATAAGCAACTCGACATGTACCCTATGGCGGTCCCATGGTAGTGCACCCGTTATTCCATCGAGAGCGAGATTATTTACACAGCATAAATAACTACTCAATCTAGATATGAAAGTTCATCAAACACACATCAAAGCAAATGAATAGATATATTCATAAATCAAAGTTACTCCCCTACTCTAAGCAACGAGTAGGTTAGCTTTTGATAGTTATGAGTTGAATAATCAACAAAGAATAGGATAGCATAAACAAAGTAAAGAGATAGAGGAAAGCTTCTTAGATCTGGAGGAACATCGACTCTTTTGCTATGTTCTTGACTCCTACGTGCTATCTTATTCTTCACAAACTCTTGATTCTCAAACAATAACAAAACTAAACT
This sequence comes from Linaria vulgaris, assembly GCA_948329865.1. Lineage (NCBI taxonomy): Eukaryota > Viridiplantae > Streptophyta > Magnoliopsida > Lamiales > Plantaginaceae > Linaria > Linaria vulgaris. The sequence goes on along the minus strand of OX415249.1, from coordinate 112,111,736 downwards.
AGAACATAACTTCAATGGTGTTTCTCTGTGAAAGTAGTATACACTTTATAAGTTGTAAACGATGAAATCGTGCGTGTATTATGTGATGGGCGTCCTCCTATATATATAGGAAAGTCTTGATGCCCTAATTTCATATACAACCGCAACTTAATCAATAGGAAAATACGTTTATGTCCTTGAGTCGCGCGACCTGTTGTGTCGCGCCGCTAACATCGCGGCTTGTGCTGCTTTTGCACCTTGTCGCACCACTCTCTGTTTTTCCCCTGCTACATTTTTCTTCCTTCTGTTGGTCGTGCCATCTTCGGCTTCAGTGGCACTGCCGCGCCGCTTCCCCCATATCGCGTCGCGCCATCGTAGCTTGGGCCTACTTTTGTAAGGGTTAGGCTTTGCCTCTTTTCCGTGGCGTCGTAGCCCTTGAAATAGCATAGTGATGCCTCGTTACTAAAACCCCCATTTCATGCTCTATAAGCTTCGTTTCATCATAACTCGATAAAATCCTAAGAAAACACGAAACAATACTAAAACCAAAAAATATGCACTAGGTATTATTCAAAAATAGAGGTAAATGACTACGAAAATGACGCTACACAAACGCTCATCAAACTCCCATATTGTTGGTGCCATGTTTGTCACACTAACTGTCCAAGTGTCTATTTGTAAGATCCTCAAGGGGCCTTTGAACTGATGTGTCTCCGTTTGGATATCCCAAAACTCTAGTTGGATCACTGCAATCATCATTCCTTTTTTCATGTTCAATTGAAAGTTCTCATTTGGCTCCATTCGGTCTCAAACTTCTTGGAGAAATAAAGTATGCATTTTTTTCTTCGATAACAATGTCGCTATCAGTTTCGTCCAATTTCGAGAGCTTGTCGAATTAAGTTGAGCCCATTTGAATTGCCTTAGACGGTCTCGTACCTCTTGGTATAACAGTTGATAACCGTCTCATTAGCATGATTTAAGTATCTGTTTACTTATGCTTTTGAATACTTATGATAGCGTATTGACTTGTTTTAGTATTGTTATATGTTTTTTTAGGTATTTAAGGAATCAAAACAAAATAAGGCCAAACGAGGCCAAATATGAATGTTTTGAACAACAATTGGTCAAAGAAACTATTTCGGGATGTTCAAGCGCTACGGGAGCGCTACAGCACTACTAGAAGATGAAATACCGAATATAGCGTGATTGAAGAGAGGACACCAGGAGACCGTGAAGAGGAAATCATAAGGTAGTGCGATCATCACCGTGTCGCGCAGGTGGCGCGCGATCAGAGCCACATCGCGGAGGGTGCACGATCAACGAAAAAGTGGGCGTGATAAGCGTCCATTAGTGTGATTTAAGTATGTGTTTATTTATGCTTTTGAATATTTACGATAGCATATTTACTTGTTTTAGTATTGTTTTATGTTTTCTTAGATATTTAAGGAGTCAAGACAAAACGAGGCTAAACGAGGCTAAAAATAGATGTTTTGGACAACAATTTGTCAAATACACTATTTCGGTATGTTCAAGCGCTAGGTACTACAAGATGGGGAAATACGGAATGTGGCGTGATTGAAGAGAAGACACCACGAAACCGCATGAAAGGAATCAGAAGGTAGTACGATCACCACCGCGTCGCACATGTGGCACGCGATTAGAGCTAAATCGCGCAGGGGTTGCGTGATCAAAGAAAAATTGTGCCACAAGTCATAAACCATAAAACTCATCTCAAAGCAGAGAAAGACTATAAATAAGAGGCTACGTTCAACAATTAGGGTATACCACACTCACAATTCTCAACACCACTTTTCTGCCACTTTCAAAGAAAAAACTCTGACAGTTGTCACCAAAGAGAAAACACCATCAAAATTATTGTTCTAGATTAGTCGAGTCATTGTATGAGAGAACATAATTAGTGGAGAATAAGATCTCAAAAGGGAGTATGAAGAGGGTCAAGCAACAACGTTCCACCGGATCCGAGAAGCTTTTCTTTACCCTTTTACTTTGCCTATGATATTAAATTTTTTGTTGATTGTTGAACTCATGACTATGAGGAGCTAACCTACTCATTGTTTAGAGTATGGGAGTAACTATTGCGATTTGTGAATTTGGATTTGCGAAAGAAACTATTGCGCAACCTTTTGATCACATTAGATCAATCTTGACTATGAATGTTTTGCTAGCATGATTCGGATGAGTTAATTGGATTGCAGATTTGATATCTCTTCTAAAAAAATTGGCAACTTTGCTGATTTTGCTAACGCGGTAGGTTATTAGAGACTCATAGAGATGTTGTTTGGATAGCTCCTGCCATATTCCATGGATCCATTAGATATGCAAACATCAAATAACTATCAAGTATTGTAAGAAAATATAGGTGGTTTGTCTATGAACTACTAAGTTAAGTCGTTGTGAAACCCAACCTCTAAACAATCTTTCCAACCAATTTTCACAACCTAAAAGTAATCAATCAATCGTCCTAAGTTCTAGTTTAGTTTAGCTTTGTTAATCTCTCATCTTCCTATCATTCTTGGTTTAATAGCTTTCATTAGAATAAGTAGCTTAATTTTTTTCTTGCATTCAAAACCAAAAACCCAAAAAGATATTTGATCATTCTTGCATTCTTAGATTAATCTCATTGAATTCTAGATTAAGCATTCTTAGCATAAAAAGCATTCCATTCTTAGTTTAGTAATCATTCATAAGCATTCATCACATTTTGCAAACCCAAGAGAAAAGATAGTGACAGTAATTAGTGTTTTTGCATTTAAGTAATTCATACATACAACTATCACTCTCTTGGGATGCGATACTTGGTTCGTAACTATACTTACTATTTTATTATTACTTGATTCGTGCACTTGCGACATAGTGGGATTTAGGAGTAACAATTATGTGCTGAAATATATTCTTTCTTATTTACACCTAACGCACCCCCATCAAGGCCACAAGTCAGAAACCTTAAACCGCAACCCAGAGTAGAGAAAACTATAAATAAGAGGCTACGTTTAGCAATTAGGGTACAACTTTCACAATAATTTTCACATCCTTACAATCACTCTTTCCAAGAAGAAACTCTTAGAGTTGTCACAAGAGAGAAAACACCATCAAAGTCTTGTCCTAGATTAGTCGAATCATTTTTTAAGAGAAGATAATTAATGGAGAAGAAGATAGCAAAAGGGAGTACGAAGAGGGTCAAGCAACATCGTTCCACCGGACTCGAGAAGCTTTTCTTTACATTTTTACATTGTCTATGATATTTAAGTCTTTGTTGATTGTTGAACTCATGACTATGAGGAGCTAATCTACTCGTTGTTTAGAGTAGGAGAGTAATTCTGATTTTATGAATGTATCTATTTTCTTTACTTGACGTGTGTTTCATGACCTGGAGTGTCTAGACTGAATATGTTGTGTGACTAACCTTACTGACGCTGAGGTAAAATAGAAGCACCCGAGTGGGGCCAGAGTGTAGAACGCTAAGGGAGTAATATATATATATATATATATATATATATATATATATATATATATATGCGATTTGTGACTTTGGGTTTGTGAAAGCAACTATTGTGCAACCTGTAGATCACACTAGATCAATCAACTATGTACGTTTTGTTAGCATGATTCAGTTGAGTTAATTGGATTGCAGATTTGATATCTCTTCTAAGATGATTGACAACTAGATTGATTTCGTTAACACGGTAAGTTATTAGAGACTCATAGAGATGTGGTTGGGATAGCTCATGCTATATGTCACGGATCCATTAGATATGCAAACATCAAATAATATCAAGTACTGTAAGTAGATATATGTGGGTTTTCTATGAACTACTGAGTTAAGTCATTGTGAAACTCAACTTCTTAACAATCTTTCCAACCATTGTTCACAACCTAAAAGCATCAATTAATCATTCAATTTTGTTCTTTGTCTTAGTTTAGTTAATCTCTCATCTTCTTAATTTTTGTAGTTTAATTACTTTCATTAGATTAAATAGTTTAATTGGTTTCTTGCATTTTAAATTCAAAAATCTAAAAATATATTTGACCATTCTTGCATTCTTAGATTAATTCCATTGCATTTTAGAATAAGCATTCTTAGCATAAAAAGCATTCAAAGCATCTTTAGTTTAGAAATCATTCATAAGCGTTCATTACATTCTACAAATACAGGAAAAGAGATAGTGACATTAATTAGTGTATTTGCATTTAAGTGATTCATAAATACAACCACACTTCCTTGGGATACGATTATTGGTTCGTAACTATACTTGCTATTTTATTATTACTTGATTCGTGCACTTGCGACATAGTGGAATTTAGGTGTAACAATTCTATGCTGAAATATATTCTATTCTATTTACACTTAAATACGCCCCATCAACAACTTTCTTTTTCCCTTTAGTATTCACACTCTTAATAATACAAATGGATGAGGGTAGGATTCGTTTTTCTGAATGTTTCTTATTGATGTTAGTTTCCTTGTCATGATGGAACTCTTTTGTTTTTTGGGAATAAAAGAAAAACAAAAGTCTTTATGCTACATCTAACATTAAAACAATCTTTAACACGGCGGGGGGAAGGGGGGAAGTGGGGGTTTAATCATAAAGCCAAAACCTTTTCATCGCCAAAGTGTTGTTTCGCATTGCGTCAGTGAGTTTGTTGTTTGCTAGTGGAATCCATCTGAAGATACGATCACATGGCATATGAAGCAACTTACGACATTCTTAGATGTGCTGAAGAAAAATATGATCCCATTCAACTCCATCATTAATCAGTACAAATGCTTCTCGAGAATACATCTTAATCTCTAGATTTTGCACACGTCGATCCCATGTGGTCTCGAGTCCCTTTCTAATCGTTTTCACTTCGACCTCTGAAATGGATGGACAACTCAGATGGTCCGCAAATCCCCACATCCATTTTCCTTCCTCATCAGGTAGAACTCTTCCTACCATGCCATGGTTTTGTTCGTTGAGTATGCTACCGTCGGTGTTATGTTTCAGCCAACTGGGATTCAGTTTCATCCACTTCTCACTGTTCATTTTACGCTTCTTCTTAGACGCTAAGGATAATTCCACACTCAATCAGGATGGAACCCTTGTGCTTGTCGAACACTATGGGTTTAAGAATCCTGGGGTTTTATAATTGGTAAGTTAGATTTCTTACCAAGTTCATTCTTCCTGCAACTTGTTAAGAAGGCTAACAAAGATGAGTTTGAGTTAGAATTCTTTCCTCTCGAGCTTTCCCCAATTTCCATCACACTCGATACTTCTTTATATTTCCTTTTCTTCTTCATCATGTTTCAAAGGCTCGTATTATGATCGACACATTCACTCTTTTGGCAAAACTTAGGTAAATCCTACATTATTTGGTACTCCTTGCCCTTAACACTTATACCTTGTTTCACAGGTTTGTTCAACGGCATTTGCACACAAAATCGTGTGCATTTCCCCGTTGTTGCCAAAAGGGTACTTTCATCAATCTTGATGGGCTGCCCAATGCAAATAGCAATGGATTCGATCACCACCTCGTGAAACAATTCCAATGGCAGGTGTAGAACACAATCCCAGGTAAAAGTGCAATCGATCAAGTCACTATCCACCCGAAAATTCGGGGTCCACTTTCTAATTGAGAGAAAGCTTTCTGCCAATTGCCAAGGGCCTTGCGTCAGAATGGTTTCTCGTTCTGTTGGCAATAATCCGTTCAAGCAGTATGTGTCGAATCCCAAATCCACCTAATTCACATTCATCGGTGGGTTTCCACATAATACTGAGCTTGTTCACGAGGGCTTGATAGTGCCATGGGCGTCCAAGAATTTTGATGAGATTCGTGTCCTTCCAGTGAAAGCACATCATATCATTAATATCATCATCAAGCTCTATGCAATCGAACGGATTGTCAACAATTGGTTCTAAAACCCTAATTTTTTCACGGATATACGCATTCTTCCCCTTATCGATACGCGCATCGCTCATTTTCAACTTGATAGCGTATGATTATTGGTATCTATCCATAGTGATCGGACCATGATTAATCGAACGATCTATGTTCATTACTGTGGTGTATTCGTAAATTTGTCGAGGAGGTTTTTACGTCCCTTGTTCATCGACGTTATGTAACCCTAGAATGGGCTTACAATTAAACATAACACTTAAATAAGTTTTTATACCGGTAGGAATTCGAGGACACCAGGAATAAACACTCTTCGGGGTATGGTGTGGATGAACGATAAGATTTTCCACGATTTTCACTTCAGATCACACATCGTATTTGGACCTTTATACCTTACAAAATAAAATTCAATAAAGAATAGAGTAAGAATTTTTTTGAAATTAAAGAGTAAAGAAATAAAGCAATTAACTAAAATTAAGAGATGCGCACATGCTATGCACCTCTTTAGAAAAGTACTTTGAGGCATTAACAACGAAAGAAAACGTCGGCAAAAAATTAAAGGCATAAGTAAAAAACTGCTCATTAGTGTATTTTAATGGTAAAAGTAATTTGAGGCGTTATCCAAAAATCAATTTGTTGGTAAAAGTATTAGAGGCATTACCAACGAATTTTCTTTTTAGAGATTTCCTATTGGTAAAAATATTTTGAAGTATTACCAGCTGAAATTCCACTAGTAGAAGTATTAAAGAAATTACAAACCAACTATTTGTGTGTCTTTGTGTATATGTGCGTGTGTAGATTACAAGTCAACTAAAATTCGCTATACACCGTATGTACAAGAAAAATAAGCATTAGTGACCGCATTTTCGATCGCTAATGACCCTGATTCGGTCACTAATGACTATTAGTGATGTCGGTCGCATCTGCTATCGTTGCTAATGACTTTAGCGATTGTTGGGCAGCCACAACCCAACAATCATTAATCAGTAGCGACTGTCTAGCATTTGCTAATGACTTGATCGGTCTTAGCGACCGTCAGAAAGTCACTACTGATCAGGCCACATGTAGTGACTGTTGGGCTGTCACTACTGGGTCACAACTAATTCGTGACCGCCTAACAATCACTAATCACCAGGCCTTATTTAGTGACTGGTGAGCGGTCGCTACTGAGTTAGACTCATTAGTGACTGCTTAGTAATTGCTAATAATATTCACAGTTTTAATGAAAGTCGAGCCGTCACTGACTGCTCGACGAATGCTACTAATGTGCTACTAATGTTTAACAGGATAAGAAATACAATAATATTTCAGTAATTTTTGAAACTACCAGAATATTATTGTCAAAAATAGTAAATACATGAATCTAATACTTAATCTAGTTGTATAAAGAATAAAAATAAAGATCTAGAAAATGTAAGAAAAAGAATTATGTTGCACAGACATGAAGAAATGCGTTTAACGAAAGAATGTTTGAAGATGTGAACAAGAAGAATGTTTGAAGATGTGAAGAGAAAGAAATGTTTGAAGTTGTAAAAAATGTGGATGTGAAGAAATGTTTGAAGATGTGATAAGAAGGAAATGTTGGAAAAACTTGAAGATATAATTTTGAGATATTGAAAATAAGGGTGGGAAAGGTGTGTATTGAAAGATTGTAAGGTGAATTATTCAATTTTTTTTTAATTTCCGCCTCTTAAAAATGTCATTAATGACGGCTAGGATGTCAATAAAGTTTGAATTTTTTCGAAATTTTGAATTTCCATCCAATTTTATGATGACTAATAGGTGTGTATTAGTGACGGCTCGACGGTCATTACTGGGTTTGCATAACGTTAGTGATGGCCAAGCCATCACTAATATTCTTTTTCGATTTTTTAGTTAGGAAACTACTAATATATGTATGTTCAAGTATTATATAATTAATATATTAGTTATGTGGTTATCAAAGTACCACTTTATTGTTAATCAACTAAGTTATATATGATTGAAGTAATGTAATTTTTAGTCTTACCTTGACCTTACTAAGTTGTTATCATACCTCATATATGATTGATATTTCATTATTTAACTATTATAGTTTATTTAGTATCTCATATAAGGATATATATATATATATATATATATATATATATATAGTTAGGACGTACATTAGTAGGTACAAGTGCAACATGATAATGAACAAGCTATATATATGATAATTAATTGTGCAATGAAACCTATATTTATACAACTAATTTATACTTATTATTATCGTATTTCAACATTAAACCAGCAATATATGTTAAATAAATGTGTGAAGTTTTTTTTTAAACTTGAATATTATTAGCGACGACCAAGCCATCATTATTGCACCTCAAGTGCGATGGTTTACATAATAGCGACCACCATGTGGTCGCTATTGATAAGTTTATCAAATGCCTAATGGTCGGTACTAGAGTTTGGAGTTCAGGATTTATGGTATGATTTTCGGTTTTAAAAAGTTACTATTTATCTAGTGACGGCAAGACGATCATTAATGACAAACTTGTCATTAGCCCCCACTAGTCGGTCACTATGGCAATGGTAACTTGCCATTAGCAACCGCCCGACGGTCACAAAATGAACGAGTACTTAACATTATGATATGGACATTTCCTGCATATTGGGCCAGGCCCAAACTAGGCCCATATTGGACCATATCGGGGATCACTTTCGATGTCATATCGGTAATAATCACCGATATGTTACTGTGGTCCCCGGATCCCGAGGTCTATAAATACGCGGTGCCCGGATCCCAAAGTAAGCAATAATTATCCCTCAGCTACCGCGCATCATATCAAAACGCATCCCCGATATCACTTCCGATATCTCATTCGATATCGGGGTTATCTCGTGCACCTCTGACACGTCACACCACATCATCACCGATATCACGTCGGGGGTCATCTTCGATATCACATCGAAGACAATCACCGACGTACATTCGATCTAGTACCGGGTTTCCACTCCCATCCAAGCATCGAGGCATTGGTTCGAGGTGTTCCGGACCAAGTCTACACGAGATACGTAGTGTAGGCCTGATTTGAGATAGACTCGTTGTATTGCTAGACTATACACTTGTAACCGACACTCATATATATATAAAATGATCTATTGCCAAATCAGTGGCGCCGTCTGTGGGAACACCAGTTCCCGGACAAGGACGCCTAGATGCAAGGAAGGAGGACCCGATCCGAATTTAGCGGAATTATGACTAGGAGCGCCAGGATGGAGGGCTTAACACCCAACTGACCAAGAACAGACAGTAGCTCAAGCTGAGATGGAGCCTCCTCCACCACAGACCGAGCCGCAACGAAGGCGTGGGCCCGGGGGGCCACCGCGAGCTGCGAATGCAGGTCCGACCCTTGTTGCACCAAGTACGGCGGAAGTCGCGACTGAGGGCCCGCCCACTGAGAACCCTGCATCAGACATTCCAATGACCGAGGCGCCAAATGCGGATTTTCCCGGCCCGGAGGAGACAATGCCCGTGGGACGAAGCGCCCTTCCCCCCGCCGCCATAACCCCGGAGATGCAAGCGCAGATCAACGCCTCTGTAAGAGCGGCGCTGGACTCTACATTGGAGACTTTGCTTCCACGACTGGCAGAGCAAAGGACAAAGGACGTTCAGGCAAGGCCCCACAAATCCGGAGCAGGTGAAGGAGGGGCGATGCAAGGATATAATGAGCAGGAGGGTACAGGGGATTCCTTCAGAGAGATATCACCTGCAGCTTACGACAGGGTGGAGAGACAGGACCCCGGCGCCCTGGATCGAGAGGTAGCGAGAAAGATGGAACGGCTCGACCGCGAGAGGGCAGAAGTAATCCAGAGAATGAAACATGGTCGCGACCGCGCTGAGATTAATTGCTCAAGAAACGAGGATGCAGAAATACTGCGGGTAATCTCAAGGAGGATGGAACAGCTAGACCGCGAGATGGCGGAGTTAACAAGGAAGGCGACTCAGAGACATGGGAAGGGTCGCAGTAGGACCCCGTTTTCGGATGAGATAGAGGCAGAAGTACTGCACGGAGGAGACAAGATTCCCACCATAAAACCGTATGATGGGAAGAGTGATCCGAGGGATCACATCCACGCCGTGGAGAGTCTCTTGAACCTACAAGATTTTTCCGAGGGCATTAAGGCAAAAATAATGGCGACAACACTAATAGGAGCAGCATTAGACTGGTTTAACATAATCGAAGTAGGATCTATTTCGAGCTTCGAGCAGATGAAGGCGAGATTGGAGAACCACTTTTTCAATCAGAAACGAATGAAGATAAGCATGTACCATCTGGAAGCGTTGAAACAGAAAGAGAGAGAAACTCTCGGCGAATTCATGAGCAGATTCAACGAGGAGCTGGTGAAGGTGGACAACCCCTACGGGGGCAAGTGCTGCAGATCCTATTCAGGGCAACAACACACAACATATTCGCCAAATATTTGATCAAGCTCGCAGAACCTACCATCAATCGGATAAACTAGTTGGCACATACTGTGATTTATGAAGACGCGATGATGGCAGCCAAGTTCAGACCCCAGGAATCTGGCCGGGAAAGGGGTAGAGAGCTATGGAACAAGAGCAGGGGAGGAAGAGACAGATCCCCAAAGAGATATACCCCCCTCAATCAGGACATTCGCGCTATATTGGCCGTCGCGCAAAGCAGGAATTGGCTAAGCGCGCCTCGGAAAATCAAGGAGACGGAGTTCACCAAGGAATCTAGACGCTACTGCGAGTTTCACCGCCAAAAAGGCCATGACACAAAAGACTGCTATGATCTGAAGGATAAGATTGAGAGATTGATTAAGGACGAGAGGTTAATAGAGTTCGTTAAGGCGAGCGGGCAGTATGCTGCATCAAGAGAGCAGTCCTAGTCCCCAAGAAAGGAGGGCCTTAGGGCAATTGAGAGTGGACAAGGACGTGATGCGATAAATAATGTGCCTTCGAGGGGGGTGATTAATATGATAAGCGGTGGGACCTCGGGGGCGGATTCTACCTACCAGAGGAAGAAGATAACTCATGGGTTGAACGAGGACCGATTCATCGGATTCACGATGTTGATTGAGGAGCTTCCAGATGAGGTTATCACATTTTCCGGTAGGGACCTCTTAGATCTTAGCCCCGAGGCCATACAGGCAGGCGAGCTCGACTGCCACTGGTTGTTCAGCTGGATATCGCTAACTACGCTGTATACAAGGTACTTATAGACAACGGTAGTTCCACCAACATTATGTTTGCACATGCTTTGGAGAAGATGGCACTCGGCCACCACATAGTTGAACAGGTCAGTACGCCACTGGTAGGATTTGGCGGAGCAGAGACAATTCCCCTAGGGCAAGTGAACCTTCCCACATCATTCGGACAAGAACCGCACAGGCGAACTATTAATGTTCAATACACAATCGTGGACCAACCATTTGCATACAATATCATAATCGGCAGGCCGACCCTGAACGTAATAAGAGCGGTGGTATCCACATTCCATCAGAAGATGAAATTCCCAGCTGGAGGAGGGGTCGGAGAAGTGGTCGCTAACCTGAAGGAAGCTTGGTTCTGCTACATCACTTCTCTTGCGTTGCCAAGACTTAGAGAAGCGGAGGAAGAAGCAATCGGACCAAATCATGATCGGCAAGCTATGGAATGATCACCATGATGAACAATAGGACAATAGTTTAGATTTTAGTAATTTTTTAAAATTATGCTTGAACATTTAGAACATCGCCCCATCGCGAGTTAAATTGTAAACCTAAAACAGAGGGAACTACGCCGGTCTGATTCCCCACTCAACGGGATACGTAGGCGGGTTAGGTTTACCTAGCCCTCGATCGTTATCTCTTATTTTGTCCCTTCGTGGGTCGGCATGTAACTTAAACCAGGGGAACTACGCCGATCTGATTCCCCATACAACGGGATTCATAGGCGGCTTGGGTTTACCTAGCCTTCGACCGTTATCCGTTATTACCTTTTTATTTGTTGCTTGGCACAATCTAATATTTCATGCAGGGATATGTCCTAAGCGGGCATTATAGAAATGCAGAGAATGGCACAAAGAATTGGGGAATGTTCCCCTAAATATATGTTTAGCACATCACCCTCTCACATGTACATGGCTCAAATGATCGCACATTACTATATCCGAAAAGGACATAGAGAATATTAAAAGGGTGTTCAGGGGGCATTGCCCCAGATTATTCAATATTATCTATTCAAACAGGTACAACAGGTGCAAACAGGTACAATAGGCACGATATAGCACAATGGAAACGTTGTTTCTCGTATAAAACTGATATTCCCAAATTGAGGGAACATCCCGCAGATAATACATGCACATCATCTCGTGCTTTCGTATTAACTTTTACATCCAAAATGTTTCTTGTCTGTGCTGTTTTACAGGGCTTAAGGACCTACAGATTCCACGACGACAGAGTCATCAAGGGACATAAACAAAAAGACAAAGAAGAGGCTCCTACTCATTAACGATAGCGGGTTCCCTGTGATAACGGGATGCGCCCCTACCCACAACAAAGATATCCCCTGTGATAACGGGGTTGATCATAAACATTTCAACGGTAGCGGGTTCCCTGTGATAACGGGATGCGCCCCTACCCCCAAGAAAAAATCCCCTGTGATAATGGGGTCGATCAAGAAAAAATTCTCTGTGATAACGGGGCCAATTCAAGAAAAAATCCCCCGTGATAACGGGTTCGATCAAGAAAACATCCCCTGTGATAACGGGGTCGATCAAGAAAAAATTCCCTGTGATAACGGGGCCAATTCAAGAAAAAATCCCCCGTGCTAACGAGGTCGATCAAGAAAAAATTCCATGTGATAACGGGGCCAATCCAAGAACCCATAAAATTATGCTAGGTGAAGAGCCTATTGGGTGAAAATCCCATAAATCAAGCTAGGTGAAGAGCCTATTGGGTGGAAATCCCATAAAATTACGCTAGGTGAAGAGCCTATTGGGTGAAAATCCCATAAATCAAGCTAGGTGAAGAGCCTATTGGGTGGAAATCCCATAAAATTACGCTAGGTGAAAAGCCTATTGGGTGAAAATCCCATAAATCAAGCTAGGTGAAGAGCCTATTGGGTGGAAATCCCATAAAATTACGCTAGGTGAAGAGCCTATTGGGTGAAAATCCCATAAATCAAGTTAGGTGAAGAGCCTATTGGGTGGAAATCCCATAAAATTACGCTAGGTGAAGAGCCTATTGGGTGAAAATCCCATAAATCAAGCTAGGTGAAGAGCATATTGGGTGGAAATCCCATAAAATTACGCTAGGTGAAGAGCCTATTGGGTGAAAATCCCGTAAATCAATCTAGGTGAAGAGCCTGTTGGGTGGAAATCCCATAAAATTACGCTAGGTGAAAAGCCTATTGGGTGAAAATCCCATAAATCTCATCAAATACGAGAACGAAATGAATGCAGAATCAAACATCGAAATACTGCATACTCTATCATCATGACAATAAAGATCAACAAGCTATCAGACAACAAGGCCACGAAGAGTCACAGATTATGAAGATAACAGAGAAATAAATATTCGGTTACAGATTCACGAATGGGAAATAGTACAGAAAGGGATAAATTCAAGTTACAATGAGGGCAGTAAACAGCTACTCCCACGAGGACCCTGCAGTCTTTTTCTCCACGACCTTGGAAAACATGTCAGGGTCGGCCGGACCCTGTTCCACCTCATCTAGGCCACCAATCGACAGATCACTATGATCATGCCTTGGGTTCAACCCACTTAACTCGAGGGAGTCCTTGAAACCGTCATTTCTCAACACTTGCCCTACGCAAGCATGAAAGGCTGCATCTCGAACCTTCAAAATTAGATTTCGAAAGCTCGATCTCTCCATAAACTTCTCCGCCCCAACCTGAAGGAGATCAGGACGACGTTCCTACAAATTAAACTCTATTAAATACAAGAGGACAAAATATAGAAACAGATATCGTACACAAGATACATACCAAGTCCAAGGGAGCTAATCTGGCAGTGGAGAGCTCCAATGAGAGACGTTCATTAGCAGCCTTCACCGCCGCCACCTCAGCCTTCAGTGTTTCCAGCTCTTTGTTGGCCGCAAATTCACGCAAATGCACACTACTGATACGAGAATAAGTTTCCTTACTTATTTACTATGTTACACGGATACTCCGAAAACGGCTCCGTATCACATATTGGATACTAAACGGATAAGGATACGCCTCTGATACGTGTCGAATACGCCACATGGTGTATCCTATTTAAATATTATTTTTTAATAAATCGCATACGTGTCAGATACTATCCTAAGGCGTATTCGATACATGTCCTCAATAAAATAGGTTATTTTATTATTTTTGAAAATTTTAAGGGTGAAAAAAATAATTTATTTATACTACAAACACCAAAATGCAATTTTTTTTAATTTTTTAATTCATTTAATTTATATAATAGTTCATCATTTTCACTTTTCACTTGATGAACCCGACTTTGAGTCGGTTTTATTTGTTGATGATGTTGTTTAACAATAATAAGCTATTGCAATATTAATCTTTTTTGTTATATTATGAAACTTTGTAATATTCGTGTTGAACATATTTATCAATTAATATTTGATTTTGTGGAATGGTGAATCTTTGTATATGGCTATATGTTGATTATTTTTTGAATTTTATGAGTGTTTAATATTCATTGTTTTATATATTTACTTAAATAATATATACATATATAATTTTTTAATATTAAATATTCGACGTATCCTTGACGTATCTCAATATGTAATTTTAAGAAAAAATTGTATCTTCGTATCCGTATCTTGTCCGATACGTGTCCACGTATCCGTGTCCGTGTAACTTAGCTTATTTACTACCATTTATCTACTATTTTGGGATTTCATATATTGGCATGTTGCCTAAATGTATTTACTTTGTGAGGGAATGTTTCTGTAGTTTTGAAATTACCTATATGATGGAATCTGAGTTCATCTATACCGACATGTATTACTATACTATTTATATGGGCAAATTCAGAGTTTAAGTCATTATTCCCCCCACAAAAGGTAAAATCCATAGTTCTTCTTCTCCATCATTATTCTCTTTTCCCTTCTACACGTATTCTACTTAAACACCATAGCATTGCAAAAAAAACACCAACAAGCGATGAGGAGGAATCACCACCATCATCTCCACGCGCCCAACCTTGCAAGAAAAAGACCAAGGATGATGCACCAAGAAAGAAGGAATTCATCGCTGAGAGGAGTTTTGACGTTTGTTATGAAAACCTAAAACACATTGGGTGGATGGCGTTTGCTAAACAACCATGAGAGGTTAACAAAACAATGTTAATTGGATTCTTTACCAACGCAACTGCACCAATAACGGGACCAATTTAATTGAGAGGGAAAAAGGTACATATCTTCGCAAAGATTATCAATTATATTACAAGTTGGACTTAGAGAAGATTGCGGAAGGGGAGCACCAGAAATGACAATCGTCTATGTCACAAGAATCATTGAAGGACGTGGTTATCCCATACACCATTGTTCGAGTGCCGAACTCAACTAGTCTTTTTATCCTTTATAATAAACTGCTACCAGAATATAAGGCTTGGTATGATTTATTTATTTCACGTAATGCACCTACTAACCATATGACATATACACATTGGGATAGAATAAAATATTTTACATGGATACACGATGGAATCCATATAGATGTGGGGCAAGAAATTATGACTTCAATTAAAACTTTTGCTACAGGAAGAACATCAAGAGCTATCCCACATGGATGACTGATCACAGGGATTTGTAGAGCATCGAGAGTTTCGGTTAAACAATCCGAAAAGAAGGAATTTATTGAAGATGTCATTACAAGGAAGCAAATTGACCAATATGAAAAAACAAAAGTAACACTGCGAAAGCCAACGATTCTAGAGGAGTTGGTGAAGAAATCAATGGAAGAGCAGGCAAAGAAGTTAAAGGACTTCATCCGAACTAAGCTAAAAAAAGGTTCGGGAAGGTTCAATGGGGACTTTGAACGAGTTAAATTAGGGGGGGAGGTAATAGCTTTGTTATTTAAGTTAGTTATACTCTATTTTTTTCGTTCTGGAGTCTGTTTTTAGTTATTTTTTCGTGTTTGTCTGTTAGAATAAAAAATTAAAGTAATAAAAACATGCAAAAGTTAGGATATATGATGATATATGCCTAATATATGAGGATTTGGGAAGAAATGAATTATGTGTCAATGATAGGAGTATCGTTTGTTTATTTTGGTTGAAAGAATGATTATTTCATTTACACCATTTACGATGAGCATGAGTAGAAAATATTGAGATAATTGTATGGGATTTATGAGAAAATGCGATGTTACATAGAAATTATGAATCTTTAATGATTTGTTCTATTACTGTTTGTAGTAACTGTAAATTTGAATTGTTGAGGAAGTGAAATAGGCCATCTTTTCTATATTTGAGTTTTACTCTTTCAAGTCCAAAACCCTTTATGAAGAATTATCTATTGAACCCCATTGAAGCATTTTCTATGAAGCTTTTGTTTATGAAACCTACTCACCTACCATGAGCCGAAAGAAAAACTTATATCCTACCCATTTCTAGAAATGAACGTAGTGGATTGAAGGAGGGATAAGGTAGGAGCTCAAAACAAAAGCATGAGCTAAAAAGGTATATTAACAAAAAAGGAGGATGAATATAATTGGAGCGCAAATAATCCTTTGCAAAAACTTTAAGTTTGGGGGTGCATCTCGGAAACCTATGAAGTATAGGGTGGATTGAATTATTGTGCAAATGAAAACGCAAATGTAAAATGCCAAAATGAGATTAAAACATATGGTCAAATGAAAAGACACAAACAAGGGAAGAAAATGAAACATTAATGTGTAGATCCACTATGGACATCTCTAGAGCTCATAAATATCTTTTTCATTTATAGCCCATACTCAAGCCTATCATTATAAGCTAACAAAGTCCTAAAGATTCTCAACATGAAAATCTTGCATGCATGAAAAACAGTGAGAAAAGAAGAAAGCGAGAGAGGAGTATCTATATGTGAAATTTCTTGATCTTATGAGTTCTATATGAAAGTTTTATATTTTATACATGTGATACAAGAGCGCACCACTTTGCACGATGAAATATTTGTGATGACAACTTGACTAACCTTGGTGTGCAATGTCTTGACATCCATGATTCTTAATGTTAACAGGTTTGGAATTATGACCTAATTAACTGAATTATTTATTTGGGTTGGAACACCCTTGCTTGTGGTTCAAAGGCTAAATGCTATTTTATAAGAGACAAAAAATAACAAGAACATTCCTTCATTTATTCACTATATTTCACTCATGTTGTATATTTTTGCCTTGAGTTTTTCTCTCTCCTTTTCCTCCCCTTTTTCAATTGACCACCTCCCTTTATATAAAAATTTTTAGGGACATGTGTCGTTATGCATGTGTTTACAAGTGTCGCTACGCATGTGGCCAAGCTTTAGGATGAACATACGTGTTGCAATGTAACATGACAATGTCTATCTTGATTGACTAAGTGATGACTGTACTACTTTATCTTCTTCCGAGGGTTTTCGCCTTTTCTCTGATAGGGTGCAGGTTGTCTTCTTTGCTTCCGAGGGCTTATTGCTTCTGACAGTGACTTGAGGGCCAAGTTTGGGTGTCCTCTTAGTGATAATGTTGCTCCGATAGGGATGTATCCTGAAGTAAGTGATTAGGGGCATTTTCTCCGACAAGGTGTTTACTCGTGAGTTGAACTCCGAGGGGCTTTTAGCCTTCGTGGATAGGCTTTTCTCTTTCCAAGTACGCGGAAAGTGTTGTTTTGTGGTTCTTGCATCAATGTGCGGTTTCATTCTTTGAGTTGGCCATCTGGGACATTGCTCCGAGGGCATTTGTGTTAGGAGTACATAGCAAGGAAGCATTCTTGTCAAGGTTCTGGGACTCGGGAGTCCGTTGGGGCCCTGCTCGGCGTCTTGATGGATATCTGAACCAGGCGGATCCATCCGGGTTTGCTTTTTATCTGATGCTGCCTTGATATCTGGTCTTGATTCATCGTGACTTTCCGAGGGACGCTAGGTGCCCTCGTCGGATGGCCACTCGTACCGCTTTGGGTTAGTATCCGAGCGGTATTGGTCACACCCGATGGGCCTCCTCGTTGGGAGTGGGTACAACTCATCGAAAGTACTCGTGACAATAGTATTGTCCATTTATTAATCCTTCTGATTTAGAACTAATATTCTCTTTAATCTCGTATTTATTTTATACGGTTAACCCTAGCCCCCCCCCCCCCCCCCAAATTTTGATCGCCATCGTAGAGGCGAGGGAAATTTTAATCTTTGGGGTTTTCGTAAGCCGAGGGGTTTTGTGTTTTTCTCTCTTTTCCCATTCTTCGCAGCCATTTTACGAGGAAAGCGAAGTTTTTCCCACTAATTTTTTATTTTTCCGAGGGGGTAAGAAGCCCTGAGTGTTGTCTTTCCTTTTTTCAAGATTTTTCCGAAGGGATATGATTTTTTCCTTTTTGTTCATTTATTTTTTGATGATTTTATGAGGGGAGGAGAGTTCTCCTGTCTTTTTTAGGAGTGTTTACTGACGATAAGGTGAAGAAACCGCTTTTCGTTTCGGCCCTGCACTTGCCAGCTTTCAGTAAGTTTCCCCTTTTTATTCTCATGCTCTCTTTTTCGTATTTACTTTCTCCGAGTAGTTTCTTCGTGCTCGTAGGTATATTTCGTGCGTGTGTTGTTTGTAAACGAGCATCTTATTTCTATTTTTACCCGTCTTTGCGTGGTACAGAGGAGGTTATGGCGAGATACTACTTACAGTCGGATTTTGAAGAGGCTCCCGAGGGGGGAGATCATGAGGAAGGGGACGTGCAGGCTTCCGAGGGGGGAGATCATGAGGAAGTGCAGGCTTCCGAGGGGGGAGATCATGAGGAAGAGGAAGTACAGGCTCCGAGAATGGCAGGGGTGTGTCTGGAGGCCTTTCCGCTGCGACAAGTGGACCATATGTCTGCTTTGGTCGTAGTGTCGGCTCCCGAGTCTAACACTGGTAGTTCTCCGAGGAGCTCCAAGGGGGAGCTATCCCCGAGGGCGGAAGTAGAAGAGCCCTTGTCTCTGGGTCCAGATGTCGTGCTTGTCTCTTCCCGAGATCCTTCTCCCTCACCCCCTCGTAAGTCTTCCTTCTCTCCTTTGTTTACTTGGTTTAGGATCCTATCTATGTTATCATGTTCGAATTTACTCCGCATGGTTACTCAATTATATCTCTTGCTTTTGCAGCGGTAATCAGTAAGGGAAAGGCTCCCATGTTCCCGGGGGCTGACCTATTTGCTCAACTGCTCCATTCGCACCCGGATGAGCCATCGGGGGGTCCCGAGGGGATTTTCCAGAGTCCTGCTGACTTGCTTAAGGACTTAGAGGTGAAGAAGGAGCTGTTGGGCACTTAGCTCAGGGGAGAGGGTTCCTCAGCCGTTACGGAGGTTCCTGAGGCAGTCATGACGGATGCAGTGACTGTAACTCCCACTACGACTATCCCTCCTCCGACAGCCGATTTCCCGAAGAGGGCTACCCTGCGGAGGTCTGCTTCCGAGGGAAATCTTTCGCCCCCGGTACCTGAGAAGGAGCCACCGGCCGTGGGGGAAGCCTATCACGAGATTCTTCACTTCTTCCGCTCTGCTCTTTCTGCACCTGCGGAGGGGTACCAATTCCTACGGGCCAGCACCATCTAGATGGAAGCTATCGTAAGTACTTGTTACCTTGTAGTTTTATTTTCATTGCGATTTCCTTGCATTCTTACTTATACTCCATTTCCCGTCATGTAGTCCAAGAAGACTCGGGAGGTCATCACCACTGTGGAGCAGCGCCATTTAAAGGAGGTGGCGAAAAAGGGTACTCTTTGGGGGCAGGTGGCTTCTCTCCAAGCTAAACTCCACGAGGCCGAGTTGACGATCGTGGTTCTTCGTACCAAGCTGGAGGCCCACGACTTCAGGTGGAAGGAGGACCATGAGGTAAAGGAGGTGATGCGCCTTACCTTGCAGCGGGTGCAGTCGGCTCACGACTAGATGGAGGCGTCCGAGAAGGTGGTCCGGGCACAGTTATCCCGCCTGGAGAAAGAGAAGGCGGAGTCCAAGGGGATCCTTCGTGGTCGGGTGGAGGCTCTGGAGAAGGAGAAGTCCGAGGGGTTGGAGAGGGAACGGGAGCTCCAATCACGGATAAATGAGTTGGTGGAGCTGAAGTTAGTCAGGGTAGTGCCACAAAAGGAGGTGCAAACCCAGATTGATGAGGCTGTTCAGCGCGAAGTGGCGGAGGCGGAACGCCAATACACTTCCTTGTCCGCCCGGGATACACTCGGGCACATGCTATGGGGATATTTGGAGTGCGCTACTTTGGCCCGCGGGGTGGTGCCTTCGGGGGTGAACTTTGGCCGTGTCTTCGACGTCAAGAAACTTGCTAGGCCGTCTCCCGAGCAGGTTCAGAATATTCTGGAGGTGTTCGATGGTGTGATGACGCCAAGGAATTCTCCCGTCCCTCCTCCGACCATGTTCACTCCTGGCGCTAGTAGTTCGGGTGGAGCTTTGCCTCCGAGTCCTTCTGCCGGTCTACCCGAGGAGTCCCTCCCCACTCCGCCCCCGCCTCCTCCAAGTACGGGGATTTAGAATAGGGTTCTCTTTTGTTTTCTGTTATGTACTTTCTATTTTATGCAGTTCTAACATTCTGCTCTTGTAAGCTTTTCCGAGGGATTCTCGGCCTTTTCTAATGAACAGACTCTTTTTTTAAGCAATAGTGCCTTTTAGTAAGTATCATTATTTGATAATTATATTTATTGCCTTAGGATAAATAATAATAAAAGCTGGCATGACTAGGTTAAAAATTAAGCAGGAGGTGTCGCTTGGACACGTGTAACCCATTAACTAGTTTAGACAGCTCAAGTTTTTTACTTTTTGCAAAAGTATAAGTAGTTGTTCAGTAATTCTTTCAAAGTTACTTAAAATTTTACCGTTAAAGTCTAAGTAATTTCTCGAAAAAGCTAAGCTTTCCTTCGAAAATCAAGTAAAACAAGTAAATTACTTACCTTATCAAGATGATGCCTCTATTTTTTAAGCAGGATGACTCTTCCTCGTCCCGCCACTCTCCTCGGAGTCCTGCCCGGAATCCCTCCTTGCTGCTAGGAGTGCGCCATGCGGCCTCAGAGAATTCAACTCAGGGGAGTAGGCATAGTGAGTGCAGGGTGCGTGGTGGGAGGGGTAATTCCGCGAGGGTCGTGTCTATGTCCCCGGAGGATGATCTCTATCGTATTAATCATATCCGCAATGTGTTCACGAGCCGTGATCCTTATTAGTTGGTGGACAAGTCGTCGGTGTATACCAGGCTTGTTTTGGAGCCCGAACGGATGATGGGGCGAGGGCGCGTTGGTACTGCCGTTGGAACCGAACATGGTGCCTCCGTCATGGCACTCTTTGCCACATACAACCTGGATATTGACAAATATGATATAGTAATACCGCACCCCGAGCAGAGGGCTTATGATCCTCCCTCGGGCTATCTTACCGTATACCGGGAGCAAATGCGGTGCGGGTTGCGGGTGTTTTTTCACCATTTCCTTCAAACTTTGTTTCAATACTGGCAAGTGTGTCCGAGTCAGTTGACTCCCAACTCCTACCGCTATCTGGTGGGGTATATTTTGTGCTCCGAGTTGTTAAGGTTGCCACTGTCTCCTCATCGGGTGGGGGCCATATTCAACCTTCGCCCCTGTTCGGGTGGTCTCCCTTTCTTCAGCTTGGCCCATCGGGACAAGAGGAAGGCCTTTCTGGATGTATCCAATTCCCGTAATAGTAGAAAGGATTGGAAAAGGGCATTCTTCTTTGAATAAGTACAAATAAAATTATTTGTACTTAATTTTTCTTGTCTTTAAAATAAAAGACAAGAAAAATTAAGTACAAGTAATTTTTATTTATTCAAATGAATATGGGGTTACAATCTCTAGTAATCCTCTGATTCTTTTCTAATTATGAAACTTGGTTGACTTGACGGTGGAATTGACTTTGATCGCTTCCACGTGGTTTAAGTTGAACGTTAATCCAAGGGCTTTTGAGCTTGATCTTGAATTGACAATTGACTTGACTTGATATTTGGGGACGAACAATTTGATCTTCGTCTTGACTTCTTGCACTTGTTGAATGTCAATCTTCTTTAGAGGAATATTGATCTTCAAAATGCTTGGATGCTTGACAAACGTTGATGCGAGGGGTTGGCAGCTTGATCTCGGATCGAACGGACTTTTGACTTCAAATTTGGTTGAAGATTGTTGAAGAACGATATGATCTTCGTCTTCAGTTCTTCGGATATATGGACTTTGATCTTCTTTAAAAGGGACTTGATCTTCAATAACAGTTTGTCGAGGGCCTTGCAGCTTGTTCTCGAATCAAACAGACTTTCTTGCTTGAAGATTGTCGGAGAACGGTATGAACTTGACTTGAATTTGTTGAATTTGTTGAAGGTCGATCTTCCTCGGCAGAAGAGCGATCTTCAAAAACGGTTATTTGATGGACTTGGAGCTTGGCGCCGGATCAAATGGAGGTTTTCGCGAAGAACGCCTTGAATCCCGCGAAGAACGCCTTCAAGATTGATGAACTTGGTGGAGCGAAAAACTTGGAGCTTTTCCCTCTTCAACTTGTGAATATTTGTGTGTCTTTTCTTCTTCTTCAAGACCACCTCTATTTATAGTTGTGGAGTGAATCTCAATCAGAATCTCCTGATGAGATGAACGGTTGTGATCGCGTCTACAATTCCTTGATATGGAAGACTTTATCTAGGAGAATTTTCTTTCCATCTCTTGAAGATTGAGACTTGGTGGGGAATTCTTTCCTTGTGGAGATTTGGTGGAGAATTCTTTCCATCTCTTGAAGATTGAGACTTGGAAGAGAAGACTTTCCATGTCTTGAGATT
The DNA here is from genome assembly GCA_948329865.1 of Linaria vulgaris. NCBI lineage: Eukaryota > Viridiplantae > Streptophyta > Magnoliopsida > Lamiales > Plantaginaceae > Linaria > Linaria vulgaris. The sequence continues at coordinate 112,088,908 of OX415249.1, read as the reverse complement.
TGATGAGCAATTCTTTTCTTGTCTTAAGATTTAATTAATATATTTATTTTAATCCCTCAAAATATTAAGATTAAATAAAATATATTTTATATCTCTTGCATCTTAAGAGTTACCACTGTTTAATTTAATTTAGACACAAAATTAAAGTGTCTACAAATTGCCCCCTCGAGACTTGTTCACAATTTGTGTTGAAAAGCACTAATGAGTGGATAAGTCTCGACATCTTTCTTCTTCTTGTTCTCGTGCTTCAATTCAACCACGATACATCCACTTCATGCGTTTAGAACATTTGCGAGCTTCATCATTGGATCCATTAACTTGAATGTTGCATGAGAATTTTTTTTTGTGTGGATATGACTGGGCTAAGAATGAACTTCTAGCTGCCTACGTATCCAATGAAGGAATCAAGTCATGACGTAGTGCAAAAGAAATCAAGATTGATTTAAAGGGGATTCCATACACAGTTTCTACTCATGTGGGCTAGGAGTAACATGCAGTTTAAGCTCGTGCGCCATGGAACATTTGATTTGGACATTTGTAGACAGTTTTATCTCATATCTAGGAGGCTTTGAAGACTTGAAGGATTTGTAGACCTTTTGGCTCGTGTCTAGGAGACTTGCACATTTGATTTGTAGACTTGAAAGATTTCTAGACCTTTTGGCTCATGTCTAGGAGACTTGAACATTTGCTCTAAGGACTTGAAGGATTTGTAGACCTTTTGGCTCGTGTCTAGGAGACTTGTGCATTTGTTTTGAAGACTTGAAAGATTTTCTTTGAGTTTGGATATGCAAACAGTTTATACTCGTATTAAGGAGGATGTTGATAGTATAAACTCTTATCAAGGAGTGAATTTCAACACTTAATTTGAAGATTTGAGATAGTTTAGACTCGTATCAAGGAGCATATGTTTTGGCACTTAATTTGAGGATTTGAGATAGTTTAAGCTCGTATCAAGGAGCATGCTTGATAATGAATTTGAAGGTTTCAGATAGTTTAAGCTCGTATCAAGGAGCATATTGGCTGTAATGAAATTTGATGTTGCGCCCTATTCATCGTCGGTGTCATCTGTATCATCTCCTTCAGTATCAAGGACGTGAGTCGAGCTTTCTTCTTTAGTAGAGTTCATGCTTGTTTCAATATCATGCGCACGCGTCGCCAACTCTTCAAAGGTTCTTGGTTTGATTCCTTGAAGTATGTATGCGAGACCCCAATCCATCCCTTGGATGCAAATCTCTATGACTGAAGTTTCAGACAATTTCTCTTTGCAGCTTAAGGATAGATTTCTCCATCTATTGATGTACTCAATCACTGGCTCATCTTCTTGTTGACGTGAATTCGCAAGCTCTATCATGCTCACAGTGCGTCGAGTGCTATAAAAGCGATTGAAGAATGCACTTTGTAGATCTTTCCAGTTGTCAATGGAGTTTGGCTCAATATTAATATACCAATCAAAAGCGACGTCTTCTAAGGATCGAACAAATTGCTTGACTAGAAGATCTCCATCAGTTCCGGCGCTACTGCATGTTTCGACAAAGTGAGCAACATGTTGTCTTGGGTCTCCTTTTCCATAGAATCTTTGAAACTTTGGAGGTTGATAACTTTGAGGCATTTGCAATTTCTCTATCTTTTGAGTATAAGGCTTCATGTAAGGTTTGAAAGTCTTGTGTTGGGCTACATGTTCCTTTGCAACTTCCTTGATGAACTTCTTCAATTGATTGGCAGAGACAAGGCCTTGCGAGGAAACTTGAATTTGCTGGCTTGAGGACTTAGAGTATTCTCCAACTTCCGCATCTTGAATGATTTCTTCAGAAGGCTTTGTGTGCGCCATGATGCCTTGCTCTTCCTTCCTTGAGAAATTTGACTTTTGGAAAAGAGAAGTGACTTGGACTCCATCGAATTCTTGAGCTTCAACTCCATGAATAGCCTTTACATATGTCATGCCTTGACCGTCACTTTTTACATCTTCCTGTTCATTGGGATGAGTTGCAACTTCGATTACGTCGCTTGAAGGTTTGATGCATCCTTGAACTTTGACTTTGTCAATGAATTCTTCAATGTTGTGATTTCCTTCTTTGATCTCTAGCTTTTGGAGAAGACAATTCAAGCGCTCTTCACGTCTATGCACTTGTATTGTGAAGCTCTCAATAGCTCTCGCCAGCGCAGCAACTCGCTCCTCCATTGAAGATGCTTGACTCTTTTCCTTAGCTTCGTGTCTTGCCCCCGATGCGAGTGTAGCTTTCATCATCGATTGAGAAGAGCCTCCGCTTGTTGCCCCTATTGACTTGTCCATTGTTGAGCAACGTTGAATTCTTGTGACTTCAAACTTGTAGACTTGCTAGAAAAGAGATGAGAGGTAGAGGTAGTCCCACCGGGCGTGCGAAAATTTGTAGCGTTAAAAATTCTAAGTCTTTAAAATAAAAGACAAGAAAAATTAAGTACAAATAATTTTTATTTATTCAAATGAATATGGGGTTACAATCTCTAGTAATCCTCTGATTCTTTTCTAATTATGAAACTTGGTTGACTTGACGGTGGAATTGACTTTGATCGCTTCCACGTGGTTTAAGTTGAACGTTAATCCAAGGGCTTTTGAGCTAGATCTTGAATTGACAATTGACTTGAATTGATATTTGGGGACGAACAATTTGATCTTCGTCTTGACTTCTTGCACTTGTTGAATGTCAATCTTCTTTAGAGGAATATTGATCTTCAAAATGCTTTGATGCTTGACAAACGATGATACGAGGGCTTGTCAGCTTGATCTCGGATCGAACGGACTTTTGACTTCAAATTTGGTTGAAGATTGTTGAAGAACGATATGATCTTCGTCTTCAGTTCTTCGGATATATGGACTTTGATCTTCTTTAAAAGGGACTTGATATTCAATAACAGTTTGTCGAGGGCCTTGCAGCTTGTTCTCGAATCAAACAGACTTTCTTGCTTGAAGATTGTCGGAGAACGGTATGAACTTGACTTGAATTTGTTGAATTTATTGAAGGTCGATCTTCCTCGACAGAAGTGCGATCTTCAAAAACGGTTATTTGATGGACTTGGAGCTTGGCGCCAGATCAAATGGAGGTTTTCGCGAAGAACGCCTTGAATCCCGCGAAGAACGCCTTGAAGATTGATGAACTTGGTGGAGCGAAAAACTTGGAGCTTTTCCCTCTTCAACTTGTGAATATTTGTGTGTCTTTTCTTCTTCTTCAAGACCACCTCTATTTATAGTTGTGGAGTGAATCTCAATCAGAATCTCCTGATGAGATGAACGGTTGTGATCGCGTCTACAATTCCTTGATATGGAAGACTTTATCTAGGAGAATTTTCTTTCCATCTCTTAAAGATTGAGACTTGGTGGGGAATTCTTTCCTTGTGGAGATTTGGTGGAGAATTCTTTCCATCTCTTGAAGATTGAGACTTGGAAGAGAAGACTTTCCATGTCTTGAGATTTGATGAGCAATTATTTCCTTGTCTTAAGATTTAATTAATATATTTATTTTAATCCCTCAAAATATTAAGATTAAATAAAATATATTTTATATCTCTTGCATCTTAAGAGTTACCACTGTTTAATTTAATTTAGACACAAAATTAATGTGTCTACAAATTGCCCCCTCGAGACTTGTTCACAATTTGTGTTGAAAAGCACTAATGAGTGGATAAGTCTCGACATCTTTCTTCTTCTTGTTCTCGTGCTTCAATTCAACCACGATACATCCACTTCATGCGTTTAGAACATTTGCGAGCTTCATCATTGGATCCATTAACTTGAATGTTGCATGAGAATTTTTTTTTGTGTGGATATGACTGGGCTAAGAATGAACTTCTAGCTGCCTACGTATCCAATGAAGGAATCAAGTCATGACGTAGTGCAAAAGAAATCAAGATTGATTTAAAGGGGGTTCCATACACAGTTTCTACTCATGTGGGCTAGGAGTAACATGCAGTTTAAGCTCGTGCGCCATGGAACAATTTATTTGGACATTTGTAGACAGTTTTATCTCATATCTAGGAGGCTTTGAAGACTTGAAGGATTTGTAGACCTTTTGGCTCGTGTCTAGGAGACTTGCACATTTGATTTGTAGACTTGAAAGATTTCTAGACCTTTTGGCTCATGTCTAGGAGACTTGAACATTTGCTCTGAGGACTTGAAGGATTTGTAGACCTTTTGGCTCGTGTCTAGGAGACTTGTGCATTTGTTTTGAAGACTTGAAAGATTTTCTTTGAGTTTGGATATGCAAACAGTTTATACTCGTATTAAGGAGGATGTTGATAGTTTAAACTCTTATCAAGGAGTGAATTTCAACACTTAATTTGAAGATTTGAGATAGTTTAGACTCGTATCAAGGAGCATATGTTTTGGCACTTAATTTGAGGATTTGAGATAGTTTAAGCTCGTATCAAGGAGCATGCTTGATAATGAATTTGAAGGTTTCAGATAGTTTAAGCTCGTATCAAGGAGCATATTGGCTGTAATGAAATTTGATGTTGCGCCCTCTTCATCGTCGGTGTCATCTGTATCATCACCTTCAGTATCAAGGACGTGAGTCGAGCTTTCTTCTTTAGTAGAGTTCATGCTTGTTTCAATATCATGCGCACGCGTCGCCAACTCTTCAAAGGTTCTTGGTTTGATTCCTTGAAGTATGTATGCGAGACCCCAATCCATCCCTTGGATGCAAATCTCTATGACTGAAGTTTCAGACAATTTCTCTTTGCAGCTTAAGGATAGATTTCTCCATCTATTGATGTACTCAATCACTGGCTCATCTTCTTGTTGACGTGAATTCGCAAGCTCTATCATGCTCACAGTGCGTCGAGTGCTATAAAAGCGATTGAAGAATGCACTTTGTAGATCTTTCCAGTTGTCAATGGAGTTTGGCTCAAGATTAATATACCAATCAAAAGCGACGTCTTCTAAGGATCGAACAAATTGCTTGACTAGAAGATCTCCATCAGTTCCGGCGCTACTGCATGTTTCGACAAAGTGAGCAACATGTTGTCTTGGGTCTCCTTTTCCATAGAATCTTTGAAACTTTGGAGGTTGATAACTTTGAGGCATTTGCAATTTCTCTATCTTTTGAGTATAAGGCTTCATGTAAGGTTTGAAAGTCTTGTGTTGGGCTACATGTTCCTTTGCAACTTCCTTGATGAACTTCTTCAATTGATTGGCAGAGACAAGGCCTTGCGAGGAAACTTGAATTTGCTGGCTTGAGGACTTAGAGTATTCTCCAACTTCGCATCTTGAATGATTTCTTCAGAAGGCTTTGTGTGCGCCATGATGCCTTGCTCTTCCTTCCTTGAGAAATTTGACTTTTGGAAAAGAGAAGTGACTTGGACTCCATCGAATTCTTGAGCTTCAACTCCATGAATAGCCTTTACATATGTCATGCCTTGACCGTCACTTTTTACATCTTCCTGTTCATTGGGATGAGTTGCAACTTCGATTACGTCGCTTGAAGGTTTGATGCATCCTTGAACTTTGACTTTGTCAATGAATTCTTCAATGTTGTAATTTCCTTCTTGGATCTCTAGCTTTTGGAGAAGACAATTCAAGCGCTCTTCACGTCTATGCACTTGTATTGTGAAGCTCTCAATAGCTCTCGCCAGCGCAGCAACTCGCTCCTCCATTGAAGATGCTTGACTCTTTTCCTTAGCTTCGTGTCTTGCCCCCGATGCGAGTGTAGCTTTCATCATCGATTGAGAAGAGCCTCCGCTTGTTGCCCCCATTGACTTGTCCATTGTTGAGCAACGTTGAATTCTTGTGACTTCAAACTTGTAGACTTGCTAGAAAAGAGATGAGAGGTAGAGGTAGTCCCACCGGGCGTGCGAAAATTTGTAGCGTTAAAAATTCTAAGTCTTTAAAATAAAAGACAAGAAAAATTAAGTACAAATAATTTTTATTTATTCAAATAAATATGGGGTTACAATCTCTAGTAATCCTCTGATTCTTTTCTAATTATGAAACTTGGTTGACTTGACGGTGGAATTGACTTTGATCGCTTCCACGTGGTTTAAGTTGAACGTTAATCCAAGGGCTTTTGAGCTTGATCTTGAATTGACAATTGACTTGAATTGATATTTGGGGACGAACAATTTGATCTTCGTCTTGACTTCTTGCACTTGTTGAATGTCGATCTTCTTTAGAGGAATATTGATCTTCAAAATGCTTGGATGCTTGACAAACGATGATACGTGGGCTTGGCAACTTGATCTCGGATCGAACGGACTTTTGACATCAAATTTGGTTGAAGATTGTTGAAGAACGATATGATCTTCGTCTTCAGATCTTCGGATATATGGACTTTGATCTTCTTTAAAAGGGACTTGATCTTCAATAACAGTTTGTCGAGGGCCTTGCAGCTTGTTCTCGAATCAAACGGACTTTCGTGCTTGAAGATTGTCGGAGAACGGTATGAACTTGACTTGAATTTCTTGAATTTGTTGAAGCTCGATCTTCCTCGGCAGAAGTGCGATCTTCAAAAACGGTTATTTGATGGACTTGGAGCTTGGCGCCGGATCAAATGGAGGTTTTCGCGAAGAACGCCTTGAATCCCGCGAAGAACGCCTTGAAGATTGATGAACTTGGTGGAGCGAAAAACTTGGAGCTTTTCCCTCTTCAACTTGTGAATATTTGTGTGTCTTTTCTTCTTCTTCAAGACCACCTCTATTTATAGTTGTGGAGTGAATCTCAATCAGAATCTCCTGATGAGATGAACGGTTGTGATCGCGTCTACAATTCCTTGATATGGAAGACTTTATCTAGGAGAATTTTCTTTCCATCTCTTGAAGATTGAGACTTGGTGGGGAATTCTTTCCTTGTGGAGATTTGGTGGAGAATTCTTTCCATCTCTTGAAGATTGAGACCTGGAAGAGAAGACTTTTCATGTCTTGAGATTTGATGAGCAATTATTTCCTTGTCTTAAGATTTAATTAATATATTTATTTTAATCCCTCAAAATATTAAGATTAAATAAAATATATTTTATAACTCTTGCATCTTAAGAGTTACCACTGTTTAATTTAATTTAGACACAAAATTAATGTGTCTACAAATTGCCCCCTCGAGACTTGTTCACAATTTGTGTTGAAAAGCACTAATGAGTGGATAAGTCTCGACATCTTTCTTCTTCTTGTTCTCGTGCTTCAATTCAACCACGATACATCCACTTCATGCGTTTAGAACATTTGCGAGCTTCATCATTGGATCCATTAACTTGAATGTTGCATGAGAATTTTCTTTTGTGTGGATATGACTGGGCTAAGAATGAACTTCTAGCCGCCTACGTATCCAATGAAGGAATCAAGTCATGACGTAGTTCAAAAGAAATCAAGATTGATTTAAAGGGGGTTCCATACACAGTTTCTACTCATGTGGGCTAGGAGTAACAATGCAGTTTAAGCTCGTGCGCCATGGAACATTTGATTTGGACATTTGTAGACAGTTTTTTCTCATATCTAGGAGGCTTTGAAGACTTGAAGGATTTGTAGACCTTTTGGCTCGTGTCTACGAGACTTGCACATTTGATTTGTAGACTTGAAAGATTTCTAGACCTTTTGGCTCATGTCTAGGAGACTTGAACATTTGCTCTGAGGACTTGAAGGATTTGTAGACCTTTTGGCTCGTGTCTAGGAGACTTGTGCATTTGTTTTGAAGACTTGAAAGATTTTCTTTGAGTTTGGATATGCAAACAGTTTATACTCTTATTAAGGAGGATGTTGATAGTTTAAACTCTTATCAAGGAGTGAATTTCAACACTTAATTTGAAGATTTGAGATAGTTTAGACTCGTATCAAGGAGCATATGTTTTGGCACTTAATTTGAGGATTTGAGATAGTTTAAGCTCGTATCAAGGAGCATGCTTGATAATTAATTTGAAGGTTTCAGATAGTTTAAGCTCGTATCAAGGAGCATATTGGCTGTAATGAAATTTGATGTTGCGCCCTCTTCATCGTCGGTGTCATCTGTATCATCACCTTCAGTATCAAGGACGTGAGTCAAGCTTTCTTCTTTAGTAGAGTTCATGCTTGTTTCAATGTCATGCGCACGCGTCGCCAACTCTTCAAAGGTTCTTGGTTTGATTCCTTGGAGTATGTATGCGAGACCCCAATCCATCCCTTGGATGCAAATCTCTATGGCTGAAGTTTCAGACAATTTCTCTTTGCAGCTTAAGGATAGATTTCTCCATCTATTGACGTACTCAATCACTGGCTCATCTTCTTGTTGACGTGAATTCGCAAGCTCTATCATGCTCACAGTGCGTCGAGTGCTATAAAAGCGATTGAAGAATGCACTTTGTAGATCTTTCCAATTGTCAATGGAGTTTGGCTCAAGATTAATATACCAATCAAAAGCGACGTCTTCTAAGGATCGAACAAATTGCTTGACTAGAGGATCTCCATCAGTTCCGGCGCTACTGCATGTTTCAACAAAGTGAGCAACATGTTGTCTTGGGTCTCCTTTTCCATAGAATCTTTGAAACTTTGGAGGTTGATAACTTTGAGGCATTTGCAATTTCTCTATCCTTTGAGTATAAGGCTTCATGTAAGATTTGAAAGTCTTGTGTTGGGCTACATGTTCCTTTGCAACTTCCTTGATGAACTTCTTCAATTGATTGGCAGAGACAAGGCCTTGCGAGGAAACTTGAATTTGCTGGCTTGAGGACTTAGAGTATTCTTCAACTTCCGCATCTTGAATGATTTCTTCAGAAGGCTTTGTGTGCGCCATGATGCCTTGCTCTTCTTTCCTTGAGAAATTTGACTTTTGGAAAAGAGAAGTGACCTGGACTCCATCGAATGCTTGAGCTTCAACTCCATGAATAGCCTTTACATATGTCATGCCTTGACCGTCACTTTTTACATCTTCCTGTTCATTGGGATGAGTTGCAACTTCGATTACGTCGCTTGAAGGTTTGATGCATCCTTGAACTTTGACTTTGTCAATGAATTCTTCAATGTTGTGATTTTCTTCTTGGATTTCTATATTTTGGAGAAGACAATTCAAGCGCTCTTCACGTCTATGCACTTGTATTGTGAAGCTCTCAATATCTCTCGCCAGCGCAACAACTCGCTCCTCCATTGAAGATGCTTGACTCTTTTCCTTAGCTTCGTGTCTTGCCCCCGATGCGAGTGTAGCTTTCATCATCGATTGAGAAGAGCCTCCGCTTGTTGCCCCCATTGACTTGTCCATTGTTGAGCAACGTTGAATTCTTGTGACTTCAAACTTGTAGACTTGCTAGAAAAGAGATGAGAGGTAGAGGTAGTCCCACCGGGCGTGCCAAAATTTGTAGCGTTAAAAATTCTAAGTCTTTAAAATAAAAGACAAGAAAAATTAAGTACAAATAATTTTTATTTATTCAAATGAATATAGGGTTACAATCTCTAGTAATCCTCTGATTCTTTTCTAATTATGAAACTTGGTTGACTTGACGGTGGAATTGACTTTGATCGCTTCCACGTGGTTTAAGTTGAACGTTAATCCAAGGGCTTTTGAGCATGATCTTGAATTGACAATTGACTTGACTTGATATTTGGGGACGAACAATTTGATCTTCGTCTTGACTTCTTGAACTTGTTGAATGTCAATCTTCTTTAGAGGAATATTGATCTTCAAAATGCTTGGATGCTTGACAAACGTTGATGCGAGGGCTTGGCAGCATGATCTCGGATCGAAAGGACTTTTGACTTCAAATTTGGTTGAAGATTGTTGAAGAACGATATGATCTTCGTCTTCAATTCTTCGGATATATGGACTTTGATCTTCTTTAAAAGGGACTTGATCTTCAATAACAGTTTGTCGAGGGCCTTGCATCTTGTTCTCGAATCAAACGGACTTTCTTGCTTGAAGATTGTCAGAGAACGGTATGAACTTGACTTGAATTTGTTGAATTTGTTGAAGCTCGATCTTCCTCGGCAGAAGTGCGATCTTCAAAAATGGTTATTTGATGGACTTGGAGCTTGGCGCCAGATCAAATGGAGGTTTTCGCGAAGAACGCCTTGAATCCCGCGAAGCACGCCTTGAAGATTCATGAACTTGGTGGAGCGAAAAACTTGGAGCTTTTCCCTCTTTAACTTGTGAATATTTGTGTGTCTTTTCTTCTTCTTCAAGACCACCTCTATTTATAGTTGTGGAGTGAATCTCAATCAGAATATCCTGATGAGATGAACGGTTGTCATCGCGTCTACAATTCCTTGATATGGAAGACTTTATCTAGGAGAATTTTGTTTCCATCTCTTGAAGATTGAGACTTGGTGGGGAATTCGTTCCTTGTGGAGATTTGGTGGAGAATTATTTCCATCTCTTGAAGATTGAGACTTGGAACAGAAGACTTTCCATGTCTTGAGATTTGATGAGCAATTATTTCCTTGTCTTAAGATTTAATTAATATATTTATTTTAATCCCTCAAAATATTAAGATTAAATAAAATTTATTTTATATCTCTTGCATCTTAAGAGTTACCACTATTTAATTTAATTTAGACACAAAATTAACGTGTCTACAAATTGCCCCCTCGAGACTTGTTCACAATTTGTGTTGAAAAGCACTAATGAGTGGATAAGTCTCGACATCTTTCTTCTTCTTGTTCTCGTGCTTCAATTCAACCACGATACATCCACTTCATGAGTTTAGAACATTTGCGAGCTTCATCATTGGATCCATTAACTTAAATGTTGCATGAGAATTTTTTTTTGTGTGGATATGACTGGGCTAAGAATGAACTTCTAGCTGCCTACGTATCCAATGAAGGAATCAAGTCATGACGTAGTTCAAAAGAAATCAAGATTGATTTAAAGGGGGTGCCATACACAGTTTCTACTCATGTGGGCTAGGAGTAACATGCAGTTTAAGCTCGTGCGCCATGGAACATTTGATTTGGACATTTGTAGACAGTTTTATCTCATATCTAGGAGGCTTTGAAGACTTGAAGGATTTGTAGACCTTTTGGTTTGTGTCTAGGAGACTTGCACATTTGATTTGAAGACTTGAAAGATTTCTAGACCTTTTGGCTCATGTCTAGGAGACTTGAACATTTGCTTTGAGGACTTGAAGGATTTGTAGACCTTTTGGCTCGTGTCTAGGAGACTTGTGCATTTGTTTTGAAGACTTGAAAGATTTTCTTTGAGTTTGGATATGCAAACAGTTTATACTCGTATTAAAGAGGATGTTGATAGTTTAAACTCTTATCAAGGAGTGAATTTCGGCACTTAATTTGAAGATTTGAGATAGTTTAGACTCGTATCAAGGAACATATATTTTGGCACTTAATTTGAGGATTTGAGATAGTTTAAGCTCGTATCAAGGAGCATGCTTGATAATTAATTTGAAGGTTTCAGATAGTTTAAGCTCGTATCAAGGAGCATATTGGCTATAATGAAATTTGATGTTGCGCCCTCTTCATCGTCAATGTCATCTGTATCATCACCTTCAGTATCAAGGACGTGAGTCGAGCTTTCTTCTTTAGTAGAGTTCATGCTTGTTTCAATGTCATGCGCACGCGTCGCCAACTCTTCAAAGGTTCTTGGTTTGATTCCTTGAAGTATGTATGCGAGACCCCAATCCATCCCTTGGATGCAAATCTCTATGGCTGAAGTTTCAGACAATTTCTCTTTGCAGCTTAAGGATAGATTTCTCCATCCATTGACGTACTCAATCAATGGCTCGTCTTCTTGTTGACGTGAATTCGCAAGCTCTATCATGCTCACAGTGCGTCGAGTGCTATAAAAGCGATTGAAGAATGCACTTTGTAGATCTTTCCAGTTGTCAATGGAGTTTGGCTCAAGATTAATATACCAATCAAAAGCGACGTCTTCTAAGGATCGAACAAATTGCTTGACTAGAAGATCTCCATCAGTTCCGGCGCTACTGCATGTTTCGACAAAATGAGCAACATGTTGTCTTGGGTCTCCTTTTCCATAGAATCTTTGAAACTTTGGAGGTTGGTAACTTTGAGGCATTTGCAATTTCTCTATCCTTTGAGTATAAAGCTTCATGTAAGGTTTGAAAGTCTTGTGTTCGGCTACATGTTCCCTTGCAATTTCCTTGATGAACTTCTTCAATTGATTGGCAGAGACATGGCCTTGCGAGGAAACTTGAATTTGCTGGCTTGAGGACTTAGAGTATTCTCCAACTTCCACATCTTGAATGATTTCTTCAGAAGGCTTTGTGTGCGCCATGATGCCTTGCTCTTCCTTCCTTGAGAAATTTGACTTTTGGAAAAGAGAAGTGACTTGGACTCCATCGAATTCTTGAGCTTCAACTCCATGAATAGCCTTTACATATGTCATGCCTTGACCGTCACTTTTTACATCTTCCTGTTCATTGGGATGAGTTGCAACTTCGATTACGTCGCTTGAAGGTTTGATGCATCCTTGAACTTTGACTTTGTCAATGAATTCTTCAATGTTGTGATTTCCTTCTTGCATCTCTAGCTTTCGGAGAAGACAATTCAAGCGCTCTTCACGTCTATGCACTTGTATTGTGAAGCTCTCAATAGCTCTCGCCAGCGCAGCAACTCGCTCCTCCATTGAAGATGCTTGACTCTTTTCCTTAGCTTCGTGTCTTGCCCCCGATGCGAGTGTAGCTTTCATCATCGATTGAGAAGAGCCTCCGCTTGTTGCCCCCATTGACTTGTCCATTGTTGAGAAACGTTGAATTCTTGTGACTTCAAACTTGTAGACTTGCTAGAAAAGACATGAAAAATTAAGTACAAATAATTTTTATTTATTCAAATGAATATGGGGTTACAATTTCTAGTAATCCTCTGATTCTTTTCTAATTATGAAACTTGGTTGACTTGACGGTGGAATTAACTTTGATCGCTTCCACGTGGTTTAAGTTGAACGTTAATCCAAGGGATTTTGAGCTTGATCTTGAATTGACAATTGAATTGACTTGATATTTGGGGACGGACAATTTGATCTTCGTTTTGACTTCTTGCACTTGTTGAATGTCAATCTTCTTTAGAGGAATATTGATCTTCAAAATGCTTGGATGCTTGACAAACTTTGATGTGAGGGCTTGGCAGCTTGATCTCGGATCGAACGGACTTTTGACTTCAAATTTGGTTGAAGATTGTTGAAGAACGATATGATCTTCGTCTTTAGTTCTTTGGATATATGGACTTTGATCTTCTTTAAAAGGGACTTGATCTTCAATAACAGTTTGTCGAGGGCCTTGCAGCTTGTTCTCGAATCAAACGGACTTTCTTGCTTGAAGATTGTCGGAGAACGGTATGAACTTGACTTGAATTTGTTGAATTTGTTGAAGCTCGATCTTCCTCGGCAGAAGTGCGATCTTCAGAAACGGTTATTTGATGGACTTGGAGCTTGGCGCCGGATCAAATGGAGGTTTTCGCGAAGAACGCCTTGAATCCCGCGAAGAACGCCTTGAAGATTGATGAACTTGGTGGAGCGAAAAACTTGGAGCTTTTCCCTCTTCAACTTGTGAATATTTGTGTGTCTTTTTTTCTTCTTCAAGACCACCTCTATTTATAGTTGTGGAGTGAATCTCAATCAGAATCTCCTGATGAGATGAATGGTTGTGATTGCGTCTACAATTCCTTGATATGGAAGACTTTATCTAGGAGAATTTCCTTTCCCTCTCTTGAAGATTGAGACTTGATGGGGAATTCTTTCCTTGTGGAGATTTGGTGGAGAAGTCTTTCCATCTCTTGAAGATTGAGACTTGGAAGAGAAGACTTTCCATGTCTTGAGATTTGATGAGCAATTATTTCCTTGTCTTAAGATTTAATTAATATATTTATTTTAATCCCTCAAAATATTAAGATTAAATAAAATATATTTTATATCTCTTGCATCTTAAGAGTTACCAATGTTTAATTTAATTTAGACACAAAATTAATGTGTCTACAAATTGCCCCCTCGAGACTTGTTCACAATTTGTGTTGAAAAGCACTAATGAGTGGATAAGTCTCGACATCTTTCTTCTTCTTGTTCTCGTGCTTCAATTCAACCACGATACATCCACTTCATGAGCTTAGAACATTTGCGAGCTTCATCATTGGATCCATTAACTTGAATGTTGCATGAGAAATATTTTTTTTTGTGCATATGACTGGGCTAAAAATGAACTTCTAGCTGCCTACGTATCCAATGAAGGAATCAAGTCATGACGTAGTTCAAAAGAAATCAAGATTGATTTAAAGGGGGTGCCATACACAGTTTCTACTCATGTGGGCTAGGAGTAACATGCAGTTTAAGCTCGTGCGCCATGGAACATTTGATTTGGACATTTGTAGACAGTTTTATCTCATATCTAGGAGGCTTTGAAGACTTGAAGGATTTGTAGACCTTTTGGCTCGTGTCTAGGAGACTTGCACATTTGATTTGAAGACTTGAAAGATTTCTAGACCTTTTGGCTCATGTCTAGGAGACTTGAACATTTGCTTTGAGGACTTGAAGGATTTGTAGACCTTTTGGCTCGTGTCTAGGAGACTTGTACATTTGTTTTGAAGACTTGAAAGATTTTCTTTGAGTTTGGATATGCAAACAGTTTATACTCATATTAAGGAGGGTGTTGATAGTTTAAACTCTTATCAAGGAGTGAATTTCGGCACTTAATTTGAAGATTTGAGATAGTTTAGACTCGTATCAAGGAGCATATATTTTGGCACTTAATTTGAGGATTTGAGATAGTTTAAGCTCGTATCAAGGAGCATGCTTGATAATTAATTTGAAGGTTTCAGATAGTTTAAGCTCGTATCAAGGAGCATATTGGCTGTAATGAAATTTGATGTTGCGCCCTCTTCATCGTCGGTGTCATCTGTATCATCACCTTCAGTATCAAGGACGTGAGTCGAGCTTTCTTCTTTAGTAGAGTTCATGCTTGTTTCAATGTCATGCGCACGCGTCGCCAACTCTTCAAAGGTTCTTGGTTTGATTCCTTGAAGTATGTATGCGAGACCCCAATCCATCCCTTGGATGCAAATCTCTATGGCTGAAGTTTCAGACAATTTCTCTTTGCAGCTTAAGGATAGATTTCTCCATCTATTGACGTACTCAATCACTGGTTCATCTTCGTGTTGACGTGAATTCGCAAGCTCTATCATGCTCACAGTTCGTCGAGTGCTATAAAAGCGATTGAAGAATGCACTTTGTAGATCTTTCCAGTTGTCAATGGAGTTTGGCTCAAGATTAATATACCAATCAAAAGCGACGTCTTCTAAGTATCGAACAAATTGCTTGACTAGAAGATCTCCATCAGTTCCGGCGCTACTGCATGTTTCGAAAAAGTGAGCAACATGTTGTCTTGGGTCTCCTTTTCCATAGAATCTTTGAAACTTTGGAGGTTGATAACTTTGAGGCATTTGCAATTTCTCTATCCTTTGAGTATAAGGCTTCATGTAAGGTTTGAAAGTCTTGTGTTGGGCTACATGTTCCTTTGCAACTTCCTTGATGAACTTCTTCAATTGATTGGCAGAGACAAGGCCTTGCGAGGAAACTTGAATTTGCTGGCTTGAGGACTTAGAGTATTCTCCAACTTCCACATCTTGAATGATTTCTTCAGAAGGCTTTGTGTGCGCCATGATGCCTTGCTCTTCCTTCCTTGAGAAATTTGACTTTTGGAAAAGAGAAGTGACTTGGACTCCATCGAATTCTTGAGCTTCAACTCCATGAATAGCCTTTACATATGTCATGCCTTGACCGTCACTTTTTACATCTTCCTGTTCATTGGGATGAGTTGCAACTTCGATTACGTCGCTTGAAGGTTTGATGCATCCTTGAACTTTGACTTTTTCAATGAATTCTTCAATGTTGTGATTTCCTTCTTGGATCTCTAGATTTTGGAGAAGACAATTCAAGCGCTCTTCACGTCTATGCACTTGTATTGTGAAACTCTCAATAGCTCTCGCAAGCGCAGCAACTCGCTCCTCCATTGAAGATGCTTGACTCTTTTCCTTAGCTTCGTGTCTTGCCCCCGATGCGAGTGTAGCTTTCATCATCGATTGAGAAGAGCCTCCGCTCGTTGCCCCCATTGACTTGTCCATTGTTGAGAAACGTTGAATTCTTGTGACTTCAAACTTGTAGACTTGTTAGAAAAGAGATGAGAGGTAGAGGTAGTCCCACCGGGCGTGCCAAAATTTGTAGCGTTAAAAATTCTAAGTCTTTAAAATAAAAGACAAGAAAAATTAAGTACAAATAATTTTTATTTATTCAAATGAATATGGGGTTACAATTTCTAGTAATCCTCTGATTCTTTTATAATTATGAAACTTGGTTGACTTGACGGTGGAATTGACTTTGATCGCTTCCACGTAGTTTAAGTTGAACGTTAATCCAAGGGCTTTTGAGCTTGATCTTGAATTGACAATTGACTTGACTTGATATTTGGGGACGGACAATTTGATCTTCGTCTTGACTTCTTGCACTTGTTGAATGTCAATCTTCTTTAGAGGAATATTGATCTTCAAAATGCTTGGATGCTTGACAAACGTTGATGCGAGGGCTTGGTAGCTTGATCTCGGATCGAACGGACTTTTGACTTCAAATTTGGTTGAAGATTGTTGAAGAACGATATGATCTTCGTCTTTAGTTCTTCGGATATATGGACTTTGATCTTCTTTAAAAGGGACTTGATATTCAATAACAGTTTGTCGAGGGCCTTGCAGCTTGTTCTCGAATCAAACGGACTTTCTTGCTTGAAGATTGTCGGAGAACGGTATGAACTTGACTTGAATTTGTTGAATTTGTTGAAGCTCGATCTTCCTCGGCAGAAGTGCGATCTTCAGAAACGGTTATTTGATGGACTTGGAGCTTGGCGCCGGATCAAATGGAGGTTTTCGCGAAGAACGCCTTGAATCCCGCGAAGAACGCCTTGAAGATTGGTGAACTTGGTGGAGCGAAAAACTTGGAGCTTTTCCCTCTTCAACTTGTGAATATTTGTGTGTCTTTTTTTCTTCTTCAAGACCACCTCTATTTATAGTTGTGGAGTGAATCTCAATCAGAATCTCCTGATGAGATGAACGGTTGTGATCGTGTCTACAATTCCTTGATATGGAAGACTTTATCTAGGAGAATTTTCTTTCCATCTCTTGAATATTGAGACTTGGTGGGGAATTCTTTCCTTGTGGAGATTTGGTGGAGAATTCTTTCCATCTCTTGAAGATTGAGACTTGGAAGAGAAGACTTTCCATGTCTTGAGATTTGATGAGCAATTATTTCCTTGTCTTAAGATTTAATTAATATATTTATTTTAATCCCTCAAAATATTAAGATTAAATAAAATATATTTTATATCTCTTGCATCTTAAGAGTTACCACTGTTTAATTTAATTTAGACACAAAATTAATGTGTCTACAAATTGCCCCATCGAGACTTGTTCACAATTTGTGTTGAAAAGCACTAATGAGTGGATAAGTCTCGACATCTTTCTTCTTCTTGTTCTCGTGCTTCAATTCAACCACGATACATCCACTTCATGAGTTTAGAACATTTGCGAGCTTCATCATTGGATCCATTAACTTGAATGTTGCATGAGAATTTTTTTTTGTGTGGATATGACTGGGCTAAGAATGAACTTCTAGCTGCCTACGTATCCAATGAAGGAATCAAGTCAGGACGTAGTTCAAAAGAAATCAAGATTGATTTAAAGGGGGTGCCATACACAGTTTCTACTCATGTGGGCTAGGAGTACCATGCTGTTTAAGCTCGTGCGCCATGGAACAGTTGATTTGGACATTTGTAGACAGTTTTATCTCATATCTCGGAGGCTTTGAAGACTTGAAGGATTTGTAGACCTTTTGGCTCGTGTCTAGGAGACTTGCACATTTGATTTGAAGACTTGAAAGATTTCTAGACCTTTTGGCTCATGTCTAGGAGACTTGAACATTTGCTTTGAGGACTTGAAGGATGTGTAGACCTTTTGGCTCGTGTCTAGGAGACTTGTGCATTTGTTTTGAAGACTTGAAAGATTTTCTTTGAGTTTGGATATGCAAACAGTTTATACTCGTATTAAGGAGGATGTTGATAGTTTAAACTCTTATCAAGGAGTGAATTTCGGCACTTAATTTGAAGATTTGAGATAGTTTAGACTCGTATCAAGGAGCATATATTTTGGCACTTAATTTGAGGATTTGAGATAGTTTAAGCTCGTATCAAGGAGCATGCTTGATAATTAATTTGAAGGTTTCACATAATTTAAGCTCGTATCAAGGAGCATATTGGCTGTAATGAAATTTGATGTTGCGCCCTCTTCATCGTCGGTGTCATCTGTATCATCACCTTCAGTATCAAGGACGTGAGTCGAGCTTTCTTCTTTAGTAGAGTTCATGCTTGTTTCAATGTCATGCGCACGCGTCGCCAACTCTTCAAAGGTTCTTGGTTTGATTCCTTGAAGTATGTATGCGAGACCCCAATCCATCCCTTGGATGCAAATCTCTATGGCTGAAGTTTCAGACAATTTCTCTTTGCATCTTAAGGATAGATTTCTCCATCTATTGACGTACTCAATCACTGGCTCATCTTCTTGTTGACGTGAATTCGCAAGCTCTATCATGCTCACAGTGCGTCGAGTTCTATAAAAGCGATTGAAGAATGCACTTTGTAGATCTTTCCAGTTGTCAATGGAGTTTGGCTCAAGATTAATATACCAATCAAAAGTGACGTCTTCTAAGGATCGAACAAATTGCTTGACTAGAAGATCTCCATCAGTTCTGGCGCTACTGCATGTTTCGACAAAGTGAGCAACATGTTGTCTTGGGTCTCCTTTTCCATAGAATCTTTGAAACTTTGGAGGTTGATAACTTTGAGGCATTTGCAATTTCTCTATCCTTTGAGTAAAAGGCTTCATGTAAGGTTTGAAAGTCTTGTGTTGGGCTACATGTTCCCTTGCAACTTCCTTGATGAACTTCTTCAATTGATTGGCAGAGACAAGGCTTTGCGAGGAAACTTGAATTTGCTGGCTTGAGGACTTAGAGTATTCTCCAACTTCCGCATCTTGAATGATTTCTTCAGAAGGCTTTGTGTGCGCCATGATGCCTTGCTCTTCCTTCCTTGAGAAATTTGACTTTTGGAAAAGAGAAGTGACTTGGACTCCATCGAATTCTTGAGCTTCAACTCCATGAATAGCCTTTACATATGTCATGCCTTGACCGTCACTTTTTACATCTTCCTGTTCATTGGGATGAGTTACAACTTCGATTACGTCGCTTGAAGGTTTGATGCATCCTTGAACATTGACTTTGTCAATGAATTCTTCAATGTTGTAATTTCCTTCTTGGATCTCTAGCTTTTGGAGAAGACAATTCAAGCGCTCTTCACGTCTATGCACTTGTATTGTGAAGCTCTCAATAGCTCTCGCCAGCGCAGCAACTCGCTCCTCCATTGAAGATGCTTGACTCTTTTCCTTAGCTTCGTGTCTTGCCCCCGATGCGAGTGTAGCTTTCATCATCGATTGAGAAGAGCCTCCGCTCGTTGCCCCCATTGACTTGTCCATTGTTGAGCAACATTGAATTCTTGTGTCTTCAAACTTGTAGACTTGCTAGAAAAGAGATGAGAGGTAGAGGTAGTCCCACCGGGCGTGCCAAAATTTGTAGCGTTAAAAATTCTAAGTCTTTAAAATAAAAGACAAGAAAAATTAAGTACAAATAATTTTTATTTATTCAAATGAATATGGGGTTACTATCTCTAGTAATCCTCTGATTCTTTTCTAATTATGAAACTTGGTTGACTTGACGGTGGAATTGACTTTGATCGCTTCCACGTGGTTTAAGTTGAACGTTAATCCAAGGGCTTATGAGCTTGATCTTGAATTGACAATTGACTTAACTTGTTATTTGGGGACGAACAATTTGATCTTCGTCTTGACTTCTTGCACTTGTTGAATGTCAATCTTCTTTAGAGGAATATTGATCTTCAAAATGCTTGGATGCTTGACATACTTTGATGCGAGGGCTTGGCAGCTTGATCTCGGATCGAAAGGACTTTTGACTTCAAATTTGGTTGAAGATTGTTGAAGAACGATATGATCTTCGTCTTCAGTTCTTCGGATATATGGACTTTGATCTTCTTTAAAAGGGACTTGATCTTCAATAACAGTTTGTCGAGGGCCTTGCAGCTTGTTCTCAAATCAAACGGAGTTTCTTGTTTGAAGATTGTCGGAGAACGGTATGAACTTGACTTGAATTTGTTGAATTTGTTGAAGCTCGATCTTCCTCGGCAGGAGTGCGATCTTCAAAAACGGTTATTTGATGGACTGGGAGCTTGGCGCCGGATCAAATGGAGGTTTTCGCGAAGAATGCCTTGAATCCCGCGAAGAATGCCTTGAAGATTGATGAACTTGATGGAGCGAAAAACTTGGAGCTTTTCCCTCTTCAACTTGTGAATATTTGTGTGTCTTTTTTTCTTCTTCATGACCACCTCTATTTATAGTTGTGGAGTGAATCTCAATCAGAATCTCCTGATGAGATGAACGGTTGTGACTGTGTCTACAATTCCTTGATATGGAAGACTTTATCTAGGAGAATTTTCTTTCCATCTCTTGAATATTGAGACTTGGTGGGGAATTCTTTCCTTGTGGAGATTTGGTGGAGAATTCTTTCCATCTCTTGAAGATTGAGACTTGGAAGAGAAGACTTTCCATGTCTTGAGATTTGATGAGCAATTATTTCCTTGTCTTAAGATTTAATTAATATATTTATTTTAATCCCTCAAAATATTAAGATTAAATAAAATATATTTTATATCTCTTGCATCTTAAGAGTTACCACTGTTTAATTTAATTTAGACACAAAATTAATGTGTCTACAAATTGCCCCCTCGAGACTTGTTCACAATTTGTGTTGAAAAACACTAATGAGTGGATAAGTCTCGACATCTTTCTTCTTCTTGTTCTCGTGCTTCAATTCAACCACGATACATCCACTTCATGAGTTTAGAACATTTGCGAGCTTCATCATTGGATCCATTAACTTGAATGTTGCATGAGAATTTTTTTTTGTGTGGATATGACTGGGCTAAGAATGAACTTCTAGCTGCCTACGTATCCAATGAAGGAATCAAGTCATGACATAGTTCAAAAGAAATCAAGATTGATTTAAAGGGGGTGCCATACACAGTTTCTACTCATGTGGGATAGGAGTAACATGCAGTTTAAGCTCGTGCGCCATGGAACATTTGATTTGGACATTTGTAGACAGTTTTATCTCATATCTCGGAGGCTTTGAAGACTTGAAGGATTTGTAGACCTTTTGGCTCATGTCTAGGAGACTTGCACATTTGATTTGAAGACTTGAAAGATTTCTAGACCTTTTGGCTCATGTCTAGGAGACTTGAACATTTGCTTTGAGGACTTGAAGGATGTGTAGACCTTTTGGCTCGTGTCTAGGAGACTTGTGCATTTGTTTTGAAGACTTGAAAGATTTTCTTTGAGTTTGGATATGCAAACAGTTTATACTCGTATTAAGGAGGGTGTTGATAGTTTAAACTCTTAACAAGGAGTGAATTTCGGCACTTAATTTGAAGATTTGAGATAGTTTAGACTCGTATCAAGGAGCATATATTTTGGCACTTAATTTGAGGATTTGAGATAGTTTAAGCTTGTATCAAGGAGCATGCTTGATAATTAATTTGAAGGTTTCAGATAGTTTAAGCTCGTATCAAGGAGCATATTGGCTGTAATGAAATTTGATGTTGCGCCCTCTTCATCGTCGATGTCATCTGTATCATCACCTTTAGTATCAAGGACGTGAGTCGAGCTTTCTTCTTTAGTACAGTTCATGCTTGTTTCAATGTCATGCGCACGCGTCGCCAACTCTTCAAAGGTTCTTGGTTTGATTCCTTGAAGTATGTATGCGAGACCCCAATCCATCCCTTGGATGCAAATCTCTATGGCTGAAGTTTCAGACAATTTCTCTTTGCAGCTTAAGGATAGATTTCTCCATCTATTGACGTACTCAATCACTGGCTCATCTTCTTGTTGACGTGAATTCGCAAGCTCTATCATGCTCACAGTGCGTCGAGTGCTATAAAAGCGATTGAAGAATGCACTTTGTAGATCTTTCCAGTTGTCAATGGAGTTTGGCTCAAGATTAATATACCAATCAAAAGCGACGTCTTCTAAGGATCGAACAAATTGTTTGACTAGAAGATCTCCATCAGTTCCGGCGCTACTGCATGTTTCGACAAAGTGAGCAACATGTTGTCTTGGGTCTCCTTTTCCATAGATTCTTTGAAACTTTGGAGGTTGATAACTTTGAGGCATTTGTAATTTCTCTATCCTTTGAGAATAAGGCTTCATGTAAGGTTTGAAAGTCTTGTGTTGGGCTACATGTTCCTTTGCAACTTCCTTGATGAACTTCTTCAATTGATTGGCAGAGACAAGGCCTTGCGAGGAAACTTGAATTTGCTGGCTTGAGGACTTAGAGTATTCTCCAACTTCCGCATCTTGAATGATTTCTTCAGAAGGCTTTGTGTGCGCCATGATGCCTTGCTCTTCCTTCTTTGAGAAATTTGACTTTTGGAAAAGAGAAGTGACTTGGACTCCATCGAATTCTTGAGCTTCAACTCCATGAATAGCCTTTACATATGTCATGCCTTGACCGTCACTTTTTACATCTTCCTGTTCATTGGGATGAGTTGCAACTTCGATTACGTCGCTTGAAGGTTTGATGCATCCTTGAACTTTGACTTTGTCAATGAATTCTTCAATGTTGTGATTTCCTTCTTGGATCTCTAGCTTTTGGAGAAGACAATTCAAGCGCTCTTCACGTCTATGCACTTGTATTGTGAAGCTCTCAATAGCTCTCGCCAGCGCAGCAACTCGCTCCTCCATTGAAGATGCTTGACTCTTTTCCTTAGCTTCGTGTCTTGCCCCCGATGCGAGTGTAGCTTTCATCATCGATTGAGAAGAGCCTCCGCTTGTTGCCCCCATTGACTTGTCCATTGTTGAGCAACGTTGAATTCTTGTGACTTCAAACTTGTAGACTTGCTAGAAAAGAGATGAGAGGTAGAGGTAGTCCCACCGGGCGTGCCAAAATTTGTAGCGTTAAAAATTCTAAGTCTTTAAAATAAAAGACAAGAAAAATTAAGTACAAATAATTTTTATTTATTCAAATGAATATGGGGTTACAATCTATAGTAATCCTCTGATTCTTTTCTAATTATGAAACTTGGTTGACTTGACGGTGGAATTGACTTTGATCGCTTCCACGTGGTTTAAGTTGAACGTTAATCCAAGGGCTTTTGAGCTTGATCTTGAATTGACAATTGACTTGACTTGATATTTGGGGACGAACAATTTGATCTTCGTCTTGACTTCTTGCACTTCTTGAATGTCAATCTTCTTTAGAGGAATATTGATCTTCAAAATGCTTGGATGCTTGACAAACGTTGATGCGAGGGCTTGGTAGCTTGATCTCGGATCGAACGGACTTTTGACTTCAAATTTGGTTGAAGATTGTTGAAGAACGATATGATCTTCGTCTTCAGTTCTTCAGATATATGGACTTTGATCTTCTTTAAAAGGGACTTGATCTTCAATAACAGTTTGTCGAGGGCCTTGCAGCTTGTTCTCGAATCAAACGGACTTTCTTGCTTGAAGATTGTCGGAGAACGGTATGAACTTGACTTGAATTTGTTGAATTTGTTGAAGCTCGATCTTCCTCGGCAGAAGTGCGATCTTCAGAAACGGTTATTTGATGGACTTGAAGCTTGGCGTCGGATCAAATGGAGGTTTTCGCGAAGAACGCCTTTAGTCCCGCGAAGAACGCCTTGAAGATTGATGAACTTGGTGGAGCGAAAAACTTGGAGATTTTCCCTCTTCAACTTGTGAATATTTGTGTGTCTTTTTTTCTTCTTCAAGACCACCTCTATTTATAGTTGTGGAGTGAATCTCAATCAGAATCTCCTGATGAGATGAACGGTTGTGATCGCGTCTACAATTCCTTGATATGGAAGACTTTATCTAGGAGAATTTTCTTTCCATCTCTTGAAGATTGAGACTTGGTGGGGTATTCTTTCCTTGTGGAGATTTGGTGGAGAATTCTTTCCATCTCTTGAAGATTGAGACTTGGAAGAGAAGACTTTCAATGTCTTGAGATTTGATGAGCAATTATTTCCTTGTCTTAAGATTTAATTAATATATTTATTTTAATCCCTCAAAATATTCAGATTAAATAAAATATATTTTATATCTCTTGCATCTTAAGAGTTACCACAATTTTATTTAATTTAGACACAAAATTAATGTGTCTACAAATTGCCCCCTCGAGACTTGTTCACAATTTGTGTTGAAAAGCACTAATGAGTGGATAAGTTTCGACATCTTTCTTCTTCTTGTTCTCGTGCTTCAATTCAACCACGATACATCCACTTCATGAGTTTAGAACATTTGCGAGCTTCATCATTGGATCCATTAACTTGAATGTTGCATGAGAATTTTTTTTTGTGTGGATATGACTGGGCTAAGAATGAACTTCTAGCTGCCTACGTATCCAATGAAGGAATCAAGTCATGACGTAGTTCAAAAGAAATCAAGATTGATTTAAAGGGGGTGCCATACACAGTTTCTACTCATGTGGGCTAGGAGTAACATGCAGTTTAAGCTCGTGCGCCATGGAACATTTGATTTGGACATTTGTAGACAGTTTTATCTCATATCTCGGAGGCTTTGAAGACTTGAAGGATTTGTAGACCTTTTGGCTCATGTCTAGGAGACTTGCACATTTGATTTGAAGACTTGAAAGATTTCTAGACCTTTTGGCTCATGTCTAGGAGACTAGAACATTTGCTTTGAGGACTTGAAGGATGTGTAGACCTTTTGGCTCGTGTCTAGGAGACTTGTGCATTTGTTTTGAAGACTTGAAAGATTTTCTTTGAGTTTGGATATGCAAACAGTTTATACTCGTATTAAGGAGGGTGTTGATAGTTTAAACTCTTAACAAGGAGTGAATTTCGGCACTTAATTTGAAGATTTGAGATAGCTTAGACTCGTATCAAGGAGCATATATTTTGGCACTTAATTTGAGGATTTGAGATAGTTTAAGCTTGTATCAAGGAGCATGCTTGATAATTAATTTGAAGGTTTCAGATAGTTTAAGCTCGTATCAAGGAGCATATTGGCTGTAATGAAATTTGATGTTGCGCCCTCTTCATCGTCGATGTCATCTGTATCATCACCTTCAGTATCAAGGACGTGAGTCGAGCTTTCTTCTTTAGTACAGTTCATGCTTGTTTCAATGTCATGCGCACGCGTCGCCAACTCTTCAAAGGTTCTTGGTTTGATTCCTTGAAGTATGTATGCGAGACCCCAATCCATCCCTTGGATGCAAATCTCTATGGCTGAAGTTTCAGACAATTTCTCTTTGCAGCTTAAGGATAGATTTCTCCATCTATTGACGTACTCAATCACTGGCTCATCTTCTTGTTGACGTGAATTCGCAAGCTCTATCATGCTCACAGTGCGTCGAGTGCTATAAAAGCGATTGAAGAATGCACTTTGTAGATCTTTCCAGTTGTCAATGGAGTTTGGCTCAAGATTAATATACCAATCAAAAGCGACGTCTTCTAAGGATCGAACAAATTGTTTGACTAGAAGATCTCCATCAGTTCCGGCGCTACTGCATGTTTCGACAAAGTGAGCAACATGTTGTCTTGGGTCTCCTTTTCCATAGATTCTTTGAAACTTTGGAGGTTGATAACTTTGAGGCATTTGCAATTTCTCTATCCTTTGAGTATAAGGCTTCATGTAAGGTTTGAAAGTCTTGTGTTAGGCTACATGTTCCTTTGCAACTTCCTTGATGAACTTTTTCAATTGATTGGCAGAGACAAGGCCTTGCGAGGAAACTTGAATTTGCTGGCTTGAGGACTTAGAGTATTCTCCAACTTCCGCATCTTGAATGATTTCTTCAGAAGGCTTTGTGTGCGCCATGATGCCTTGCTCTTCCTTCTTTGAGAAATTTGACTTTTGGAAAAGAGAAGTGACTTGGACTCCATCGAATTCTTGAGCTTCAACTCCATGAATAGCCTTTACATATGTCATGCCTTGACCGTCACTTTTTACATCTTCCTGTTCATTGGGATGAGTTGCAACTTCGATTACGTCGCTTGAAGGTTTGATGCATCCTTGAACTTTGACTTTGTCAATGAATTCTTCAATGTTGTGATTTCCTTCTTGGATCTCTAGCTTTTGGAGAAGACAATTCAAGCGCTCTTCACGTCTATGCACTTGTATTGTGAAGCTCTCAATAGCTCTCGCCAGCGCAGCAACTCGCTCCTCCATTGAAGATGCTTGACTCTTTTCCTTAGCTTCGTGTCTTGCCCCCGATGCGAGTGTAGCTTTCATCATCGATTGAGAAGAGCCTCCGCTTGTTGCCCCCATTGACTTGTCCATTGTTGAGCAACGTTGAATTCTTGTGACTTCAAACTTGTAGACTTGCTAGAAAAGAGATGAGAGGTAGAGGTAGTCCCACCGGGCGTGCCAAAATTTGTAGCGTTAAAAATTCTAAGTCTTTAAAATAAAAGACAAGAAAAATTAAGTACAAATAATTTTTATTTATTCAAATGAATATGGGGTTACAATCTATAGTAATCCTCTGATTCTTTTCTAATTATGAAACTTGGTTGACTTGACGGTGGAATTGACTTTGATCGCTTCCACGTGGTTTAAGTTGAACGTTAATCCAAGGGCTTTTGAGCTTGATCTTGAATTGACAATTGACTTGACTTGATATTTGGGGACGAACAATTTGATCTTCGTCTTGACTTCTTGCACTTCTTGAATGTCAATCTTCTTTAGAGGAATATTGATCTTCAAAATGCTTGGATGCTTGACAAACGTTGATGCGAGGGCTTGGTAGCTTGATCTCGGATCGAACGGACTTTTGACTTCAAATTTGGTTGAAGATTGTTGAAGAACGATATGATCTTCGTCTTCAGTTCTTCAGATATATGGACTTTGATCTTCTTTAAAAGGGACTTGATCTTCAATAACAGTTTGTCGAGGGCCTTGCAGCTTGTTCTCGAATCAAACGGACTTTCTTGCTTGAAGATTGTCGGAGAACGGTATGAACTTGACTTGAATTTGTTGAATTTGTTGAAGCTCGATTTTCCTCGGCAGAAGTGCGATCTTCAGAAACGGTTATTTGATGGACTTGAAGCTTGGCGCCGGATCAAATGGAGGTTTTCGCGAAGAACGCCTTTAGTCCCGCGAAGAACGCCTTGAAGATTGATGAACTTGGTGGAGCGAAAAACTTGGAGATTTTCCCTCTTCAACTTGTGAATATTTGTGTGTCTTTTTTTCTTCTTCAAGACCACCTCTATTTATAGTTGTGGAGTGAATCTCAATCAGAATCTCCTGATGAGATGAACGGTTGTGATCGCGTCTACAATTCCTTGATATGGAAGACTTTATCTAGGAGAATTTTCTTTCCATCTCTTGAAGATTGAGACTTGGTGGGGTATTCTTTCCTTGTGGAGATTTGGTGGAGAATTCTTTCCATCTCTTGAAGATTGAGACTTGGAAGAGAAGACTTTCAATGTCTTGAGATTTGATGAGCAATTATTTCCTTGTCTTAAGATTTAATTAATATATTTATTTTAATCCCTCAAAATATTCAGATTAAATAAAATATATTTTATATCTCTTGCATCTTAAGAGTTACCACAATTTTATTTAATTTAGACACAAAATTAATGTGTCTACAAATTGCCCCCTCGAGACTTGTTCACAATTTGTGTTGAAAAGCACTAATGAGTGGATAAGTTTCGACATCTTTCTTCTTCTTGTTCTCGTGCTTCAATTCAACCACGATACATCCACTTCATGAGTTTAGAACATTTGCGAGCTTCATCATTGGATCCATTAACTTGAATGTTGCATGAGAATTTTTTTTTGTGTGGATATGACTGGGCTAAGAATGAACTTCTAGCTGCCTACGTATCCAATGAAGGAATCAAGTCATGACGTAGTTCAAAAGAAATCAAGATTGATTTAAAGGGGGTGCCATACACAGTTTCTACTCATGTGGGCTAGGAGTAACATGCAGTTTAAGCTCGTGCGCCATGGAACATTTGATTTGGACATTTGTAGACAGTTTTATCTCATATCTCGGAGGCTTTGAAGACTTGAAGGATTTGTAGACCTTTTGGCTCATGTCTAGGAGACTTGCACATTTGATTTGAAGACTTGAAAGATTTCTAGACCTTTTGACTCATGTCTAGGAGACTTGAACATTTGCTTTGAGGACTTGAAGGATGTGTAGACCTTTTGGCTCGTGTCTAGGAGACTTGTGCATTTGTTTTGAAGACTTGAAAGATTTTCTTTGAGTTTGGATATGCAAACAGTTTATACTCGTATTAAGGAGGGTGTTGATAGTTTAAACTCTTAACAATGAGTGAATTTCGGCACTTAATTTGAAGATTTGAGATAGTTTAGACTCGTATCAAGGAGCATATATTTTGGCACTTAATTTGAGGATTTGAGATAGTTTAAGCTTGTATCAAGGAGCATGCTTGATAATTAATTTGAAGGTTTCAGATAGTTTAAGCTCGTATCAAGGAGCATATTGGCTGTAATGAAATTTGATGTTGCGCCCTCTTCATCGTCGATGTCATCTGTATCATCACCTTCAGTATCAAGGACGTGAGTCGAGCTTTCTTCTTTAGTACAGTTCATGCTTGTTTCAATGTCATGCGCACGCGTCGCCAACTCTTCAAAGGTTCTTGGTTTGATTCCTTGAAGTATGTATGCGAGACCCCAATCCATCCCTTGGATGCAAATCTCTATGGCTGAAGTTTCAGACAATTTCTCTTTGCAGCTTAAGGATAGATTTCTCCATCTATTGACGTACTCAATCACTGGCTCATCTTCTTGTTGACGTGAATTCGCAAGCTCTATCATGCTCACAGTGCGTCGAGTGCTATAAAAGCGATTGAAGAATGCACTTTGTAGATCTTTCCAGTTGTCAATGGAGTTTGGCTCAAGATTAATATACCAATCAAAAGCGACGTCTTCTAAGGATCGAACAAATTGCTTGACTAGAAGATCTCCATCAGTTCCGGCGCTACTGCATGTTTCGACAAAGTGAGCAACATGTTGTCTTGGGTCTCATTTTCCATAGATTCTTTGAAACTTTGGAGGTTGATAACTTTGAGGCATTTCCAATTTCTCTATCCTTTGAGTATAAGGCTTCATGTAAGGTTTGAAAGTCTTGTGTTGGGCTACATGTTCCTTTGCAACTTCCTTGATGAACTTCTTCAATTGATTGGCAGAGACAAGGCCTTGCGAGGAAACTTGAATTTGCTGGCTTGAGGACTTAGTGTATTCTCCAACTTCCGCATCTTGAATGATTTCTTCAGAAGGCTTTGTGTGCGCCATGATGCCTTGCTCTTCCTTCCTTGAGAAATTTGACTTTTGGAAAAGAGAAGTGACTTGGACTCCATCGAATTCTTGAGCTTCAACTCCATGAATAGCCTTTACATATGTCATGCCTTGACCGTCACTTTTTACATCTTCCTGTTCATTGGGATGAGTTGCAACTTCGATTACGTCGCTTGAATGTTTGATGCATCCTTGAACTTTGACTTTGTCAATGAATTCTTCAATGTTGTGATTTCCTTCTTGGATCTCTAGCTTTTGGAGAAGACAATTCAAGCGCTCTTCACGTCTATGCACTTGTATTGTGAAGCTCTCAATAGCTCTCGCCAGCGCAGCAACTCGCTCCTCCATTGAAGATGCTTGACTCTTTTCCTTAGCTTCGTGTCTTGCCCCCGATGCGAGTGTAGCTTTCATCATCGATTGAGAAAAGCCTCCGCTTGTTGCCCCCATTGACTTGTCCATTGTTGAGCAACGTTGAATTCTTGTGACTTCAAACTTGTAGACTTGCTAGAAAAGAGATGAGAGGTAGAGGTAGTCACACCGGGCGTGCCAACATTTGTAGCGTTTAAAATTCTAAGTCTTTAAAATAAAAGACAAGAAAAATTAAGTACAAATAATTTTTATTTATTCAAATGAATATGGGGTTACAATCTCTAGTAATCCTCTGATTCTTTTCTAATTATGAAACTTGGTTGACTTGACGGTGGAATTGACTTTGATCGCTTCCACGTGGTTTAAGTTGAACGTTAATCCAAGGGCTTTTGAGCTTGATCTTGAATTGACAATTGACTTGACTTGATATTTGGGGACGAACAATTTGATCTTCGTCTTGACTTCTTGCACTTCTTGAATGTCAATCTTCTTTAGAGGAATATTGATCTTCAAAATGCTTGGATGCTTGACAAACGTTGATGCGAGGGCTTGGCAGCTTGATCTCGGATCGAACGGACTTTTGACTTCAAATTTGGTTGAAGATTGTTGAAGAACGATATGATCTTCGTCTTCAGTTCTTCGGATATATGGACTTTGATCTTCTTTAAAAGGGACTTGATCTTCAATAACAGTTTGTCGAGGGCCTTGCAGCTTGTTCTCGAATCAAACGGACTTTCTTGCTTGAAGATTGTCGGAGAACGGTATGAACTTGACTTGAATTTGTTGAATTTGTTGAAGCTCGATTTTCCTCGGCAGAAGTGCGATCTTCAGAAACGGTTATTTGATGGACTTGAAGCTTGGCGCCGGATCAAATGGAGGTTTTCGCGAAGAACGCCTTTAGTCCCGCGAAGAACGCCTTGAAGATTGATGAACTTGGTTGAGCGAAAAACTTGGAGATTTTCCCTCTTCAACTTGTGAATATTTGTGTGTCTTTTTTTCTTCTTCAAGACCACCTCTATTTATAGTTGTGGAGTGAATCTCAATCAGAATCTCCTGATGAGATGAACGGTTGTGATCGCGTCTACAATTCCTTGATATGGAAGACTTTATCTAGGAGAATTTTCTTTCCATCTCTTGAAGATTGAGACTTGGTGGGGTATTCTTTCCTTGTGGAGATTTGGTGGAGAATTCTTTCCATCTCTTGAAGATTGAGACTTGGAAGAGAAGACTTTCAATGTCTTGAGATTTGATGAGCAATTATTTCCTTGTCTTAAGATTTAATTAATATATTTATTTTAATCCCTCAAAATATTCAGATTAAATAAAATATATTTTATATCTCTTGCATCTTAAGAGTTACCACAATTTTATTTAATTTAGACACAAAATTAATGTGTCTACAAATTGCCCCCTCGAGACTTGTTCACAATTTGTGTTGAAAAGCACTAATGAGTGGATAAGTTTCGACATCTTTCTTCTTCTTGTTCTCGTGCTTCAATTCAACCACGATACATCCACTTCATGAGTTTAGAACATTTGCGAGCTTCATCATTGGATCCATTAACTTGAATGTTGCATGAGAATTTTTTTTTGTGTGGATATGACTGGGCTAAGAATGAACTTCTAGCTGCCTACGTATCCAATGAAGGAATCAAGTCATGACGTAGTTCAAAAGAAATCAAGATTGATTTAAAGGGGGTGCCATACACAGTTTCTACTCATGTGGGCTAGGAGTAACATGCAGTTTAAGCTCGTGCGCCATGGAACATTTGATTTGGACATTTGTAGACAGTTTTATCTCATATCTCGGAGGCTTTGAAGACTTGAAGGATTTGTAGACCTTTTGGCTCATGTCTAGGAGACTTGCACATTTGATTTGAAGACTTGAAAGATTTCTAGACCTTTTGACTCATGTCTAGGAGACTTGAACATTTGCTTTGAGGACTTGAAGGATGTGTAGACCTTTTGGCTCGTGTCTAGGAGACTTGTGCATTTGTTTTGAAGACTTGAAAGATTTTCTTTGAGTTTGGATATGCAAACAGTTTATACTCGTATTAAGGAGGGTGTTGATAGTTTAAACTCTTAACAATGAGTGAATTTCGGCACTTAATTTGAAGATTTGAGATAGTTTAGACTCGTATCAAGGAGCATATATTTTGGCACTTAATTTGAGGATTTGAGATAGTTTAAGCTTGTATCAAGGAGCATGCTTGATAATTAATTTGAAGGTTTCAGATAGTTTAAGCTCGTATCAAGGAGCATATTGGCTGTAATGAAATTTGATGTTGCGCCCTCTTCATCGTCGATGTCATCTGTATCATCACCTTCAGTATCAAGGACGTGAGTCGAGCTTTCTTCTTTAGTACAGTTCATGCTTGTTTCAATGTCATGCGCACGCGTCGCCAACTCTTCAAAGGTTCTTGGTTTGATTCCTTGAAGTATGTATGCGAGACCCCAATCCATCCCTTGGATGCAAATCTCTATGGCTGAAGTTTCAGACAATTTCTCTTTGCAGCTTAAGGATAGATTTCTCCATCTATTGACGTACTCAATCACTGGCTCATCTTCTTGTTGACGTGAATTCGCAAGCTCTATCATGCTCACAGTGCGTCGAGTGCTATAAAAGCGATTGAAGAATGCACTTTGTAGATCTTTCCAGTTGTCAATGGAGTTTGGCTCAAGATTAATATACCAATCAAAAGCGACGTCTTCTAAGGATCGAACAAATTGCTTGACTAGAAGATCTCCATCAGTTCCGGCGCTACTGCATGTTTCGACAAAGTGAGCAACATGTTGTCTTGGGTCTCATTTTCCATAGATTCTTTGAAACTTTGGAGGTTGATAACTTTGAGGCATTTCCAATTTCTCTATCCTTTGAGTATAAGGCTTCATGTAAGGTTTGAAAGTCTTGTGTTGGGCTACATGTTCCTTTGCAACTTCCTTGATGAACTTCTTCAATTGATTGGCAGAGACAAGGCCTTGCGAGGAAACTTGAATTTGCTGGCTTGAGGACTTAGTGTATTCTCCAACTTCCGCATCTTGAATGATTTCTTCAGAAGGCTTTGTGTGCGCCATGATGCCTTGCTCTTCCTTCCTTGAAAAATTTGACTTTTGGAAAAGAGAAGTGACTTGGACTCCATCGAATTCTTGAGCTTCAACTCCATGAATAGCCTTTACATATGTCATGCCTTGACCGTCACTTTTTACATCTTCCTGTTCATTGGGATGAGTTGCAACTTCGATTACGTCGCTTGAATGTTTGATGCATCCTTGAACTTTGACTTTGTCAATGAATTCTTCAATGTTGTGATTTCCTTCTTGGATCTCTAGCTTTTGGAGAAGACAATTCAAGCGCTCTTCACGTCTATGCACTTGTATTGTGAAGCTCTCAATAGCTCTCGCCAGCGCAGCAACTCGCTCCTCCATTGAAGATGCTTGACTCTTTTCCTTAGCTTCGTGTCTTGCCCCCGATGCGAGTGTAGCTTTCATCATCGATTGAGAAAAGCCTCCGCTTGTTGCCCCCATTGACTTGTCCATTGTTGAGCAACGTTGAATTCTTGTGACTTCAAACTTGTAGACTTGCTAGAAAAGAGATGAGAGGTAGAGGTAGTCACACCGGGCGTGCCAACATTTGTAGCGTTTAAAATTCTAAGTCTTTAAAATAAAAGACAAGAAAAATTAAGTACAAATAATTTTTATTTATTCAAATGAATATGGGGTTACAATCTCTAGTAATCCTCTGATTCTTTTCTAATTATGAAACTTGGTTGACTTGACGGTGGAATTGACTTTGATCGCTTCCACGTGGTTTAAGTTGAACGTTAATCCAAGGGCTTTTGAGCTTGATCTTGAATTGACAATTGACTTGACTTGATATTTGGGGACGAACAATTTGATCTTCGTCTTGACTTCTTGCACTTCTTGAATGTCAATCTTCTTTAGAGGAATATTGATCTTCAAAATGCTTGGATGCTTGACAAACGTTGATGCGAGGGCTTGGCAGCTTGATCTCGGATCGAACGGACTTTTGACTTCAAATTTGGTTGAAGATTGTTGAAGAACGATATGATCTTCGTCTTCAGTTCTTCGGATATATGGACTTTGATCTTCTTTAAAAGGGACTTGATCTTCAATAACAGTTTGTCGAGGGCCTTGCAGCTTGTTCTCGAATCAAACGGACTTTCTTGCTTGAAGATTGTCGGAGAACGGTATGAACTTGACTTGAATTTGTTGAATTTGTTGAAGCTCGATCTTCCTCGGCAGAAGTGCGATCTTCAGAAACTGTTATTTGATAGACTTGAAGCTTGGCGCCGGATCAAATGGAGGTTTTCGCGAAGAACGCCTTTAGTCCCGCGAAGAACGCCTTGAAGATTGATGAACTTGGTGGAGCGAAAAACTTGGAGATTTTCCCTCTTCAACTTGTGAATATTTGTGTGTCTTTTTTTCTTCTTCAAGACCACCTCTATTTATCGTTGTGGGGTGAATCTCAATCAGAATCTCCTGATGAGATGAACGGTTGTGATCGCGTCTACAATTCCTTGATATGGAAGACTTTATCTAGGAGAATTTTCTTTCCATCTCTTGAAGATTGAGACTTGGTGGGGTATTCTTTCCTTGTGGAGATTTGGTGGAGAATTCTTTCCATCTCTTGAAGATTGAGACTTGGAAGAGAAGACTTTCAATGTCTTGAGATTTGATGAGCAATTATTTCCTTGTCTTAAGATTTAATTAATATATTTATTTTAATCCTTCAAAATATTCAGATTAAATAAAATATATTTTATATCTCTTGCATCTTAAGAGTTACCACAATTTTATTTAATTTAGATACAAAATTAATGTGTCTACAAATTGCCCCCTCGAGACTTGTTCACAATTTGTGTTGAAAAGCACTAATGAGTGGATAAGTTTCGACATCTTTCTTCTTCTTGTTCTCGTGCTTCAATTCCACCACGATACATCCACTTCATGAGTTTAGAACATTTGCGAGCTTCATCATTGGATCCATTAACTTGAATGTTGCATGAGAATTTTTTTTTGTGTGGATATGACTGGGCTAAGAATGAACTTCTAGCTGCCTACGTATCCAATGAAGGAATCAAGTCATGACGTAGTTCAAAAGAAATCAAGATTGATTTAAAGGGGGTGCCATACACAGTTTCTACTCATGTGGGCTAGGAGTAACATGCAGTTTAAGCTCGTGCGCCATGGAACATTTGATTTGGACATTTGTAGACAGTTTTATCTCATATCTCGGAGGCTTTGAAGACTTGAAGGATTTGTAGACCTTTTGGCTCATGTCTAGGAGACTTGCACATTTGATTTGAAGACTTGAAAGATTTCTAGACCTTTTGGCTCATGTCTAGGAGACTTGAACATTTGCTTTGAGGACTTGAAGGATGTGTAGACCTTTTGGCTCGTGTCTAGGAGACTTGTGCATTTGTTTTGAAGACTTGAAAGATTTTCTTTGAGTTTGGATATGCAAACAGTTTATACTCGTATTAAGGAGGGTGTTGATAGTTTAAACTCTTAACAATGAGTGAATTTCGGCACTTAATTTGAAGATTTGAGATAGTTTAGACTCGTATCAAGGAGCATATATTTTGGCACTTAATTTGAGGATTTGAGATAGTTTAAGCTTGTATCAAGGAGCATGCTTGATAATTAATTTGAAGGTTTCAGATAGTTTAAGCTCGTATCAAGGAGCATATTGGCTGTAATGAAATTTGATGTTGCGCCCTCTTCATCGTCGATGTCATCTGTATCATCACCTTCAGTATCAAGGACGTGAGTCGAGCTTTCTTCTTTAGTACAGTTCATGCTTGTTTCAATGTCATGCGCACGCGTCGCCAACTCTTCAAAGGTTCTTGGTTTGATTCCTTGAAGTATGTATGCGAGACCCCAATCCATCCCTTGGATGCAAATCTCTATGGCTGAATTTTCAGACAATTTCTCTTTGCAGCTTAAGGATAGATTTCTCCATCTATTGACGTACTCAATCACTGGCTCATCTTCTTGTTGACGTGAATTCGCAAGCTCTATCATGCTCACAGTGCGTCGAGTGCTATAAAAGCGATTAAAGAATGCACTTTGTAGATCTTTCCAGTTGTCAATGGAGTTTGGCTCAAGATTAATATACCAATCAAAAGCGACGTCTTCTAAGGATCGAACAAATTGCTTGACTAGAAGATCTCCATCAGTTCCGGCGCTACTGCATGTTTCGACAAAGTGAGCAACATGTTGTCTTGGGTCTCATTTTCCATAGATTCTTTGAAACTTTGGAGGTTGATAACTTTGAGGCATTTCCAATTTCTCTATCCTTTGAGTATAAGGCTTCATGTAAGGTTTGAAAGTCTTGTGTTGGGCTACATGTTCCTTTGCAACTTCCTTGATGAACTTCTTCAATTGATTGGCAGAGACAAGGCCTTGCGAGGAAACTTGAATTTGCTGGCTTGAGGACTTAGTGTATTCTCCAACTTCCGCATCTTGAATGATTTCTTCAGAAGGCTTTGTGTGCGCCATGATGCCTTGCTCTTCCTTCCTTGAGAAATTTGACTTTTGGAAAAGAGAAGTGACTTGGACTCCATCGAATTCTTGAGCTTCAACTCCATGAATAGCCTTTACATATGTCATGCCTTGACCGTCACTTTTTACATCTTCCTGTTCATTGGGATGAGTTGCAACTTCGATTACGTCGCTTGAATGTTTGATGCATCCTTGAACTTTGACTTTGTCAATGAATTCTTCAATGTTGTGATTTCCTTCTTGGATCTCTAGCTTTTGGAGAAGACAATTCAAGCGCTCTTCACGTCTATGCACTTGTATTGTGAAGCTCTCAATAGCTCTCGCCAGCGCAGCAACTCGCTCCTCCATTGAAGATGCTTGACTCTTTTCCTTAGCTTCGTGTCTTGCCCCCGATGCGAGTGTAGCTTTCATCATCGATTGAGAAAAGCCTCCGCTTGTTGCCCCCATTGACTTGTCCATTGTTGAGCAACGTTGAATTCTTGTGACTTCAAACTTGTAGACTTGCTAGAAAAGAGATGAGAGGTAGAGGTAGTCACACCGGGCGTGCCAACATTTGTAGCGTTTAAAATTCTAAGTCTTTAAAATAAAAGACAAGAAAAATTAAGTACAAATAATTTTTATTTATTCAAATGAATATGGGGTTACAATCTCTAGTAATCCTCTGATTCTTTTCTAATTATGAAACTTGGTTGACTTGACGGTGGAATTGACTTTGATCGCTTCCACGTGGTTTAAGTTGAACGTTAATCCAAGGGCTTTTGAGCTTGATCTTGAATTGACAATTGACTTGACTTGATATTTGGGGACGAACAATTTGATCTTCGTCTTGACTTCTTGCACTTGTTGAATGTCAATCTTCTTTAGAGGAATATTGATCTTCAAAATGCTTGGATGCTTGACAAACGTTGATGCGAGGGCTTGGCAGCTTGATCTCGGATCGAACGGACTTTTGACTTCAAATTTGGTTGAAGATTGTTGAAGAACGATATGATCTTCGTCTTCAGTTCTTCGGATATATGGACTTTGATCTTCTTTAAAAGGGACTTGATCTTCAATAACAGTTTGTCGAGGGCCTTGCAGCTTGTTCTCGAATCAAACGGACTTTCTTGCTTGAAGATTGTCGGAGAACGGTATGAACTTGACTTGAATTTGTTGAATTTGTTGAAGCTCGATCTTCCTCGGCAGAAGTGCGATCTTCAGAAACTGTTATTTGATAGACTTGAAGCTTGGCGCCGGATCAAATGGAGGTTTTCGCGAAGAACGCCTTTAGTCCCGCGAAGAACGCCTTGAAGATTGATGAACTTGGTGGAGCGAAAAACTTGGAGATTTTCCCTCTTCAACTTGTGAATATTTGTGTGTCTTTTTTTCTTCTTCAAGACCACCTCTATTTATCGTTGTGGGGTGAATCTCAATCAGAATCTCCTGATGAGATGAACGGTTGTGATCGCGTCTACAATTCCTTGATATGGAAGACTTTATCTAGGAGAATTTTCTTTCCATCTCTTGAAGATTGAGACTTGGTGGGGTATTCTTTCCTTGTGGAGATTTGGTGGAGAATTCTTTCCATCTCTTGAAGATTGAGACTTGGAAGAGAAGACTTTCAATGTCTTGAGATTTGATGAGCAATTATTTCCTTGTCTTAAGATTTAATTAATATATTTATTTTAATCCTTCAAAATATTCAGATTAAATAAAATATATTTTATATCTCTTGCATCTTAAGAGTTACCACAATTTTATTTAATTTAGATACAAAATTAATGTGTCTACAAATTGCCCCCTCGAGACTTGTTCACAATTTGTGTTGAAAAGCACTAATGAGTGGATAAGTTTCGACATCTTTCTTCTTCTTGTTCTCGTGCTTCAATTCCACCACGATACATCCACTTCATGAGTTTAGAACATTTGCGAGCTTCATCATTGGATCCATTAACTTGAATGTTGCATGAGAATTTTTTTTTGTGTGGATATGACTGGGCTAAGAATGAACTTCTAGCTGCCTACGTATCCAATGAAGGAATCAAGTCATGACGTAGTTCAAAAGAAATCAAGATTGATTTAAAGGGGGTGCCATACACAGTTTCTACTCATGTGGGCTAGGAGTAACATGCAGTTTAAGCTCGTGCGCCATGGAACATTTGATTTGGACATTTGTAGACAGTTTTATCTCATATCTCGGAGGCTTTGAAGACTTGAAGGATTTGTAGACCTTTTGGCTCGTGTCTAGGAGACTTGCACATTTGATTTGAAGACTTGAAAGATTTCTAGACCTTTTGGCTCATGTCTAGGAGACTTGAACATTTTCTTTGAGGACTTGAAGGATGTGTAGACCTTTTGGCTCGTGTCTAGGAGACTTGTGCATTTGTTTTGAAGACTTGAAAGATTTTCTTTGAGTTTGGATATGCAAACAGTTTATACTCGTATTAAGGAGGATGTTGATAGTTTAAACTCTTAACAAGGAGTGAATTTCGGCACTTAATTTGAAGATTTGAGATAGTTTAGACTCGTATCAAGGAGCATATATTTTGGCACTTAATTTGAGGATTTGAGATAGTTTAAGCTTGTATCAAGGAGCATGCTTGATAATTAATTTGAAGGTTTCAGATAGTTTAAGCTCGTATCAAGGAGCATATTGGGTGTAATGAAATTTGATGTTGCGCCCTCTTCATCGTCGGTGTCATCTGTATCATCACCTTCAGTATCAAGGACCTGAGTCGAGCTTTCTTCTTTAGTACAGTTCATGCTTGTTTCAATGTCATGCGCACGCGTCGCCAACTCTTCAAAGGTTCTTGGTTTGATTCCTTGAAGTATGTATGCGAGACCCCAATCCATCCCTTGGATGCAAATCTCTATGGCTGAAGTTTCAGACAATTTCTCTTTGCAACTTAAGGATAGATTTCTCCATCTATTGACGTACTCAATCACTGGCTCATCTTCTTGTTGACGTGAATTCGCAAGCTCTATCATGCTCACAGTGCGTCGAGTGCTATAAAAGCGATTGAAGAATGCACTTTGTAGATCATTCCAGTTGTCAATGGAGTTTGGCTCAAGATTAATATACCAATCAAAAGCGACATCTTCTAAGGATCGAACAAATTGCTTGACTAGAAGATCTCCATCAGTTCCGGTGCTACTGCATGTTTCGACAAAATGAGCAACATGTTGTCTTGGGTCTCCTTTTCCATAGAATCTTTGAAACTTTGGAGGTTGATAACTTTGAGGCATTTGCAATTTCTCTATCCTTTGAGTATAAGGCTTCATGTAAGGTTTGAAAGTCTTGTGTTGGGCTACATGTTCCTTTGCAACTTCCTTGATGAACTTCTTCAATTGATTGGCAGAGACAAGGCCTTGCGAGGAAACTTGAATTTGCTGGCTTGAGGACTTAGTGTATTCTCCAACTTCCGCATCTTGAATGATTTCTTCAGAAGGCTTTGTGTGCGCCATGATGCCTTGCTCTTCCTTCCTTGAGAAATTTGACTTTTGGAAAAGAGAAGTGACTTGGACTCCATCGATTTCTTGAGCTTCAACTCCATGAATAGCCTTTACATATGTCATGCCTTGACCGTCACTTTTTACATCTTCCTGTTCATTGGGATGAGTTGCAACTTCGATTACGTCGCTTGAAGGTTTGATGCATCCTTGAACTTTGACTTTGTCAATGAATTCTTCAATGTTGTGATTTCCTTCTTGGATCTCTAGCTTTTGGAGAAGACAATTCAAGCGCTCTTCACGTCTATGCACTTATATTGTGAAGCTCTCAATAGCTCTCGCCAGCGCAGCAACTCGCTCCTCCATTGAAGATGCTTGACTCTTTTCCTTAGCTTCGTGTCTTGCCCCCGATGCGAGTGTAGCTTTCATCATCGATTGAGAAAAGCCTCCGCTTGTTGCCCCCATTGACTTGTCCATTGTTGAGCAACGTTGAATTCTTGTGACTTCAAACTTGTAGACTTGCTAGAAAAGAGATGAGAGGTAGAGGTAGTCACACCGGGCGTGCCAAAATTTGTAGCGTTTAAAATTCTAAGTCTTTAAAATAAAAGACAAGAAAAATTAAGTACAAATAATTTTTATTTATTCAAATGAATATGGGGTTACAATCTCTAGTAATCCTCTGATTCTTTTCTAATTATGAAACTTGGTTGACTTGACGGTGGAATTGACTTTGATCGCTTCCACGTGGTTTAAGTTGAACGTTAATCCAAGGGCTTTTGAGCTT
The DNA here is from genome assembly GCA_948329865.1 of Linaria vulgaris. Lineage (NCBI taxonomy): Eukaryota > Viridiplantae > Streptophyta > Magnoliopsida > Lamiales > Plantaginaceae > Linaria > Linaria vulgaris. The sequence continues at coordinate 112,048,470 of OX415249.1, read as the reverse complement.
GATCTTGAATTGACAATTGACTTGACTTGATATTTGGGGACGAACAATTTGATCTTCGTCTTGACTTCTTGCACTTCTTGAATGTCAATCTTCTTTAGAGGAATATTGATCTTCAAAATGCTTGGATGCTTGACAAATGTTGATGCGAGGGCTTGGCAGCTTGATCTCGGATCGAATGGACTTTTGACTTCAAATTTGGTTGAAGATTGTTGAAGAACGATATGATCTTCGTCTTCAGTTCTTCGGATATATGGACTTTGATCTTCTTTAAAAGGGACTTGATCTTCAATAACAGTTTGTCGAGGGCCTTGCAGCTTGTTCTCGAATCAAACGGACTTTCTTGCTTGAAGATTGTCGGAGAACGGTATGAACTTGACTTGAATTTGTTGAATTTGTTGAAGCTCGATCTTCCTCGGCAGAAGTGCGATCTTCAAAAACTGTTATTTGATAGACTTGAAGCTTGGCGCCGGATCAAATGAAGGTTTTCGCGAAGAACGCCTTTAGTCCCGCGAAGAACGCCTTGAAGATTGATGAACTTGGTGGAGCGAAAAACTTGGAGATTTTCCCTCTTCAACTTGTGAATATTTGTGTGTCTTTTTTTCTTCTTCAAGACCACCTCTATTTATCGTTGTGGGGTGAATCTCAATCAGAATCTCCTGATGAGATGAACGGTTGTGATCGCGTCTACAATTCCTTGATATGGAAGACTTTATCTAGGAGAATTTTCTTTCCATCTCTTGAAGATTGAGACTTGGTGGGGTATTCTTTCCTTGTGGAGATTTGGTGGAGAATTCTTTCCATCTCTTGAAGATTGAGACTTGGAAGAGAAGACTTTCAATGTCTTGAGATTTGATGAGCAATTATTTCCTTGTCTTAAGATTTAATTAATATATTTATTTTAATCCTTCAAAATATTCAGATTAAATAAAATATATTTTATATCTCTTGCATCTTAAGAGTTACCACAATTTTATTTAATTTAGATACAAAATTAATGTGTCTACAAATTGCCCCCTCGAGACTTGTTCACAATTTGTGTTGAAAAGCACTAATGAGTGGATAAGTTTCGACATCTTTCTTCTTCTTGTTCTCGTGCTTCAATTCCACCACGATACATCCACTTCATGAGTTTAGAACATTTGCGAGCTTCATCATTGGATCCATTAACTTGAATGTTGCATGAGAATTTTTTTTTGTGTGGATATGACTGGGCTAAGAATGAACTTCTAGCTGCCTACGTATCCAATGAAGGAATCAAGTCATGACGTAGTTCAAAAGAAATCAAGATTGATTTAAAGGGGGTGCCATACACAGTTTCTACTCATGTGGGCTAGGAGTAACATGCAGTTTAAGCTCGTGCGCCATGGAACATTTGATTTGGACATTTGTAGACAGTTTTATCTCATATCTCGGAGGCTTTGAAGACTTGAAGGATTTGTAGACCTTTTGGCTCATGTCTAGGAGACTTGCACATTTGATTTGAAGACTTGAAAGATTTCTAGACCTTTTGGCTCATGTCTAGGAGACTTGAACATTTGCTTTGAGGACTTGAAGGATGTGTAGACCTTTTGGCTCGTGTCTAGGAGACTTGTGCATTTGTTTTGAAGACTTGAAAGATTTTCTTTGAGTTTGGATATGCAAACAGTTTATACTCGTATTAAGGAGGGTGTTGATAGTTTAAACTCTTAACAATGAGTGAATTTCGGCACTTAATTTGAAGATTTGAGATAGTTTAGACTCGTATCAAGGAGCATATATTTTGGCACTTAATTTGAGGATTTGAGATAGTTTAAGCTTGTATCAAGGAGCATGCTTGATAATTAATTTGAAGGTTTCAGATAGTTTAAGCTCGTATCAAGGAGCATATTGGCTGTAATGAAATTTGATGTTGCGCCCTCTTCATCGTCGATGTCATCTGTATCATCACCTTCAGTATCAAGGACGTGAGTCGAGCTTTCTTCTTTAGTACAGTTCATGCTTGTTTCAATGTCATGCGCACGCGTCGCCAACTCTTCAAAGGTTCTTGGTTTGATTCCTTGAAGTATGTATGCGAGACCCCAATCCATCCCTTGGATGCAAATCTCTATGGCTGAAGTTTCAGACAATTTCTCTTTGCAACTTAAGGATAGATTTCTCCATCTATTGACGTACTCAATCACTGGCTCATCTTCTTGTTGACGTGAATTCGCAAGCTCTATCATGCTCACAGTGCGTCGAGTGCTATAAAAGCGATTGAAGAATGCACTTTGTAGATCATTCCAGTTGTCAATGGAGTTTGGCTCAAGATTAATATACCAATCAAAAGCGACATCTTCTAAGGATCGAACAAATTGCTTGACTAGAAGATCTCCATCAGTTCCGGCGCTACTGCATGTTTCGACAAAGTGAGCAACATGTTGTCTTGGGTCTCATTTTCCATAGATTCTTTGAAACTTTGGAGGTTGATAACTTTGAGGCATTTCCAATTTCTCTATCCTTTGAGTATAAGGCTTCATGTAAGGTTTGAAAGTCTTGTGTTGGGCTACATGTTCCTTTGCAACTTCCTTGATGAACTTCTTCAATTGATTGGCAGAGACAAGGCCTTGCGAGGAAACTTGAATTTCCTGGCTTGAGGACTTAGAGTATTCTCCAACTTCTGCATCTTGAATGATTTCTTCAGAAGGCTTTGTGTGCGCCATGATGCCTTGCTCTTCCTTCCTTGAGAAATTTGACTTTTGGAAAAGAGAAGTGACTTGGACTCCATCGAATTCTTGAGCTTCAACTCCATGAATAGCCTTTACATATGTCATGCCTTGACCGTCACTTTTTACATCTTCCTGTTCATTGGGATGAGTTGCAACTTCGATTACGTCGCTTGAAGGTTTGATGCATCCTTGAACTTTGACTTTGTCAATGAATTCTTCAATGTTGTGATTTCCTTCTTGGATCTCTAGCTTTTGGAGAAGACAATTCAAGCGCTCTTCACGTCTATGCACTTATATTGTGAAGCTCTCAATAGCTCTCGCCAGCGCAGCAACTCGCTCCTCCATTGAAGATGCTTGACTCTTTTCCTTAGCTGTGTGCCCGTGTCTTGCCCCCGATGCGAGTGTAGCTTTCATCATCGATTGAGAAAAGCCTCCGCTTGTTGCCCCCATTGACTTGTCCATTGTTGAGCAACGTTGAATTCTTGTGACTTCAAACTTGTAGACTTGCTAGAAAAGAGATGAGAGGTAGAGGTAGTCCCACCGGGCGTGCCAAAATTTGTAGCGTTAAAAATTCTAAGTCTTTAAAATAAAAGACAAGAAAAATTAAGTACAAATAATTTTTATTTATTCAAATGAATATGGGGTTACAATCTCTAGTAATCCTCTGATTCTTTTCTAATTATGAAACTTGGTTGACTTGACGGTGGAATTGACTTTCATCGCTTCCACGTGGTTTAAGTTGAACGTTAATCCAAGGGCTTTTGAGCTTGATCTTGAATTGACAATTGACTTGACTTGATATTTGGGGACGAACAATTTGATCTTCGTCTTGACTTCTTGCACTTCTTGAATGACAATCTTCTTTAGAGGAATATTGATCTTCAAAATGCTTGGATGCTTGACGAACGTTGATGCGAGGGCTTGGTAGCTGGATCTCGGATCGAACGGACTTTTGACTTCAAATTTAGTTGAAGATTGTTGAAGAACGATATGATCTTCGTCTTCAGTTCTTCGGATATATGGACTTTGATCTTCTTTAAAAGGGACTTGATCTTCAATAACAGTTTGTCGAGGGCCTTGCAGCTTGTTTTCGAATCAAACGGACTTTCTTGCTTGAAGATTGTCGGAGAACGGTATGAACTTGACTTGAATTTGTTGAATTTGTTGAAGCTCGATCTTCCTCGGCAGAAGTGCGATCTTCAAAAACTGTTATTTGATGGACTTGAAGCTTGGCGCCGGATCAAATGGAGGTTTTCGCGAAGAACGCCTTTAGTCCCGCGAAGAACGCCTTGAAGATTGATGAACTTGGTGGAGCGAAAAACTTGGAGATTTTCCCTCTTCAACTTGTGAATATTTGTGTGTCTTTTTTTCTTTTTCAAGACCACCTCTATTTATAGTTGTGGAGTGAATCTCAATCAGAATCTCCTGATGAGATGAATGGTTGTGATCGCGTCTACAATTCCTTGATATGGAAGACTTTATCTAGGAGAATTTTCTTTCCATCTCTTGAAGATTGAGACTTGGTGGGGTATTCTTTCCTTGTGGAGATTTGGTGGAGAATTCTTTCCATCTCTTGAAGATTGAGACTTGGAAGAGAAGACTTTCAATGTCTTGAGATTTGATGAGCAATTATTTCCTTGTCTTAAGATTTAATTAATATATTTATTTTAATCCCTCAAAATATTCAGATTAAATAAAATATATTTTATATCTCTTGCATCGTAAGAGTTACCACAATTTTATTTAATTTAGACACAAAATTAATGTGTCTACAAATTGCCCCCTCGAGACTTGTTCACAATTTGTGTTGAAAAGTACTAATGAGTGGATAAGTTTCGACATCTTTCTTCTTCTTGTTCTCGTGCTTCAATTCAACCACGATACATCCACTTCATGAGTTTAGAACATTTGCGAGCTTCATCATTGGATCCATTAACTTGAATGTTACATGAGAATTTTTTTTTGTGTGGATATGACTGGACTAAGAATGAACTTCTAGCTGCCTACGTATCCAATGAAGGAATCAAGTCATGACGTAGTTCAAAAGAAATCAAGATTGATTTAAAGGGGGTGCCATACACAGTTTCTACTCATGTGGGCTAGGAGTAACATGCAGTTTAAGCTCGTGCGCCATGGAACATTTGATTTGGACATTTGTAGACAGTTTTATCTCATATCTCAGAGGCTTTGAAGACTTGAAGGATTTGTAGACCTTTTCGCTCGTGTCTAGGAGACTTGCACATTTGATTTGAAGACTTGAAAGATTTCTAGACCTTTTGGCTCATGTCTAAGAGACTTGAACATTTGCTTTGAGGACTTGAAGGATGTGTAGACCTTTTGGCTCGTGTCTAGGAGACTTGTGCATTTGTTTTGAAGACTTAAAAGATTTTCTTTGAGTTTGGATATGCAAACAGTTTATACTCGTATTAAGGAGGATGTTGATAGTTTAAACTCTTAACAAGGAGTGAATTTCGGCACTTAATTTGAAGATTTGAGATAGTTTAGACTCGTATCAAGGAGCATATATTTTGGCACTTAATTTGAGGATTTGAGATAGTTTAAGCTCGTATCAAGGAGCATGCTTGATAATTAATTTGAAGGTTTCAGATAGTTTAAGCTCGTATCAAGGAGCATATTGGCTGTAATGAAATTTGATGTTGCGCCCTCTTCATCGTCGGTGTCATCTGTATCATCACCTACAGTATCAAGGACGTGAGTCGAGCTTTCTTCTTTAGTACAGTTCATGCTTGTTTCAATGTCATGCGCACGCGTCGCCAACTCTTCAAAGGTTCTTGGTTTGATTCCTTGAAGTATGTATGCGAGACCCCAATCCATCCCTTGGATGCAAATCTCTATGGCTGAAGTTTCAGACAATTTCTCTTTGCAGCTTAAGGATAGATTTCTCCATCTATTGACGTACTCAATTACTGGCTCATCTTCTTGTTGACGTGAATTCGCAAGCTCTATCATGCGCACAGTGCGTCGAGTGCTATAAAAGCGATTGAAGAATGCACTTTGTAGATCTTTCCAGTTGTCAATGGAGTTTGGCTCATGATTAATATACCAATCAAAAGCGACGTCTTCTAAGGATCGAACAAATTGTTTGACTAGAAGATCTCCATCAGTTCCGGCGCTACTGCATGTTTCGACAAAGTGAGCAACATGTTGTCTTGGGTCTCCTTTTCCATAGATTCTTTGAAACTTTGGAGGTTGATAACTTTGAGGCATTTGCAATTTCTCTATCCTTTGAGTATAAGGCTTCATGTAAGGTTTGAAAGTCTTGTGTTGGGCTACATGTTCCTTTGCAACTTCCTTGATGAACTTCTTCAATTGATTGGCAGAGACAAGGCCTTGCGAGGAAACTTGAATTTGCTGGCTTGAGGACTTAGAGTATTCTCCAACTTCCGCATCTTGAATGATTTCTTCAGAAGGCTTTGTGTGCGCCATGATGCCTTGCTCTTCCTTCCTTGAGAAATTTGACTTTTGGAAAAGAGAAGTGGCTTGGACTCCATCGAATTCTTGAGCTTCAACTCCATGAATAGCCTTTACATATGTCATGCCTTGACCGTCACTTTTTACATCTTCCTGTTCATTGGGATGAGTTGCAACTTCGATTACGTCGCTTGAAGGTTTGATGCATCCTTGAACTTTGACTTTGTCAATGAATTCTTCAATGTTGTGATTTCCTTCTTGGATCTCTAGCTTTTGGAGAAGACAATTCAAGCGCTCTTCACGTCTATGCACTTGTATTGTGAAGCTCTCAATAGCTCTCGCCAGCGCAGCAACTCGCTCCTCCATTGAAGATGCTTGACTCTTTTCCTTAGCTTCGTGTCTTGCCCCCGATGCGAGTGTAGCTTTCATCATCGATTGAGAAGAGCCTCCGCTTGTTGCCCCCATTGACTTGTCCATTGTTGAGCAACGTTGAATTCTTGTGACTTCAAACTTGTAGACTTGCTAGAAAAGAGATGAGAGGTAGAGGTAGTCCCACCGGGCGTGCCAAAATTTGTAGCGTTAAAAATTCTAAGTCTTTAAAATAAAAGACAAGAAAAATTAAGTACAAATAATTTTTATTTATTCAAATGAATATGGGGTTACAATCTCTAGTAATCCTCTGATTCTTTTCTAATTATGAAACTTGGTTGACTTGACGGTGGAATTGACTTTGATCGCTTCCACGTGGTTTAAGTTGAACGTTAATCCAAGGGCTTTTGAGCTTGATCTTGAATTGAAAATTGACTTGACTTGATATTTGGGGACGAACAATTTGATCTTCGTCTTGACTTCTTGCACTTCTTGAATGTCAATCTTCTTTAGAGGAATATTGATCTTCAAAATGCTTGGATGCTTGACAAACGTTGATGCGAGGGCTTGGTAGCTTGATCTCGAATCGAACGGACTTTTGACTTCAAATTTGGTTGAAGATTGTTGAAGAACGATATGATCTTCGTCTTCAGTTCTTCGGATATATGGACTTTGATCTTCTTTAAAAGGGACTTGATCTTCAATAACAGTTTGTCGAGGGCCTTGCAGCTTGTTCTCGAATCAAACGGACTTTCTTGCTTGAAGATTGTCGGAGAACGGTATGAACTTGACTTGAATTTGTTGAATTTGTTGAAGCTCGATCTTCCTCGGCAGAAGTGCGATCTTCAAAAACTGTTATTTGATGGACTTGAAGCTTGGCGCCGGATCAAATGGAGGTTTTCGCGAAGAACGCCTTTAGTCCCGCGAAGAACGCCTTGAAGATTGATGAACTTGGTGGAGCGAAAAACTTGGAGATTTTCCCTCTTCAACTTGTGAATATTTGTGTGTCTTTTTTTCTTCTTCAAGACCACCTCTATTTATAGTTGTGGAGTGAATCTCAATCAGAATCTCCTGATGAGATGAATGGTTGTGATCGCGTCTACAATTCCTTGATATGGAAGACTTTATCTAGGAGAATTTTCTTTCCATCTCTTGAAGATTGAGACTTGGTGGGGTATTCTTTCCTTGTGGAGATTTGGTGGAGAATTCTTTCCATCTCTTGAAGATTGAGACTTGGAAGAGAAGACTTTCAATGTCTTGAGATTTGATGAGCAATTATTTCCTTGTCTTAAGATTTAATTAATATATTTATTTTAATCCCTCAAAATATTCAGATTAAATAAAATATATTTTATATCTCTTGCATCTTAAGAGTTACCACAATTTTATTTAATTTAGACACAAAATTAATGTGTCTACAAATTGCCCCCTCGAGACTTGTTCACAATTTGTGTTGAAAAGCACTAATGAGTGGATAAGTTTCGACATCTTTCTTCTTCTTGTTCTCGTGCTTCAATTCAACCACGATACATCCACTTCATGAGTTTAGAACATTTGCGAGCTTCATCATTGGATCCATTAACTTGAATGTTGCATGAGAATTTTTTTTTGTGTGGATATGACTGGGCTAAGAATGAACTTCTAGCTGTCTACGTATCCAATGAAGGAATCAAGTCATGACGTAGTTCAAAAGAAATCAAGATTGATTTAAAGGGGGTGCCATACACAGTTTCTACTAATGTGGGCTAGGAGTAACATGCAATTTAAGCTCGTGCGCCATGGAACATTTGATTTGGACATTTGTAGACAGTTTTATCTCATATCTCGGAGGCTTTGAAGACTTGAAGGATTTGTAGGCCTTTTGGCTCGTGTCTAGGAGACTTGCACATTTGATTTGAAGACTTGAAAGATTTCTAGACCTTTTGGCTCATGTCTAGGAGACTTGAACATTTTCTTTGAGGACTTGAAGGATGTGTAGACCTTTTGGCTCGTGTCTAGGAGACTTGTGCATTTGTTTTGAAGACTTGAAAGATTTTCTTTGAGTTTGGATATGCAAACAGTTTATACTCGTATTAAGGAGGATGTTGATAGTTTAAACTCTTAACAAGGAGTGAATTTCGGCACTTAATTTGAAGATTTGAGATAGTTTAGACTCGTATCAAGGAGCATATATTTTGGCACTTAATTTGAGGATTTGAGATAGTTTAAGCTTGTATCAAGGAGCATGCTTGATAATTAATTTGAAGGTTTCAGATAGTTTAAGCTCGTATCAAGGAGCATATTGGCTGTAATGAAATTTGATGTTGCGCCCTCTTCATCGTTGGTGTCATCTGTATCATCACCTTTAGTATCAAGGACGTGAGTCGAGCTTTCTTCTTTAGTACAGTTCATGCTTGTTTCAATGTCATGCGCACGCATCGCCAACTCTTCAAAGGTTCTTGGTTTGATTCCTTGAAGTATGTATGCGAGACCCCAATCCATCCCTTGGATGCAAATCTCTATGGCTGAAGTTTCAGACAATTTCTCTTTGCAACTTAAGGATAGATTTCTCCATCTATTGACGTACTCAATCACTGGCTCATCTTCTTGTTGACGTGAATTCGCAAGCTCTATCATGCTCACAGTGCGTCGAGTGCTATAAAAGCGATTGAAGAATGCACTTTGTAGATCATTCCAGTTGTCAATGGAGTTTGGCTCAAGATTAATATACCAATCAAAAGCGACATCTTCTAAGGATCGAATAAATTGCTTGACTAGAAGATCTCCATCAGTTCCGGCGCTACTGCATGTTTCGACAAAATGAGCAACATGTTGTCTTGGGTCTCCTTTTCCATAGAATCTTTGAAACTTTGGAGGTTGATAACTTTGAGGCATTTGCAATTTCTCTATCCTTTGAGTATAAGGCTTCATGTAAGGTTTGAAAGTCTTGTGTTGGGCTACATGTTCCTTTGCAACTTCCTTGATGAACTTCTTCAATTGATTGGCAGAGACAAGGCCTTGCGAGGAAACTTGAATTTGCTGGCTTGAGGACTTAGAGTATTCTCCAACTTCCGCATCTTGAATGATTTCTTCAGAAGGCTTTGTGTGCGCCATGATGCCTTGCTCTTCCTTCCTTGAGAAATTTGACTTTTGGAAAAGAGAAGTGACTTGGACTCCATCGAATTCTTGAGCTTCAACTCCATGAATAGCCTTTACATATGTCATGCCTTGACCGTCACTTTTTACATCTTCCTGTTCATTGGGATGAGTTGCAACTTCGATTACGTCGCTTGAAGGTTTGATGCATCCTTGAACTTTGACTTTGTCAATGAATTCTTCAATGTTGTGATTTCCTTCTTGGATCTCTAGCTTTTGGAGAAGACAATTCAAGCGCTCTTCACGTCCATGCACTTGTATTGTGAAGCTCTCAATAGCTCTCGCCAGCGCAGCAACTCGCTCCTCCATTGAAGATGCTTGACTCTTTTCCTTAGTTTCGTGTCTTGCCCCCGCTGCGAGTGTAGCTTTCATCATCGATTGAGAAGAGCCTCCGCTTGTTGCCCCCATTGACTTGTCCATTGTTGAGCAACGTTGAATTCTTCTGACTTCAAACTTGTAGACTTGCTAGAAAAGAGATGAGAGGTAGAGGTAGTCCCACCGGGCGTGCCAAAATTTGTAGCGTTAAAAATTCTAAGTCTTTAAAATAAAAGACAAGAAAAATTAAGTACAAATAATTTTTATTTATTCAAATGAATATGGGGTTACAATCTCAAGTAATCCTCTGATTCTTTTCTAATTATGAAACTTGGTTGACTTGACGGTGGAATTGACTTTGATCGCTTCCACGTGGTTTAAGTTGAACGTTAATCCAAGGGCTTTTGAGCTTGATCTTGAATTGAAAATTGACTTGACTTGATATTTGGGGACGAACAATTTGATCTTCGTCTTGACTTCTTGCACTTCTTGAATGTCAATCTTCTTTAGAGGAATATTGATCTTCAAAATGCTTGGATGCTTGACAAACGTTGATGCGAGGGCTTGGTAGCTTGATCTCGGATCGAACGGACTTTTGACTTCAAATTTGGTTGAAGATTGTTGAAGAACGATATGATCTTCGTCTTCAGTTCTTCGGATATATGGACTTTGATCTTCTTTAAAAGGGACTTGATCTTCAATAACAGTTTGTCGAGGGCCTTACAGCTTGTTCTCGAATCAAACGGACTTTCTTGCTTGAAGATTGTCGGAGAACGGTATGAACTTGACTTGAATTTGTTGAATTTGTTGAAGCTCGATCTTCCTCGGCAGAAGTGCGATCTTCAAAAACTGTTATTTGATGGACTTGAAGCTTGGCGCCGGATCAAATGGAGGTTTTCGCGAAGAACGCCTTGAGTCCCGCGAAGAACGCCTTGAAGATTGATGAACTTGGTGGAGCGAAAAACTTGGAGATTTTCCCTCTTCAACTTGTGAATATTTGTGTGTCTTTTTTTCTTCTTCAAGACCACCTCTATTTATAGTTGTGGAGTGAATCTCAATCAGAATCTCCTGATGAGATGAACGTTTGTGATCGCGTCTACAATTTCTTGATATGGAAGACTTTATCTAGGAGAATTTTCTTTCCATCTCTTGAAGATTGAGACTTGGTGGGGTATTCTTTCCTTGTGGAGATTTGGTGGAGAATTCTTTCCATCTCTTGAAGATTGAGACTTGGAAGAGAAGACTTTCAATGTCTTGAGATTTGATGAGCAATTATTTCCTTGTCTTAAGATTTAATTAATATATTTATTTTAATCCCTCAAAATATTCAGATTAAATAAAATATATTTTATATCTCTTGCATCTTAAGAGTTACCACAATTTTATTTAATTTAGACACAAAATTAATGTGTCTACAAATTGCCCCCTCGAGACTTGTTCACAATTTGTGTTGAAAAGCACTAATGAGTGGATAAGTTTCGACATCTTTCTTCTTCTTGTTCTCGTGCTTCAGTTCAACCACGATACATCCACTTCATGAGTTTAGAACATTTGCGAGCTTCATCATTGGATCCATTAACTTGAATGTTGCATGAGAATTTTTTTTTGTGTGGATATGACTGGGCTAAGAATGAACTTCTAGCTGCCTACGTATCCAATGAAGGAATCAAGTCATGACGTAGTTCAAAAGAAATCAAGATTGATTTAAAGGGGGTGCCATACACAGTTTCTACTCATGTGGGCTAGGAGTAACATGCAGTTTAAGCTCGTGCGCCATGGAACATTTGATTTGGACATTTGTAGACAGTTTTATCTCATATCTCAGAGGCTTTGAAGACTTGAAGGATTTGTAGACCTTTTCGCTCGTGTCTAGGAGACTTGCACATTTGATTTGAAGACTTGAAAGATTTCTAGACCTTTTGGCTCATGTCTAGGAGACTTGAACATTTTCTTTGAGGACTTGAAGGATGTGTAGACCTTTTGGCTCGTGTCTAGGAGACTTGTGCATTTGTTTTGAAGACTTGAAAGATTTTCTTTGAGTTTGGATATGCAAACAGTTTATACTCGTATTAAGGAGGATGTTGATAGTTTAAACTCTTAACAAGGAGTGAATTTCGGCACTTAATTTGAAGATTTGAGATAGTTTAGACTCGTATCAAGGAGCATATATTTTGGCACTTAATTTGAGGATTTGAGATAGTTTAAGGTTGTATCAATGAGCATGCTTGATAATTAATTTGAAGGTTTCAGATAGTTTAAGCTCGTATCAAGGAGCATATTGGTTGTAATGAAATTTGATGTTGCGCCCTCTTCATCGTCGGTGTCATCTGTATCATCACCTTCAGTATCAAGGACGTGAGTCGAGCTTTCTTCTTTAGTACAGTTCATGCTTGTTTCAATGTCATGCGCACGCGTCGCCAACTCTTCAAAGGTTCTTGGTTTGATTCCTTGAAGTATGTATGCGAGACCCCAATCCATCCCTTGGATGCAAATCTCTATGGCTGAAGTTTCAGACAATTTCTCTTTGCAACTTAAGGATAGATTTCTCCATCTATTGACGTACTCAATCACTGGCTCATCTTCTTGTTGACGTGAATTCGCAAGCTCTATCATGCTCACAGTGCGTCGAGTGCTATAAAAGCGATTGAAGAATGCACTTTGTAGATCATTCCAGTTGTCAATGGAGTTTGGCTCAAGATTAATATACCAATCAAAAGCGACATCTTCTAAGGATCGAACAAATTGCTTGACTAGAAGATCTCCATCAGTTCCGGCGCTACTGCATGTTTCGACAAAATGAGCAACATGTTGTCTTGGGTCTCCTTTTCCATAGAATCTTTGAAACTTTGGAGGTTGATAACTTTGAGGCATTTGCAATTTCTCTATCCTTTGAGTATAAGGCTTCATGTAAGGTTTGAAAGTCTTGTGTTGGGCTACATGTTCCTTTGCAACTTCCTTGATGAACTTCTTCAATTGATTGGCAGAGACAAGGCCTTGCGAGGAAACTTGAATTTGCTGGCTTGAGGACTTAGAGTATTCTCCAACTTCCGCATCTTGAATGATTTCTTCAGAAGGCTTTGTGTGCGCCATGATGCCTTGCTCTTCCTTCCTTGAGAAATTTGACTTTTGGAAAAGAGAAGTGACTTGGACTCCATCGAATTCTTGAGCTTCAACTCCATGAATAGCCTTTACATATGTCATGCCTTGACCGTCACTTTTTACATCTTCCTGTTCATTGGGATGAGTTGCAACTTCGATTACGTCGCTTGAAGGTTTGATGCATCCTTGAACTTTGACTTTGTCAATGAATTCTTCAATGTTGTGATTTCCTTCTTGGATCTCTAGCTTTTGGAGAAGACAATTCAAGCGCTCTTCACGTCTATGCACTTGTATTGTGAAGCTCTCAATAGCTCTCGCCAGCGCAGCAACTCGCTCCTCCATTGAAGATGCTTGACTCTTTTCCTTAGTTTCGTGTCTTGCCCCCGCTGCGAGTGTAGCTTTGATCATCGATTGAGAAGAGCCTCCGCTTGTTGCCCCCATTGACTTGTCCATTGTTGAGCAACGTTGAATTCTTGTGACTTCAAACTTGTAGACTTGCTAGAAAAGAGATGAGAGGTAGAGGTAGTCCCACCGGGCGTGCCAAAATTTGTAGCGTTAAAAATTCTAAGTCTTTAAAATAAAAGACAAGAAAAATTAAGTACAAATAATTTTTATTTATTCAAATGAATATGGGGTTACAATCTCTAGTAATCCTCTGATTCTTTTCTAATTATGAAACTTGGTTGACTTGACGGTGGAATTGACTTTGATCGCTTCCACGTGGTTTAAGTTGAACGTTAATCCAAGGGCTTTTGAGCTTGATCTTGAATTGACAATTGACTTGACTTGATATTTGGGGACGAACAATTTGATCTTCGTCTTGACTTCTTGCACTTCTTGAATGTCAATCTTCTTTAGAGGAATATTGATCTTCAAAATGCTTGGATGCTTGACAAACGTTGATGCGAGGGCTTGGTAGCTTGATCTCGGATCGAACGGACTTTTGACTTCAAATTTGGTTGAAGATTGTTGAAGAACGATATGATCTTCGTCTTCAGTTCTTCGGATATATGGACTTTGATCTTCTTTAAAAGGGACTTGATCTTCAATAACAGTTTGTCGAGGGCCTTACAGCTTGTTCTCGAATCAAACGGACTTTCTTGCTTGAAGATTGTCGGAGAACGGTATGAACTTGACTTGAATTTGTTGAATTTGTTGAAGCTCGATCTTCCTCGGCAGAAGTGCGATCTTCAAAAACTGTTATTTGATGGACTTGAAGCTTGGCGCCGGATCAAATAGAGGTTTTCGCGAAGAACGCCTTTAGTCCCGCGAAGAACGCCTTGAAGATTGATGAACTTGGTGGAGCGAAAAACTTGGAGATTTTCCCTCTTCAACTTGTGAATATTTGTGTGTCTTTTTTTCTTCTTCAAGACCACCTCTATTTATAGTTGTGGAGTGAATCTCAATCAGAATCTCCTGATGAGATGAACGGTTGTGATCGCGTCTACAATTCCTTGATATGGAAGACTTTATCTAGGAGAATTTTCTTTCCATCTCTTGAAGATTGAGACTTGGTGGGTATTCTTTCCTTGTGGAGATTTGGTGGAGAATTTTTTCCATCTCTTGAAGATTGAGACTTGGAAGAGAAGACTTTCAATGTCTTGAGATTTGATGAGCAATTATTTCCTTGTCTTAAGATTTAATTAATATATTTATTTTAATCCCTCAAAATATTCAGATTAAATAAAATATATTTTATATCTCTTGCATCTTAAGAGTTACCACAATTTTATTTAATTTAGACACAAAATTAATGTGTCTAAAAATTGCCCCCTCGAGACTTGTTCACAATTTGTGTTGAAAAGCACCAATGAGTGGATAAGTTTCGACATCTTTCTTCTTCTTGTTCTCGTGCTTCAATTCAACCACGATACATCCACTTCATGAGTTTATAACATTTGCGAGCTTCATCATTAGATCCATTAACTTGAATGTTGCATGAGAATTTTTTTTGTGTGGATATGACTGGGCTAAGAATGAACTTCTAGCTGCCTACGTATCCAATGAAGGAATCAAGTCATGACGTAGTTCAAAAGAAATCAAGATTGATTTAAAGGGGGTGCCATACACAGTTTCTACTCATGTGGGCTAGGAGTAACATGCAGTTTAAGCTCGTGCGCCATGGAACATTTGATTTGGACATTTGTAGACAGTTTTATCTCATATCTCAGAGGCTTTGAAGACTTGAAGGATTTGTAGACCTTTTGGCTCGTGTCTAGGAGACTTGCACATTTGATTTGAAGACTTGAAAGATTTCTAGACCTTTTGGCTGATGTCTAGGAGACTTGAACATTTGCTTTGAGGACTTGAAGGATGTGTAGACCTTTTGGCTCGTGTCTAGGAGACTTGTGCATTTCTTTTGAAGACTTAAAAGATTTTGTTTGAGTTTGGATATGCAAACAGTTTATACTCGTATTAAGGAGGATGTTGATAGTTTAAACTCTTAACAAGGAGTGAATTTTGGCACTTAATTTGAAGATTTGAGATAGTTTAGACTCGTATCAAGGAGCATATATTTTGGCACTTAATTTGAGGATTTGAGATAGTTTAAGCTCGTATCAAGGAGCATGCTTGATAATTAATTTGAAGGTTTCAGATAGTTTAAGCTCGTATCAAGGAGCATATTGGCTGTAATGAAATTTGATGTTGCGCCCTCTTCATCGTCGGTGTCATCTGTATCATCACCTACAGTATCAAGGACGTGAGTCGAGCTTTCTTCTTTAGTACAGTTCATGCTTGTTTCAATGTCATGCGCACGCGTCGCCAACTCTTCAAAGGTTCTTGGTTTGATTCATTGATGTATGTATGCGAGACCCCAATCCATCCCTTGGATGCAAATCTCTATGGCTGAAGTTTCAGACAATTTCTCTTTGCAGCTTAAGGATAGATTTCTCCATCTATTGACGTACTCAATTACTGGCTCATATTCTTGTTGACGTGAATTCGCAAGCTCTATCATGCGCACAGTGCGTCGAGTGCTATAAAAGCGATTGAAGAATGCACTTTGTAGATCTTTCCAGTTGTCAATGGAGTTTGGCTCAAGATTAATATACCAATCAAAAGCGACGTCTTCTAAGGATCGAACAAATTGTTTGACTAGAAGATCTCCATCAGTTCCGGCGCTACTGCATGTTTCGACAAAGTGAGCAACATGTTGTCTTGGGTCTCCTTTTCCATAGATTCTTTGAAACTTTGGAGGTTGATAACTTTGAGGCATTTGCAATTTCTCTATCATTTGAGTATAAGGCTTCATGTAAGGTTTGAAAGTCTTGTGTTGGGCTACATGTTCCTTTGCAACTTCCTTGATGAACTTCTTCAATTGATTGGCAGAGACAAGGCCTTGCGAGGAAACTTGAATTTGCTGGCTTGAGGACTTAGAGTATTCTCCAACTTCCGCATCTTGAATGATTTCTTCAGAAGGCTTTGTGTGCGCCATGATGCATTGCTCTTCCTTCCTTGAGAAATTTGACTTTTGGAAAAGAGAAGTGACTTGGACTCCATCGAATTCTTGAGCTTCAACTCCATGAATAGCCTTTACATATGTCATGCCTTGACCGTCACTTTTTACATCTTCCTGTTCATTGGGATGAGTTGCAACTTCGATTACGTCGCTTGAAGGTTTGATGCATCCTTGAACTTTGACTTTGTCAATGAATTCTTCAATGTTGTGATTTCCTTCTTGGATCTCTAGCTTTTGGAGAAGACAATTCAAGCGCTCTTCACGTCTATGCACTTGTATTGTGAAGCTCTCAATAGCTCTCGCCAGCGCAGCAACTCGCTCCTCCATTGAAGATGCTTGACTCTTTTCCTTAGTTTCGTGTCTTGCCCCCGCTGCGAGTGTAGCTTTGATCATCGATTGAGAAGAGCCTCCGCTTGTTGCCCCCATTGACTTGTCCATTGTTGAGCAACGTTGAATTCTTGTGACTTCAAACTTGTAGACTTGCTAGAAAAGAGATGAGAGGTAGAGGTAGTCCCACCGGGCGTGCCAAAATTTGTAGCGTTAAAAATTCTAAGTCTTTAAAATAAAAGACAAGAAAAATTAAGTACAAATAATTTTTATTTATTCAAATGAATATGGGGTTACAATCTCTAGTAATCCTCTGATTCTTTTCTAATTATGAAACTTGGTTGACTTGACGGTGGAATTGACTTTGATCGCTTCCACGTGGTTTAAGTTGAACGTTAATCCAAGGGCTTTTGAGCTTGATCTTGAATTGACAATTGACTTGACTTGATATTTGGGGACGAACAATTTGATCTTCGTCTTGACTTCTTGCACTTCTTGAATGTCAATCTTCTTTAGAGGAATATTGATCTTCAAAATGCTTGGATGCTTGACAAACGTTGATGCGAGGGCTTGGTAGCTTGATCTCGGATCGAACGGACTTTTGACTTCAAATTTGGTTGAAGATTGTTGAAGAACGATATGATCTTCGTCTTCAGTTCTTCGGATATATGGACTTTGATCTTCTTTAAAAGGGACTTGATCTTCAATAACAGTTTGTCGAGGGCCTTACAGCTTGTTCTCGAATCAAACGGACTTTCTTGCTTGAAGATTGTCGGAGAACGGTATGAACTTGACTTGAATTTGTTGAATTTGTTGAAGCTCGATCTTCCTCGGCAGAAGTGCGATCTTCAAAAACTGTTATTTGATGGACTTGAAGCTTGGCGCCGGATCAAATGGAGGTTTTCGCGAAGAACGCCTTGAGTCCCGCGAAGAACGCCTTGAAGATTGATGAACTTGGTGGAGCGAAAAACTTGGAGATTTTCCCTCTTCAACTTGTGAATATTTGTGTGTCTTTTTTTCTTCTTCAAGACCACCTCTATTTATAGTTGTGGAGTGAATCTCAATCAGAATCTCCTGATGAGATGAACGTTTGTGATCGCGTCTACAATTTCTTGATATGGAAGACTTTATCTAGGAGAATTTTCTTTCCATCTCTTGAAGATTGAGACTTGGTGGGTATTCTTTCCTTGTGGAGATTTGGTGGAGAATTTTTTCCATCTCTTGAAGATTGAGACTTGGAAGAGAAGACTTTCAATGTCTTGAGATTTGATGAGCAATTATTTCCTTGTCTTAAGATTTAATTAATATATTTATTTTAATCCCTCAAAATATTCAGATTAAATAAAATATATTTTATATCTCTTGCATCTTAAGAGTTACCACAATTTTATTTAATTTAGACACAAAATTAATGTGTCTAAAAATTGCCCCCTCGAGACTTGTTCACAATTTGTGTTGAAAAGCACCAATGAGTGGATAAGTTTCGACATCTTTCTTCTTCTTGTTCTCGTGCTTCAATTCAACCACGATACATCCACTTCATGAGTTTATAACATTTGCGAGCTTCATCATTAGATCCATTAACTTGAATGTTGCATGAGAATTTTTTTTGTGTGGATATGACTGGGCTAAGAATGAACTTCTAGCTGCCTACGTATCCAATGAAGGAATCAAGTCATGACGTAGTTCAAAAGAAATCAAGATTGATTTAAAGGGGGTGCCATACACAGTTTCTACTCATGTGGGCTAGGAGTAACATGCAGTTTAAGCTCGTGCGCCATGGAACATTTGATTTGGACATTTGTAGACAGTTTTATCTCATATCTCAGAGGCTTTGAAGACTTGAAGGATTTGTAGACCTTTTGGCTCGTGTCTAGGAGACTTGCACATTTGATTTGAAGACTTGAAAGATTTCTAGACCTTTTGGCTCATGTCTAGGAGACTTGAACATTTGCTTTGAGGACTTGAAGGATGTGTAGACCTTTTGGCTCGTGTCTAGGAGACTTGTGCATTTCTTTTGAAGACTTAAAAGATTTTGTTTGAGTTTGGATATGCAAACAGTTTATACTCGTATTAAGGAGGATGTTGATAGTTTAAACTCTTAACAAGGAGTGAATTTTGGCACTTAATTTGAAGATTTGAGATAGTTTAGACTCGTATCAAGGAGCATATATTTTGGCACTTAATTTGAGGATTTGAGATAGTTTAAGCTCGTATCAAGGAGCATGCTTGATAATTAATTTGAAGGTTTCAGATAGTTTAAGCTCGTATCAAGGAGCATATTGGCTGTAATGAAATTTGATGTTGCGCCCTCTTCATCGTCGGTGTCATCTGTATCATCACCTACAGTATCAAGGACGTGAGTCGAGCTTTCTTCTTTAGTACAGTTCATGCTTGTTTCAATGTCATGCGCACGCGTCGCCAACTCTTCAAAGGTTCTTGGTTTGATTCATTGATGTATGTATGCGAGACCCCAATCCATCCCTTGGATGCAAATCTCTATGGCTGAAGTTTCAGACAATTTCTCTTTGCAGCTTAAGGATAGATTTCTCCATCTATTGACGTACTCAATTACTGGCTCATATTCTTGTTGACGTGAATTCGCAAGCTCTATCATGCGCACAGTGCGTCGAGTGCTATAAAAGCGATTGAAGAATGCACTTTGTAGATCTTTCCAGTTGTCAATGGAGTTTGGCTCAAGATTAATATACCAATCAAAAGCGACGTCTTCTAAGGATCGAACAAATTGTTTGACTAGAAGATCTCCATCAGTTCCGGCGCTACTGCATGTTTCGACAAAGTGAGCAACATGTTGTCTTGGGTCTCCTTTTCCATAGATTCTTTGAAACTTTGGAGGTTGATAACTTTGAGGCATTTGCAATTTCTCTATCATTTGAGTATAAGGCTTCATGTAAGGTTTGAAAGTCTTGTGTTGGGCTACATGTTCCTTTGCAACTTCCTTGATGAACTTCTTCAATTGATTGGCAGAGACAAGGCCTTGCGAGGAAACTTGAATTTGCTGGCTTGAGGACTTAGAGTATTCTCCAACTTCCGCATCTTGAATGATTTCTTCAGAAGGCTTTGTGTGCGCCATGATGCATTGCTCTTCCTTCCTTGAGAAATTTGACTTTTGGAAAAGAGAAGTGACTTGGACTCCATCGAATTCTTGAGCTTCAACTCCATGAATAGCCTTTACATATGTCATGCCTTGACCGTCACTTTTTACATCTTCCTGTTCATTGGGATGAGTTGCAACTTCGATTACGTCGCTTGAAGGTTTGATGCATCCTTGAACTTTGACTTTGTCAATGAATTCTTCAATGTTGTGATTTCCTTCTTGGATCTCTAGCTTTTGGAGAATACAATTCAAGCGCTCTTCACGTCTATGCACTTGTATTGTGAAGCTCTCAATAGCTCTCGCCAGCGCAGCAACTCGCTCCTCCATTGAAGATGCTTGACTCTTTTCCTTAGTTTCGTGTCTTGCCCCCGATGCGAGTGTAGCTTTCATCATCGATTGAGAAGAGCCTCCGCTTGTTGCCCCCATTGACTTGTCCATTGTTGAGCAACGTTGAATTCTTGTGACTTCAAACTTGTAGACTTGCTAGAAAAGAGATGAGAGGTAGAGGTAGTCCCACC
Source organism: Linaria vulgaris (assembly GCA_948329865.1). Lineage (NCBI taxonomy): Eukaryota > Viridiplantae > Streptophyta > Magnoliopsida > Lamiales > Plantaginaceae > Linaria > Linaria vulgaris. The sequence goes on along the minus strand of OX415249.1, from coordinate 112,028,013 downwards.
GGGCGTGCCAAAATTTGTAGCGTTAAAAATTCTAAGTCTTTAAAATAAAAGACAAGAAAAATTAAGTACAAATAATTTTTATTTATTCAAATGAATATGGGGTTACAATCTCAAGTAATCCTCTGATTCTTTTCTAATTATGAAACTTGGTTGACTTGACGGTGGAATTGACTTTGATCGCTTCCACGTGGTTTAAGTTGAACGTTAATCCAAGGGCTTTTGAGCTTGATCTTGAATTGAAAATTGACTTGACTTGATATTTGGGGACGAACAATTTGATCTTCGTCTTGACTTCTTGCACTTCTTGAATGTCAATCTTCTTTAGAGGAATATTGATCTTCAAAATGCTTGGATGCTTGAAAAACGTTGATGCGAGGGCTTGGTAGCTTGATCTCGGATCGAACGGACTTTTGACTTCAAATTTGGTTGAAGATTGTTGAAAAACGATATGATCTTCGTCTTCAGTTCTTCGGATATATGGACTTTGATCTTCTTTAAAAGGGACTTGATCTTCAATAACAGTTTGTCGAGGGCCTTGCAGCTTGTTCTCGAATCAAACGGAGTTTCTTGCTTGAAGATTGTCGGAGAACGGTATGAACTTGACTTGAATTTGTTGAATTTGTTGAAGCTCGATCTTCCTCGGCAGAAGTGCGATCTTCAAAAACTGTTATTTGATGGACTTGAAGCTTGGCGCCGGATCAAATGGAGGTTTTCGCGAAGAACGCCTTTAGTCCCGCGAAGAACGCCTTGAAGATTGATGAACTTGGTGGAGCGAAAAACTTGGAGCTTTTCCCTCTTCAACTTGTGAATATTTGTGTGTCTTTTTTTCTTCTTCAAGACCACCTCTATTTATAGTTGTGGAGTGAATCTCAATCATAATCTCCTGATGAGATGAACGGTTGTGATCACGTATACAATTCCTTGATATGGAAGACTTTATCTAGGAGAATTTTCTTTCCATCTCTTGAAGATTGAGACTTGGTGGGGTATACTTTCCTTGTGGAGATTTGGTGGAGAATTCTTTCCATCTCTTGAAGATTGAGACTTGGAAGAGAAGACTTTCAATGTCTTGAGATTTGATGATCAATTATTTCCTTGTCTTAATATTTAATTAATATATTTATTTTAATCCCTCAAAATATTAAGATTAAATAAAATGTATTTTATATCTCTTGCATCTTAAGAGTTACCACTATTTAATTTAATTTAGACACAAAATTAATGTGTCTACAAATTGCCCCCTCGAGACTTGTTCACAATTTGTGTTGAAAAGCACTAATGAGTGGATAAGTCTCGACATCTTTCTTCTTCTTGTTCTCGTGCTTCAATTCAACCACGATACATCCACTTCATGAGTTTAGAACATTTGCGAGCTTCATCATTGGATCCACTAACTTGAATGTTGCATGAGAATTTTTTTTGTGTGGATATAACTGGGCTAATAATGAACTTCTAGCTGCCTACGTATCCAATGAAGGAATCAAGTCATGACGTAGTTCAAAAGAAATCAAGATTGATTTAAAGTGGGTGCCATACACAGTTTCTACTCATGTGGGCTAGGAGTAACATGCAGTTTAAGCTCGTGCGCCATGGAACATTTGATTTGGACATTTGTAGACAGTTTTATCTCATATCTCGGAGGCTTTGAAGACTTGAAGGATTTGTAGACCTTTTGGCTCGTGTCTAGGAGACTTGCACATTTGATTTGAAGACTTGAAAGATTGCTAGACCTTTTGGCTCATGTCTAGGAGACTTGAACATTTGCTTTGAGGACTTGAAGGATGTGTAGACCTTTTGGCTCGTGTCTAGGAGACTTGTGCATTTGTTTTGAAGACTTGAAAGATTTTGTTTGAGTTTGGATATGCAAACAGTTTATACTCGTATTAAGGAGGATGTTGATAGTTTAAACTCTTAACAAGGAGTGAATTTCGGCACTTAATTTGAAGATTTGAGATAGTTTAGACTCGTATCAAGGAGCATATATTTTGGCACTTAATTTGAGGATTTGAGATAGTTTAAGCTTCTATCAAGGAGCATGCTTGATAATTAATTTGAAGGTTTCAGATAGTTTAAGCTCGTATCAAGGAGCATATTGGTTGTAATGAAATTTGATCTTGCGCCCTCTTCATCGTCGGTGTCATCTGTATCATCACCTTCAGTATCAAGGACGTGAGTCGAGCTTTCTTCTTTAGTAGAGTTCATGCTTGTTTCAATGTCATGCGCACGCGTCGCCAACTCTTCAAAGGTTCTTGGTTTGATTCCTTGAAGTATGTATGCGAAACCCCAATCCATCCCTTGGATGCAAATCTCTATGGCTGAAGTTTCAGACAATTTCTCTTTGCAACTTAAAGATAGATTTCTCCATCTATTGACGTACTCAATCACTGGCTCATCTTCTTGTTGACGTGAATTCGCAAGCTCTATCATGCTCACAGTGCGTCGAGTGTTATAAAAGCGATTGAAGAATGCACTTTGTAGATCTTTCCAGTTGTCAATGGAGTTTGGCTCAAGATTAATATACCAATCAAAAGCGACGTCTTCTAAGGATCGAACAAATTGCTTGACTAGAAGATCCCCATCAGTTCCGGCGCTACTGCATGTTTCGACAAAGTGAGCAACATGTTGTCTTGGGTCTCCTTTTCCATAGAATCTTTGAAACTTTGGAGGTTGATAACTTTGAGGCATTTGCAATTTCTCTATCCTTTGAGTATAAGGCTTCATGTAAGGTTTGAAAGTCTTGTGTTGGGCTACATGTTCCTTTGCAACTTCCTTGATGAACTTCTTCAATTGATTGGCAGAGACAAGGCCTTGCGAGGAAACTTGAATTTGCTAGCTTGAGGACTTAGAGTATTCTCCAACTTCCGCATCTTGAATGATTTCTTCAGAAGGCTTTGTGTGCGCCATGATGCCTTGCTCTTCCTTCCTTGAGAAATTTGACTTTTGGAAAAGAGAAGTGACTTGGACTCCATCGAATTCTTGAGCTTCAACTCCATGAATAGCCTTTACATATGTCATGCCTTGACCGTCACTTTTTACATCTTCCTGTTCATTGGGATGAGTTGCAACTTCGATTACGTCGCTTGAAGGTTTGATGCATCCTTGAACTTTGACTTTGTCAATGAATTCTTCAATGTTGTGATTTTCTTCTTGGATCTCAAGCTTTTGGAGAAGACAATTCAAGCGCTCTTCACGTCTATGCACTTGTATTGTGAAGCTCTCAATAGCTCTCGCCAGCGCAGCAACTCGCTCCTCCATTGAAGATGCTTGACTCTTTTCCTTAGCTTCGTGTCTTGCCCCCGATGCGAGTGTAGCTTTCATCATCGATTGAGAAGAGCCTCCGCTTGTTGCCCCCATTGACTTGTCCATTGTTGAGCAACGTTGAATTCTTGTGACTTCAAACTTGTAGACTTGCTAGAAAAGAGATGAGAGGTAGAGGTAGTCCCACCGGGCGTGCCAAAATTTGTAGCGTTAAAAATTCTAAGTCTTTAAAATAAAAGACAAGAAAAATTAAGTACAAATAATTTTTATTTATTCAAATGAATATGGGGTTACAATCTCTAGTAATCCTCTGATTCTTTTCTAATTATGAAACTTGGTTGACTTGACGGTGGAATTGACTTTGATCGCTTCCACGTGGTTTAAGTTGAACGTTAATCCAAGGGCTTTTGAGCTTGATCTTGAATTGAAAATTGACTTGACTTGATATTTGGGGACGAACAATTTGATCTTCGTCTTGACTTCTTGCACTTCTTGAATGTCAATCTTCTTTAGAGGAATATTGATCTTCAAAATGCTTGGATGCTTGAAAAACGTTGATGCGAGGGCTTGGTAGCTTGATCTCGGATCGAACGGACTTTTGACTTCAAATTTGGTTGAAGATTGTTGAAGAACGATATGATCTTCGTCTTCAGTTCTTCGGATATATGGACTTTGATCTTCTTTAAAAGGGACTTGATCTTCAATAACAGTTTGTCGAGGGCCTTGCAGCTTGTTCTCGAATCAAACGGACTTTCTTGCTTGAAGATTGTCGGAGAACGGTATGAACTTGACTTGAATTTGTTGAATTTGTTGAAGCTCGATCTTCCTCGGCAGAAGTGCGATCTTCAAAAACTGTTATTTGATGGACTTGAAGCTTGGCGCCGGATCAAATGGAGGTTTTCGCGAAGAACGCCTTGAGTCCCGCGAAGAACGCCTTGAAGATTGATGAACTTGGTGGAGCGAAAAACTTGGAGATTTTCCCTCTTCAACTTGTGAATATTTGTGTGTCTTTTTTTCTTCTTCAAGACCACCTCTATTTATAGTTGTGGAGTGAATCTCAATCAGAATCTCCTGATGAGATGAACGGTTGTGATCGCGTCTACAATTCCTTGATATGGAAGACTTTATCTAGGAGAATTTTCTTTCCATCTCTTGAAGATTGAGACTTGGTGGGGTATTCTTTCCTTGTGGAGATTTGGTGGAGAATTCTTTCCATCTCTTGAAGATTGAGACTTGGAAGAGAAGACTTTCAATGTCTTGAGATTTGATGAGCAATTATTTCCTTGTCTTAAGATTTAATTAATATATTTATTTTAATCCCTCAAAATATTCAGATTAAATAAAATATATTTTATATCTCTTGCATCTTAAGAGTTACCACAATTTTATTTAATTTAGACACAAAATTAATGTGTCTAAAATTTGCCCCCTCGAGACTTGTTCACAATTTGTGTTGAAAAGCACCAATGAGTGGATAAGTTTCGACATCTTTCTTCTTCTTGTTCTCGTGCTTCAATTCAACCACGATACATCCACTTCATGAGTTTATAACATTTGCGAGCTTCATCATTAGATCCATTAACTTGAATGTTGCATGAGAATTTTTTTTGTGTGGATATGACTGGGCTAAGAATGAACTTCTAGCTGCCTACGTATCCAATGAAGGAATCAAGTCATGACGTAGTTCAAAAGAAATCAAGATTGATTTAAAGGGGGTGCCATACACAGTTTCTACTCATGTGGGCTATGAGTAACATGCAATTTAAGCTCGTGCGCCATGGAACATTTGATTTGGACATTTGTAGACAGTTTTATCTCATATCTCGGAGGCTTTGAAGACTTGAAGGATTTGTAGACCTTTTGGCTCGTGTCTAGGAGACTTGCACATTTGATTTGAAGACTTGAAAGATTGCTAGACCTTTTGGCTCATGTCTAGGAGACTTGAACATTTGCTTTGAGGACTTGAAGGATGCGTAAACCTTTTGGCTCGTGTCTAGGAGACTTGTGCATTTGTTTTGAAGACTTGAAAGATTTTCTTTGAGTTTGGATATGCAAACAGTTTATACTCGTATTAAGGAGGATGTTGATAGTTTAAACTCTTAACAAGGAGTGAATTTCGGCACTTAATTTGAAGATTTGAGATAGTTTAGACTCGTATCAAGGAGCATATATTTTGGCACTTAATTTGAGGATTTGAGATAGTTTAAGCTTCTATCAAGGAGCATGCTTGATAATTAATTTGAAGGTTTCAGATAGTTTAAGCTCGTATCAAGGAGCATATTGGCTGTAATGAAATTTGATGTTGCGCCCTCTTCATCGTCGGTGTCATCTGTATCATCACCTTCAGTATCAAGGACGTGAGTCGAGCTTTCTTCTTTAGTAGAGTTCATGCTTGTTTCAATGTCATGCGCATGCGTCGCTAACTCTTCAAAAGTTCTTGGTTTGATTCCTTGAAGTATGTATGCGAAACCCCAATCCATCCCTTGGATGCAAATCTCTATGGCTGAAGTTTCAGACAATTTCTCTTTGCAACTTAAAGATAGATTTCTCCATCTATTGACGTACTCAATCACTGGCTGATCTTCTTGTTGACGTGAATTCGCAAGCTCTATCATGCTCACAGTGCGTCGAGTGTTATAAAAGAGATTGAAGAATGCACTTTGTAGATCTTTCCAGTTGTCAATGGAGTTTGGCTCAAGATTAATATACCAATCAAAAGCGACGTCTTCTAAGGATCGAACAAATTGCTTGACTAGAAGATCTCCATCAGTTCCGGCGCTACTGCATGTTTCGACAAAGTGAGCAACATGTTGTCTTGGGTCTCCTTTTCCATAGAATCTTTGAAACTTTGGAGGTTGATAACTTTGAGGCATTTGCAATTTCTCTATCCTTTGAGTATAAGGCTTCATGTAAGGTTTGAAAGTCTTGTGTTGGGCTACATGTTCCTTTGCAACTTCCTTGATGAACTTCTTCAATTGATTGGCGGAGACAAGGCCTTGCGAGGAAACTTGAATTTGCTGGCTTGAGGACTTAGAGTATTCTCCAACTTCCGCACCTTGAATGATTTCTTCAGAAGGCTTTGTGTGCGCCATGATGCCTTGCTCTTCCTTCGTTGAGAAATTTGACTTTTGGAAAAGAGAAGTGACTTGGACTCCATCGAATTCTTGAGCTTCAACTCCATGAATAGCCTTTACATATGTCATGCCTTGACCGTCACTTTTTACATCTTCCTGTTCATTGGGATGAGTTGCAACTTCGATTACGTCGCTTGAAGGTTTGATGCATCCTTGAACTTTGACTTTGTCAATGAATTCTTCAATGTTGTGATTTCCTTCTTGGATCTCAAGCTTTTGGAGAAGACAATTCAAGCGCTCTTCATGTCTATGCACTTGTATTGTGAAGCTCTCAATAGCTCTCGCCAGCGCAGCAACTCGCTCCTCCATTGAAGATGCTTGACTCTTTTCCTTAGCTTCGTGTCTTGCCCCCGATGCGAGTGTAGCTTTCATCATCGATTGAGAAGAGCCTCCGCTTGTTGCCCCCATTGACTTGTCCATTGTTGAGCAACGTTGAATTCTTGTGACTTCAAACTTGTAGACTTGCTAGAAAAGAGATGAGAGGTAGAGGTAGTCCCACCGGGCGTGCCAAAATTTGTAGCGTTAAAAATTCTAAGTCTTTAAAATAAAAGACAAGAAAAATTAAGTACAAATAATTTTTATTTATTCAAATGAATATGGGGTTACAATCTCTAGTAATCCTCTGATTCTTTTCTAATTATGAAACTTGGTTGACTTGACGGTGGAATTGACTTTGATCGCTTCCACGTGGTTTAAGTTGAACGTTAATCCAAGGGCTTTTGAGCTTGATCTTGAATTGAAAATTGACTTGACTTGATATTTGGGGACGAACAATTTGATCTTCGTCTTGACTTCTTGCACTTCTTGAATGTCAATCTTCTTTAGAGGAATATTGATCTTCAAAATGCTTGGATGCTTGAAAAACGTTGATGCGAGGGCTTGGTAGCTTGATCTCGGATCGAACGGACTTTTGACTTCAAATTTGGTTGAAGATTGTTGAAGAACGATATGATCTTCGTCTTCAGTTCTTCGGATATATGGACTTTGATCTTCTTTAAAAGGGACTTGATCTTCAATAACAGTTTGTCGAGGGCCTTGCAGCTTGTTCTCGAATCAAACGGACTTTCTTGCTTGAAGATTGTCGGAGAACGGTATGAACTTGACTTGAATTTGTTGAATTTGTTGAAGCTCGATCTTCCTCGGCAGAAGTGCGATCTTCAAAAACTGTTATTTGATGGACTTGAAGCTTGGCGCCGGATCAAATGGAGGTTTTCGCGAAGAACGCCTTGAGTCCCGCGAAGAACGCCTTGAAGATTGATGAACTTGGTGGAGCGAAAAACTTGGAGATTTTCCCTCTTCAACTTGTGAATATTTGTGTGTCTTTTTTTCTTCTTCAAGACCACCTCTATTTATAGTTGTGGAGTGAATCTCAATCAGAATCTCCTGATGAGATGAACGGTTGTGATCGCGTCTACAATTCCTTGATATGGAAGACTTTATCTAGGAGAATTTTCTTTCCATCTCTCGAAGATTGAGACTTGGTGGGGTATTCTTTCCTTGTGGAGATTTGGTGGAGAATTCTTTCCATCTCTTGAAGATTGAGACTTGGAAGAGAAGACTTTCAATGTCTTGAGATTTGATGAGCAATTATTTCCTTGTCTTAAGATTTAATTAATATATTTATTTTAATCCCTCAAAATATTCAGATTAAATAAAATATATTTTATATCTCTTGCATCTTAAGAGTTACCACAATTTTATTTAATTTAGACACAAAATTAATGTGTCTAAAAATTGCCCCCTCGAGACTTGTTCACAATTTGTGTTGAAAAGCACCAATGAGTGGATAAGTTTCGACATCTTTCTTCTTCTTGTTCTCGTGCTTCAATTCAACAACGATACATCCACTTCATGAGTTTATAACATTTGCGAGCTTCATCATTAGATCCATTAACTTGAATGTTGCATGAGAATTTTTTTTGTGTGGATATGACTGGGCTAAGAATGAACTTCTAGCTGCCTACGTATCCAATGAAGGAATCAAGTCATGACGTAGTTCAAAAGAAATCAAGATTGATTTAAAGGGGGTGCCATACACAGTTTCTACTCATGTGGGCTAGGAGTAACATGCAGTTTAAGCTCGTGCGCCATGGAACATTTGATTTGGACATTTGTAGACAGTTTTATCTCATATCTCGGAGGCTTTGAAGACTTGAAGGATTTGTAGACCTTTTGGCTCGTGTCTAGGAGACTTGCACATTTGATTTGAAGACTTGAAAGATTGCTAGAACTTTTGGCTCATGTCTAGGAGACTTGAACATTTGCTTTGAGGACTTGAAGGATGTGTAGACCTTTTGGCTCGTGTCTAGGAGACTTGTGCATTTGTTTTGAAGACTTGAAGATTTTCTTTGAGTTTGGATATGCAAACAGTTTATACTCGTATTAAGGAGGATGTTGATCGTTTAAACTCTTAACAAGGAGTGAATTTCGGCACTTAATTTGAAGATTTGAGATAGTTTAGACTCGTATCAAGGAGCATATATTTTGGCACTTAATTTGAGGATTTGAGATTGTTTAAGCTTCTATCAAGGAGCATGCTTGATAATTAATTTGAAGGTTTCAGATAGTTTAAGCTCGTATCAAGGAGCATATTGGCTGTAATGAAATTTGATGTTGCGCCCTCTTCATCGTCGGTGTCATCTGTATCATCACCTTCAGTATCAAGGACGTGAGTCGAGCTTTCTTCTTTAGTAGAGTTCATGCTTGTTTCAATGTCATGCGCATGCGTCGCTAACTCTTCAAAAGTTCTTGGTTTGATTCCTTGAAGTATGTATGCGAAACCCCAATCCATCCCTTGGATGCAAATCTCTATGGCTGAAGTTTCAGACAATTTCTCTTTGCAACTTAAAGATAGATTTCTCCATCTATTGACGTACTCAATCACTGGCTGATCTTCTTGTTGACGTGAATTCGCAAGCTCTATCATGCTCACAGTGCGTCGAGTGTTATAAAAGAGATTGAAGAATGCACTTTGTAGATCTTTCCAGTTGTCAATGGAGTTTGGCTCAAGATTAATATACCAATCAAAAGCGACGTCTTCTAAGGATCGAACAAATTGCTTGACTAGAAGATCTCCATCAGTTCCGGCGCTACTGCATGTTTCGACAAATTGAGCAACATGTTGTCTTGGGTCTCCTTTTCCATAGAATCTTTGAAACTTTGGAGGTTGATAACTTTGAGGCATTTGCAATTTCTCTATCCTTTGAGTATAAGGCTTCATGTAAGGTTTGAAAGTCTTGTGTTGGGCTACATGTTCCTTTGCAACTTCCTTGATGAACTTCTTCAATTGATTGGCGGAGACAAGGCCTTGCGAGGAAACTTGAATTTGCTGGCTTGAGGACTTAGAGTATTCTCCAACTTCCGCATCTTGAATGATTTCTTCAGAAGGCTTTGTGTGCGCCATGATGCCTTGCTCTTCCTTCCTTGAGAAATTTGACTTTTGGAAAAGAGAAGTGACTTGGACTCCATCGAATTCTTGAGCTTCAACTCCATGAATAGCCTTTACATATGTCATGCCTTGACCGTCACTTTTTACATCTTCTTGTTCATTGGGATGAGTTGCAACTTCGATTACGTCGCTTGAAGGTTTGATGCATCCTTGAACTTTGACTTTGTCAATGAATTCTTCAATGTTGTGATTTCCTTCTTGGATCTCAAGCTTTTGGAGAAGACAATTCAAGCGCTCTTCACGTCTATGCACTTGTATTGTGAAGCTCTCAATAGCTCTCGCCAGCGCAGCAACTCGCTCCTCCATTGAAGATGCTTGACTCTTTTCCTTAGCTTCGTGTCTTGCCCCCGATGCGAGTGTAGCTTTCATCATCGATTGAGAAGAGCCTCCGCTTGTTGCCCCCATTGACTTGTCCATTGTTGAGCAACGTTGAATTCTTGTGACTTCAAACTTGTAGACTTGCTAGAAAAGAGATGAGAGGTAGAGGTAGTCCCACCGGGCGTGCCAAAATTTGTAGCGTTAAAAATTCTAAGTCTTTAAAATAAAAGACAAGAAAAATTAAGTACAAATAATTTTTATTTATTCAAATGAATATGGGGTTACAATCTCTAGTAATCCTCTGATTCTTTTCTAATTATGAAACTTGGTTGACTTGACGGTGGAATTGACTTTGATCGCTTCCACGTGGTTTAAGTTGAACGTTAATCCAAGGGCTTTTGAACTTGATCTTGAATTGACAATTGACTTGACTTGATATTTGGGGGCGAACAATTTGATCTTCGTCTTGACTTCTTGCACTTCTTGAATGTCAATCTTCTTTAGAGGAATATTGATCTTCAAAATGCTTGGATGCTTGACAAACGTTGATGCGAGGGCTTGGTAGCTTGATCTCGGATCGAACGGACTTTTGACTTCAAATTTGGTTGAAGATTGTTGAAAAACGATATGATCTTCGTCTTCAGTTCTTCGGATATATGGACTTTGATCTTCTTTAAAAGGGACTTGATCTTCAATAACAGTTTGTCGAGGGCCTTGCAGCTTGTTCTCGAATCAAACGGACTTTCTTTCTTGAAGATTGTCGGAGAACGGTATGAACTTGACTTGAATTTGTTGAATTTGTTGAAGCTCGATCTTCCTCGGCAGAAGTGCGATCTTCAAAAACTGTTATTTGATGGACTTGAAGCTTGGCGCCGGATCAAATGGAGGTTTTCGCGAAGAACGCCTTTAGTCCCGCGAAGAACGCCTTGAAGATTGATGAACTTGGTGGAGCGAAAAACTTTGAGCTTTTCCCTCTTCAACTTGTGAATATTTGTGTGTCTTTTTTTCTTCTTCAAGACCACCTCTATTTATAGTTGTGGAGTGAATCTCAATCATAATCTCCTGATGAGATGAACGGTTGTGATCACGTATACAATTCCTTGATATGGAAGACTTTATCTAGGAGAATTTTCTTTCCATCTCTTGAAGATTGAGACTTGGTTGGGTATACTTTCCTTGTGGAGATTTGGTGGAGAATTCTTTCCATCTCTTGAAGATTGAGACTTGGAAGAGAAGACTTTCAATGTCTTGAGATTTGATGAGCAATTATTTCCTTGTCTTAATATTTAATTAATATATTTATTTTAATCCCTCAAAATATTAAGATTAAATAAAATATATTTTATATCTCTTGCATCTTAAGAGTTACCACTATTTAATTTAATTTAGACACAAAATTAATGTGTCTACAAATTGCCCCCCTCGAGACTTGTTCACAATTTGTGTTGAAAAGCACTAATGAGTGGATAAGTCTCGACATCTTTCTTCTTCTTGTTCTCGTGCTTCAATTCAACCACGATACATCCACTTCATGAGTTTAGAACATTTGCGAGCTTCATCATTGGATCCATTAACTTGAATGTTGCATGAGAATTTTTTTTGTGTGGATATAACTGGGCTAATAATGAACTTCTAGCTGCCTACGTATCCAATGAAGGAATCAAGTCATGACGTAGTTCAAAAGAAATCAAGATTGATTTAAAGGGGGTGCCATACACAGTTTCTACTCATGTGGGCTAGGAGTAACATGCAGTTTAAGCTCGTGCGCCATGGAACATTTGATTTGGACATTTGTAGACAGTTTTATCTCATATCTCGAAGGCTTTGAAGACTTGAAGGATTTGTAGACCTTTTGGCTCGTGTCTAGGAGACTTGCACATTTGATTTGAAGACTTGAAAGATTGCTAGACCTTTTGGCTCATGTCTAGGAGACTTGAACATTTGCTTTGAGGACTTGAAGGATGTGTAGACCTTTTGGCTCGTGTCTAGGAGACTTGTGCATTTGTTTTGAAGACTTGAAAGATTTTCTTTGAGTTTGGATATGCAAACAGTTTATACTCGTATTAAGGAGGATGTTGATAGTTTAAACTCTTAACAAGGAGTGAATTTCGGCACTTAATTTGAAGATTTGAGATAGTTTAGACTCGTATCAAGGAGCATATATTTTGGCACTTAATTTGAGGATTTGAGATAGTTTAAGCTTCTATCAAGGAGCATGCTTGATAATTAATTTGAAGGTTTCAGATAGTTTAAGCTCGTATCAAGGAGCATATTGGCTGTAATGAAATTTGATGTTGCGCCCTCTTCATCGTCGGTGTCATCTGTATCATCACCTTCAGTATCAAGGACGTGAGTCGAGCTTTCTTCTTTAGTAGAGTTCATGCTTGTTTCAATGTCATGCGCACGCGTCGCCAACTCTTCAAAGGTTCTTGGTTTGATTCCTTGAAGTATGTATGCGAAACCCCAATCCATCCCTTGGATGCAAATCTCTATGGCTGAAGTTTCAGACAATTTCTCTTTGCAACTTAAAGATAGATTTCTCCATCTATTGACGTACTCAATCACTGGCTCATCTTCTTGTTGACGTGAATTCGCAAGCTCTATCATGCTCACAGTGCGTCGAGTGTTATAAAAGCGATTGAAGAATGCACTTTGTAGATCTTTCCAGTTGTCAATGGAGTTTGGCTCAAGATTAATATACCAATCAAAAGCGACGTCTTCTAAGGATCGAACAAATTGCTTGACTAGAAGATCTCCATCAGTTCCGGCGCTACTGCATGTTTCGACAAAGTGAGCAACATGTTGTCTTGGGTCTCATTTTCCATAGAATCTTTGATACTTTGGAGGTTGATAACTTTGAGGCATTTGCAATTTCTCTATCCTTTGAGTATAAGGCTTCATGTAAGGTTTGAAAGTCTTGTGTTGGGCTACATGTTCCTTTGCAACTTCCTTGATGAACTTCTTCAATTGATTGGCGGAGACAAGGCCTTGCGAGGAAACTTGAATTTGCTGGCTTGAGGACTTAGAGTATTCTCCAACTTCCGCATCTTGAATGATTTCTTCAGAAGGCTTTGTGTGCGCCATGATGCCTTGCTCTTCCTTCCTTGAGAAATTTGACTTTGGAAAAGAGAAGTGACTTGGACTCCATCGAATTCTTGAGCTTCAACTCCATGAATAGCCTTTACATATGTCATGCCTTGACCGTCACTTTTTACATCTTCCTGTTCATTGGGATGAGTTGCAACTTCGATTACGTCGCTTGAAGGTTTGATGCATCCTTGAACTTTGACTTTGTCAATGAATTCTTCAATGTTGTGATTTCCTTCTTGGATCTCAAGCTTTTGGAGAAGACAATTCAAGCGCTCTTCACGTCTATGCACTTGTATTGTGAAGCTCTCAATAGCTCTCGCCAGCGCAGCAACTCGCTCCTCCATTGAAGATGCTTGACTCTTTTCCTTAGCTTCGTGTCTTGCCCCCGATGCGAGTGTAGCTTTCATCATCGATTGAGAAGAGCCTCCGCTTGTTGCCCCCATTGACTTGTCCATTGTTGAGCAACGTTGAATTCTTGTGACTTCAAACTTGTAGACTTGCTAGAAAAGAGATGAGAGGTAGAGGTAGTCCCACCGGGCGTGCCAAAATTTGTAGCGTTAAAAATTCTAAGTCTTTAAAATAAAAGACAAGAAAAATTAAGTACAAATAATTTTTATTTATTCAAATGAATATGGGGTTACAATCTCTAGTAATCCTCTGATTCTTTTCTAATTATGAAACTTGGTTGACTTGACGGTGGAATTGACTTTGATCGCTTCCACGTGGTTTAAGTTGAACGTTAATCCAAGGGCTTTTGAACTTGATCTTGAATTGACAATTGACTTGACTTGATATTTGGGGGCGAACAATTTGATCTTCGTCTTGACTTCTTGCACTTCTTGAATGTCAATCTTCTTTAGAGGAATATTGATCTTCAAAATGCTTGGATGCTTGACAAACGTTGATGCGAGGGCTTGGTAGCTTGATCTCGGATCGAACGGACTTTTGACTTCAAATTTGGTTGAAGATTGTTGAAAAACGATATGATCTTCGTCTTCAGTTCTTCGGATATATGGACTTTGATCTTCTTTAAAAGGGACTTGATCTTCAATAACAGTTTGTCGAGGGCCTTGCAGCTTGTTCTCGAATCAAACAGACTTTCTTGCTTGAAGATTGTCGGAGAACGGTATGAACTTGACTTGAATTTGTTGAATTTGTTGAAGCTCGATCTTCCTCGGCAGAAGTGCGATCTTCAAAAACTGTTATTTGATGGACTTGAAGCTGGGTGCCGGATCAAATGGAGGTTTTCGCGAAGAACGCCTTTAGTCCCGCGAAGAACGCCTTGAAGATTGATGAACTTGGTGGAGCGAAAAACTTGGAGCTTTTCCCTCTTCAACTTGTGAATATTTGTGTGTCTTTTTTTCTTCTTCAAGACCACCTCTATTTATAGTTGTGGAGTGAATCTCAATCATAATCTCCTGATGAGATGAACGGTTGTGATCACGTATACAATTCCTTGATATGGAAGACTTTATCTAGGAGAATTTTCTTTCCATCTCTTGAAGATTGAGACTTGGTTGGGTATACTTTCCTTGTGGAGATTTGGTGGAGAATTCTTTCCATCTCTTGAAGATTGAGACTTGGAAGAGAAGACTTTCAATGTCTTGAGATTTGATGAGCAATTATTTCCTTGTCTTAATATTTAATTAATATATTTATTTTAATCCCTCAAAATATTAAGATTAAATAAAATATATTTTATATCTCTTGCATCTTAAGAGTTACCACTATTTAATTTAATTTAGACACAAAATTAATGTGTCTACAAATTGCCCCCTCGAGACTTGTTCACAATTTGTGTTGAAAAGCACTAATGAGTGGATAAGTCTCGACATCTTTCTTCTTCTTGTTCTCGTGCTTCAATTCAACCACGATACATCCACTTCATGAGTTTAGAACATTTGCGAGCTTCATCATTGGATCCATTAACTTGAATGTTGCATGAGAATTTTTTTTGTGTGGATATAACTGGGCTAATAATGAACTTCTAGCTGCCTACGTATCCAATGAAGGAATCAAGTCATGACGTAGTTCAAAAGAAATCAAGATTGATTTAAAGGGGGTGCCATACACAGTTTCTACTCATGTGGGCTAGGAGTAACATGCAGTTTAAGCTCGTGCGCCATGGAACATTTGATTTGGACATTTGTAGACAGTTTTATCTCATATCTCGGAGGCTTTGAAGACTTGAAGGATTTGTAGACCTTTTGGCTCGTGTCTAGGAGACTTGCACATTTGATTTGAAGACTTGAAAGATTGCTAGACCTTTTGGCTCATGTCTAGGAGACTTGAACATTTGCTTTGAGGACTTGAAGGATGTGTAGACCTTTTGGCTCGTGTCTAGGAGACTTGTGCATTTGTTTTGAAGACTTGAAAGATTTTCTTTGAGTTTGGATATGCAAACAGTTTATACTCGTATTAAGGAGGATGTTGATAGTTTAAACTCTTAACAAGGAGTGAATTTCGGCACTTAATTTGAAGATTTGAGATAGTTTAGACTCGTATCAAGGAGCATATATTTTGGCACTTAATTTGAGGATTTGAGATAGTTTAAGCTTCTATCAAGGAGCATGCTTGATAATTAATTTGAAGGTTTCAGATAGTTTAAGCTCGTATCAAGGAGCATATTGGCTGTAATGAAATTTGATGTTGCGCCCTCTTCATCGTCGGTGTCATCTGTATCATCACCTTCAGTATCAAGGACGTGAGTCGAGCTTTCTTCTTTAGTAGAGTTCATGCTTGTTTCAATGTCATGCGCACGCGTCGCCAACTCTTCAAAGGTTCTTGGTTTGATTCCTTGAAGTATGTATGCGAAACCCCAATCCATCCCTTGGATGCAAATCTCTATGGCTGAAGTTTCAGACAATTTCTCTTTGCAACTTAAAGATAGATTTCTCCATCTATTGACGTACTCAATCACTGGCTCATCTTCTTGTTGACGTGAATTCGCAAGCTCTATCATGCTCACAGTGCGTCGAGTGTTATAAAAGCGATTGAAGAATGCACTTTGTAGATCTTTCCAGTTGTCAATGGAGTTTGGCTCAAGATTAATATACCAATCAAAAGCGACGTCTTCTAAGGATCGAACAAATTGCTTGACTAGAAGATCTCCATCAGTTCCGGCGCTACTGCATGTTTCGACAAAGTGAGCAACATGTTGTCTTGGGTCTCATTTTCCATAGAATCTTTGATACTTTGGAGGTTGATAACTTTGAGGCATTTGCAATTTCTCTATCCTTTGAGTATAAGGCTTCATGTAAGGTTTGAAAGTCTTGTGTTGGGCTACATGTTCCTTTGCAACTTCCTTGATGAACTTCTTCAATTGATTGGCGGAGACAAGGCCTTGCGAGGAAACTTGAATTTGCTGGCTTGAGGACTTAGAGTATTCTCCAACTTCCGCATCTTGAATGATTTCTTCAGAAGGCTTTGTGTGCGCCATGATGCCTTGCTCTTCCTTCCTTGAGAAATTTGACTTTGGAAAAGAGAAGTGACTTGGACTCCATCGAATTCTTGAGCTTCAACTCCATGAATAGCCTTTACATATGTCATGCCTTGACCGTCACTTTTTACATCTTCCTGTTCATTGGGATGAGTTGCAACTTCGATTACGTCGCTTGAAGGTTTGATGCATCCTTGAACTTTGACTTTGTCAATGAATTCTTCAATGTTGTGATTTCCTTCTTGGATCTCAAGCTTTTGGAGAAGACAATTCAAGCGCTCTTCACGTCTATGCACTTGTATTGTGAAGCTCTCAATAGCTCTCGCCAGCGCAGCAACTCGCTCCTCCATTGAAGATGCTTGACTCT
The DNA here is from genome assembly GCA_948329865.1 of Linaria vulgaris. NCBI lineage: Eukaryota > Viridiplantae > Streptophyta > Magnoliopsida > Lamiales > Plantaginaceae > Linaria > Linaria vulgaris. The sequence continues at coordinate 112,010,959 of OX415249.1, read as the reverse complement.
TTTCCTTAGCTTCGTGTCTTGCCCCCGATGCGAGTGTAGCTTTCATCATCGATTGAGAAGAGCCTCCGCTTGTTGCCCCCATTGACTTGTCCATTGTTGAGCAACGTTGAATTCTTGTGACTTCAAACTTGTAGACTTGCTAGAAAAGAGATGAGAGGTAGAGGTAGTCCCACCGGGCGTGCCAAAATTTGTAGCGTTAAAAATTCTAAGTCTTTAAAATAAAAGACAAGAAAAATTAAGTACAAATAATTTTTATTTATTCAAATGAATATGGGGTTACAATCTCTAGTAATCCTCTGATTCTTTTCTAATTATGAAACTTGGTTGACTTGACGGTGGAATTGACTTTGATCGCTTCCACGTGGTTTAAGTTGAACGTTAATCCAAGGGCTTTTGAACTTGATCTTGAATTGACAATTGACTTGACTTGATATTTGGGGGCGAACAATTTGATCTTCGTCTTGACTTCTTGCACTTCTTGAATGTCAATCTTCTTTAGAGGAATATTGATCTTCAAAATGCTTGGATGCTTGACAAACGTTGATGCGAGGGCTTGGTAGCTTGATCTCGGATCGAACGGACTTTTGACTTCAAATTTGGTTGAAGATTGTTGAAAAACGATATGATCTTCGTCTTCAGTTCTTCGGATATATGGACTTTGATCTTCTTTAAAAGGGACTTGATCTTCAATAACAGTTTGTCGAGGGCCTTGCAGCTTGTTCTCGAATCAAACAGACTTTCTTGCTTGAAGATTGTCGGAGAACGGTATGAACTTGACTTGAATTTGTTGAATTTGTTGAAGCTCGATCTTCCTCGGCAGAAGTGCGATCTTCAAAAACTGTTATTTGATGGACTTGAAGCTGGGTGCCGGATCAAATGGAGGTTTTCGCGAAGAACGCCTTTAGTCCCGCGAAGAACGCCTTGAAGATTGATGAACTTGGTGGAGCGAAAAACTTGGAGCTTTTCCCTCTTCAACTTGTGAATATTTGTGTGTCTTTTTTTCTTCTTCAAGACCACCTCTATTTATAGTTGTGGAGTGAATCTCAATCATAATCTCCTGATGAGATGAACGGTTGTGATCACGTATACAATTCCTTGATATGGAAGACTTTATCTAGGAGAATTTTCTTTCCATCTCTTGAAGATTGAGACTTGGTTGGGTATACTTTCCTTGTGGAGATTTGGTGGAGAATTCTTTCCATCTCTTGAAGATTGAGACTTGGAAGAGAAGACTTTCAATGTCTTGAGATTTGATGAGCAATTATTTCCTTGTCTTAATATTTAATTAATATATTTATTTTAATCCCTCAAAATATTAAGATTAAATAAAATATATTTTATATCTCTTGCATCTTAAGAGTTACCACTATTTAATTTAATTTAGACACAAAATTAATGTGTCTACAAATTGCCCCCTCGAGACTTGTTCACAATTTGTGTTGAAAAGCACTAATGAGTGGATAAGTCTCGACATCTTTCTTCTTCTTGTTCTCGTGCTTCAATTCAACCACGATACATCCACTTCATGAGTTTAGAACATTTGCGAGCTTCATCATTGGATCCATTAACTTGAATGTTGCATGAGAATTTTTTTTGTGTGGATATAACTGGGCTAATAATGAACTTCTAGCTGCCTACGTATCCAATGAAGGAATCAAGTCATGACGTAGTTCAAAAGAAATCAAGATTGATTTAAAGGGGGTGCCATACACAGTTTCTACTCATGTGGGCTAGGAGTAACATGCAGTTTAAGCTCGTGCGCCATGGAACATTTGATTTGGACATTTGTAGACAGTTTTATCTCATATCTAGGAGGCTTTGAAGACTTGAAGGATTTGTAGACCTTTTGGCTCGTGTCTAGGAGACTTGCACATTTGATTTGAAGACTTGAAAGATTTCTAGACCTTTTGGCTCATGTCTAGGAGACTTGAACATTTGCTTTGAGGACTTGAAGGATTTGTAGACCTTTTGGCTCGTGTCTAGGAGAGTTGTGCATTTGTTTTGAAGACTTGAAAGATTTTCTTTGAGTTTGGATATGCAAACAATTTATACTCGTATTAAGGAGGATGTTGATAGTTTAAACTCTTATCAAGGAGTGAATTTCGGCACTTAATTTGAAGATTTGAGATAGTTTAGACTCGTATCAAGGAGCATATATTTTGGCACTTAATTTGAGGATTTGAGATAGTTTAAGCTCGTATCAAGGAGCATGCTTGATAATTAATTTGAAGGTTTCAGATAGTTTAAGCTCGTATCAAGGAGCATATTGGCTGTAATGAAATTTGATGTTGCGCCCTCTTCATCGTCGGTGTCATCTGTATCATCACCTTCAGTATCAAGGACGTGAGTCGAGCTTTCTTCTTTAGTAGAGTTCATGCTTGTTTCAATGTCATGCGCACGCGTCGCCAACTTTTCAAAGGTTCTTGGTTTGATTCCTTGAAGTATGTATGCGAGACCCCAATCCATCCCTTGGATGCAAATCTCTATGGCTGAAGTTTCAGACAATTTCTCTTTGCAGCTTAAGGATAGATTTCTCCATCTATTGACGTACTCAATCACTGGCTCATCTTCTTGTTGACGTGAATTCGCAAGCTCTATCATGCTCACAGTGCGTCGAGTGCTATAAAAGCGATTGAAGAATGCACTTTGTAGATCTTTCCAGTTGTCAATGGAGTTTGGCTCAAGATTAATATACCAATCAAAAGCGACGTCTTCTAAGGATCGAACAAATTGCTTGACTAGAAGATCTCCATCAGTTCCGGTGCTACTGCATGTTTCGACAAAGTGAGCAACATGTTGTCTTGGGTCTCCTTTTCCATAGAATCTTTGAAACTTTGGAGGTTGATAACTTTGAGGCATTTGCAATTTCTCTATCCTTTGAGTATAAGGCTTCATGTAAGGTTTGAAAGTCTTGTGTTAGGCTACATGTTCATTTGCAACTTCCTTGATGAACTTCTTCAATTCATTGGCAGAGACAAGGCCTTGCGAGGAAACTTGAATTTGCTGGCTTGAGGACTTAGAGTATTCTCCAACTTCCGCATCTTGAATGATTTCTTCAGAAGGCTTTGTGTGCGCCATGATGCCTTGCTCTTCCTTCATTGAGAAATTTGACTTTTGGAAAAGAGAAGTGACTTGGACTCCATCGAATTCTTGAGCTTCAACTCCATGAATAGCCTTTACATATGTCATGCCTTGACCGTCACTTTTTACATCTTCCTGTTCATTGGGATGAGTTGCAACTTCGATTACGTCGCTTGAAGGTTTGATGCATCCTTGAACTTTGACTTTGTCAATGAATTCTTCAATGTTGTGATTTCCTTCTTGGATCTCTAGCTTTTGGAGAAGACAAATCAAGCGCTCTTCACGTCTATGCACTTGTATTGTGAAGCTCTCAATAGCTCTCGCCAGCGCAGCAACTCGCTCCTCCATTGAAGATGCTTGACTATTTTCCTTAGCTTCGTGTCTTGCCCCCGATGCGAGTGTAGCTTTCATCATCGATTGAGAAGAGCCTCCGCTTGTTGCCCCCATTGACTTGTCCATTGTTGAGCAACGTTGAATTCTTGTGACTTCAAACTTGTAGACTTGCTAGAAAAGAGATGAGAGGTAGAGGTAGTCCCACCGGGCGTGCCAAAATTTGTAGCGTTAAAAATTCTAAGTCTTTAAAATAAAAGACAAGAAAAATTAAGTACAAATAATTTTTATTTATTCAAATGAATATGGGGTTACAATCTCTAGTAATCCTCTGATTCTTTTCTAATTATGAAACTTGGTTGACTTGACGGTGGAATTGACTTTGATCGCTTCCACGTGGTTTAAGTTGAACGTTAATCCAAGGGCTTTTGAGCTTGATCTTGAATTGACAATTGACTTGACTTGATATTTGGGGACGAACAATTTGATCTTCGTCTTGACTTCTTGGACTTCTTGATTGTTAATCTTCTTTAGAGGAATATTGATCTTCAAAATGCTTGGATGCTGGACAAACGTTGATGTGAGGGCTTGGTAGCTTGATCTCGGATCGAACGGACTTTTGACTTCAAATTTGGTTGAAGATTGTTGAAGAAGGATATGATCTTCGTCTTCAGTTCTTCGGATATATGGACTTTGATCTTCTTTAAAAGGGACTTGATCTTCAATAACAGTTTGTCGAGGGCCTTGCAGCTTGTTCTCGAATCAAACGGACTTTCTTGCTTGAAGATTGTCGGAGAACGGTATGAACTTGACTTGAATTTGTTGAATTTGTTGAAGCTCGATCATCATCGGCAGAAGTGCGATCTTCAAAAACGGTTATTTGATGGACTTGGAGCTTGGCGCCGGATCAAATGGAGGTTTTCGCGAAGAACGCCTTGAATCCCGCAAAAAACGCCTTGAAGATTGATGAACTTGGTGGAGCGAAAAACTTGGAGCTTTTCCCTCTTCAACTTGTGAATATTTGTGTGTCTTTTTTTCTTCTTAAAGACCACCTCTATTTATAGTTGTGGAGTGAATCTCAATCAGAATCTCCTGATGAGATGAACGGTAGTGATCGCGTCTACAATTCCTTGATATGGAAGACTTTATCTAGGAGAATTTTCTTTCCATCTCTTGAAGATTGAGACTTGGTGGGGAATTCTTTCCTTGTGGAGATTTGGTGGAGAATTCTTTCCATCTCTTGAAGATTGAGACTTGGAAGAGAAGACTTTCCATGTCTTGAGATTTGATGAGCAATTATTTCCTTGTCTTAAGATTTAATTAATATATTTATTTTAATCCCTCAAAATATTAAGATTAAATAAAATATATTTTATATCTCTTGCATCTTAAGAGTTACCGCTATTTAATTTAATTTAGACACAAAATTAATGTGTCTACAAATTGCCCCCTCGAGACTTGTTCACAATTTGTGTTGAAAAGCACTAATGAGTGGATAAGTTTCGACATCTTTCTTCTTCTTGTTCTCGTGCTTCAATTCAACCACGATACATCCACTTCATGAGTTTAGAACATTTGCGAGCTTCATCATTGGATCCATTAACTTGAATGTTGCATGAGAATATTTTTGTGTGTGGTTATGACTGGGCTAAGAATGAACTTCTAGCTGCCTACGTATCCAATGAAGGAATCAAGTAATGACGTAGTTCAAAAGAAATCAAGATTGATTTAAAGGGGGTGCCATACACAGTTTCTACTCATGTGGGCTAGGAGTAACATGCAGTTTAAGCTTGTGCGCCATGGAACATTTGATTTGGACATTTGCAGACAGTTTTATCTCATATCTAGGAGGCTTTGAAGACTTGAAGGATTTGTAGACCTTTTCGCTCGTGTCTAGGAGACTTGCACATTTGATTTGTAGACTTGAAAGATTTCTAGACCTTTTGGCTCATGTCTAGGAGACTTGAACATGTGCTTTGAGGACTTGAAGGATTTGTAGACCTTTTGGCTCGTGTCTAGGAGACTTGTGCATTTGTTTGGAAGACTTGAAAGATTTTCTTTGAGTTTGGATATGCAAACAGTTTATACTCGTATTAAGGAGGATGTTGATAGTTTAAACTCTTATGAAGGAGTGAATTTCGGCACTTAATTTGAAGATTTGAGATAGTTTAGACTCGTATAAAGAAGCATATATTTTGGCACTTAATTTGAGGATTTGAGATAGTTTAAGCTCGTATCAAGGAGCATGCTTGATAATTAATTTGAAGGTTTCAGATAGTTTAAGCTCGTATCAAGGAGCATATTGGCTGTAATGAAACTTGATGGTGCGCCCTCTTCATCGTCGGTGTCATCTGTATCATCACCTTCAGTATCAAGGACGTGAGTCGAGCTTTCTTCTTTAGTATAGTTCATGCTTGTTTCAATGTCATGCGCATGCGTCGCCAACTCTTCAAAGGTTCTTGGTTTGATTCCTTGAAGTATGTATGCGAGACCCCAATCCATCCCTTGGATGCAAATCACTATGGCTGAAGTTTCAGACAATTTCTCTTTGCAGCTTAAGGATAGATTTCTCCATCTATTGACGTACTCAATCACTGGCTCATCTTCTTGTTGACGTGAATTCGCAAGCTCTATCATGCTCATAGTGCGTCGAGTGCTATAAAAGCGATTGAAGAATGCACTTTGTAGATCTTTCCAGTTGTCAATGGAGTTTGGCTCAAGATTAATATACCAATCAAAAGCGACGTCTTCTAAGGATTGAACAAATTGCTTGACTAGAAGATCTCCATCAGTTCCGGCGCTACTGCATGTTTCGACAAAGTGAGCAACATGTTGTCTTGGGTCTCATTTTCCATAGAATCTTTGAAACTTTGGAGGTTGATAACTTTGAGGCATTTGCAATTTCTCTATCCTTTGAGTATAAGGCTTCATTTAAGGTTTGAAAGTCTTGTGTTGGGCTACATGTTCCTTTGCAACTTCCTTGATGAACTTCTTCAATTGATTGGCAGAGACAAGGCCTTGCGAGGAAACCTGAATTTGCTGGCTTGAGGACTTAGAGTATTCTCCAACTTCCGCATCTTGAATGATTTCTTCAGAAGGCTTTGTGTGCGCCATGATGCCTTGCTCTTCCTTCATTGAGAAATTTGACTTTTGGAAAAGAGAAGTGACTTGGACTCCATCGAATTCTTGAGCTTCAACTCCATGAATAGCCTTTACATATGTCATGCCTTGACCGTCACTTTTTACATCTTCCTGTTCATTGGGATGAGTTGCAACTTCGATTACGTCGCTTGAAGGTTTGATGCATCCTTGAACTTTGACTTTGTCAATGAATTCTTCAATGTTGTGATTTCCTTCTTGGATCTCTAGCTTTTGGAGAAGACAATTCAAGCGCTCTTCACGTCTATGCACTTGTATTGTGAAGCTCTCAATAGCTCTCGCCAGCGCAGCAACTCGCTCCTCCATTGAAGATGCTTGACTCTTTTCCTTAGCTTCGTGTCTTGCCCCCGATGCGAGTGTAGCTTTCATCATCGATTGAGAAGAGCCTCCGCTTGTTGCCCCCATTGACTTGTCCATTGTTGAGCAACGTTGAATTCTTGTGACTTCAAACTTGTAGACTTGCTAGAAAAGAGATGAGAGGTAGAGGTAGTCCCACCGGGCGTGCCAAAATTTGTAGCGTTAAAAATTCTAAGTCTTTAAAATAAAAGACAAGAAAAATTAAGTACAAATAATTTTTAATTATTCAAATGAATATGGGGTTACAATCTCTAGTAATCCTCTGATTCTTTTCTAATTATGAAACTTGGTTGACTTGACGGTGGAATTGACTTTCATCGCTTCCACGTGGTTTAATTTGAACGTTAATCCAAGGGCTTTTGAGCTTGATCTTGAATTGACAATTGACTTGACTTGATATTTGGGGACGAACAATTTGATCTTCGTCTTGACTTCTTGCACTTGTTGAATGACAATCTTCTTTAGAGGAATATTGATCTTCAAAATGCTTGGATGCTTGACAAACGTTGATGCGAGGGCTTGGCAGCTTGATCTCGGATCGAACGGACTTTTGACTTCAAATTTGGTTGAAGATTGTTGAAGAACGATATGATCTTCGTCTTCAGTTCTTCGGATATATGGACTTTGATCTTCTTTAAAAGGGACTTGATCTTCAATAACAGTTTGTCTAGGGCCTTGCAGCTTGTTCTCGAATCAAACGGACTTTCTTGCTTGAAGATTGTCGGAGAACGGTATGAACTTGACTTGAATTTGTTGAATTTGTTGAAGCTCGATCTTCCTCGGCAGAAGTGCGATCTTCAAAAACAGTTATTTGATGGACTTGGAGCTTGGCGCCGGATCAAATGGAGGTTTTCGCGAAGAACGCCTTGAATCCCGCAAAAAACGCCTGAAGATTGATGAACTTGGTGGAGCGAAAAACTTGGAGCTTTTCCCTCTTCAACTTGTGAATATTTGTGTGTCTTTTTTTCTTCTTAAAGACCACCTCTATTTATAGTTGTGGAGTGAATCTCAATCAGAATCTCCTGATGAGATGAACGGTAGTGATCGCGTCTACAATTCCTTGATATGGAAGACTTTATCTAGGAGAATTTTCTTTCCATCTCTTGAAGATTGAGACTTGGTGGGGAATTCTTTCCTTGTGGAGATTTGGTGGAGAATTCTTTCCATCTCTTGAAGATTGAGACCTGGAAGAGAAGACTTTCCATGTCTTGAGATTTGATTAGCAATTATTTCCTTGTCTTAAGATTTAATTAATATATTTATTTTAATCCCTCAAAATATTAAGATTAAATAAAATATATTTTATATCTCTTGAATCTTAAGAGTTACCGCTATTTAATTTAATTTAGACACAAAATTAATGTGTCTACAAATTGCCCCCTCGAGACTTGTTCACAATTTGTGTTGAAAAGCACTAATGAGTGGATAAGTTTCGACATCTTTCTTCTTCTTGTTCTCGTGCTTCAATTCAACCACGATACATCCACTTCATGAGTTTAGAACATTTGCGAGCTTCATCATTGGATCCATTAACTTGAATGTTGCATGAGAATTTTTTTGTGTGTGGATATGACTGGGCTAAGAATGAACTTCTAGCTGCCTACGTATCCAATGAAGGAATCAAGTCATGACGTAGTTCAAAAGAAATCAAGATTGATTTAAAGGGGGTGCCATACACAGTTTCTACTCATGTGGGCTAGGAGTAACATGCAGTTTAAGCTTGTGCGCCATGGAACATTTGATTTGGACATTTGTAGACAGTTTTATCTCATATCTAGGAGGCTTTGAAGACTTGAAGGATTTGTAGACCTTTTGGCTCGTGTCTAGGAGACTTGCACATTTGATTTGTAGACTTGAAAGATTTCTAGACCTTTTGGCTCATGTCTAGGAGACTTGAACATTTGCTTTGAGGACTTGAAGGATGTGTAGACCTTTTGGCTCGTGTCTAGGAGACTTGTGCATTTGTTTTGAAGACTTGAAAGATTTTCTTTGAGTTTGGATATGCAAACAGTTTATACTCGTATTAAGGAGGATGTTGATAGTTTAAACTCTTATGAAGGAGTGAATTTCGGCACTTAATTTGAAGATTTGAGATAGTTTAGACTCGTATCAAGAAGCATATATTTTGGCACTTAATTTGAGGATTTGATATAATTTAAGCTCGTATCAAGGAGCATGCTTGATAATTAATTTGAAGGTTTCAGATAGTTTAAGCTCGTATCAAGGAGCATATTGGCTGTAATGAAACTTGATGTTGCGCCCTCTTCATCGTCGGTGTCATCTGTATCATCACCTTCAGTATCAAGGACGTGAGTCGAGCTTTCTTCTTTAGTATAGTTCATGCTTGTTTCAATGTCATGCGCACGCGTCGCCAACTCTTCAAAGGTTCTTGGTTTGATTCCTTGAAGTATGTATGCGAGACCCCAATCCATCCCTTGGATGCAAATCACTATGGCTGAAGTTTCAGACAATTTCTCTTTGCAGCTTAAGGATAGATTTCTCCATCTATTGACGTACACAATCACTGGCTCATCTTCTTGTTGACGTGAATTCGCAAGCTCTATCATGCTCATAGTGCGTCGAGTGCTATAAAAGCGATTGAAGAATGCACTTTGTAGATCTTTCCAGTTGTCAATGGAGTTTGGCTCAAGATTAATATACCAATCAAAAGCGACGTCTTCTAAGGATCGAACAAATTGCTTGACTAGAAGATCTCCATCAGTTCCGGCGCTACTGCATGTTTCGACAAAGTGAGCAACATGTTGTCTTGGGTCTCCTTTTCCATAGAATCTTTGAAACTTTGGAGGTTGATAACTTTGAGGCATTTGCAATTTCTCTATCCTTTGAGTATAAGGCTTCATTTAAGGTTTGAAAGTCTTGTGTTGGGCTACATGTTCCTTTGCAACTTCCTTGATGAACTTCTTCAATTGATTGGCAGAGACAAGGCCTTGCGAGGAAACCTGAATTTGCTGGCTTGAGGACTTAGAGTATTCTCCAACTTTCGCATCTTGAACGATTTCTTCAGAAGGCTTTGTGTGCGCCATGATGCCTTGATCTTCCTTCATTGAGAAATTTGACTTTTGGAAAAGAGAAGTGACTTGGACTCCATCGAATTCTTGAGCTTCAACTCCATGAATAGCATTTACATATGTCATGCCTTGACCGTCACTTTTTACATCTTCCTGTTCATTGGGATGAGTTGCAACTTCGATTACGTCGCTTGAAGGTTTGATGCATCCTTGAACTTTGACTTTGTCAATGAATTCTTCAATGTTGTGATTTCCTTCTTGGATCTCTAGCTTTTGGAGAAGACAATTCAAGCGCTCTTCACGTCTATGCACTTGTATTGTGAAGCTCTCAATAGCTCTCCCCAGCGCAGCAACTCGCTCCTCCATTGAAGATGCTTGACTCTTTTCCTTAGCTTCGTGTCTTGCCCCCGATGCGAATGTAGCTTTCATCATCGATTGAGAAGAGCCTCCGCTTGTTGCCCCCATTGACTTGTCCATTGTTGAGCAACGTTGAATTCTTGTGACTTCAAACTTGTAGACTTGCTAGAAAAGAGATGAGAGGTAGAGGTAGTCCCACCGGGCGTGCCAAAATTTGTAGCGTTAAAAATTCTAAGTCTTTAAAATAAAAGACAAGAAAAATTAAGTACAAATAATTTTTATTTATTCAAATGAATATGGGGTTACAATCTCTAGTAATCCTCTGATTCTTTTCTAATTATGAAACTTGGTTGACTTGACGGTGGAATTGACTTTCATCGCTTCCACGTGGTTTAATTTGAACGTTAATCCAAGGGCTTTTGAGCTTGATCTTGAATTGACAATTGACTTGACTTGATATTTGGGGACGAACAATTTGATCTTCGTCTTGACTTCTTGCACTTGTTGAATGTCAATCTTCTTTAGAGGAATATTGATCTTCAAAATGCTTGGATGCTTGACAAACGTTGATGCGAGGGCTTGGCAGCTTGATCTCGGATCGAACGGACTTTTGACTTCAAATTTGGTTGAAGATTGTTGAAGAACGATATGATCTTCGTCTTCAGTTCTTCGGATATATGGACTTTGATCTTCTTTAAAAGGGACTTGATCTTCAATAACAGTTTGTCGAGGGCCTTGCAGCTTGTTCTCGAATCAAACGGACTTTCTTTCTTGAAGATTGTCGGAGAACGGTATGAACTTGACTTGAATTTGTTGAATTTGTTGAAGCTCGATCTTCCTCGGCAGAAGTGCGATCTTCAAAAACGGTTATTTGATGGACTTGGAGCTTGGCGCCGGATCAAATGGAGGTTTTCGCGAAGAACGCCTTGAATCCCGCAAAAAACGCCTTGAAGATTGATGAACTTGGTGGAGCGAAAAACTTGGAACTTTTCCCTCTTCAACTTGTGAATATTTGTGTGTCTTTTTTTCTTCTTAAAGACCACCTCTATTTATAGTTGTGGAGTGAATCTCAATCAGAATCTCCTGATGAGATGAACGGTAGTGATCGCGTCTACAATTCCTTGATATGGAAGACTTTATCTAGGAGAATTTTCTTTCCATCTCTTGAAGATTGAGACTTGGTGGGGAATTCTTTCCTTGTGGAGATTTGGTGGAGAATTCTTTCCATCTCTTGAAGATTGAGACTTGGAAGAGAAGACTTTCCATGTCTTGAGATTTGATGAGCAATTATTTCCTTGTCTTAAGATTTAATTAATATATTTATTTTAATCCCTCAAAATATTAAGATTAAATAAAATATATTTTATATCTCTTGCATCTTAAGAGTTACCGCTATTTAATTTAATTTAGACACAAAATTAATGTGTCTACAAATTGCCCCCTCGAGACTTGTTCACAATTTGTGTTGAAAAGCACTAATGAGTGGATAAGTTTCGACATCTTTCTTCTTCTTGTTCTCGTGCTTCAATTCAACCACGATACATCCACTTCATGAGTTTAGAATATTTGCGAGCTTCATCATTGGATCCATTAACTTGAATGTTGCATGAGAATTTTTTTGTGTGTGGATATGACTGGGCTAAGAATGAACTTCTAGCTGCCTACGTATCCAATGAAGGAATCAAGTCATGACGTAGTTCAAAAGAAATCAAGATTGATTTAAAGGGGGTGCCATACACAGTTTCTACTCATGTGGGCTAGGAGTAACATGCAGTTTAAGCTTGTGCGCCATGGAACATTTGATTTGGACATTTGTAGACAGTTTTATCTCATATCTAAGAGGCTTTGAAGACTTGAAGGATTTGTAGACCTTTTGGCTCGTGTCTAGGAGACTTGCACATTTGATTTGTAGACTTGAAAGATTTCTAGACCTTTTGGCTCATGTCTAGGAGACTTGAACATTTGCTTTGAGGACTTGAAGGATTTGTAGACCTTTTGGCTCGTGTCTAGGAGACTTGTGCATTTGTTTTGAAGACTTGAAAGATTTTCTTTGAGTTTGGATATGCAAACAGTTTATACTCGTATTAAGGAGGATGTTGATAGTTTAAACTCTTATGAAGGAGTGAATTTCGGCACTTAATTTGAAGATTTGAGATAGTTTAGACTCGTATCAAGAAGCATATATTTTGGCACTTAATTTGAGGATTTGAGATAGTTTAAGCTCGTATCAAGGAGCATGCTTGATAATTAATTTGAAGGTTTCAGATAGTTTAAGCTCGTATCAAGGAGCATATTGGCTGTAATGAAACTTGATGTTGCGCCCTCTTCATCGTCGGTGTCATCTGTATCATCACCTTCAGTATCAAGGACGTGAGTCGAGCTTTCTTCTTTAGTATAGTTCATGCTTGTTTCAATGTCATGCGCACGCGTCGCCAACTCTTCAAAGGTTCTTGGTTTGATTCCTTGAAGTATGTATGCGAGACCCCAATCCATCCCTTGGATGCAAATCACTATGGCTGAAGTTTCAGACAATTTCTCTTTGTAGCTTAAGGATAGATTTCTCCATCTATTGACGTACTCAATCACTGGCTCATCTTCTTGTTGACGTGAATTCGCAAGCTCTATCATGCTCATAGTGCGTCGAGTGCTATAAAACCGATTGAAGAATGCACTTTGTAGATCTTTCCAGTTGTCAATGGAGTTTGGCTCAAGATTAATATACCAATCAAAAGCGACGTCTTCTAAGGATCGAACAAATTGCTTGACTAGAAGATCTCCATCAGTTCCGGTGCTACTGCATGTTTCGACAAAGTGAGCAACATGTTGTCTTGGGTCTCCTTTTCCATAGAATCTTTGAAACTTTGGAGGTTGATAACTTAGAGGCATTTGCAATTTCTCTATCCTTTGAGTATAAGGCTTCATGTAAGGTTTGAAAGTCTTGTGTTGGGCTACATGTTCCTTTGCAACTTCCTTGATGAACTTCTTCAATTGATTGGCAGAGACAAGGCCTTGCGAGGAAACTTGAATTTGCTGGCTTGAGGACTTAGAGTATTCTCCAACTTCCGCATCTTGAACGATTTCTTCAGAAGGCTTTGTGTGCGCCATGATGCCTTGATCTTCCTTCATTGAGAAATTTGACTTTTGGAAAAGAGAAGTGACTTGGACTCCATCGAATTCTTGAGCTTCAACTCCATGAATAGCCTTTACATATGTCATGCCTTGACCGTCACTTTTTACATCTTCCTGTTCATTGGGATGAGTTGCAACTTCGATTACGTCGCTTGAAGGTTTGATGCATCCTTGAACTTTGACTTTGTCAATGAATTCTTCAATGTTGTGATTTCCTTATTGGATCTCTAGCTTTTGGAGAAGACAATTCAAGCGCTCTTCACGTCTATGCACTTGTATTGTGAAGCTCTCAATAGCTCTCCCCAGCGCAGCAACTCGCTCCTCCATTGAAGATGCTTGACTCTTTTCCTTAGCTTCGTGTCTTGCCCCCGATGCGAGTGTAGCTTTCATCATCGATTGAGAAGAGCCTCCGCTTGTTGCCCCCATTGACTTGTCCATTGTTGAGCAACGTTGAATTCTTGTGACTTCAAACTTGTAGACTTGCTAGAAAAGAGATGAGAGGTAGAGGTAGTCCCACCGGGCGTGCCAAAATTTGTAGCGTTAAAAATTCTAAGTCTTTAAAATAAAAGACAAGAAAAATTAAGTACAAATAATTTTTATTTATTCAAATGAATATGGGGTTACAATCTCTAGTAATCCTCTGATTCTTTTCTAATTATGAAACTTGGTTGACTTGACGGTGGAATTGACTTTCATCGCTTCCACGTGGTTTAAGTTGAACGTTAATCCAAGGGCTTTTGAGCTTGATCTTGAATTGACAATTGACTTGACTTGATATTTGGGGACGAACAATTTGATCTTCGTCTTGACTTCTTGCACTTCTTGAATGTCAATCTTCTTTAGAGGAATATTGATCTTCAAAATGCTTGGATGCTTGACAAACGTTGATGCGAGGGCTTGGCAGCATGATCTCGGATCAAAAGGACTTTTGACTTCAAATTTGGTTGAAGACTGTTGAAGAACGATATGATCTTCGTCTTCAGTTCTTCGGATATATGGACTTTGATCTTCTTTAAAAGGGACTTGATCTTCAATAACAGTTTGTCGAGGGCCTTGCAGCTTGTTCTCGAATCAAACGGACTTTCTTGCTTGAAGATTGTCGGAGAACGGTATGAATTTGACTTGAATTTGTTGAATTTGTTGAAGCTCGATCTTCCTCGGTAGAAGTGCGATCTTCAAAAACGGTTATTTGATGGACTTGGAGTTTGGCGCCGGATCAAATGGAGGTTTTCGCGAAGAACGTCTTGAATCCTGCGAAAAATGCCTTGAAGATTGATGAACTTGGTGGAGCGAAAAACTTGGAGCTTTTCCCTCTTCAACTTGTGAATATTTTTGTGTCTTTTTTTCTTCTTCAAAACCACCTCTATTTATAGTTGTGGAGTGAATCTCAATCAGAATCTCCTGATGAGATGAACGGTTGTGATCGCATCTACAATTCCTTGATATGGAAGACTTTATCTAGGAGAATTTTCTTTCCATCTCTTGAAAATTGAGACTTGGTGGGGAATTCTTTCCTTGTGGCGATTTGGTGGAGAATTCTTTCCATCTCTTGAAGATTGAGACTTGGAAGAGAAGACTTTTCATATCTTGAGATTTGATGAGCAATTATTTCCTTGTCTTAAGATTTAATTAATATATTTATTTTAATCCCTCAAAATATTAAGATTAAATAAAATATATTTTATATCTCTTGCATCTTAAGAGTTACCACTATTTAATTTAATTTAGACACAAAATTAATGTGTCTACAAATTGCCCCCTCGAGACTTGTTCACAATTTGTGTTGAAAAGCACTAATGAGTGGATAAGTTTCGACATCTTTCTTCTTCTTGTTCTCGTGCGCCATGGAACATTTGATTTGGACATTTGTAGACAGTTTTATCTCATATCTAGGAGGCTTTGAAGACTTGAAGGATTTGTAGACCTTTTGGCTCGTGTCTAGGAGACTTGCACATTTGATTTGAATACTTGAAAGATTTCTAGACCTTTTGGCTCATGTCTAGGAGACTTGAACATTTGCTTTGAGGACTTGAAGGATTTGTAGACCTTTTGGCTCGTGTCTAGGAGACTTGTGCATTTGTTTTGAAGACTTGAAAGATTTTATTTGAGTTTGGATATGCAAACAGTTTATACTCGTATTAAGGAGGATGTTGATAGTTTAAACTCTTATCAAGGAGTGAATTTCGTCACTTAATTTGAAGATTTGAGATAGTTTAGACTCGTATCAATGAGCATATATTTTGGCACTTAATTTGAGGATTTGAGATAGTTTAAGCTCGTATCAAGAAGCGTGCTTGATAATTAATTTGAAGGTTTCAGATAGTTTAAGCTCGTATCAAGGAGCATATTGGCTGTAATGAAATTTGATGTTGCGCCCTCTTCATCGTCGGTGTCATCTGTATCATCACCTTCAGTATCAAGGACGTGAGTCGAGCTTTCTTCTTTAGTACAGTTCATGCTTGTTTCAATGTCATGCGCACGCGTCGCCAACTCTTCAAAGGTTCTTGGTTTGATTCCTTGAAGTATGTATGCGAGACCCCAATCCATCCCTTGGATGCAAATCACTATGGCTGAAGTTTCAGACAATTTCTCTTTGCAGCTTAAGGAGAGATTTCTCCATCTATTGACGTACTCAATCACTGGCTCATCTTCTTGTTGACGTGAATTCGCAAGCTCTATCATGCTCACAGTGCGTCGGGTGCTATAAAAGCGATTGAAGAATGCACTTTGTAGATCTTTCCAGTTGTCAATGGAGTTTGGCTCAAGATTAATATACCAATCAAAAGCGACGTCTTCTAAGGATCGAACAAATTGCTTGACTAGAAGATCTCCATCAGTTCCGGCGCTACTGCATGTTTCGACAAAGTGAGCAACATGTTGTCTTGGGTCTCCTTTTCCATAGAATCTTTGAAACTTTGGAAGTTGATAACTTTGAGGCATTTGCAATTTCTCTATCCTTTGAGTATAAGGCTTCATGTAAGGTTTGAAAGTCTTGTGTTGGGCTACATGTTCCTTTGCAACTTCCTTCATGAACTTCTTCAATTGATTGGCAGAGACAAGGCCTTGCGAGGAAACTTGAATTTGCTGGCTTGAGGACTTAGAGTATTCTCCAACTTCCGCATCTTGAATGATTTCTTCAGAAGGCTTTGTGTGCGCCATGATGCCTTGCTCTTTCTTCCTTGAGAAATTTGACTTTTGGAATAGAGAAGTGACTTGGACTCCATCGAATTCTTGAGCTTCAACTCCATGAATAGCCTTTACATTTGTCATGCCTTGACCGTCACTTTTTACATCTTCCTGTTCATTGGGATGAGTTGCAACTTCGATTACGTCGCTTGAAAGTTTGATGCATCCTTGAACTTTGACTTTGTCAATGAATTCTTCAATGTTGTGATTTCCTTCTCGGATCTCTAATTTTTGGAGAAGACAATTCAAGCGCTTTTCACGTCTATGCACTTGTATTGTGAAGCTCTCAATAGCTCTCGTCAGCGCAGCAACTCGCTCCTCCATTGAAGATGCTTGACTCTTTTCCTTAGCTTCGTGTCTTGCCCCCGATGCGAGTGTAGCTTTCATCATCGATTGAGAAGAGCCTCCGCTTGTTGCCCCCATTGACTTGTCCATTGTTGAGCAACATTGAATTCTTGTGACTTCAAACTTGTAGACTTGCTAGAAAAGAGATGAGAGGTAGAGGTAGTCCCACCGGGCGTGCCAAAATTTGTAGCATTAAAAATTCTAAGTCTTTAAAATAAAAGACAAGAAAAATTAAGTACAAATAATTTTTATTTATTCAAATGAATATGGGGTTACAATCTCTAGTAATCCTCTGATTCTTTTCTAATTATGAAACTTGGTTGACTTGACGGTGGAATTGACTTTCATCGCATCCACGTGGTTTAAGTTGAACGTTAATCCAAGGGCTTTTGAGCTTGATCTTGAATTGACAATTGACTGGACTTGATATTTGGGGACGAACAATTTGATCTTCGTCTTGACTTCTTGCACTTGTTGAATGACAATCTTCTTTAGAGGAATATTGATCTTCAAAATGCTTGGATACTTGACAAACGTTGATGCGAGGGCTTGGCAGCTTGATCTCGGATCGAACGGACTTTTGACTTCAAATTTGGTTGAAGATTGTTGAAGAACGATATGATCTTCGTCTTCAGTTCTTCGGATATATGGACCTTGATCTTCTTTAAAAGGGATTTGATCTTCAATAACAGTTTGTCGTGGGCCTTGCAGCTTGTTCTCGAATCAAACGAACTTTCTTGCTTGAAGATTGTCGGAGAACGGTATGAACTTGACTTGAATTTGTTGAATTGGTTGAAGCTCGATCTTCCTCGGCAGAAGTGCGATCTTCAAAAATGGTTATTTGATGGACTTGGAGCTTGGCGCCGGATCAAATGGAGGTTTTCGCGAAGAACGCCTTGAATCCCGCGAAGAACGCCTTGAAGATTGATGAACTTGGCGGAGCGAAAAACTTGGAGCTTTTCCCTCTTCAACTTGTGAATATTTGTGTGTCTTTTTTTCTTCTTCAAGACCACCTCTATTTATAGTTGTGGAGTGAATCTCAATCAGAATCTCCTGATGAGATGAACGGTTGTGATCGCGTCTACAATTCCTTGATATGGAAGACTTTATCTAGGAGAATTTTCTTTCCATCTCTTGAAGATTGAGACTTGGTGGGGAATTCTTTCCTTGTGGAGATTTGGTGGAGAATTCTTTCCATCTCTTGAAGATTGAGACTTGGAAGAGAAGACTTTCCATGTCTTGAGATTTGATGAGCAATTATTTCCTTGTCTTAAGATTTAATTAATATATTTATTTTAATCCTTCAAAATATTAAGATTAAATAAAATATATTTTATATCTCTTGCATCTTAAGAGTTACCACTATTTAATTTAATTTAGACACAAAATTAATGTGTCTACAGTTAGATTCTTCTCTTTTGCAATCCTTTCGTGTCCCCTTTTGATGTCCTCGTACTCATACTACTTTCTTCGTTTACCAGGGGCGGAGATGGGAGCTTTTGCCATTGAGCTTTTTGACAAGGCTTTCCTAGGAGAAACAATGAACAGTGGGTATGACGCTTCGGATGATGAATCGTTCGAGCGTCTTAGCTTTGACGTGTTAGCAGGCCCTTCGGGGGCGGGGAATTCGACCGTGGCAGCCCCCCAGTGAGTTCTATGGCTCCTGAGTATGATCTGATAGTTGAGCTTGCGCAGGCGGATATTCCATTGCCTCCGTTGGTACCGTATTCTTCTTCTTGGGGAGATACGAGGATTGTATATGCTGTTGAGGAGGGTCCTTTATCCCCGATCATGGGAGCTTCTGTGCCGCCCGGAGGGGGTCCCGACCGCATTCCGACGCCGCCCCTTGAAGGAAATATCCCTGTTACGGGGTCAGAGCTACTCGGAGGTGGTGTTTGGTCCCCCTCCGTCTTGGGGACGGTCAGCTTTTACCGCAACTATTTGAGTGGTCTGTTAAACGGCACAGATTGCGGGCTTATGAAGTCGCTATCTTTGTCGGGCCTCCAGGATTTAGCCTGCAAAGATTTATGCAAGGTAATAGTATATTCTTATTTGCGTGATACTAACCTTTATGGGCTCTTCATAGTTATGCCCTTATTTTTCCGCAGATCTATCTGGTTTTGAATGCTATCAGATCCAGGGGAGAATCATCCTCTGACACGGAGTTGGTATATCGTCGTAGGGATGAACTGGAGCAGGGTTTGCTGGAGGCCCGAGGGGAGATAGATTAATTGCGGGTCGAACGGGAGACTTCCGAGGAGGTTCATGCCGCTACTTTGCAGGTTGAGCGGGACAAATCCTGGTATTTGGAGCACCGTTTGGTGATGGAAAGAGCCTGGGTGGACAGCTTAGAAGACAGGTTGGGCGATCTCCGGGAGCAAGTTCGCTCCGTTGATGAACAATTGCTGCGTGTTGCAGGAGAGAGAGATAAAGCGAACTTACGAGTGCTGGAGTTAACTCGTGCTCATGAATTGGCGCTAGTTGTGGCCCGGGTCCATGCGGTCTTGGGCGTTGCCTCTGCCTTTCGCGAGTCACTTGCGCATGAGATGCGCGATTTAGTCCGTATGGGATATCACTTGTGCCGGGGCGCAGTGGAGGCTTTGCCAGGATTCCCCTCGGACGTGGTAATTCCAGAGTTGAACATCCGTCAGGTGTTCCCGGAGGCTCCTTCTCCACAGGGGCCGACTGTGTCTATCGGAGATCCGAATCACATGTCCGCGGAGGACCGCCGTCGTCTGATCAAGGGAGGAAAGCGTCCTATGGAGGGTGTTTAGTTTGTATAGGTGTTTTGTTGATATAAGGGCCTTTGTATAGGCTGTGGTCCGATATACCTTTAGTATGTGGGGTCTCGTGGTTTGTGTAAGATGGCCCCTCGGGTTAGATTGCCAAAATGGCTCGTAGGCCTGGAGTCATTATTTTGTAGGGCAATCTTATCTCCCTTGTATCGTAGAGGCACCATCTATATACAAATAACTTTTATTTATGTACAAAGCTGTTTCGTTACACTATGCATAGTACTTTCTAAGGTTAAAAGTGTTCCAAGTACTGTTGAGGATGGCGTCCTGAGAATCGACGAGGAGATAGGTCGCAGGCCCGATAATCCCCGCTATCTTGTATGGTCCCTCCCACCGTGGTTCGAGTTTGCCTACGTTTTTGGAAGCTCCGACTCGCTTCAACACTAGGTCCCCGACTTGAAAAGTTCTGGGTTTCACCTTCGCATTGTAGTATCGGGACATCCGGTCCTTGTATTCTTTATTCCAGACCGCGGCCCGCATTCTTTTTTCCTCAAGGAGATCAAGGGCAAGTGCCAAATTAGAACTGTTGGCTACTTCCTCGTACTCCTTAACTCGCCAACTTTCTATAGAGACTTCAGAGGGTACAACAGCTTCGCAACCATAGGCTAAGTTGAAGGGGGTTTCGCCCGTGGCAGCGCTCTGTGTGGTATGGTAGGCCCACAGTATGCCGGGTATTTCTTCTACCCACTTGGATTTGTGCCAATCAAGTCGGGCCTTCATATTCTTCAAGAGGGTTCGGTTGGTCCTTTCCACTTGACCGTTTGCTTGAGGGTACCCCACCGAAGCAAAGAGGTGTTTTATCTCCCAATTTTCACACCACTTTTCTAACCCTTGATCCGTAAATTGCAGACCATTATCACTTACGAGGTTCCGAGGGACACCGAAGTGGCAAATGATGCTTCTCCAAAGAAAGTTGATAACGGCGCCCGCGGTTATCCGGGCTAGGGACTCCACTTCCACCCATTTGGTGAAGTAATCAACGGCTACGAGGAGGAACTTCTACTATGTCTATGCCCCACTTGGAAAATGGGCAAGGGGTTAGGTGCGGTTCCCAGGGGGCAGCGGGCTGATGAACCCGGGGGCGTAACCTTGGCACGGCTTGCACCTTTCGGCATGGCTTTTGCAATCTGGCCATCGTGGGCCAATAGTAGCCTTGGCAAATTAGGCGCCCGACCATACTTTCGCCGCCTGTATGGCTACCGCATGTACCTTCGTGGGTTTCCGCCATAGCCAGTTGAGCCTCTTCCTCATTTAGGCACCGATCATGAGGGCATGAGTACGTCCTGCGGAATAATATCCCGTCTTTAAGGAAATACCTGATAGTTCTTCTGGCCATAAGCCGTTGCGCGACTTTATCCGCGGAATACCCTTCCGGGTCCTGTAGATAGGCTTTGACTGGGGTCCCCCAGCTGGACGGGGGGTCTGTAATGGCATTCACTTCGTGGCCCTCGGCCTTCTCGGACTCGGTAACTTGGAGCAGGGTGATTTTTCGGGTGTGGATGGCGGCCGTTTGGGTGGCCATATTGGACAAGGCGTCTGCCTCTTGATTCTCCTTTCGTGAGATTTGGACAATTTTGCACTCGTCAAACCATTCCCGTTTGCGGTGAACCGCCTGGAGGTACGCTTGCATCCTTTCTTCCTTGGCTTCGTACGAGCCATTGACTTGCTGCACAATTAGTTGTGAGTCGTTGTGGATGAGTATTTTTCTGATGCCGCCTTCTCGGGCAAGTCTCATCCCTATGAGTAAGGACTCATATTCGGCTTCGTTATTTGACAAGGGGTAGTCGATTCTGACCGCGAAGTGGAGTATCTCCTCTTCTACTTCTTGGTTTGCTATAACTATCCCAGCACCCCCCCCCCCCCCCGTGTGTGCCACAGGGGTGCCTTTTCTTCAGCTCCGATGCCCGTCATTTCAGTCACAAAATCCGCTAGGACTTGTGCTTTGACGGAGGGTCTCGGGGCATAAGAAATGTCATACTCGGTGAGCTCCACGGCCCACTTTATCAATCTTCCAGAGGTCTCAGGCTTATTGAGAATTGCTCGTAACGGTTGTTTAGTTAACACAGTTACGGGGTGGGAGAGAAAATATGGGCGGAGCTTCCGGGCTGTGGTAATTAACGTTAAGACAAGTTTTTCGGTTTGGGTATACCTGGTTTCGGCTCCGAGAAGAGTCTTACTCACATAGTACACGGGGTGGTGTTCCTTGTTTTGATCCTTGACTAGTACCGCGCTTACGGCCTCCTCTCCGACCGATAAGTACACAAAGAGTTCTTCATGTGGCGCCGGTTTCACTAGTAAAGGAGGTTTCACCATTTAATCCTTCAGTTGTTGGAGAGCTTCTTCGCATTGCGGGGTCCATTGGAACTCCTTGATGTTGCGTAGCACCTTGAAGAATGGAAGTCCTTTTTTGGCCGATTTGGAAACAAATCGGCTCAGGGAGGCCATTCGACCTGTAAGCTTTTGCACATCTTTAACCGTCTTTGGGGTAGGTAACCCTAGGATGGCTTCGGCTTTCTCGGGGTTGACTTCTATCCCTCTCTCTGTAACCATGTATCCAAGGAACTTGCCCCCTCTGATGCCGAAGGAACATTTCTTAGGGTTAACCTTCATCCTGAATCGGTCCATGATGGCTAAGGCCTTTCATAGGTCCTCGGGGTGGTCCTTGGCGGAGCGGCTTTTAACGACCGTATCATCCACGTAGACTTCCACCGTATTTCCGATGAGTCCTGCAAACATTAAGCTTACCAATCGCTGATAAGTGGCCCCTGCATTCTTGAGTCCGAAGGGCATCACCAGGTAACAAAAGGTGCCCGCATCAGTGATAAAACTAGTTTTGTCTTGATCCTTGACGGCCATCGGGATTTGGTTATACCCCTGATTCCCATCCAGGGTGGACAAGAGTGCGCAACCCGCTGTTGAGTCTACCAGTTGGTCAATACTCGAGAGAGGATAGCAATCCTTGGGGCATGCGTCGTTGAGGTTCGTGAAATCCACGCACATTCGCCACTTACCCCCCATGCTTTGGGACTAGGACCACATTGGCCAACCACTCGGGGTAGATGACTTCTCTGATTTGCCTTAGGCCGAGGAGTCGCTGAATTTCTTATCGGATGATTTTATTGCGCTCCGGGCCCATTTTTATCTTTTTCTGTTGGACTGGCTTGGCTCCGTGATTCACGTTAAGGAAATGTTGACATACCTTATTGCTGATTTGCTCTGGCGGTCCACCTTCCCATGCGAAAATGTCGTGAAATTCTTTCAAGATGGGGGCCAGTTGGGCTTCCACTTCAGGCTCCATTTTGGTACCTACTTTGACCGCTTTCTCCGGGTTCCCCTCTACGAGTTCCACCAACTTTAGCTCTTCTACGGGTTGTACTCGTACTTCCTCTGCTTTTCGCTTTTTGCTACCTCCGAAGATAGGTTCGTCCTCTTCAGGAGGGAGAGCATTCATGCGACACTCCCGGGCCTTTGCCTGGTTTCCTTGGACTTCTCCAATACCTGAAAAGGTTGGGAATTTTACCTTGAGATGGAGGGTTGAAGGGATCGCTTCGAAGGCCCGAATGGATGGCCGCCACAGATTGCGTTGTACGTTCTTGATGACGCTTCTACCACCCAAAATTTTACGGGTTCCGTTCTTCGAAGGGCCCCTTCTCCCCACGACATTGGAAGTGTCACGGTTCCGTGTGTCTTGGAGGCTTCTCCCGAGAAACCTATTAACGGAACTTCGGCCGCTTCCAGCCGCTCTTTCTTCAATCCCATGGCCAAATAAGTGGGGAGAAATAGGACGTCCATGGAACTACCGGTATCAACCAGTATTCTCTGGACGTCTATCCCATACATCACGACTTCTATCACCAGGGGGTCTTTGTCGGGATAAATCACCCCTTTTAAATCTTCGGGTCCAAAGGTAATGCTAGGAAGCTTTGCACCCTGAATGGATCCTATGAACAGTCCTTGTTCCGCACGCCTAGCTTCTTTCAAATACTGCTTCTTTTTACCTTGTGGTGTAACGGAGAGATCTCCTCCTTCTATCATACTGATGCTACGCCCCGATGGGGTGTTATCTTCGTGTGCTTCCGGGGGTGGGTTCCGCTGTCTCGCCGTTCTTTCTCGTGACCTCCGATGGGGAGTCATTTGATCTTCTTCTTTTTCTTCTTCTTCCCTGCGAGGTCTCTTATAGGTATACTGAAGGGGATTCTCTGGGTTGTTCTCCTTGAGATAGTTCCTCAGGTACCCGACTTCCAAGAGGCGGAGCACCTCCCCGTATTCTTGTCTCTATCTGGAAATCGGGCTTCTCTTGGCCATCGCAACTCGGTGCTACCCCACATCACATTGAGTACTTCTACGGGGGCAATGGTCATCGGGGGTAAGGGTACCGGCTTAAGAAATATCTTAACCAGGCCACTCTCGTCTTTACACTGGGCTGGTTTTCCTTCTCGGCTTTTTTTCCTTGGCCTTTAACTCCCATTCAGAGTGCTCGTGATGTTCATTGTCATCGCCCTCCAAGCGTCTTTTCGCGCCTTCCGCTTCCTCCATTAGGATATATGTCTCCGCTTGATGCATAAGTTCGTTCATATCCGTGATATGATTTCCCGTGAGGTAGCGAAAGAATTCGCTTACCTGGAGTCCTTGTGTGAGTATATCCGTCAAAATTGTGGTACTAACGTTTGGGACATCCAGCGCTTCATCCGTAAAGCGTTTTATGTATCCTCGTAGGGGTTCATTCTTCTTCCGTTTAACAGTGAAGAGATGTGTGGCGGATTTAGGGTACCTCCGGTTACAAGCAAACTGCCTCACGAATAGGTGGGCCAACCGATCAAAACTGTCGATGGAGCCGGGCACAAGGTGGGTGAACCTTGATTGTGCCTGTCCTCCGAGGGTCACCAGAAACACCCGACAAAGCACATGGTCCGGGGCGGAATTGAGATCCATTCTGACCAGGTATTGATGTATATGATCATGAGGATCCTTTCCATCCGCCTCCCTCGTATACAGGGGACCATTTACGGGCCGCATCCCCGCGGGGATAAAGTCTAGGGCTATTTCGAGGATAAAAGGGGAGGTTTTAAAGGTAGGATCCTCATTGGGGCCCATAGTCTTCTTAATATCGCCCATCTCCCTTCTAAGGCCATCAAGAATTCCCCATATAGTATGATCGTCACCCGGAGATGGGAATGATGTAAGACGGTCCGGGGGAGCAGTTCCCCCTTCCGGCTGGCCAATCCAACGCGCGTCTCGGTAGTTTTAGCGCCTTCGAGCATTCTGCGGGGGTCCTTGGCGCCAGGGATTGGAGACAGGGCTCCATCTAGCTCGAGCTCCCCCCTCTTCGGCTCGGGGATTTTGGTGGCGGGAGGACCGAGGGGATAAATCGTGAGGGTTCACGTATCCGGGCGGTGCCCTCCGGGCCTTAGTCTCCATAAATCTTTCAAAGGCGGAGCGAGGGATGTTGATAAAATCCCTCTCCTCGGGTTGGCGGTTGGACAGAGTTTCTTCTGAATTTTGAGATTGGCTAGGACGACTTTCGCTGTAGAATAAATTCTCCATAATAGGCATCACTTCTTGACGCTCTCAAAGGCAGACTTTATGGTGTTCCCACAGACGGCGCCATTTTGTTAACAGGTTTGGAATTATGACCTAATTAACTGAATTATTTATTTGGGTTGGAACACCCTTGCCCGTGGTTCAAAAGCTAAATGCTATTTTAGAAGAGACAAAAAAAAACAAGAACATTTCTTCCTTTATTCACTATATTTCACTCTTCTTGTATGTTTTTGCCTTGAGTTTTTCTCTCTCCTTTTCCTCCCCTTTTTCAATTGACCACCTCCCTTTATATAAAATTTTTAGGGACAAGTGGCGTTATGCATGTGTTTACAGGTGTCGCTACGCATGTGGCCAAGCTTTAGGATGAACATACGTGTTGCAATGTAATATGACAATGTCTATCTAGATTGACTAAGTGATGACTGTACAACTTTATCTTCTTCCGAGGGTTTTCGCCTTTTCTCTGATAGGGTGCAGGTTGTCTTCTTTGCTTCCGAGGGCTTATTGCTTCTGGCAGTAACTTGAGGGCCAAGTTTGGGTGTCCTCTTAGCGATAATGTTGCTCCGATAGGGATGTATCCTGAAGTAAGTGATTAGGGGCATTTTCTCCGACGGGGTGTTCACTCGTGAGTTGAACTCCGAGGGGCTTTTAGCCTTCGTGGATAGGCTTTTCTCTTTCCAAGTACCCGGAAAGTGTTGTTCTTTGGTTCTTGCATCAATGTGCGGTTTCATTCTTTGAGTTGGTCGTCTGGGGCATTGCTCCGAGGGCATTTGTGTTAGGAGTACATAGCAAGGAAGCGTTCTTATCAAGGTTCTGGAACTCGGGAGTCCGTTGAAGCCCTGCTCGGCGTCTTGATGGATATCCGAATCAGGCAGATCCATCCGGGTTTGCTTTTTATTCGATGCCGCCTTGATATCTGGTCTTGATTCATCGTGACTTTCCGAGGGACGCTAGGTGCCCTCGTTGGATGGCCACGCGTACCGCTTTGGGTTAGTATCCGAGCGGTATTGGTCACACCCGATGGGCCTCCTCGTTGGAAGTGGGTACAACTCATCGGAAGTACTCGTGACAATAGTATTGTCAATTTATTAATCCTTCTGATTTAGGAGTAATATTCTCTTTAATCTCGTATTTATTTTATATGGTTAACATTTAATATTTCAATTTTCAAACATAGGTGGTGTTCCCTATGATATGAACCATACTATGAATTTTGTTGGGGCGTTGCCTACTCAACGACGCGCTAGATCAGACTCCGGGTGTAGTGATAAATTGGCAAGGGTTGTTAGGTCGTCGCCCAAAAGCGACGCGCCACATCGACGCCCGGGTATGGTGTCAAATGAGCAAGAGTTCCCTCACCTTCCAGGATGGGTGAGGATAAAGAAGTTAGTCCATGAACAAAGAGTTCGCCTTGCATCGTGGAATGTGGGGTCACTCACAAGAAGATTGGCCGAGTTAGCTGAGGCAATGTCTAGGAGGAGGATCAACATCTTGTGCGTGCAAGAGACCAAGTGGGTTGGTGAGAAGGCCAAAGTAGTAGACCATTGGGGTTGTAAGTTTTGGTATACCGGGACAAAGAAGAACCGAAATGGTGTTGGGATCATCATAGATAAGCTTTGGCTCGAGGACGTGGTGGAGGTTAGAAAGAAGGGCGACATAATCTTACTGGTCAAGTTGGTCATAGGCACGAATATCTTGAATGTCATTAGGGCCTATGCATTACACATAGGACTAGACGAAGCCGGGAAACATGAGTTTTGGGAAGATTTGGACGAGATGGAACAAAAGATCCCTAATAGCGAGAAACTCTTCATTGGAGGTGACTTTAATGGTCATGTAAGATCTAGCCGCGATGGGTTCGAGGAATCCATGGTGGGTATAGCTTTGGGGATTGCAATGAGCCGAGAAACGCTATCTTAGACTTCGCCATCTCCTATGATTTGCTTGTAGCAAATACTTGGTTTAAGAAGAGAAAATTTCATTTGGTCACTTATAAAAGTGGGTCAAATAAAAGCCAGATAGATTTCTTCTTAGCTAGGAGGGCGGATAGAAGTCGTTCCTTAGATTGCAAGGTCATCCCCATATAAAATGTGGTTACGCAACATAGGTTTTTGGTGTTGGATATTAGACTGCGGCAAGGATTGAAGAGGAGTAGGCACCGGGTGGAACCTAGAATTAAGTGGTGGCGGCTCAAGGAGTCTACCCAAAAGGCCTTCGTGGAGCAAGTGGTTCAAGAAGTAGATTGGAAGACTGGCGTTGATGCAGATGCAACTTAGACCAAAATGGCTTATTGTATCAAGAAGGTAGATAAAGACCTCTTAGGTGAATCTCGAGGTAGTAGCCTGACAAATAAAGACACGTCATGGTGGAATGAAGCAGTGAAGGTGGCAATCAATGCCAAACGGGATTGCTACAGGGATTTGAAGAAGAACTATGATGAAGCAAGCTTTGAAAAGTATAAGCTAGCCAGGAAAGAAGCAAAGAAAGTTGTTCGACTAGCACGAGAGGTTGTGTACAAGGAAATTTATGAGAAGAGGGATAGCAAGGAGGCCGAGAAGGATATATACAAAATTGCTCACATTAAAGAGATGAAGACTAGAGACCTAGGTACAGTGAAATGCATCAAAGATGAAGGTCAGTCTGTCGGTGCGTGGGGATCAGGTCAAAGCACGGTGGAAGGAGTACTTCAAGGGTCTGTTCAATGGAGGCCCCACCCAAGCACTGGGTGACATCTTGCAGACCCTTGAGGATCTGAACCGTAATTTTATGTGCCATATTAGAAGGTCGGAAGTCAAATATGCTTTGAAGAGGATGAAGACTCGAAAAGTTGTTGGCCCAGATGGTATCCCTATCGAGGCTTGGAGAAGCATGTGAGAGGTATGGGTGACCTGGTTGACAAACCTTTTTAATAAAATATGGCGAACAAATAAAATTCCAAGAGAGTGGAGGAAGAGTACGCTAATACCTCTATATAAGAATAAGGGCGATATACAAAACTGTTCTAACTATCGTGGGATAAAGCTTATGTCTCATACCATGAAGCTATGGGAGAGGGTGATCAAACACCGATTGAGACAAATTGTTCCCATATATGAGAACCAATTTGGATTTATGCCCGGAAGGTTGACCATAGAGGCCATCCATTTGATTCGTCAGCTCATTGAACGCTTTCGAGAAAAGAGTAAAGATTTGCATATGGTCTTTATCGACTTAGAAAAGGCATATGATAAAGTATCTCGAGAGATATTATGGTGGACCTTGGTGAAGAAGGGGGTACCCATTAAATATATCAACATCGTAAAAGATATGTATGAGAATGTGGTGACAAGTGTCCGAACTTGTGGTTGTTTAACAGACGCATTCCCAATTACAATTGGCTTACAACAGGGGTCATCTTTGAGCCCATTTTTGTTTGCCATTGTAATTGATGAAATCACCAGAACCATCCAAGACCGAGTCCCATCGTGTATGTTGTTTGTAGACGATATTGTCCTCATCGATGAGACAAGAATGAGAGTTAATGCTAAATTAGAACGATGGAGACAAACATTAGAAGCACAAGGATTTCGACTAAGTCGAACAAAAATAGAGTACCTTGAATGTATGTTTAGCAAACAGCGAAGAAACAACGATGGCGTGGTTCAGTTGGATGGCCAAGAGATACCGAGAAGTACGCATTTTCGGTATTAAGGCTCCATACTACAGATGGATAGAGAGTTAGACGGAGATGTCAACCATTGCATCCAAGCTGGATGGACAAAGTGGAAGAGTGCAACAGGGATCATGTGCAATCATAACTTTCCTTTAAAACTTAAAGGAAAGTTCTATCGTATGGCTATTAAGCCTACTTTGCTTTATGGCTCCGAGTGCTGGGTTATTAAGCAAAGTCATGCACAGAAAATGAACATTATAGAGATGCGCATGCTTCAGTGAATGTGCGGTAACACCATGAGAGATAAGGTGCGCAATGAAGATATTTGGCATAAATTGGGTGTGGCGGCCATCGACGAGAAAATGCAAGAATACCGTTTAAGATGGTTTGGGCATGTTAAACGCAGACTCATAGATGCATCGGTACGACAAGTTGAAGATCTCGACTTAGGACAGACGGCTAGAGCTCGTGGGAGACAAAAAAAGACGTGGATGGAGGTCATACAGAACGACATAAAGATAAAATATCTAAATGAAGACATGCTCGTCGACCGAAACATATGGAGGAAGAAGATTCATGTTCACGACTCGACGTGATTCATTCATGGTTCATATAGCCTACCCAAATTTAATTGGGACAGGCTTGGTTGTTGTTGTTGTTGTTGTTGTTGTTGTAGGTGGCGTTCTGAGACGAAATCCTAATTTGAGCATGTTGTTATTATCGAAATTTGAGTTCTTTTGTTTAGAGTTTTGCTTGGGACGAGCAAAGATTTAAGTTTGGGGATATTCGATAACAGAATTATTATAGTGATTTAAGTACCTAATTTCTTATGCTTTTGTACAATCCTCGTAGCCATTTCACTTGTTTTAGTATCATTTCATTGTTTTTGTAGTTTGAGTCGAGTCGGAGCAAAACGATGGTTATTTGGAGGATTTCAGCACTTTTAGTAGTAAGGAGCAGCAGAGTTGTGGTGCTACCAACCACCCTAATAAAAGAACCAGAAAACATAATGCAGGGCGAGCAATAGTGAATCGCATGAGGAAAGCTGAAGAAATAGAAGCACGCGCGATCTGACGCACGAAGCAATCTGCTTAGACTGCTCAAGCGCGATGGTCGCGCGATGGAACAGAATGTGTGCCGACGTTCAGAAACCCTAAAATAGAGCTCAAAGCAGGAAAATTATAAATTTGAGAAGACGCTCAGCAGTTAGGGCACCACTTTCAGCATAAGAACAACACACAACACAAATTACAAAAGCTTTACTTTCATTTACAATCATTTTCAAGAGCATTCTAGGGTTAGAAGAGCAAAAATCCTACCGTTCGTAGCACTAAAATCGTAGTTGAAGGAGAAAGGTGAACAAGAGGAATCAGCAATCAGAGTAGAGGAAAGCAGTAGGGAAATCGAAAATTTAATCTTTTCTTTTCCTTATTGAATAATCTATGATGAATTGTTGTGATTTGAATATGACTATGAGTAGCTAATCCTCTCAGTATCTGAGGGAGGATGTAGTTAATCTCCTATGAATGCACCTTGAACCTATGTTTTGATTATGTTTATTGATGATTTTGTTTTGTTGGATATTATTCGTTACTTATGCTACTTGAGTTGTTTGATACTCGCGTTTCTATGAGGGCAGAGTATGAATTAATTAGTGTTTTACTTCAGCATTCTAGTTTAGATCCTTCGTTGTTAGGTAATTAATTAATATTTCTCTGTCTTTACTATTCAACGATAAAAGAAAAAAGAAACCAATTCATTTAGTGAACAACAATATAATTGCTAAATTACAAATATCTACTCTCATGGGATTCGATACTTGAGTAGTAACTATACTTTCCATTTTATTATTACTTGTCTCGTATACTTTGGAACATGTGTGATTGAATAATAATACATAGTTAAATTACAGATCAATCACCCTCCGGTCGACCGTCCCCAGTTTGACCATCCAGGGTCACTTAGCTTATTTTAGGCTTTATACCGTGTATTAGATGCTCTGGATAAAATTGGTTAATTTCCTTGTAATTAGCTATTATAGTTTAGTTTATTTCAAGTCCGGTTGTATTGTAATTTTATTGTATTGTGACCCAAGTGAAATAAGATCAAATTATAATGCTACGCATTTGTGTTCGCAAGTGCACGGTCAAATAATAATAAAATGAAAAATAAGAATTACATTTTATGTACGCCTACATTTGGTTGAACTAAGACAACGGTGCACTATTCTAGATCATCAAATCAGTGATTTGTTCCGTATACTCCTTATCTTTCCCTTTAGAGGAGGCTAAGAAACTTAAGGTGAACACACGAACTTGTAGGCCAAATAATTTTGGATCTCACACTTAGACAATTCGGGAAGTCAGCTTTTCTTCGCACCCGCCACATCAAACCACTTCTATATTCCTAGGAAGGCTTCTTTTGTATCATCCATATTAGTACTGTTCTATTACAATAACACGTATACTAAATAAAAATAAATATACTAAATAATTAAACCAATCAATTAATTTAAAAATAATATTAGTCTAACTTAAATTGTAAGGCCACTTTGGGAATTTAATAAGATATATTTACAATGTAGCTAAAATTCAAAGGTTAAAATTGGAAATCAAAAGATTGGTATCACAATGGGTTTCTTTATAAAATAGTATATAAATTATTTATGGCGAGTCAATTTCCACATAACAGAAAACAAGATCTTGTCACGAGTTATCCTGAGACTATACCAGTCCAATGACAAAAGTTTCGGCAGTAATTAACAAAAAGATTTTTATATTAATCAATATTTAATATTTGTAAAAGTACATTCTTCGAATATACTCCTCCGTATCAAGACACCTGGCCCAATTAGGTATTCTTAAATTCCTTTTACATGTTTTCCCTCTCGATAGCAATTTTCTCGTGTGCGATGTAGCTAGCTAAGAATAATCTCTTTAAGTAAACAAAGTTTTGAATTTATATATCAACTCCGGTTTCCTTTGGTTCTGACGTAGTACGTCATCATTCGGCTCACCTCACTCATAAACCCATTTACCAAGATTGATTTGTAAAACATTTGAGTCGTCTACCCGTTTATCCAATTAGTAATTTTTACACACTCGGGAATCTCATGTAAATTATATTAATTTTTAAAAAGGAAAAAATTCAAAGATAACATATATGTGAGTTGCTATTTTGTAGGGTGTGCAACAAATAACTAAAATAACAATATAGTCCCTTCTATTCTTCTATTCTTTTATTTGAAGAGAGATGGACATTATTGGGAAAGCTAAAGTTAGTATCTAACTGCTTTTTGTGAGTGTGGGCGCCTTGCTATTAATATAGCAATAGATTTCATTGAAATTGCATCTCAAGTCAATAAAGATTGAAAGTTTTTTGAATAACGTTATTTATCGTGAAAATTATCTAACTATGGTTATATCGGGCATTTGTGGAAGTTTACATTGATGGCTCCTTCCCGTAAGATCATTATGCCACTACTATAGCTAAAAGCCCTTATGCAGCATTACTCTTTCAATGTACAAACCTCTTTTCGTGAATAGCAGTTCGAAATTGCTTCCTTCGAATACTTGTGATCTTTGCAGAACTCTAAAATATAGTATGCTATGAAATGATAAGTAATTTTGTTTATGGGTGACTTGCGTTCTTGCGAAAGGAATTAAAATATAGGAGCAAAAAAATTAATAGCCCATAAATCATTTAGGGGATGCATTTACATAATCATAAAACGTATTTAACATCTTTGCCCAGATAAAATACATAGCAGTTAAGTCGTGTATTAAACGTTTATTTTAAATTAAATTTTCACAAAGTAAATATTTAACTATTATTTTTGTTATTAAGTAAATAAAAAAAATCTCAATAAGCAATTACAATATGCTCTATTTACGCGTATATTGGACTCAACTTCAATATTTATTTGAGGAAAATTTTCAGTTACCTATCCAAACCTTGGCCCGTTTGACAGTTACATATCCAAACTTTCATTTTTGACACTTTACGGTCCAAACTTTCATTTTCTTTCCACTCGACGGTCTGAAATTTCATTTCATCCTATCTCGACCAAAAAATCACTATTCGACTAAATGACGCATCGATGTCGCCAGCCTTGAAGGGTAAAATCGGTCCTTCACTTATTATTTACTGAAAAATAAAAAATAAATAAAAACAAACATAAAAGGGCTGAGCCCGCCCTTTTTCTCACACTGCCAGCCAAAATCAAAAACCCTAATTCCTAAATCAAACTCAAATCCCCCAAGTCGAACCTCAATTTCTTGATTAAATTACTTGATCGACTGATTCTGACAATGGTGTGGAAAGTTAGAACCCCAACTGCCGTTATTCTTGAAAGACAAGTTACACCCAAATATGGTAAGAAACCCCAATTCAATACTTTACTTTATTTCTATGTTTGGAGCTAATTTTCGTTGTGTGGTCCCTCTTTTTGGCTGTATTTGAGAGATTAGTTGAACACATGTGCAAAATTGTTAATTTTTTTTCCTTTTTTGTTCACACTTTGTTGCCACTAAGAGTATTTGTGTGATTTGTTTAACTTTGTGCACGTGATAATTGTGTTTATGTATGTATATGTAGCCCAACATGGTAATATCATAATAACTTTTTCATTGTCTTTATTCAGTTGGAGACAGACATGACCCTTTCACCATAATTTTGCACCATTCGGGAAAAATAATCTTTCTGGGCAAATAGTTTATCTGGAGGGACATGTTACCTACATAGATTGGTGTAGGGAGGATAAAATGTCTAGGCTAGAACTATTGCAAATGGTACAAGAAGTTGGTGTTAAAGTGGAGGGTTGTGTAGTAAGAATATGTTACATTTCTAATTCTTTACCAGGGGAATATATTGAAGTAAATAATGATAAAGAAGCACTGGAGATGGCATTGGAGGCATCTAGAACGAAAACAGTAGATGTTTATGTTCTTACAGAAAAGGTACCATTAAATGATAGTCAATCACAGAGTGAATTGCCAAATCTTCCTCCAATGCGTGAAGGGTTGGATTACATTGGTGAAAGCAATGGAGGCAGTGCCACTGTTGGTGAAGACAAGACAAAAGAAGTTATTGTAGAGAGTGGGAATGAAGAGGATGTAGTGAATTTATTACAAGATATACAGACAAAAAAGCAAGAGCAAGTGACGAGAGCCAAAGAGCACCAACAACTGAACCAAGTAGCCAGATATATGTACCCTAATGCTCAAGAGACAATACACATCCACTGTTGGGTTCTATAGTTGATATAGGGGATAGTGATGATAGTGAAGGTGAAGTCTCAGTTGGTGATGATTCAGAATTTTCAGACACTCTAAATGATAGTGACAATGATGCAGTTGAAGATGACTATCTTAAGAGAGCTTATGAGACAGTGGGGTTAGAGGAGGAAGAAGACACTGCCCCTAATAAAGTTGTTCCACCAATTGTAGAACCAGCTGCTGATGATGGAGTTAGAAGCTCGAGGAGAAATGCTCTTATGCAAGCTGAAAAAAGGAAAGAGTTATACGAAAGCAACCAAAGTTGCACACAAAGGTGAGAGTACTAGGTCAAGGAAAGCACCAAAGAAAATACCCAAAAGACCTACACACCAAGGACATGTTATTTTCATTCCAACACTTGACATGCATAATGTTGAATTTGAGCTTGGCCTGCAGTTGAGACCACTGAACTCTTGATGGATGCTATAAATAATTTTGTAATAGCACATGGGAGGCTTGTTAAGTATCCAATCAACTGTCAGAAGAAGCTTCAAGCAAAGTGTGCGCATGCTGGATGTATCTGGGAGCTATATGCATCAAGGCCAAATCGTGAGAACACAATGCGGATAAAGACTCTTAAGAGACCACATGATCGTCCTAGGTAGGACAGAGTGATTCAAACAACTACCAGATTCTTGGCCAACAAATATCATGCAAAAATCAGTAGTGATCCCAACTAGCCTGCCAACTCTATGTTGACTATCAGTAACATGGATTGTGGTATAGACTTCCATCTATAACAAATGCACAGGACTAAGAAGAAGGTTTTTGCTGATGTTCATGGATCTGGTCAAAACCAATATGCTCTTTCAATTCTAAACCTATAACTAATTGAACAACTCACAAAATTTACAAAAGCAAGACAACACTCAACAACTCGTGAATTAATATCTCGGATTTATTAGCTCTTGTCTCATGTTTGTCTTGATGTACTTTACACCTATATATAGGTTCTTGACTTGGACTTCAAGGTGTGTTGTACACGGTTAGTAATTCCTCTAGTTTTCTTGTCGAACTCCTCTTCCTTGTTCTCGCCGTCCTTCTTGAATAATAGTTTATTTGTTAGTAAACTAACTAAGGAAAGACACATTCTTCAAATCAAACTCAACTTGGATGTTTCCTAGTTGCACTCAAATACCTCTTTCCTTGTACGTTGAGCGGTTAACTTTAATTAAGGAAACTTCTCATTATGGAAACTTTGAGCGATCAACCTATGAAAAGTTTGTTTCCTGAATAATAACCAAAGACAATCACAACTATGGAACTAGATTAGTTAAGTGAATAAGGCAAAACAATAATTAAGATATTCAAAACAAGATTGTAAAACAGATTGTGACAGCCAATGTTACACTAACATTGAACTTCTAATATTGCCAGAATACTTACACTTTCAATCTCCCCCTTTTGCCTTACTTCACAAAACCCTAGAACTTGTCTCCTTAGATCAACTATTCAGAACAAACTTAATCAACCTTGTGGTACATCTTAAAATAAGTAACCCCCCTTAACATCAGGAGAGTCTAACACAATGTTATTTTGACATTGGTTTTTCAAATGTTGTCATAACATCCGCCTGTCTCAATGTTAACTTAACATTGGCTCCAGTCGAATGTTCTAACTTTAAATTCTCCAATATTACTTTAACATCAGGTATCATCTAACACCTGCAGACAGAGTTAGTACTTGACAGAAGTTCAAGATTTCATAAGCCAAAGCACAAAGTACCAGTAAGCATAACACTTAATTACATGCCATTACTGTAACAAGGAACATACTCCTTGATCATAATAAAGAAAGATAAGAAAATAGAAACAGTTTAAGCAAAAAGAGAAATAGTTTAGAAAAAGCTAAGAAACACGAAATGAAAACTCAGAAATTCTAAAATTTGATCTACTTTCCCACTTTTTGTGAGGAAGGCAGATCCTTTAGATTCTTTCTGAGGCTGTCAATCTCCTGAAGCCTAACTTGCTTATCCGCAATCTCCCTTTGGGTATCCTTGTCCTCTCTGTCCAACCAAATGAGGGTCTCCTCCACAAAAGGCATCAACAATTACTGAGCAGTTGTCCCCAATGACTTTAGGAACTGAAGAAGCAGCAAACTTGTGAGTCGTCTTCTTCTTCTCCTTTGTTCTTGGTCCAGCTGCATCCTCGGGATTCCATGGAAAATCTTGAATCCTCACCTGTGTGAAATAGCTCCCGGTGATAGGCATTATGGCCTTGTTCTTGATCCATCCTCATGCCTTCAAGGTCTTGAACCCTTGTTTCACGAGTATGCTAGATATCAGAGAGGGATATGGAATGATTCCCTTTGTTTTTATAGTAACCTCCTTTATAGACCTCATCACCTTTTCCCCTATGTTGACATTCAGACCATTCTTCAACTTAAACACCAGCTTTGCAGACTCCTTAGTCATCACTGTTGCGTTGGAAGATGGAAGCCAATTGTAGGTAGAAATTTTGTGTAGTACAGCACTCAAGGAAGTCAGCCTTGTTGTGGGAAAGCTGTCATTCCATTTCCTGGTCAGCCCATCAGTGAAATCAGTGATGATCTCATCCATGCTTGGATCCTCTGATTCTTCTAGATCAGGTAGTCCCCATGCTTCATTGATAATGGAAGGGCTAATGTCGAAGACACTCTTCCTAACCCAAGTCTTTCCGTACTTGGGAGAATTCTGGTGGCACACCCATTGAGAGAGGTTCATATAGAACTCTCTGATGATATTTGGACATATGATGAGTGGTTTATCACTGACCCCAGCACACCTCTTGCTTCCAGCATCTCATAGATTCTGTTTTCCTTAAAATTGTCCTCCTTTATTTCCATTTCCTTGTAGATTACCCTGTCTTGATAAGCCTACCATTGTTCCTCTGCTTCCACAAACACATAGAAGTCAGAATATGGCTTCTTGGGATACTCACCCTCCATGACATCACAATACTCCTCATTGTCTGATGTTGGAGTAACATCAGCAAGGTCTTCAGCCACAAGTTCCTCTTCATCCTCAGTATCCTCCTCATATTCCTCATTTTCCTCTTCTTCATGTTCCTCTTCTTCTTCTTCTTCAGCTTCTTCTGACTCAGACTCAGAAACAACTACTACTTGCTTAGCCTTCTTCTTTCTAGCAGAAGTAGCTAGAGTAGTAAGAGTAAGGCTCGCTTCTTCTTCTTTCTCACTCTCATTATTCTCATCAGAATTATCAGTAGGGATACTCTCAGTAGTATCCAACCCGACGAGAGTCTCCTCACCCGGATTGTTCTCAGCATCAGAGGTATGCTCCGCAAGAATCATACCCGCCTCATCAACAACCTCAACATTCTCCTAATTGAACATCCTCAGACTCACCCACAGCAACAACATGTGCCTCATTCTCCCCCTCAATATCAACTTCAACATGTAAAGTTTGAGTAGGGTTAGCCATTATTACCTCATTTTCTGTGTTGGTGGGAGTGGAGGTGTTCTCAGCAACTTTTGATGTTGAACCAACATTACCCTTGGCTGAATTCTTTCATTTGCGCCATTGATAGGTAGTTTCCCTCTTTGCAGCAGCGGCGATGACGGATTCAATAGATGCATGTCTAGTATTGTACCTCTGTGGTTGCTCAATCTGCTCAGCAGCGTCTGCAAGGGCATCAATTGAAGACTTGCAAGTCATTATTAGAGTAATTTTGGACAGAAAAGAGAGTTTGAGTTCAGAAATTTTGATTGCACAATTCTGATTTAGAAAGCGTGAAGAATTAGAAGAGTCTAGGGAAAAATATATAGCAATCGACTATCAAGAGTGGTGATAGTGGTTTTGTAACATGTTACCAAAATAATCGGACCACTTACACACGTTTCCGCGCACAGTACTTACCCACGTGTCAGTGTTAGATTAACACGTGACCAGAGCAGTTTCCTTAATTGAAAATTTATAAGTCACAGCGTTGCAATGTTGGACTAACATTGGTAAGTTAACAGCAGGGCAGGAAGTTGGAGGTGCAGGGCTTTCATCCAAATAGCTTCATGTGAGAGCGTGGGATATTACTAAATACAGATCTGAAACTTCATCAAAGCACATGAGTACACAAGACAAAGTTTAATTAGTATGAGTAAGTGACACTTCTGACAGAAGAAACACACAGACAGTAGACATGAATATCCAGGACAAATTCATTCCCATGTCATAAAAGATCACAATCCAATGTGTTTACCTGTTGTACAGTCACCCAAAGTGTGTGCCTAAACACATGAATTAGCATTACTAATCCCCCTAAGCCCAAACCGACACAACAATAAGATGCAGAATATGAATGAATGCAACAATGTTATATCAACATTGGGAGATGGTAACCAAGTACAAACAGTTGCACTGACTGAGATCAGGACATATCAATTTTGAATCTTTACTATTATCATAAACTCTTTTTGAACTAAAGTTCAGAAATGTTTAAAAATAATAGTTTCATCACTGAATGCAGGCAGCACTGAACTCCACGCACCTCAACAACTAAACCATCAGCCAAAGATTAGGCAAGTATAAATGAATTGAATGAGGACAATACACTTATCATATACTTCATCACCCCAACTCCTTATGTATACTTGTTGACCAGCCTGTTTACAAGAGAAACACCAAGTGATCAGTGCTACTGAATGTGAGGCAGTCGAAACTCCAAACATCCCAGTAGAAAGGATCACCTTCATGCATTTCCTTAGCTAAACATAACAAAAACATGCAAATAAGCACAACTGAATATCACTGAAGCTATCAACATCATGAACCCCGGCTTCTCTTTATGTTTTGTCCAACCTAACATGGATAAGTCACAACTGAATAACACCAAAGTAGTGAACTTTGTGTACCCCAGCTTCTAGAGATGTAAGGTTAACATTCTCATACCAACAACAGAGTTTTTACTTGACAAACCTTTTTGACATGTACATATTCACCAGTCAATTCAGTGATTCGCATAGATTAACCACACAACCCAAAAGATGACAAACAAAGATGTAATATACAAGAGAGAGAGAATGTAAACAAGGAAATAAAATAATTATAGACACGCCACAACCAATAACCAGTTATAGACAGTGATGTTATGTCAACACTGGTGTTCTGACATTCTTTCACAATGCACATGCCAAGAGAATTCATCAAACTGAAGAACTTATCAGAATCTAAAGTCTTAGTGAACATATCAGTAAGCTGATTGTTTGTCTCAATTTGTTCAATGTCTATTAACTTGTCCTCAACCATGTTTTTTCAGATAATGATGCCTTATGTCTATGTGCTTAGTTCTAGAATATTGCACAGGATTCTTAGAGATACTAATAGCACTAACAGAACATAAATAAGGTGTCACTATCCAACCTATAATCCAGCAACATGTGTTTGAGCCACACAAGTTGGGTGACACAACTGCCTATTGCTATGTACTCAGATTTAGCAGTGGATAGAGACACTCAGTTTTGCTTTCTGTTATACCATGAGACCAAATTGTTCCCCAGATAAAAACATCCTCCACTTGTGCACTTCCTATCATCAGCATCACTTGCCTAGTTTGAGTCACGGAAACCCACAAGATTAGTGTTAGTGTCAAATGAATACCAGATGCCACGGGACAAAGTTCCAGATATGTATCTAAGGATTCTCTTCACAAAAATCAAGTGGGACTGCTTTGGGCATGCCTGGTACCTTGCACAAACACAAACAGGGAATATTATGTCTGTTCTAGAAGCAGATAAGTAAAGCAAACTTCCTATCATTGATCTGTACAATGTTGGATCAATATTGGTTCCACTCCCATCTCTGGTAATCTTGACTGAGGAGGACATGGGGGTCTTACAAGGCTTTGAATCTGCAAGTTCAAACCTTTTCACCAAATTCTATGCATACTTCTCCTGGTTCAAGAATATGCATGTACCTGTTTGTCTTATTTGGAGACCAAGAAAGAAATTTAATTTTCCTATCATACTCATCTCAAATGTTCATGTCATACATTCAACAAACTTTTCCATAATAGAATTGTTAGTAGAACCAAACACTATGTCATCAACATAAATTTGAGCTATACAGGTATCAGAATCTTCTTCAAGACAAACAGTGTTCTGTCTCCATCACCTCTAACAAAACCAAGACTTAAGAGGAACTCAATAAGTCTTTCATACCATGCTCTAGGAGCATGTTTAAGACCATACAGAGCTTTCTTCATCTTGTACACATGATTGGGGAATTTATGATCAGTGAATCCCTTAGGTTGTTCTACATATACTTCCTTATCAATCAGCTCATTTAGGAAAGCACCCTTCACATCCATCTAATATAGTTTTATCTTAAGACAATAGACAATAGCTAGAAGCAACCTAATAGATTCTATCCTAGCTACTGGAGCAAAAGTCTCAACAAAATCCACACCTTCAACCTAAGTGTACCCCTGAGCAACAAGCCTGGATTTATTCCTAACAATTACTCCTTCCTCATTACTTTTGTTTTTAAAGATCCATTTAGTTCCTATTACATTTACACAAGGTGGTCTAGATACCAAGATCCAAACATTGTTTTTAGTAAAATATAATAGTTCATCATGTATGGCATTAATCCAAAAGTTATCTAGGAGTGCTTCAGATACATTTTTAGGTTCTATGGCAGAGACAAAACACAAGGCATTATCAATAGTACATGTGAAGTTCATACAGACACACAATTTAACCATATCTCTATAATTCAGTCTTTCTTTGTTGTGTGTCCTTACCAGTTCAGTGATCTCACCTATTACTTGAGATGCTAGATGGTATTTCTGAATCCTAGTAGGGGGTCTCTTCTAGGTTCAGTGCCACCTTTGTTTTCTGAGTCAGACTCTTCTGTTGTTATTCTAACATCCCTTTCTGTCTCCAGCTCAGTGGTGCCAGCTTCAAGTTCCAGTGTTGGAATAACATTCTTAGTTTCCAATGTCGGTTCAACATTAGAAACCGAAATGTCACCAGTACCTATTTCAAGAGTGAAATCATCAAACACAACATTCACAGATTCTTGAATAGTCTTTAATTTAGAATTATAGACACTAAAAGAAGTATTGTTAGCAGAGTAACCTACAAAGATGCATTTTTCACTTTTTGGATCAAATTTACTCAGATAATCCATGTCATTTAGCAGATAACAGTCACATCCAAACTCATGAAAATATGCAATATTTGGCTTTACACCCTTGAAGATTTCATAAGGTGTCATATTAGTTCCAGGTCTAAGATACACTTTGTTACTAATGTGACAAGCAGTATTTAAGGCTTCGGCCCAAAGTCTTTTAGACAAATCTTTAGCATTTAACATAACTCTGGCCATTTCTTGAAGAGGTCCTTTTTTTCTTTCAGCAATACCATTCTGCTGAGGTGTCTTAGGAGCTGAATATTCATGAAATATGCCTTTAGCATTACAATAGTTGTCAAAACTAGCATTCTCAAATTCCTTTCCATGATCAGACCTAATCTTAGACACAGCGGAACCATACAGAGTTTTGATGCTAGCACAAAGAATTTTGAACTCATCAAAAGCTCCAAATTTTTCTCTAAGAAACTTTACCCATGCATATCTAGAGAAATCAACTACAATAACAAAGGCATA
The DNA here is from genome assembly GCA_948329865.1 of Linaria vulgaris. Lineage (NCBI taxonomy): Eukaryota > Viridiplantae > Streptophyta > Magnoliopsida > Lamiales > Plantaginaceae > Linaria > Linaria vulgaris. The sequence continues at coordinate 111,969,125 of OX415249.1, read as the reverse complement.
TTTCTTACCACTCAAACTACTTACCTCAATAGGACCCATTAAGTCCATTGCAGCAATTCAAAACATATACTAGTTCTAGGAGTAGCACTCTGTACCTGTAGGGGTGTATGAACAGCTTTAGTTTTCTTACCATTGAGCCAATCACCGCATACAAGCTTATCTGGACTGGTTAGCTTAGGCAAACCTCTTACAGCATCAACTTTCTGTAATTTCTCCAAGTTTCTATAGTTTCTCCAAGTTTTTATAGTCCCAGTTTCCTATGCCATACAAAAGCTTCATCTATCTTGGCATGGCAACATTCTGCTTCTTCTTGAGCCAGATAGCAATTGTCTTTAGATCTAGTACATGTCATAACAAGGACATTGTCACTATCATAAACATCACAAACACTTTGTCAAAAGTAACTAGCAGATCATCATCACAGAGCTGACTAATGCTAATTAAATTTTCTTTTAACCCATCAACCAACAGAACATCCTTGATCGGTGGAGATCCTTCAACATTGAGTGTCCTATTTTCAATGATTTTCCCTTTGGTGCCTCCTCCATAGTTGACAGTTCCAACACTAAAGGGAAACTCTTTGTTGGGTGTCATGTATCTTGAACATCCACTGTCAAAGTACCACTTACCTGAAAGGTTAGAGTAAACAGCAGAGAAAACCGCATAGCACACAATCTTGATCTTAGGGGATTTCACCTTTTCAATCCAAGTTCTACCTTTCTATCCAGAACCTAATATTGAACAAACATCAAGAACAGTTGTTGGTTTAACATTAGCCACATAAGCTATTTTCTTTCGACTTTGTTTCAAATAGTTTTTACAGAATGGCTTAATGTGGCCCGGTTGATAACAGTATTGACAGATAAAGGTAGGTTTACTTTTTGATGTGTTGACAAGACCAGAACTCAATTTTGAAGATTTTTTGACAAAGCTAGATTTAAGGTAGGAAGAATTTACATCAGAAGAGGAATATTTTTCAACAAAACCTAGACCATTTGTACCTACATTACCCAAATCCAGTACCTCATCAAGTTTTTAAGTTCCTGAATTCCATTTTGCAATGATCTCACTGTCTTTCTTGAGTTTTTCTTTTACCTCTTTCAGCTCAGCTTCTGCTCTATCGAGATCTCTTTCATAGAGTTTCATCATGTTCTTCAAACACTCAATATCAAGTTTCAAGGCTTTGTTACTTTTGATTAGCATTATGTTCACTCTTTCAAGTTTGATGAATGTAGAATGAAGATCATCTATGATTTCCTCATGGGACTGTTCTCCAACCAAGCAGTATTCCTCCTCCAGATCAACTGAACCATGAAACCAATCAAAGTTAGTATCATCAGAATCAGAGTGAATATCAGAATTAACCTTTAAGTCATTGTTGTCCCAATTTCCAAAGAAGAACTCATGTGCTATTGTTGGTTCCTCAATGTTAAAGTAACATTGTGGGCCATTGCAGTTTCTGGAATCTTCTTCTGACCAGTTAATATGAGTGTAGAGCGCAACAATGTTGATTCTTCTGAGTGTTCATCAGCACTTGATCCAGAGTTGAAATCATCTTCATCGAAATCATCTACACAAACCCAATGAGAGTTCCCTTTTGCTCGGAGGATGTTAGTACATTCATGTTTAAAATGACCAAACCCTTTACATTCATAGCACTAGACATCTTTCAATTTCTCAGCATCTTAAGGAGTGCTCACTGATGCCATGTACTTTATGAATTTTGGGGGTAACTTCTTATAACCAGGACTAGCATTACCAGATTGCTTTTCTTTGCCTTTATCTTTGTAAACTAATTTTCTAAACTTCTTGGTAATGTTTCCATAGTTAGAGGAGATCGATTCATGCTCATCATGATCACTTCCTACAGTATTTGAGCTAGTTCCAAGTAAGGCTAAAGCAGGTTGTTTACTGGACTTACCTAGAAATTCTAGTTCAAACTCTTTTAAAGTGTTCATTAATGTTTGAAAATCCATATTTGCAAGATCTCTAGACTCATTCATAGCAATTCTTTTGATAGTGAATTTAGTAGATAGGGATATGAAGGCTTTGTAAACCATGATTTTATTAGAAATAACAAATCCTAGATTTTGACATTGGTTAGAAATATCAAGAAGTTTCTCAAAATAGCTATCAATGCTTTCATCTTCACCCATCACTAGTTTTTCAAAATCTTGAAGCAACTTCCTATGTTTAGAGTCCCTCACAGCCACGTCTCCCTCACAATGTAGTTTAAGAATATCGCATGCAGATTTAGCTGTAGTGCAAGTTGTATAAGTTTAAACATATGATTACCTACCCAGCTAAAAATAGCATTGAGAGCCTTTTCATTGAAGTTGTAGAGAGCAATCTCATTGGTTGTCCATTGTCCTTTGGGCTTAGGTACCAAATCAACATCTCCATCTCTTGGCAAATAAGGAATGGTGTAGCCTTCCAGAACTGATTCACATGCTCTCGGGTCAATGGAATTGATGTGAACCCTGAGTCTAATCTTCCAGTATGCATAATTGTTTGGTCCTTCCAACATTGGCAGTCTGCTGGTATTGGGGTTGGTGTTGTCCATCTTGTCTATCAACGTTAAACACCGGTGGAGTTGGTGCTTGGCTCTTGATACCAATTGAAATTACGGATCGATTGATACGTGTTTGTTGTTAACTTCTCAATGTTACTTTAACAATGTTCAGAATAACGGTACAACAGAAAATAAGTAAACACATAATTTAAGAAGTGGATATATTGATATTAACTTCTAAGCCGTAGGAAAAATACCACAAGGGTTTATCAAAATATGTTTCTCACAACTCTCAAGCTCCGCACTCTTGAATTGCTCGAACTCAACAAAGCAGCAAGAATTGCTCTCTCAATTCTAAACCTAAAACTAATTGAACAACTCACAAACTTTGCAAAAGCAAGACAACACTCAACAACTCGTGAATTAATCTCTCGAATTTATTAGTTCTTGTCTCGTGCTTGTCTTGATGTACTTCACACCTATATATAGGTTCTTGACTTGGACTTCAAGGTGTGTTGTACACGGTTGATAATTCCTCTAGTTTCCTTGTCAAACTCCTATTCTTTGTTCTCGTCATCCTTGAATAATAGTTCATTTGTTAGTAAACTAACTAAGGAAAGGCTCCTTCTTCAAATTAGGATTCAACTTGGATGTTTCCTAGTTGCACTCGAACACCGGTTAACTTTAATTAAGGAAACTTCCCATTATGGGAACTTTGGGCGATCAACCTATGACAAGTTTGTTTCCTGAATAATAACCAAAGACAATCACAACTCTGTAACTAGATTAGTTAAGTGAATAAGGCAAAACAATAATTTTGCAATAGCACAGGGGAGGCATGTTAAGTATCCAATCAACTGTCAGAAGAAGCTTGAAGTAAAGTGTGCGCAGGCTGGATGTATCTGGGAGCTATATGCATCAAGGCCAAATCATGAGGACACACTATGGATAAAGACTCTTAAGGGACCACATGATGGTCCTTGGTAGGACAGAGTGATTCAAACAACCTCCTGATTCTTGGCCAAGAAATATCATACAAAGATCAGTAGTGATCCCAACTGTCATTCCAACTCTATACTGACTATCAGTAACATGGATTGTGGTTAGACTTCCATCTACAACAAATGCACAGAACTAAGAAGAAGGTTTTTGATGATGTTCAGAGATCTGATGAAAACCAATATGCCTTGCTATGGAGTTATGCAGAGGAGATTATGAAGACTAATCCAGGTAATATTATAAAGTTGAAGTGTAAGGTGGTTGTAGAAGTGTGTAAGTTCAAAAGATTGTATATATGATGGAATGCTTTGAAGAAAGGCTTTCTGACTAGTTGCACGCCCATCATATGCTTGGATGGGACACATCTGAAGACTAAAATGGAGGTATACTTTTGACAGATGTGGGTATGGATGCCAATAACTGCATATATCCCATTGCATATGCAGTAGTAGAAAAGGAGAGGAAGAAATCATGTCATTGTTTCTTAAGAATTTTGGTGGATGATTTGAATATCGCTAACGGTTATCGCTGGACTGTTATGAGTGATAAGCGGAAGGGATTGGTGGATCTTGTTCATGAACTGTTGTCTAAATGTGAGCATAAGTGCTGTGTGTTGCACTTGTGGACAAATCTGAAGAAGGAGCATCCAGGACTTGCAATGAGTAATATACTGTGGGATGCTGCCAAAGCTAGTAGAGTTTGTGACTTCAACAAGATCATGGATAGGCTGAATGAGAGGGATGTCAAAACATATAATTGGTTAGCAAGCAAACCTTCTAATCACAGGTCTAGGGCATTATTCATAACACATTGCAAGAGTGGTCTTCTGCTAAACAACATGTCTGAGAGCTTTAATGCCTCAATTGTCAAAGATATGGGTATGCCCATCATTGACATGATGGAGTCTATTAGAAGAACCTTGATAAAGAGGATTGGTGTCAGAAAGATTTCCATAAACAAGAGCAACAAGGAGATTACTCCAAAGGTGTGAGCAATTATGGATAAGATAGAGATATGCAGGTTATAGGGCTCTCTGGAATAGGAACTATGAGTTCGAGGTTGAGGCATCTTACAGTGATACATATGTTGTGCATTTGGAGAAGAAGACATGTTGTACAAAGTGGGATTTGACAGGTATCCCTTGTGTGCATGCTTGTGCTGCAATGAAACACATGAGGTGCAAACCAGAAGAACACATGCATTCTTATAAGGAAGTAGTGCTTGGTCAATGCCTCTAACTCAGATGAACAAGATAGTTCCTCCACCTGTCCAAACTATGCCTGGGAGGCCAAAGAAGAGTGGTATGAAGATTGATCCTGATGAACTAAAAGAGATGCAGATGAGAAATGAAAAAAGTGGGAGATTAACCAAGGATGGCGTTAAGATGCATTGTGGTTACTCTCAGAAAGAAGGGCATAATGCCAGGGGTGTCAGACAAGGAAAATAACCCATTAGGCAGTACTTGGGTGCCCAAACCCAAGTTCAGTGGAAGGGGTAAGATCAAAAAAGGGAGTGGGAAGGGTAGGACCAAAAAAAGGGAAAATGCTACCACATCTCATGAGGTTCCTACTAGAGCTAATGTTCCTTTTGATACAGTTCCATCACAAACTGCACAGGGATCATGTGTTACACATCAAGCTTAGGTGATTACCATACTAATTCAAGTAATTATTCATGTAATGGTGAAGTTTAAAAGTACATATTTAACTTGTAATTGTTGTTGATAAAGTTGTTGCGACTCAAGAATTAGTGGTTGATGTTGGTGTACAAGAGGATAGGTCCAGTCAGCATATTAAAAGAGAAAAGAAAAGGAAACAGCAGGTAATTAAGTTATGTTATTTAATAATTATGTTAATAATCATTGTGTGAACCTCTGATTCAACTTATGTTTATCTGAATGGTAGGCACAAAGTAAAGAGGCTCCTAAAAAAAGAATGTAGCTTCTTAGTTGCCACCAAAGCCAGTAGGTAATCCTGCACAGAATGTAGCTTCTCAGTTGTTAGTGGCTCATATGCCAAGACCATCAACAAGGAGAAATCATGCACCAGCACCTCCTCTTCTAATCTCAATTGGAGGTGTGCAGAGTAGGCTACTGACTAGAAGCCAAACACCTGAAAGGTTTTGTAGTTTATCTACTAAGAAACCTATAAGCAAGACAAAGAAGCAGCTAGTATTCTCAGAGGTGCCTTCATCAAGCCACAATTTGACTCTCACTCCTTCTGGTAGAAACCAGTTCAAACCTCATACTACAAAGAAAAAAAATTAGAGTCCCAAAAAGGGTTGTTCAATGTATGTATGTTAGTACTACAGAAGATGGTACTAATTAATTTACAAAACTTCTACCATGTTTTGAGCATCTTGTTAGTTTTGTATAATGAATAGAATATTAGTGTATGCCATGTTTGTCAACTATGTTGTGCAATTTTGTTGTCACATTGTATTGGATAATGGTAGGTCATGTTTGTGCTAATAATGTTAGGATGGATAATGATAAATTTGTGCAACACTTCACAAATAACGTTTTAAAATTTTGACACACGACAACCTAAATTTTGAATATTTTGGAATTGTTGGACCGTGGATTGACACAACACTTTTTGAGAGTTAAGCTGGAATTGTCGTAACTCTATTTTAATCTTCTTGATAATAATAATGTGCAGCGGAAGTAAGAACACAAGAAGATATAATTTTAAGAAGTTTTCAATATTATTAAAAACTTTCGAGCCTTAGGCCAAATAACCATAAAGGTTTTATCAAAAACGTTCCTCACAACAATTCACTCACGCTCTTTGTTGATCGGACTCAACGAAGCAGACAAGTAAGAACTACTTAACTTCTGTGAACTAGACTTAAGCAGTTGATACAAAAACTTCGCAAAACAAAACGAAGACAATACAAAGAATGATTAATCTCTAAGATTATGTAGCACGATTGTCTTGTCTTCATCTTTATGAACTTCACATCTTTTATAGATTTCTTGAGTCTTGAACGCCAAGTTGTGTTGTTCACAGCTTTGGTAATTCTTGTTGTTTCCTTGTTGAAATTTGCCTTCTTTGTGAACTTCATATCTTTCCAGAATATGTGTTTCCTTCATTACTGATTTAATAAGGTAACACATCTTTTTCAATTCGGAGAATCCTGGAAAGAATCGCGTCGCAGAGAACAGCAAGCTTGTTTCCTTCTTTTGAAAGCGTGTGAGTTGACTATTCAACTTTGCTTGAATTATGGAAACTTCAAGTAAGGAATCTTCCATAGCTCTTCCTTATGTTTAAGATACTTTCCTAGACATAAACATAAACAACCAAAACTGTGGAACTTGATTAATCAGTGAATAAAGGCAAAACTTAATTTTGGCAACTAAAGAACAGTTTTCGCACAAGCTCTCGGCTTTCAATGTTATCCTCAATGTTAACTCAACATCGTCTAACATTGATTCCAGAAAGCCCTGCACTTTCAATCTCCCCATTTTTTCCTTTCTTCACAAAACCAATACCTGTTCCAATCAAGTCTTATATCCAGAAAGTTATAATCAACAAGAAACAAATTAAACTACTAAACTGCTCCCCCTTAATACAAGATATCATATTCAAAGTTAAATTAACCAAGACAAGCATTAAGGTCATCACTACATTCACATATGTACACATGTTCAGACCTCAACATTCATCAATGTTGCCTCAACATTGAAACCAGTAAGTTTCCTGCATAAAAGGTTAACCAGACAAACAGTTCAAACTGCTCCTTCATAAGAAATAGCAAATAAGGTTAGTTAGAGCAGTTCAACAGCAGTACTTCGATTTACAGGCCATAGCTAAAATATCAAGGACATATCCTTTGATCAAATAAAACCAAAATGTACCAGCAGTTCAAAGATATTAGCAGTTCATAGAAACAGACCAAAAACTAGAAGACTAAAATTAAAATTGGAACTACTCTCCCCCTTTTTGTGAAGAAGGGAGTTTCTCCAAACTTTTCACAATGTCCTCCAGCTCTTTGAGGTGTTCCTTCCTCTCCTCGATCTCCCTCTGAGTGTCAGCAATCTGCCTCCTATACCAGTTCAGCATATGATCCACAAAAGCAGAAGTAATGACCATGCAATCTTCCTCCTTGGACATAGGCACTGAAGTTCCAGCAAACTCCTCAGCCTTCTTCTTTTCAGCCCTTGGTCTCACCACTCCTTTTAGGTTCCATGGAAGGTCTCTCACTCTTGATCCAGACAAGTAGCTTGGGAGAATTATCAGTTTAGTATCATTCTTCCTCCAGCCCACAGTTACACTTATATTCAATCCTTGACTGCCAAGGATTTTGTAGATGAGAGAGGGATAAGGCAGCATCCCATTCTTCCTTCCAGCAACTTCAGACATAGACTTCACAATCCTCTCCCCCATGTTTACAACTAGCCCATTCTTGATTTTGTAGACTAAGATTGCTGATTCCTTAGTCAAAATAGTGACATTTTTGCTTGGCAGCCAGTTGAAGCAAGCTATCTTATGTAAGACAGCACTCAGGGAGGTGAGTTTTGTGGTTGGCAGAGCATCTCTCCAGATTTTGACCAACCCTCCAGTCAATTCCTCAATCACATCATCATAATAGGGGTCCTCAGATTCATCAGCAGTAGGGAAGCCACATATCTTGTTGATGGTGTAGGGGTCAATGTTGAAGACTCTCCCCCTCACCCAAGCCTTTCCAAATTTTGGAGATCTGTAGTCCCTGATCCATTTGGAGAGATTAAGGTAGAACTCCATAACAATCTCAAGAGCATAGTCACTCAGCTCCATCACTGATTGTTACAGCCCTTTTGCCTCAAGCAAGTCCATTACCTTGTTCTCTTTGAAACTGGCCATCTCTATAGCTCTTTCAGTGTGAATTTCCCTTCTCTTGAAGGAATCCCACTTCTTCTCCAACTCTTTGTTGAGATATTATGGAGAAAAGTAGTCCTCCTCATCCTCAGGGAAGAACACATACAGCCCATCAGTATACTCCTATGTCCCTGATGTTGCTCCAACATCAGCAGCAACATCCTGCTCTTCTTCAGTCTCCTCTTCCTTCTCCTCTTCTTCCTCTTCATCCTCAACATCTACTACCTCAGTTTCCTCTTCCATTACTTGCTTTCCTTTCCTCTTTCTCTCAGCAGCAACAGCAACCTTCTTCTCTTCCTCAGTAGCCCTCTTCCTAGCTGATCTCTCAGCCTGTCTTTTCCAGGCCTCAGCCCTTGCCTTAGCAGACTCAGACATATTTTTCAATTTCTCCACATTGCCCTTTCTCTTTTTCTTTTGAGCTCTAATCCACTTCCTCACCATCTTGTCAACAGACACATCCACGGATTTCTCCACAGATTTTTCAACTGAGCCACTACCCTCCCCCTCAACAGGTATATCAGCATCAAATTCAGGGATGGGTTCAGCAGTGTTTACCTCAGTTTCAGGCTCATTGGTGATGGGAGTGGTTGGTTCCACTGTTGGCTCAACATTGGAGGTTGATTCTCCCTGTTTGGACTTCTTTCCTCGTCGCACATAGGGAATCGCCTTCCTCTTAGCAGCAATAGGAGCCTCAACTGTCTTTGCAGCAGCACCTCTAGTGTGTGAGCGAGTACGTGCAGCAGTGGGCTCACTTCCTAGGGCAACATCTGCAAGAGTTTGCATGGGAGACTTGCTTGCCATTGTTAGTAGAGAAGTTTTGAGAGAATTTGCAGAGAGAAAATGAGAGAATTTGAGAGTAGAGAGAGTAATTTTGCAGAGTAAGCACAAATAATAAACTTGCAAGAACAAATAAGGAAAATAGGGTTTTGATTTTTGAATTAGTCGTGAATTAAGGAAAGAGAATGAATGTTAGTGGGCAGTTACCAAATTTAAATCAAATAAAACTTTCCCACTATGTTTTCCCGCGCACATGCTTTGATGTTTAATTAACAGTTAACCAGAGCGGTTTTCAAAAAACTGAAAACTTATAAGTTCCTGTTTTCAATGTTGTCCTGCGGCTGTGCACAATGTTGGGATAACATTTGATAACATTCAAAACCGAAGGTGGAGGTACAGGCTTCACCAAGGCAAATTCATGTGAGAGCTTGAGATACATCCAAAAATACATCTGAAACTTAACCAATATAGCAAGTGAGTACCTCAAACATATTGTTCAAATCAAAATCATGAGTAAGCAACATAGATAACAAGAAACACACAGAGATAAGCAGTTATGAATTCAAGGAACAATTCACTTCCACAGCATAGAAAGTCACAGAACAGTGTGTCACCTGCAGTATGTCACCCATATTGTATGCCTCAACACATGAATTATACTCCCTCTAAGCCTAGACCGACACGACTCACAAACAAGAAAGAAAACAATGCAGTTCTACATGAATGCAACAATGTAATGTCAAATAGGCAGATGGTAAACACAAATGAAAAACTCCTCAAACCAGCACAGCACACATCTCTTTAAAATCTTTAGTATTTTCATAACTCATCTGAACTAAAACTGAAGGTTGTTAAACACAAAGCTAATGTCACTACTGAATGAGGGCAGCCTGAACTCCACACACCCCAGTAACAACATTAACAGCAGCAAGTTAGGCAAGTACAAAGGCCTTGAATGTTGGCAATTCATTTATCATGCACCTCAACACCCCAATTCCTTATGCATACTTATTTACCAACCTGCATTCAAGAGAATCACCAAGTGATCAGTGTTACTAAATGTAAGAAATCTAAACCTCAAACACCCTAGTAGAAAAGATCACCCTCATGTGTTCCTTGGCCAAACAAACAGAGACATGTAAATAAGCACAACTGAGTAACACTGAAGCTGTCAACATCATGCACCCCAGCTTCTCCACATGTCCTGTACACCTTCCATATGAATAAGACACAACTGAATAGACATCAAAGTAGTGAACTTTGTGTACCCCAGCTTCTCCATATGTTAGGTAATCACAACCTCAGACAACAGAAGAGTTTTATTACTTTTTCAGAACAAAGATGTGATAATGATAACTAGAAAGAGTTGTTAATCAAAGAGTTCAACCACACAAACCAAATATGACAAAACACAGGTGAAATGAGACTCACAAGAAAAAAAAATCAACAGAGAAACAACAGAGTACCTACTACACCACAACCAATATACCAGTGCTAGTCAGTGGTGTTATGACAACACTGGTTCCCTCAACATTTTCACATATTGCACATGCCAAGAGATTTCCTCAAACTGAAGAATCTCTCACTATCTAAAGGTTTTGTAAACATATCAGCAAGCTGATTGGTTTTCTCAATATGTTCAATGTTGATTACTTTGTCCTCTACCATATCTCTTAGGAAATGATGCCTTATGTCTATATGCTTAGTTCTAGAATGTTGGAAAGGATTCCTAGAGATACTTATGGCACTTAGATTGTCACAGAACATGAGAAGTGTATCACTATCTAGCCCATAATCTGAAAGCATGTGTTTAAGCCACACAAGTTGGGTAACACAGCTGCCAGCTGCTACATATTCTGATTCAGCAGTTGATAATGAAACACAGTTCTGCTTCTTGATATACCAGGAGACCAAATTATTCCCCAAATAAAAACAGCCCCCACTTGTGGATTTCCTGTCATCCACATCACATGCCCAGTCAGAGTCACTGAAACCAACCAAGTTAGTGTTAGTGTCATAAGAGTACCAAATGCCTAAAGGTGAAGTTCCAGAGATATATCTAAGAATCCTATTCACAGCAATCAAGTGAGATTGCCTTGGCTCAGCTTGGTACCTAGCACAAACACATACTGAAAACATGATGTTAGGTCTAGAGGCAGAGAGATATAGCAAACTATCAATCATGGATTTGTACAATGTTGGGTCAACATTATTGCCAGTGGCATCTTTTGTTATCTTCACTGAAGAGGACATAGGAGTTTTGCAAGGCTTGGACTCTTGTAGCTAAAATCTCTTCACCGGATTCCTTGCATACTTCTCCTAACTCAGGAAGATTCCATTCTCCAGCTGCTTGACTTGCAGTCCCAGAAAGTAGTTAAGCTCACCAATCATGCTCATCTCAAATGTACATGTCATAGACTCAACAAATTTGTCTAAAGTAGACTTGTTAGTAGAGCCAAATACTATATCATCCACATATATTTGAGCAATGCATATATCAGAGCTTTTTCTAAGGACAAACAATGTTCTATCTCCATCTCCTCTATTGAAACCTAGGCCTAACAGAAAATCAGTTAGCCTCTCATACCAAGCTCTAGGGGCCAGTTTTAAACCATACAAAGCCTTTTCAAGTTTATACACATGGTCAGGATGTTTAGGATTAGCAAAGCCTTTAGGTTGTTCTACATAAACCTCTTTGTCAATTAAACCATTCAGAAAGGCACCTTTAACATCCATTTGGTATAGTTTAATCCTAAGACAGCAAGCAATAGCAAGGAGTAATCTAATTGATTCTATCCTAGCTACTGGAGCAAGAGTCTCATCAAAATATATACCTTCTACCTGAGTATAACCTTGTGCAACCAACCTAGCTTTGTTCCTCATAATTACACCATTCTCATCAGTTTTATTTTTGAAAATCCATTTTGTACCTATTACATTCACATGCGATGGCCTAGGCACTAGATTCCAAACTCTATTTTTGGTGAATTGTAAGAGTTCCTCTTGCATGGCATTAATCCAGTAACTATCCTTAAGAGCTTCAGTCACATTCTTAGGTTCAATGGAGGACACAAAACAAGATGCATTTTCAACAGTACATGAAGAAGACATACAGACGCACAACTTAGCCATATCCTTGTAATTTACCCTTTCTTTGTTGCGTGTTCTAACTCTTTCAGTAATTTGACCAATTACTTGAGAGGTTGGATGATCTCTTTGTATTCTAAGAGGGGGATCTCTTCTGGATACAGGAACCACTTCATCTTCAGAATCTGACAGCACAGATGTTGGCCTAACATTGGGGGTTTCTGGTGTTAAGTCAACATTTGTTCCAGTTTCCAGTTCAGTATCTCCAGCGTCTGTGTTCAATGTTGAGTCCAATGTTGGAGTAACATCTGAACCAGTGACTTCTTTAGTACCTGCAGAAACAGTTAAATCATCAAATATGACATTTACTGATACTTAACCAGTATGCAATCTTGGATTGTAGACCCTGAAAGCAGCACTATTAGGAGAATATCCAACAAATATACACTTTTCACTTTTGGGATCAAATTTGCTCAAATAGTCTCTATCTTTTAGCAAATAGCAGTTAATACCAAATTCATGAAAGTGTGCTACTGTTGGTTTTGAACCCTTCAAGATTTCATAAGGTGTCATAGTAGTACCAGGTCTAAGGTAAACTCTATTACTAATATGACATGCAGTATTCAAAGCTTCAGCCCAGAGTTTCTTAGATAGGTTTTTAGAATTCAACATAACTCTAGCCATCTCTTGAAGTGTTCTATTCTTCCTCTCAGCAATACCATTTTGCTGAGTTGTCTTAGGTGCAGAGAACTCATGGAAAATGCCTTTAGATTCACAGAAATTAGCAAAACTTACATTTTCAAACTCTTTTCCATGGTCAGGCCTAATTCTTCCTACAGAAGTGCCATAAATATTCTTAATACTAGCATGCAAAATTTTGAATGTGTTGAATGCCTCTGATTTTTCTTTCAAAAATTTAATCCATGTATATCTTGAAAAATCATCAGCAATAACAAAAGCATACTTCTTACCATTCAGGCTACTAACCTCAATAGGACCCATGAGATCCATATGTGCAATTCAAAGCACTTATTAGTTCTAGGGTTAGTACTCTGTACCTGAAGTGGTGGATGAACAGCTTTTGTTTGTTTACCTTTCAGGCAGTCTTCACAAACAATTTTACATGGGCTAGTCAACTTAGGCAATCCTCTTACAGCCTCTAACTTCTGTAGTTTCTCCAGATTTCTATAGTGCACATGTCCTAACTTCTTGTGCCACATGACAGATTCATCTACCTTGGCATGGTAGCATCCAGCTTCATCTTGAGCAAGATAGCAGTTATCCTTTGATCTTGTACCTGTCATGACACAGACGTTGTCACTATTAAACACTTCACATGAACTTTTATCAAAAGTAACTAGCAGATTGTCATCACAAAGTTGACTTATGCTAATTAAATTTGCTTTCAATCCTTCAACCAACAACGCATCCTTGAGTGGTGGAAATCCTTCAACATCCAGTACTCCTTTTCCAATGATTTTCCCTTTAGTGCCTCCTCCATAGGTAACTGTTCCAACAGTCAAAGGGATTACATTTTTCAGGTTGTCAATGTTTCCAGTCATGTGCCTTGAACATCCACTGTCAAAATACCACTTACCTGCAAGGTTAGAGTAAACAGCAGAAAAGACAACATTGCAAACAATTTTAACCTTAGGAGTTCTTATCTTCTCAGTCCAGGTTCTACTTTTATGTCCTTCAGATTTGTTACCTAATGTTGGGATAACATTCAGATCAGAGGTTCTCCTAACATTGGTATTGCAATTAATTATTGTTTTCTTCTCAATCACAATTTTATATTTTTTACAATAAGGCTTAATGTGACCAGGTTGAAAACAATATTGGCAGATAAAAGTAGGCTTTTTCACAGTATTGGAAGGGATTTCACAGCTCAAGTTATTGATATCCTTGATAAAACCAGCTTTCAAGTAGGCAGAATTAACATCTTCAGATGGGGATTTCTCAACATAGCCCAAACCATTTTTACATTGATTTCCCATACTCAGCACTTCATCAAGCAGAGATGTAGAAGAGTTCCATTTGTCAATGGTATGTTCAGCTTTATCTAACCTTTACCTCTTTCAGCTCAGCTTCAGTTTTGTAAAGGTCTTTCTCATACAGTTTCAGCATCTCCTTCATGCATCCAATCTCTTCCTTCAAGCTTTTGTTGGTCTTGATGAGTTTGTGATTCTCAAGCAGCAGTTTGTGGTAAATAGACTTCTGGTCTTCAATGATTTCCTCCTGGGACATTTCACCTTCAAAGAAGTATTCTTCATCTAGATCCACTGTGCCATGAAAACAATCAAAGTTAGATTCATCAAAGTAGGACGTAAGATAAGGTTCAGAATCAGTATCATATTCATCCCAATCTGCAAATAAGGTCTCATGTTCTGATGTTGGGATAACATTGAGATCCGAAGCAGTTCAGGGAGTCTTCTGGCGTCCAGTCAATCTGAGTGAGTAGCGCAGCAGTTTGAACCTCTTCTGATTGTTCTTCATCTTCTCCAGAACTAAAGTCATCTTCATTGAAATCATCTACACAAACCCAATGAGAATTTTCTCTTTTTCTAAGAGTGTTAGCACATTCATTAGCCATATGACCATATCCTTTACATTCATAACATTGAACATCTTTTAACTTATCAGCTTCTAAAGGAGTAGGTTTTGATGCCATGTACTTCACAAACTTAGGAGGTAATTTCTTATAAACTGCAGAAATATTACTAAGATTATTTTCTTTACCTTTTTCCTTTAAAGTTCAGTTTATTGAATTTCTTAGTAATTTTCCCATAGTTTGAAGAAATTAGTTCACACTCATCATCACTTTCATTGTCAAGATTTGAACCTCTTAAAGCAACAACACTATGTTTGCTAGGTTGTGAGGCAAGCTCCATCTCAAATTCTCTAAGAGTATTCATAAAGACTTCAAACTGTAGATTAGCAAGGTTTCTAGATTCACTCATTGCACTTTTCTTGAGAGCAAATTTAGATGACAGTGTTCTCATAGCTTGATAAACCATTTCTTGATTAGTCATAGCAAAACCTAGGTTTTCACATTGGTTAGCAATATCAAGAATTTTCTCAAAATAATTGTCAACACTTTCATCTTCACCCATCTCAAGTTTTTCAAATTGCAAAAGCAGTTGTCTATATTTAGAATCTTTAATAGCAGAATCTCCTTTACAATGTAATTCAAGTATATCCCAAGCATGTTTGGCTTTTGTACAATTTTGGATTAACTTGAACATGTGATGATTAACCCAACTAAAGATAGCATTAAGAGTTTTTTCATTAGAGTTATAGAGACTTACCTCTGCTGCTGTCCAGTCTGCTTCTGGTTTTGGAACTAGATCACCTTCACCATCTCTTGGTAATGTTGGAAGAGAGTATCCATTGATCATGGATTGCCAGGCTTGAATATCAATAGCTTTGATGTGAGATCTCATCCTGATCTTCCAATATGCATAATTGGAGCCATCCAAAACTGGAATCATGTTGGTGTTAGGATTGACATTGTCCATGGTGTTGTATCACCTCCAAACCACCAGTGTAGTCGGTGTTTGTCTCTGACGCCAATTGGAATTGTTGGACCGTGGATTGACACAACACTTTTTGAGAGTTAAGCTGGAATTGCCTTAACTCTATTTTGATCTTCTTGATAATAAAAATGTGCAGCGGAAGTAAGAACACAAGAAGATATAATTTTAAGAAGTTTTCAATATTATTAAAAACTTTCGAGCCTTAGGCCAAATAACCATAAAGGTTTTATCAAAAACGTTCCTCACAACAATTCACTCACGCTCTTTGTTGATCGGACTCAACGAAGCAGACAAGTAAGAACTACTTAACTTCTATGAACT
This sequence comes from Linaria vulgaris, assembly GCA_948329865.1. Lineage (NCBI taxonomy): Eukaryota > Viridiplantae > Streptophyta > Magnoliopsida > Lamiales > Plantaginaceae > Linaria > Linaria vulgaris. The sequence goes on along the minus strand of OX415249.1, from coordinate 111,953,034 downwards.
AGACTTAAGCAGTTGATACAAAAACTTCGCAAAACAAAACGAAGACAATGCAAAGAATGATTAATCTCTAAGATTATGTAGCACGATTGTCTTGTCTTCATCTTTATGAACTTCACATCTTTTATAGATTTCTTGAGTCTTGAACGCCAAGTTGTGTTGTTCACAGCTTTGGTAATTCTTGTTGTTTCCTTGTTGAAATTTGCCTTCTTTGTGAACTTCATATCTTTCCAGAATATGTGTTTCCTTCATTACTGTTTAACAAGGTAACACATCTTTTTCAATTCGGAGAATCCTGGAAAGAATCGCGTCGCAGAGAACAGTAAGCTTGTTTCCTTCTTTTGAAAGCGTGTGAGTTGACTATTCAACTTTGCTTGAATTATGGAAACCTCAAGTAAGTAATCTTCCATAGCTCTTCCTTATGTTTAAGATACTTTCCTAGACATAAACATAAACAACCAAAACCGTGGAACTTGATTAATCAGTGAATAAAGGTAAAACTTAATTTTGGCAACTAAAGAACAGTTTTCGCACAAGCTCTCGGCTTTCAATGTTATCCTCAATGTTAACTCAACATCGTCTAACATTTCACCGTCTAACATTGATTTCAGAAAGCCCTGCACTTTCATATTTTGACACGCGACTACCTAAACTTTAAACACTTTTACACTTTACGGTCCAAACTTTGAAGTTTTTTACACTTTATGGTCCAAACTTTGAAAATAATGGCACCCGTGATTCTGAACTATATCAATAAGTATTTTTTTCCTTTTTTTAATAAGACGATTGTATCAATATGTCAGATAACATAAATAAACTCTGTTTTTCCTTCTTTCTATTTAAGACGACTTTATCAATATGTCAGATAACATAAATAAACCTTTTTATTGTCTATTTCCTATTAATGTGGCTTCTCAACTACCAAATGGCTCCAGAATCGATGTCAATTAAACACGATTAGACACCAAGGCCAAGATCACCATTGCATTATTCAAAGGACCGGTACAAGTCATTTAATCCTCCATCTCTTCATATTCCACTACATATATACCAATCGTCAACCCTAATTTTCTCACAAGCAACCCAAACCTTTACTTCTCAAAGCAAAAAAAAAATTATCAAAAGTAGAAGCACAATGACAGCCCTCATCCAATCAACCCTTCAGGACCAATATGATGAAACAAATGATCACATGCCTTCCCTCTTCTATAATTTCACCAAGTTTACTTACGAGGATGAGGCTTTTCTATTAAAAGAGCTTCGTGATCTTGTGAGTACCGACATATGGTTCACAGAGGCAACGATGCAGCCAGTATACACTCAACTCGCGGCAAAGTACTCCAGGCATAAGGGGGAGGAAGTTACCCCCGTGGAGATCTTGGATCGGATACGGATTATGCAGACGAGGCAGCAACTCTTCCATCAGTTTTACAAGACCCCTGGGGTTACCTTCAACAGGCAGAAGGGGAAAGTGAAGATCAATAGCAATTATGCTCGTCTTGTGAAGTTTTTAAGTCTAACAATCCACTTTGTTTATTCTGGTAATAGTGCAATTAGGTCATGTTTTAAAATTGTTTTATGCACAATGCAGTCTTCCAATATGGAAAAGAGTTTCAGAAGACAGGCTTCAAAAACTACTGCATGATGTGTTATTGTCTTCAGATCAAGGAGCTTCCCATCCCACCCATTAGGGTGTTGTCATAGTTTGAGGTTCAATATGGCAACATCTAAATCGGTGGGAGTAATCTTCTCTGTTGAAACTTCCCCCCTTCTTTTATGTTTGAACAATATTTTGTTTTTCTATCGAGCTTTGAACAATATTTTTAAATTCTGTTTATTTGATGGATGTATTTTCTTTATGTTTTTATGTGATTAATATATGTTTGCTTTTCAAGATCTTGGATGACGTTACTATGCATGCGTTATAATCTCTTTATTTGTGATTGTATTTTTGTGTTTGAGATGATGTTGTGCGTTGTTTTTAGAAGTTAAATTTATGATTGGATTGTTAAAGTATATCATGTGATAATATCATGGTAGATTATCATGTTTAAGGTAGAAAAGTCATGCATCAACTTACAAAACAGAAATCAAACACTTAAAACATCTCTTTCATTCAACACCCAACCTTCCAAAGCAACACACTTTATTCTCCAACCCTAACAAACCTCATTAGCCCTAAACCATACTACATTCACAACCATCTATTTCAGACAACAAAGCCTACATAATCAAATAACAATATAACACATAAAATGAAAAAAAAAAAAAGAGTGCAATCCAAAAGTTCCTATTTTTTGCCTCTAAATTGGAGGCATGCTTTTCAAGTTCAAGATCATCTTCTTCAGCTTACTATTCTCTCCATTTTTTCCTTTTAAAATTCCTTCAATTTGGCTTTCGACCTTTTCAATTCTCCTCCTCGTCGGTATCAGCACTCTTGCCCACTCACAAAGAGTAAAATAGAGGTTTTATAAATAAAATGAGGACTAACAAATTAAGCCAAACTTGGAGTCCTCAACCAAGCCTACCAAACATAAGAACCAAAGCTAAGGAGGCTTAAAGTTATGCCTCCCAAAACGAGAAAAATGAAGATCGCAATTGGGGCCCCGATCCCGAAGAGTTTCGCTGCCGAAGATCACACCTAAAGATGAAGTGTGCGGTTCGGCTTTGAGCTCATGATTTGAGACGTGAGGACCCCAACAAGTGAGATTTCGTGTGCCTTTATCCCCTAAAGCATCGCGGCCATGCCCGCTCACAAAGAGGTTCATCGACCCAGAACCACAACCCACATCATTTGTTTTTCTTGTAACATTGAGTGAATCGACGACCCAATTTTTTTTCTGTTAAGGACAGCTTTGTAACCGCTGGACAACCACACTTGCAATCAAAATCCTTAATTACAGTAGTTTCAGATATCGATCGATTAGGGTTATGGCGTTAATTTGTTGAATTTGTTGTTAATTTTCGAAATTAGGTTTTTAGGGTTCGTGGAATAATTCGATTTGGGGATATTTTTAGGTTTAAATCGGGTTTGAATGAGTTTGTCGTTAAAAATGAGTGAAGTACCGATTTTACCCTTCAAGACTGACGTCAGCGATGCGTCATTTAGTCGAATAGTGACATTTTTTGTCGAGATAGGTCAGAATGAAAGTTCAGACCGTCGAGTGTAAAAAAAGTGCAAGTTTGAACAATAAAGTGTTAAAAATAAAAGTTTAAATAGGTAACTGTCAAACGAGCCAAAGTTTGAATAGGTAATTGAAATTTTCCCTATATTTGATCTGAACCAAATTTCTCCGCCATTACTTATATAAAAAGTTATGCAAAAGTAATTATCAATTGTAATATCCTAAGGTTGTTTAATTTATGTATAGTCTATAGAGGGGACAAAGATAGCCATCTAGTAACCATTGCCAGACATTGTTTAGGCGTGTATTCGGGAGCTGTATGACCTGCACCCTGCAAAATACAAACACCAAACTATAATCACATTCTTACAATTTAGCCTTTTTCATTGAAACATGAGAATCCCAATTTTCCTACCTTTACGGTAGCAAAGGTGATACCTGCTTGATTGTTCCTATAATTCTCTGTGTATCTGCAGTATAAATACAGTCTAATCACCAAATCAAGGGATAGAATATGGCAATAAGCATTTTGATCTACACCATGGATTGAACTGAAAACTAACCCCGCAACTTGACCATTAACCGTCCAAGGCCTCCATCCATCATCAATGGTGAGATTCAGACTTCGTATCCATTTCAATGTACTCATGTAAGGTACCGTCAGGTCGTGATCACCACTGTAACAAACAAATATTAATTGGGAAATGTTGCCAACAACATGCGTCGGGCGAATATGATATTGCGAATGATTATGCAAAAGCTCATAAGATATTATTTCTTGAAGAAGAAAACTACAAGTACTACTACCCAATATTTCTAGGCACCAGTAAGTAGGTAGTCATGACGACTAACCTATATGCCAAAGCTCGGTAGCCTTTGTTACTGAGAAGTTGATGGTATGTCACAACACTTTTGACATCATATTCATAAGACAGCGTCCAATTACATCGTATCCATTCTTTAGTTGTTCCCTGATTATCGAACAAAGACATTTACTGTATACGTTCGGAAAATTAATGATCAGTACGATCTTAAACTTGAACTACATAAGCACCTCTCTGATATGAAGTACTTCTTGGACAGTTGGGTTGTTTGCCCAAACATAAGCTGTCACATAATTATTATCCTGCAGAAAATCAGAAATCTTAATTTGGGAGACTCTTGAACGCACCCGTATATATATTGATAAAGGAGAAATCATATGAATGAGAGTTTTTTTTCGCTTTTTTTTTTATTTTTTTGATAAGACATGAACGAGAGGTGGTAATATCTTACTCGACACCATGGCTCCTCTTGTTTGGGTAGAAGGAGAAACGAATCAGCTTGGAATTCTTCTACACCTCTTGGACCCGGTCTATACCCTTTGTCTAATTTTAGCGATGATGCTTTGCATTTTGGTTCCAAAATATGCCCTTCGAATAACAAACTCGTGCACTAAATTTGATCATAAAGTAAAACCATGCATGATTCATTTGAGAATATCAACTGGAAATTAACAAAGAAAATAGTCCTTTCTGATTGACCTCATTGATGAGTTGAAGAGCATCGTGGCATCCAAGATTATTTGGATCTGGGTTTATGTACTCTCCATCACATCTACTTTTGGCTAGCTAAGATTAATTGTCAATTTAATTACTTGTTAAGTTTGTGGTTCTTTACATGAAACTCGAAGAGACAATCAATGTTATGTAGTACCTCAAAATATTCATCTGATATAAGTGCCATTCTATGAGCATAAGGTATCTTTTCGTTACCATCCTTTTCATCGGCTACTGCATTGCCAATAATGTATCCCTGCTTGATATATTCTCATGTTAGTAGCTTACACAATATGAATATATGAAGATCGTCAAAAGTTTATTTAGTAGCTCGAGTGAGTAAACTATCGTTTACCTGGAGATTTATTCGAGGGTGAAGTTCGGCTTTGTTTCCTGGAGTGCAACCAACATGAAGATCAACTTTAATTTTGTTCAAACAGAAATATTCAAATTCAAGAATTCTTAAATTATCATAATTAAGGATTTAAAAAACATTAAAACTCCAAACTATGGGACTTTTTACATGTTGTCTCACAAACTATTTTCACCCTCAACCTGGGGCAAGCTGGAAAAAAAAAAGGTTGAGAGACAACATGCAAATGCCCCACATGTTGGGGGTTAATGTTCTTACCCTATCTTAAGTTAGTTCATACCACCTTTTGCTATTTCCAAGGTTAACATTGGAGTGATTTTGCCTCCATATGAATCTCCAGCTACATACAGTTGATTCTTGATAAATGTTGGGTGATTTAATAGCCACTGTGAAGTTTGAATACAGTTAAGATATACAAATTGGTTTCTCCAAGGAAATAAAAATCAACTAAAGAAACACTTGTAATTATAAATAAGTTACCTTTCTTATAAATGTGTAATTATCGTCTGTTGCTTTGGTGTCGGAGGAAGTGTAACCTTCCGATGTTTCTGCATAGGAAAATCCGGTTCCGACAGGGGAGTCTATGAATATGATATTAGCAACCTGGAACATATCATATATGGACAAATTGTTGAGAATAGTTAAGTTAAGAAATAGAACAGAACGATTAAGATCTAAGTTTTCTAACCTTTGTCCATGAATATGGATTTAGAACCAAAGAGGGAAAGTTTCCATTAAAAGCTGCAAGTTCAAATGCCAATGGACCTACAGATAAACTATTTCATAAAAAATCTTGATAGTATTTCCTTGGCTTAAGTGTGCGCACAACACATAAAAAGAAGGGATAATTACATTAAACCCCCCATCGTATGGTCCATTTCTCAGTCAACACCCTTAACTTTGTTTTGAATCAGTCAACCCCCCATCGTTTGCCAAAATCATCACTTTGCCCCAAGTCAACTTTTCAGCACTTTTTTCAGGGGTATTTTCGTCAAATATTAAAAAAATTTAAAAAAACGTAAAATCTAAAAATTTGTAAAAAAATTAAAAATGTAAAATTTTAAAAAAATGTAAAATTTGTTTTCAACCAAATTTATTTCGAACAAATTCTTTTTTGCGACGATTTTTTTTTTCGCCAAATATTTTTTTTCAGAAAAATTATTTTTCGACAAATTTTTTTTTTCGACAATTTTTTTTCCGAAAAAAGAATTATGTCGAAAAAAAATTTGTCGAAAAAAAATTTCTCTGAAAAAAAATATTTGCCGAAAAAAAAATTCGGAAATAAATTTGGCTGAAAAAAAATTTTACATTTTTTAATTTTTTACAAATTTTTAGATTTTACATTTTTTTAAAACAAATATTAAAAATTTTAACATTTGACGAAAATACCCCTGAAAAAAGTGCTGAAAAGTTGACTTGGGGCAAAGTGATGATTTTGGCAAACGATGGGGGGTTGACTGATTCAAAACAAAGTTAAGGGTGTTGACTGAGAAATAGACCATACGATGGGGGGTTTAATGTAATTATCCCTAAAAAGAATATTGCATTTCTATTGTTAATTTGTGTGATTTATGTTTTTCAGGAAACTTGAGGAACTCGGTAGCATAAATTCCTTTTTATATATATGCTTGATATAAGATATTTTTTTATATGTACTTGATATCTGATATCTTCGTTGGCTTATTTGATACACCACATCAAATTGATCTAAGTTCTTTTAAGAGTCTTGCATCAACTTAAGTCTACAAACACTTGAGCTTACTCACATGCGTGAGCTAGTACAGAGTTGACTCAACTTAGACTATATGAAGGCTAACTGGCTAAGTCAATAAGCTTCTCGAATAAAGGTAGAAAGATCAATAGGTTCTCATGAAGTTGAAGGTCGATCAGTTAGGTCAAACTCAACTAGAAAGGCTTAGTACAAGGCTAGATCACATAATTCGCGCATTTACCGGCAAAAAAAACGCACAGGCCGCGCTCTGGCGCATTCAGTGCGCGAGCGCCGCATTAGGACGCACTAAGCTTTCTTAAGTCGCGACTTAAAGGTTGTTAAAACGCGCACTAAGCCGCATTATCGCGAACTTACCCCGCATTACGGCGCACTAGGACGCATTAACGCGTACTAGGCCGCATTAACAAATTAAAATCCAAAAAATTCAGAATGTTAAAAAAAGGCTGCAACGTATTATTTAAACCCCAAAGCCCAAAATCTTAACAAAAACAACAAAGAAGAAACTCATATTGCCCTACGATGAATCGAAAATCGAATCAAGGTAATTTCTCCATCTTTGATATTTGTTTTGTCAAATGGACTATCGCAGTTTTTTGTCTTTACTATTTTATTTAGCTTACTTTTTTTACTCACTTGCTCTGGTTTGACAAGTGAATTAGGTGGCAATACGTTTTGCTCTTGTTGATACTTTTGCTATTTTTGTCTTTAAGAAGTTTGGTTCTTTTTTATTATGATCCATATTTTTGAGAAGTTTGGTCCTTTTTTTATTATAATCCATCTTATTATGAATATTTTATAGATATTTTGCATTTTTTTTGTTTATAATTTACATTCTTCCAGTAATAATGAGTTTTTATATATAAATTATTTATTTAAATATTTTTTTAATAAACGCATTATGGCGCACTCAAAATGTGTTATTTTATAAATCGACGCATCGGCGCACCCGCACCCGCCTTATGTGATCTAGGTACAAGGTACCTTTAGTGAGACGTACTTATACGTGGTCACTTCCATGGTACTCGTCGAATGATCTGAAACTTACTTCCAATTTGGGAACACTTGTCTCTTAGTGCTTGAAGGTAGATAGGTAGAACAAGCATCTTCAAAGTTCAATGTAGTCGATCTTCATTCACTGGGCAGGACCCCTTCAAGAGTGGGATTCATAGATCAATCAATTTCCTCAGCTTAGTTGTCAACGCAGCACCCAACCTAGGCCACGCTTGGCCCATCGGCCAATTCATGTACTCATGGCTCATCAACCGAACGCATAGCACATCAACTAGCTCAATTACACATTGTAGCTAGCTTAGGCACATGTGCCTTATCAAAAAAAGTGCCACGTGTCGTGGTCTTTATATGACACATCAATAGTCCATCAAGGTGTGCTTTGGTACATAAGCATAATTTTGATGTAACTCAGTGTGGTTGATTCATTGGTAGCTTTGTCTTAAGATTGACTCAGAGTCCGCGGAGTTTTAAGTGAATCAACACACTTGCAAGTCAACTGGAAGATGTTCATCAAATGGAATGAAGCACCTTCCTAAGATTCTGGAAATTTTTGAATTAAAATTAATTTTTTTGTGTAATGGCTTTGAATTTTGCGATACCGCCACCATCACCAAAATCGTCTCGACAAGGAAAAAATTATATTCAAAATAATTTTTTCAGTGATTTTTGGTCGAAAAATCGCCAGAAACATGACGGAAACACACAACTAGGGCAAATCGCGAGTGTTCATGAAGGTTAGGGGGCAGACCGCTTATAAAATTTCTCGAAGGTATAGTGTAAAGTGATTATAGTATGGGGTTTGATACTTTTATCCTTATTAATAATATTCATATTTGAAGGTAAAAAGATCAATTAAGTACATGTAAATTCAATAAATAAATTGTACTTATAACAGTTTTGCATGCAATGTCCACGTTTAGTTTTTCCGCTCATGAACAAGTACCGTATGTAAAGGTAATCACTGGTCAGTAAATTAAAATACATCAGGAATTATTTGTGACTTTTGTATAAAGAATATAAAGTCAACGCCATACAGATAGTAGGATTTTCGGCAAATCCGTTTAATTTTTCTAAAAGAAAGAAAAAAGAAAAATAACACTTCTGTAAGAACCCAATGAGTAGTTGTAGACACAAGTTATTACAATATTTAGTGAAATGAAAATAGCGTATTCTCTTTACTACTATATTTCATATTTGTATTCAAAAATTGTATAAATAAGAAGAAATGAACCAATACCAATTTCGTAAACCAAACCGGAGAATCCGGAGCATCCCGGACCACCGGTGAGCCAAAGCAGCAGAGGGTCCCTTTCCGGATCCCTTTCTGATTCAACAAAATAGTAAAATAGTTGCACGTCATCTCTTTCTCCCACACTAATATACCTAACCGATAAACATGTACATTTATAATTAAGGGAGATTATATTAAGAAGTTAGAGTAACATAACTAATTATAATAAGTTCCTTTGTTCGTATACATAAAGTTAGAGATAAAAGTAAATCAACAAAAAAAGACACATACCCTGTTTCGAGTTTGAACGGCAAAGAACCTTGGTAACCAGGCAGAGTATTGATAATATTGGGTTGTGATGAATGATCAGTGGCGTTAGTACAGCTGTTGATGATAATTATGAAGTGAAGAAAGAAAATTGGAAGCACAGGTGACCACTTTGGTGTTACTTTGCTATTGCTCAATAGGCATTGCTGTTCCATGTTCTGATCACTTTTAGTTGAACGTGGATCTAAGGTCTCTCTCTTTAGCTATATATATTTGATTAGATTAATAAAAGATGGTTGTAGATCAATAAAGGTGGCGGTACGATTGTTAGTAAATTAAGCATTTGACGTCACACGACTAATCATCTAGTGTTTAAATAATAAAGAAGAAGGTAACTATTTTATACGCAGCACTGCCTCATTATTGTTTTGAATACGTCCAAAATATAATAACCAAAGAAAGTCAGACGCGAATCTCACACGTACACTAACTATTCCATTCATCATGGAAACAAAACTATAAGGGGATGACAAAAGCCTCTCCCCAAGAGTATGTTCGTTTTTGAGGAAAATTGGCTCTCCAAATATATTTTTGCCTATACAATTAAGCCATTAGGAGTTCAAGTTAACACTAGGTATAGATATTCCGTGGGTAAAAATTGGGAATAAAATGCAAAACTCACTCTTGTGTTATCTAATTGGCAAAAGTCCTTGTTATTCTTAATTCATCGAATAGAGTTGATCCAATGCACGCGCACACAATGACATACACGTCGAATATAGGTTTATTTGGCTTGTTGAGTTCTGGCTCGCATGGACCTTGTTTTGTGCTTTCCAATATTTATTTTTTTCTATTTTTTGCTTAACATAATTATTTATTTTTTTAATATATATCTTATACAGAAAATTTCGTAGCATTATAAAAGTAGGTAATTTAATTACCTTATGTGAAAGAAAAAAATTCGTGCTAACTTTTATTATTGAAACGCTTTTAGATTTATTTGGGACTATTTGTTAACTCAACCACAATAAGAACCATTTTTTCTTTTTCTTTTTTTGGACTAGGGTTTGAGAGTTCAAACAACTATATAATGTGTAATGGGCCACTTACAAAAGTATGTGTATATAATGTCTTGGGTTGAAATGCTATGATTGGTAAATTCTCACTACTATTATATATACTAGAAATATTTACACGTAGTTTTTGCGTGATTAATTTATTTTAAATATAATATAATTAATTTGTATGATAAAGATTATAAAGTAATTACGGATAGAAAATCTATATATCTTAACCTTCTTTTTATGTAAGAGAAAATTAAGTAATAATTGTTTCTTATAATGAGAAGATTTAAATAATAATAAAGATAAAATAAATTACAGTTATATTTCAACTAATAACAAAATTTAATAATGTGTCTAGGGGTAAATAAGGAAATCAAATTATTGTTGTCAATGTGTCTTCTTTTATATAATAGTAACTATATGTTATAATATGTCTTGGGCTTAGTTGGGCGCAACTTTATATAAATGTGTTGATTGAACGAAAATATATATTGAAGGACCATTTAAGTGGGTTTACTTTTTAACTTTTAAATTTGAACTATATTCATCTTTAATTCTAATAAAAAACCGAGATAGATACTTTTGATATAAGTATTTAATTATTTAATTTATTTTTAAACTTGATTAGTTGATTGTGTTGAGTGGTAGAACCAGTGGTTTGACTGATTTAAATCGGTTCAGTAAAACCATTAACCAGTAACGTTATCGGTTTGTTGCTCGGTCCGACTCTTAAAACACTAGTTGAGACTGACTGGTTACGCCATGTGAGATATCTTGATAGCATTTATCCTCACATGGCCGATGAGTTCACTCCAATCGTATTGAGGATTCATTTGACACTATTGCAGATATCGGTTGTCAAGTCTTTATTCGAGGAAACTTCTACTTCACTGCCTCTGAAGTCATTGTTGTCGCAATTGGAACTCCTTACCAGGAGAGCACTAGAGACTTCGACTTCGAATTATCTGTTGCGAATGATCTAGGATCAATGATTCTAGAAATCACAAGTGCGCATGATCTGTGATCTGTAGAAGAGAGAATGGTACCGTAGCACTAACTCTGAAATACTCTTCGCTGCTAAGGGTTTCTCTGGTGAATTGGGTTCCCTTCACCACACCAACACACTCTCCATTGTTACGGCCTCTGTTCTGTATCACATTAGCATTGGAGCTCCTATCAGCTTCAAAGCTTCTCTCGCCTTATCTTTGAGTTCTTACATCATAAGTTCAAGTAAATGAACTAAAGGTTGACTTTATGTTGTCTGATATGCAAGCTCATTCAGGACCAGCTCTTGTATTCTTTCGCTAATGAAGTTGCTAGCCCTTTCAAACAACCTTTTGCCGCTGATGTGAGAATCATTTTGGGATCTTCAGATTCGTCCTGCATTAGCACAGCCAGCTGCTCCAGTGCTTGAGTCTCATCTTGCAAGTCCGATTAGATGGCTCTCCAAGATAGCCGTCTTGAGGCACTACTTTGGACTCGAACATCCCCCTAGTCTCACAGATAGTCATGTTGATCTTGTCTCATTACGGCACAAAGAGAAAGAGTAGTAGGGCTGCGAAGGACAACGACAAAGACGCGGAGGAGTAAAGGGCAGGGGCCTATTAGAAGAGTAGCAAACAATTATGGGGAATTCTTGTCCTTAAGTCATTATGTAACAAAGATCTGAATATTTGTACTAATCATCATAAACTTCTATGTTATCTATTTTTGCCATGTTCTATTTTTTTCACTTCTTTTTCATTGTCACACTTGTGTTATATCTTAGTGAGTAGAATAATATTTGTGTACAGATGTATATTTGTTTGAGGCTTCTGAAACAATAATGGTTTACTGGTTGAAATAAACTGTTGAATGTATACGAAGACAGGACACAAATCAATGTAAGATGTAAGCACTCTGCGGGCTTTGAACACTTTTCGCTAGCGAGCTAGCGAGACAGTTATTATTAAGGAAGAAGAAGAGGGAGGGGTGGAGATCTTGGTCCTTTGAGAGTTCGTATGTTACAATCAGATGCAATATAAGTTGTGTAGAGAAAAGTCCGAAAATATGAAAAAGCAACAAACCGATGTACAGTGAAACAAACCAACGTTACGTTACTAACTATTGGTGAAGAATTAGCCCAAGACAAATACTACCTATACTCTAGAATGCTTTACTCATCTAAATGTCTCAAGACCTCTCAGCATAATGTATTTTTTTTAGTGAATCCTTTACTAACTGAAGTAAAAATCAGGTTCAACAAATTTGTTTTTTTTTTTTTTTTTAAAAAGATACAAATCTCTATTTCTCACTGCAATTTTATTCGGCAGAAGCTGTCAAGAATTGGGGTAAGATTTCAAAACAGCTAACTCAGACAGAGTAATGAGGTTACCCAATCCCAGAAAAGAAAATAAGGAACAAAAGATCTGATTGTTGATCTGGTAGGACTACACTCTATGGTTATGAAGACCCATTAGCCCGGAAGAACTTTCCAAAATTAACAAAGAAGAATAGAACTCTGTTATTCGATCCACAATTACTACCATACAACTAATTGCTATATATTCTAAAAAGATCCCAGAACGGTGTGAGACATTTAAGAATTTATGTTCGTACAAGCTCTAAACAGGAAAGGATGAGTCTCACTGATTGGGACATTTACGGAAGAAGAATTAAACAAGAACATTTATATTGCAGCGAGAGAAAGGTTGCTATACATGAAGAACTTTGTCGTTCAATTTAGTAGGGGAGCTGATTTATAGATCCTGTCTTCTTCAAGCAGCGCGTATGGGTCGATGTATTGAGGTACAGAAACAGGAGCTTCAGTTCCATCGTGAATAAATTGTGGTCCGAAGTACTGCACAGGTGAACATAGTAAATTGGTCATCTTTGTGGAAGTAAATATTCAGTTTCAAACAGGACAAAAAAAAGCGTAGACAACTGTTGGAGAGTCGGTAAAAATAGAAATAAACAAAGAACTGCAAGATTTCACATCAAGTCCAAGAAACTGATGCAAAAGAACATATATGAAATCTCACTGCCAGATCAATATGGTAAATGACGGTCGTATCTAGACTGACACGGTCAGCATTTTGATAGTATGCATGTACATAATACAGAAACTACTAAAACGTTTTGAGGGTGCAACAAAGAATATCAAAAAATTGCACTTCACTGAGAACGTAAAGAGTGCTCCACATAGGGATCAAGTAAAATGTGTAACCTTCCTGACATATAGAGCAGTTACAAGAATACATACTTACAACAAGAATGAAATCTACGTCTGACAGATACACACTACAAAGTTGGCAAGCAATGTGGAAAACAAATAATCATCAATGTGATGTATAATGTATATGAACAATTAAATGCCCTTAGATCCTGTCAAAGATGATATTGAGGAAGTTAACCGAAGAAAAGAAAGGATGGATCCGTGACAATCATATACAATCAAGTCCGATGAGTTCTAACCAGTCTTTACACGAAATTGGTCATCAAAACAAAGCTGCAAGCTGCTACCTGATTACTGGTAAATAAACATGGGTAAATTCTTATACATGACAATGAAACATTTACAAAGGAAATCTGCACTTCTTTTTTAGACTTCAAAATGTTTTGAAAGTAGTCATTTCTCATTATAGAATAGCATATGACTGGACAGAAACCAAATAGAATATATAACCAGTTACCTTCATTTATCAAGGTAGGAAATAAAATCTTAATTGAAGAACAACATCCATAAGCGAGTGCAATAACACCAAAACCAAGATCAAGAAGTTACCAGATACACAGCGGCAAAAGATGCAACCGTGGCAATAATCAACGGCCAAAATGCTAGAAAGAAGGTGCCTCCCAGTGTAAGCAAAAGTTTAGCCCGTGGGATCAAACCCTGAAACAGGATCCAAAAAACCAATAAGTATCACCAATATATCATTAAAATGGCGCAACCTTACTTCAAAAACAGTTTCTAAAGTATAAGTCTAAATCTGATTCCACCAGGGATGAGGGTACTGTTTGAAGACATTTCATGTACAATTTATCCCTATGGTACACCCTTATAATATATACATGAGATTGAAGCAAAAATTCCAAATAAGACAGCTTGGAGCCCCGAGGACCAACTAAACAGGTATCATTATTTCCAATGGTCAAAATGACAAACAATGCCTGAGAAATGGGAGGCAGGGTGCTAGCTACAGATTAAAACGAGGAACAAGGCTAGAGAAAAAGATCATGCATACACGAGGTGTTCAAGTTGAACCTACTTATGTCTCTTAATATCATAATTCCGATAACTTAGTTTTCCTTCATTCAGAACCTTTCAACTACTTACAAAATTAAACATGAAGAAGGAAAAAGAACGGTCTTACATACCTCGAGGCCTTCACTATTGAGTGCCATGGACTTCTCCCGTTGATTAGAAAGGTTTATATCCGCATCAGTAGATACCCCATTTCTTCTAGTGTAACTCCAGCCCCCATCTTCTTCCCTGAATTTTATATCTTCATCTCTGTCAATACTTTTATTTTGTTCCTCAAGCAAAGAGGTCGGCGTCATCCCTCGTCTCCTTAATTCTTTCATGAACAAAGACTCTGTAGGCTCCTCACCTGACACCACAGGCGTAAGAAATCAATTGTAGTCCTAGAAAACACTAAATCAATTCATGTCTATCACATATATATATATATATATATAATTACACATAAACTTGTTTTCGCTAGACTAGCGTATGTGTAACACACAAAAGTTTCCAACTAATTTCTCTGCCAAAATCTTCATCATATCACAATGATATCTGAACTGCCAAAAACTTCACAGGTCTTGATCACCAGTTTTCGACATATCACAGGCTACTTGGGAATTTATATCTAAAATCCATGCTATCATTATCTCTACAAATCCAGCTACAACAATATAAGCAAAAGAAGTAAGTACTACAGTGGCAATTTTGAGTGGCATCAAATAGTAACAGAATAATATATTTCCTACTATATAGTTCAAAATCACTTAATCTGCACATTTCACTTTAAAAAAAATGATTTACAACAAGCAGTATTACTGCTTACCATTGCTCTGATTATTACTCTCTTCGACTTTACAAGAAACCCTAAACTTCGTATAATCAAGCGTAGATCCCAATTTTCGAACCCTAGGGTTCCTTTTAACTGATGCCCTTGAAAATTTCACGTGTGAATACGAAGGGCTCGATTTCAGCAGCTGAAGGCAAGCCATTATTGCTCCACAGGATAACAACAGTAGGTGATTTGAAAATTACTGGAAAAAGATCAATTATCTGGTGCAGAAATCAGAATTTCATTACTGATTGTTTGTGTACAGGGAATTGTTCTACGGCTCAAAGTGTGGCGGAAGTTACTCGAGCTGCTGTCGTACAGTACCCTTGGCGTACTTTAGAAACCGTAGCTCGTGTTGTCACTATTCTGCGCCGGATCTTTGTCGCGGCTTC
Source organism: Linaria vulgaris (assembly GCA_948329865.1). Taxonomy (NCBI): domain Eukaryota; kingdom Viridiplantae; phylum Streptophyta; class Magnoliopsida; order Lamiales; family Plantaginaceae; genus Linaria; species Linaria vulgaris. The sequence continues at coordinate 111,937,250 of OX415249.1, read as the reverse complement.
TTGTGGACAAAAGCCCGCCAGCTTAGGCCTCGAACGTTTAGCGCCGCTGGATTATGGAGTGATGACGTGGGATTATTTGGGCCGTTGGGAAGAGTTCTTTTTTTTTTTTTGTAAGTGTAGCAATCGGGCATTCATAATTTATAGAGTTTTATATATACCTCGTGGGGTATCTGATATTTGCAATACATTCATTCGAAAAATTATTAATATGAGAAATATGTCCTCATTTTTTATAGATTTAGAGCCAATGATTAATAAAGTTGTCTTCCTCCCGTGAATTGCAACTTGCAAGGCTGGCTCGAAATAATTAGAGTTCAAGCCCTCTGAATTAAAAGGCTCACGGTCGAATTGTTTTAAACTCGAAACACTTTAGTAGATGTGTTAACGTATTTATTTGTTGTAACAAGACCTCACTCTTAGGAGCTTCAGCTTAGGAATGAGTTGTACCAAATATGGTTTGTATTTATCTCTTCTTTGTATTTTAATGTGATTTGTATTTATCTTTTCCCTTATACATTCAGCTATAAATATAGCAGTTTATTATCAATAAAATTCATTCAAAACCATTCTTTTTCTTACGTTTATTATGATAGCAGGGTTTCAGTAAATTCAAAACAAAAAATTCCTTTATTTTCACACTAAAGCAAAGCTTCCAAACCCAACATGACTTCTCAAAATATCCAGCCGCCAATACCTCTTCCACCATCCTCATATATGATCCATACACTATGCACCACTCAGATAGCCCTTCCTCAGTTCTCGTCACCCCACTCCTCATTGGCGACAACTATGACTCGTGGGGCCGGGCTATTACCATGGCGCTTCGAGTGAAGAGCAAACTGGGATTCGTGGATGGTTCTCTCCCACGCCCCACCGACGAAGGTGCATTGGTGAATTGGCAGCGTTGCAACAATTTGGTTGGAAGCTGGCTTCTCAACTCCGTCTCACCGAAAATTCGGCCGAGCATTTTATACACTGATAGCGTTACTCAAATCTGGTCTGATCTCAAGGAGCGATTTTCACAATCCAATGCTCCAAAAATCTATCAACTCAAACAATCTATATTTGTTCTCAAACAAGAGGGCATGACTGTCTCTTTGTATTTCACACAGCTCAAATCCTTATAGTACGAGCTGAGTTCAATCATTACATTATCTCCTTGTATCTGTGGAAATTGAAAAGTTATTTTTGAACAACAAAATCAAGAAAGGTGTATAGAGTTTTGTACAGGGTCTCCATGACAGCTTCTCGGCGATACGTAGCCAAATTCTTCTCATGGAACTGTTTCCATTGGTCCAGCGTATATACAACCTGGTTTGTCAAGAGGAGAAGCAACAAGAGCTAAATGTCCGACCTAATCCAAGCGTTGAATCAGCCGTTTTCCATTCAGCCTCCAACCAGATGAATCGTCACAAGGGGAAACATCCACGACCCTTTTGTGATCATTGCAACAAGCTCGGACATACTCGAGAAAAATGCTATCAGATTCACGGATTTTCTGACAGACAAGGGAAACGCTCCGATACTTCTCAGTCCACCACTCTCATGGTCGCAGCAAGTTCGCTCACAGCGGAGCAGTATCATAAGTTGTTGGCCCTTCTCGACAAAAATGAAGGAAGCAATGACAATGATTTAGCAAACCTAGCAGGTACAATTTATCATGTCCATCCCCTACTTGGATTATTGATTCAGGAGCATCAAATCACACATGTTCTTCTCTTAATAGTTTTTCTTCACATCCACCCATCAGGAAAAATATTAATGTTCAGTTACCCAATGGTTCCGTTGTCTCGGCCTCTCATATTGGAATCGAAAAAAAATTCAAAATCATTAATACTCAAGAATGTATTTTTACATTCCTTCCTTCAAATTTAATCCCATATCAATCTCAAAATTAACCAAATTCAATAATTGTGACGTAAAATTTTCTTTAGATCGTTGTTTATTTCAAGACGGCACGCTGAAGACGACGATTGGTCGGGGTGAAGTACGGCTCGGTCTTTATTATTCGAATAATGATGCTTTTCCTATTTTTAATTTAGCATTTTTCCTTCAATCATGTAATAATTTTGACTTGTGGCATTCCCGCGTAGGTCATCCTTCTCAAGGACGTTTAGATTTTATTTCCAAGCAATTTTCAGAAATATCAACTAATAAAAAATTCACTTGCGATGTTTCCCTCGAGCAAAACAATCGTGTTTGCCTTTTTCTTCAAGCAATTCTCACACATCTCGTTGTTTTGAATTACTACATATTGATGTTTCGGGTCCTTTTTTCATTCCATCTAAGAATGGATCACGTTATTTCTTAACAATTGTTGATGATTTCTCACATTGTACTTGGGTTTACTTAATGACACATAAATCGAAAACTTTCAAAACATTTGTCTTATTTTCCAACCAAGTCAATCAACAATTCAATACATCACTATCAAATATTCAATATGGTAATGGTGGAATATTTCTTTCCCAATTACAAACTGTGCGATCTGATAACGGTCTCGAATTTACTTCAAATGAGTTTAAAACTTGGTTTTTGCAACACGACATCATTCATCAACGTAGTTGTATTTTCACTCTGCAACAAAATGGTGTTGTTGAATGAAAACATTGTCACTTGCTAGATGCCACACGATCATTGCGTTTTCACGCTGGTTCACCTCTCTCATTTTGGGGAGAATGTTTATTAACTGCCACACATTTAATTAATAATCTTCCTTCCCATAAACTTCAGTTTAAATCACCTCACCATCTTTTATATGGAAAAAGTCCATCTTTGTCATATTTGCGTGTTTTTGGTTGTTTATGTTTCACTAAAAACATGTATATCAAGCATAAATTTGATGAACGTGCAAAATCAAGCATCTTTGTTGGTTATCCTTATGGCCAAAAAGGCTATCGAATTTATGATCCTCAAACTCATAAAATTTATGGTTCTCGTGATATTATCTTCCAGGAAACGATATTTCCATTCCATGATATCCCTCAAACTGATCATCAAAATCCCATAACCATTACACCTTTAGATGATGTGATACTCCATCATCGATCCACACGATGATACTTCGAATATTGATACACAATCAACATCGAATATCAATAATGAAATTGTTCCAGCTTTCGCTTCCGCTTCCGCTTCCGCTTCTACCAACTAGGATTTACTTCGTAAATCCTCTCAAATGCCTCGTTGTCCTCCAGGTCACTTAAAAGACTTCATATGCTCTCAAGTCTCTTCTTCCACCAACTTTCCATTAGCATCTTGTTTTTCACTTTCGCATTTAAATGAATCGGACAAGATTCTTCTCAATAATATTGTCGACAATCACGAACCTCACTCTTTCTCTGAGGCAATGAAATCTTCTCATTGGCATGATGCCATGGCCAAGGAAATACTTGCCTTCAAATCCAATCATACTTGGACTCTTTGTCCTCTCCCGCCAGGGAAGAAACCCATTGGATGTAAATGGGTATACAAAATAAAATATCACTCGGGTGGTACCATTGAACATTATAAGGCTCGTCTAGTCGCTATGGGATACACTCAAGTAGAAGGTATAGATTATCATGATACCTTTACTCCTGTTGCTAAATTGGTAACAATCCGACTTCTACTCTCCATTGCTTCTATTAAGAATTGGTCCTTACACCAACTTGATTTCAACAATGCCTTCCTCCAAGGTGACTTACATGAGGAAGTGTATATGAAACTTTCCCCTGGTTTTTCTAAAAATAATACTCAAAATGTGTGTAAAATTCAAAAATCTATATATGGTCTCAAGCTAGCCTCTTGTCAATGGTTTGAAAAAAGCACTTCCACTCTTCTTAAACGTGGTTTCAAACACTCTTATTCGGATTATAATCTCTTCACTTATAATTCCAAGGATATCTCTCCTTTCGTTCTCGTCTATGTTGATGATATCATTATAACGGGAAATAACTCAAAATTCATTTCTGACCTCAAAAATCATTCTCCATAAAGGATCTTGGGCCCTTACGATATTTTTAGGAATTGAGGTTTCTCGTTCCAAGAAAAGGGATCTTCCTATGTCAACGCAAGTATACCCTATACATTCTTAATGACATGGGCATACTTGGTTCTCGACCATCCTCTTTTCTAATCGAACAAAACCTTCGTTTAATGCCCAATGATGGAACTCCTCTTCCAAATGCCCTTACTCCTCTTCGGCTTAACAGTCGTCTCTTATATTTAACCGTAACTCGATCTGACATTCAATATGTTGTCAACACTCTTAGCCAATTTCTACAAACCCCACATTTTGCTCACCTTGACGCTGCTTATCGCGTTCTTCGTTATTTAAAAGGCTCTGTTGGAAAAGGACTTTTTTTTCTTCAATAAGCGCTCTCAATTTAGTCGGATTTTCTGACTCTGATTGGGCCGGTTGTCCCATTAGTCAACATTCTACCACTGGATATGTTATCATGTTAGGTGATAGCCCATTCTTTTGGAAATCCAAGAAACAACCTACTGTCTCTCGCTCTTCCACTGAAGTCGAATATCGAGCATTAGCAGCAACCACGGTTGAACTACAATGGCTTAAATTTCTTCTTAAAGATACTGGAGTTCATCTTGACACTCATATTCATATTAATTGTGATAATCAATCAGCCATTCATATCGCTGCAAATCTCGTTTTTCATGAACGTACAAAACATATAGAAATTAATTGTTATTTTGTTCGTGAATTTGATCAGCTTTTAAGCAAGATGGGCATCACCGACATTTCTACATACGCTCACCGACTCGTCTCACCTTACTACATACGCTCCAAAGACCGACTCGCTGACCTCTACACCAAGTCACTCGGAGCTGATGCATTTGATCATCTTTTAAGCAAGATGGGCATCACCGACATTTCTCCCCCGATTCCATCTTGAGGGGGGATGTTAACGTATTTATCTGTTGTAACAAGCCTCACTCTTAGGAGCTTCAACTTAGGAATTAGTTGTAAAAAATATTATTTGTAGTTATCCCTTCTTTGTATTCAAATGTGATTTGTATTTATCTTTTCCCTTGTACTTTCACCTATAAATATAGCAGTTTACTATCAATAAAATTCATTCAAAACCATTTTTTTCTTACGTTTATTAAGATGAAAAGTTCGAAGATCAAATTTGGCACCCCGTAATTCGAGTTGTCGGTCGTATCTAGGAGAGTCAAAAGGGCAAAATGTCATAGTGTGTCATAATTTGGTACTAATATATTGACCAATTGCAACATGAAAGTGGCAAATACGATGAAAAGGACAACGGCGAGATACACCGGACCAAATCCACCATGGCAATTCGCGCCCACCAACTGGTCAATGAACAATCTCTTTTAGCGCGAACAATCTCTTTGCCCACCATCAATCTATTTTGGTCGCGAACAATCTCTTTGCCCATGAATGGTCTCTTTGGGGCCCCAACCCACGCAAAGCCTATCATCTAGCCGTACAGTTTTTTTAGACCATGCACAATCTCTTCCTACACTATCTCTTCTATGCACAATATCTTTGTACACAATCTTTTTGTGCACTATCTCTCTGTAGTGAACTATCTCTTTGTGAACGATCTCCACACTAATGAGGCCCAACCTCAAAGATTCGACCTTTACCTCCAACCATGATCGACAATCATAGAGAAACAATGAACTATGTTTTTCTTGATTCTATCCATGGGATACGTAGGTATCTTGGTTAGCTCAAAATTCAGTTTAAAATCAACAAACTCTCAATCCGCATCAGCCACTTTCTACCCGACCTATCAGATACATTCGACTTACTTAATAATTTTCTATCTATATTGTATTTGAGTTATAACCTGTTTATATTCTAACTCCTCAACGAGCATTAACTAATTTAGGCATCAGAGTGCCTATATCGGGTCATCCCCGACCTAGTTCACGTGTTGTATTTTCGATGCAGGTTTCTCAAACTCAAAGTTAACTCAGGACCAATAAGAAGCTTGGGTTAGTCTGACGTGGAGTGATTAGTCAACAGACGAAATTACCTCGCATCAGTGGCGTCGTTTGAGGGAAGCCACTAAGTGCATTGTAGAAGAAACAACCGGGTTCATCGCTATGATAAGGTCTATAAGAGCAATTGGAAAAGGCCAACGCCACCACAACTACTCAACAAAGTCAAGGATCCTCTCTAAAGACTGGACTTATTGGCCCCAAATAGAATGGCAGCAGAACAACAAATTCACGAGGAACAACATCACTTGTTGCACAATCAATTAACCGAGGGAAAAAATAGGCTTGAGCTCATAACACACGAACTTAGAACAATCAAGAGCAACTGAAAAGGCCAACGCCACCACAATTACTCAACAACGTCAAGAATCCTCTCCAAAGACTGAACATGTTGGCCCCCAACACAACAACAGCAAAACAACAAATCTAAGATAAATAACATCACTTGTTGCACGATCAACCAACCTAGGAACAAAAGAGGCACAAGCTTATAACATACAATCTAAAAACAATCAAGAGATGTCTCTCTACCTCGCCACTCTATACAACATGATAGAACGCATTTGCACACATATCACAAGATACAACACACATAATCTAACCTTTGCAAATGGATGGCAGATAAAAATCTCATGATGATGCATATCCTAAAATACAATTATTTCCTCCCACGAAAAGAAAGCTCGGGTAATAACAAGAAATAACCCAAGATTGGGGGTTAGGTCATCGGCACACCCCTAATGACCACGCCAACAATAAGGCATCGGATCGCGTCCCTAGAGCCTCTCTCAATCCTCTTCTAACAGGCAGTGTCCACACGGACTCTTCTCTCGGTGACACTCGATTGCTCCTCCTACTATGGGGGACATATCTGAGTAAGTCGCTGAGAACCATCCTTCAGAGATCTATCTCATCCTCGTGGATTACACTGGTTACACCCTCCCCTTGTGGGATCACGACCTCTAAGGTTACATGCACCCACACTCCTTCTGATGCTACTTCGATAAGATACTCGTTCCACGAGTCCTACTCAAGCAATTTTAGCTATGACTCCCATGAGTCCTCGTATCACGGTATCCTATGAGCTCTGCTTGAACAACTCTAATCAGTCTTACATATGTCTTTCTGGAAAACCCGAATAAAACTTAAATATGCATCCAACCCGAGTGTTCCAACACTTAACAAAATATTTCACACTTTCTTACTCTTAGTAGGAACGAGAAGTGCAGCGATGCTAGCCAACAAGAGGCTACAAGAAGGACCTCAATATGAATTTAATCTCCAACTCCCAACTACTCACCATAAATACGGAGAAGACCAAGTCTGATTGGTCGTTCCTCGTGGAAGACAAACTATTGGACCTAAAAGAGATGACTCCCATTGGATCAGTACACCGACAATACTCATTGGGTCAAAAGAATCCCCTTTGATTGGCTACCCCAACCGACAACCCTTATTGTCCTAGAAGAAGCCTAACTATAGGTCACCCTCTTAGAAATGCTCATTGGCGCAGAAGAATACATGTCTCATTGGTTAACTTGATTAAAGCAATAACTCTCAGCTAGAGAGACAAGTCGCGCTTGTACATCGACCCCCATGAAAGTCCTATAAGTAAAGGCTTGTTAGCACTCCCACAACAACTTTTAACTTTTGGAGCTTGGCAACAACAACCTTTAGGCAACACTTTAGCACAAATGTTCTCAACAAAGGAATACTTATCCTCATAGTTTTTCACTCTAGCTCTAACTGTTTCTGTTTGTATCTCCCATCCCCAATTGAGTTCCATCACTTGTAGCCCTCTTGTTCTCGTAATAACTATAAAGCATCATTCCCTCTCCCAGGCTCGGCATTAGTGTTTCAGAAGAAGGAAAAAAAACTCACTCGATCAATATCCCAAAATTATCCTCATCGGGGAATCGGATGGTATTGCATCTTCATCTCTCTCATACACAATCAAGTTGTCAAAATACTGATATCTTGGCGCTTCCATCATTATCAGCTTAACTACTATGCAGAACTGGGGAACTCGCCATATGGCGAAAACCACTTATGTAAACTATTGTTATTGTGCAAGTAACAACGATTACACATACAACAACCATGCCACCATGATAACGGCTATTCAAAAACAACCATTTGGAGTGATCTAAAATAGCACAATTTTGTGCAAGGCACAAGAGGCACTTGTCACTACACTCTATCTAAAGAGTGCAAGAAGACAAAACTAACTTCAACTAAGGCTACTACTATCTTCAAGACTTAATCAAAAAGCAACCATGTGTAGTCTTAAAATATATATATATATATATATATATATATATATAACTTCTTCTTAGTACTATTTTTACTTAAGGATGTGCATATAATTGTTTTATTATCCAACACCAGATGGATCAATCAACGCTAATTAACTTTAAAAAGCGTACACGCAGCATGTCGAACAAGGTTAAGGCACTATGTCTCTGCAAGACACGCAAATAAGCAACAATATAGAGGAATGAAGATTTTGAGCCACCAATGCTTGACAAATACACATGCGACAAGTTGTTGGGTGAAAATTCCTATAAATTAAAGCTACAAGTGCTTGACAAATACACATGCGAAAAACCTTTTGTGAAATTCCCATTCGGAGCCACGGACGCTAGACAAACACAACAAGCAACGACTAGAAATGCACCAATGTCAAAACTCTCCCTGCAAACAAAGCTAGACTAATGCTTGCTAGCATATTAGAACAAACCACCGACAAGGAAGGTAAGCCAAGACACGGACAAGTGAAGACACAAAAATCACACTAGCTGATGAAAACACACTAGGTGAAGAGTCTATTGGGCGAATATCCCATAAAGTAGGCAATCAATGTTAGCCCTACCGAAAATAAACTAGGTGAAGAGCCTATTGGGTGAAATTCCCATAAAGTAAGCCCAACATAAGCCCTACCAAAAATAAACTAGTTGAAGAGCTTATTTAGCGAATATCCCATAAAGTAGGCAATCAACGTAAGCCCTACCAAAATAAACTAGGTGAAGAGCCTATTGAGCGGATATTCCATAAAGTAGGCAATCAACGTAAACCCTGCCAAAATAAACTATATGAAGAGCCTATTGGGCGAATATCCCATAAAGTAGACAATCAACGTAAACCTTATGGAAATAAACTAGGTAAAGAGCCTATTGGGTGAATATCCATAAAGTAGGCAATCAACGTAAGCCCTACCAAGTTAAACAAATTGAAAAACAAAATCAAGATAAGAAGAAAGCAAGATCAAGAAAAATAGAAAGCTAGATCAAGGAAGGAAGAAAGCAAGATCAATGAAGGAAGAAAGCAAGATCAAGAAATGAAGAAAGAACGATCAAGAAATGAAGAAAGCAAGATCAAGAAAGGAAAAAAGCAAGATCAAGAAATGAAAAAAGCAAGATCAAGAAATGAAGAAAGCAAGATCAAGAAAAGACGAAAGCAAGATCAAGAAAGAAAGAAAGAAATAAACAAGAAAACTTCATTAACAAAAATAGATATCCAGAAAAACCTATCTCTACCAAAGCAAAGTACCAAACGTGAAGAACAAAACTATACTTGTCCCAAAAAGACAAGAACAAGTATCAAATGTACTAGAAGTTGGAGTGTAAAACAAAGACACAAATGCCAAAAAGTAAGGCCAATACAACCACCTTCCACTCTCAATAAGTCTAACCACCATTGGCAGCATCATCTTTACTCCCAGAAATAACACCTTTCTCGACTTCTATCGCATTAATGTCAAGGCAGAGCTTCTCTATAAGACCATTACCAACAGGAACTTTGGGAGACATGCGACGGTGTTCTTCATCTTCTTTCTCCATGTGTGCATACTCATTAACAGTGAAGCCAACCCAATTGTCTTTGAGACGCAAGTCATCACCAACAAGAATATTCACACTGGGCGACTGACTAGTTACCTCTAGATCCTTCAACAGAGCACCAGTACTCATGGCAGCTATCAAAACAAGACCAGAAGGATGAGATTCTCAAACAGAAGAAGTTAGAGCAGCAGTTAATGTTGCCTAAGAGGTGGCGATTGTCTGAGGAATAGCCAAGGGAGGAACCACCGCAACTGTTGTCTCTATGACAACAACGGTACAAAGGGCGGTAACAATCCTAAAGGCAACAATAGGAAAAACAACATTGTCGATACCACATAATCATCGGGTGGAACGGTGACATCAGCAACAACAACTTCAATCACAAGTTATTCCTTCAAAGCTGCGATGATCACCTTCGACTTACGGTCTTCCTCCACATAGGCCTTATTGGCCGCTCGGTAGTTGTTGAAGGTGTTATCTTGTCTGTCTAGCCTATCCACAACAAACTTATGATCAATCTGAAGTTTTTCAAGCTTAGCTCGAGCGGCCTCAAGTTCTTCACTGGCCTAAGTTGCCTCATCAACGGCCTCCTAGCGTAAATAACTTTGCTCATCCGCCGCAACTTGAGCCTTCATGCATATGTTTTTCTGCTCTTTAGCAGCAGCTAGTGCTTCTTTGCACAGTTTCTTTTGCGGGATCTGCTGCTACTCTCTTAGCATCTTAATAAGGCTCAAAGCATAACTCCTTTTTCTACTCAAGCGCTTTTTATGCAATACGTTTTGCCTGTTCGACAAAGAGAGCATGCTCGGATTCAACTATGATGATAGAGTTTTGACCAATTGTGGTTTCAACCAATATTAGGACAATTCAGAAATACAAATTATGGCCTTTCTATTGTTTAAGTTTGTAAGGCACATGTATGCTACGACCACCTAACGTAGGGGACTTATGGTGTGCCATAATTTGTTAGTAATATATCAACCAATTGCAACATAAGAAGTGGAAAACACGATAAAACGAACAACGAGATGAGATTCAGCAGTCCAAATCGATAATGGCAGTTTGGACCTACCAACTGGCCCATGAACAATCTCTTTTGGCCGCGAACAATCTCTTTGTCCACGAACAATCTATTTTGATTGTGAACAATCTCTTTGCATGTGAACAATATCTTTGGGGGGCCAACCCATACAAGGCCCATCATCTAGCCTATAAGTACCCCCTCTAGTCATCATTAAAGGTACATTTTTTCAAAGAGCTCTGAGACCACACACAATATCTTCGTGCACAATCTCTCTGTACATTATCTCTTTATGCACTATCTCTTCATGCGTTGTCTCTTTGTGAACTATCTCTTCGTGAACGATGACTTTTACCTTCGGCCATGATTGAAAATTATAGAGAAACAATGAACTACGTTTGTCTTGATTCCTTCCACGAAATGCGTAGACAGCTTGGCTTAGCTCCACGTTCAGCCCAAAATCAACAAACTCTCAATCTGCATCAGCCTCTTTCTACCCGATCTATCAGATATGTTTGACCTGCTTAACTATTTTCAATCAACCTCGTTTTGATCTTTAACATGTTTATAGTGTAACTCATCAACGGCCATTAACTAACTTAGGCACCAAAGTGCCTAGGCAGGGTCATCCTCGACCTAGTTCACGTGTTGTATTTTTCAGTGAATGTTTCTCGAACTCAAAGCTAGCTCAGGACCAATAAGGAGCTTGGGTTAGTCTGACATGAAGTGATTAGTCAGCAAATGAAATTACCCGCATCAGGTCGAGTACGATCAGTGCCGACTAGGGTGGAAAGCAAGAGAGGTCAAACTCGATCTTTGCGTATGCTCCGCTTAATAAAATAATCTTAAAAATAGCATACCGGCTCAAGTAGGTTTTGGAGATTTATATAGAGGATTAAACCTCGAGTTCTCGCCTTAAGATTCGGAATTTGATGTCTTTGATCTGATAATAGAACTTGAAGGTCAAAATTGTCTGGTGACAAATAATTTCGGGCATCAAATAATGTCCAATTGGACCTCAAAAATAGCACGAGGATCAAATGGGTTGATGGTTGAATTTGTTTTCAGGACTTTCCATCCAACATATTTTTAGTATATTCGTCTTTTCTTTGACACATTGCGGTGTGTGAGTGGTGCTACGTATTCCATCATAATTATGGCACATTAGTAGTCCCCAACTTGTGAAATTGTCCACGTAGTTGGCTTCATTGCAAACTCTAATGTGTGCCATGTATGTAACTATATATCTACGAGCCACTGAAGCTCGAAAATATAGACCTAAGAATGTTAGGCTCGAGACGTTATGCAAGCTTGATTTTGTATTTTGTAAATATATAGTGTAGAATCGAAAAGGTTACTAAGTAATATCGTCATTCATATCCTCACGAATCATTAGCATAAACAAAATGTGAAAATTAACTTACAAAGTTCTAATTTTATAGTTTAGTATTTTATTGCCCAAAATCTCAATCTCTTCAATTTTAGATATGACTTCGGTAGTGGTCGTGAATCACCAGCTACCTATTATAACTTGTATTTTAACCACTTAAAGTTGTAATACATTTGTATCTAATATAAGTTTGAATTGTGAATCTGTCAACTATGACGTGTTGTATGTGACGTTTCTATTTTGAATATTGAATAGTTATTTTATTATGAAACATACTAATCCATTTGGATTTGTTATAAATTACTACTACTCATGTTTAATCCATGTTTTTCTAATCTTAAATGCTAAATGAAAATGGTATATAGTGTTTTTTTTTAAAACCAAAACAAATATAAAAACAAAAAAAGTTCAAAATCGAAATAAATCAAAATAAAATCGAGTAATTTTGGATCGAATCAGGTCATTTCAGATTAATTTGGTTTGGATTCTTGGTTTGCTATGATCGAGAACGAATACTATTATTGATTCGATAACGATCCAATTTGGTCCAAACCCTAAAAAACTATGATTGTATTTTAATTAAATTAAGACTTAGTTAATTTATTACTTTAGATGGTTAGTAATTTATTAGTATTATATTTATCCAGCATGACTTTTCTCAACTTAATTTATATACTCTATAAACTAATTTATATTTGTTTAAAAGAAGATGGTGATTCAATTCGATTCGATGTGTTTCATAACCTTTAAAACTGAGAATTGGGTCCACGGGGATTCCGATCCTAAAACGAAAGTCGAGAATCGAATCAAATATTCGATTCAATTTTTAAATCGATCGATTTTGAAACAATTCGATTTATTTTATACACCCCTATTAACTTATGGTGCAACAAGTTAGGAAAGATAAAGAATAAGGTGTAAATCATAAAGAAATGTCAAACTTGTTATTTTATTTATTTCCTCTATATATTACCAAAAAATAAGAAATTTACCTTCTTATAGTAAATAGCCATCGCATGAGATTCATCACATTTTTCTCACCCCTCAATCCAATCCTAGTATCCTACAAGTTATTTCACATCTGTCGCTTGTCTTGTCTTGTCGGAGACCAATATTTTACTGGTCTGATTTCCAAAATTAGCCCCCTTACTATATAATAACCTCAATTGAGTTGTCAATTCTTCAACATCCCCAATTCAGTTTCTCCCTCTCTCTCTCTCTCACCCAAAATTGCAGGTTTGTTCTCAATTCTCACTCTCTTAAATTGAAGTTTTATCAATTATATCCTATTTTTTCCAGTTGTTATTACTGCTGATCACATGCTACTCTAATTATTGCAATGAATTCTTTCCTCCATTTCATAAAGTTCAGTTTTTTATTGATTTTGAATCGATTAGTAGCTTGAGTTTTCGATGAAAATAAAAAGTTCTTCAATATTCGTTTCGCTTCTTGTATTCCGTTTCACTTTTCTTGGAGTTTTTTAAGTATTAAACTTAGTTTACTGGGATTATGTTGTATTTTGTTTGATGATAAACTTTAGTTTTTGGGGTTTGTATTGTTATTTGTTAGGTTTTTGAATATTTAGTTGAAAGAAAAATAATAAGCAGATCAAAAGAAGTCTGCCATAGTATTTGGTAATTATTTGATGAATTCAGGTATTTGTTTTTGGTCCATTTTCACATTTACATCCAGTCATTTATTTTCTTGTAGAGTTTCTTGTAATCGACCGATTTTGTGGAAGGATACTCGAATGAGGAAGTTTCAGACTGAGTGAGCTAGTTGGTTGATGGTTGAAAGTGGCAACTGCTAACTCTTAACTCTGTTTATGGAGGATCACAATTTTGTGCTTGGCCAGGAATTTCCCGACGTTAAGGCATTCCGCAATGCAGTCAAAGAGGCTGCAATTGCACAACATTTTGAACTTTGTGTTATAAAAAGTGATTTGATCAGGTACATAGCAAAATGCGCTGCTGAAGGATGTCTATGGCGCATACGTGCTGTGAAGCTTTCTAATGCCCCAACTTTTTCGATAAGAAGCCTTGAAGTAACACACACTTGTGGGGAAAATGCACATACGGGGCACCATCAGGCCTCCGTGGACTGGATTGTAAACTTTATAGAGGAAAGATTGCGTGAAAATGTAAATTACAAGCCGAAAGATATTTTGCATGATGTATATGAACGATATGGGATAACTATACCGTACAAGCAGGCTTGGCGCGCCAAGGAGCGTGTGCTTCAATCCATATACGGCTCTTCAGAAGAAGGATACTGTCTACTTCCTGCATACTGTGACCAAATTAAAAAGAACAATCCCGGGAGTTTTGCGGAGGTTTTTACTGCTGGTCCTGACAACCGGTTTCAACGAGTATTCGTTTCCTTTTATGCATCCATACGAGGATTCTTAAATGGAGGCTTGCCTATTGTTGGACTTGGTTGGATTTCGCTCAAAAGTAAATACCTTGGTACATTACTTTCGGCAACTTCATTTGATTCTGAGGGTGAATTATTTCCACTTGCCTTTGGTATTGTTGATGTGGAAAATAATGAGAGTTGGATGTGGCTCTTGTCAGAATTACGCAAGGCTCTTGAGATGAATACAGAGATGATGCCCCGAATGACTTTCATATCCACCGGGAAGAAAAGTATCGCGGATGCTGTAAAAAGGAAATTTCCAGCTTCTTATCACGCAATTTGTATGAAACATTTAGGTGAAAGCATCGGTAGGGAGTTCAAACATCCACGGCTAGTGCAACTCCTCTGGAAAGCTGCCTACGCCACTACGACCTTTAGCTTCAAAGAAAAAATGACTGAACTTGAGGAAGTGTCTTCAGAAGCTGCGAAATGGTTACTACAGTACCCACCTTCTCGTTGGGCATTAATATACTTTCAGGGAGCACGATATGGTCATCTTTCATCAAACGTCGACGAGTTTCATCAATGGATTCTTGAATCTCGAGATCTACCGATAATCCAAGTTATCGAACAAATCCACCGCAAATTGATTTTAGAATTTGATGAAAGGCGTGCGAAGTGCAAGTCTTGGTTTTCTGTACTTGTCCCCACTGTTGATATGCAAATGGTCTATGCTACAAACCGTGCTTCAACATACCAAGTTCTTCGATCGGATGCAGTAGAGTTTGAAGTTCTTTCACCAGAGCGATCGGATATTGTGAACATTGGGACCCATTCTTGTTCTTGCCGTGACTGGCAACTGTATGGTATACCATGCTCCCACGCAGTCGCGGCCCTCCTCTCCTCTCAAAAAGATGTTTATGCATTCACAGAAAAGTATTTCACCGTCGCAAGTTATCGTGAAATGTATGCTGAAAAAATATATCCGGTTGAACGTGGGGAGACAGCCGCGAATGGTGAAATACGAGCTGTGAGGCCTCCAAAGGTTCGTCGGCCACCCGGGCGTCCAGAGAAGAAGCGAATTTGTGTCGAGGATGTTGTTCGGGAAAAGCATATTGTTCATTGTAGTCGATGCAATCAGACAGGACACTATAAGTCAACTTGCAAAGCAGATGGTTTCGCTAGTATAGAACAAACCTAGGTGTTCAGATATGTGATTTTCAAAGTCGAACAAAAAGAGAATTAGGATGTATTTGCCTTTAACTTTGCTCCTCCCTTTGTTTTGCAAAATTTTTAGTGTGAATAGTAAAGTATGTCCTGTAAAATACTTGTCCAGTTTTGTGTAATCTGTAACATGGAAAACAAGACTAAATAAGAGTGTTTTGTGTTCCTTTTATAGTCTAAGTTCATTTAACCGAGTTGGGATTCTACTGGATGAGTTTTGTTTTTCTGAGTTGATGTGAAGGTGACCTTCGATGGCACCAATATATATATATATGTATATATATATATATATAATAAAACTCTTTAAAAGTTAATCATATTAATAACCGATGGGATTTCAGTGTGGTACGATGGGTGCCCCGTCCATCCATTCACGTTTCGACCAATTACTCTGATTAACTTCGTTGCGCCTTTCATTGTGGTGCCTGAACTTATTGACCCCGATATGGGACCCGGTATGGGGTGGTGACGGATTGAAACACTTCGTGCATTTTTTTGGTCGGATGATGTGATAGAAATTGAAGCCCATTATTCTCCACTTAAAAGGCCTTGTTAAGTGGAGGGGGAACTTCTCTTTATTAACATTAATCCAAGACCATCTCCAAGCGATGTGGGATAATATATATTCTCAACATGATGTTAAGATGATTGTTTCTATTACATTGGGAGGACCGGAGAAGGATAGGCGAATTTCGCACTTTGAGAAGAACGACCTTTTTCTGTACGAAGCGCGTACCATCCCATCGTGTCATAGGGTTTGCTTGGGTGAACAGGCAATGAGAACTCGAGCTCAAAAATTAATCTGGTGTGGTCAAAGATTTGGCGAACTACTTGTGCGAACAAAATAAAAATAAAAAAATTATTTGGCGTGGTTGCACGGATATACTTCCTACACGGTAGAACTTGGCGCTAGGGGTGTGCATTTGGATCGGATCGGATCGAATCGGATCGAATCGAGGCTAGAAGTCGATTTCGATCCTGAAGAAATGAGGATCGAAATCGAATCAATTTAAAACGATCCAATTCGATCCAAAATCATTCGATTTCGATCCGATTCGATTCGATTTCGATCCTTTTTTCTTTTTTCTTATTTAATTTAATATCAATGGGACCAACCACAACATTCAAACAGAGTTATTGAATTACAAAATTCACTTTCATATGATGAGAGAAAGGTATTACAAATTTACAATTGTATATGTTTCTCAAAGACAGAAACGTGGCTTTCAAATGGACCAAGAAAAAGATGTTAGGTATGTGTATATATAAAAATATAATATTAACATTATATATAGAAATATATCTTAGTAGCATTAATAGGCTTAGCTTTATAGATAAAAATATAATATTATATATACTATAATATATTTATTTATTTTTAAAAAATAAGATGAGTATTCGATCCGATCCGATTCTCAGCCTCTAAAATCGAGGATCGAATCAAATGGGGGTTCGATCCTAAGGCAAAAATCAAAAGTCAGATCAAATATTCGATCCGATCATCGGATCGGATCATTCGATCGATTTTCACCCGATTCGATCGATCCGATTCTTTTTGCACAGCCCTACTTGGCGCGACGGCGCATCTGCGATGATTCGCCGTGTGTTGTGTGCGGTGAGAAAGTGGAGACAATTCGACATTGTTTATTTGATTGCCATATAACGCGACAAACATGAAGGTTGGCTAATATTTCGACGTCCAAGTGGCTGTTAGTGACGGAGTCGATATTAGATTGGTTTATTCGAGTAGTTCGAGATGAGTCTAAGAAGATGGTGAGTATCATTGGCACAATTTGTTGGGCGTTGTGAGGAACCCGCAATCGAATTCTGGCGGGAGAGATTCCGAGAAGGCCGGATGAGATTGCATCGTTTGGAAGGAGTTATGCGTTGAATTGGTTGGAATGCAATGCCAAAAAAGTGCAAGGTGTTGAATCCACAAATTCGTGGAAAGCACCATCTGGAGATACTATCAAAGTTACTTTGATGTGGCTTGTTTCGAGCAAGAGGAGGCGATTGGTATTTGGGTTGTGGGACATGATTGCAACGGGAGGTGGTGGCTAGGAGACAGCGTCGCCTTACGACATTAATGAATCCAGTGGGTATTGAAGTTGTTGCGGCGAGATTTGCAAGGTGGATGGGACGAAATTCGAATGCGGTCTCCTATGAATTGGCACTTAATGCGGTTGATGATTGGCCTCATCCTTGAAGGATCAACAGTTCTATTTATTATTTTGAGCTCTGTTCGTTTTTTCATTTATTTGTGAGACTTTTTTTAACTCTTGTTTGGAATGGTTGTTCCGCCAGGTTGATGAACACATGAAGTTCAAAAAACAAAAATTACAATATATTTCTTCAGGGCAGAAGGAGTCTAAAAACAAACCTTATCTCACCCACCATATAATTACGGTTGTCTAACACGTAAATACAACTAAGAAACATTTGAATATGGAACATCTGAATATGGGTTATAACTTGTGTTTCTTGGTCTTATAGGCAAATACGAATAAATCATCATGAAGAATCCTTATAACACTGTATTACATAGCTGCTATAATTTTCTTATAGTTTTGACATTCTGATTCTTTAATATGCTACATCACTTTGTCATGGAAGGTGTTCTAACTACATTGGACAGTGGTTTCGAAATGTTAATCAAGATTGTAGGGGAACTATACCGCTTTTACACAATTTTTGAAAAGAAATGCAAAGGTTGCAATATGTGGGATTCATAGGTTTGTTAACTAAGTTGGATACGGGTTGACAAATGTTGCAAAATAGATTGTGGAGACCAATATAGTTTTACACAATTGTTGAAAAGGTTGTTATACGTTAGATTGAGGCACATCACAGACATTCAACGAGTTATAGGAAAATGATATGATGTTTCTTTTAGAGTATTGGACTCACCACATTATGCATCATTTTTAAATTATAGTCGTGTATCACTGTTGCGTTAGACCAATGATTAATAAATGTGCACAACTAAATGAAAGAGTTCAATATAGTTGTTTTGGTAATTTATTTTTTGTTGTATTGTTTGCTTTAGTCGGTGTTGTGTTAGCACTTTCTGCACTTGGTTCTAGATATGGGAAAGGAAGCATCCTAAGGAGAAAAAGATTTTTAAAATGATGTTCATGTGGTCCTCGGGATTTCTATTAATGCTTAGTATGGTGTTTTAGAATGACGAAGGCTATAGGTTTGTTGACATATGTGGTGTTTTACATATATATATTGACAGAATGTAAGTCGTGAGACATAGGCGTAAGCTAAACAAAGTGATATATGTTTTAAATATATACATAAGTGTTATTACTCAAAGATGTTAAAAGTTTTATTTACACATAATTTTCTATTTCTTATTTATATTGGTCCACATCCTTAAGAGACATTGAAAATCAATTTAATCTAAGGGTTCTGGATGAATCTCTAAGCATTTGTACATATTACAAATAGTGCATCCCGAATTTGTGTATTGGAGGGGCTAATTTATTTTTGAAAGAACCAAAAATGAAAGAAAAAGAAAGAATCAATTTTTTCTTTGGTCATTTCTAATATCAGAAGAATTTTTATTTTTTATTTTTTATTTTTTATTTTTGCTAATTTCTTCACATCAAAAGGGATTTTTTGCTAATTTTTAACACCAGATAGGCTTTTTTGCTATTTCTTAACATCAGAGGAGAGTTTTTGCTAATTTTCTAATGTTAAAAGAAGATTCTTTGCTGATTTTTAAACATAAAAAAAAAAAAATCATGTTATTTCGTAATATCAAAAAGGAAGTTTTGCTAGTTATAACTTATAACAACGCTTGTGGCTATTTTCCAAGAACATTTTATACATGAACATATTTTGCAAATTTCGATATCTAAAAAGCCAGCCCCCACCCTCGAAAAATACGACCCTGCATATTTCTCATCAGTAGACAGATGAAGGATACGGAGTTGCATGCTTATCAATCTTAAGTGTGCTTGATATCTGTTGTACCATAGTTTGTATGACTCGCGTGTAATATCATATGCCCGTGGGGGCATCAAAAACTAACAAGTCGCGATAGCATGGGTTGAATAATTCAGGACGTGGGCCATATGTCGTTGGAAAGACACGGACGTCTTGTTTCTAACACACAAAAAAAAAACGAATCCCAATTTCGATGAGTATTGAAAAAAGTTATGATCAGATTAGTGAACTCGCGCATATTTGAACAAGAGGGGCCCAAGCCCATCAAAAATAATCCAACAAGCACCTATAAATACCCCATTAATCATCATCATTAGGGGCAGAGTCTTTGGGGTGAGAGCTCTCAAGTCACGTTAGCCCTAGAGCTAACGTGCCACCTACAACATGTTAGTTGTGTCATATCCACGTTAGCCCTAGAGCTAATGTGCCACCTACAACACGTCAGATTTGCCATGTCATCCACGTTAGCCCTAGAGCTAATGTGCCACTTACAATACGTCAGTTGTTCCACGTCATCCACGTTAACCCTAGAGCTAACGTGCCACCTACAACACGTCAGTTGTGCCACATCGCACACGTTAGCTCTAGAGCTAATGTGCCACCTATAACATGTTAGTTGTGCCACGTCATCCACGTTAGCCCTAGAGCTAACGCACCACCGACAACACGTCAGTTGTGACACGTCATCCACATTAGCCCTAGAGCTAACATGTCACCTACAACACGTCAGCTGTTCCACGACATCCACGTTGGACCTAGAGCTAACGTGCCACCTACACGACGTCAGTTGAGCCACGTTACCCACGTAGAGCTAACGTGGCACCTACAACACGTTAGATGAGCCACGTCATCCACGTTAGCCCTAAAGCTAACGTTTCACCTACGACACGTAGTTGTGCCACATCATCCACGTTAGCCCTAGAGCTAATGTACCGCCTACAACACGTCAGTTGTGCCACGTCATCCATGGTTAGCCCTAGAGCTAATGTGTCACCTACAACACATCAATCATACGTGCCAATGTGTTGACCGCCAACGTGCCAACATGTTAGGTTTGGCCCTTTAGGCCTAATGTAATACGTGTCACATGACCATTACACGGAAACAATGAACTATGTTCGACGTGATTCCCTATACGGGATACGTAGGCAGCTTAGTTTAGTCACAAGTTCAGTCTGAAATCAACAAACCCCCAATCTGCATCAGCCGCTTTTTGCCCGACCTATCAGATACGTTTGACTTACTTGACTATTTTCTATATACTCGTATTTAAGCTATAACCCGTTTATACTCTAACACTTCAACTGGCATCAACTAACTTAGGCATCAGGATGCCTACGCGGGATCAGCCTTGACCTAGTTCACGTGCTGTATTTTTCAGTGCAGGTTTCCCGAACTCAATGATAGCTTAAGACCAATAAGGAGCTTGGGTTAGTCTGACGTGAAGTACTTAGTCAGTAGACGAAATCACCGTGAACAAAGGAATTACAAATAAAAAAAACTACGTCCTCTCGACCTCTAACAAACTAATCACACATGGCGGTGGAGTATCCATGAATACTTCCCGCTCGTTTCTTCCAATGTGCAACTTCACAATAGCATCCGCAAGTCTATTCGCCTTTCTTGGAATCCTCTTCACTTCAACCGACCACGATTTTTGTATAAGGCCTCGGCATTGGGTGATAAGTCTCGTATTTGTCGTGTTTAGCTCATTTTCGGTGATCAATTTATAGCATTCCTCGGAGTCGGTCTCGATAGAGTCCTCGCTCCCAAGCAATTTGTAGCCCTCTCCTAACCGCCACAAGTTCGACCTCCAATACCGTTGGTGTCGTCAACTTTTCCTTAAAACCCCATACCCATTCTCCCGTAGCGGATCGAATAACTCCTCCAGCTGCTCATTTATTCATTCCTAGGTGCAAACTTCCGTCAACATTTAATTTTCACCAGCCATCATTCTTTTTCGATACTCAGCAATTGAATTTGAAACATAATGGTATCAATGCTCACGAATTTCATCTGGAATACAAAGTATTTCTTGCCTTCCACAAGCACCAGATTGTCGCCACAAATATATGCATCCAACAAGAATTAGGGAGTTGCTTACATACGAACTTCTAATGCTTCGAATTGCTTTTTAACCAATCTGCATGTCCAATCCTTTCAAACTCCAGCAGGTCTTGTGCCGTTAACAATCGCTCCCAAACCTCCCTAGCAACTGCGCATCTTCTAAGCAAGTGGAGGACCGTCTCGTCCAGGTGATCGCACGCACGACACATAGTCGTGTCATAGATTTTCCGTGCTTTCCGTAGAGTATTTGTCGCTAACCTTCCTCGTATTGTTGATTGAGTTTATTGATTAGCTTCAGCTTCCATATCCACTCACAAAGAACGCGTTTCTTCAGCTCAACCCCATATAATTTTTGGAACGATCGTTTAGCCTATTGACATGAAAATACGCCATTCTCGTCTCGTTCCACACAACTTGATCAGATTCATCTTTCAACTCTACAAACATCTCTCGAATTTCCTCTATAATGTGCGTAGGAATATTTGTGCACATCTCCTCTAAATTCCAAGTACTCGTCTCCGAAAAAACATCCCCTATTTTCAACTCTCTCTCGTTTGGGTCAATACTAGTAACAACATACATAGCTTCATAACCCCCAATCATTGATCAAACCAAAAAGATATATTCTGCCCATTACCAATTTTCCACCGTAAGAAAGGCGTCATAAGTTTCAAACATCTCGATATACCTTTCCAAGTTGTACTTGCTCCGGGTTTTGGTTTGTGAGTAAGAAACGACTCCCCCTTCAAGTACGTCGCCTTAATTAATCCACTCCACATCGTATCCTCCTTCTTGAGTACCTTCCATGATAATTTTGAGAGAAGGCTTTCGTTGCACGTCTGCTCATCTGAATACCAAGGCCCTCTTCTTTCTTCGGTTGAACAACATCCTTCCAACCCACAAGATGTATCTTTTTCTAGTTAATATTTGTTGACCACAAAAAAATCTCTATTTAGTCTATCAAATTGGTCACACACATTTTTCGGAATTCATGTCGCTTGCATGTGGTAAATCGGCATTGCCGAAGACACGGATTGAATTAAAGTCCCCCAACTCGCAAGAGATAATCGACTACTCTTCCATCCACTGAACCTTGTTAGAATTCTATCCATAATATCCGCAAAGTCAGCTCTAGTCCGCCTCCCGTGTGATAAACGGATTCCCAAATATTTTCCTAAGTTGCACGTTTGCTCGAATCCGAGGATATTACTTATAGCACGCTTGAGGCTCACACCCGATCTCTTAGAGAAGATTTTTTTGATTTCTGGTGGCTGATTTTTAGGTTGGACATGCCATAAAATTTCGTCAGAACCTTCTTAATCAGTCGCGCCATCTCCTTCGTTGCTTTTCCCATCAAGATAAGGTCGTCGGCGAAAAAAAGATGTGCGATAGGTGGGCCCCCTACAAGATACAATCAGTTTCCATCTTTTCTTCTCAACTTTCTCGTTAATAAGATAGGACATTCTTTCGACACAGAGAACAAACAAGTACGGAGACAGAGGATCTCCTTGGCGCAGCCCACACGTGTGTTTGAAAGGTTTAAGAGGCGACTCATTCCAATGAAGTCTCGTCGTTGCGTTTCGGACACAAAACATGATAAGTTTCACCATATTTTTCGGAAACTCGAACGCCGGTAGACTATTTTCCAAAAAATCCCAATTAACTTTATCATAGGTCTTTTATTTATCTAACTTCATGATCATCTCGCCAACTTTATTATGTTTCTTGGACCTAAGCGAGTGAAAAATCTCTTGAAGCATGAAGATATTATCTTGCGTGCTTCTGTCTTATATGAAACTCGATTGGGTTGGCGCAACAATGCGCGGCATGATATCTCTAAGTCTCGTCGTTATGCTCTTCGTAATAAACTTGTAGATAACATTGCATAATGAGATGGGGCGAAATTGAGATATTATTTTCAAATTGGGGACTTTTGGAATAAGGCATAAAAATGCTTCGCATAAGACTTTGTACAAGCTACCGCGCATATACTTGTAGCATGAAATTCAAAAGTGACTCATTGATCAACGGGCAATTCTTTTGATAGAAAATCGCATATAAGCCATCCGGCCTGGGTGCTTTCAGTGGGT
This sequence comes from Linaria vulgaris, assembly GCA_948329865.1. NCBI lineage: Eukaryota > Viridiplantae > Streptophyta > Magnoliopsida > Lamiales > Plantaginaceae > Linaria > Linaria vulgaris. The sequence continues at coordinate 111,913,337 of OX415249.1, read as the reverse complement.
GTAAGTAATCCCCAAACCACACTTTTAAGTTCTTCCATGTCAATGGTACGGCCTGCCTCCAATTTCTCTTCCTCCGTCAATTTTCTTTGGAACCGCGACCTTCTGTCACTATGTTGCTGGATGAGTGGATGTTGTCGTTCGAACTGAAGAGATTTCTCTGCAAAGCATTGCTATTTCCAAAAGTTGTGAATTACGTATCAATCTTCGGCGTTGTCATGCTTACCAATTGCAGAAGTAAAAACAATACTTAAGCTAAACAGCGTGTTGTATTTATCAAGGAAAAAAAAACGCATGCGTTGTATATGCATAATTAATAAGATATAATTTATAAAAAACTCACAAAAACGACAAATCATATGGAAATTATTATTGAAAGAAATCAAAATCTCGATCGTTTTTATACATAACAACAATACATTTGGCAAAAGTGTGATACTTCGACATTTATTCAAAGAGAATTATATTGACACAACTAGTTTTATAAATAGTGTCATTTTTTAGCATTTGCTCTTATACTAGAACAAGATATATTTATAGTTATCAATTACGCATATATTATTTCAAAAGCTACTAGTAATCCTCTACTTTCGAGATTGAAAATAACAAGACTAACTAATCCGAACGTTCCTATACCGTAAGGAAAAACTTCATCATACAACCACGAACTTGGCCAACCGATATGTTCAGGAACTAAATATCCAAATGGGTCCATAAATTGCACAATGATATAAGGATCGGTGTCTCGTTTTTCATTGTGTAACAACACAATTACACAAACACAAGTATCTTGCTAACTCGCATCTTTCCAGGAAAAAATTAAACTTCTCAATTTCATTGCACAATATGCCATACAAAATAAAGTAAGTGCACAAACTTCTCAATCCAGTCAGCCCATTTGCAACAATTTTCCACATAAGATGTCAAAATTCACAATAAACAGCAAAAAAAATCATGTCTGAAAATGAACATCCTTTCGATACAGTCTAGATTGATAGCCAGAAGATGAACCTGCCTTGAACTGCTGTGCATAACAAATACACGCAGTATAATTTACTTGTACAATTGCTTGAATCTTCTGCATGCTTCCAAGACATTTTCCCTGTGTCCAAAGGCACTGACTCTAACGAAACCTTCACCTCCGGGTCCAAACCCACTTCCAGGAGTGGTAACAACATGAGTCTTCTCAAGAATCTCTCCGAAAACATCCCATGAGCTTTGGCCAGGAAAGTGAACCCAAACATAAGGCGCATTTTTACCTCCGTATACCTTAAACCCAAGTGAATTAAACGTGTCTACTATAATCTCAGTGTTTTCCTTGTAGAAGCCAACCACCGCATGCATGGCCTGCAAAATTGTAAACTATCAGCCAAAGGATTGTCTCCCCAGAAGAATCTTTTTTGTTTCTCGACTTCTATTTTATATTATACTCCTATATACTGTGGCTTCTTTCTTTTTTCAAGTATTTGGACGATGCCTCTTGCACAAGTTTTTTTTGTTCTAGCTATGCCAGAGCAGGATTTAGTAATTAGGCAGTCCCGTTCAATTGCAAGTGTGAACAAGAGTAGTAGAAGAATTTACATAATCATATATAACTTCGACATAAAAACTTCAATCATAAATCATAGACATTCTCTAAAAAAAAAAAAACTTTACCAATATCAGGTTACTAAATTTGGATTAATCATAAAATAACCAAGATGATGTGAAAAGTATACAGTATGGATATCAAAAAAATTGGCCAGAGCTCTTTATTATTTTATTAGCATGAGAATAGCATAATGAACTTTCTGAATAAAAGTAAATTCAGAATGGGTTGCTTTGCCATAAAACAAAGCCAGGGACCTCTCTACAAAATGCTCCAGAAAACATATTCCTTAATTGAATTAAACAAGATCATACAGCTGACAAAAGAACTGACCTTAATCCCTTCAGGCGAAACACAAGCCAGTCCCCCAGCTTGAGCAATGTTAGAGGCACCATTAAAACAAGTACATACTATGCGATTAAAGTCCTTGGCAACTGGAAATCCATCAGAATATAGAAGCTGTTTTGGAATTGCCGTCCAACCCAGACGAACACCAGTGAACCCAGCATACTTGGAAAAAGAAGAAACTTCAAGTGCAACCTGCAGGCCAGTAAATAGAATCGTATGAGGTGTATTCATGTAGAGCCTAAAAGAAAACATATCAAGGTTGATGTGATGAGCAATGTAAAATAAGATAATTGACCAACCTAAGGGCAACAATAGAACATTGACATAGTACATGGCCTAGATGAAAATGAATTCTATCATCAAACACAAGAGGCATATGTTCGCAAAATATTAGCAAATCTGCAGTACAAACTCCCATCTTTTTTTTAAGGTTATAGTAGCAGCAAGGATCAATTATTGAACTTCTGTTAAGAAGAAAAAGACCCCTAACAAATGGATAAATTCCAAGTAAACACGAGATGACGGGTGTACATAGTCTTGGCCTTACTGCCAATGCTATGAAGGAATTAACACATGACAGAAACATTAGAAGAATTTTTAAGTACAACAAAGTGGTGTAAGAGAAAAATTGTTCTCAAACTACCTCTTTGGCTCCAGGAATCTCAAAAATAGATCTCGGACTATCATCTGACACATACATTGCATAAGCAGAGTCATACACTATGATTGAACCATTTTCTTTAGCAAACTGAACAAGTCTGGTCAGTTGCTCTCTTGATGCAGCATAACCAGTTGGGTTATTGGGTGAGCAGAAAAATATAACATCAGTCCGACCAACGGTGGATAAATCTGGGAAAAACCCATTCTCTGGCGTGCACCTCATATATTCAATATTCCCAAACTTCTCAATATCTTTCTGAAACTGCCCTGTCTGACCCATAATTACGCTTGAATCCACATAAGCCTAGAGCAACAAAAAAAAGAAGAAGAGGTGTTTTCATTAGAATAAGGAACAGCCATTAATCAAGGATAGCTTTGAGGACCATACAAACTTCTACTTTCCCACCACCCAGTAAATAAAAAGACTAAGACCAAACCTACCAGCCTTCACATCAGAAAAAAAATCTAAAAAAAAATACTCAACTTTTTATTTTTAAGACCAACTTTTTGGATATAATGCACAAATAATTTCAATTTTTTCATGAAATAGTCAACTAAATCCTTGCACTACATAGGAAGACACATATTTTGGCAATATATTAGAAATAGCCGTAAAACAACATTAACACAAGAACTAAAAAATCCACAATCTTTTTAGTCATAAAAATATGAAACATAAATGAGAAGTCGTGACTAAATAGAGCTTCCATTACAAGAGGCACTACAAGTCTAAAACCATATGCAAAATTCCAACTATTGGCAACGCGACTCCAAAACATACAATATATTGACGTCAAGTTGCTTCAATATTAACTTGAAATGAGGCTAAGGTAACCATGGGGATATGATTGTGGAAATGGAACCATAGAAGATTACAGTTAATATAATATGGCAGAATCATAGAGAATATTAGCATAAAATACGCATTAAACAGCCAAACATTGTATCTTTACCGGGTATGATGGGTCTTGAACAGCAATTGACACTTTAGAACCAAAAAGAACCTGCAATGAGAAATATTAGGCAAATATCAAGAAACTAAGAAATATCATAAGAGTACATCAAAATTAAGATAATAATCAAACGTACTCAAGAAACCTATTGTCAGGAAGAAAGCTACAAAACTAACCTGAAGGCGTGATATGTCACTTTTTGCACCATCAGACACGAATATATCATCTGCCTCTATGTCAAGGTCAGCATAATAAGTTTGAGCAATGGCAGCTCTCAATTGCTGTAAATGTGAAGAGAAAACCATCCATAAGCATCAGTTTCCACCCCACAAAAGTCCGACAACAACTTTCGCAAAGATCCTTCAATTGGATGAAAATAAACGGAGGCGAGAAACTAGTGTGGGGTGAAAAAAAGAAAAAGGAGTATTGATTACAATGCAGAATATTACAATGTCAAGCATATATATGGGACGACCAAAAAAAGAGCTGGATTACCACTGACTTTTTCACCTTGTTCAGCTCCATAACCACTGTAACCGTCTAAAGTTGATAGCGAATAGGACCTCTGCAATGCATTAAAAAATATAAGTTATATTACTTAGTAACAATTGTAAAGCACTTTAAAAATTAACACCCTAGAAAAAATGAAAATTACATTTAGTACCAAGAAACTGTATTTCATATATAGCATATTTGTTAGGGTACATCTAGCCGCGAGATTTTACCAAAGTTTCTATGCATGCAAACGATGCCCGTTTACATATTAGCCATCAGGACCAGTATTTGTGATACTCATGACCCAAATATTATCTAAGAGAGCAACAGAAAGAAATGTAATGAGGATAAAAGTAGTTTAGATGGAAACCGAGTACTATTTCCACTAACTTGTATGAACAAAAATCTAGTGGGAACTCTTCAAACTTGACAAAGTCGATTAAGAAACACGTATAAAACCAGTAATATTCAGAGCAAAATTAGTACCTTTGACATAGCAGAAGTAATGACGTCGGGAATGGGCTCAGTTGTGTCCCCAATTCCAAGACTAATCACTTGTGCATCAGGATATTTCAACAGGTGAGCAGATCTCCGCCTTGCAATCTAAAAAACCAAAACGTTAAACGTCAAAAATGTTTGTAACAACGCGGTAAGCATCTGATATTACATGAATTGGGGGAAGACATATAATTTTCACTACCTTTTGCATTTACAAGTAACGATTTTACTCAGCGCTTGAATAGCAAAATACACTTTGAAAAGAAAAAAGAAATGAAGTCGTAGAGCAAACCTCAGGGAAGAGATAGCCGGCTTGAAGCTTGGCCATGTTTGCATTGCGGGAGACGTTGGTTGTGTAAGCTTCATCACAATCAGAAATCACTAGTCAGCAGCAGTACTGAACCTCAAACATATAAGTCAATAACCCGTAATAGTTGTTCATAATATTGACCAACCAGCACCAAAAAAAAAAATCAAAAATTGGAAAATAGAGGCAACAAAAGCCATCATTATGGAATTGAGTAATTAGAATCACCAGTTTTCTCTGCAGAAGGTGATGAAACACATTTGACAACCCAATTGATTCTGACTGGAACAGAAGCGGTTGAAGAAGACCTGACGGTGTTGAGGGTATTGTGGCCGAGGAAACTGGAGGCCGATGACGAGATTGAGGTTTGATGAATTGCAGCCATTTCTTTTTTTCTTTTGGGTTGCAGAAAGCGGCTAGTGAGAGAGAGAAAAGAGCAGAGCGAGTGAGACCAATAAAGAAGACACTTATCATCAGTGTATGTACTATGTACTAACTTTTGTTAAATTCTTAAAACCCTAGTAGGCGAATGAATGTATAAGAAAAATTATCTTCCCGTGTCACCGATTTTTCGTAATTTTTTTATTTCAATTATTTTACACAAAAAAATAAAATATAAGTCAAAATTATTGTATTGAACCTCATTTATCTCGTTTAAAAAGACAAAAAATATTGATAACAAGTAATTTCTTCTAAGAAAAAATAAATTATCTGCGAATTTTACTCTATGCTATGATTTGAATTTGAAAGGTTGTCTTAATTATTTTAATTTTTTTTTACCATAAGGATAGTTTATGTAATTTTCCAAAGATGAGGGGTACTTTGTGTAATTCTTCCTAAGAAAAATTATCTTCTGGACCTATTTTAATTGTTTTTTCAAATTTTACTTTACACTGCTATCCTCTATTACCTCTCTTGCAGTTCCATAAATAAATAAATAAATTTTCATGTTTACTCCCTCAATCACCATTTTTTGGAGATTCTTTATGATATCATCACGTTATCATCATATATACAAATCTTTATACGCTTAAATATCTTTACTAACTTTGTCTTTCACAAATGAAGTCTTCAATACTTTTATTTCATAAAAGTTTTGAAGTCAGTAAATAAAATCATTCATGTTTATATAATTTTGGACCAAATTAAATAGACTTAGCAGTTGATGTATTATTTAATGAATTTGCTCTAGACTTGGTGCAATTTCAAAGAAAATTAAAGATGATAAACATAATTTGGAAAAAAAGAAGTCTATTTCGTCCAATGTCTTGTAAATTTCTTGTAAATAATGAATTAGTCAACATATGCGAGACAGTTGTGAGATTTCATTATTATTTGTTTTTTAATTTTTTTGGAAACAGAAGATTGTTTGAAGACACGTAATGTATAAGAAGTTTAAAAAAATTGTGATCTCATAAAGATTCTGTGAAAGTTGTTTGATTCAATATAAATTTGGAAATCATTTGCGAAATTGAAAGAGATATATATAAACAGTGACACAGTGTTATCTTTACTATATTAAAAGCAACTCACCTCACTAAAAAAAAAAGATAAAAATGTTAAAATATAAAAAAAAAATCTATCAATATTTAACTTCAAACTTTTACGTACAAATTAATTATAATACTCAAAATAAATTATTAATCGCGCACAACCGTGTATCAACATTTCTGGTATCATATAGCGTTATCTAAGCCACATCGAGAACTTCTAAATGATGAGAGACAAAACTGAAAGTTGATTACAACGTCTGGGCTATGAAAAACTCATTGTAAATTTTCAGAATATTCTTGTAATTACATTAGACATCATGGTCATATATTTTAAAGCCCATATTATTCATTCGAAGCCCAGTAGCCACTTAACTTAAGTTAATTAATTAAACGAAATTCAAACATATTCTTCTCCCCTCAATTTCCCCAAATTAGGAAAGAAATGAAATAAGGGTTCCACAAGAATTGATCAATTTGAAGATTCAATCTCTATTCATTATTGAATTTCATCACAAGTATCGTAAACAAAATAGCCCAAATCGTTCAGGTATGTTGGCCATGATTATGGGTGCATGTGCATGTGTTTGCATGTGATGCATGTGCTTGCATGTGGTGTATTAAAGATAATTGGTGCATGTGCGTACATGTGGTTTATTAAAGATAATTGGTACATGTGCTTATCAACATGCAAATTCAATTCCGTGAACTTGGATGAGTTGTTGTCATGCTGATTGGAAGAATAAAAAAATAGGAAGGACACAGTTTCCACTTCCTATATATAACAGCCAATATCAGTTGAGAAAAGCATTCCAAAACAATTCTTTCTTTCTCTTATATAATTAAACAATAATTAATATATAAAAAGTGGTTTAGAGTATTGTAATTGTGAGGTAAAAATAGAGAGTTTGTGCGACTTTATTACGGTAAAAGTCGGAGAGTTGTAATTCCTATTTTACACTCATAGTGAAGTTCTTCTACCTTGCCCGTGATTTTTTACCCTAAAGTAATTTGGGGTTTTCCACGTAAAATCTGTGAGTCGTTTATTTTTTCGTCTTTAAATTATTGTCGTATTTTTACGCTCTATCTGAAGGATCCACTATACAACAAGGTACACCTTATGAACATGGTTTTAGTAGTATCTGCTGTAATTGTTCGTTGTTTCTTAATTCTTACATATATTTTTAGGAATTCTAAGTTTGATTCCTTTTAGTTCAGTTTTTATAGAAGCCAATTAATTACGAAGTTTTATTGTGTAACAGTGGGAGCTATTGGGGTTGGAGATGGATTTAGAGACGGAGAATAGAATAGCTGCCATTCTTTCGGATGAGGCTCGTGAATTGCGTCGACAGGCTGAAACTGAAGGCGCTCTCGCTTATCTTTGTCGTCCCACTCTTCGTCATAAGCCGAATTCTCGATTCTTGACTGCTACTGTCCTCGGTGTACAACAAGGTTCGTTTTTCATTGCTACACAATGTATCTATCACCTTTTCTTTTCCGTGATTTTGGATGCATTAGAATGAGATGTTTCTGGCATAGTTCACAACTTTCTTTCTTTATTTCTTTCTTTCTTCTTAAAATTTGTCATCTCCCCCCTTTTAAATGTTGTTTCACAGCAAATCGAGCTGTTGAAGTAAATGAGACGTGGCGACTAAGGGAAAAACAGGTAGAGCTGGAAAATAGGCGTCGAGGAGCAACAAATGAGAGTAGCAGTCGGAGAATTGGTCACGAATCTGGCAGGAGAATGCGTAGCACTGAAGCGGAACAAAGTGCTAGTGCTTCACACTCATCAAATAAAGGAATTGTTCGTGAAATCATTCAACGGATGATGAAGGCTTAAAGGACAATGAGATAGAGGAATTCTTAAAATCAATGTCTCCTTTTAAACTACATTATTTTATTTATTGTAAACTCAATTGTAGTCACATCTTTTCAAATTATTTATTAATGGCCAGGAGAAAGCGAGGCAGGGGTGCTATTGGCTCACGGGTGGAGGAAACGGGTCCTTACCTTCCTTCTTGTTCAAGTTCAGCAATCCCTGACGAGGAGCAACAGAAAGCTCGAGTTGTTCTTGGTCCTGAAATACCATATTTTCATTGAGGCATAAAGATGACGATTCTCTTCAATATATGAAACACAAGGCAAAAACAACAAGCTCAGGCGAGAAATACTCTAGCAAACACAAATCAAAAGACAAGTCAAAGGATAAAAAGAAGAAAAAGAGGGAGGGGAAAAGGAGAGAGCGTCGCAAGTGAAGGTTGTGTTTGGTTTAAGCGATGTTATTGTTGGGTATTTGAACCGCCTCAAATACTGCCTCCAGGATTTGCCCATGAGGTAATTACGAAGCAACACAAATAAAATATTGACGATAGTAACAACACAAAGATTTAACGTGGAAACTCTAAAACCGGAGAAAAACCACGGGGACCCGAGCAAAATTCACTATGTAGAAAATTTGTACAACTACATAATTTTCACTCAACCCGAACGACCCCCACAAAGCTTATTCACTTTCACCGCTCCCTAATCTACACCCCACAAGTATATAACATACTACATTGTATAATTAGAGAATACAGAAAGAATCTCTGAATTGGGATGCTTTCCTTCAACTATGAGAATGCCTATTTATAGGCAATTCACATAGCCAAAACCGTGTATGGTTTCCTTTGGAAAACCATTGGCCAATAAATATATTGGCCAACCATCCACTACCCCCAATTAATGGGGTGACTCAGATCCAACAGTTATTACCCATTGAATTCAACCAAAAAAAAAAACAGTTATTACCCATTGTTAATTCAACTGCAGCTCTTTGGATCAGGATCGATACATCTATTTATGTCCATTGCGATAATGATTTAAAAACTGACTTGTGATCATATGACCAGGGCATAACAGATAAACATCAAAAATAGTAACGTCATCTATCAATTTCGAGTTAACTGTTGAACTAACTTGGCTATAATTATTAATTATTAATACATTCATCACAGTAGTAGTAACCCCGCTGTAAATTTTATTAAAAACATCGTCTATGGTTGATCCAATATGGCGATATACTAGTTGACATGATCTGGCGGCTCTTTTTCTGTTTGTCTCCCACGTATGTTGGTAGAGATGAAGACCTCAGTACATGTGCTATCCTCCACGACGCTAAGTTCCAAGTAGATCCGTACTGAAATCGTATTGTTTATTTTTCTAATCTTACAAATAACTCTAAAATGTGTTTTTGATCTATCCATATTGAAAACGCCGTTCACCCGTAGCGAGCATCTGTTGCCACAACAAAGTATTTCTTTGTCATTTATAGATACACCATACGGTATATCAATTACATATCTATGTGTGTTGAAGGTGCATCGTATCATTGGATTTTCAAACACCGTAAGGAACTATTATCTGAAGTACCTGAGCAACATAAGAGTAGAGGCCAAGGTACATGAAGAATTTTCCAAAAGAACAAAGAATTCACCTTTACAAAGTAACCAGATACAACATCACCATTACCAAGACGAATTATAACCGTATTTCTAGCACTTGACCAAAACATTTTCTCAAGAGCTGATCTAATGCCTCACTAAACATTTACATACTTCCCAACCGAAACTTCTCATTACAGCAGCCCATAATATTTCCGCCTTTAGATCGAGATTTTTAGTACAGTATTCATATTTCGTTTAATATTTAACAATTTGACATATACCATATATCAGGAGTCTTCAGCGTGATGATCCGTCTCATCAAATATCTCTTCCTGAAAGAAAGCACAAAATTAACCAAGTTACAATGGCTTTTATATAGAACATTCAGTTTTTTTATCATAGTAAAACTGAAGTTACCTGCAAAAGCTCTTCAATAACATCTTCCATGGTAATAATTCCCACCGCCTCTTCTTCTTCAGGCAGCTTTGGGAGAGGACTTCCATCAATTTGTAAGATGTCCGAGTACATATTCTTTGTCCACTTCTTGCTTCGGGGCGTACCTTTGAAAGAATTGTTGCCATTGTTGGGAAAACTCTTCCATTTCTGGATGGATCTTTTGGTCTTTAAACTCTTATTGACCGAAGAAGACTTTTCACCATCAACGTCAATCTTCACATCCTTGACTGAATCTGAATATGCAAGAAACCAGAGAAGGGGAGTTAGAAACAGCAAGTGTGTGTTGTCTCGGAGAAGCAGTACCAGACAACCTAGAGAACTTACTTTCTAGAGCTCCGGTGCTAGGGGGCAAGTCCGAAATCTTGGAACACTGCCTCACAACAATAGCCATGTGACTGTGACCCTTCTGGAATTCATTCAAGATGTCATATAATGGCATCGTTTCTGGGACCCTAACACATTAAAACAAATACAACAACATGAATTAATGATAACAATTGAGATGATTCTAATACTACGGGCACTTCCAAAGTCAATTTTCACTTGAGATATTAAAATTTCAAACAACCACGATACCTCGGGACTCGGCGAATAGTGACATTCTTTACTGGAACTTCATCCTCCGGATGAATGGTTAACAGGTTCTTTACCTACAATGACCGTTCGACATCATGAAAGGTTAAGTCACGTCATCGTGCATTGATAACAGCTGGAAGAAAAATTCCATGTTTTGTTATGTATAGTTTATTTAGGATGAAAGAAAGTGAGGGAAACTTCATGGATGACAAAGTAGCTTGAAAATTTATATGAATTTACGCGGTAACAGATGACGGCACAGGTAAACAAGGTGGCATCACTGATCGATGAGAAACATTCTTAATGTAAAAACTGAAGCCAGCAAGTCACTAGAATCCTTCAACAAGATTTACATCCCCGTGTTTTGCCCCTCTTTCCAGTGTAGTTTGCCTTGATTCCCCGGTAATTGTGTTCTAATTATTTGCATGTTTATGCCTTTTGCTCAATGAAATAAGAAAAAACAATTATGTTTTCTCTATATTGTAGTATCTTTTTCTTTACGTATAAGACCATGCATTTTCCTCCCTCATGAAGTTAGGGCCGAGTATAGTTAACAAAAGAACACATAAGTGATCTCTATAAGTATGACCACAAATGAAAAAATGTAAGACCTTACGATCTTTACCCTCAGAAGGCAGCCCAAGCACATATTTGTCAACACAACATCATCTCTCCAGATTATCTTAACCCAACTGGATCTATCTCGGGCGTTCATTTAAAGCAATGACTCAAACTGCGTTGGCCAACACAACAACAAAAGTTGTTTCTTTTAATATCATATCAGCTATAGTCGTGGTTGGAATGACTTATCCCTCTCCCATCATCACTGGAAAAGAAGCCAGTTGTATAGATTCTTTATCAAATTCAAGTAACAGAGATGTTACCATGAAATTACAGGTCACACAGATTTCCTAAAATATTTAATCGACGAACTATTCTTGACACTTTATTAGGCCAACACTTGCTACAAATGCTTTGTAGATGGATTTAAAGCCCAGTCATAAGTCAGTTGGACCCAGCAGGATGAGACAAATCAGAGGATAATGCGAGTTTAGAACACGAAAAGCCATCAATATGTAACGTCGCTATAGACGGGATCTTCAATCTATTTGTTATTTTAACTCAACTAACAGGGAAGATGCATGTGTCTCCAGGAAGGCCAGACATTTATTCAATGAAGAGACTGATAGGAAATTAAGTTGGTACCAGAACAAGGCCAATGATATTCGTAGGTTGCTCATAGTACACCGGCACTCTGCTATGACCTTTCTCCAGTATTAGGTGCATCAAGGACCTATATCATAATAGAAGTCCATATTAATTTCCACAAAAGAAACTGAGGGAAGGAAAAGGTTGCTGAATGTCAATTATACATCACCTATCAAGTTTTGCATTGATATCAATTGCAAAAGTTTCAGCTATTGGAGTCATGGCATCACTAGCAGCTTTGTCACTGAGTTCAAGTGCCCCAGCTATTATAGTTGTTTCATCATGAGTGAGTTCTCCACCTTTACCGGCCTGCATACATGCAGCAAGTAGAAGGGTAAGCATATTGACGCTAAAGCCCCAGACAACAAGGTGGTTAACCTTTGGCAGCAGAAGAACAAAAATTGGAGAAAAGCAGCCATGAAGGCAAAACATTATTTAGCGCAGAACAGTCGAAAGAGACAAGATACTCCCACAAAAAATAGATTCTCCTCTGTACCATACCTCATTGCCATGCATATGAACAAGCGTCTTCAACTCAGCACGTCGAAACAGAGCTTTATGGCCATGGCCGAGTAGAAAATCTAGTAACTGGAAATTACAGAAAGCGTCCAAATTATTGCTAAACCTACCGATCACATAAAGTGAGCAATGCAGATTTTGGAAGTAATGATACAACAAAAACATACCTTGCTTATTGGATATGCGACGGGGAAACAGATCCAAACAAGGACCCGGACAACTGGAGCTAGGGTCGCACCAATAGCAAGCCCATATCGAGTGCAAACAGATTGTGGAATGATCTGATTATATAGAAAGACCAATCAGTTAATCTTAATAAACAGTTGAGCTAATCACCTTGTCAATAACTTTATGGTTGAATAACGCATGGGAATACGATAAATATAGTCCATCAACAATCCTATTAATCTTTGCAAGAGTTTTGCTTGCTTCTCAATTCTTAAGAATGGTCGAACAAGTCTAAACTAAGCAAAACAACCCCTACAGAGTTCCCCTTGAGCAAAAACTCAACACTAAAAACCCTTTTCCGGATACTAAAATGCTATGAATGTTGATTATTATTCAAAATGCACCAACACAAATTAATCACCGAAACACAGGCTATCATAACAAACTAAACTACAAAAACGCCTTACCTCACCAAACAGAAGAATTAAAGTGACTGATATGAGGATTGCACCCCAAGCTGTAATCAAACTGTCGAGAAAAATAGGAAGCGTCTGCAAGCCCCCAAAAAAAAAACTAATTAACAATCTCCAATACACATCATACAGGTCTCATAATCATAACAACTATGCAGTACCTCCATTGCAGCCGCATTGCAGATAAGAAGCGTGCAGAGCAACAAATGCTGGTTCTTCACAACGGGCAATATCTTCGCTATATATATATAATAAAACAGGGGCAAAATTGATATTAACTATCAAACAAAGTACAGAAGTACAGAACTAATAACTCAATTTCAGTTATCCGAAACAGAAATTAATCAATCGATTACACAAATAGTAAGAGTAATAGTAATAGTAATAGTATACCGGCGTATATCTTGTCTTTTGGGGTACCGGACTTGGCAAGAACTTCGAGATCGACGAGGCCGAGGGACATGAGGCCGAGGGTGAGGCCCGACATCATGCCGGCAAAGGATACCAGGAACACAATCACACCAATGTGTATGAAGAATTGTGTCTCACAGCAACTGTACTCCACCGCCATTCAACAACACCAACACCAACACCAACACCAACACAAGCTTCTACCTACTTCTCAATAAACTGAAACTTAGTTAGGTTATTAGGTATGTATGATTCTAGTGAGAGAATAAATTCTGTACGACAATGGTGGAGGTTAAGTAGGAGAGAGCTGGAGGGAGAAGAGAGATGATGACGTGTTTTCCAACCCTAAGTAGTAAAAGTAGCTGTCACTGTTACGTTTCCTTTTTTTCCTTTTCCACATTTAACATTACATTTTTTGGATAATATCACACACGTCCTAAAGTTTTGAGAAATATCTGTAACACCCCATTAAGTTTTAACTTCTGTCCAGTCACTGCCTTCTTCAAACTTGCACTAGCCTCCTATCAATAGGTTCGCTATTTATTTTATTATCGACCAATTTATTAAGACAAAAAAACTTTTAATACTTATTAGTTATTACTTAATATGTCACGGAAAGATAAACTAATATCCAAATACCCATGCCGACATAATATTTGGTTGACAGTTTGTTTGGTAATTTGAATAATATTATTTTTGGTCCTAATCAGTTAACAAGAACAAAAGAAAAATGATAGATTTATTCAATAGTTACTTCAAGCGTTGTCAAGTGTCACTGGCATTGTTGAAAATGTTGATAAAGTGTCACTGATATTATGGAAATCTTGTGGCTGTTAGTGATATGATCAAATTTCAAAAGGCTCACTCGTCACTTTACTTTTTAAGATACATGCACATAATACTTATTATTTTAAAAAAATCCCAGATTTTTTCATTGATATTATACATTGCACCCTCTGATTCAGTCTAATACTAAAACTATTTGTTATTTAAAAAAAATCTTGAGACAAGGCATTGAAGATTCAAACCAATATAGAATATATAATAAATTGCGGGATTGTGGACGTTAATGATTTTATAACTTCATTATATAAGGTGTTGGTATAATTATGCAAACTTCAAATGAATTTATCTGTATGTTTGGACTGTCCCTATAACTTGTAATCGTGATGTTTCGTGATGACAAAAAACTTAAAACAGTACACATATAATTATTTCTCTTTCGGATATGAATAGTTAGAGAAAAGAACTTCCAAAATTCACTAAGAATAGCCACTGAAATTACAAATATAAAAGGTGTTTTAAATAATATAATCTTAAGAAAGAAATTGTATTTAACAGTATTTGGATTTTGGAAGGAATCAAGTCCTTGGTTTTTAATTGCTAAAGAAAAAATCGATGGCCCAACAGTTTTTCCCCCTCTTATTTTTTATATTTCTGTTTCAGCCGTTTGATGCGTATTAGAAATGGGCATATTCCTTTCTCACTTGTAAATTAGTTTGGAGTAGGGGTGGGCGCGGTACGGGTACCTGCATTACGGGTACTCACATACGGATACCTGCGCTAGCGGGAAATAAAACTTTGTCACCATTTCCATTCCCGCACATTGCGGGTACCGCATGGGGGTATCCACGCGGATGCGGTACGGTAGTGAATACCCAATTTTTTGTAATGTTTATATTCTATAACCTAAAAAGTAAATCAATAGGTTTTTCGAATCAAATGTTTATTGGCAACTTGATTAAAATCTGAAATACTCATATAAATGAGATCTAATAATCATTCAAATCATACTCCATCATTCATCAATGACAATAAAACTACATCGTACATAATTAACTCGATTTATAATAATATAATACAATACAAAAAAAATAAGAATATTTTAGTTAATTGAAGTTACTTAAATCTTAATTGATGATGCATAATCTGCCTCACCCTCGAAGAGGGGCGAAAAAGTGGGTACCCTACAAAAAGTTGTCTACGGTCTTGTAGAAAAGTACATAACAGCCACGACCCACCTCCGTCCGGATATAGATGGACGGCCCCGACTCTGGAGACGGTACCCCCGAGTCATGACCCGAAAACACCCACCAAGGGTACTCGGTCTAAGCACTTGGAGAAAGGTACCCCCATACCCGGCCAACATCTCTTAAAGGGATGCGATGAGGTTACAAAGGCTTGAACACGTTCCTCCCAACGATCTGAGACCTATCTAAAAAACTGGAACCCACGACAAATGACCTGGAACCCCCCAGCCCAAAAGAATAACTCTCCTCAGAGCATTCAATACCCCACGAGACGCCCGAGTAACCATCACCAACACTTGGCC
The DNA here is from genome assembly GCA_948329865.1 of Linaria vulgaris. NCBI lineage: Eukaryota > Viridiplantae > Streptophyta > Magnoliopsida > Lamiales > Plantaginaceae > Linaria > Linaria vulgaris. The sequence goes on along the minus strand of OX415249.1, from coordinate 111,897,432 downwards.
AAAATTGAGAAATCAGGAGCACACAACAAACATTAAGGACATGAGTAAAGACAATGCAAGGTCAAAGACCCATCATAATCTCATATAAGCAGCTCATAATCAGAGAACAACTCCCAGATCTTCTTCACGACGAATGACTCGCAAGGACCGACCGAACCGACCACGTCCTCCGACTCAACTCGGAAGACGCATCATTTATTCTCAACTATTCCAACGGCACAACCACCCTAATAATGAGGAAAGACCATCCCCCATTGGTCCAACTCATTTACTGGGGCAGAAATCAACAAACACCATTGGTGCAGTCTATTCATTGGTGCAGACCGAACTACATGCATTGGCTCAGACTACCCCCAAAGACCATTGGGACATAGATCATCTTTACTCGCTCAGACAGACAATCACCTATTGGTCACCTCCTAACAAATGACCCCCATTGGCGCCAAAGACCCTTTACAACATTGGTCATCGCCACCCTCGCGGTATAATTCTCCTACCCCCCCCCCCCCCCCCCCCCCCCCGGTATATTACTCGTGACCTTCGTGGGTCTATTTGCTTTTACGTGATACTCTCTCTCCAAAAGGGCACATGTTAAACCCTAAACCACCAAACAACAAACCAACCAATGGTATTGCTAGCACATGAGTTTAACACCAACACTTGTCACTCTTTAAACGAAGAGTTGTCAACCATGCACCAACTATTGATTTCTATAAATAAAGGAGAAGATGGAAGATCACACATACACATTAACACACCCAAAAACTATCACACATACACATTAACACACCCAAAAACTACACATAAAGATTCATCATCGCTACAACAAATCTCCTCTCCTCCAAAAATTCCATTTCTCTCCTTAGAGAATTTTCCCACCACAATATACTTTTTCCCACAAAATACAAGTATATATACATACAAAAGTCACATTGTTGCAATATTACCAACATCATACAAATAACAACACCCACCTTTACAATACAAAAAATCCAACAACACTCATCGTACCAAACACGACCCCCCTAAAAAAACCACACTTGAACTACGAATGGCTTGATTCTCTTTTCGAGAGATACATAGGCAACTCATCCGAATGTAGCCATAAATCCATAAAAACCCCTCATCTCCCTCGGATTGTGATTGGCGTCCCGAATAATAACTCACGTGATCCTAATCCCCGCTGACTCTCTACCCCGGGGTCGACGGACGATTTTGCATCTTCATTAATTATAAAATATCTAATCTTAAGAAATATGTCATGTTTCTTGAAATTAGTATATTATTTGTGTGTGTGTGTGTATGTATAACTTTTCATTATTGAAGAGACATGCGGGTATCCATACGGGTGCAGAAAATTAAAAATATTACCCATTCCCGTTTTCACTTTGAAAACTAAAATGCAGGTACCCGCTTTGCGGATATCCATTCACACTTTACCCACTCTAAGCGGAAAATATCCAAACGGAAGTGGCACGGGGGCGGATACCCACTTCAAATGCCCACCCCTAGTTTGGAGGGGGGAAAAAGGTTCGCATAGACCAAATAGACAAAAGAACAATATTCTATTTTGTGTTAGTTGAAAGATAAAAATAACAAAATTGACAAAATATCCCTTCTTAAATAGAATTGTTATGCTCTAAATGGAACTTTTTAATTTCACTTTTTAGGAACTATTTCCATATTAATTCAATCTAACTGTTTTTTTTCATGGAGACTCGAGATACTTAACTCGTCTCAAAACAACATAAAACTGATCGTAGTTGATATATATGTATCACATATCAAATCTAAAAAGTTAGATATAAAATTACTCGTGACTTTATGGGTTCAAACCTCAATGATTTTCTTATTGCTATTACTTCGAACACAACTAGCCATTTTCATGCTCAAGTCTTTCTCCCTCGTCTCGTCCCGACTCTTCAAACCAGGGAGCAAGCTGGACCAAGCCTAAAAAGATTAAGTACAAGACCATTAGGATGTCTCTCACTCCCCAAACAAATCGTATTTCCAAGTTTAGTTTGCGCGTGATTTTAAAGGCTCGACTAGTTTAACAACCTTTTTGTTTTTTCTTGCACTGATCTTCATGCTTCCAAAGCTACTCTAGAGGTAAAAGCCTCCCAACACTTCCCTCCCGTGATTCACGACCCGACAAACACAACTGCTAGATGGTGATGGCAAGATTTATACATTTCACCATTCTCTCATAGCGCTATGATAAAGCAAATGAAGAAAATTAATACAACAAGAGAGAAGAAGAAAAAAGTCGTAAAGCTAAAACGTTAGATTTGAGGGTCAGGTTTTATAATAGTCGAGTGCGAGCGATTTTCCTCCTATTATAATTCGTTTGTATTGTTGAATGGAGAATTTTCTGACCTCAACATCTACTAATATCATTCTTGAGGTGATCAACTGGCCCATTCTCGCAAGGAGAAAAGAGTGATTTTGTAAGACAAAACTCTCCCTCTTGTTATTAGGACAAACAAACGATGCTTTTAAAATATTTATCAAAATGCAAATTTCGATATTCACGTAAGAATTACAACGTACTAGCTCATCATAGCTTAACCTTATTGGCTAGGTTGTTTGATAGTTCAAGAATTATTCTCCATTTACACCTCCCTGTAAATTTTCATTCTTGTATACTCTATTTTATTTCATCTAATGAATTCTCTCTCTCGCTCTCTCTGTGTCTAAAAAAGAGACAAAAAGTAGTAAACAAAGGGCAAAAAAAAAAAAAAAGGGAAATTGAAACCGCCGACTTAAAGTCCGGGAAAATCAAGCCTCAACTCTCACCCGACCGACGCGTAGAGTAATAATAATAATAATAATAATATATTAATATAAAATCTAATGACACAGTTGGGATTATTAATTATTACTTTAGAGAAAATGACATGGCTGTGAACAAATAAATATATATATATATATAAATAGTATAGTAGATGAAATGAAATAAATGGGAACTGATTGAATCTCATCTCAATATCTCATTGCATTTTTCTTCAGTTCTCACTATTATCATATATCCTCTGGAGCTCAAAAGAAAGAAAAAGAGTAATAGGCAAAGCAGCAACAAAACAGGAGAAGCAGCAGATCTAAGATCCCGATCCCGATCCCATTTCCTCTTCTATATAGGTAATATTAATCTCCTACATTTGCATTCATCATCCATCGTGGATTTTTTATATGGATATATATATCTGAATGCGTGAAAAAATATCGTGGATTAAGTTGGTGCGACATATTGGGTTTTCCTGCTTTAGTGCTGATCTAAGTAATTCCATCACTCAACAACAGCTTTAATTACTGATTTTTACTCGTTCGCAATACTTCATCTGATTGTCACAATGAACTGAGCCACTTGATCCGACCTCAATGATTGATGCAGAGTAGTAGTATAGTATGTTGGGTTTAACTTAGGGTTGTTCATGGAAACTCACGCTATATGTTAATGTTAGGCAGCAATAAAAATGTTCAGATTTGCGGGACTATTTTCGCTGCTTTTCATATGTTAATGTACAAATTGTTGCTACATCAGATTAAAGTAGTTAGATCAAAGTGCATCATGAATTTAATTTAGACTTCTCTCTTTATATGTTTGTTTGTTTGTTTGATATGAATAATGATTTGCCACATTGCAGTTAAATCTTTTAACTTCCTTGTCCTGGTTTCAAGTTCGGGGGCCTTATTTATGTTCAGTCCGGTATGGTTTTGTGCCTTTGCAGGTAGGTTCTCCGACATTAGTAACATGTCTAGAAGACCCAATTCTCGTCGCTTTGCAGACGGTGGGGGCATTCCTTTCGTTAGCTCCTTGCACCCCAAATCCCGTCCATCTCCCCTCGTGTCTATAGGACTTTTTGTTGTGGTAAATCTTGAATTCTTTTTATTTTATCTCATCCTTGCCGTGGAGTGGCCAACTATATTAAAACTGTGAGAAGTTTTGTCATTACATTATGTATTGTATATAAGAGCAATTTCGGTGAAATTTAAGTGTGGCTGGAGAATGACCCAGCTGACAGGTGTTTATGTGGCTGGCTATTATTTTTACAGTGCGAGAACTCATTGCATGCCTTTGTTTAATTTCAGGGAACACTGCTGATTGTTGGTTATCTATATCATGGGTCGGGTATGATCTTCTCACAAACTCACATTTTGTTTCCAAAAATATGCCTTTTATTTCTTCATCCTAACTATTTAATAGCTTTTGATGATAGGATTGTTAATGATTGAGAACTTAGACATCTGTTTGCAATTTTGTCGTTTTGGCTGAATGATTCCCGAAGCTTTTTTGCTCATAAACTATCTATGTTTGGTATATTCTGAGATTTTATTGTTTTCTTACAGGTGGCAAGAGTGGTGACGTATCTGCGTTAAATAGACTTAGTGGTAATTATCCATTGCTGAAAAAAGTATTATTATCTTTGCCACTTGATAATTTTATTGTTTAGATTCTCGTCATTCTTGTTTTACATTTATGATTGTATGCCATGCTTGTGTTCATTGATGAAGTTATCTACCAGATGCACTTTTTCTTCCCTTTTTGTCAGTAGTAGCCATGCTTTGAAATAGATACTCTCAAATATATGCACATCCTTGAATATCTTTTTTTACTTATTTTTAGGATGAAAGAAGGTCGGTTTCATGAATTGGTAATATTTAAAGGCGCAAATGTCTTGTTTCTTAGTTTCTTCATATTCTAGTGAAGGGGGTCATACTTTATGCATATTACTTTAGTCCGGTATCTTTCACGGTTAAAATTCATTATAAACAATGTAAATTTACCAAAGCGGCTTCATAAACTCGTGTAATTTCTACTATGCATCTGATTTTATAAGCAAAGCATTAATGGTTATATGAAAAGGTGCTTGACTGAGGAAACTTCATAACTTAAGATTACCACCCAATACCCCCTTCATGATATATCACGCTTTAAACACTTAAAAATACTGTTGGAGTTATTTGCTAGTTTATTTGCTACGTGGAATTATCTTGTTGGTTTCTGCAAAGTAAGTGAAGTCTGCTAATTAGATGATGGCCAGTTCCTAATTTAGTAATGTATGCAGGTGGTGGTGTTTCATGTACATCAGAACTGCCGCAGTTATTACCCATTCTTAAAAAAACATATGGCGACAGCATGCGGAAAGTGTTGCACGTAGGTCCTGAAACCTGCTCAGTAGTCTCTCAACTATTGAAAGAAGAAGATACCGAAGCTTGGGGTATAGAGCCATATGAGTTAGAGGATGCTGATGGCAACTGCAGGAGTCTTGTGCATAGAGGCATTGTGCGTGTGGCTGATATCAAATTTCCTCTTCCCTACAGACCAAAGTCATTTTCTCTTGTTATAGTGTCCGATGCATTGGATTACTTGTCACCCAGATATCTCAACAAGACTGTTCCTGAGCTAGCTAGAGTCTCTGCTGACGGTTTAGTCATATTATCTGGTAATTCTGCTGGGGCCACTACTTATATCGGGGGTTATGTTAAAGTTTTATCAGGATTCATCATTACGGGGGTTATGTTAAAGTTTTATCAGGATTCATCATTAGATAGTAGATGCTTCGATAACATGCTTCATTAATTTTGGACTCTTAATGACATGTCTAGAATCTTTTCCATGCTAGTGGTGTAGATGGGAATTGAGTTCCACTTACGTGAGTTTGGACTTGTTAGTTATCTATAGATTGGACTGAACAAGGAAGCCATCATTTCTCAAGGGAGTTTGTAACTTGTATCCAACCGTGAATGTGTTAGGCGTGAATGCAAGAGATATGAATTGACAACACATTCTTAAACATTTTGTGCCAATTATGCTATACCCAATCAATCACATGTAGGTTCTGAGACTCTGAAGCTTTTGAAGGACAACGATTATCATTTTTGGTTGAAAATGCAACTGCCAACTCAGAGACTAAAAGTTTTTTGGTTCAATTCCTATTAATATTGGAAACCTTTTGAACATTTTTTATTCTCAAATTTCCATTCCATCACCAAATCATTGTCACACAATCAAGTGACTTGGTGGTCTGTTTATTTGGCCTCACGTTCCATTATAAAAGATTAAGATACATTAGGGTAACTCTGAAGTTGCGCGAGGGAGAGGATTCTTATTCTTGGTTACACTATTGCAGTTGCAACTTAGAAGAATCTAAAGTGATTTAAGAACTACAGGGATTCATGGTTAAGCCTCTAGAAGTCTTTCTTTTGCATTAGATGTAAATTAAACACATTGTTAAAGGAATAGACCTGGACTTTTTTATTTAATAATCTCCCCTCTTCTCCATAATAAGTCCTTATAGGGGAAAGTATAGAAGGGGAGGTGCTAAATACTAATATGGTATCAAAGCCCACTCAAGTCGATGATAGGTTCGTCTACTTACTTACTACGGACATGTGGGGACCAATACTTTCTACACGTGAGGCGTGCAAAACGTATGCCACATCAGTAGTCCTTTTCAGGGGAAATATCAGGGGCCATAATTTACACACAATTGATACCAGTTAGTGATCACTTAGTTCCTTGTAAAAGTGTTAATGTAATTAAAAGCTTCTAAACAACAACTCCCAGATCGCTCTCTACCTGTAATCTTTTGCCAACTCATTGTTAAATCCTCAAGCTTAGGCTCACAAAGAGGAATAAACTAACCGCAGCCATTTGATACCGGAAGAAGTGATGGGGTTGATACTGTTCGTACCTTGTAGCAAGTTGTGGCTCGATCCATAGTTCAAATTTAAGAAGTCTCTATTCCTTGGTGTAGCATATACCTCTCTTATCACCTATTCATGTACATATTATTTGACTTATGTGAAATGATCACTTTTTTTCATGCCACAGAATTTTAAGATTCAAGGTTGACTGTCTTAACTGTTTATTTGACTGTAGGTTACCCTGGTCACCAAAAAGCTAAAGTAGCAGAGCTATCCAAGTTTGGGCGGCCGGTAACGATCATTTTTTCTATGTTTGCTTTCCTATTACTTGATGATACATTCGATGCTAGGTACTCACACCTTTGGAATCTGCAATTCCGTGATATGCCATTCTGAGTTGATAGTTATTATGACTCAGAGACAAATCCCTGGTGTAATAGTGTTTTCTGTTGCACTGCCATCAGAAATAATTAATTTATCAGTGTGGACCTTTGTTTCAGGGACCATTACATCAACCTTCCTGAATCTAATTATTGAAACCTCCCTATGAGATTTGAATATCTCAGAATACTCTATAAGTTTTGCAAAGAATAACAGATAGATCTACCGCTAGTGGTGCCCCTATGATCTTGTGCTCTGGTATAATTTTAGAATACTCAAACTTCAAAGGTCTTTTTGGTAGTAGGCCAAACATTTCTTTTTCTTTGGGACGGGGTGGGCTTATCATCAGACTCTGGATTTGGGATTGACTAAATTCTACGCTTTTCTGATTAAAATCTGAAGTAATTTGCTCCACGGATTCTGAAACGAGCAGTTAACAAATAATTGCTTGACTCAAGTTCTTACCTGAAACTAGTCCTAATTCCGCTTTCTTTGGTTCAAATTATGCAGGCCAAATTGCGGAGCTCATCTTGGTGGATAAGGTTCTTCATTCAAAACAGCTTAGAAGAGAATGAAGCTGCTGTCAAGAAGTTTGAACAGGCTGCAGGCAAGAAATCGTACAAGGCGCCCTGCCAAGTGTTCCACCTCAAGCCCTTGCACTGATGCTCTGATGTTAGATGGCATTCTTTGTCAGTTTGATGCCAATATGCACCTATAGTTCTTAAAGTGATTTGTTGTGGAAGTTGTGCTCTGTATACCGATATGTGAACAGTGATTTGTTATTTGGAATTTTGTGATCTTAAAATAGTGTTCACAAAATGTATTATGGAACTAAGAATTTTTTTGGGTATTTATTTTAGCGTTACCGAAATGTACTCCGTGCGTCATATTCCATGAATTACAGCACTGAAGTGCCCACAATACGTTCACGACCCCTGTTGATATTCTATGTTAATTCTTTCATTGTTCACTGTAGAAATTGTGTTTGTTTCCTTGTTAAAACAAAATAAAATAATTAAGAGAAGGTGTTTCACTGAAGTTTCTATATTTTTTTTAGCTATTTATAGGTTCACACCACCAGCTCCTGAATTTATTTCACATGTAGGCTTTAAGGACGTTATATAATATGACAGAGCGTTCTCTGTGAAGTTACACCGCAACTAAATCATCTGGTAACCAAATTTGTACATAATGGGTACAATGATTTGCCACTCAAAATGAAATGTTCCAGTTTGTAATCGAGTCGAAACGTTAATTCCAGAATACTTTGCCAGCTAAGACAATAATAGTTGAAGAGATCAACAAACGATTTTGCAATTATTAAACTCAAAATAAGAAAGAACACGCGGACTTGACAATAAAAAGGAGCATATATTAAATCCTTACGTCAGAATGTAATTAGTATTATGGAGCTGGATCCGCTAATTCATTAATTTCTTCAATAAGAAAAAAAAGAACATCAGAATGGAGCGTTATATTTATTAAAGAGAGATTTGAGTTGCCAAATTCCGCATGTCTCTAATTAGGAATAAACGGATTTTATGGAATTATATAAATCTGCCTTATGCAATATTCTACCCAAATGGATCCACTTTAAGAAATTTCTAAAGATTGCTCATGCAATGAAAATAGTTGCTTTGTCAACATGGCTATCCAATATTTGCACCAACCATTTTTCACAACATAGTTTTGCAATAAAAGGGGAAAACTCTAGCACAATATTTCATGATTCGATACAATATGGGAGTGCTCACAGAAGTTCCCTTTCTCTTGATATGCCTGATTATGGCCCTAACGGCCATGTCTCACGTCGCCCATGCCCAAAACTCGCCCAACGACTTTGTGCGCGCTCACAATCCCTCTCGTGCGGAAGTCGGCACACCTCCCCTCATATGGAGCGAAACCTTATCAGCCTATGCCCAACAGTACTCTAATGTGCGATCTAAAGATTGTGCATTGGTGCATTCAAATGGGCCTTATGGAGAAAATCTGGCGTGGGCCTCATGGGATGTGAGCGCCGCGGAAGCGGTGAAGTTTTGGACCGACGAGAAGAAGTTTTATGATTATAAATCGAATAGTTGCATTGGAGGGGATTGCTTGCACTACACACAGGTCGTTTGGCGCAACACGGCTCGTGTTGGTTGTGGTAGGGCTCGGTGTAACAACGGATACACGTTCGTTACTTGCAGCTACGATCCTCCGGGGAATTACGTCGGAGAACGTCCTTATTAATTAAGATTATAAATTTATTATACGAACTTTATGATTAATAAATCATTTGTGTCATAATGTGGCTGTTGCAAGTGGTCTCAAGCTACGTTTGTTGTCAAAGAGGAGATATGGAGGACTTGTCTTACTTGCATGAAATGAAAGAATAAAAAAACGTTTTTATTTAGCGAACAGTAAACGTTTTTGAGATTTACTCTTGAATGTTAATTTACTCTTGAATGTTAATTTACGCTGGATTAGGTAAGAATCTATACTATTATATAAAGAAAGTCAAACTGTGACACCAAACTTTTGATTTCCGATTTTAGCCTTATAATTTTATTGTTAGTACAATAGTTTAATTATTGAGTTCCTAATTTAGCCTTATAATTTAAGTAGAATCAATAACTATAGTAATTATTGTGATTGAATATTTAGTTTCCCAAAATTTAAAACTTTGTATATAAAGTCTCTATTCTTATTTATTTAATCTTTACTTATTCAAATTATTCTTTTACCATATAAATTAAAATAAATTCTTAATCACGCGGGGACCGCGTGCCAGCGTTTTTAGTGTTTATTATTGCAAATCTACAATCAGGTCTGCCAGAATAATCAACTTCAAGTGAGGAAATGTTTTGGTTTCAAAATACGATTCGGCTAGTGAAAACTATTTGTTGTAATTTGTAACGCATATATATATATATATATATGAAAAATGTTTTTTAGTATTTTTTTCTTAGTAGAAAATTAAGAAACGCTTCAACAAAATATTTTAGATGTGACTTTAAAGACCTCCAGGGAATTTTTGCGCAAAGATAATACAGAATTCGTGATTTACAACAACTGATGTAGGCATATATAGCTGCATAATGTAATTAGCTCTTATTAACTGATAAGAAATAAATTTGACAAGAGTCTTGCTTCGACAAAGGCCGCAGTTGTTGTAGAGTTTTCCATAACAAAGGAGTGAAAACATCATCTAAAAGAACCGCAGATTTCTTAAGATTAAAGAGTAAGAGAGAGATTATATATAATTGAGTTTAACAACCAAAAAAATTAATTATGACACCAACATTGTAAGCTCTAAAGTTTAAAGACCTCTGACCAGGTGTCACGGGGAAACATTAATTAATCGATTAAAGGGGCACCGTGCGGCCGGTAACTCTTATTTAAGTTACTTCCGCCTTCGCTTCCGTTGATCGTCGCACTACCGTCGCTTACGAGCGGTTTTAGAGGAACAACTAGAATTCACTCAATCATCGTGGCAACCATTTATCTAACAACAATAAATAGGAATCGCCGGGTAGGTTACAAGAGCTTATATTGCTTGAATAACAGTTATCTAGTACAATGTTGGTTTCAACTTTCAACTCTCTTCTCCCTACATACCTTAATACATAATTAGATAATCCTTTCAGTAAAGGATTGTACAAAGCTGCTAACTACTTGGGTGGGACTCAGACACCCAATACTTCGACTAGGACTTTGCCTTAGTCTAATATCGGAGTCGGATCCCACCCAATTACATGCTGAAAACTATGCCCACAAAAGGGTCTTCCGATAGGGACTTCGATCGGTCTTCAAAATCGTGTCATGGGCGTCCACGCAAGGCGCCGTCCGTTCTTGCGTGCGAGAGGCGTCGTCCGACAGGTAGGGCGACGCTTCAGCGCATGACATTCTCCCCCACCTAAGTTAGAGACGTCCCCGGCGCTAACGAAGCCTTGAACGAATCAATGAGCTTCTATGACGACTTAAGGGTCTTCGCTCGTTCCCATGTGCTCTCTTCGTCGCTACAACCTTTCCAATGCACCAAGTATTCCTCCACTTTACCTTTATTCGTCGTTATAACTCGGTGATTGATGAGCGCTTCCGGCACTCGTCGTTTGTAATTCTTCAATTTCATTTCGGGCCGGGTTGGTTGGTTGCGTGCCTCGTCCTCCATGTCTGCAGAATATGGTTTTAAGAGAGCGACATGGAGGACGTTGTGTGCCTTGCACCACGAGGGTAAGGTAACCTGGTAGGCTACCTGACCAACGCGTTTAGTGATTGTTAAAGGTCCGATATATTTTTGCATCAATCGTGGGTCTTGCCCTCGTGATGCCTTGGATAATCGTGGGTCCGGGACCTTTGCCATCACTTGATCTCCCACTTCGAATTCAACAAACCGTCTATGCTCATCCGCGTGCTTTTTCATCCACCGTTGGGCCCTTTCTAGGTATCCTCGGGCTATGTCGATGTTACGCTCCCACTCGCTTGAGAATTCGCGAAAGGGGGAATTCTTCGCATTCGGATCAGAGTCTACGGTGTGTGGGAACAAAGGTTGTTGCCCACTTACAATTTCAAAAGGGCTACGGTTGGTGGCCGAGCTCTTTTGTGCGTTGAAGCACATTTGGGCGGCGTCTAAAAGTTTCACCCAACCTGTCTGAGAGCCGTGCACAAAATGTCGAAGGTATTCCTCCAACATACAATTGAAACGCTCGGTCTGCCCATCAGACTGCGGGTGGAAACTCGAACTCATGCTCAATTTTGAGCCTAGCAATCGAAATAGCTCGGTCCAAAATACGCCAGTGAACCGGGAGTCCCGGTCACTAACAATGTCCTTCGGTAATCCCCAATATTTGACTATATGCTTAAAGAAGAGTTGAGCTGTCTCTTCTGCCGAAACATATTTGGGGGCCAGGATGAAAGTCGCATATTTGGAGAACCGATCAATCACCACAAAGATCGTTACCAAGTCGCCTGCCTTAGGTAAACCCGATATGAAGTCCATCGAGACACTCTCTCACGGCCGTGTTGGCACCAACAGAGGTTGCAACAGGCCGGCCTTTTTCTGACGATCGGGTTTATCCTGTTGGCAGACCAAGCAGGTACGCACGTATGCCTCAACATCCTCTTTCATTTTTGGCCAAAAATATGCACGTTACACTAAGGCCAACGTCCGTTGCTCTCCGGGGTGACCAGCCCACATCGTATCGTGGCATTCCGTCATTAAGAGCTTCCTAAGATCCCCTCCTTTAGGAACATAGAATCGACTGCCCTTTGTTTTTAGTAGACCGTCATCCAACCAGAATTTCCGAGCCTTTCCCTGTTCGGCTAACTCGACCAGAACCTTCGTTTCTGGGTCGCTCCTTAGATGCTCTCGGAGACGGTCTTTTATTGAAGTTGTTATCTCGCTTACGGTCATTACCGTCAATTTTCCCAAGTCGGGCCGACGACTAAGGGCGTCGACCACTTGGTTGTTCGCGCCAGGCCTATACTCAAGATTAAACTGGAACTCGAACAAGAACTCTTGCCACCTTGCATGTTTCCCTGTCAAGTTTGGTTGCGTTAGGAAGTAGCTCACTGCTTTATTATCCGTTTTTACGACAAAAGGGCTGCCTAATAAGTAGTGCCGCCATGTTCGTAAACAATGGATTACGGCCAATAATTCCTTCTCGTGAACCGAGTAACGTGTTTCCACGTCTTTGAGCTTCCTACTCTCGAAGGCTACCGGGTGTCCCACTTGAACCAATACTCCCCCAAGTGCAAAGTCCGACGCATCAGTCTGGACTTGAAATGCCTTCTGCATATCTGGGAGAGCCAAGACGGGGTCTGTTATAATTTTAGCCTTCTGCCCATCAAATGCGGCTTGGCACTCAACCGTCCAGTCGTAGTCATTCGACTTCTTCAATAAGTCCGTGAGCGGTTTAGCCATTGCCGAGTAGCCTTCCACAAATTTCCGATAATAGTTGGCCAACCCAAGGAATGATCGCAGTTCGTGGGTATCCTTCGGCGGTTGCCAATCCTTTATCGCTTGTATCTTACGGGGGTCCATCCGAATCCTTCCTTGTTCCACAATGTGGCCCAGGAAGTCAATTCTTGCTTGGGCGAATGAGCACTTCCAGAGTTTCACATATAGTTCGTTCTCTCTCAAGCGTAAGAATACTCTCCTTAGGTGGGTCACATGTTGCTCCAATGTTTCGCTATATATCACAATGTCGTCTAGGTATACGACGACAAACTCATCGATGAAGCCTTGCAAAACTTGGTTCATTAGGGTGCAGAACGTGGCAGGGCCGTTCGTTAGACCAAAGGGCATAACTAGGAACTCAAAAGCTCCATATCTCGTGACGACCGCAGTCTTTGCTTCGTCGCCTTCTTTGATCCTAACTTGCCAATATCCCGACCGTAAATCCATCTTCGTATAATATTTTGCCCGACTCAGTCGGTCAAAGCAATCCGACATAAGTGGAACAGGGTATCGGTTCTTTACGGTCAGTTTGTTCAAAGCACGATAATCGCAACACATTCGAAGCGACCCGTCGGCCTTCTTTTGAAATAAGACAGGCGCCCCATAAGGCGACTTCGCTGGTTGAATTAGACCACCCTCAAGCATATCCCTCAATTGTTTTCGCAGTTCTAGAAGCTCTGGCTGGGACATCCGATAAGGCCCCCTAGCCGGCGGCTTGTTGCCCGGCACCAACTCAATTTCGTGATCAACGGTACGCCGAGGCGGTAATCTTTTAGGCAACTCATCCGGCATAACATCTTCGAATTCGTTTAAAATTTTCTTCACCGGAGTCGGTATAGGCCCCGTTACTTCTTCAATTTCTTCCAACTTGAGGGTGCAGAGGAATGATGGTTCCTCCCTTTTGCATCCCTTCTCGAATTGGAAGGCCGAGAGGTTCTTCCCATAACCTAGTTCAAAGACACAGGGTATGACGCACGGGTTGCCTCCCATCATCATTAAACAATCAGCGTGGGGCATAGGAAACGACTTGGTATCCCTCATGAAATCTAGCCCGATAATGAGCTTAAAGTCGTCCATGACCACCACCTGCAAGTCGTGCCTCCCTTCATAAGGCCCCATTTTTAGGTTCACGACCTGGCACATTCCGGCTACTGGCTGGGCTAGAGAGTTAACCGCCTTTACTCTCCCCATTGATCTTTCCGTAACCAACCCAAGCCTTCCCACTTCCGTACTCGCTAGATAATTGTGGGTAGCTCCTGAGTGATTCATCGGCCTCAGTTGAACGCCGTTGATTTTGACCTCAACGAACATCAGCATTCTCTTTTTGGGACGATTGGGACTCTTCCCTTTCTTAACCGCGGGTTCTTTGCCCTCGACGTACGAGATCGACCCGCAATGCATCGTTAGGGCTCCGAGGTTATCTTCCTCCTCTTCCGAGGGCTCTTCGCCCGCTTCCGACTCAAGGTCGGTATTACTTCTCGGTTTGGTCGTGCCACCCTCGCCTATCGTAGATAAGGCATTCAACAATTTCTTTCCGGGGCAATCTCGAATCAAGTGAGGGCCATCGCATAGAAAGCATCCTTTTCTAGGTTGCGAGGCCCCCGAATTTTGAGCCTTCGCTCGGTTGGTATTGTTTTGGGAATAAGCTGGTCGCTCTCCCCAACTCTTTCCGGCGTTCGGTTGGAACATTCTACCGCCCTGTCGCGGAGGTCCACTAGACAAAGCACCGCGAACGTCTTTCTTTGGTTCGCGGTCGCGGTCTATCCATGGGACATCCGAGAGGCATTCGGCCGCACTCTGGGCCGACGCGAAGTCAGTTACTCGTTGTCGTTGCAATTCTAGTCGGGCCCCTGGTTTCAAACCTTCTAAAAAGGTGAATAACTTATCCTTTTCCGACATATCTTTTATGTCCAACATATGTCCGACAAAGGTTTTCACGTAATCTCTTATGGACCCCGTGTGCCGTAACTCGCGTAGAGCCTTGCGGGCATTATACTCTACGTTTTCTGGGTAAAATTGTTGCATGATAGCTTCTTTTAGAAGTTCCCACGTATCCAACCGAATTCGTCCCGCCAATACATCGGTATACTTCATCCTCCACCATAACTTGGCATCGTCGGCCAAATACATGGTGGCCGTGTTCACCTTTTCTTCTTCGTCTTCGACCCGAGTGGCCGCAAAATAGCGTTCCATGTCGAAGAGCCAATTCTCCACTTCTCTAGCATCCCTCGCGCCCCCATAGTTCCGTGGTTCAAGAACTCGCGAAGTTTGCCTAGGGACTGATTCTGGCGCCCTGTCTGGCGCATTACTCACCGCTTTTTGTAGCGTTCCAACTTGATGGGACAGCCCCTCTACCGTTTGCCGCAAATCATTCAACCCACCAGCATCGCTAAGGGCTTCAGTGAGAAATTTGCACGCCTCCCTGCATTCTTGCATTTGGGAGTGGAGCTCGACTATTTCCGTCGAGAAATGCTCCATTTTGTCGTGGACTAAGTCGCGGAACTCTTCCAACGCTTCGAGTCCAGCTCGATTCGTAGGTCCTGACTTCTTTGCAGTTTCTGGGGGCGGTCCGCTAGCAACCGACATATTAGACATATTACCTCGAACCCGATGGACCACGAGCCGAGGCTCTAATATCACCTGTCATGGGGCAACTTTAATTAATCGATTAAAGGGGCACCGTGCAGCCGGTAACTCTTATTTAAGTTACTTCTGCCTTCGCTTCCGTTGATCGTCGCACTACCGTCGCTTACGAGCGGTTTTAGAGGAACAACTAGAATTCACTCAATCATCGTGGCAACCATTTATCTAACAACAATAAATATGAATCACCGGGTAGGTTACAAGAGCTTATATTGCTTGAATAACAGTTATCTAGTACAATGTTGGTTTCAACTTTCAACTCTCTTCTCCCTACATACCTTAATACATAATTAGATAATCCTTTCAGCAAAGGACTATACAAGCTGCTAACTGCTTGGGTGGGACCCAGACGCCCAATACTTCGACTAGGACTTTGCCTTAGTCTAATATCGGAGTCGGATCCCACCCAATTACATGCTGAAAACTATGCCCACAAAAGGGTCTTCCGATAGGGACTTCGATCGGGTCTTCAAAACTATGCCCACAAAAGGGTCTTCCGATAGGGACTTCGACCGGTCTTCAAAATCGTGTCATGGGCATCCACGCAAGGCGCCGTCCGTCCTTGCATGCGAGAGGCGTCGTCCGACAGGTAGGGCGACGCTTCAGCGCATGACACCAGGGGTGTATGTACTTGAAGGCTAGGGAGTAGGGAGGGATGCCCTTCTAATTTTCCAACAAAAAATCGATTAATACTAATCTTATTTTAGTATATATTAATTTATAGAGAAAAAAACTGATGAGTATATATATTAAAATGATAAATTGTTGGCCCATATGAAAGATAGTTTGGCCCATAAAAAAAATCACTTTAGTATTTGTGTGTAGGGGTGGGATGGTCGGGTCGGATTCCACCGACCCGACTCGACCTGTCGGATTTTTCCTGGACAGGAAAAATTCGACGACTTCCCGTCCCGCAGCTGTAGAGTTTAACTCCGGCAGCTGAATCCGCAGGACAGGAGTTGGAGTTGGAGTCGGAGTCGGAATTCGATCTTACCGACCCGCAACTCCCGATTTTGGCGGAGTCCAAAATCAAAATCCGGTTTTGGCCTTTTTTGAAAAAAAAAAACTTGATTTTTTTTAAATCAGTCAATAACACATAAACAAAAAACCAAAAAAAAAACTCACAAGCTCTCTCCCTCTCAAAACGCAAAACACGCAGTCACACACAAACTCACACACTCACACACACACGCACCCACCACCACCACATGCCACGCTACCACAGAGAAGACCGTCACACCTCCGCTTTGCCACCCCTCCGCCGCACCAACTTCAAAAAATCATAAGGTAACAAATTTTCACCCAATTTTAAAATTGAAGTGTAATTTCTTGTTATTTTGTGAAATTGATTCATTTTCAAATTGGGGGTTTTAAAAATCAAGCTCAATTTGGCGAAATTATTGTAATTAGTTGTATCCTTTGGTAATTATTGATTGTCAATTTACATTGTATGGATTGTTAATTCTAATTTGATGCTTTGGATCGAGAAGTTGATTGATGTTTATGTACTTTGTGAAAATTATGTGATGTAGTATTGTTGGGAGTGTGTATGTGAGTATGTGATTGTGTATACTTGTTTGTAGCACGAATTTGGTATTTTTTTCAATAAGAAATGATAGTTTGAGTTTAGCTAACGTTATGTCCGTTATATTGTAGAAATAATAATCAAGAGTATCAATCATAGTCGTGGTGGTGGTCGTTCACCGGCCAAAGCATCTTCATCAAGTACACCTCCCGCCCTTGCTCCCCGTCGAAGTCCTCATAAGGGAAAGGCACCGACTACTTCCCGTGCTAAGGTACCGAATACTTCACGTTGTAAGGGAACGACACCGTATACTTCACGTGGTAAGGGGAAGGCATCGAATACTTCATGTGCTAAGGGGAAGGCACCGACCACATCTAATGCTAAGTGGAAGCCATCAACGAATCTAGTTCTAAAGGAAAGAAAAAATATAAGGCTCGTGAATCGGATGATGCACATGAATCCCCCCCAATAGATACAATATTGATTATTCACATGGGGAGTGGAAAGATCATCTACAAACTATTAATGAAGATGAAAATGATGATGTAGATATGAGCCAGGTTTAGCTCATCACCCACAAAAAGGCACTGGAAAAGAATTAAACATTTATTCCGTTATCTTCAAGGAACTGTGGATCTTGGTCTATTTTATCCTAACAATGCGGTACAAGAATTGATTGATTATGCAGATGTAGGTTTTCTATCAGACCCACATAAATTCAGATCTCAAACTGGATATGTATTCACGTATGGAGGCACTGCTATTTCATGGCGTTCTCAGAAACAGACACTTGTTGCAACATTATCGAATCATGCTGAGATTATTGCACTCCATGAAGCAAGTCGGGAATGTGTATGGCTACGATCAATGACACATCATGTAAGAAGTACATCTGACTTACCTATTAGAGAGAGTCCTACAACATTATACGAAGACAATTTTGCATGTATTACACAGATGAAAGAAGGCTATATCAAGAGTGATCGAATCAAACACATACCCCCAAGATATTTTGCCTACACTCAGGAACTCGAGAAGAACAAAGAAATTAATATCCAATATGTTCAATTATGTGACAATATGGCAGATCTTTTTACAAAGACACTCCCTACTGTAACTTTTAAGAAACATGTTCAAAGTATTGTGATGCGTCACCTACGAGACTTATGAAGAATTTGAGATGCCAACTTGAGGGGGAGTTCACACGGCTGCACTCTTTTTCCCTTATGAAGGTTTTTATCCCACTTATAAGGTTTTTAACGAGGCAGCATAAGACGTGTGCAGAAGACGGATCATGTACATAACAAAATCTTCAAATGACCAAGGGGGAGTGTTATAAATATAGTTAGTGACATATGCCTACTGCCTAGTGGCCATTGTTGAAAATTATGTACAAATACTATTTTATAATATTAGTAGTTGTTGTAAATAGTGTAAAATATTGGGAATTCTTGCCTATATAAGGAGCCACTCATAATTTGTTCTTCATTCTCTATGTCCTTTTTTTTTTAACTATTCTCTATGTCCTTTTAAATATATTGTTATAAACTTAAATAGTTTTAGCTTTTCCATAACAGGTTTTCATCAATATTCAATAATAATAAAAGAAAAAAACAAGAAAAATTGGCTTTACATTCAATAATTGGATTCCTGGTTCTCGCCAGCGACTTTGGAATTATGTTCTTAAATAAGAAACGACTTTAGGTCTTATATAAGGAAACGAAAATCTGTTTCACATCTTTCTCAACTCTCAACTGCACAATTGCAAGAACAACACTCTGCTTTATTAATACACAGAGAGCGACGGTGACCCACTCCCATTAATACCGACAACGCTCACGCCCAGAAAGAAAAAACCCATTTTCACTTTTTTTTTCCCCTTTCCTCTTTCCATTTTACCATTCATATTCTTCTTCTTCACCTTTGAAATTACTCTACATTTTTACTATTTACCTATTTCAGTCGGTGGTGGTACTTACTCTTTTCCTTTTGATTCTTGCTTTAATTTATCAGTTACTTTTACTTCCCTGCTTTTCTACGCAATGTTTACTAGATATTTGTGCTTGTTACTTTGTATGTACTGTTGTTTTTGGGTATATTAGTGCTTCTGTGAAAAAAAAATCAACACGTTTGATTTTCCCTGTACCTGTTGTTGCTTCCTGGAAATGGGTTTTTGCTATTTAGTGTAAAGATGGGATTTTTACTTCAATTCGGTGAAGTTTTGCTTGTGAATTTGGTAATTAGTGGAATGAATTGGTGGGAGGTCAATTCTTTTATTTGTCCTCTTGGGCTGTTGCAATTCATTCCTAAAAGTTGATGATTATGCTTAATTTTGCGCAAAAACGAGCCGTATTACTGTACTGTAGATTTCCGATTCTTAGTATGAAATTCATTTCTGATGGAAAATTTGACATTGATTAATATGTAGGATAGAAGGAGAGAGCGTTTGTAAGTGAAATTAAGTATGTCGAAATCGAAGGTTGTTTCAATATCTATGCTTTGGTTGACGATGATTTCATTCAGTCTACTTCACAGTCTTAAAGTTTAGTAATTTGGTCAAGAATGAATTGATAGTGGTAAAGCAACTCTTGCATATCGTGTTATTATGTGTTAGGAGTGGAAACCTTCACAAGTTTCTTTCTTTTGGAGTAAGTATTTTAAAATTTGGACACAATGATACATAGTACTTGCACGCAGAAGTGCTGGGATTTGGGTGATTACTAATTAAGGAGATGAAAGATGAAATGGGGTCTGTTGCCGGTTAGGTTGAAAAATACACCGTGGATAAGGGACTTTACGATATCCTCAAGTTTCATAAAAAGTTTCCTCTATACAGCTGATGAATATAGAATAATTTCCAGTTGTTTCTTTGTGCGGTTCGTGATTCACATAGCAGTGCAGGTCTGTGCTCTCCTTGGAATTTTATTGAGTGATTATTTTCTTCTGTTGGTTGATTCAACGATTGGTTTAATGTTGCTAGAGCAATTACTTAGTGTTTCCAGTGTGACAATTAAGACATAGACTTTATAAACCGCTCCATATCATTAGAACCGGAAGCAAGAAATATATTCCTGAGGCCTCTGCCAAATACCGCACATAAATATATCAAGTTGCCATATGTTGTATCCTCGAGAACCGCCTAAAGAAGATGGGAATTGATGGGTTGATAATAGGAAATTATGACTGGATTCTGGACATTCACTTATCATTTCTTCTAACACCAAGTAAATGGTGTTACATGTAGGCTGCTTTTTATCAGTAGAATAAAATTCTCAAAACAATTGCTTCCCTTTTCATTTTGTAAAATAAAATAAAATAAAATACAATGAACTACTGATAACAACCATTTTCATAATTGGACCTTACTCCCTTATCTTCCCATCTGCCTTTTCTTTGTGCCCAAAGCAGTCTTGATTATTTCCGATTGGGTTGTTGAAGAGTTATATGAGTCTTTTCTGATGGTGAAGACTCCATACGTTATTAGTTGAGTGCACTACGTCATGTAAGTTTATGTTATATGTGCTCAAGCTTTGCTGCGATGCCTGGTGACTATTGCTTCATAGAAATCTTTGTAATGTCTGCATTACAAGCTTGTCCCTTGTTTGAGCACCGTGATGCTTGCTTCATTTTAACGAGCGACGATATGCATATCATTATTAAGTGGATGAAATGTATTAAATAGATTGGAGAGACATCAGTTATGGAAGATTACTTTTCGGTTTGGCTCTTCTCTTCAAATGTACTTATAATTGTTCTATCCTAGTTTTCTTATAATGTTTTGCAAATTATTCCATTGTCAGAACCTTATTGCATTTGGGACTATATTGCATATCAGTGAGAAATACTATATTTTGGCCTATGTTGTCATAATAGAAGAAAAGTCCGTTAGATCGTGTTGAAATTCTTGTAGGTGTGAGCAATGAGTTATATTCCTGGTCGCTCCATGTATATTAAACCACGTTAGCTGGGCCTAGATCTCACCTTAAGATAATCTAGCTTCTAATATAGGGTCAGTCACTTTTCTGATAACTAAAGCAGCACAAGGGATTTGGTTGAGCAATTAAGTTGTAATTCAGCACAAGATTCTCCTTGTCAGTTAGCTATCTTTGAGATGTTCCTGTCGTGATATTTGGTGGGAAGAAAGTTCTCTATTTTGTTAAATTTCATAATAATAGATCAATTGATCTGTTGTTTCAGATCAATATTAGATCCTTACTAGTTTATTCCTTTTTCCCCATTCTTAAATGTACTTGTACTGTTCAGGTGGTATTACACCTGGCCAGAGAAGAAACTTAGGAAGATAACAGTGTAGGAAGTCAGTATGCACAGGCAGACTTCTAGTAGGAACCAGAGATCCAAAAGTATCAAGGTTAAGTATATTCTACAAGTTTGTTTGTTGCTTGCCGTTTGCTTTTGGCTGATATACCAAGTCAAGCGTTCCCATGATAAAAAGAAAGAATTTGATGAAAGTGATGCAAAAATCTCGCAACACGAGGAAGTAAGCATTGGGTTTGGAAACCTCGGAAGGAAAGTTATCCTTCCCCGAGTAGACAGAACAAGTAATAAAAATGACAAGCATGATGAAGCTACAGAAGAACAGGAAACAGCTGAAGAAGACGAGCCCGAAGACAAGGTTGTTGAGAATGAGGCTGAAGAAAAAGTATGGGAAGACGAAGAGATAAATGTGCATGAACTAGAGAAACCAGATACTGAAGCTGAGGGAGAAGAGGATATTGTGGAAGATGAGAATAAGGAAGAGAGTGAAGAGAATGAAACGGAGGAAAATGAGAGTGAACTTTCTGTGGGGCACACTGATCAAGATGGAGACCATCAGGGTACCCACGAAGCACGGGAAGAAAATTACAAGGCTGATGATGCTTCTAGTGCAGTGACTCATGATACCCAAATTGGGGCTTCACGAAATGCGAAAGAACATGAAGAAAATTCAAACGAGCATCCTGAAAACATTTTGGAGCAGGATAACCAAGAGAATAACGGCGATGAAATGAATAAAGGTGAGAATTGGAAAGAGTTAGAGGTGGAAGATGGTGAAACGGCTAAAGACCACAATCAGTCAAATGTCACGATCCCTGATACCAAAGAAAGTACGTTGGGCATATCTGAGAACGAGGAGGCTCAATCAACTGGTGGTCGTCTAGAAACAAGCAACAACTCGACTGAGGGGGAAACCGAGAATCACCTGTTTTCTTTGCAAAATGTGTCGGAGAGCGAGTCAAACTCCAAGGACTCCTCTTATTCATCTCTAACGATCCAAACTAATAACTCTACTGTGGATGTAGTTAATAAAAACTCTGACTCCAATTCAACAGGTTCCACCGAAACCGAAGACTCAGAGTTAAAAAGCGATGATTTTTCTAAATCATCAAATAATACAGAGTCTTCAACATCACAAGCTTTCATAAGAACGGGAAATAACATTGAGTCTTCAGCAGAAGAGAATGACACAGTGGATATCTCAGATAATGCTGATGGTACTCATGAAGTCTCAGAAGAATTTGAAATTACAGAAAATCCTGAAGAGGTTCAGCACGATGCTATTGATCTCTCCGATTCCGGCAATTCCCTGGAGGAGAAATATGTCCGTACAGATCTTGGTACCCTCCCAGAGATGCAAACAGAAGGAACTAACAGTGAAGATACAGCCGCTGAATGAAGATATGTGGTAGTACTGCAGGTTCTGTATTTACGATGAATTTCCAAGAATTTCCCCCTCGTTCTTTTTGGTGAACCATTACGATATCAGGAGTGTTCTTTTTATCTGAAAATACTTTATAATATCTAGAGAATACACCTCTCATTTTGCAGGTAAAAATTGTAGCAAAGTTGAGAGTATCTACTATCTTGTTTGTATTATATCTGCAAACAAGAACTCATACTATCTAAAGGTTTTCCAAGCTGTATAAAATGTTGTGTATTTTGCTACATTTATGTTCCGTATATAGTAGTTCTCTGCAGTTTATCTCCTTTTTATTAACATTTTGTCAGTTATTGGTATATGGTATATGCTAACTATTTCAGAAAATTGAGTTGTGTTAGCATCAGAATTTGTTTCAAGGGCAGATGGGTTTTGTTTATTATTTCCATAAAAGATATAAGATTATTCTTTTTACCCATAATTACTGTTTTCTAGCAGCAATATTTTTTCCCAGTTGCTGAAACAGTATTTATTTTTAGCTCCACAGTTCGGGCTCAAAAGGTTCAATCGTTGATGCATGGGAGATTTTGATCCTTAGAGCTTGAACGCAAATTTCATAACACCCTTACTGAACTGAGCCTCAAAACACCTTCATCAGGGTGACCTCGAAATAGTTCATATCATCACATGTATTGTTGTTTGGACTTTGGAGTACGTGCCGGTAAAGGGCAAATTGGTGGAGCACTAAATTAGTATGACGGTAAGTTAGCAGATGAAAGAGCTCTACATCAATGGCGTCGTATGTAGGAACATATCAACTACACGAAAACAAACATTATTTTAGCATGAAACATTGGTTCCTATTATCTCGGAGTTGCGTGTAAATGAGATGCATATTTTTTTTTATACGAAAAATACTATATTAGCAATACGAAGTATCAATGAGATGCATATAAAAATCCATAAATTTCAAATTCTATGATCTCCGTTTTAAAATTTCTCTAGCTGGCAAAGTAAGTTGTTATCCTTATTTAAACGTAACTATATATATATATATGTGTGTGTGAGTGTGAGTGTGTGTGTGTGTGTGGGTGTGTGTGTATGTGCATATATTTCGAGCTTACCCAAAGCAAATGAAAATATTAACTTAATAAGAACAATCAAATACGTAAACGACGAGAAAATCGCCAAAGTAATCATTAAACAGCACAGATGTCCATAAGCCACCTGGTTTGAGAATATAATTTCGAGCCACTTGCTGCAGTTGTCATCCCTTAGCTAGTTGCTGCCAGTTGTCAATTCTAGTCTGGTAGACCCGTGTTGTATTATATCTTAAAATAAAATCTGACTCATAATTATTTAGTTAACGACTCATTAGTTATTCAGTTTAACCCGTAAGTATTTGAATTGACTTATCATGACATGGAGTCTTGTCACTGCTGTTTAAACAAATTTATTAGATTGACATGGAGTCTTGTCACTGCTGTTTAAACGACTTCTCAAACCCACTCTCTAGAGGAACAATATATAGCACCATCTGTATTGTTAAGTTTTCTAAAGTTGTGATGTATTATATGAAGCTTTAAGAATGTCGATATGTTTACTTTAATTCAAATCCAAGATACAATTCTTTAAAGTATCTCTGCTTCGCTATATCCTTGCTTTTATTAGGAGAGGAGAAAAATATATGGAATTTAGTATTTCTCATATATTATGTAATTCATTATTTATGTGAGCAAAAACATATATCGATCTCTTTGCCATTTATTTCCCACTTAAATTTTCTAATTCCTAATTTAACTGGGAAAAGTGTTAAAAACTGGGGCACAAAAATGGTTGGCCACCTCAAAAATTAACTTATTGTGTTTTATCATAAAAAGTAATGCATTGACTTGCAAATTTAAGCCTTTTCTTAAGAACCGTGTCGATATTAAAAAAGTCACATAAATGTATAACGTAGTTGTGTTTGCCTACGCCACAATACAACCTACCCAAATTTTATATATTCTATATAATTAAGAATAAGTACTTCTTGACGAAAATTTAGTCTAATTTCAAAGCATACATATATCAAAGAAAAACAGCTTATGTCGTTCAACTAGTCTCTAGTATTTTACAGTCAAGACACGACTCTATAATTTTTAATGAGATATTATGTATGTTTACAAGACTGCTATTTCACCGTGATTTGAATTATTATAGAACAATTCTGAAACTTAAATTATTACATATAATATTTCACATCTTTTCGGAGTATATATTACTGCGAGTTGAGACCATCCAGTCTAGGTAATAATATTTTAAGTTTTTGGCAAGCAGCACCCCTGTGATTTGGGAAACAGGCAAGAAACCCCCCGTGTTTTGAAAAGAGGCAAAAACAGCCCCTGTGCTTTCAGAATCATAGCAAAATACCCCATCCTCTGCGAAAGTGTTATGCACATGCCAATGAATGAGAGTGGGGATCCTTTCTGAACCTAAATCATTCCAAAAGCTTTTGATACTTTTATCTTTAACTTTAGAAAATTACATTTCTGACCCAACAAGTTTTATTTTGTTTAATCCTTTGCGAAACTTGAAAAATGGTATCAGAGCATGGTTTATTTATTTTATGTGGTTATTTATTTATTTATTGCAACTCTTAAATACCTTATGAGAGGAGTTTTTACAAACATGGATAATCCAATTATGGATGACATTTGGGATCTCACAATTTGGTTTCCTATGAAAGGAAATGCATGTACAAGCATCAAAAGGCGAATTACTGCCTTAACAAGATACCTTAATTTCCATGAAAGGGAATTAAAGAACCATGATGTTCTACGCTGTAGCTTAGAACAATTAGGAGAAATATGTCCTATCCAGAGAACCAGACTTGAACAAATCAAGCTGATAAAAATTAGCATAGAAAAAGCTAATAAACAGAGTTCAATACTAAGCCTCTAAAATGCCTGGTATTACACTTGAACAAGAGCTCCAACTCTTGATGACTAAGTTAGTTGACCTAGCTAGTCACAGACCAGACAATCTCCCTGCCATTAGAGCTAAGTTTATAGCTGTTAATGGTCTCATGGCTGATATCGCAAGAATTAATAGATTAATCACCGAACGAAATAACCGTTCTTCATGAGTAATCTAGTTTTGCCAGATTTCCACGAGCTCGTGCCAGATAGCTCCAAGCTATCACAGGACCTCAGGGAAGTCCAGAAGACAGTCCAGGCATATGGCAATCATCAATTCTATATGCCCGAACGTCTACATGAAATCAGAGACAAGCTCGAAGCCATGTCTCGACGACAGAAGGAGATTTGGGAAAATCTACAAGATATCCAACAAAGGGTCAAGAACCTGGAATCCATGCCAAAGACATCCGAAAGAAGGAGAGGAGGATGGTTACCACCATCTTTCGGAAATGAACCCTTGTTACACCAGAAGGGAAAAGCAGTTGAGGTCAAAAGGGAGTTGACCACGAACGAGAAGCTGGAAGCACGTATACGTGGAGAACCCAGCACAAAGTAAGATCATGTCCAGATTCAGGATTGACGATTTCAACTTCAAAATTGGGCGAGACCTTTCCGATCTTGCGGAATCACTTTCAGGCCTTAGCTTGGAAAACGTGCAGACTTATGAGAGTGCACTTGTGCCAAGACAGGACCCTCCCCAGGGACAGTCCTCGGTCACAGAAGGCGTTGGGTCCTCCATCCCAAATCCGGAGCCAATCCAAGAAGAGCCAAGTCGAGAAGAACGCATGCCGCACCAGCATGACTTTGTTGCGGGATCCATGTACAACCGGATTCCAACCAGAGCTAGGGCAAGATGGCCGGATGTTCATGGAACACCATATGGGAGATCTCAACTCGATCCCATACACCCGTATGGACTTATGCTCAACCTCAATACTCTGGATTTCAAGAATCGCGAGGCCCTGATCGATGAATGGGCATCGGCAATGAGAATTGCAGCAGCAACGCTTGAACTCGACAAAGAAGGCTTCATCATGATGCTACAGATGAGTCTCGAAGGATCGGTCAAGATTGGATGGGAGCATGGAACTCCAGAGGTTAGAAGTGGGGTCCTATCCGGCGAGTCTCTCAAAGACATCGTCGATAGAATGGCAAGGCTTTTCAAAATCTACTTCATTGGGGAAGGATACTTTGTTGATCCCCAAACAGGAGGAGGTGACCAGGAGAAAGCCAGGAGATACGAACAAGCGCTGTATAGCTTGGAGCTACATGATATATGTAGTATTGATCTATACATCAAGCTGTTCACCGAGTACAGATGGAAGAGCCGAATTGGGGAAGATACGGCGATTCCCCTTTTCTTCGCCAAAATACCAAGTCCATGGCGAGAAATGTTGCTGAGAGAATACACACCTATTGGAGTCGACACGGTGGCCCAAAGGATGTCCTTTCTCAAGGTCAAACTAAGCGAATGGTGCCAGAAGGCAGCAATTCAAAAGAATTTCAAGAGGCTGAAAAGGATCAATAAATTAGCCCGTCTTTGCTGCGACGACAATGACATCCCAACAGTCATTGGTGCACCAGAGAGACATCGAAAGAGGAAACATAGGGATCAACCCTATGAACCAAGGAGAAGCAGGTTCCCCAAGAGATCTTCGTGGAGACCAAGAAGATTCTGGTCAAAACAGAAGGCCCGAAGTTACAAATCAGGGCAGAGATCGGGACCTAGCCGAGGAAGAACGACTTCCAGTCAAGGAAGCACCAGCAGGCCACCAGCTAGGCGAACTTTCAGGAGAGCGCATACACGTGCTAATGAAAGTTTCAAAGACTGCAACTGTTGGACGTGTGGGGCCAAAGGACACATCTCGACAGAATGCCCAGAAAACCAAAAAATGGGTGTTAGACAGTTCGAGGCTACGCCAGAGTTCGAAGAAGCTGTCTATTTTCAAGACCTTGTTCAGGTATACCAGTTTGAGGATATTCCCTCAGATGAAAGTATATATGAGGAAGACGAAGGACCAGATGAGTCTTCAGAATCAGAATCAGAATCAGACTGAAGACGAGGAGATCTTCCATGAGGAAGCTCAAGAAGACTTGACGGGATTTTTCTCACAAACCAGCATTTCTCACAAAGCCTTGATGAGAATTATGCGAGAGGACCCAAAATTACGAGTGTACGATGGATTCACCATCGGAAAAATGGAGAGAACCTTAGCCCAGCTAAGCTTCAGGCTAAGAAAACATCACATAATTTACAAGGTTACGGCGGGAGAAATTGCAATCCCAATGGAGCTAACCAGTAATGTGATGGAAATGCAACTGGTTCCTATTAATGAGATCAAAGAGGAACTAAGGAGACTCAAGCCAGAAGTTACTCAGAAAATGTCATGGATCCATATCGGAGCCATAAGAATTCTGATCAAAGCAACATTCAAAGAAGGAATCAATTCCCCAACTGACATCGCCATCTTTGACAGAAGGATCCAGAACCTGCGAGATGCTTGTCTCGGAGGGATTTCAGGAAATCTATTCGCAGGAAAAGTGGCAACATTTGTTTACCCAAAAAATTGCCTATAACATTGCCGATAAAGATTTCAGCAGAGTCCTAACCCTACATCAGGACTTCAAAAACAAGAAGTTAATGAAGGAAGGGAATCGTCCTTACTTCATTACATACAATATCTCTTACGCACTCTCAAATACTCACCATTCTGATCTCTTCCAGAGAAATGAGTTCGTCGAGATACCAGAAATCTTTGAGAAGGTTGCCCATGCAGTGAGGCCAGAGATTTCCAGCCTACCTCATATTCATGAAATGGATATGATCATCCGAGATCAACCGGTCTTTGGCAAAGATACGAGTCAGAGGTTCGAACCAAGAAGAATTTCTTTTCAAGAAAACAGGATGCAAAGTCTCACCTGGGGAAAGAAACCAATTGTTGAGATTATTGTCGAGCCAAAGAAATTCACCACCAAAGGTGAACTTCAATGTCCAGGAGGATGGGGAGAAGTCGATGTCATCTTCGACACCACCCAGAAAGATAATACATTACCATGCGACACATTGTATTATCTAAAACAGCCATTTGTTGGTCGATATCAAGGAAACCTAAAGCTAGGAGGACTTGATTTTATCATCAATGGACGTGCAGGGAAGATCCCAGAACAACTTGTTCTTGGAATCGAATTTCTCGAGGATCACAAGCCTTGGGAAAAACTGCCAGAAGGAGTGGAGTTTATGGTGGAAGGAAAAAGATACCGGCTCAAATGACCACCAGTCCATTCTCGATTTACATCTCGGTGGGGACGTTATACGAGAAATATCGGGCCGAATACTTCGCAGCGTATATCGACTCGGGAGCAGGAATTTGCACAGCTAAACCGGGAGTCTTTCCAAGAGAAATCGAAGAAGATTTACCAGCAATTGCCGGAAGGGATTTCTCGAAAAAGATAATAATCTTTAAACGAGGAATAAAACAAGTAGAAATATTAATTGGAGGAGCCGGTGGTACCCCATGGTACAAAGTCAAGACACCACCAATTTATTCCCACGATACCGGAGCCGACATCTTACTCGGCAATAATTTCCTGCAAACGTTCAAACGTTTTACGCAGGATAATGAAATAAGACGTCTTATCCTCACAATAACTTGTGATCATAAGATTCTGGTGCAAAGATTGACACAGGCGTTTTATCGCAAATGACCAATTCAATTCCGCAGCAAGCGTGGTGATGAAGGACGACTTCTACACCCAAAAATGAAGGACCAGAGAAGATACGGTAATGCAATCCTACAGCTTAGGATTGAAAGTCTGGGCGGTTGGCAAATCGAAAGGATCAGAAATGAGACAATTGAGATCCTAAAAGCCAGCCTAGAACCGAGGCAAATCGAAAGGATCAGAAATGAGACAATTGAGATCCTAAAAGCCAGCCTTGAACCGAGTCCTCACATTGACATCACAAATGAAGAACAGATCGCAATTGAAGATGTCAAAGTCAAGATTCAAAGGAATTACGAAGAGGACCCTCTGGCGTGGTGGAACAAGAATGAACTCAAAGCAACCTTAAGAGTTCAAAAAGGGAAAGAAAACGAGCTGGTCAGATACAGGCCTATCCTGATGAACCAAGAAGATCGAAAGGATATGCAAAATATTCTTAAGGAACATCTGGACCTTAAGCTTATCTCACCAGGAGTCTCTCCCTACATCAGTCATGGGTTCTTAGTCAGGAACCATGGAGAGATCAAGAGAGGTAAGCCAAGACTAGTGATCAATTACCAAGGGATCAACAAGATCTTGGAATTCGACGGATATTACATCCCGAACCGAGAGCACCTGATCAACTGCGTCCAGAATGCAAGAGTCTTTTCTAAGTTTGACTGCAAATCAGGGTTCTATCAAATCAAGATGGAAGAAGGAAGCAAAAAGTTTACAGCTTTTTCCACACCACAAGGACACTATATTTGGAATGTCATGCCAATGGGATTGGCTAATGCGCCCCATATATATCAGAGGAAAATGGATAATCTCTTCAAGGATTATTTCAAATTCATGTTCGTCTACGTCGATGATATTCTCATCGCTTCGAAGAACGTCCAAGAACACATCAAACATTTGGAGATCTTCTCAGATGTTTTCCACAAAGAAGGATTAGTGTTATCACAAAAGAAGGCGGTAATTCTTACAAGGAAGATCGAATTCCTTGGAGTCGAGATTGACGAGTCAGGTATTATCCTCCAAAGTCATTTGGTGGAAAAGGTACGTGATTTTCCCGACGACCTCAAGACGGTTAAACAACTCTAAAATTTTATGGGGTTAGTTAATTTTGCTGGAATGTTTATTAACAATATGGCAAGTTACAGGAAAATTTTCAGTCCACTACTTAAAAAAGATGCAGAGTTTAGGTGGACGGATGAACACAAGGGAATGGTTCAGAAGCTTAAAGCTATCTGTCAAAACCTCCTCAAACTTGCAATACCAAATGATGAAGATGATCTGGTACTTTATACAGATGCAAGCGATCATTGGTGGGCGGCGGTTCTTACCAAAGTCGAACCAAAAGGAGAAGTGCCGTGCAGATACTGTAGCGGTCTCTTTTCAAAAGATGAGGCGGCAAGATGGCACATCAACGAGAAAGAATTCTTTGCAGTTCGGAAGGCCTTCAAAAAATGGCCATTGTTCTTACTTGCTAAAAAATTCACACTTAAAATTGATAATACTAGTGTCAAGGCTTTCTTAAAAAATAAGATAGAAAGCAAACCCGAGAAAGCTAGGTTATTAAGATGGCAAGCTGAATGTCAATATTATAATTTTGATGTTCAAGTTATCAAATCTCATGAGAATGTTCTTGCAGATTTCTTAACAAGAGATGGAGGCACATGAGGCCGATACCATCCTTATGAGATGGAGACACCACATGGATAACCTGGACGAGCTTCGCAAGGCGATCGAGGGTCTGGCAATCAATGCTCAGGCTTCCGGTCATGTACAGGAAAGGGACCTTTCCAAGGTTCAAAACTCAATGAAGGCGACTTTATTGGGTAGTACAAGTTTGTGGGATAGCCTCACGGTACCCCTATTTCGAGATGCTTCCCTTTCAAAACTTAAAGTGGAAATACAAGCAAATACATACGAGTTTGATGTTTCGAGTAATACTGAACCAGCAGGTGATCCTTTCGAGGAAGACACCCAAGGACAAGCCGATTCGAGGGTAGAAATACCTAAAGAATCAACAAACCAGAAGCAAGCTGATCCAAAGGTAGAAATACCGGTGGAATCAAAAAACACCTCTAAAATTAAAGAGGACGAGGTTAATCTTAGGCCCCAAACGGGGTCATCTAAGATAAACAAAAACGAGAAAACCCCACCTCTGATTGAATATCAGAGAACGTGGGAAAGATTGAACATGAGGATGGGACTGGTCCCTGGAAAGACTGTTGCAGACTGGTTAGGAAAATATCCAAGGATTTGGATACTACCTAAATCAAAACCCGAGCTGGTACGAGAATGGTTTGATTTTGGCTGTATAGCCTCAATCTTTACCGAATCACCGAGCTTTCCGGAAATTGCCAAATTACCGTAATGGATTAAAGGAAAAGTGTATGAAACATGGCAGAACAATCATACACTAGAAAGAGGCGATGTTCTGGAAATGAAGTTCATCTCCGCAGCCCCAGAAATCACAGGCAAGGGGTCTTTACCGAGTTTTCACTTTATCAAACTCCAAAAACCAAATTGGAAAGCAATGGACTACATCAAGCCTCCACCGAAAGGACAGATGTTAGTCGCCCCAATTTCAGAAGATGACATCTCAACTAGGAGAGCTTGGGGACTCTGGGTCTGTCTCACAGAGATGGAGAAAGTCAAGTACGCACTCAAAATTTTCCAGAATAAGGAAAACGAAACGTTCATGCTTAACAGCATGACCAACACCACCACGAGGTTTGCTGAAACAATGTTCGAAAACAAACGAAGAACATTGTGGAAGAATGAAATTCTGTCGACAGCAGGAACTAGCCGAAAGTTCTGCAATATGGCACATGTCGGCCAATGGAAGGAAATGATCTGTCCAAAGTGCCAAGATCAGAAAGAGCCCCTCTTTGGAAAGGGTTTCCCGATGAAACGGGACAAAGGGGAAAACGACAAAGAGGGCCATTCGAGACAAGGAAAGATGCCGCGTGGGATCGGAAAGTGGACTACTGCAGCTGGCAAAGCTAAAGTGGCCATGTGATCGAATCAGGACCATCTCCACTACAACGACATGATGATAAGTGGAGGGCCAGACCACTATCATAGTGGGAAGGAAAAAGACAACAAGCTGAGGTGGAAAAGATTCCACTAAAATAACAAGAGGGCCAGGCCACTACGCTAGTGGAAGAAAAAGCATCGGGATGTAGCTGAAATCCGCATTTCAAATCCGGAGGACCGCGTCTATATAAACAAGCTGAAGGAAACAAAGGGAATCAAGTATTCTCCACTCCTTTCTTACATAAACAAAATAAGATTGTAATAAGTTTGAGAGTTTTAATTTTGAGTGTTTGTTTTAATTTTGAGTGTTTTAAATCCGAGTGTTTAAATTTCCAGTTGAATTGTAATAGTGTGAGTGTATGTACAAGAGAGACATAGCTACTATGAGTAGCTAAACAAGTAACTCCTCTCTAAAGGGGTTATGAGTGTGTTGTAATAAATAAGTCTCCACATAAATAAATATTGATTTGCTTTCGCCTGAGTATGTTGATGTTTAAGCTTTGAAACATTCCATTTAAGGTTACTTTTACACCCGGAGTAGGAAACGAACCAGGGTTGTGCTGATTACCGTTGAAGGAGCCGTTGCAGAACCATCGGTTGCGATCGAGTGGTTGAAGGCGAGGAGTCTTTGTAAAACCTGGCGGAATACCCGACGGTAGTACGGTCAAAACGAGGTATCTTTAATGGTTATGTTTTATAAGTTCTGTACGGAAGCATGCTGGGCCTGATATGGTCGTAATGGACTATTTCCAGAGTTTGAGTTTCGAAAAGGAATGACTCTAAAAACTTTGGGGGTCAATTTCTAATTTTGTAAAAGTTAAAATCCGAAGAAGGGGGCAGTGTGCTATGATTTAGGAAACACAAGGGGGTTTCTTGTCCCTTTTATTTTCACAGAGAGGTTTTTTGCTATTTTCATTAAACACAGGGGGGTTTTTGATATCTGCTCTAATATTTTACTTATATAAATAACTGCTTTTGCAGTTCTTTTTTAGATAATTAACAGCTGAGATCAGCTTTTGCTTGAATGCATTGAGTTTTCTTTTAATAGTTTTTATATTTGACATGGCAAGTAGTCTTTTGCTTTTTAATTTCTTATGACATCGATTTCTCTTATTTTATGTTTACTTGAACAAAATATCTCACCGAAGAAAAAAAAAAAAGAGAAATATATATATATATATATATATATATATATATTTTTGACACAGAAACCATGGATCATATATAAACCAAAGGCACCAGCCACCAGTTTTACAACCAGCAAACGAAAGAACAACGGATAACACTACACTCAAAAGATTAATACATGTTCGGTTTAGGTACACTGGTACAGTGAGTTCAATGGCATTACGTGTGAGCGAGAATGAAATTTGATAAAATTTTAATACCAAATAAAATTCTTAAGAACAATTATTCCAAAAACATATAAATTTCATTCTCATAATTCAATTAAAACAATATGGAGAAATCTAAATGTTCAGAAAATATAATAGAATTAAATATAATTCGATAGTCACGGGATTAATTTGTGAATTTCTATTTTCCTAAATGTATTTCCTCTTTTGACTGGGCAAAGGGCTAAAAGCACATTGAAAAGGGACCCCCAGAAAAGAAATAAGAGTAGCAGCTTTAAATCGACTTATTTTATTATGCCCACAAAAAGGGAAATGCAATTGACATGCAAAATATTAGATCAAACCTTACCTGCCCTTCATCTTTACAGGTATTCCAAAATCAACAAGTCACCAAAATAGATAAAAAGTAGTAGTGTGCCTACGCCAGAATACTACCAACCAAATATTTTGTGCATGCCATGAAAATCATAACATCTTCACTTGTCAGACTGTATCTTATTACATTTTACTTTCATCATTTTACATAACTCTAGACTCCCTAAAAGTTTTCATCAGTATTGCGTAGGCACAACACATTAAGTTGGACCTTCCAACAATATTTTATAGCTTTAAGAATTTCAAGTTACATCTCATATTTCAAGTTATATTTTTTATATATAAAATCCTAAAGTTTATTTAATCATGAATTTAATGTTTGACTAATTCTAAGCACGGTAATTGAAGAAAAAAGCATTAACAACAAGTTTCTCTAAAATTTGAATCATTCTAGAAACCATCCGTTATTTTGCAACTTAGAAACTAGTGTGCCATACTTAGGTATGTTACTTGACACGACTTGATTGTAATTTGTTAAGAGGAGCTCACAGTAGAACATGACTCGCTGAGATCTATCATCTCTAAAAGCATTGTCTGATAAGTCGTCATATAAAAATAGTTCATTTAATTCCAATAAGAAAATGAACTATCATAAATATACTAATAAATAAAATAAGGTACATCATTGTTATATAGTCTGAGTTTTTCATACTACTTCACTCTAGTGACTTGAGCCTTGGAGTGTATAACTCCGGGTCAACATCTATCTCATGTATTAAATATATGAGTATATGTTTCCAGAACTCAACACATCAGTAAGTTTGGATCAAATAAATGTGACGAATTATACGACATAGCTAAATCCCATTTATTTTTTTGAAATCCTATAAAGTTAAAAAGTTCCTCCATAATTTTTCAGACCATAAAATTGTTAAATGTACTTAGACCAACAGCCGCAAGAGCAACTTAATTTTATGTCATCTTGCTAAGCGCCTTTCACACATGTTTAGCTATTGTTCACACATGGTTAGCTATTGTGATATGGCCTGATTTTTAGCTATTGTGATATGGCCTGATTTTTGAGATTGCATCCGCCTATAGTTTTTTACACAAAGCGCACTAGGTTATTCCCACGACAAAATAACAATAAAAAAATGAAAAGAAATATACTTAGACCGACGTTCAAGAGCCAGCTATGATGGATATGCAGCAATTTTCACATTTACATTTTCTGAGACCCTTTAAGTAAAGAAACGTAGATTTTCCTTTTGTTCTTGATAAGAGAAAAGAGACGTCGATTTTGAATCCTTATTCGTGCCTAGAAGCAAATATTCTACTTCTATACTTAGCCAAGCAAGAACATAACAAAATTGCAACCATATCAACCAAAAAAGGTATCAACAATAATGTACACATGAATAGAACTATATTACACCAATAAAGAAACAAATAACTTTTTCAATCAACGATTCACTGTACACTCAAATCGCAAGAACTAAAAAGGCAAAACAAAAATTGCCTTAATAATCGCAAACCCATGAATTCAAAAAATAAAAATAAAATGCATCTAAAAAAAATGACTAGGAAAGATCCGGCTGCCTCAATTCTTTCCTCAACTTCTGAGAAAACAACCTGCAAGCATCCATGCTCAGATCCATCGCCGCCGCCAACGCCACAAACACCGCCGCATCTTCCGTGCAATTCACGTGCTGCGCTCCCACCTCCACCGCCGGCTTACTGCACCTCCCGTCCCCTTCCACCGTCGACGACATAACGAATCCTCTGTACAAGAAATTCGCCCACGACCCCGACCCGGATGCCGAACCCAATTCCGAACTCGACCCGGACCCGGACCCCGAACTGAGATCAAAGCTGCTGTTCGGGCTCGTCATCGGTGTCGGCCCATTCGTAACATCAATGCTAAATTCGCCGCCTTTCTTCGTGCTGATCCTTGAATTGGCAAGCGGTATCGAATCAATCCCTCCGTCAGGGATCAGATCGAATCGATACCCGAGGCGATCGCCCCCGTTGCGCTCTCGCCAAGCCTCGAGTCGACCCCATGGCTTCCACGTGTTCTGCCCCGGGCGGAGAATTAACCACGCCCCGGGGTTCGACTTGCTGACCCTGTCGGTACCGGGGGACGGAACAAATGGCGTCACCATTGATGCCGCGGCGACGGGAGAGCCGGAGAGGTCGTGGATCGTGATCGACCAGCCCTTCCGCTCGATCAATGGAGGCAAGTGGTCCCCACTCGCCGACGTGAAACAGCTCGTTGAAGTACTCGGTTCTGAAAGCGAAGATCTGTGTAATAGAAAAAAATATATCAGATTAATCACTCAACACTATAATAATATTAATAATAAAAAAACAAATTAGAGTTTAGACGGTAATTAATTTTAGTGAATAATTAATTAAATTAAATAACAAACCTGGATCTCAAATTCCGTTCACCGGCATTCCTGAAATTAAACTTGCAGGTGAAAACAGACTGTTTCACGTTCCCGTTGACCTGAAAGACCTGCGGGCTGCACTCCGGTTCGCCGTCGAACTGGAAAACGAATCTCGGGTCGGGTTCGGCCCGGACATTTAAATGCAGCTTCAAATCCGAACCAGGAACCGGGACCCACCCGTTTTGAAGCACGCAGCCCCTGTGATTATTGTTGTTGTTCTCAACAACAGACTTCAAATCCAACTGGACTCCAATTTTACCCACGAGCTTCTCGCTTTTCACGAACCCACCACAGCTGTTGTCCACTCGCTTGTAAACCTCCAATTTTAAATACGAAAGTTTCCCTGATTTTGTGTCGTCGGTCAATTTGTTTAACTCGGATTTGTTGAAAGTGAAGCAACCATGGATTCTGCTCTCAACGGCGTCGTTTTCGGAGGAGAGGAGGGAGATGTCGGAAACCTGGGTGTTGAAGTTGAACCCTTTAAGCTTGAATTTACAATAGTAGCCGCCGCCGGTTGTACCGGGCTTTTCAGGTAACCTTAAAGCAAGGTTCTTTATTACAATACGAACAAAAGGACAAGGATCCATCTCGTATTTCAGTTGAAACGGAGGAGAATAGAGAAAGATGGATATAATAAATAAAAGTTGAACGGGAATTGCGTGTATATATGTATAGTGGGGGTGTGAGGGGGGGGGGGGGGGGGTAGGGGATGCATAGGATGCGTGCGGATGAGCTGGGTGGCAGCACGTACGTACGCTAAGTGCCAGCAGTGGGAATCATCCCTCCTTCCATATTCAATCTCTCTACCAATCTGTCCATCACTATCATTAAACAATTCAGGATTAGTTGTAAATACTCGTACCATTTATTTGTCTTTTACTGATCCTTAATTTCTGATTGGTTTTTCACTTTTTTTTTTACCTTTTATTTTGTCGTATTTTTGGGAAGTTTTAATTAATAGTATGGGATTTTTCATTTTTGAAGTATTATGTATTAATGGAGGACAGCCATGGATCAAAATTTCCGTGTGTTTCCTCGAAAAGTACCGAAAAGTTTCTGTTTTTGACTTCACCGATACGAAATATACATGTAATTTCCATGATAGTTATAACTACAATTTTACGAATTATTCGAAACATGCCGAAAAGTTCTCGAAATATTACGAAACGTTTCTAATTTTTAGCTAATCGAAACGTACTCCCGGACCGAAATTTTCATCCATGAGGACAGCTGTGAGAACACTAGGATTGGACGCTAGTCTTCAACAGCTTGGATATGGTCCTACCTCGTCCTCTCTATTCGGCTTTCGCCTCCAAATTGCACTATTGGATAAAACTTGTGTCTGTCATTTCAAGATTTTATTCTTATTTTTATCTAAAATCTTATACAAATATACTTATTAAGGCTTGTTTAGATAATATTACATTAAAGTTTTCTAAAAGTGAAGATTTGTGATTAATCTAAATCAAGACTATGAAATTATTCGTTTAGGGGGGTGTTTTTGAAATCTATCAGGGTGACATTTTTAAATTTTCAAAATATGTTTATTGTAATCCAATTATAGAGAAAATAATCGAGTAAATCTAGTATAATATAATATTTATGTGTTCTGGACTTTTGTGAGAGAAAAGTAACATTATATGTAGTATGTATTTTTATATGCAGGTCTATTTTATGGTTTGACCTTTGTATGACTTTATTTAGTGAAAACTCTTGGTTTTGCCGAACTTTAATGTTACATTGTTTTGGTTAGGATTGGAGGTAAGTCAATATTGTTAAAAGTACAAAATTAACATTTTTGGTATAAAGAGTCGAGAATGTGAAACACAAGAAATAATTAAAGAAAATACAAAACAACGACAATAGGACAATCCTAACCCTAGAGGAATACGTTTATCAAATGTAGTAAAGGTTTGTGTCATGTTATAACTAGATAGGGTTTGTTGTGTATTCTGGATGAAGGGACAAGTGAAGCGCCTCGTTAAGCTATAAGATTTGTCGTTTGGTTGATTCCATGAAAGCAAAATAGAATCCAGTAGTTGATTCAAAACTGTTGATGTGGTGCATAAGATGTCATGTATGCGACCATGTAGGCGAGGCGAGTGCAATTGGGTCTTGTTATGGCAATATAATGTAACATAAATGATGAATCTATAGCAATTGTTATGTGTAAGATCTCATGTGAGCTTGCGAAACACAAGTCGTCACGAAGGGACAATAATTGTGCTTGGTCGTTGGTTGACTCACCGAACGAAGCCTAATCACTGTTATGAAACTTTCAAGTGAATCATCTATTAGACCTAGTTTTTCATAGGATGAAATATCAACATTAAATTGAATGTGCCCGGCCAAATGCCGTTTTAGATAGTGAATATGTCAAAAATGGGTCGGGCATGGACTGGGACTAGGAAGATATGAGAAACCATTGTTGTTCATTTGGTACTGAGAGGCGTGGCTAATAATTTGGAATGCAATATGTTTTAAATCTAAGAATATTCATCCATTAAAGTAAAAAATGTGTGAGATTTAAAATTTAGTGAGATAATTTAAGTCATTAGTTTGAGAGTGCTGATATTTTATAAATGAGATATTCATGACGTAGTATAAGCTTATAAAATAACATAAGAAGATTCATTAATACCGTAGAATGTCGAAACAAACAAAATACAAATCAAGACTATCACAGTTTTTACTCTATTATTAACTAAACCGACCTCCATAATTTTATTGAATAAGTATCAATAATGAAAATCTTATGTTCCTATAACTGAAGAAAAATGAGATGACTATTAAAGTACAACCATAATCACGAGGATGATTGTCCTTCAACAAGTCGAGCATAAATTTGAGATTTTTTGAAAGAGAAATACGTAAACAAAATTACGGTAAGATTTTATCCATGGTGGCCTATGAATTGGTCGAATTTATAACTTCCTCGATATAAAGGGATGAGTATT
Organism: Linaria vulgaris; assembly: GCA_948329865.1. NCBI lineage: Eukaryota > Viridiplantae > Streptophyta > Magnoliopsida > Lamiales > Plantaginaceae > Linaria > Linaria vulgaris. The sequence goes on along the minus strand of OX415249.1, from coordinate 111,857,854 downwards.
GCTTATTGGTTCGTTTCTCACGGAGTTAAGCTATTGTTTTGTCATAAATGAACCGATTACAGTTAGCGCTTTGTTTTTCGTGAATCATAAATGAAAGTTAGCTAATTAATGGTAAGATTATTTGATACCATTTGGGTTAAGATAGTCTCGTGCCCCCAATATACATGCAATTGAGTCGCGTAGGTACCATGATATACATGATCTAACTCGAGTATCCCACCATGAATCTCGGTAAGCTCAATTGTATTTAAAAAATTGATATTTACAAGAGCGTCTTCCAAATCAAAAGATTATATATCATATACGCTAATATTCCCCGACACAATTAATTCTACCAGACTCGGTCTAAACCGAACCACACATGTCAAATGATCAAATTGCGAGTATTGTCGAATACCTTTTGACATACTCCTACGATATACGAGGGAAATGTAGAGATACCCGAGAAAGGCAAAATGTTGATCTTGGATCTCGAGACTTATAAAAGTCCCAAGACCCGATTATCAATGTACGTCATTTATTGTACTTTTTCGCTTCACTTACCATATATCGCGCATTGTGTTCTACATATAGCTGCATTTGACATATCACGTATTCGATACATATCCTCATACTCGACACACTCATTTTCGACAAATAATTATACTTGACATATATATTCTACATATCATTATATTTGACATATTACCTTATACACTTTGCCGACTTAACCATCGAATTATCAGATTACGTTGGTCTTGTCCTGACTTTGTTTGCATCCGTTAAGTCTTGCTATGTATATGTATTCTTAACAAAGCTAATCCAAAAAAAACAGCTAGAGGTTTAGGATTAACTTATTTCCAATATTTGAAAATCTTATCAGCACACAAACAAAAATGCACCAAACCACATTCATACCTCGTTGGCTCGTTATTATCACAGAAAGTGAGAATGCAGACGGAAGTAAGAAACGGAGCAAATAAAAGTAGTGCAATTTAAATGTGACGCAAAATTTGAAATCCATATCCACACCCTTTTATGTTTTTATTCTCTTTCATGTTAAATTACAAGTCTTTTGTCAAAAAATAAAAACGAAAAAAGTTAAATTACGTGTCATTTCGATTTTCGCTTGCTAAAATTTTACTCAGTCACAAGTGCTTTACACAGTTGAATTAAAAAGTGTAATATAATATACTTAGAACTTAGAATAAAGCAATCAAATTAATATCTTCTGTGATTTATACATGATTAAAACAGATCGTTAATCATATAGCTAGGTACAACCAAGAAAGAAATCCAATAAATTAGATTCCATATGTGATTTCATCATGACAATTCATTGTATAGAAAGTGGTACAGGCATAATCCATTATTTAATACCGTGATCTTTTATGTTAATTGTGCTTGATACATTGCTTGTGAGAAAATTTATTCTTAATGCTCTTTCTTTATTGGATTTTCGGGATGTTTTGGTCCTGTTTTGGTCTTATTTCGTCACGGTAATAGAACACAATAAATTGTACAAAATGAGATCAAACAATGCTATCCAATATTATTAACGGACTAGCTTGGTCCGGAACACGTAATACAAGCTTTCTAGACAGAATAATTAAATTACAATGTTAATGAAACGCATCGAATTTCAAGTATTCGATACTGACGTGTCGAATGAGAGTCGATTCGATGCGGTACAATTGTCACCAACTGAAAAGCAATCTGAAAGGTATCGAATTCGATACGTGCTGTAGATGTCGAATTCGATGCGTATCAAGGTATCGAACAGAGATACAATATTTCTGTGCGTGTCGAATTGAGCTTGATTCGATATGGGTCGTATCGAATGAGGATGGTTCGATGCTGACTGTACTAAGCTGGTTCAGTTCACGAAAAGTCCCTTTTGAACACAAGGGGACGGGCTATTTATAGAACCCGTCCCGTGGAGCCCACAATCCAATATAGTAATTCGTATCGAATCACTGTTGTTCGATACACGCATCGAATCCGGCGTATTCGATGCGCTGGTGGGCTGGCCCAGTTGGGAGAGCTTATACCGCTGATTCGATGCGCGCCTCGAATTCTCCCTATTCGATGCGCTCTTGGGCCGGCCCAATAACGTTATATTGGGCCAATCCTAAATTACACCCATCATATAGTCCCCCCAGTTTGGGAGACGATATCAATTTAGGGATCGTCTTCCAAACTTTCTAAAATATAAGTGTACCGATTTGAGATATTTCTAATCATAGTAAAATCGGATCAGCTCAACGTTCTTGTAATAAAAGATAATAAGATGATTTTAGACGCATCGAATATTTTACTATTCGATGCGTCAAATAGCACGCATCGAATTTCAGTTATTCGATGCGGTTATTCGATGCGTCAATATAGCTGGGCCTGGTGGGCCTGTCGTCCCCTATATAAGGGGGTGCTGCCTCGGCGGAATCATTATTCTGCTGTCAGACGCCGCTCTTCAGGTAAGACGCATCGAATCTGCGTCATTCGATGCGTTCCGCATCGAATCATAAGTGATTCGATACGCTCAGTATCGAATTGTAAAAATTCGATGCGTTAAAAAGTTCGCTCCTGCTCACTATGAGCTTATCGTCGCGTTATTCTGATTTGCCGTTTTTACTTTGTGTAGGATACAAGCAACTAAGCAAGACTTTCCTTTATCGAGAATATATTTGAGGTAAAAATATTTTGTTTTTATTGTATCTTATCATTTAGTTTTTAACACGTTCGGTACCGTATATATATGAGTGATATACGAGAGTGTGTAGTGACATATTCGTCCTTAGTCAGTGTCGTGTTTCAAACATATTTCAGTTAACTCTTTATCAAAGATGGTGAGCATTGAGACCCAATCCGGGAGTGATTCGAGTTCAGGTTCTAGCTCCAGTTCGATTAACAAAGAGAATCCCTCAAAAGCACTAGCAGTTCCGACCGCAGGCGATACAGATGTTTGTGACGATATATCTATCGATTCTCCGGCGGATAATAATCCTGCTCCAGAATTGAACCCGACAACTGAGGTTAATAGTAATGAACCTTCGCCCTATAGAGATAACCGTGCTGCGAGCGAGGGTGAGGAAGATGTAGATTACATTAATAAGGAATTTGACGATCATATCGAGGTCCCAGGAATGACCTATGACCAATACGTGTCTCGTCTCCAGCATAATCGTAGGGGATTGCGCGAAAAATTTAATATTCCTGACAAGTATAAAATTGTCATTCCTGGCCCACATGACCGGATGCATAATCCACCACCTGGTCACATCACTGTGTTTGTCGGCCAACTTTTAAACGGATTGCGCTTTCCAATTCCTTATGAACTGAAATGGCTTCTGCGGAAGATAAATGTCGTTCCTGCTCAACTCACGCCAAACTCTTACGGGAGCATGATTGGTTTCATCATAGTGATGAAGGCTCTGGGCGAACGACACAGTCCCAATGAATTCTACGCGCTATTCGAGATTGCAAGACGCGAAGAAGGCTTCTACCATATAAAAGCTCAAACGAATCGAAAGTTTTTAAACGGTGGAGCAACCGGGTACGGAAAGGACTGGAAGAGACGATACTTCTTCATTAAGGAGAGTTATGAAAATGAGTTTTTGGGATTCCGCCGGGAGTGGTTCACCGGTACAAGGGTAGCAATTCCCAGTGGGGTTTCCATAACCCTGTGGAATTGCGAGTTCATTCCCACCCTAGTTAGAGAACATCAATTTGATGTTAAGAAACTCGTTGAAAATCGAGTTCTTTCTTTGGCTGGGTTGTCACCAGTGAAGTACAAGGGAAAAATGACCCTTGGTACATATCTGACCTTTTTGATATCCTTGTTTTACGTTTATTATGCATTCTAACGATTTGTCTTTGTTGCAGAAAAATACTTCATGAGTCGACACGCAAGGATGAACCGGGTTCTCGATGCGGATATGGAAAGTTCGCAGACCGAGACTGCGCGTACAATTCCTCCTCCGCGGAAGAGAAAGAGTAAGGGTAAAAAGAAAGTGTCTGAACCCTCAACTGCTACTGCAGCTGTTGCTGCTAGTGCTTTGCCGGTTGACGCTTTTGAGGACTTGCTCGGAAGTAATCCTGAGGATAATCCAGGCGGTGGCGAGGAGTTGGAAAGCAGAGCAACCGAGACTGGCGAGGATGTCGGCAATCTTGTTCATCGTAAAAGACGAAGAGTGCCGCAAAATTTATCGCAGACTGCTGGGGTTGCTGCTACGACTAGCCAAGCTGCCAGGCCAAGTTCCTCTAACCCTCCTGTTGGTGCATCCGGTCCAAGTTACGCGGCTGGACCTAGCCAGGGTCCTCGAGCTCGGGTCGCTGGGTACCAACTATCGGAGGCCGAGACCATCGAGCATCTGAAGGCAATATTGCCTGGTTTGTCCGTCCCTCTTCCGATTTCCAACGAAGAGAGAAAAAGGCTGGAGCGTAATACATTGCATCTGCTGACAGCGGTAATGATGTCTTGTCTGACTTACATTTTCTGTGATTTTGCTCTGCGAACTTTTATCTAATCATTCATGTGTTGTCAGGCGGGCGGCTTCGTGGACGTTATGGCCTCAGCCTTAATGGATTTCAAGGAGAGTGCCAGTAACGCTGATAACTCTGCACTTGAAGCTGCCCTCGATGCCAAAGAAAAAACTTTGCAAACGGCCAAAGAAGCTCGAGAGCAAGCTAAAAAAGTCGAAGAAGATCTTAATCAGCAAATTTCTGCGCTGAAGATGGAGGTTGCTGCAGCCAAAGAGGAAGCTCACAATGCTGACATCAATGGTTACCTTAGAGGCCTGAAAGATGTAAGATATATATTATTCCTAGAATTTGACATCTATTCTCTTATTTTCAATCTTATTAATATCTTTTTATCCTTCTAAAAAGGTTTCCTCCGAGCAATCATTGGAAATTGCTGAAAAGTTCCTTCGGGGCAATACGTTTCAAAAGCTGTGCGCTCGTCGAGATGATCATGTGGCTCGAAATGCTCAAGCTCTTACGGTACATCAGTTCTATACTTCTGGCTATGTTCGTGGCAAATTTGATCCAGAATGGTTAGACTTGTCCCTGGGGCCAGACTTGAAGAAACGTCCACCCCGTCAAACTTCTGAGGCTACAGAAACTGATGAGTTTGCCCCTCTACTGGATAGGGAGGATCTCGTTTTCGGAGGGTTATCACCGTCGTTAGAAATGCCCGAACCATATCCCTCATCAGAAGATGAAGACTGAGACTGGTCGTTATTCAGACTGTTTATTATTTCTGTTTTTATAAACAATTTTCATTTGTTACTTAATTTGTGGGATACTGACTGTTGTCTTTTCTTTCAATTTCTTATCTCAGTCCTTTACTTTATTTTGACAACCTGCTGGTTCATTATTTTTCATCGAAAATTGTTTATCAATATTTTCCGTAGTATCTGCCCTCTACTTCAATGACCTTAGTCATTTTGGGGCGAAATGTTTGTTTCAATTTGTTATTCGTGATTTCCTGAGTTTGTCGCAATATAGCACGTCCCTCCCTTATTTTGTTTTAGGGGTTTATGGTACCTCATGGTATTTTGAGCAGGTTCTTATCCTTTTCGTCTTGAACTTTAGTTGGTATCTCGTGCCTCTTTGGGGTAGAGTCTCCGTTCTGTATGTTGTCTTTGACTTCTAACGGTATCTCATGCCACTTTGGGACAGAGTATCCGTTTTCTTGATTGATTTAGGGATTTTCGGTATCTCTTGCCACTTTGGGGCAGAGTTTCCGTCCATTTGTTGCCTCTGGCTTCTTTCGGTATCACTTGCCACTTTGGGACAAGGTTTCCGTTCTTCCGATTTCTTCGGGAATTTTCGGTATCTCGTGCCACTTTGGGGCAGAGTTTCCGTTCTTCTGATTTCTTCGGGGATTTTCGGTATCTCGTGCCACTTTGGGGCAGAGTTTCCGTTCTTCTGATTTCTTCGGGGATTTTCGGTATCTCGTGCCACTTTGGGGCAGAGTTTCCGTTCTTCTGATTTCTTCGGGGATTTTCGGTATCTCGTGCCACTTTGGGGCGGAGTTTCCGTTCTTCTGATTTCTTCGGGGATTTTCGGTATCTCGTGCCACTTTGGGGCAGAGTTTCCGTTCTTCTGATTTCTTCGGGGATTTTCGGTATCTCGTGCCACTTTGGGGCAGAGTTTCCGTTCTTCTGATTTCTTCGGGGATTTTCGGTATCTCGTGCCACTTTGGGGCAGAGTTTCCGTTCTTCTGATTTTTTAGACCTGCACTGATTACATTATGCAAAGTATACAGAATTTACGTAAATCAATTAATTCGACATAATCTTCTTGAATAATTCAAAATAGATTATGTAAATTGAACTGAGCTTTGATCACTGCTCATTTGCATGACTTCCAGTGCTGTCCTTCAGATCCAGGATTTGAGGTACCTGTTTTAAGTTCACACATTCTTGTCCCTCATGCGTATTATAGCAGAGAGAACGAATAAAAACGTGTTCAAAATACTCAAAATGCTAAAAATACTTGTAAATTTCAACAGAATATCTATTCAATTTGCTCCATATGCCCCGGAGCCAAGGCTATTGCTGCATTTTCTTCTGGTTGCTGCCGTGTTCGGAGCGAATTTACATAACACTTCCAACCTTCAATGTGATCTGCAATGACTTCTCCTGTGCCAGCAATGGTGGGGAATTTTATCATCTGATGGTAGGTGGATGGTAGCGCTCGAAATGCATTCAAAGCCGGCCTTCCTATGATTCCGTTGTATGCAAAGTGCATGTCAACGATCACATAGTTTTCCAAAATCGTCGTTCTCTTTGGAGCTGTCCCCAATGAAGTTGGGAGCTTGATCATTCCTAGCGGCACTATTGCTGGACCTCCAAAACCATGAAGTGACGTTCTCACCGGTTGTAGTGCCTGGTTGTTCAATCCCATTTTGAGCAACGTAGAGTTGAACAGTATATTTACAGAACTCCCATGATCCACAAGCATTTTGGTGACTCCGAAATTAGCTATATCAACAGTTATTACCAAAGGGCAATTTAAATCTGACATCTGCATAGCTTGTGCACTTAGTTTCCGTAAGTCTGCAGTGGAGAAAATGATCTCTTCGTGTGGCATTTCTTCGATTCTCAGCATATTGGCCATATGAACATAATTATCTGCTTCAATACACCTTGTGATCTTTCTACGGCCGTTGGTAGAATCTGCTCCTCCTGGTCCTCCTGCTATCATATTGATGATGCCCCTCCTGGTGTTTCCATCCTCAATCTGGGGATACTGAAAAATTTGCGGTTCATCGATTGCCCTCTGCTTATCTTTCCTAGGAGATGGAGTTCTCTTACGGTTGGAATTGTTTTCTTGTTCTTGCACCTTCTTGACAAATTCCACCAATTTCCCATCCTTTATCAACCGCTCAATCTCATCCTTTAAATTTATACATTCCTCTGTGTTGTGCCCCTTCTGATTGTGGTACTGGCAGAATTGATTTGAGTACATCGTAGCCTTGGATTCTCTCATCGGTCTGGGATCCTTTAACCATCCTTTTTTCTTTGCTGCCCCAAACACTGCCATAATGTGAGCATTCAATGGGGTGTACCTCCGAGGCGAACTGTCCCTTTTGTAATTTTTGTTCCTGTTGTTGCTGTTGTGGCGATTTTGATCTTCTCTACCTCTCTCCTTATCCCTTACAGCCACATTGCTAGGAACTTTGGTTGCCATCATTTCCTCGAAATGAACCACATCTTGAGCTATCTTGTTTATTGCTTCAACGGTGGTGGGTTTTTGTTTGAGCAACTCACCACCAAACATAGTGTTTGTAGTTGCACGAAAAACTATACTTGCAACCATCTCTCCCGTCGGACTATCAATCCTTAGTAGCTCTGTATTGAAGCGTTTCATGAAGTCCCTCAAACCTTCATTAGCTTCTTGTTTCATCGTGTATAAGTGGGAGTGATCCAAAACTAGTCTAGACTGACTAGAAAACTGATCCTCGAACATCTTTCTCAACTGGGCATAACTCTCAATTTGCCCATGAGGTATTCGATTAAACCAATCAGCAGCCACTTCTGATAAAGTCGTTGCAAATATCCTGGCCTGCATATTGTCCCTGAAACCATAAAGGGATAACTTCCTGTCTAACTGAAAGAGGTGATCTCGGGGATCAGATTTTCCGTTGTATGTTTTTAATTCTGGGATTTTATCTCCTTGTCCTAGAATTTCCGACTCTATCTCCCGGCAAAAAGGACTGCGATTCAAAGAATTGTCCTCCCTTGCCGTTTGAGTCTCGGCTATTGCTTTCCCCTTTTCCAATCTTCCAACGTTCTTTCTTATTGTGTTATGCTTGCCGTGCAAATCAAGACCTTCTGGCTGTCTTTGGTCATCTCTACGCTTTCTTCTCCGCGATTCCTCTCTATGATCCTCTTCCTCATTCCTATCTCTCCTGGAATTACGGCTCTCCGACCGTCTTCCGTCTTCTCTCCTACTTCGTTCAGCAGCACATTCTGCCTTTCTTTCCTTTTGTATCTTCTCATGAGGCCTTTTCGATTGTATCTCTACAGATACCAGCTTCTTTCCTCGCTCTTCATGAATTGATTTCCCTTTGCTGCCCATCCTTTCCGAAGTATGGTTACTTCTTCGGTCGTCTTGCTGTGACTCTTCCTTTTCCTTCCCTTTCTGCTTTCGGATAGCTGAACCTTGCTCTCTCAAATTCTCAGAATACTCAATAGGAGATGGTATCATAGTGGGTAATGCTGTAGGGAGCACCTCAGCCACGACCGCTTTAATCATTGCAAATAATTCACTTTTAAATTTATCTGGAATTGCAGCATTTGTCGCTGAAGCTCCACTCACCTCGGCTTCATTAATGGGTACCTTCTCAGCTTGAGGTCCTTGATTTTCTTTCCTAGCCGGAGTTGGTACCGCCGGTGGTAATGCTGATGGTCCAATTATATCTGGCATAACCCGCTCGGGTGTACCCGATTGTTCTTCTCCCGTATTACCTTCCAGAGCTCTACTCTTAGATCGAGTTATTCTAGTCATACTGCCTATAATGCTAATACAGTTTGTGTTCCCACAGACGGCGCCAATGTTTTGGTCTTATTTCGTCACGGTAATAGAACACAATAAATTGTACAAAATGAGATCAAACAATGCTATCCAATATTATTAACGGACTAGCTTGGTCCGGAACACGTAATACAAGCTTTCTAGACAGAATAATTAAATTACAATGTTAATGAAACGCATCGAATTTCAAGTATTCGATACTGACGTGTCGAATGAGAGTCGATTCGATGCGGTACAATTGTCACCAACTGAAAAGCAATCTGAAAGGTATCGAATTCGATACGTGCTGTAGATGTCGAATTCGATGCGTATCAAGGTATCGAACAGAGATACAATATTTCTGTGCGTGTCGAATTGAGCTTGATTCGATATGGGTCGTATCGAATGAGGATGGTTCGATGCTGACTGTACTAAGCTGGTTCAGTTCACGAAAAGTCCCTTTTGAACACAAGGGGACGGGCTATTTATAGAACCCGTCCCGTGGAGCCCACAATCCAATATAGTAATTCGTATCGAATCACTGTTGTTCGATACACGCATCGAATCCGGCGTATTCGATGCGCTGGTGGGCTGGCCCAGTTGGGAGAGCTTATACCGCTGATTCGATGCGCGCCTCGAATTCTCCCTATTCGATGCGCTCTTGGGCCGGCCCAATAACGTTATATTGGGCCAATCCTAAATTACACCCATCAGGTCCCTTAAATATCAGAATTTGGTTAAATGGAAAGAAATGTGTTGGAATTTTGATATATGTTCAAAAGGCAGGAAATGTAAACATAATATTTCAAGCTATGATTTCTCGAATTCTCTCGTTAGATTTAAAATATAACCTAGAACTCACTTCTCTAATCATGTTATGAAATTTCGTTCACCGATAATAGGTTGCTCACCTCTGTCTGACTGTCTGGTCCACAACACATTCTACAATTAACAGCTACTTTCATATTTATTTGTTGGAATTAACAAACGAAATAAAATATGTCAGTCTCAAGGTAACGTTAATGTTATGAAACTTTTTGGAATATCCTCATTCGAATTGTTTTTCTTAATTAGTACAAATATGGATCTTATTGTAATGCTTGGTTCAGGAAAATAACAACAATGCTCTCCCGTTTTTTTTTTTTAAATAAAAATTAGAATAATATGGTAACTACCAAATAAGTGTTTGCTAAAATTGGTAATCTTCACAAAAATAGTTAATTAACAATTATTAAAAAAGCTCGACGCACGATTTTTTTTCCTTTACAATGATTTACGTCAGTTTCTTAATGCACGAGCGAATACAAATTAAAATAAGGAAAAACGGGGATATTAGACCCAACCTATTCGCGCTTTTGCGATGTTGTACCCAACCTTTGATTTTTGACCCGGCTGTACCCAACCTTTCATTTTTAAAACATGTTGTACCCAAACTAACTTTCCGGCCAATAAACGTCATTAGTCGTCGAATTCACGTCATTTATCAACAGTCCTTGAGGGCAATTTAGTCTTTTACCACTTGGCTGATTTAGGAGGGAACAACAGCCCTTTCTTCTCATTTTTCCGCGGCAAAATTGATCACGAGCCCTAAACCCTAAAATCGCGATTTCACAAAATTGCAAAATTCGCCCAAATCACTGCCCGATTTTTCACGATTTCGACCATTGTTACTGTCCTAAGCACGCACAACGCAAATGGGGTGGAAAATTAGAGGCAATAATGACCTGATTCCGGACCTATCCCTCGTACCCGACTACGGTGAGTAATTGCTTTTGAATATCGGCCGTCCCAACTGCGTTAACGGGGCGAAGCTTGCTCGTTTCTGCGGAAACTGGATCTGGTAAGAACAGTCCGCAAAAATCGCTTGCGATAGTTCTCACTCCTACTAGGGAGCTTGCGATACAGGTGGAGGAACATGCGAAGTTGCTTGGTAAAGGTTTGCATTTTAAGCCACCGGTCGTTGTTTTCGTTGGTTCAAGAATTGGTGTGGATCTCCTTGCTGAAGCAATAACGATCACGACTGGGGTGAGAGCTTTATCAATTCATGGGGAGAAGAACATGAAGGAGAGAAGAGAAGTGTTGAAATCATTTTTGGTAGGAGATGTTTCTGTGATTGTGGCTACGGGAGTATTAGGTCGCGGAGTTGATCTACTGACCGTGAAGCAGGTTATTGTGTTTGACATTCCAAATTCTATTAAGGAATACGTGCACCAGATTGGAAGGGCATCTAGAATGGGAGAAGATGGAATGACTTTTGTGTTTGTATATGAAGAGAATAAGAAACATTTTCCTGAGCTGGTCAAAATTTTGAAATCATCAGGTGCTGCAATTCTTCGAGAGCTTGCTAACTATCCGTTGACAACAGTGATTGGCGATTTTACCCCTCGATTTTTAAAATTTTGGCCGGAAAGTTAGTTTGGGTACAACATGTTTTAAAAATGAAAGGTTGGGTACAGCGGGGTCAAAAATCAAATGTTGGGTACAACATCGCAAAAGCGCGAATAGGGTAGGTCTAGTATCGCCGTTTTCTCTTAAAATAATGTCAATGATGATTTATTCCTTGTATTCTTTATTTTAATACACATTTATAACCAGAATTAACTTGAAACAATGGGAGTATCAATTTTCAATTGAGGAAATACTCCTTTTATACACAAAACATCCAGCAAAAACACCTCTATAGTTCCATAACTATGTGTCCATTTAATTGGATGAAGTGGTATATTGCGGCTCTGAACCCGTTAAATGCAATAATCACATTGACAACCCATATTCATTGTACTATACCCGAGTGAGTAATAATTACTATAAGCAAAACCAGCGGCGTTTCAATCGGGCCGGGCTCTTATTTTGCAGCTGGCACAAATCGGGTGGTTTTAGCTTTCAGTGGTGACTTGGATCTGGGCCCCACTCAGATACCTAATTATGCTGGCACCTTGCTTCTTCAGGTTCCTTAACTTCCTGGTATCTTATTTTTTTAGTTTTTCTTAATTGATAATATTAACTTTATGGATGTCATTGCACCGATTAAATATTGTTGGCAAGTCTTCTATAAGTGTGTAAACAAACTTCATTGAAAATGAAAGTAGTTGGCTTAGGGTTTTAAACAACTCTTAATAATCATAATTTATTAGTGGATAATATAATATTCGACCTAATTTTGTAAACTTCAAGACCAATTATTACAACACACTCTTCTAGACCTTACTTTCTTTTAGTAAATTAAAGCATTCATTTGTAATATTAAGAGATGTCTTTGCAACTATTCAAATACATTGGTATTGTATTAGAAGTGTTTAGAAATATTAATAGTAGTTAGTCAAACAGTGGGACAAGTTATATATTTGCAAAACTGCTGCCAGGAGGCCTAAGCGTAATCACCCCTTCTGAATTAGAGTTAAGTAATAAATTAATAATGGCTAGCTAAAAGTATTGGTGACTTTCTTTTTTAAGTACTTGGAGGTCTATTAAACTTTTATAGTAGGTAGGAAGTAGATCTGGCACTAAGCAGAAAGTGGCCCAAGGATTAATATTCTTCGAGATTCACACATGATTCCTATCCTGTCATTTACCCATAGAAACATTTGTAGTTCTGTAATACTCAACTACTTTAAATCTATATTTTTTATACACGTCATATTCCAGTTCTAGTTTTTGATCCATCAGATGGATTCCATCTCCCATGACCACGAGGTTTGAAAATCTGTCATATGCCCGCATTAGCTGGGTATATAATATTTCCATTTGCTGATAGATTTTATTCCGAGGTTAAAATACAAAGGCAACTAAGTAATTGACCATGTAGAACTAGTTATTTTTCTTTTGTAAATATAGTTTACATGTCAAATGTGGCCAAAAGAAATAAAAGTCAAACAATCTTCAAAGTGGGATATATCAAGTTTACATGTGATTTTTAAATTTATCCTCACTCTTAAGTCTTAACAGAAAGAAGTACTCATATTTAATCTCATCAATAGATGAAAAGGGGTTACAAATGATAAAATTTTGACCCTGTAGAGTATGTTAATGTTAATATTCAAGCTAAGAAAAAAGAAAAAAGTATGTTAATATTCTTTACCCCCAGAGTAGCACTAGCCAAACTATGAAAGCGAAAGGTCAATAAAAATCAATAATCTTGTTTGGCATTATGAGAAGAAGGGTATTTTCATTGTTCGTAGCGCATACCACATCATTATTTCTCAAGGTTTAGTAAAAAACGAGAGAGAGGCTTCATCGAGCTCGGAGTCACATGCATCATGGGCGAAGTTATGGAAGGTTGAATGTGCTAATAAGATTAAGCTACTCCTTTGACGGTATTGTATGGATATCTTACCAACATGGTGGAAGTTGGCGCGACGTCGTATTTGTGTGGAGACACGTTGTGTTATTTGTCGGACGAGTTCTGAGACATTGCGTCATTGCCTTTTCGACTGTCCCTTTGCACGACAAGTCTGGGCCCTGTCTAACATTCCGATGAGTTCATGGATATGGAATATTGAGCTATTGGGTGAGTCGCTGCTACGTATTACCAAGTCGTGTTCGCCTCAGATGGTTAGTGTTATGGTGACGTTGTGTTGGGCATTGTGGGGGAACCGCAATAGCGTGTTAGCTGGCGAGAAGGAAATGCGGTCGAATGAGGTTGTCACTTTTGTGCATACTTATGTGACGACGTGGCTCTAACATAATGGAAAAGTTGGGCGTATTTCGGCATCTCGGAGGGTGGATGGGTGGCAACCATCGATTGGGAATGTGATTAAAATCAATTTTGATGGCACGCAGTTTACTCACGAGGAGACAATTGGTCTCGGGATGGTCGCGCATGATAGGAACGGTAATATGGTTGCATCGAGTCAAAGACGATTGACGTCACACGCTAATCCTTTAGTTTTCAAGGCACTTACAGCGTTGGCTACGGTTAGGTGGGCGGTTGAGAAAGGATGGGGAGACGTTCTCTTTGAGGGGGGATTGTCTAAATATTGTGCATGATGAGGTACACGATACAACGAGAGATATACATATTGTGAATGTTTTAAATGATATAGGACGATTGTTTTGCATTCACACGGGTTTCTATATTAGATGGGTCGGACGGTACTCTAATACTTTGGCTCATGCACTTGCTAGGAATGCTATTGCGGACGCGAACAATTTCGAGTAGTTTATAGTTTTGGTTCTGTTACCTTCTGTTTTGTTTTGGTTGTAGCGTTTTAATGGTTTCTGATGTAATGACTTGTGGTGGTGTTGCCTCTGTTTTATGGGGTGACATTGGTTGATGCTATGCAATTTATAAGTTTCAAAAAAAAAAAAGCAATAATATCATGAATGACACAGTCCGAAGTTAGATCAAATATCACTAAACAATAACACTCTTTGAGGTTTGTATAACATATCAAATAGGTCCAGATACATTTTGTTTTTTTTTTTTTGCGCTTTTGGTCAAGTTTAACCAACATGGTAAGACAAAAAAATACATTTTTAACATTTAAATTATGAGAGGTGGTGACTTTGATGTATTATTATATTTATTAAGGGATGTCGTTGTTATTATAAATGAACAATTTCGGTAAATGTGGTAATATTTCATTGTTACACAAACTCATAAATATATAAAGTTTTTTTAATATCCTATTTATATTTTTTAAAAAAATTAAATCAAAATATTTATAAATTACTTAAAACTATAAAAAAAATATTCTATATATATATATATATATATATATATATATATATATATGAAAAAAGCCTTAAAATATTTGTTAAAAGAAAGTAAAAAATATTAAACTGCAAAATTACTGTAATTAATTTATTTATATTTTTGAACATATTTTTCTAAGATTCAAAAGAATTGTAAATTTAAGTTGTAAAAAGATTTAGATATACTAGTAGAAAAAGAATTCAATTAATTCCTACAAAATAATTCTTTTTCCACGTGTAAATGTAATTCCGAGTTGATCAAGTTGACTAAGAGCAGAAAAAATACGCTCAACCTACTTGATATGATATCGCGAACCTTGTTACTATCACATGAAGTGAAAGTAATATTTCTTGTTCTTAAGAAAGCGTCACTAATATTATCCCTAAAAAGTACCATGTATATCACCTTTAAATTCATATAGCTTTAAATAGTCCAAAGCAATCACTAATAACTGTAATGCTATTTTAATTTATGCACTTTCGATAAACGCATTTGGCATGTTTTATAATCGTACACTACAAGAAAACACCCTATTTTCCACTGCATCCGACGGAATCGGCCGTAAAACTCTTTTCCGACGGCACTTTTCCGACGGAATCATTTCAGACGGCACTTACCCGGCCCGTTGGAAAATAAGAAAAAAAAGTAAAAAAAAGAAGAAGATAATTTCCGGCGGCATAGTACCATCGAAAAATACCATTTTCGAGTGATTTTTCGCCCGGATCGGTGACGTGACATCATTCCCCTCCCAAATCTATAAATACCCCAAAATTTTACACCTAAAATTCATTTATTCATATACAAACACTCAATTATATCTCCTTAACTACATTTCCTCTCCCAATTCTTTCTTCAAATATTTTTCTTAATTATATTTTCTTTATATTTTTTATCTTATTATATATATTTTGTTTTCTTACATTATTATTATTTAAATTTCATATATATATATATATATTAATACTTTCATAATAACCCATTTTCATTTATCTATATATTACAAATTAGTTTATATTTATGTTTTTTCGTAATAAATAATTTTATTTTAATATTTTATTAACTATATATGCAATAATATTTTGGGATAAAATTGTGAAATTGAATGAAAAACTATTTTGATAGCCTTTTTCAAAAATAAGGACGAAATTGAGAGATCGATTTAACAAAAAAAAAGTGTTTTTTTTCTGAAAAAACACAAAATTGTGCCAAATTTTTTTTTAAGAATATTATTTCCGACGGTTTTAAACCGTTGGAAATAATATTTATATATTTTTTCCAATTTTTTTTTATTTAAGTTATTTTATATGTATTCAAATTATTTAATATATTTTTTTTTTACAAATATGCATATACAAAAAATAACATTTTTTTACCCCTTTTCCGACGGCATAGTGCCGTCCGAAAAAGTCTTTTCCGACTGCACAGTACCGTCGAAAAAGTGGTATTTCCCAACGGTATTGTGCCGTTGGAAAAGACCCCTTTTTCGACGTTACAATACCGTCGAAAAAGACCGCCGGTATTTTCGACGACATTTGGCCGTCGGAAAAGAGCTTTTCCTACGGCACTTTGCCGTCAGAAAAGCTCTTTTTCGACGATTAAAGCCGTCGCAAAAGGGCTTTTGCGACGGAAAATGGGCCTTTTTCGACGATTTTTCCCCGTCGGAAAAGGCCGTTTCTCTTGTAGTAGTAAAGCGTCATTTGATTATTAATTGATCGAATAATTATATGTTTAGATAGTATCAATTGTTATCCCTATGACTATATATAGATTCGATATCATTGTTTTCAACCTTTCTAAACCCGTCAAGTAATTAATTACAGTTTCATACATTTTTTTGAAAATAAAAGTGAAATAAACACAATCTTGAGTGAAGCAGAATCAGAACCATTCAAACTGGTCCTAAGAATTTGGTACCGTATTCCAACTATGGAATGGTGTACCTGTAAATTTTAATCTATTTTTACCGCGGTAAGCATGTATACTTTATTTTCCGCATGCGAAAAACAAAGGACAAAAAAAAATGGAAGACAGCTCTAACTCTAAGTATCAAAATTTAGTTGTGAATGACTAGTTCCTAAATATTTGGCTAATGTATCAAATTAGCATAAACACGAGTTTGGCCCTTTTTAATCATTATTTAATGCAGGTATATTTGTGCATCCAATGATCAAGTGTTGCCGTGTCTGAGAAGTGAGATCCAAACTTAACTAAGACACACAATGGTAACAATACGTCTGTCTATTTGTTTTAATCAAATTTCAGCCGGACAAACAGCTGGAAATAAATCACGAACATTACAATGCATTGTCGAACACTATAGGGACAACATTCTCTCAACACTCAATAGTATTATTATTGTCACTAGTTTAACGATAGATCATATACATAGAATAAGGTCGGTTACATGTGTGGTACAACGAGTCTATCACTAAACTACACCTACTTGAACTATGCTAGTGTCGAGTATGCTTGGTCTGAAACACCTCGAATTGACGTTAGATGCAAGGGCGGATGTCGAAAGTATATCAGAGATGACGTCGAAGGTTATGTCGGGGGTGACATCGGGAATCTTCTATGTCGAGAGTGATCTCCTGCTGACGTCGAAGGTGACGTCGGGTAGTAAGTAGGTGGTATATATCAAAGATATATATCGGGTATTATGTCGAGCACTGCATCGGGTATGTTCGATATAGATGTACAGTAATTGCGGATATTAAAATTTACCTTTATCACTGAAATGCGGGTATTTATAGGCCTCAGGACGCGGAGACCACTGACGTGATAGACACGTGAGATGTACTATATCGATGGTCACATTCAATATATATGTCGGGTATGATCTCCGACATAGGTAAAAACATGGGTCTAGCCCATGGCCGACTCAATACGGGAAATATCCATATCATGTAGTCCCCCAATTTGGGAGTTATTATCCGAGGATAATAATTCATAAATTAAATCTATTTTTTTGGCTTACTAGTACCTCTCGTTCCGCCAGTTCGAAAGACGAAACTCGAATTCACGAATTCATTATGTTTATAAATAATGGTGGACCCCCCAATGCAAGTAGCGAATTTTTAGAGGTCGTCGTTTGAACTCTTATTTTTAAGTTTTATATCGAATTTCCTTCGATATGTATGTCGAATTTGAAGTTCGATATGGGGTTGCCATAAATGCGCATCTGATACCCGACATCTATAAATAGCGGTTGTGAGGAGAGAGAAGATCATTTTATCTTCTAGTGAAATTTGTTGTTTGCTTTGTAGAGGTTTGTCGGGGATTTTTGTCGTTAATTTCGATACGAAATTCGATATGTTTATGTGATTACTATTTTACCCTTTCAAGAATATTGTTCGACGTCGATTTCGATATAATATTCGATATTCGAACCAATGTATCTCCGATGTGTTTTTCGATATTAGAGTTAATTTTTTCCTCTCATTTTTTCGATTTCTTAGATTTACATTTGGTGGCTTTGCTTATAGCCTTTTCAGCGCATTGTTCGAGCATTGTATGTATCGATGTTATGTCGGGCGTGAGTGATTTTGATATGGCCGATTTGGCTCTTGAGAATGGGGGGGGGGGGGGTGGACTGGAGGTTCCGAGCCTACTTTTACTAACACCGAGTTATTGATTTCGGTACGGATGAGTTGATTGGTGACGACGTCGGGGATGGGATAGATGAGGATGCTGGCGGGCCTCAAGGGAATGAAGATGTGGAGTACAACGAATGGGGTTTGTCTGTTTCGCCTCAGGTGAAGAGGTATAAGACGGCTATCAATTATGAGGACATGGTGTCCCGTGTCCCTCATTACCCTGGTTTTTATTCTGCCACGTATCACGTGGATGCCGAGTATACGATTAAGTTTCCCTAGGAAAATGAAAGAATGCACAAGCCGCCGAAAGGCTCCATCACTGTGCATGCGAAGCATTTCGCCAATGGTCTGCGGTTCCCAATCGATCCCGCCATTATTGCCATCCTGCCCAGTATTGGGGTTTGCCTTGGACAATTGTTGCCCAACTCTTTTGGCATCATCGTTGGCTTTGTTTGTGTTATGAAAGCCCTCGGTGTTTCTTATGGAGTAAACGAGTTTTGGGCTCTCGTTTTTGTTGTCACCAATAAGAAGGGTGGTGATAAGGGTTTTTTCTTCATTCGAGCGCAATATGGGCCAAGTTCCTGCACTTTGGCCAGTCTAGCTATGTCTTCGACAATAAGCGCGAATATTTCTACGTGGAGGAGAAAACTGCTGGGGAGTTCGATGTTCTTCCTCAACGGTGGTCTACGGTAGAGAAGTATTCGAGGCCTTCTGGTATTGGCTCTCCCCAATGGTCAGCTGATTTTTTGAGTAATCTATTGGCTCATCAGTATGACCTTACAATACTTTGTGATGAAGATGTACTTTATGATTTTCTTCTACTGTTAGTTGAATAATTTCATCTTATGTTTTGTTTTGATGACATTATTATTGTCTATTCGTAGCGGCCCTTGTGATGCATCAAAGATTGGATATAATTGCAGAACGTGACACTATTCAGAGGGCGGAGGTCGGGGGTGATGCAACACTTCCCTCGATTCAGAAGAAAGATGGGCGGGAGGGCCATCGCCTTAAGGAAAAATCAGGTGGATCCTCGCAGAGCAGAGAGCCCGCGAATGTGCAATTTCGGGTAGCAGCGCGCCTACGCAAGGTGGGACTGGTGCGGGTTCCCATAGTAGCCAAGCTTCGGGGTCTTCGGGAGCTAATGTGTCTCCCATCAAGAGGAAACATAATGAGGGCAGTAGTTCTGATGTCGGTCAGAGCTCCTTGTTCCAATCTATAAGGGTGTTATCACACTTTTTTAATAATAGGATGGTAATTTTTGAAGATACATCTTCGGTGTTTTTTAGAGTACCGAGGTGTTTATATCTTCTAGGTTGGAAGTTTCTTGCCGGGTTCTTGAAGATGGCGAGTAAAAAAAATGTCGCGCATGTGGAGTCTATCTCTCAAGCTATTGTTGTGCTTGAGAGCCTGTCTGATTATGATCCAGCCGCAACTGCCAAATTGATGGCCGAGCGGGATGAGGTCACGAGTATCCTTAGTGCTAGTGAAGCGAATGTGAATGTCCTCCTTAATCAGAATCAGGAGTGGGAGGCCGCTCTTGATCAAGCCAACATATCTCTAACTATAGAGAGGGAGCGGCGGGAGAATGCCGAAGCTCCTTCGGGTACGAGAACATTTGGCTCTTGTTGAGAAGGCTAATCGATGCAAGGAGCTCACTCGAGAGCAGAGGGTCGGTAATGCCAATGCTTTCCTTTTGAGTGAGACTTTAACGGAAATATGTGCCGAACGTGGAGTACAGGAGATCATCGGTCATATCTGTCTTCTTGGCAGTTTCAATGGTGATTTCGACCCTAGCCCTTTGAACCCCTTATTGGGCTTGGATGGGAAACTTCTGGAAGACTCCGATGTTGAGGTTGATGATGATCATGTAGAAGATGTCTACGAGGAGATTCTGAACCAGAGGATTCTTGTGCTAATCCATACGAAGGGTGCTTCTAAGTACCCTGACTGAGGGGCATTCCTTTTTAGGTGGTTGTGTATATTGCCCTTGGGCTTTTGTAGATGCTAAGCTTGTTTTGAAATGGAATTTTTCTCGTCAATTTCTGGGGTATTGAACACTTACATGTGTTGCTGATTTGCGTTATTCGTATTTTGAAAGAATGTCCCACCCGTCGCACCTGCGTCGGCTAATTATTGTTTATCCGTGGGTTGGGTAGAGCTCTATTTATGCCGTGAGCTTGCCTCCTTATCTGATAGAGGGATTATTTTTGCTGTATTTTTGGCTGCTCTGTGTGTCGGGTTCTCTCCTCCATATCTCGGTGGGTAGGGAGGGTTGTCCTATGGCATCTTTACGCCGAGTTATCTCCTCCCTATCTCGATGGATAGGGGAGTTATTCCATGCGTTCGTATTTGTTTTGTATGTCATATTGTCTCCTACCTATCTCGATGGATAAGGGAGTTATCCCATGGCATTTGTCTTCTTTTGTGTGTCGAGTTGTTTCCTCCCTATCTCGATGCATTGGGGAGTTATCCCATGGCATTTTTATTCTTTTGTATGCCAGATTATTTCCTCTCTATCTCGTTGGATATGGGAGTTATCCCATGACATTTTTAGACCTTTGTGTGCCTTCTAGGTAGTAGATATTACTTGGATTCTGTCGAATTTGCCGATCTTCGTTTCATGTCATTCAAACAAGATAACATAATTGTTCGATGTTAGAGATAGTAGTAAGATGAAACCCACACTTCGTATTCTATCCGTGTACGCAGAGAATATCATTCCTCGTTATCGGCACAGATCTATTTGTACCTGCCTTATATAGGTGAAACAAGTATATTCACAAAGAAGAGGATGACAAGACATCTTAGAATAAATGTGTGCTTGTCTGCACATCTCATCTAATCCCTTAAAAGGGTATGTACCTGCAGCAAATTATGAATGCGTAATGCAATCGAGTGTATCCATTGGAACAAAATGAGTTAATAATGGATAACGGTCGAAGGCTAGGTAAGTCATAACCCGCCTATGTATCCCGTTGTAAGGGAATCAGACCGGCGTAGTTTCCCCTGATTTAGTTACAGCCCAGCCCAACGATGGGGCAATTTAGGGAATTTATAAATTGCTCAACATTACTGGAAATGAAAAAAGTTCAGGTGATCCTCCAACGTTGGTCACCCCACCACTTAATGGTTACCCTCCAGGTCCGCCAGCGAACAATCCTTCTTCATGATTTGCGACGAGCTCCCCTACTCCTCCAGTGTGACGACAGTGCCCCACGAGCCATGCTCCGATCCGAGTTGGTTCAGTGGTGGCCAGCCACTTTACCCGATCCAGACTAAAGCACAACTCATAGGAAGGGGTCTCACTTGTTTAGGATCATAACCATACACGTTTTATAAATTATATTTTGATATATACAACGAAAGTCTTGGTATTATAAATAATGTGACTATTTTAATGGTTATGCACTAGTGATAAAACACGGATATTTCAAAATGCACGCTTGAACAATTATTCACTTGATCGATGCTGGCATGTTGATTTTTATCTTGAAGAATGGACATAAGAAACGAGGAATAAGTCTTTAATGACTTAGTGAGATTCATATAAAAGAACTGGTAATGCAAGAATTAACTGTGACCTACTGGATACATTTCGAAGAGTGATCATATCGGTAGAAACAGTTCAACTAGACAATTTGATGTAGCAATGGTACTGGAGTTTTCATAGAATAGTTAATGAACTTGTGCTTAACAATAACCAAATCCAGCCTTATGACTTCTAATATTCTACCGTATACCTCCCGACGAGGAGCGACCTTGCAAACAATCAAGAGACATGCTCGAGTACATGTCAATCCAGCACGAGGGTTACAGCCAACTCCTGACTGCAAGTGACACCTAGATAGATGGGTATCAAGCGAAATTACTTCAACCGACAGTCCTTACTGCCCGACAGTAACTCGACTTAATCTCTGGGTCCAACTTCCCAAAGGCGTCCCAATGGGTATAACAGATAAACAAATAAGCTAGTAAACCGGATAATATCCGTTGCTCTTTGAGCTACATGTCCCGAACAAGTTCGTTGCTCTTTGCACAGTTCAAGAACCAACATATGAGATTATATCAGAGAATTACCATGATTATGAATCAATATTATTAATAAATGATTGGATATGATTTAAGGACGAGTAAGAAAATAATGTTATGAGATGAGACACAAAAACAGAAATATGATGAAATATAGGTTGTTCGGGGTTTGGTAATGGAGTAGTGACTTTTCTGTCCAAGTTCCTCAGGGTCGGATGCCAAACGGGGCAAGAATAAATCAGAAATGGAACCTCACCTTAACTCGTATGGGGATCCTTGATGGCGTTGATTAGTTCGTCGAACTTTTAACAAATTTAAATAATATTAATCAACTGAATTTATAATTCCCCACAATAAATATTAGTACTTTTTCTTCAATTCTCATGTTGGTGAAATTGAGAATTTTCTTGTTAAGAATGCTAGTTACAATGTAAATCTTAGTAAATAACACATAAGCTTAATTTATGTCATTACACAAAACATGAAAATCTTAGATGATGAATTTAAAGAAAAACATATTACTTAACTAACTCTAGGAAAACTCATCTTTTTTGGACTTTAATCAATTCCAAACTTTTAATAACCACACACCGAATAAGTATCATACGAAGTAACACCTTAAAAGGTATAACTTAGTAACTTTAAAAATGCATATACTTGTTTTATAACTTAAATATAAAGATATAAACATGAGAGATTTATCAAAACATGTGATAAGGAATGATAAATAATCTTATTTGATGGTTAGGTCATGAAGTGGCAAGAATAATCTTGTAAGACTTATGAAAATAATATGTTAAACATGATAAATCTACCATTTAAATGCTATAAATAAAATCACAAAAATGTCAATTCATGATTATAAATTATAATAATCTAATTATAACTAATACTATATCGAGTTAAATTTATGTGTATGATAAATACTTGAATTATGATGGAGATTAAACTTATAAATTAAGAAAACAAATGGTGTGCCAAATAAACTGAAAAATCACCGCAATTTTGGTTTTACCTTTGATCGGACATTCAAATGAACCTGGTTTTCAAGTATTTGTATGGTTTATGGTTTCTAGTATCATGCGAGATGTGGGAATCCAAGATTTTGTGAAAACACAAAGGTTTGTTATGCTAGATAATTCTTGCGACATAAGAGTTGTTATTGGATTTCCTGGCAGCAGTTTACGATTTATAGATTATGCCCTCCTAGATCATATTATTTGAGAAATATGTCTCATACAAAAGATAGAAGACACCAAGGAGAGTATGCAGCTGAAAATTGGTAGTAAAATAATATTTCTACTATTTGATATGATTTTTCTAAGGTGCAAAATTGGCATTTCCTGCGCAGTGAAAATTTTGGCGCCTTTTTGGGTAGAAAATGGCAAGATAAAAATGTGAAAAAAATATTTTTTGAATGAAAACACAAAAAAGAACAACTTTTATTTCTAGTTACTTTTACAGAATGAGATTATTTTGGGCTGTAAGAAATGGTGAAGAAGGGTGAATATTTATAGGCGAAAATAGTAGTTTAATCATACTTATTTAGGTCCCACCTTGATTATTTTATAATAAATGACAAAAAATCTGAATTTAATCATGCTCTTAAGGATGTTATGGGTTACCTCATCAAAAAGATGTCACGACTTACTTCATCATCTGGTTAATTGCATATCAAGTCCCTCAATTATTTATAATTAAAATTCAAATATGTATAATTAGTTTTTTTTGTTATATACATATTTATTTGTGTAATTTTTCTAGATAATTCGATCATCTTGGTTAATATTTGAAATTGAAATATATGTTTTAGTATTAGAGACCTATAAAAATAATAAAAGACTAACTTTTAAGTTTAGAGACTAAAATGCAAATGTTTCTAAACATTTAGGGTCAAAAATAAAAAAATTGAAAAGTTTAAGGACTAAAGTTTAAATTTATTTTCTTCCTAATTTTTGGGGCGTTACATCCAGCTACTAGGAATTTTATTTTCTCGTGGTATGTGGAACCACTGCACGGATCTGTCCTTCACCTTGTCCCTTCTAGGGGAGCGGTATCGATCCTCTTGATCCTGAGAATCTCCATTATTTCGTACATATTCGATCAGCTTGCCCTCGCGAATGAGGCGCTCGATTTCATCCTTGAGATCTATGCAATCCTTAGTCTTGTGTCCATTCTGACGGTGGTACTCACAGTACTTCCTCGATTGTCTGATGCCTTCAGTCTCTCTCAATTTCCTTGGTTGGTTCAACCATTTCTTCCTCTAAGCTACCGCAAACACGGTTAAGATATCCTGATTTAGTTGAGTGTATCTTCTCGGTGACCTGTCCCTGCCATTTCTTTCTCTGTTCCAACCCTCTTTGCCACTATGGCTATTGACCTGCAGGGGAGTTTGTTTTGTTGCCATCATATTGTCCTGGTAGATGGTGTTGTAAGCCAATTCATTGATTTGGTCGATGGTTGGTGATTTGAGCTTGATCAATTCCTGTGCAAACCTCATATGTGTCGTTGCATTGAACAAAATGAGCACCACTTGGTCGCTCTGCGGTTCATCCACCTTCATTAGTTCATCGTTGAACATTTTCATGAACTCTTTCAAGCTCTCTTTTTTCTTCTGTTTCATAGCGTTTAGATGGTGCATGTCTGTCCTCGTTCTCTTCTGGTTAGAGAATTGACTTTCCAACTTCTGCCTTATCTGCTCATAACTGGTGATAGATCCCGTCTCTATTTTGTTGAACCAGTCGAGGGCTGCTCCAGTCAGGGTCTTGGCCAGAATATTTGCCTTAATGTTGTGTGAGAACCTGTGTAACTTCAAGACACTATCGACGCTGTGGAGATGGTCCATTGGGTCGCTTTTCCCATCGTATGTGTTATCCCTGGAAAAAATTCGAAACCAAAATAATACTATCCCCACGACAGATATCTCACAGAGTACACATACCACGCGAGATGTCGGAAACTTTAAATAGACTTCCGAAACATTCCCCACGTATACGATACTCTAGCACCTATCGTGTCATACGGGTATACAGAGCAATATGCCTACCTTCTTTTAAGGAGCCCTCGGAACAACATGCTTACCTCCTTTTAAGGAGCCCTCGGAACAATATGCCTACCTCCTTTTTGGGAGCCCTCGGAGCAATATCCCTGCCTCCTTTCAAAGAGCCCTCGTTCAAGCCCTCGGAGCACACATGCCATCCTTATCCCGATAGATGGATAAGAATCTCATCAAGAAAGCCACGCCAGCTCCCTCAAAATATCTGCCCCTCATCCGAAGTATCTAGAAGCCACGACAGCTGTTTGTCTTTATCAGAAGAAAGATGATACATGTACAAAATTGACACCTGTAAAACTCTAACTTGTATCCAACGAAACCTCCTTCTATAAAAAGGAAGGAAAACTAAGAAAATAAGATATATTGTTTTCCAAGAATAATATACAATAGCCGAAATCTCTTCAAACTCAGGCAAAAGCGATTATTCTCACTCCAAATATCCTTGAAATAGTACTACCGTTAACAAAATGGCGCCGTCTGTGGGAACCGCCTTATAACTTTGTCTTTGAGAATGTTTGAAGAAGATCTCTTTACAGAAAAGAAAGGAGTTATCATGAGTAAATCCCCTAGTTCTAGGCCTTCAGGGAACCAGCAAAACTCCGAGGGATCTATGCCGAGAGAATGTTCGGAAACATACTCGTCACCAACAACTGAAAGAGGGAATTTCGTAAATATCCCTCAATCAGTGTTTGAACGCCTGGTGGAAAGAGCCACTTGGAGAAACAAACCGGAAGGGGCTTACCCCCGAGGCGAATTACCTACGCAAGACCATAGGGAACGATTCTACTCGGAAGAATATGAGTCCCACCCAAGATCCCGATTCCAGTCGTCCCCAACCCGAAGGGATATCTACCCCTCAGCCAGAGAAAGGAGAACTCCCCTCGAGGATGTTGGGGGTAGAATACCCCGAGGCATAGATGGAACTAATGTTCCTTATACCCAGGAACCCCTCGTTTACTCCCCCGGGGATCATTCTCTATGGAACATGATCACCAACCTGAAAAGAGAAATGAGGAATCTACAAAGGAATCTAGCCATGGGTGAGGAAGTCGTATATCATGGATCCCCATTCGTTCCTAGAATAGCCCGCGCTTTAGTTCCGCTCGGGATGCGCCCCAGCAACCTACCCCTATACATGGGAGAAAAGGACGGGACAGATCCCCAAGATCACATCCATCAGTATATTGCTACCATGGACCTAGCTTCCGCGCCGGATTTCGTTCTATGCCGAGTATTTCGTACCACCCTGGCAGGTAGAGCACAAGCTTGGTTTTCCCAGTTGATGCCTGGTACGATTTCCTGTTTTGATCAATTGGCATGCTTGTTCGTACGCCAGTTCGCTTGCAATCGGAGATACCCAAAATCCGCCAGCCACCTGTTCACAATTAAACAAGGTAAAGATGAGTCTCTTAGAGAATATATGAAACGTTTTTCGGATGAGGCCTTAGACGTGCCAAATACTCATCCGTCCATCATAGCGGATATCTTGACTCAAGGACTTAGAGCAGGTGACTTTTTCCGATACCTTATGGGCAACCAAGTTAAAGATATGAATGAGCTTATGCATAAAGCAGAGACCTACATCGTCATGGAGGAAGCAGAAAATTCCAAAATCCGGGCAGAGCGTCATGATCTAGAACATGATAAGGCAAACATAGATAAATCTAAAGAAGGAAAAGCCCCTCCGAAGAGAAATGAAGAAGGGGGGCCCATAAAACGACATCTCCAGTCTGCACCTTTACCCCCCTTAACTATCACTCCAGCGGAAGTACTCAATGTTATGAGAGGAAGCGTTTATCTCCAATGGCCCTGCCCCGTTAGGAGACCCCATGATAGAAAAGAGTCTGGCATATTTTGTAAATACCACAAAGCATGGGGACATGATACCAACGCTTGCACCACTCTGAAAACGGAAATACACCGACTTCTCGGTGCCGGGTATTTGGGGAATTATTTACAAGAGAATAATCAAGAAATCCCCAAACCCAACGTATGGAAGAGACTTCGATCCGAAGGAATTGCGGAGGAAAGAGGGTCCGATACGCGGAAGCAGGAGGATACCCCTCGACAAAGGTTACCACCCCCTCCTGAAGCCTATGAGGATAATCCTCCCTCGGGACGAACAATTAATATGATAGAGGGAGGAGACATCTCAGTATCTCCCCCGGGAAGAAAGAAGAAATATTTAAAGGAGGCAAGACGGGTAGAACAAGGACCCCCCGTATGCTCTGTACAGGGATCCATGTTGCCCACTATCGCCTTTGGACCAGAAGACTTGAAAGGAATTGTGTACCCTCACGAGGATCCTATGGTCATAGAAGCGACGATATTTGGCGTTGAAGTCCAGCGTATCCTAATTGACACGGGCAGTTCTGTGGATGTCCTCTTCTTCCCGACCTATCTAGCTATGGGGTTAAGGAAAGACCGTCTGGAAGCGGCTGAAGTGCCCCTAGTCGGATTCTCAGGTGACGCGTGTCGCACCTTAGGAACTATCATTTTACCTATGTCTTGGGGAGAGGGCGCCACGAGACGCACCGAATCGACAAAATTTTGGGTAGTGGAAGCTTCCTCTAGAACATATAATGCGATATGCGGACGACCTTCAATACGAACTTTTGAAGCCATCCCCTCTACCCTACACCTGAAGGTCAAATTCCCTACCCCCTCAGGCATCGGGGAAGTTCGGGGTAGTCAAGTCAAAGCCCGAGAATGCCGCATGAATGCTATTCCCGCTGAAGAGGAAGAAGGGCTCCCCCTACCGGCCAAAAAACCAAAGATATGGGAGGAATTAAAAGTACAGTCTGTGGAAGAGCTAAAGATGATTGAAATAGTGGAAGGAACCCCCACTAAGACTGTTAAGATAGGGACGTTCATGAATCCAGTAGTGGAAGAGGGGGTGACCCTTATACTTAAGGAGTTCAACCATCTCTTCGCATGGGAAGGTGGGCCTCCGGGAAGGATAAGTAATCAAGTATGTCAACACTTCCTCAATGTCAAAACTGGAGCCAAACCCATACAACAAAAGAAAAGGAATATGGGACCGGACAAGAATAAAATTATACGGTCCGAAATTCAGCGCCTGTTCAACTTACATCAAATTCGAGAAGTGCATTACCCCGAGTGGTTAGTTAATGTAGTCCTCGTACCCAAGACAGGAGGGAGATGGCGTATGTGTGTTGATTTTACCAACTTAAACGAAGCTTGCCCTAAGGACTGCTATCCTCTACCAAGCATAGATCAACTGGTAGACTCTACAGCTGGATGTGCACTATTATCCACGATAGACGGGGATCAGCGATACAATCAGATACCCATGGCTGCCATAGACCAAGACAAGACTAGCTTCATTACTGAGGCATGCACCTTTTGCTATCTGGTAATGCCTTTTGGATTAAAGAACGTTGGTGCTCCCTATCAGAGGCTCGTGAACTTAATGTTCGCTGGCCTAATTGGGAAGTCAATGGAGGTATATGTGGATGATATGATTGTCAAGAGCCCTCGGGCAGAAGATCACCTCGAGGATCTCCGTAAGGCATTGGCCATTATGAATCAATTTGGAATGAAAATCAACCCTCGGAAATGTTCTTTTGGAATAAAATGGGGTAAATTCTTAGGATTTATGGTTACGGAAAAAGGAATAGAAATGAATCCCGAAAAAGCCTAAGCCATCCTAGATATGCCTATTCCTAGAACAATCAAAGATGTCCAAAAGCTCACAGGAAGAATGGCATCTCTAAGCTGATTCATCTCCAAATCAGCCGACAAATGACTACCTTTCTTCAAAGTCCTAAGGAACATTAAAGATTTCAAATGGACTGAACGGTGCGAGGGAGCTCTAGAGGAGTTAAAAGCTTACCTAACTCGCCCTCCCTTATTAATGAAACCTACCCCCCAAGAAGATTTGTTTGTATATTTAGCCATCGGAGAAGAAGCCATAAGTGCGGTGCTAGTCAAAGAACATAATAGGGAACATCACCCGATATATTATGTTAGTAAAACATTGCAAGGGGCCGAAGGATGATACACTCAAACTGAGAAGTTAGTGCTGGCTCTCATCACTACAGCGCGAAAATTGCGCACATATTTCCTTTGCCACTTCGTAACAGTATTGACTAAATATCCTTTACGAACAATCCTTAACAAACCTGAAACCTCGGGTCGGCTCATCAAATGGGCCATCGAACTCACAGAGTATGACATCACATATACCCCCCGTCCTGCCATTAAAGCCCAGGTTTTGGTAGACTTTGTGGTAGAAATGGCAAGTATGGAGATTGCCCGAAACCCCCCTATGTGGCACCTATTTGTAGATGGATCCGCCACGACAACTCATGGTGGGGCAGGAATAGTCCTATCTAACACGGAAACAGAAGACGAAACCCTATACTTCGCTGTTAGACTTGACTACCCCCTATCTAACAATGAAGCTGAGTATGAGGCCCTATTGATAGGACTAAGATTAGCCCTAGATGGAGGGATCAGAAGAATAATAATGCACAGTGATTCGCAGCTCATCGTGCAACAAACAAAGGGTGCATACGAGGCCCGAGAAGAAAGAATGCGAGAATACGTACATGATGTACAACACAGAAGCGCATGGTTTGAAAGCTACGAGATAGTACAAATTCCCCGCTCCGATAACCAGGAAGCGAATGCTTTATCAAAAATAGCTTCCCAAACTGCTACCATCCATACCCGCCGTATCACACTTCTCCTAGCAACAACTTCCGAAAATTCAGAAGCAATGGAGGTGAATGCAACACAACAACCCTCCGATGATGATTGGAGGGAGCCTATACTAGCTTACCTCAGAAATCCCGAGGAATATGCAGCTCATACTAATAAAAGGGAACCACAACTAATGGCACGAATGACTGCCCAATACTTTCTCCACGAAGGTACATTATTTCGACGATCTTACTCCCATCCCCATGCCCGATGCCTAGATCATACAGAAGCCGAGCAAGTTATTCGAGAAACGCATGAGGGAACCTGCAGTAGTCACACGGGAGGGGAAAGTATGACGTGACGCATACTTTGCCAAGGTTACTACTGGCCCACAATGGAAAAAGATTGCCAAGAACATGCCAAACGTTGCAAATCATGCCAAACCTTCGCTCGCCAGATACGCCAACCTGCGATACCATGGGTGTCCGGACCCCCTCCATGTCCCTTCGCCAAATGGGGAATTGACATTTTTGGGCCACTAATCCCCACGGTAGGACAACAGAAGTTTTTGCTAGTAGCTGTGGACTATTTCACCAAGTGGGTGGAAGCGGAACCCCTAGCCAAGATTACCGCGGGGGCGGTTATTAATTTCATATGGAGATACATTATATGCCGTTTCGGTATCCCCCGACACTTGGTTAGTGATAATGGTCTTCAATTTACAAGCCAAGAGCTGGAAAAATGGTGCAGCCATTGGGAGATAAAACATCGTTTTACCTCTGTAGGATATCCCCAGGCTAACGGCCTAGTCGAAAGAACCAACCAAACTCTGCTAAAATATCTCAAAGCGAGATTGGGTTGGCACATGGCTAGATGGGTAGAAGAGATCCCAGGAATTCTATGGGCCTATCGGACTACTCAAAAAACCGCCACGGGAGAAACCCCCTGTAGCTTAACCTATGGAAGTGAAGCGGTTATACCTCCAGAGATAGTGATAGAAAGTTGGCGAGTCCGAGAATATGAAGAAGTAAACAACAGCTCCAATCTAGCACTAGCCCTGGATCTTCTAGAAGAAAGGAGGACTCGCGCCGCTGTTCGCATGGAACAATATAAAGCGCGCATGTCCCGACACTACGACGCCCGAGTCCGACCCCGACTCTTCCAAGTCGGAGAACTCGTACTAAAAAGAGCAGAAGCTTCCAAAAACATAGGTAAACTTCAGCCTAAATGGGAGGGGCCCTTTAAAATAGCTAAAATTGTTGGAGGCGCTACATACATCCTTGAAAATCATGAAGGGAAAGTATTCCATAATTTTTGGAACGCGTATAACTTGATAAAGTACTACGCTTGATGTCACGATAGCCTGGTGCGAGACCAGCTTCCCCTTGTATATAAATAAAGATGTATGTAAATAAAGCAATGTTTACAATAAGTGGCTTTCGCTTTATTATATGGACAAGGATAGGCTTGCCATTACAAGAAGAATAGTCCTCCAAGGACTATCGGCAAACCTACCTCAAAGGGCCATTTATTACAAGCAAAAAAAAAAGATCACACACGCCTATCAACAATAGAGCTATATAACAATTTATACATTATTAAGAACGTCCCAAAATCACCATGCAACACTTAAGAATCCTCACGTGGCCGCTTTCCTTCTCTAATCAACCGACGACGTTGTTCCTCTGAAAGATCCATAGGTTTTGCT
The DNA here is from genome assembly GCA_948329865.1 of Linaria vulgaris. NCBI lineage: Eukaryota > Viridiplantae > Streptophyta > Magnoliopsida > Lamiales > Plantaginaceae > Linaria > Linaria vulgaris. Next base: position 111,826,097 of record OX415249.1, on the reverse strand, counting down.
AGATCCACAGAAGGAACAGGTATATCTTCCGACATTGGCACTGCCTCAGAAACAATTGTCGCTGAAGTAACAGGGGATTCAGGTACTATATTCAAGCGTGGGATCACTAGAGTGGCCGGAAACCCCGGCAAAGATCTCACAGCTTCCTCGCATAGCTTATACCCGATACGCACCATGTCCCGAAACTGCTCTCAGAGTACATCCCGAGGGCAAGAGCATTGGATAAGTCCATAAGTGCTTGGGTTCGAGCCAACATTAACGCCACCTCCTGCTTCCCCATCATTTCCAGCAGTTTCCGAGTAGCAGCATACTTCTCTTCCAAAACCAAGGACAATCGCTCTTCTAAGATACGCAGTTGCCCTCGGAGGTCCTCCACCCTCTCCTCTAAACACACCACCCGTGCTCGCTCCAAAGACAAACGCCTTTCCATATCACATGACCTCTCTGTCAAATTCTTTACCACCCCACGATGGCTTTCCTGCATCATCTCCATATCGCCTCGAAGCTGTTCCAACTTTTGCCTGGTAAGCAGAAGTTCTCGTTCAAGGTCATCCCGATGACGGTAGATCAACTCTCCCTCGGAAGCAATTTGGTCCCTCCGAGAGCCCATAGCATTAATCACCATGAAAAGTTAAAATATTTCATCAGAGGAAAACCTAAGTAGCCATCGGAGTAAAAGTTATACTCGGAAGTAGAAAGAGAGATATTATTACCTCACAAAGATCCTTGCTAGCCAAATCCTGAAGAGAAGACAGTGGGAGAGCGTTTAGCTGAGAACAATCTAAATTGTTCAGCAATCCACTCATAAAAGTTCGGCAAAAGAGTACATCAGGGTTAAGCCCAAGAAACTGTTCCGCTGCTCGCGAACCCTCCCCCTGTTCCACACCTGCAACAGGAGACGGTGTATCGGGAGAAGAGGGAACACCTTCCTCTATGGCATTAACGGAACTTCTATTAAAACCAGGAGCATGGCCCCCTTGATTACTACACTCTCCGATAGCCCTAGAACCCAACCTCAAGGAAAGCGACGGTCTTGAAACAACTCCCACTCTCGGGAATCTTCGTGAGGAATCTCCAACTAGTTGTAGTGGAAAACGGCCCGAGTCCCCCTTTAAAGGGGATAGCTCGTCAGAACCACTACTCTCGAGAGCTCTTCTGAATCCCCCTACGGCAAAAAAATCCATTTCGGACCCTGTAAAAAGAATCAACACATATATAACTATCCCCCACTACAACATATTGTTAAAAAGGGGGGGGGGGGAAGAAGAACGTTACGGAAAAAGAAGTTAGTATGGAGAGGACAAGGAAAAAGCTCTCGTGCCGCTGATCCCTCTTGTAAACCAGCCATGGAAAGAGCATCGGACAACTCTAACAGGCCACATATATCATAACTACCATTGAAAAGTGAAGACTCTCCCAAAAACTCTGATTCACGAGTAATCACTTCTACAGAAGGAACCACGTAGCCTAACCCCCAATGAACGGGTACTCTCCAGGCACAAGCTGCCACCCCACGAGGCTTTAGATAAAAGAAGCGACTCTTCCAATCATCTCGGGGGGTAATCCGTCTAGTGATAGTCGTAAAAGAACGGCGTTGATCACGGTATACCAAGCTAAAAATGGGTAAATCTCCAGGACAATGACGCAATAGAAAAACACTCCCCACCCGATAAGGAGTTAAAGGCAAATCCAAAAGCCCACAACAAAGAGCATACCCTACCAGATAACGATAGGAGTTAGGTGTAAGTTGGCTGGGACAAATTTGCCAATAACGAAAAAGCATTCGCAAAAACGGATGAAAGAACAAATGCAATCCACAGCGGATTTGATCAGAATATACCGTCATATACCCAACGGGAGGATCATACGCCCGTTGGTCAGTCCCCGGTAGCACTAAGTCATACCCGCCTAAGTCCAAGTTGTACTCCACGAAAAATGTTGCCACCAAGTCTGCGGATTCTGTGCTTTCTACCGATCCAATACAACCCCCCTATTAGCATTCGAGGATTCATTGTGATCGTGTGAAAAACCGATAGTAGATCTATCGGGAGATAAGCCTCCCTGCTCATAAACACATCCCTGATGCTATGCGACAGCAACATGTCTGCTCGAAGTTGCACCGAGGGCGGGATTGGTGAACCTCTCGGAGTGAAAGGGGAGCAACCCCCCCCCCCCCCCCCCACGACGAGGACCAGGCATAGAAGTCTCACTTGGTACTCGTCGCACCATATGAGCAGAAGGGGATCTACGAGAAGAGGTAAGACCCCCTGGAGAACGTGTAGAACGGGGAAGTGTCATGGCAAGCTTATCTAAGTTTGCTAAACTTTTTTCAAAAAACCAAACACTTATAGACAAAAGTGACCTTTTTCAATTAACAAGTGAACTTTAGGAATGATTTGCCATGACAATTCAGGAGAAAGCTATTTATAGCAGGTATAGGGGGCCCACCACCAACAGCAGGACCACCTGGATTATGCGGTTCTCACAACCAATAAAGAGAAAACACGAAGCTCCACGTGTCGCCATCTTAGAAAGTCAATTAAAACATACTCCCACCTACCCCATGCAAGTAAGAGAAAGAAGCACGCAGTTGCTATCATTAAAAACTTCCAAATAAGAATAAAAGTCAATCTTAACATAAAAAGGACAAAACATGAAAAGGACAAAAATAAAAAAGAGACAAATCCCTTAAAAACATGCACTTCATTTAAATTAAATTATATAAATTACAAAAAACGAGTCTCATTAAAATAAAAAGCAAAATACAACTATGCCAGAAGGGAAGAGGTCTCTAAGACGGGGGAGGTAGAGCCCTCGTAGAAGCAGGGGCTGGTACATTGGCAGAAGGAAGAGTCGGAGCACTTGTAGAAGAAGGAGCGCCACAAGGACCAGCGTGGGCCCCCGTGCTGGAAGAGGGACGAGCCGAAGGAAGCGAAACCACGGTGGTCAAAGGAACCCAAGTAGGAGCCGAAGAGGACGGAGGAAGTTGAGAACTACTCTTCAAAAAGAGAGAATAGGCTTGCTCCAACGTGGGCTTCTGCTTCTCCGCAATATTTATCAGATGGGGGTCAACATTGGGAGATATCTTCCTGCGCACCTGCCCGAAACATTGAAGAAACCCCCACATTACATGTCCGACCATGTAGCCATGATTCCTGCGAACATATAGCTCCTTGACTTGGACAAGGGCCTCATCCTGGGCTTGTTTGACTGCAGCAGTCAACTTCTGTTGCATCTCCTCATGGGAGATACCCCCCGAGACTGGGGCTTTCGATAGCTCCTCAGTAAGAGCATCCACCCGACCCAGCGCTTGGGACAAACTATGTTCCAACTCTTTTTGCTTTGCCCCCACGCAATCTTTTCTTCCTCAAGAGAAGCAAGCCTTTCCTTCAGCACCAACCCCGAGGCCTCCGTCTCCGACACGGATAATTGGAGCTGCTTGTTTTCTGCCCTTACTTCCTGAAGCTGCTTCGTGATCATAGACCACGCTGTTTCATACTTCTCCATTTTCTCTCGGAGATTCTTATTCTCTTCCTCCGTCTTCCGAGACTTCTCTTCAGCAGCGGTCGCCAACTTTTGCAGCTTCTCAACCTCAAGTAACAGAAGAGGAAGCATTTTAGGCGCCTAAAAAACAAAGCAAAAGAATAAAGACCCCCAACACTACACCCTAAACAAATAATATAAGTAAAAAATAATTCTTACCAGCATAGCCACACAATTCGTGCAAGCTTGGACAAATTTCCACCCCTCCGAGGGAAGAGAAGTAGCAGCAGCCAGGAATCGGGTGACGGTATCAAGGGCCACCTAAGCCTCCTCGGGCTAGGATCCTGCCCTGAGGATGAAGGTCCCCCCGACACGGGCACCTGAGTAACCACTGGACTGTCTGACTGTATGGCGGTAAACGCACTCGGAGGGGGATGGTTTGCAAGAGGGGGAGCTGCGGCCATCAGCTCCTCCAGCAAGAGCATCGACTCATCAGAAGTTGGAGGGGCGTAAGGTCCTCCTTCAAAATTAAGAAAGTCACCCCGTGCGAATTAAAGACCTCCCCAAGTAAGTAATTTATCCTCTGAGAAAGAAAAGCAAATGGAAAGACAGTCAATCTTAAGAAACTTACCCAAATCGAGAGCGCTTTCCAGCAGAAATGGCGCTGATACTCCTTCATTCTCGGTAAGAGTAACTTTTCCTTTATCTATTAAAAACAATTTTTTTATAAGTAAAAGAACAAATCCCAATACCACGTAAACCAAGAAAAGATACATACCTTTAGAAGAGGGAGTTGCCAGTAGTGCGTCTAGAGAATCCCCCGACATCTCAGAGGGTGAAGACACGTTGATAGCACCTAAGGGGGGTAAAGGCATTCCCCATATCCCTACGTCATCTTATGCTCCTCCCAACGAGAACGTCCGCACGAGGACCGCATCTGCGGAAGTTACATCCAAACCCGTTTCTTCGGGGATATCGGAGGTTCCGCTAGAGGAATGAGATCGCCCTACCCTACCCTCTGCAACTAAGGGGACTTCACCTTCCCCCGACATTAACATTTCTTCCTGAATTCCCATCCCCTCATTACCACCCGGGCCACTGGTACCTTCCACCATATACGGCCGTAAAACATCCAGTGTGAAAAACAACTAAAGTTAGATAAACTAGAAAAAATACATATAAAATAAAAAATATAAGCATAAGAGTTTACCAAAAGCATTGAAGTACTTCGTGGGGATAGCCAAAGGGGTCTCGATTTTATCTATCGGAGCAATATACCGCAAGCCCGCGGTCCGATAAAGACGAGCAAAATCCCCCGACTCCACCAAAGGTTTCGCGGAAAACACTGGTGAAAACACCAAAGTATCATCCAACACCCTTTCCGGGAACTTAGGCTCCCTCCAAGTAAATGGCATATCCCACACCCCCGCGGTAGGGCGAATATAGAAGAATTTGTTCTTCCACGTGCTGTGAAAGCTAACGTTGCCCTCGGAAATGCGGTCATCCTTATTCTGATGACTGAAACAGTAGAAAGGAGCCCCTCCCGGAGACACCTTCAACTCGAAAATAGAAAAAAAAAAAACCTATCCCTCGTACACTATATCCCCCTCACCAAACACCAAAAGACAAATAAAGCCAAGGCCGTGAAGGAATTGGGGGTAAGTTGGCTAGGGCATACATCGCAATACTTAAAAATCTCACAGTAAAAATGAGGGAAAATGAACGTAATCCCGTCTTTACCTGAGAGTAGTACACGGTCAAATGCTTCGCCGGAGGAGAATTGCCCCTCTGATCTGCTGACGAAATCTCCACCGTCACATTCCGGCCGAAGGCACCATACTCAATGAACAAATTCCAAATCTCCTCCTGAGAAACGGTGCTGACAGTCGCATCAACTTTCTGGGTAGCTCGAGGAGCACCACCCTTATCAACATTTTTCTTTGATTTTTTCGCCTTCCTCGCACTACCACTGCCACCAGCCCCCATCACTGCCGCCACACCTCTCTTTCGAGAAGTCAGAGAAGCAACCCCCGTCACCGCCGGGAGATCAACAGCAGCAGAAAAAGCCACCGCTCCAGTACCGAAAGCAGCAGACACCAAATTTACAGCAGATTGAGAAGCCATTAAAACTCAGTTAAAGAAATTTCAGAGAAAACAAAGAAGCTTTTGCGGAGAAGAAGCGAGAGGGTTTTTTGCTATAGTAAGAAGAAAGAGAAATTGCAAAGTAAAAGAAAATTGGGAAAAGGGATATTTATAACCCTAGGCCCACTAAGGCATTAATTACCCACTAACTCCTCTTCATACCCCACGATTGGAAATCGTGCTTAGTGGGAAATAACGAATCGGCACGCTTTTATGAAAGTGGCAAACGGTTCGTATAATTAATTAATGCATGAACGTGGCATTTAAAGCTCAATTAATTAATGCCGCAACATTAATTATAATTAATGTCCCGACATTAATAAATACATAAATATTAAAATATAAGACTATCGAAACATACCCCTCAAAAACTGAAATTTCTCCTGCCTCTCCCAAAAGAGAGAGCCATCGGAATTGGGGGGGGGGGGGGGGCTAATGTTATCCCTGAAAAAAATTCGAAACCAAAATAATACTATCCCCACGACAGATATCTCACAGAGTAGACATACCACGCGAGATGTCGGGAACTTTAAATAGACTTCCGAAACATCCCCCAGGTATACGATACTCTAGCACCTATCGTGTCATACGGGTATACAGAGCAATATGCCTACCTCCTTTTAAGGAGCCCTCAGAACAATATGCCTACCTCCTTTTTGGGAGCCCTCAGAGCAATATCCCTGCCTCATTTCAAAGAGCCCTCGTTCAAGCCCTCGGAGCACACGTGCCATCCTTATCCCGATAGATGGATAAGAATCTCATCAAGAAAGCCACGCCAGCTCCCGCAAAATATCTGCCCCTCATCTGAAGTATCTAGAAGCCACGACAGTTGTTTGTCTTTATCAGAAGAAAGATGATACATGTACAAGTTGACACCTGTAAAACTCTAACTTGTATCCAACGAAACCTCCTTCTATAAAAAGGGAGGAAAACTAAGAAAATAAGATATACTATTTTCTAGGAATAATATACAATAGCCGAAATCTCTTCAAACTCAGGCAAAAACGATTATTCCCGCTCCAAATATCCTTATCCTTGAAATAGTACTACCGTTAACAGTATGCCTTGATGGTAGGAATCTTAGCCCCTTTGTCCAGCACTTCTACCTCGATTTCTTCACAAAATGGGGTCAAAGTCTTGTGACCCTCCGCCAGTGCTAGTTTTCGACTAACTTCTATCCTCTTGCGGTCCAACTGCTCCATCATTCTTGTGATGTTTCTTCTATCTCTCATTGGGTCAGGGCCCTCTTCCCCTGGATCTCTCGACGGAGGGTGGTCCATCATGCTATCATTCGCGTCGTCACGTTCTCTACCTCTAATTTCGGATCCAAGACCCTTATTTCTGGACTCCTAGGGTCGCGGCGACGTGTTGCCAGCTCCTCTTCCATTCAGGTGCGACAGTAGGGTCTCTAAGGCTGCCTTCAATGTGGTCTGAACCGTGGCGTTGATCTGTGCCACGATCTCATGTGCTAAGGCGGCAGGCGCCGCAGGCGTAGGTGCTGGCTCCTTTTGCGGTTGAGGTTGCACGAGTTCATTCTAGCCCACTACTGGTTTTGGGGCTGGAACAGGCGACGGGGGGCGCACTTTCTGCTACTGAATTGTCAACAACTGGCCTAGTAGACTGCGAGCGTCATCCTTCGTTGCATCTTGACGTCTTCGTCCGAGAACTTGGTGTTTCCACAGACGGCGCCACTAGTTTAACAATAGATCGTATATATAGAATCGGGTCGGTTACAAGTGTGGTACAAAGAGTCTATCACGAAACTAGACCTACTTGAACTGTGACAGTCTCGAGTAGGCTTGGTCCGTAACACCTCGAACTAACGTTACATGCAAGGGATGTCGAAAGTATATTGGAGATGACGTCAAAGGTTATGTCGGGGGTGACATCGGGAATCTTCTATGTCGAGAGTGATCTCCTGCTGACATCGAAGGTGACGTCGGTTAGTAAGTCGGTGGTATATATCGAAGATATATATCGGGTATTATGTCGAGCACTACATCGTGTATGTTCGATATAGATATACAGTGATTGCGGATAATTAAAGCTTACCTTGATCTCCGGAATGCGGGTATTTATAGGTCTCTCGACACGAGGACCACTGACGTGATAGACACGTGAACTATACTATATCGAAGGTCACATTCGATATATATGTCGGGTATGATCCCCGATATAGGTAAAAACATAGACATGGCCCATAGCCAGCCCAATACGAGAAATACCATATCAGTGAGGGACCAAGCATTTAGGAAGATTGTAAAGCTAAGACTAATTATAGCCCCAATTACGTATAAACTCTCAGTATATTCAATTTTGTGTCTTATTATCTACTAACTGTTAGATTTATGTCATTAATTAGAATGATTTTACGTAACACATGACTTTACTTATAGCTATATTTCGGACCATTCACTCACTATCTGAATGTCAGAATTCCTACTATGTTGTAAATAATGAAAACGTGACAGATTAATTATTATTTGTCGACTTTATTAAAATAAATTGAGTTAGAACAAAATCTCCAAAAAACTAGGACTAGGTAGACAAAGATAAATTTTCTCAACTGATTTGTTATTTTCTTAATGCATCTCATACATCCCTTCATATAAATTACACAATTATATGTAGCTAGATAAATACTTAATTCTATCCATGTTATAAAATACATGAATAATATCCACAACTATTATTATATCCTCCAATTTAAATTGCATGAATAAAATATGATTACTATTATTTTTATTATTTCTACTGGGCTTGAGCCTTTGAAATTATTGGCCCAATTTAGAATGGACCAACGAATTCTGGGACAGGCCAATGGCCTGTATCAACTACTGTATTGCTTTTTAATATTCATACATGAAAGAAAAAAACGAAGCTTACATGATAAAATCATGGATCAATGTCTTTATTTGTTTCTTTCCTCACCAAAAATACCGAAAAGTTTTTATTTAGGCCATGCAAAAGAAAAAGACAAGTATTTGCCAATAAAATATTTTGAATTTTACGAAATATGTCGAAAAGTTCTGAAATATTCAAAAATACTTGATTTTTTCAAAAGATTCTGGTTTTTTTCCAGCTCGATTGGATGCATTTTCAACAATTTGGTTGGCTCACTTTGGCTTAAATGTTTCAAAATTATTTTGAAAAATGTGTCAGAAATCTAAAATTCAATTTGGATGTATATAAACATCAAATCAATGTAATAGTAATGTATAAAAACAATATAATTACTAATAATTATTTGTTGATTAATGGTATTTGAATATCATTTTTTTAAAGATTGTGATGTACAACAAGCTCTTCTTTGGTCAAAGTAATAAAAAATTAACTGTAGCCTTGTAACTTATAGAGCATTAATGTTATATCCAAGCCATCATCTTCAACTAATAAATATACAAAGATAATTTATGACTTTTTTTTGATTTTAATATAATTATGAATATGTTAATAGGTATACTTACATACGATGGAATATTTATATACATCAGAAAGCGTTATACTGAAAATTACAATACTTAATCCTTGTTATATATTTAAAATGACTAATGTAGTCGTTCCATCAAATGCAGTTTTATGTGACAATATATTATGACGAACATAAAAGTCGACAAAACTAGTATAGTTCTGAAGACGAAATATAATATCGCCACAAAACTAATAACATTTATGACGATATGCTATTTCGGCGCAGAAATGTCTTAACGTTTTTACTTCATTGCAACAAATGCGCAAACCGTTTTTCATTGACATCTAAATCTTTTGGGACAATTATTCTATCTCTACTGACAAAAAAAAGGCCGTGAGAAAAATATTCGGGTCGTGAGAAAAATATTTGTGTTGTGCAACATTGGTGTCACCATAAAAGCAATTCTTATTTTCTTCAATATTTTTTTTTTAAATATGTTCGATCAATTTTTATTTTTTTTTCGCACGAAAGGTAAATATATTATTGCAACCTGAAAAGGTGTTATACAGGGATACGAGGGGCATTCCCCAAGTCAAAGTAAGTACAGGACACTCGAGCTAATCAATATTCGAATCAGTACACTGTCAAGCTAAGGAATGCACTAAGCTCTGGCCTAGGACCACTACTCGTGCAAAGCCTCCTACCATATCTACACATTTGTGACCCTTTGATCCACAAATTCAAAGATATACCCCCTTCATTCTAGCTCCAGGACATGCCTGTTACTGTACTCTCCAGGTATACTTAGGTAGACATTTGTTGCTCTCTAGACAGTTACTCAAAACTGATCCATCACTCTTTGAGGGGGATGGGAGGGAAGGATAGTGAACTACCTTGTTGTACCTTCGCCACTATGTCTTTGAAATCCATTGAGATTGCCTGCTACGGTACTCCAGCTAAGGAACAAGTAACAACAACCCAAACAAAATATCAAGCAGATAATATAATATTTACTCTACTTGAATTCTCTCCAGATTAGACAATATACTCTTGATGAACCTATTAGCCTTTTTTGTTTTGTACATGATTCTTACAGAAGTTCATATGATATTTCTTTGCACAAGGTGCTGACAGGAATGAGTTTCTTCTCAAATATCTATTGATTTCTCCATCTTCATATCCCAGTTATAATGTGTCATATCATTGTGGCTCTCACCTGGAACACTAGCCTTTTCTTTCTGTTGGATCTATTGAATATGTCAATCCACTTATTTAGTTGCTTTTCCTGAGCATACATCCCCACTACTCTCATCAATTTCATGATCACAGGTCCTACTGCAGGGCATTGAAAGAACAAGTGTTCCAGTGTTTCTTCTGCTGTACTACACAAGTTGCATTCTTTATCAATAATAAAATTAAATCTAGCTAGTCTGTCTTTAGTAGCTAGACACATGTGCATAACTAACCAGTTGATGAGTGTGACCCTAGGAGTGGAAAAAGAATTCCATACCTATGAGCTCCATTCCACCATGGCAGTATTACTATGGAAAATCTGATAACATTGTTGGATGACCTTTTTCTGTGGAGTTCTCTCTCATTCACTCTTTTGTACTAGTGGTAGTTTTCTTCTCATGTCATCTCTAAGTCTTAGGATGGTTTTCCACTATGGGGAATCACCTGCCTTTACCTGCACATTCCAGATACTCACATTCTTCACTTAATATTCCTTCACCCAAGTATTCCAGATTGTTAGTAGTGATTTGTTTCATCACAGTATCTTTTTGATTTGCAACCCTCCATTCTCATGTTCCTGGCATACTTTAGCCCAAGCCACTAGCTTTTTCTTCCCCTGCTCCTTGCATGTTTCTGCACATCCCCTCAATTCTTCTTACCACTCTAATGGGAATAGGAAAGATATGGCACCAAATCTCTGAATAGCTCTAAGGACTGACTTCACTAATTGTACCTTTCCAGCATAGCTAAGATGTTTAGCACTCCAGTTCAGTATTTTTCCACCAATCTTCTTAATCAACAGCTATTGTGAGAAAGTCAGAATATTTGTTTGGCTAATTTGTAGATTTTCTTGAATTGCCCACTCTCGCTGTAGAGTTTCTCCCTAGCTCTCTGCTGGTCTCCGCCCTTTAATCTTACTGGGTTTCTCCCAGATTCCTTCTCCTTGAGGTGTAATCTTAGTCCTTTACCTCTCATCCGGTCATGGATTCAAACCCTGAAAAAAATCACCGCACTAAACCCCCAAATCAAATTGTTCCGTCACCCATTACCATTGTTGGTAAAATTCATTCAAGAAAAAACATAAACCTTGCTGCTACCAAGACCACTCTCTTAAAAGCTTGGGATTTATCATGTGGAGTGGGAATCAACGAAATTGAGAGGAATACATTGGCCTTTATTTTCCAATGCAAAAATGAGGCAAAGCGCATCCTAGAGCAGTCACCTTGGAATTTCAACAGTAATCTCGTTTCTCTTCACACTTGGGATGACGATCTAGCTTTCGAAGAACTCAAATTCGATGAAAGTGAATTCTGGATTCAAGCTTCTAATGTCCCTGCTAAATTCAGGACCCATCATATAGCAGAAATCATTGGCAACTTAGTTGGCAGATTTGTTAAAGTGGACTTAGAAACTGAAGAGCTTAAATGGAGGAGAACGCTTCGCATCAGAATTTCAGTGCAAATTGACAAACCTCTACCTGCGAAAATCAGCCTTAACCTCCTAGGTAAAGGCGTCATCACAACTCATCTTACCTATGAAAGGCTCGGGGAATTCTGTTATCGATGTGGGCTAATCGACCATAAACAAGAGCAATGTGAAGAACCTCAATTAAATCAGTTTGGAGCTTGGATGAGAGCTGATACACTGGGTAAATCCCAATTATTTGAACCGTGTGCTAGACCTAAACACCCTACTCAGTTCAATTCTCGCCGGAATCCACCCACGGCTCAACCAAAAACCACCAACTCTCACTTGGACGAATCTACCCCTGTGCACGTATCCCAAGGCACCCAGTCGATACATCAACCCCAAACGGCTATTTTATCTGACCCCACTGACAAGCTGTCCGCTCTCAAAAACCTTGAAACAGAGTCTCCTGCTAACCTCATCACCCCTATTCTTGTAAGTCCTATGCGGGTTGACCCTCCAGATCCAATAGGCCCATCTTCACACTCTAGTTCAATATCTTTTTCTGGGCTGAGTATTGGGTCTAACAATCCATCAAAAAGACCAGCTACTTCATATGAACCAACCTACTCAAAAAGAATGAAGCCCAACCACAACCCCCTACAAACCCACCATCCTAATCCACCAACTGATGCCAGACAATCCGAGCTTAATCACATACATCCCACATTGAATTTGTCAGAAGGTAGTGATATAAGTCTGAAACCGCACTCCCAACTTCAAGCTTGTTATGACTCAAAATCCACACCTGTCATTAGTCCTGAACACCTCCCCTTTCATTTATGCTATATCAATGATGACCAGTGTGCCAATCTCGCCTCTCAACAATTCACCAACACACTTGATTCATCTGAAACTACCACACTTACAGAAATCACTATAGCCACAGAACGTATTACTGAACGGAGATTTATCCGTGTGGCACGACAACATCAAACGAGAGTTCCTACTGTCCTCCCTCAATCCAATGTCACCATTACCCCAATTGAAGAAACCTCAAAAACTCCTGGCCCGGAAGGGCTTAGCGAGTAATCATGCATATAATATCCTGGAATTGCCGAGGGATGTCAAGTCCCAAGGCTCGGAGGGCACTTTCAGCCCTCTTAAAGAAAAATTGTCCTCAAATTCTTTTCCTTTGTGAAGTTAAGTCCTCTAAAGTTTCTGCTCTTCTTAATCTCCTTTCTTCTTATAACCTCCCAAACTCTCTGGTCTCTCCTCCTATTGGTAAATCAGGAGGTATTTGTCTTGCTTGGACAAACTCTATCACTCTGAATTGCCATTACCAGTCTCGGTGGTGTTTTTTTGCTTTGATCACTTCTCAAGAGAACGAATTCTCTTGGCTTCTTACTACTCTTTATTGCCCCCCGAACCCCATGCTCAAAGCTGATTTTTGGGATACGTTCTTGTCTCTTGCTCATAAGGTTGATTGCCCCTGGCTTGTTTGTGGGGATTTCAACGACATCATCTCTCAAGGTGAAAAAAGCGGTGGAAGGAGCTTCGCTAGTTCATCGTCTAATAATCTTCAGAATACACTATGTACTGCCAATCTGGTGGATTTGGGGTATCGTGGTCATTCGTTCACCTGGAACAATAAAAGAATGGGCTCTGATAATATTCAGGAAAGACTCGATAGAGCAGTGGCCAACCCTGATTGGATTGAAGCTTTTCCTCATGCCTTAGTCCAGCACCTCACGGCCCTCAAATCAGATCACAAACCCATCCTCATTGACACGACCACGTCTTTTTTGTCTGGTCCGAAGCCATTCCGATTCAACTCGATGTGGCTTGACCACCCCGACTGTACTCGTGTCATTCGTAATGCTTGGAATATTTGTGTTTCTGGTTCTGCTGGATTCAGACTCTGTGCTAAAAACAAAAACACGAAGAAGGAACTGACTAAATGGAACAAAACTACCTTTGGGCGTGTCCAATCTAAGATCTCTTCCACCATGCTTGAGATTGACAAGTTACAAGCTAGCCAACAATCTCCTTTCAATATAAAAGTTGAAGCTTGCCTGCAAAATAACTTAGACAATTTACTGAAAATGGAAGGAGATCTGTGGCGGCAGAAATCTCGAGTGAAGTGGATCAGATTTGGCGATGCGAATACTCGTTTCTTTCACCTCACTACGCTTTTCCATAGAAAGAACAACAACATTTTTAAAATCAAGCTCTTTGATGACACCTTTGTGGAAAATTGGGAAGGCATTGGCCGTCGTTTCGTCAACTATTTCAGGGACCTATTCTACTCATCTCAGAACCGTCGAACCATTCCTAATGATGAGGTACTCACCTCCTTATTTCAGAACCAGATCTCTAGTGCTGATAATGAAAATATTACCATGACCCCTACGCCAAAGGAAATCAAAGATGTGCTATTTTCTATGGACAACAACTCGGCTCCCGGGCCTGATGGTCTTCCACCCCTGTTCTATAAAGAACACTGGGAGATCACATCCGACGACATTGTGAAGGCTGTGCAGGCTTTTTTCTCCAGCGGTTATATGCTTAAAGCTGTGAATCACACTTTTATCGCCTTGATTCCCAAAAATGAAAAAGCCAACCAAGTTGATCAGTTTCGTCCAATTAGCTTATGCAACGTGGCGTATAAGATCGTCTCAAAAATCATTGCCAATCGTATTAAGCCGTACCTTCACAGAATTATCTCTCCGAATCAGTTCTCTTTTGTGCCCGGCAGAATTATTTCTGAAAATTCGACCTTGAATCACGAACTCCTTCACTTTATTAACCATCAAAAGGGTCGCAAGAAGTACATGGCAGTTAAAATCGATATGGCAAAGGCATATGACCACGTTGAATGGGACTTGCTATGCAAAATCATGCGTTCGGTGGGATTTGGGGACATTCTTATTCATTGGATTTCACAGTGTATCTCCACTACATCTTTTTCAATCCTGATCAACGGAGCACCATTTGGACACTTCAAGCCTACAAGAGGCATTCGACAGGGAGATCCTCTTTCTCCATCTCTCTTTATCATTTATTTTGAAATCCTCTCTCGTCTTTTGGCAAGAGAAGTTAGTTGTGGCAAGTTAAAAGGTATAAAGATTGCTCGTAATGCTCCATCAATTGACCATCTGATGTTTGCAGATGACCTTGTCATTTTTTGTCAAGCTACGGAGCAAGATGCTCAATGTTTGGCCGATGTTTTGGAGAACCTCTATGAGTGGACTGGTCTTCAAGCCAATACAACAAAATCTGTTGTTCACTTTAGCAAGAACATGGAGAGGAATGTAAAAGATCAAATCTTGGAAACATTACAATTTCAAGAATGCAATCACAAGCAAAAACACCTTGGTCTTCCTTTTTGCTGAACTAAGCGCTCTAAAGACGACCACAAGGATCTCATGCTGAAAATTGACAAAAGTTTTTCCTTGTGGAAAACAAAATGCCTCTCTCAAGCGGGAAAGCTCATTCTGTTGAAAAATGTTGCACAAGCTAGTCCAATTTACTCCATGAGCACTTGCCTCTTCCCAATTAAGGTGTGCCAGGAAATTGATAAAGCGATGAAAAAATTCTGGTGGTCTTCAAATGCGGACAGGAAACCTCTTTACTTGAAAGCTTGGGATCGAATATGCCAACCTAAAACATGTGGAAGTCTTGGCCTTCGCCGTACCGAAGATATGAATCGAGCACTTGTGGCAAAAATTACCTGGCAGATGTGTGATAATCCCCATGGAAAACTCTGGTCTCAAACTCTCCTTGCTAAATATTTGGGAAACCAGAACCTACTAACATCTTTTAAAGCCTTTGCAGGTTGCTCATGGCTTTGGAGGAGTGTTGTGAAGTGTCGGGATATTATTCTCAAAGGAGCTTGCTATCGGGTCTCAATACGTTCTACCATTCGAACGTGGGAAGAGCCTTGGATTCCCACATTACCGCACTTCACTCCTCCCTTTGCCCACATTCCTATGAATCTGCTAGATCAATTTCAAATTGTTGGGTCATTGATTGATAACGATACTGGTCAATGGGATTTTTTTGTGTTAAACTCACTTTTTGATTCAACAATTTGTAGGGAAATTCAGAAAATCCAAATCGTTCCGTCTGAGGAACCACCGCACTTGGTTTGGATTCCCTCGAGTAAAGGAATCTTCACAACCAAAAGCGCGTATCTCATTGATCAACAGCAACGCTTCAAGCACGATCCATCGATTTTGTTATCAGCATGCAAAAAGATTTGGAATCTTAATATTCACAATCGGTTGAAATTATTTATTTGGAAGATTCTGAATGATGCTATTCCTACGCGAGCTAAAATATGTTCTTTATTTTCTATCCAGGATGTTTGTTGTGCCCTTTGTTCGACAAGTCAGGAAACCGCTCACCATCTTTTTTTGGATTGCCCAATTGCAAAACAACTTTGGTTTAAATCGAAGTGGAGCTTCAGAATAGATGCCTACAATTCTCTCTCTCTCAATGAATGGATTTTTAAACTTATTACTTGTGATTTTAATGTCTTTCCAGATTTGAAGGATGCAACAGAATTTTGTTTTTATGCCCTTTTGATGATGGAAGAAATCTGGATGATGCGCAACCAAAAAATTCACTCTAAGATGCAACCTTGCATTGAAAAAGCTTCCAGATCAATTTCTCAGAAAACAAAGGAGTTCGTCCAGGCATTCACAAGTGCTCACCTCTCTAAGTCGATACCGAACGAAGAATGGATTGCTCCTCCACAAGGATGGCTTAAGGTTAACTCGGATGCTGCATTTGATTAGCTCACAGGCGAATCATGGGGTGCTTTTACCATCCGAAACCATGATGGAATCGCATTATGGAAAGAACAGCCCACGCTATTGTCAATGATCCGATGGCTGCAGAAACTCTAATCATGGTGCGTGCAATGGAGAAAATTGAAGAACTCAACATCCAACAAGTCTATTTTGAAACAGATGCTAAAGAAGTGGTCAACCAAACACTTGATTTTGAATGTCGGCCTAACTGGTCGTGCTATAATCAGATTCAAGCGATGCGCCAAAAACTCTTAAATCAACCATTTTGGATGCTCTCTCACATACCCCGTAAAGCTAACGGCGTGGCTCATAACACTGCTCAATGGGGGAAACACAATACATGGAATGGTCCAATTTCATTTGACATTCCCCCAATTGATTGGGGATGATTTTTGTTATTACGCATCTTCTAGATGCATTTTGTTTGATCGGGTGGCTATTGTGCCTCCATTTTGTAACCTTGTACTGTTTCGTTCAATGAAAATTTATTAACTATCAAAAAAAAAAAAATGGGTCATACTCTTTGTTCTTAAGCTTTCTAGGACTCAATGGAATACCCAAGTATCTGACAAGGAACTGTCCTTGTGGGAATTGTCAGATCTCCATCAGTCTATATTTTTCCTCCTCATGCACCCCAACCAGAAAGATTGTGCTTTTACTACTATTGATCTGTAAGCCATACTGCTTGGAGAATTCATCCATTATGTTCTTTAGGGACTCCATAGACTGTGTGTCCCCCTACAGAACAAAAGTAAGTCATTAGCAAAGCATATATGAGTTAGGTTTATCTTAGCAGTTTTTGGGTGGTATTTGAACCCCCATTGGTCCTGCACATTTTTCTTTATTTGTTTGGATAGATACTCCATGTAAATGACAAATAGGTAAGGGTACATGGGGTCCCCTTGTCTTAGACCCTGCTTTCCAGGCATGTTACCCTCAAGGCCTCCATTGATACTAAAAGAAAAGCTAGTTGTTGAGACACAGACCATAATCAGTTGCACAAAGCTTGCATTAAACCCAAAACCAGTTAAAGCTTCCCTCAGAAAATTCTAGTTGATTCTATCATATGCTTTTCTCAAGTCTATGTTCAACATGCATCTAGGTGACACATCACCCCTGTTATACCCTCTTCTAATCTCCTGAACAAGAAAGACATTTTGAAAAATGTCTCTACCAGACACAAAAGAATTTTGGCATGTATGATCAATTCAGGGAGGATGTTCTTAATTCTATTAACAAGGACTTTAGTCAAGATTTTGTAAATTATGTTGCAACAAGCAATAGGCCTATAATCTGCTATGACGGATATATTTTTAGTCTTAGGGATCAGGCACACTGAAGTAGCATTTATTTGCTTGAGCATTTTACATGTCTGTTAGACCTCTCTAATAGCTTCAAAGACAAGGTTACATCTGATTGTCCAGCTCTTTTTATAGAAACAAGCATTCCACCCATCTCGTCCAAGGCTCTTATTATCATTCATACTGAAAATTGCAGCCTTCACTTCCTCTTTGGTGATAGCTGCCTTCAGCTTTTCATTCATCTCAGTAGTCACTCTTGGCCCTACATTAAATGCCTTTGGATCCACTAGGCACATTTGTTTATCTATTCCAAATAGCTCATAATAGAATTCAAGTATATGATCAGTAATATGAGTTCTAGTATTTAAAACAGTGCCATATGGCTTAATTAGTAAAAGTATATTGTTATGTCTGCTCCTAGCTTAGCACTTAATTAGTAAAAGTATATTGTTCTGTCTCCTCCTAGCTTTAATATGCTAAAAGAACCTCCTACTACAACCATCTCCCTCTTCTAAACACTCCACCTTAGCTTGTTGCTACAGTTGTTGGTTAAGCACATGTTGAAGTTCAATGTATTCAGTCTTCTTGTGAAGAGTCTCATGCTTTAGATGATCACCTCCAGGCTTGTGCGTCTGTCTCACTTGACTCTCTTGAAGATCATTGTATTTCTCCTGAATCCTTTTCTCCAGGTTCTGATATTTTCTGATATTGAGCTCCTTCATCTTCTCTTTGAGGTTCTTAAGCTTGGTCACTAGCTCATACATTTTGCAACCCTTAATCTGCGTAGTCCACACACCAGCTACCAACTCCATAAACTTTTCATCAGTTGCCCAAATGTTTTTAAACTTGTAGGGGATCTTAGCTTTATGGTTAATGGCAAAGATCCTGGTCACGCTAGGTGAGTGATCAGCTATACCTGAAGCCAAGAATTGCACCAAAAAATATATGGTGACATTGTGCCAATTCTGATTTGCTAACAGCCTAACACCTTTTCCAACTTGCAGTATGTGTGAGAGTTGGTCCATGTAAAGACGGGTCCCACATAGCTGTGGTCATGCAAACCAGTCTCCTCTAACACTTCCTTAAGCTCATCACCCACTATGACCTGGTTGGCACTCTCATTACTCTTCTCTTCTTCATTCAACACTGTGTTAAAGTCTCCTGTTACCAACCATGGGCTTTACATCTGGTGAGATACGTCACTAATCTTCTTCCACATATTCTTCCTCTAGTTGGCTCTATTATGAGCATATATGAATGTCGTATGCCCTTTCCACTTCTTATCTTTAGTCTCAACCCTACAATGTATGAGTTGATCTCCCATATCTCTCACTTCCAAATTGACTCTATCACTCTTCCAAACAAGCAGAATGTTGCAGTTCTTACTCAAGTTGGTCATTTTTCTTTTGAAATCATTAGTTTGTAAAAAAATAAAAAAAAACACTATAATTTAATAATGTAGGAAACATTTTCTTTCAAAACTTTTTCTCCTCGTTTCTTCCTTTTGAGATATTCTCGCTCATTTTTATTGGTATTGGTGGGGGTAATTTAGGTGGCTTAACAACAAATTGGGCCCTGGCCAATTAACAGCCCAACCGGAAAAGTGTCGAACCAAGGCGATTCAACACGTCTCGGACAATCAAACAACTATGTTCGGTTGTTATTGCCTTTTACGGAGTGGGGTCCATATTCCGATGTCTATAAATACCCCAATTTCCGTGATTCATGTCTGATCATTAATTAATGTTCACCAACTATACAAGCATCGAATCAACCGTTTGATAGTTATTTTAGTTCGAGAGTTCTTTCGTTCGATCGAGCTGCTCCACTGTTGGATCGTTATTCTATCAGTCTTTCTCGTTCGCTAGTTATCAGTATCAAATCCAGGATCCTTCAATTGTTCTGCGATTCAATAGTTATTTCAGCACCGAACCACCTCTGCTCTAGAATGCAAACATCTAGATGTCATCACATCCGCTAGTTTCGAGATTCGACTCTCAAGGATTAATTTTAGACTTCCTTGCCGTGTAGGACAAAGCTAGTCAATTCTTTTTAATAGATTAGCACAGTTTGGTATATTTCAGGACCGATTGTAACGCTTCTATTATCTTGTAACCCAGACGAAATAACATCAAATTAGGTATCATGTGACATTTGAATTTGTGCTATTAAAACTTGAATCTTAAAACATAATTAACTTGAATTTGTGCTATTAGAAATAATAAGACTGAGTTTACTCCGGTGCAATATAATGATTTATACTATTAAATATAAATTACATGATCTTTAAATTTTAATTAGATCGATCAATTGAAGTAATTAAAAAATCTGTAGCTAGACGTGATTAAATTAATAACATGAGGGATGTTAATCCGAAAATAAATAGATACTGCAAAACTTAATAATGAATGTAATTAAATATATATTTGGATTTTGGAGCCCCAAAAGTCTTGATAGAAAAGAAAACAAAGACAAGATGAAAAGTAAATAAGCAAATTCTTGAACCAAATCATTTTTTTTAATTGAGAATCTGAAACTTCCGAACCAAATTACATTTTCTTAAACGAAACTTTAATGAACATGACTTCACAGTTAAATATGGAAGAAAAAAAGTGATTCAAAATATATAGCCCCTTTCCTCTTATTCATAAAAAAGAAGAATATCGATTCCGAATGAATGCATTATTCAAAATGTTGCAACAATTGAGAGGGCTAAATGCTCACGTAAAAGCTCGCTTAATGATTGCAAAATTGTTGGGCTTATGCCTCCAAAGAGACAATAAAATGAGTTTTTAATTATTTATTTATTTATAAGTACAACAAAATGTTGCTTTCGTAATTTAATTACTAATGTTCATACCTCATCCTTCTTTTATTAAAAGAAGAAATGTTCGGCTGAAATAATATATATATATATATATATCAAAGATATATTTATTCTTACTAATACAATAATTTATATCTTTTCTTTCTAGTTATTAGTGTTTTGTGTCTCAATATTATCAAAGAATATTTTTTAGTATTTTGAATATATTGAGGGTCTTTCTGAAATATTTGTTTGTAGCGCTTATAAGATATGCTCTCTGCCGATACAAGCGCAAAAGTCAACAATAACACACACACACACACACACACACACACATATATATATATATATTTATGAATAACAATAACATATATATTTGTTCAAACTTCAAATTAAACATCCGTTTCCGGCCTCCAGTACGCACTAAATCTCAAAATATATCTCGAAATCAACTCAAATGGAAAGTTTGTGATGTAGCCAAACTCCGGGAAGTTAGTGCCTTAGTGACATTACTCCTATA
Source organism: Linaria vulgaris (assembly GCA_948329865.1). Lineage (NCBI taxonomy): Eukaryota > Viridiplantae > Streptophyta > Magnoliopsida > Lamiales > Plantaginaceae > Linaria > Linaria vulgaris. The sequence goes on along the minus strand of OX415249.1, from coordinate 111,804,976 downwards.
ATCAATTGTTTAAATTTGTAGTAAAACGGACCAAAAATGAGAGGAAAATGACATTATTATATCAAATAATAAAGTTTTGGGAACTTACTTAGGATCACATTTCAAAGAGAGTAACGCGAAATTACACAAACCACACATCTACATCGTTATCGAGAAGAAACAAAAAAAAAAAACACACATCGACATTTGGTTCGGTGCTATATATAAAAGGTTGCATGTGACTATTTTACTAGCACACAAATGCAACTAAAAATATCCATGGCCGTATCCAAAATTGGCGTTAACCGGAACTCCGTTAATAGTGGAATGATCTCCAACAATTAATTGGGTAGTAGTAGGTTTGGTCTCATACTGATCAAACACTCCACCAGTACCAAAAACCATATTATTGGATTTACTCATCATCACCTCAGCAAACTTCATTTCTTGTTGTGCAACATTTTTCCTCAACTCTTCCATTGCAATCCTCAGCTGTTCCACCTCCCGGAGCTCCATTTTCTCAACCGGACCCTCCCACCAACACCCCTTATTCTCATTACTCTTCTTCGCATGATCATCTAAAGCTTCACCCCTTTTTCGCTCCAATTCGACTTCGTTAAGGACTTGACCTAGCTGCAAATTGAGTTCGCGAACGCTGGCATTCCTCTGAGCTTGAGCGAGAGAAAACGGGACTGAAATATTGGGGGCGGAGGGGGAGTTTAGGGTAGTAGTACTTGAGAAGCGGTCGATTATGTATTCCACGTTTGGGTGGCCGAATGAGAACACTTTTCCGGCAGGGGAGAAGACTATTATGGCGATATCAACCCCACAAAGGGTCGAGAGCTCGCTCGCTTTCTTGAACAACCCGGATCTTCGTTTGGAGAAGGTTACTTGTAAGTGATTTTTTACTTGTATTTTTGCAATTTTGATCTTTTGACGACCAATGCTTGGTTTTTTAGCCATGGTTGATGCTAATAGGCTTTTTTTTTGTTTGTTTGTTTATTTGGTGATGAAGAGCTATTCCCTTGAGATTCATATATATATAGGGGTTTGCATTGCATGGTTTTAATTAGTATTATAGTAGTTGGCATATTTATTTCATGTTTGCCCTTTTTTGCGTTTCTTGCAGCTGGTTTTAGGAGTTAGAATATCTTGCTTGGTTAATGCATGGATATTTTTCCAGGTGAAAAACGTATTTTTTCAAGTGGCATTATCCCAAGTTCATTATGATTAAGTTAAGTGTAATTGGTAATTATTATCGCATAATGATGAGTTATTACATTTGGGTGTTACAAAATGGCTCGACATTGTATGTTAAACGGATTTGTCACGGGTATTATATAATAAGGACCGTGACACCGATTGCTGATTCGCTTCCTAGGAATTACTAGCCAAAAGAGTGATAAATTTGGTAAATTTAGATTTGGGGGTTTCATTCTGTAATGCCAATGAATATACAGGGAAGAAAATTGGAACTGTCTAATTCGAGACTTCATTCATTTAATGATGTAGTACGTACCATTACTTTATTCTATTAGGTAAAAACTGATAATTAGTAATTAAATAGTAATAGATGATGATATTAATAAATTTCTAATCATTTTCCTCATGCGTTTCTCATGACAAAATAAAAGTTTGTTTACGTTTTATAGCTTACAAGTCTAAACTTGAATGCATCGATTCAATGTGCATGGGCAAACAACAAATTATGAATTTGACGAATAATTTAAACACAATTTTCAATGACGAGCATGGGCAAATTTCTTGCGCCAGCTCATTTTATGTACGTAAGGCTTACTTGCGATCACATTTCAGCCTACAATAAACATGCATATTCGTTGTAGGTTATCGGGAAAAATACTTAAAAAAAAAATTGGTGATTTGGAAAACTGCAAGAAACACCCTTCAAAAAGAAATTTTTATTTGGTCTTATGGTAAGAATGTGTTGCTTTTAATTTGATATTCTTTTTTGGATTATGTTGGCACAAAAATTAATTTTTGTATAAACGTTTGTAGATACCACGTTAGAGTCAAGACTTACAAATCGTGTCAATGAATATATAATGATTTACGCATAATTTGCGCATATCTTTCACAATACTGATGTGCGTGTGATAAAAGGGGTTTTCCTTTAGGGCAATTAATATTTTTGCCCTTTAGCTTATTTTAGATTTGGATTTTGCCCGATAATTCTGTGGACTTTAAAATCACCCACTAAATTTCAAAAATCAGCCCAACAATGCCCATTAGGCTTTTTCTAGGGCCCGGTCAACTTTTTCGCTGACTGGACTGCTGACTCGGAAGCCACGCTAGCGCCACGTGTGTGTGTGTGTGTGTGTGTGTGTTTTTTGGGCAATCATTATCGTACGAGGGGAAAATACAAAATTGCCCCCGATTATAATAACATACGTGCCCCTTTATTTTCTACAAACAACCGATCTCGCCATCTCTCACAACCGTCAAAATTCAAAGTCGCATCACCTTCCTCGCCATCTCAACGATCACAGAACTTGTATAATAGGGCTTAGTATACATATCTTGTAAGTTTTTTTTCAGGCTAGCGAAGGTAATTTCTTAATTTCTCGTTCCTTTTCCTTTATTTGCAGTTCCTTTCTTAATTCGAAGTAATGTTGTGTGCGTTCAATCCTAATAGGTAACAGATACCCTTCACAGATTTTCTGACCAGAATTGGAGGTAAAACGTTGAACCTTAATTTCAGTTAACATTTCTAGGGTTAGGACTTTATTTGCATGTTTTTAATTTAGGTTTTAGTGTAATTATTTGTGTCGCGCAATACTTTAATTTCATGTTTTAACTTGTGAATTTGCGGTCTGAGTTCTGTAATTATTACCACTTTTTCATTCAGGGTTTAGGGTTTAGGTAATTTGTGTAGTTGAAGAACATATGGGAAATTTGTGTAGTTGTGAATATTAATTTTTGGTTGTGTTATACTGCAAATTGTAGATGGCTCAACAATATAAAAAACCTTGCTTGTGTGGTCGAGGCGCTATGCTTTATTTACAAGCTAGCTATAGGGCAACTTACCCCGGTAGATTTTACTATGTTTGCCCCGAGAATATGCGCCATAAAAACTGGTTAATATGGACAGATCAGAATGATACCAACATGAAACTGAATCCGAACCCTATTCTTAACCCAGATTCACAAGGGGCAGCAGGTGTTGGTGATGTATCAGAGACACATAACCCTCAATCATAATTTTTGGCCACCTCTGGTACTTTATTGACCACATCTATATTGGATTCTTTGAATTCAATTGATGCTTTGAAGGCTGCCGGTGTGTGTTGTGTGATTGGATGGCTAATGTTGGTTTTCGTCTATGTGTTGTTTGTGATAACTTTGTCCGTTTTATATTCGAAATTGTGATGGTATTGTCACTTTAGTCGTATTAGACTGTTCGTTTGGTCTTGACTTATTCTAGTTAACATTCGTAGTGATTGTAAAAAACTTGATGTTTTGTTTATGTATGGTTTGTAAGACTATTAATGGTTTATGATTACAATTAACTATTATTTTTTTTCAAAAAAAAGTTATGAATCACCTCGATGAATATGACAATCTTATGTATCTTTATCATGACAACAAATTTCCCCGATTTCCGGAGACTCTTCTACTGAGCGGGTTGATTAAAAAATATGGTGAACTCCATAGGCTCAGTAACGTCACGGCTTTGAATAGGGGTGTGGGGTTGGTTAAGTTCGATATGGATGTTATTTATTGGAAGAAATATCTGCCTCAAACTATACGTGAGAAACTCACAACTTTGAAGGTGCATTTCAAGAGGTTTCGTAACTTTGCGAGTTTGCCCAGTGTTCGCATCATTTCTCCTACTAAAGCTCCCATCATTAGCGCAAAATATGATTCTCACTTGCCTAATGAAGGATTATAGTCTTTTTTATTAGCAAATGTTTTACAATAAAAAATTATTTTGAATTAGGTTTCTAATTTAATTACTTTTACAGTTTTAGGAAACACAGCATGAGCGGTATTTTCGTAACTATGGATTGCCGAATGGTGACTTGCTCTATAAGCTTTTTGGCAACCTGGAGTGTGTTGGTTTTCCCGAGCAAGCTGGAGCTGAGGCATCGAACCCAATGGTGATAGGAGATGATGAAGATGATAATCTTTTTTAGACAATTTTAATGTTATTAATTTGAATAATTTGTTTGAAGGCTTGGATGTTCGATTTGGGAATGAGTGAGCTTCAGACTTTTAGTCATATTTTGATGTTTTTGAGTTTTAAGTTGTTATGAATATTAAGATGTTTTGGAAAATATTGAGCCTTTGTTATGAACAAAAAGATTCGATTATCAACAGAAAAAGGGAATGTGACAACTATAAACATTATAAAGTTCAGTACTCTTCGTCAGTCAACTATAAACAATACTACAATCTTGTCAACTATAATCACCTGAAAAGACAGACATCAGACCAAAATTGAAGCTGGTAATAGAAGATGCATTTATACTAATGAGCAGAAATATTCATTGTCATATTACAGTTCCAATGGCCATACCAAATCAACTACTTAGATGAAGGACTCGCATATGTTCTTCATTATATGAAATCACCCAAAGTATGACACAAAAAAAGGTCTCAAGAGAGACATGAGTTCTGCAATTCATTAGTTACAATGCATCACCAAAATAGACCAGACTTAAACCAACTTCTAACCTACTCGGAGGGAAGGGGCGTGTAGGTTATTATAATCGGGGGTAATTTTGTATTTTCCCCTCGTACGCTAATGATTGCCCCAAAAAAACACACGTGGCGCTAGCGTGGCTTTTGAGTCAGCAATCCAATCAGCGAAAAAGTGGATCGGGCCCGAGAAAAAGCCTATTGGGCATTGTTGGGCTGATTTTGAAATCTAGTGGGTAATTTTGAAGCCAGCAGAATTATTGGGCAAAACCCAAATCTGAAATAAGCAAAGGGCAAAAATATTAATTCACCCTTTCCTTTAATTTATTATCATACAAAAACCACGTTAAGCTTGGTTATGCCGTATAACATGTTGGGATGTGGAGCCTAAATGTTAATCTAGTCGCGTATTGTAGATCTAGACTAATTTCCGTGATCCAACTTTTAGTCTATTGAAAATTTGTATAGAATATGCATAATATAAATAACCCCATTTATAATTGTAACTCTATGACAAAACATATATTGAAAATTCAATCATGCTCACAATACGTCGAGTGCTATAAAAGCGGTTGAAGAACTTAGTTTGTAGATCGTTCCAATTGTCAATGGAGTTTGGCTCGAGACCGGTATACCAATCAAAAGCAATGTCTTCTAAGGATCGTACTAATTGCTTGACTAGAAGATCTCCATCAGTTCTAGCACTGTTACATGCGTCAATGAAGTGAGCAACATGTTATATTGGGTCTCAATTTTCACCAATTCTTTGAAACTTTGGAGGTTGATAACCTTCAGGCATTTGCAATTACTCGATTCTCTGAGTGTAAGGTTTTGTGTAAGATTTAAAACTTTTATGATGAGCTTTATGACTCTTCACAACTTATTCGATGAGCTTCTTCAATTGATCGGTAGGGATGAGACATTGTGGGAAAACTTGGATTTGTTGGCTTGAAGGCTTGGAACATTCTCTGACTTCAACCTCTAGAATGGTTCCTTGAAAATTTTGTGTACATCACGATGTCTTGCTCTTCCTTCTTTTAGAAATTTGACTTATGAAAAAGAGAAGTGGCTTGGATTCTTTCACTTAGGACTTTATCAAAATCTTGAGCTTCAACTCCTTGAGTAGCATTTTCATGCGCCATGTTTTGATCGTTGCTTTTTACGAGTTCTTGCTTTTCGAGATGAGGGGATACATTAACTTATTGGTATGATTCTTGATGCATCCTTGAACTCCAATGTTGTTGGAGACTTTGTTAGAATTTCGATCTCCTTCTTGGACCTCTAGCTTTCGGAGTAGGCAATTCAAATGTTCATCGCGTTTATGACCTTGATTTGTAAGATTCTCAATGGCTCTTGCCAGTGCAGCAACTCGCTCCTCCATAGCTTGATTCTTTTCTTTAGTTTCTTTTCTTACCCCCGGTGTGAGTGTAGCTTTCATCATCGGCGGAGAAGAACCTTCACTTGTTGCCCCCATTGGCTTGGTCATTGTTGAGACAAAGTTGACTTCCAGTGGCTTCAAACTTGAGGATTTGAAGAAAAAAAGAGATGGGAGGTGGAGATGGTCCCATTGGGCGTGCTATATTTCTAATAACAAACTCTTGATCTCTGTACTTAAAATACAAGAAAGTATTACAAAGTAAATATCAATAAATTCAAAGTACAATTTGTGGTGCAATCTCTCTATTTGGTCCTCTGGTTCTTTTCTACAACAAATAATCTTGAAATTTGATTGACTTGAAAGTCGATTTGATTTTGATCTTTTTCATGTGTATTTGAGTTGAACGTTAATCCAAGGGCTTTTGAGCTTGATCTTGAATTAACAATCTACTTGACTTGATCTTCGCGACAAATAATTTGATCTTCGTTTTGACTTCTTAAACTTGTTGAATGTCAATCTTCTTTGGAGGAATCTTGGTCTTCCAAATACTTGGATGGTTGACAGATGAATTTTTGATTTGAAGGTTGATGAAGAACAATATGGTATTCGTCTCTAGTTTTTTGGATGTTGGGAGTTGAAGGGACTTCAATCTTCAAAAATGGTTTTTCGAGGGCCTTGTGACTTAATCTCGAATCAAAACGAATTTTAACTTGAAGATTGTTGAAGAACAGTAGGAACTTGGTTTTGAATTTGTAGAATTCTTAAAGCTTGATCTTCCTCTCTAGAAGTGCGATCTTTAAAACGGTTATTTGAAGAACTTGAGCGTGATGTCGTATTGAACGGAGCTTTCTTGTGAAGAATGTCTTGAATCCCGTGAAGAACACTTTGAAGATTGATGGATTTGGTGGAGAAAATTGGTAGAACTTATTTGCTTTGAATGCTTGAAGGTTGAATTGTAATTTTTCTTCTTCAAGACCACTTTTATTTATAGTTGTGGGAGAATCTCAATCAAAATCTCCCGATGAGATAAACAGTTGTGATCGCGTCTACAACCTCTTCATCTAAGAGGATCTTATTTCCATCTCTTGAAGATTGAGACTGGGTGGGGGAATTCTTTCCCTGTCTTGAAACTTAATGTTGAAGTATTTTCCTTTCTTGAAAATTAATGATTATATACTTATTTTAATTCCTGAATATTGGGATAAAATAATATACATTTTATATTTCTTGCATCTTAAGACTTACCATCATTATTTAATGAGACAAAAAATTAATGTGTCTACAGTTAGTTTCTGAAATCTTTTGTCTAGGTAGCAAGTTGTAGAACGAGCTATAGGTTGGAGGTTTGACGCATTTTGCCCATTATGTTATTCAAAAATAATTTGGATGAATATAAAATAAAACATGAAACTTAGCTATTTCATGAAGCTTGTGAATACGTGAGGGTGAAAAGTGTTTTACTTATGGACATGATGAGACTCAAATTCGAGTTGTTGGTTCGGGGCTTTTGACAGCACCGCTAGTCTTTGAGGGAATGAAATCTTACACAAAGTAAGATTCGTTCAGAAGGTTAGGCATGCGGGGATGGCCAATCCTAACTTAAGCATCGACTTGGCCTAACAGTATAAATAACTTTTGATAAATTAATAAGAAACTAAGTAATTTTTCTACATTATTTATGAAAAAATATTTCTACTTTGAATTATGTTATTAACATGGTATATAATATGTTTTTGCAAGAGATTGGCGAAAAGTTTTGAATCACCTAGTTAATACCTAACAATCATGTAATCTCTCGAATACTAAATTAACGGTGAATGGTGGCTATATCACCACCAAAACCATCGAATGAGTATGACATAGACATTTATTAATGCCATGTTAATCAAAAATAGATCTAAACCATTTGTTAATTTATAAACTACTAAAATTGGACTTAAAAGTTTGAAGAAACAAAAAGAAATGATATAAGTAAAATAAAATAACTAATTTATCCCATTTCGAAACAAAATAATAGCAAGAGATTAAAAAGATTGATAAAATAAAATAAAATAACTGATTTATCCCATTTTGAAATAAAACAATAGAAAAAAATACATGACCATGTTTAATGCATTCATTGCTAACAAATGTTCATGCTTTATTAATTTTTCTCAACGCTTTAACAAGTGATACAATCAGAAAAAAGAGTGACCAAATGACCCAAGTGTGTATCCATGGGGAGTGAGAGAAAGTTGGCCTAGTCCAGCAACAGGATTAACAGCATTAGCCTTAGTCTCAACCACGTCGAAGGCACTCGCTCCAGGTAGCGCCATACCAAGAAAAGGCAGTGGCGGTGCCATCGCCGCATGTCTGGAAACATTCTTCCTAAGCTCCTCCATGGCGGCCTTCAACTGCTCCAACTCTTCCATTCCCATTTGATCAATCGGAGCCTCCCACCAATAACTAGGCGCCGCTTTCCTCGTGCGACTTAACTCCTCCCCACGCGTCTTCTCCTCCGCCATCTGCCCCATCAACTCGTTCAATTGCGTGTTTAGCTCTTTCACATTTGCACTACGATGAGCCTCCACCAATGGCAAAGTCGGTGGATGAGGCTGCGATGGAGGAATACTTAAGAAGCGTTCGAGGATGGATTCAACGGAGGGGTGCCCAAAAGAGAAAGCCTTCTTGCCCGGAGAAAATATGATGATGCCAATTTCAGCGCCACAAAGTGTGCAAAGTTCGCTTGCTTTCTTGAATAAACCCGACCGACGCTTTGAGAACGTCACCAGAAGATTGCTTTCTTTTGACATTCGAGTCATCTCGATCTTCTGTCTTCCTCTACTTTTTCTTGTCATTGTCGCTTATTTCACACCAATGTGTAATTCAGAGGAGGAGATATTTCGAAGTTAGCAAGTTATAGAGGAAGAAGTGCTCAGTGGATAAATGCATGAACGGTTGTTACAATTAAGGATTGTTTGTTCCTTTATATGCTACCCAATTCATTCATATTATATATTCAAATCATTTGCTTATTTTCTACCATTTTTTTTCTAATTTCTATATTTGGTTCAACTATATATGGCATTTCGTATATGTAAGATCTCACAATTATCATCGATCAGGTGTATAAATGATGATTCGAATTAAATAGTTGCTTTATCGATCGACTTTTTCTTTTGGATCGATTAAATAGTGTTCCTTGGTTTGAGACAAGTATTAAAATTAAGCGCGAAAAAACTAAAACAAAACCAAAGTTAGTCATTTCACCTATTGAGATCAAAGCGAGCCTCAAAAGACTTAGTTTCCTTTTTAGCTAACTATGACTGGATGACAAATCAAATTGTGTTTTAATCTTAAAATATCGACTTCAGTTGTGATTTTGAATACTTTACTCGTGTTTTATTTATTTTAGTAGATTTCAGGACCCCTTTACTTTCCAATCATTGTTATCTATTTCGTATCAAAAGGAACAATTTTCATTAATAGAATAACCATTAAGATCATGGAATTTACATTTAAAATGCATGTGTAATGATATGAAAATAATACTTATTGATCATGTAATAAGGAAAACAAATGAATGTTGTGTTGCCTTGGTTACAACTAGTCAAATAACTCCGCATTAAAAATTATTGTAAGGCAGTATAGTAACAACAAACATGGTAGTTGAAGAATTATAAATGTGGATATAATGAACTACTGCAAAATTGTTGATTTTTCTTTTTGATGACTATTTATATTTGGTGCAGTTATTTAATTTCATAATCAAAATAATAAGGAATAGAAAAAATTAATAGTGTATTTGTATAGCTACGGCCAATCTATGGTAAAATGGAAGGTTCCATCGGAACATTTTTTATTTTTGTTCAGGGTTCGTGAGGCGAAATGACAAGAAGATATTGAATAATAGACTTGGAAGACATGATAGAGGCTACCAAAATTTTCATCATAAGAATAATATGTAGAACAGTAGAAAACCAAAATAACATTTATTTATTTGTTTTTAAATAACAAATGAATGATTATAACATTCGTTCAGAATTACATTTATTTGAAATTTAAAGATATCAACGCGTTCGAGAGAGGAGATAGAGTTCGTGAATTTCACACAAAACAAAGAGGAAGGGTAATTGGTTTTTTGTTCACTTAATCAAAAAATTCCAAAAGCCCTAGAAAAGTTATATTCGATGTAGATTAAACCTACAAGATGAGAGTCATTGTTAACTTGCTATTCATGGAACCTCTATTGCCAAGCCCAAAGGCTTCCATCAGCTAATTCACTCGTCTTCTAGCACAACTCTCTTGTGGTCGATCATTTGTGCCGCATAACGCCAAAAAAAAGTGTCCCTTTTGCCCAGACAATACTTATTTCACATATGCCCTCAAGTCTAATTCACGTTACTTTTTGTTCATCAATTACAAACACTGATCTTACACCTAAGGGAGAGACAAAAAGGAGAATGTCAGAGAACGTATCGATTTTCATAAGGTTAATATCATTTGTCTAGAAAACAAGAAAAGAAAAACATGAGACAGTCTGATATATTATTTACTTTGGAGAAGTTCTAATTGTGATGGCAAGGAAATGGTATGGAAGGTAGCTCATGTGATCTCCTTCCATAAGAGATACTTTCAAAGCTAATGTAATTAGCATGTGAGGGTGTGAAGAAATTAAGCGATGTTTATAAGATGTTTATTATATGTGCAACAATTGAATGAAGGTTTTAGCTCGTGAAATGAGTCATTAGTTTCATCACATCCCCACAAGAGTGCTATGGTTGTTCCATCTTTTCGCACAAATTAGCTCCACCAACAAAGAAAGATTTAGGGTTTAAGGTTTAGGAAATGTTGGAAATATGGTTGGTTCAACCAAGTCACAACCATTTTTCATCCATAATCCTTCGTGTAGTAAGTCCTTCGTGTAGTGAAGAATGATGACTCTAGAAAGTTTTATGTGGGTTGTAAGAGGCTTAATTCGCTGATACTTAGAAATAATTTGTACATGCCATTGATTGAGGATGTGTTAGATGAATGAACTCATTCCATGGTGTTCACTATGATTGACATGTGCTAGTTATCACCAGATTGGGTTGAAAGGTGAGAATATACGAAAAATAACTCTTGTCACCCACTCGTGTCACTTTGAATTTAAAGTGATGTCGTTTGGACTCTCTAATGCTCGTGCCGCATTTCAGGAATTAATAAATCATGCTTTTAAATGTTTTTTTGGGAGATGATGGTTATGTTTTTTTATTATATCCTAGTTTCGAGTAAAAATAAAGAGAAGCATTGGGGTCACAAGTGAGTTACAAAAAAAGGAACATTAAAGAGTGTTAAACGTAATGTTCTTTCTAAGATGTTTTAGGTTTTTCCTTGTAAGAATTCAAGAAATTATTTATAGTGTACTAAAAGATATCTAAGAGGGTCTTCTAGACTAGAATTATTTACTGTAATCAGAAATATCTAGATAATATAGGATTGTGTGTCACTCTAAAGTCATCTTATTGTATTGTGTCTGTAAATATACCACATGGGTGTAGATTGTAACCAAGCTAATAAGTCATAAATACTAAAGATCTCAAGCTACAATATTCTATCAAAACAAGTATTCTACCTTCCTCCACATTCACTATCATGAATTCTTTCTCTAAAATTATTTAGAATAGTTCACATGCGTCTTCACCCCTACATCAAATAAGCAAACACTTCTTATTCTTAAGTCCTAACAAATTTGGTCTTCAAACCAACGGTCTAAATGTAAAACCATTTAGTCATTCATCAAAAAATAAAATGTGCAACTGCAAAACTTGACTCGTTGGTTCTACCAGAGCTAACTGGCCTGGTCAAGCACCAGCCATGATAAGCTTTGCATGCTTTAAGAAATTGACATTTATGTCTATAAATAACTAGCACATAGGATCGATCACAACGCGAAACTAGCCCATTCGACCAAAAAGCAGCAACTACTTCTCAATAGCTAAATTGTCTATCTATAATTATCAATGCATCAGTTCTTTCTGAAGTACTTATTCATTCACACAAGTCACCGAAGCGGGGTTTACGTACTAGTCTAACGTCCATGTCATCACAAGCCACCGTGGTGTTTTAAATGACAACTTCATCAAAAACTAAGTTGTTCTCCAATTCACCTTCCCCATTCTCATCATCTTCAACTTTGGTTCCTGAATCAACAGCATTGGCATCTACAGCCACCATTTCAGCAGCAACTTCGGGATTTAACTTATTCTCTGCATTACCTTCGTCCAATGTCGCTGTTAAAATTTAAATCATTCAATCAAGTCACCAAAATGTTTTTGCAATCACCATAAAAAATTGTGTTGTTCTCCACATCCTCTTTTTCATCATAAACATCTTCAACATGATTACGGGCATCTTCAACCGCCATCTGAAACTTGTCATATTTCACGATATTCTCTATGTAATATAAGACATCATGTATGACTTGAATGGCAAATCAAATTGCATTTTTAATTTTATTTTCTTTACTTTAATTGTAACCTTGAATAGTGTAGTATATTCAATATATTTCAAGACTATTTTTACTGTCCAATCATTCTTATCTATTATGTTTCAACATTTTAAATAGTTCGATCAATTTTCATTATTAGAATAACCGTAAGAGTCATAAGACTCACATTAAAGTGAACATTTTATGTGAAATGATATGAGGTGATATTTATTGATCACCTAATGAGAATAACATGTGAACGTACAATCTTGTATCGCTTGGTTCTAGCTGGTTAAATATCTCATAAATAGATGGTTCTAGTAATAGCTTAAAAATGTAGTGCTATGTGATGTGCTCCCTAAAGTTTAGAAAAGAGAAAATTATTCTCTCACCTATTGAAAAGTATGGAAACTCTATGTGAGATCAAATCCAACAAACATAAATATAGACATGTATCCAAAATGATTGATTGGTTAATGGTCCAAGGAGCAGTTCGCCTAAAATTTAATATGTAAGAGGACAATTTTATCTTTCTTTAACATTAGGGTACACATTGAGGGGTACAACGGGATATCCTGATAAACAATATAGTTGTATAAGAATTATAAATGCTTTTACGAACTTATTGAAAAATTCATGTTGATTCAAGTAAGATTGTAAGATTGCCATTAACTCTTTTTTTTTCTCTATTAGTATGAATCAAATGGTTACACTACCATATTCTTCACCATAAGTATAATATGCAAGACTTTATAAAGGCAACATATTACTTATTTATTTATTTTAGATAAAATAAATAAATTATTATAGCATTCGGTTTGAGATTTAAATAAGTTTGAAATATAAATATGTCAATGAGTTTGAGGGGATGAGATTAGGGGAGAGAGTTCGTGAATTTCACACAAGACAAACAGAAAGTTAATTGGTTTGGTTTTGTTCTAAGTCACATAATCCTTCACATCGTCAAGATTTTAGACGCATCGAGTTCTCGCACTGGCGACTTCATTCTTAGTTCTCGCACTAAGATTTTCTAGTTCTTTTATTCAAATCTAATGAATAATTGTATAAATTTTGTGAAGAACGAAACAAATGAGTGATATTATAGAGAGCCAAAGAAAGTGGATACCAAAACTAAGTAAAAAATTAAATAATTACAGAAAATTGGAAGTAATTTAAGAGAGATTATTACGTGCAGCCGTTGTAAAATGACGTGGTGCGCCCAATCGGTTATTTCTACCAATACACGGTGGGGATGGGGATGGGGATGGGGTATTGCGTGGTTATGTCCTATAATATGGGAAACTTCTTTTAATCTCAGTCCTTCGTTGTACCACATCATCCATACAGCAGTTGCACATAATAATATTTCGTAATTTAAGGCTTATACATTTGTTTTTCCACCATCATAATTTAGAAAATATTATACAAAATTAATAACCATGAGTACAGATTAAAAATTAATCAAATATATAAGAAATCATATACCAAAATTTAATATTTTATTATTTTTAATAAATGCATTAAGGCGCATTATATTTTTTCCAAATTTGGTGAACTAGCGCACTCGCATCGCACCCGCATCCGCCTTATGTGACTTAGGTTTAGTTCACTTGGAAAATGTCAAAGACTCAAAAGTCCTAAACGAGAAGTTATCGCTGGTCTGGATTTTAATCACCATGTACTCATCTATCAACCAAAAAACACAAATCGGAACAACAACAACAACAACCACCACCACCACCACGGTAGTAATAATAATAATAACAATAATAACAATAATAACTATTATTATCAATAATTATTATAAAGCATTAGATGTGTTGTTTAGCCGTGATGGAAATTAAGATTATGGACCCTAACTCGTTATTGATTTCAGAAGATTAAGAGTTAGACAATATAGTTACATATCAAGTAATGGAGGTTCAAGTTTTGGGCTTATAGGCCAAAATAGATACTTGAAGCGTTGTCTGACTTTTAACAATTGGAATTGCAATATATTGCTAACTAGTAAGGTAATTAACGTTTACTTAACAAAAAAAAAAAAGGTAATTAACGTTTGACATACATAACTTCACAACAGCTTACCAAGTAGAACAATCATAACTCTTAAGGATCATAGCCACCCAGTGCATGCCTGGGCCAAACACCAAGAAATAAAAGAAGAAGAAGAAAAGTTTCTAGATAAAATCATAACACTTATATTTGAAATCTTTGAATTTAAAAATGAAAGTACAATCTATGATTAGTATAAGGGTCTGGATGATGAGCTTATTGTCATGTCCATTAATTAATTAAGAGGATTATACTCGACCATTGCAGGGGTATAGAAGTCAGTACTGTTGTTGGTAAATCCAGTAGTACCTGCAGCATTATCGATAGGGTAAAACCCATTAACGAACCCGCCAACTGATAATGGAGTAGTACCATATGTAGGGATATTATTAGTACTTGGTCCTCCAACATCAAATGAAAAATCTCCAAGGACATTTTCATTATTATTCCCCATTGGAGGCTCAGCCAGATTTGAAAGTCCATCCATGCTTTTCTGCGCTCCATCCTCCAAAATCTTCTTAAAGTTCAACACGGTGTTCTTCAACACACAAACTTGTTCAAAATCGAGCCCATGATCGCCCTCGTTTTCATCAGTTGGGAACCATTTTTCTATCTCGCAGATTTTCCTCATTAGGTCGATCTCTTCCCCGCGCCTTTTTTCAAGTGCCAACATGCTCTCAACTTGGGTGAGTTCCAAGTTGAGATTGCGGATGGTGGATTCCCGATGAGCATCAATGATCACCTGGCTAATGGTACTATGCGGGGCGGGAGAATTCCCGTCGAGATACCTATTAACCATAGTTTCCATGTTTGGGTGCGCGAAGGAATAAGGCTTTTCAGTTGGGGAGAACACGACTATGATGGCTTCTGCGCCGCATAGCGTGCAAAGTTCACTAGCTTTTTTGAATAAGCCGGCCCGCCTTTTCGAGAAGGTGACTTGCAAGTTGTTTTTGTTTTCCATCTTCACCATCTCCATCTTTTGGCGGCCTCTACTCTTCCTCTTAGGAGCCTTGCTTGATGAAGTAGGCATGTTTGTTTGTGTTGAGTTTGTAAGGAGAGAAACAAGATTAAATTTGATGGCTTTTCTGCCTGAAGAAAAAGATGAATTTATAGGAGTGTGTTTATTCCATTAGGATCTTTAATTCCTTTTTAGTCACTTGGTGATTATTAGAATACAACGATTCAACGAATTTGTCAAAACTTGTTTCAAACTTGGGTTGAACGGTGCCTTTGACCTTCAATGAAGGAATTATTAGTTTACCAAGTTTAGGACAAAACAAAATCTTATTCCCTCCAGAAATTTGAAATATGGGTCTTTAAGTGGTAAAAAAAATAGAATTTTTATTGACTCGTTATCAGATTTTGTTGGGATCCGTCACTATTCAATGATGTAATCTGAGACTCTGAGTAGATGTTAGAATAAATTTCGGTAAGTTTCCCGCCTCTTCTTAAAAAAATTTATCATATTACTTAGAAACATGCATATGCTCGCATTTTGATATTAGACATATTAAAACAAAAATTAAACACCTTATTTATTGAACGCTATGGATGAAAATTTCGTTTTGAGAATATTTTCTAAATACGTTTTGCAATATGTCGAGATTTTCTCAATATTTTCAAAATTTTGTAAATTTTTAAATGCAAGTAACTTGAAAAATACATGCGTTTTTTTATAGAAAATATCTATTACTATATTAAAAGCAAAGCCCTCTCACTCACAAAATTGCAGTTTGGATATCAAATTTTGAATTTCTAAAAATACCTCTGCTTTGACTTTTCAACAATTAAAAAATAAGTAATTAAAATAAGTAACTACCACCACCCCTAAAATTCTTCCACATATTTAGCAAATTTCTTACGTAATTTTTAATATGTGCATAACGGATTAGTTTTCTTATTATTTGCATCAATTTTATAAATTATATTAAAGTTGTGTTACATTAAAAAAAATTGATAATTTATATAGTTTACACGCGGTTCCGCGTGTGTCAAAGTTGCTAGCAGTAGAAAAATGAAAGGAGCTCTAATCCACGTCAGCTCACGTACGGTCATGTTCCATGATATAATGTTACAACGGTTTAAGATGAATTGATATATAAGGCACATTAAATTACTTCTGTACTGTTGTTATTTCAAATTACTTTTATCAGATATAATTTTGTTACACCGGTGCACCATCTCATCCAATATAATTTTGCCAGATGTATTAGTTTTTTGCTAGACGCATTGCTCCGAGACATGTTATTGCAATTAACCAGATTAAAAGCTAATATATCCAAAGTTACTCTTTTCTAGATTAATTGTGTTCTGCGTGTTAGTTGTCTTCTTCCAATTTTATTAAAAGATCAAAATTTAGGTGCGAAGATGAATAAACAGAGTAACAGACTGTAAGAAGGTTGTCCCATCCACATACAGAATATAAATTTGCCAAAACGAAGTCATATAAACTTGTCAAACACTCCATGGTGATTTGGATGATCGATTAATTTACCAAGGAAAAATATGCTAATCATGAGGAAAAGGGAAACAAGGGAAGTACAAGTACTATTTTGGTTTGGTATAAGAGGATAGTGTACATATGCTGTGTGCCAGTTACTTCTCAGCAAGTACAGATAATCTCAATTTTATTCTTATTTCTCTTAGTTACCTATCAAATAATATAATTTTATCGAATACTTGGAGAAAAAAAATTAAATGCTATTGTACAAAAGTAGCAAGATCTCCGTATGACCTCCAACCTACAACGGCCTGAGACCGGCAGGCAAATTGAGTTGAAAGCCAAATGGGAAGGTCAAAATTTTGCAGGAACTCAAGTTGTCCGATACGATAGGTCCTTCAGTTGCTGGGGATCCACATCAGAAGGTGCACGAGTAAGGGCACACTGGGCAGTAGTGGTCTTTGGAAACGCTATAACATCCCTGATGGACTGAGCTCCGGCCAATAGCATCACTAGTCTATCCAAACCGAAGGCGATTCCACCTGCCATGTATACAAATATTTCTGCTTTAATTTGTACAGCCGATTCTCTTTTAAATAGGTCTGACAATTTTTAACTTAATACCAAAGCATACATGCTTCACTGGATAATTTGTATAGGTAACAGTTGGTTTTAAAAAAAACAATCCAAACAATAACAAGGAATAAGTACCGTGGGGAGGAGCGCCCATGTCGAGAGCTTCCAAAAGATAGCCAAACTTTGCCTCAGCCTGCGAATGGAAAGTTAAAACCACAAAATTATGAAGTATCTACATTGATTGACTAGTAACGTCCTTGATGATTATCAATTCAAGTGTTACTTTAAGGGAATACCATGATTGCATCTCATGTCATTTGTAAAATCTAAATTCAGATAATCAGAAATGTCATTAAAGGAAAAAGCTGGATTTCAATGCTTCATCCTCAACTATTCATCTTTAGAAAGGACAAATGTCCCCAAAATTTATATAGATACCCTTTTTGTTTCACATCATTAAAAGGAAAAATAAATTTATTCCTCTCAACCACAAAAGTCAAAAAGAAATTATTTCCTTTCTCTGATTCCGCTGCCACCAATCAAGAATGAGGAAGACGGGAAAAAAAAATTTGGTATCGGTGTATCGCAACCAAAAAAAAGTTCAAACTGAGGATTCACTTGACCAACTTGGTTAAAACAATTCTTAGTTCATTAAACAAATGAACTTCTTCAAAAGATATAATTACCACAAATAAAGGATTTACGGCAGTTGTTAGTTTAGACTAGGTAATTCTGGATAGTTTAATAAGTACAATTACTTTAACATATGTTATGAAGTGTAACCAAATTGATCCATTAAGATGCCAAAATTATTCAGAATATAAAGTTGATAGTGTTGTCAGGTATACAGTAATATCAAGGATCCACTACCTGTTCAGCGGAAATGCCAACCAATGCCAAAACTTTTTCTTGAACATCCCGCTTGTAAATTCTTAAGCTTCCTCCACCAATCTAAGATTTGGCACAGCAATCAAATTATTTACATGCATTGCCGACTATTCTTCAAACTGCAACTACTAAAAACTAAGGTAAAAATGATATACCTCAACCCCATTGTAAACCATGTCATAAGCTAAGGCACGGGCTGATGGGAGATCCTCCATATCCTCAGGGTTTGGGGCGGTGAAAGGATGATGCAATGCCTACAAAAGAGGCAAACGCATGTTCAATAGTATTTTTCAACATCACAATTTATGAGAAAATGCTGCAGTTTTATGACGAAGATAGAAACAGGACAGTTATAATATAACAGAGTGAAAAGTACTACTTGCAATTTTTCAGCGACTAACATTGAAGTAATGTAATTAAAAGAAATTAATATGGACTGTAGATCTATGCTTAAGAGTTTCATAACAAAAGTTTTGTACTAAAAAGCTTTAAATTAACACAAATCACATAATGAAACCAAAATTCTGAAGCCACAACAAATTTGAAGTTTTAGAGTAGGCAAATGCAGCAATCATGTGGTGATTCATCATTGACAATGATATAATACTTACATCTTTTGCTCGTTAAAACGGGCAAATGATGTGCTGAGTGAGGGAAAAAAAACATACTGCTATTTTTTGAATATATGCTCTCCACAAAACTAATTTTCAAAGCTTGCATGTGGACAATATAAAAACTATACATACCTCCAGCCTTTCCTCAGATTCATTCCACTCAAACATTGGAAAATCCGTAACCCACAGGATCGAATGCCTCAACTTTACAAGCACGAAGGTAAATGATATAAGGTCAGCCGAGTAAACAAAAAACTACGAAGTTGTGGGCTATTTAGATCATAAGAGATCAAAAACTCAAGTTAATAACTTACAGGATCGATCAAGTCGAGATCATGTGCTACATGTAGCCGCAGCCGGTCTAAGGTTTTATTAACTGCCATACTGTTACCCACAGCAAACAGTATAAGATCGCCTGGACTAGCAGATAGTTGCTTTAGTAAACAATCTTGAGCAGTTGAGTCCAAACTTGATACAAGTGTGGGAATCCCTTCAAGGGCTCCTGTTATGTTACATTAAAAAGTGGATAATAATGAACAATTCAATTCACATATGAGTAATATAAAAGAAACAAGCAATGAGCATCTTTGTTACCATCACTTGAGACCTTCAAGAATGGCAAACCCATTGCACCAGATTTAATAGCTTCTTTGTAAATATCACCCTTTTTAAGAGAACTATTTGAGTAATTTTGAGCTCCTGAGGGAACACATAGAGCCTTAATAATACCCCCAGTAGATAAGGTGTCTGTGAAAACCTTGAAAGAGGAGTTCTTGAGAACATCAGATACCTGCACATCAAACAGAAATTTTCTTAAATGACAACACAAGTCTATGCCTTACAGTTAAATAAAATTTCATTATATATCGGCTGTTTAGCTAAACAAACTTGTGAAACTTCAATATTGCAGAAAGTAACACAATTTTTTTACAATGAATTAAATGGACCCTTTTGACATGCACAAAGCATTGATATTAGATTGCATCCCTCTATCTTCCTTCACTTTAAAAAGCTTACATCCCTCATTTAAGAATATTCATGAGAAAATTAAAATTATTTATCAACAGATGGAAAAAGAAAATCAAGTACTTATTTTAGATATAAACTTCGACAGTCACAAGGTCAAGACGTCACAAGAATACCCAATAATGCAATTTCTGACCTTCATATCAGTAAATGAACAAGGTAACTATAAGGTAATACAAATGAAAAATTATTGAGAGCATGAGGCGATCATTTGAGAAAAGAATAAATACCATCATGCACACGTGATGTCAGATTTATTCGTAAGTGGTAAAATAGAAAATCGGCTACGCCACGGTGTTATCCATTATATCAAAAAACACAAAGACATAGTCTTATGAATGTATATCAGCCTTCTTAAGAGACAGGGTAGCATCATCATGTTCAACTTTTAGCAACTATGGACTGAGAGGAGGAGATATAGTATAGTTCCATTTCTAGACAACTCAATAAAATCAACAGCTAAAGAGCATGTACACGAAGATATATTACATTTTTCAATTCCAGATCGAAGCGCGTATCCGGTCTGTCCGAACCATATCTGCTCATAGCTTCAGCATAAGTAATCCTTGGGAAAGAGCTTGGTAGTTCAACTCCTTTGATCTCAAGAAAAACCTGCAGTAATTTATTAAGTCAAGTTCGACTTAAAAGATGGACACAACTGTCTGGTGTATATCTGCAAGTGCAAATATAACTACTGCATCTAGGAGAAATCCAGTGAAAGAAAATGTGCCCAATAGAAGTCTCAAGTGTCAACAGAACATAACCATCATCAAGCATTATGTCTCGCATATAAAGGAAGAGACCAACTTGATGGGGAAAACCTAGTTTGGTTTTATTCGTCCCGCTCGATCTAATTTGTGTGCAACACGCCTAGCTAAAAAGATCAAACTAAAGGTGAAGTCACCACAAAATGTGTAGATGCTTTCGAGATGGGCATAGTATAATATACCATGATTAAAGCCTACTTTGCAAAACAAAAACTAACTTTATGTGAATCTCCAAAGTTGTTTCACACCAACAGACGATATTAATGCCAACATATTCAGAATTTGGACGATTATATAGTAAATTACCAAAAAAAAAAAAAAAAATTGCATGGCTATTTGAATTTACAGCAAAAATATACGCATTTGGGAATGTATCGATCAATCCAAAGTAACAGTTAAGACAGGCAGCTCCTATAGAAAGAATGATTAGTCAAACACTATGCTGCAGAAAAGAAGTGGGAGAATGTGTACCAATTTCTAACAGATAAAATATATAGATCTGATGACACTCTCCTCTTCTCTTTCAATTTATGTTAGTTCATCACGGACCATAAAAGTCTCCAACTAACGAACCTTTCGAATCAAATCTTCATTTAGTTTCAGCATGTCTTCCAGAGGAGTGAATGCCAATTCCATGTCAAGCTGTGTAAATTCTGGTTGCCTATCTGCTCTTAGATCTTCATCTCTGAAACATCTGCAAAGCAAGAAAAAGAAAGCGAACCTCTTCAATGTCAGTTTGATAACATTAATTATTTTCAAGTGACTATGTCGCAGATTGTGGAGAATCCATTCCCAAGGTAAATCATACAAAATTCAACGTTAATGTGTGCATATGCGGTACTTTTAGATTAAAAAAAAATTGTATTAATTACAATTGATAGCATATGATAATCATAGGTAAAAGACAAGGTGCAAGGTTCTAAGTTTCCTTAAAACTGATTTACCTTGCTATCTGATAATATTTATCAAAACCAGAGACCATAAGCATCTGCTTGAAGAGCTGTGGACTTTGAGGCAAGGCATAAAATGTCCCTGGCTTCATACAGAAAATCAAGCATTAGAGCTTCATTCCAAAAGAAACAAAAAATCATTATAACATAGTGGTACTAAACTTTCTGTTATAAAAAACTACCCAGTCGAACTAGTTAACCAAAAAAATTAAAACTTTGTGCATAGAAACAAGCCCAAAAAAGTAGCAATTACCACAGAGTTATGGCATCTTTCACTGGTATGAAAGCAAACATGAGAACAAGAACGTCAAGGAGTTTATAAATGTCACGGTTGAGTAGCTAAGCAATAATTATTTTGCAGGTATAGTATTCTATCTCCCATAACTTTATGATGCTTTACAATAGATTTCAAGTATAGTATGCTATCTCCAAACAGTAGCAATTTACGCCCTTCTTATAACTTACAAATACAATATTGTAGCTTCACTTGTCAGCAATTTACATCCTCGTTTTAGCTTTATAATCCTTCAGTTATCAGAATGGAATAGAAAGAATCTATTTGATAAAAAATCAATTTACAAAGATAAATTAAAGACTAAAATTGGAGAAAATTACGCCAATTGCTAACATGTGAGGATGACAGACTCCATCTGCAAATTATTAATTCTGGACTAAAGTTGCAGAAATATTATGTAAAGCATTAGCTGTGTGAAGATAAAGGGCTACATTTGCATTTTTAAAAATACAGGGAGCTCCCATAGGAGTTAGGACCAACAAAATCAAAGTTCAGGAGAGGGACACAAAACTGCAACAACGTGTTATTAGTTCCCATATCTTAAAACGATCAAAAAGTTAAAAGCACTCAGGTCAATGAAGCTCCTAATAAAAACATCACCACATCAATAGTTCAACCCCGGTTTCAAGCAAATGAAACAAGCTACTGGTAATAGATAAAGCGTCAAAAGCACAGGGTAATTGGATCAAATAGAGATAATGATACCTGAATTCTTGATGGAACTAAATAATCTCTTGCGCCTTCTGGAGTAGATCTAGAAAGAACTGGAGTCTCAATCTACCTTATAACCATCAAGGGGTCAGGATCAACAGAAAGAACCATGTTGAAGATGGAATTCGAGCTTATTCTAGAATTAGTCATGCTGTTGAGAGTGACTAAATCAACATAAGTACCTCGACAAAACTATGAACGTCCTCGAGGTATCGTCGAATGAGTTTCACCACTCTATGCCGCAACATTATGTTAGAACTCATTTGAGGACGTCGTAAATCAAGGCAACGATATCTGAAGTGCAAGTGAAACTTTCAACTTGTTGGCTTACTCTAGTCATTAAAAAGAGTGAATTTGTTGAAAAAAGTATTGGAAGTACTTGCAAGCATTACAATTAGAAATCTATTATGTCCATATTGTAGATAACAGACAATGAATTAGTACAGCCGAAGCCAATGGCAAGGAATGGCTCTCCTTTCCTATGACTATGAGTCAAACATAAAAGATAAAATCCAAAATGACTTGTGCACATCATTATGTTCACACAGGTAAAATCCAACAAAATCGGCATGTGGGCAAACAAAAATTATAACATGTAAAGTAACAAGTCACATACTGAGGTATAATCACCCCTTCCTAAAGGCTAATACAACACCGCGTTCATTTCTCCATCCAAAGATGGACATACAGCAAAAACCACAACAAAAGACTCCAAAAGATATACGTGGATTTCAAATGTTATGAAATTAAAGTCTCAAAATCGAATACATATTTTCGTAATTCTAACTGATTAATTCCAGTTTGTAGCATGACTGTTGCATTTGGCAATCAACCACCTAGTGGATCCATGCATAGAGATGGAGCACATGTAGTCTTATATAACTAAACTGGAAATATAAAAATAGAGTGTCAGCTTTAAGTAATAGACTTGAGCAATTTTAATTACTTCAATTTTCCTAAATATATTACTCTAAGAATATGCTATAAGTATTGAGTGTAAAAAGTGGGCAAAATGGAACATTACAAGAATTACCTCAGCCTGATCTCCTCCTTGGCAGAATCTTTTGCATCGTCCGCCGTAGTAACCAAGAAAGGCAACTTAAATGTCACCGAGTTCAGCACTTTTACATGCTCTGCAGCAACCTAAGTGTACAGCCAGTGTGAAAACGATTTAAACAAGCTGACCCTACATTAAATCATACTGGATTTGGTAATTGGGATGAGATACAGAGGACTAGCTAGCTTCTCAAGTATATAAAATAAAATTGACATGAATATTCTCCTCATTCCCTCTTCCGCATCATCAAGCATCATATACTTTACTCGGATTACCTTTAGTTTACGGGTTCAGGGTTTAGTTTATGCACGTATGCAATCAAGATTATGGATTTTCATTTATTACCCAAAAACCAAATCAGGAAATTAATGTCTTTCCAATTGATCATACCCTAAAAAGATTATGCGGTAACTGAGTATATTCCACTTTCAGCTAACTCAACGATTACTTGATAACGAAAGCACAAGAGCAAATGCACATTAAGTCCGACGAGAAGTAAAAGAAGACAGTACAGCAGCAGTTTAAGTAATCAGTAAATACAGGGTCACTGCACAAAAAAATAAGCGTTTACGCAATATTTCACCTCTATGAAGCCTGTCTTCATTTTCTTATTAATGGAATCAATCGGGCGCTGCCGAACCACACCTTCCACCGCAACAACGTACTCAAGCCGCAAGTGGTTTACAACTGAATGAGCCTCAGGAAACTCATCCGGAAGAGTCCTAACCTGATTATAGACACAAACATATCAGTGCTATCTGATGTTAATGATTTATTTCGGAATGATGCTTATTACATAAAGCTGCAGAATGTAGTAGACAATCAAAACCTGAACGATTCCGGTATTGTCGCGAAGAGTGAGGAAAGTGAGGCCGCCGTGGACGCGATGGAGGGCGACCCACCCGCAAAGGCGGACCCGTTTACCGACATCGGGCTCCGACAATTCCCCGCAGTAAGCATTGCGGCTGACCCATTCGAGGGCGTTGGCATTGGCGTCAGCGGGTGAAGGTGGGGTATGTTTAGGAGTGGGGGCCACACTCAGGGTCTCGGAAGCGGAAATTGAGGTGAAAGTAGCAGAGCGCTTTTGTTGTTGGAGGGAATAATGATATTTACTGCTGCTGCGGCGGAGGGAGAGGGAGAGGAAGAGGAGAGGGAGAGATGATTTGGCGGCGGCGGGTAGGGAGCGGAGGAGGAGGAGTGACATGGCGATGGCGGAGTCACCAGTCTTCTTCTTATCTTTTTCAATCAAAGACAGACGACAGGGTTTAAGGATTCTTGTTGAATTATTGACCCATTGTGTTTGTTATTAATTGGAATATAAATAACATGAAAAATATTACATAAAATTTGAGATGCATCTAGGTGTTGTTCTTTATGTTGTGACCTCTTGGCGAAAACGCCCCTCGCCGAGCAATTGGGGCGTGAAGTTTGTGGGGCACACGCCTCAAACAATAGGTCTTGCGTTCAAGGACCAAATATGCACATGAGCTTGCGCTTCTGTTGGATGTGTACGCTCGACAACAACAACAAAAAAAATGTGATTTCTTATTTATTTTTTTCTTTAGTTTATAGCCCACAAAATAAATTAATAAAGGAAAGGTGGCTCAAACGATTCTAAACAAAAGAAAAAATGTTTCTTTAAAGATTGAAAAATTAAAAGTCACCTCAAACTTCATGAAAAAACTGTGACTTGTTGATGTTGTAGCTCAATCGTTTTTATTCTTCTTATATTATTTTAATAATAAAAGTAAATTTATGTTTCATCTACCACAAATTATAAGTTAGAGTTCATGTGATCATCTTCTTTCACTAATATTGTTGCATATCAGCAATTTGATTTTAAATCAAATATATTTTGAGTATTCTCAAGACTATATATGTTTTGTTCTTTTTTTATATTTTTTGTATTATTGTATACTTATTTATAATATTACACTTAAAATAAATCAAAATGACAATATTTATTGGGCTTACGCCTCACACCTCATATACGCCTCGTCTCTAACTACGAAAAAATGTCTCGCTTACGCTAAACACTTTTAACAGCTATGATTGTGACAACATAAATATGAATTACACAAATATGTTGTTCATAATAGAGTGTGGTTGGTCTCTGGGAAGAGGACAGAGAAGTTAGGAAATGAGATTTTTTTTTTGTTTTAATAGTATATGAGAAATAATAAGAAAATTAATGTGCAATTAATTAAAAGAAATCAAATTATATTGTAAAGTTGTATTCTACTCATTATAAATCTGATCAATTTTAAGAAAAAATAGAGAGACCTAAATGGTTTTTTTTTTTACTATTTAGCAATATGAAATAAATTATTAATATGAAAATATGGTCAAATATTAAAAACGTGAAAGTAAACTCTTAATATCTATTTAGTAAATAATAAAAATGATCCACATAACCTCATAAGTGTTTTGTAACTTTTTCATTCAATATTATAGTTTTGAGTTTTCTTAAATAAAATGACTAACTTTTGTAATGGGGACAAAAAAGTTGCGGATAAGTTGAAGCCTGAAGGTACAATGGACATTAACACATTATAAATATATAAATTAGACAAAATCTAAAGTTTCTGACAAATCTCAATCTTTTTGGAAAGATCAACTATAAAATCAAACAATAGATAAATTAAACAATTGTTTTTACTTTTTAAAATAACATAAAATTGTTTAGCCAATTCTTACTAACATATATTAAATTGCTCGTTGGACAATTATGACCAGTGAGTTGCCAAATACACCCCCAATAACAACCTCGTGGTTATATAAAATCTTCAAATAATCATGTCATTTTAAGTATTTCTTAGTAATTAAATGTGGAACTTCCCTCAAAGTCGGTCATTTATAGTAACCACTTTTCAACTTTGGTTCTTTAAAGTGCAAAGGGTCATTTTTAGTTCCACAAAAGTAACCAAGTTTTATTTTTGGTCCTCCGGTGAGGGAATATTCCAATATTTCCCGGAAATTGGCATGTGCCATGCACATGACTTCGCTTCTCAGTTTCTTTTTGTATTTTTTTACCAACATATTTTATATAATTACACTTCAACCCTAATATTTTTCAAATAAGCATCTTTTACACCACCATAATAATTCTCAAATTGCACTTTACACCGCAATAATAAATTCTTATATGTTTATATTTACATCCTTAGAAAATTAATCACTCAATTTTACATATGTATATTTATATTTCAAAAAAATAAATCAATTCATTTTTAAAAGTTAAATATTTTAACAAATAAAATAATAAACATAAATATGGTTGATATCAGAATCGTCATAACACTTCACAAGACTCACACTAATATGAAACCACAAACACTTTTGCGCACAAATAGAAACAGACGAATAATTAAATTTGCCCCTTATTTTTTAAAAAAAAATTAATATGCCATTTTTTCGGGCCTTGAATAAAAATGCCATATATGTTTTAAATTTTTTAACAAAAATGTCATCAGCCCTTATTCGGGCCAAAATTGTCTACGTGGAGGTACAAAATTGCACTTTGCACCCCAAAATAAATTGCACTTTGTACCCTCAAAATATTTTAGGGTGCAAAGTGCAATTTTGTACCGCCACGTAGGCAATTTTGGTCCAAATAAGGTCGATGACATTTTTAGTAGAATTTTTAAAAGATATGGGGCATAAAAACGAGGCCAAAAAAAAGGCATATTAACTTTTTAAAAAAAGTTAAGGGGCAAATTTAATAATTCGTCCAATAGAAACACGCGAACTCAACTCTCATGCACATACTAACACGTGGATCGTATCACCATTAACCCCCGCCATCACCAGTCATCACTCACTTACTGACTTGCCACCGCCTTTGTGCCACTCTTACTCTTAACCTCTAGTTCTTATATCTGTGAAAGTTGATCGCACATTTGTTTACTTTTTGTTACAGGGTTTCATCATGATAATTCTTGAGTTGAAGGTGTTATGTTGTTGGGTTTTAGGGTTTTACTATTTTCTTTTTAAATAGTAGTCAAACTAAGATTGATAAAATATCGAATCATTTCATAATTATCAAATTGAGAATGGTACTTATCGAATTATACCAAGTTTGTTTGATTTGATAAACGGTCCAAATTCTAAAATTATCACATCAAACCCCTCTTCTAAAATGCCGAATCACTCATACGATAATACCGAGTCGCGCAGTCATATCCTCGGCAATCGGTTCGAGCAGTAACTCGGGTAAGAACTATATTTTCATTAAAATCTGAACTTTGTTCTTTTTATTAATCACTTCATGTGAACATACTTGTAACATGTAATATCATCATAGCAAGGTGGACCCTGCGTGCTAATATTTTATAGTGTTCTTTAGATGAGTAGTCCTTTGTAGATAAAAAAAGGATTGGAGTTAGGTTTGGAAGGAGAGAATGAGGCTTGAAAACTCATTTTTATTATATAGTATATATATAATATTACATATATATACATATATACAGAGAGAGATATAGATATAGATATAGATAAGCGAATTATTGCTCGTATAGCCTTTGTAAGAAATAATTTACAATTATTTCTATGTGATTTTGTTACTTGTTACATCTAATTATAATAAAATATATGAAAAACTGGAATGCTTTGATGTAAAATATAGTTTAAATAGGAACGTTGAAACTCATAGTACTCCTTAGACTTTCGTTGTATGCACTCCTAAAAAGAGAAGTACCTCCAACCTAATCTAAATAGGTTTAAATTGCTCCCTTTGTCAATTTTCTAACAAAGTCTTCTCGATATCTAGCTCGCTTTAATATTAAGTTCAAGAATAAATCGTCCTTTTTCTTTAACTCATAGAGTTGCAAAGTAGTTATCAAAATTAAGGTCTACAATTTGTATATATACATATCTAGCAAAAGATAAAGAAAATGGAGGCATGTTTACTGAAATTATGGTTAAATCAAAGACAAAATCGCAAGTTTGCGTAAGACTTTAAATTAGCGCAAATCTGCAATAAGAAACTTTTTTTAAAATAATTCTGCAGAAAGTGAATGATGCACTTTCCACACATATTTTAGATAGGGCGAGAATGTGATAGTTTTTATCTTTAATTTTTTTTTTAAATGGATGCATTTTTCCCTCTTGATTTTAATTATTGCAATCACGTCGCAGTCCACATTTTCAATGAGAACACGTCTATCCAAAGCCAAAATGAGAGTGTTAATTACCTATAACAACAATTTAACCTTAAATGACATGTGTGTCATTTTCTATTAAAATGTGGAGTTTTGAGCGTCGAAAAAGTTGATTCCATCTTTACCAATTTCAAGCTTGCAGCCTAAGCATTGAAATTACCAAATTGATCCTTGCTTTATTCAATATCTAAAGTCAAAAATAGCAGATTTCGATATGCATGGCTAAATTACATCCAGAGTCTCGATCTACGAAGGGTGCGATCATGAGGATATGATCCACATCTTTATATCAATCATACCAACAAAGTGTCAAAGTGCTTTCGTTGGGCTTGGTTAGACCTAGCTCACGTGAGTTTCTTATTATATAGGTGTGTCCATACGCAAGTTGAACAAATGAATCTTGTCTCTATGTTGTGCCGTCTTTGCAATTGAAAATACTACAACTACGCCGTAAGTTCTTCAAAAGTTAATATTCGTTTGGTAGTTGATGCGGGGTAATTTCGTCCGCTGACATTTCACTCCGCGACAGACTAACCCGAGCTCCTGATTGGTCCCAAGCTAGCTTTGAATTTGAAAACCTGCATTGAAAACACGACACGTGAACTAGACGGGGGCTAACCCCGCGAATGCACTCTGATGCCTAAGTCAGTAATAGGCCTATGATGAAATGGGTCTATAATGTCAATTATAGGCCTTGAAACGTCGAGATATGCTGGAATATAGCAAAATCGGACTAAAATGCTATAAATGGGCTGATTTCAGCTTCAACTCTAATCACTTGATTCAAGTCAAATAACTTATTTCAACTCGAATCACTTAAGCTTACTTAGGAAAAACGTAACTCAATAATGAAGATTAGCCGGGTATTTATAGGCAGAAACCTTCCTTAATTATCGGAGTGGGCCGCGTTGGGCCCCGACCTTTATGGGCCAATTAGTTGGCCCAACTCGGATGAGCTTCAACTGGAATAGCTTTCTTCAACTCGAATAGCTTTCTTCAACTCGAATGATTTTCTTTAACTCAAATGGTTTTTTTCAACTTGAATGGCTTTCTTCAACTCAAATGACTTTGTTCAACTCGAATGGTTTTTTTTCAACTTGAATGGCTTTCTTCAACCCGAATGGCTTTTTTCAACTCGAATAACACCTTCAACTCTAACAACATTTCAACGCTAATTGGGCATTTCAACTCTAACAACACCTTCAACTCTAATTGGGCTTATAGGTCAAATTGGGCCCAAGTGTCGATTTAGGGCCTAACTTTGACTTATTAACCAATTTTCAAAAAGTCTTTTGTTGTTCGTTCGTTATCGAGTTGCCACATGTCAAAAGCTTATAGGCCGTAGATAATTTGGTCTAATATAAGTCCCCCAATTTTCACGGGCTCGTGGTACACAAGCGCTTGAAAATTTGATTCTTCGATCGATCTTTTTCTTCACGTCAAATTTTATTTGACCCTTCATAAGTCCCCCAATTTGCAAGGGCTTGTGGTACACGAGCCTTTGCAAATTTAATTTTTTGATCGATCTTTTTCTTCACGTCAAATTTTATTTGCCTCTTCATAATTTATTTGACCATCAAATGTCGCGGCAAATAACACGGCAAGGAATTCTTGCTTTTAACCCAAATTTTGCTCAACTCGAGTTTTGGCTATTTCAACTCGAACTGAAATTCCTCAAAATGACTCGATTTGTTGAGTTTTAAGTCGAATTGTGAGTGTTTCAACTCGAATTTGTGGGATTTCAAGTCAAATTAGGCCCAACTCAAATTATGGCTAGGGCTTCAAGTCGAATTGTTTCAATTTCAACTCGAATTTGAAGAGTTTAAACTAGAAATTTAAGTTTTCCAATTGGAACACGATTTTCAATTTGAACATTCCTCCCGCAGCTACCATTTCGACAGTTGGTGCAATACTCGTCTCTTCATATCCTCCCACGGTTGTCCCTTAACAGCTACTACCGTTATGGCCTCTTCAGGTGCTCTCGTAGTTGTCCCTTTGACAGCTGTTGCAGACATCGCTCCATTGGCCTCAATCACCACTCTTTCTACCGTGGTCGATCCAGCTACTCCTGCTACCACTACTGAGGATGAGTTTCCACGGTTGAATTGAGTTCTGACGACTTAATGAAGGCCCTGACTGTCACCAATACAGTTGTTGGTAAGAAAGTTCTTGGTGATGTTGGGCTCAAACTCAATGATGGTTTAATTGCTTTTAGTGCTAAGGAGGTTGCAAAATGGAGAAAGAATAAGAGGAACACCGTGTTGAGCTTTCAAAGGTTCCTATTGGTGGTGGAATCCTCGGTGATCTTGGCATGGATCTTTATTCTATGGAGGTTGTCGCAGGTGCCGTTTCTCCAAACAAGAATGCTCCTAACATTGGCAGGGAAGACCATTAGATGTTTTATTTTCAGCCGCTTTGGTCCCTTTTAGGCGCATGTGCCTTTTTAGACTTTTACATTGTCTTTTGTTTTTTAACATCCTTGTGTTTTGTTAGTATTTGAACTTGGTTCTTCATTGATTGTTTCTCCTTGAATCTTTGCTTTGAGTTTTTTTTTTTACTATTGTCGTATTGCATGGTATGTTTTTGTTTCATGTCCCTTCCATGTGATGGACTTCCACTTTTGCAAAGCTGTTATAGCTCCTCTTCTTTATAAGCCCTTGGCTCTTCACCTAATTAAATTTTTGGTAGGGCTGTTATAGCTCGCCTACTTTATGAGAATTTCACCCAATAGACTCTTCACATAGTTTAATTTTGATAGGGCTGTTATAGCTCGTCTACTTTATGGGGATTTTACCTAATAAGCTCTTCATCTAGTTTTATTTCGGTACGGCTGTTATAGCTCGCCTACTTTATGAGAATTTCACCCAATAGGCTCTTCATCTAGTTTTATTTCGATAGGGCTATTATAGCTCGCCTACTTTATGGGAATTTCACCCAATAGGCTCTTCACCTAGTTTTATTTCGGTAGGGCTGTTGTAGCTCGTCTACTTTATGGGAATTTAGCCCAATAGACTCTTCACCTAGTATAGTTTATGTAGGGCTGTTGTAACTCACCTACTTTATGGGAATCTCTTCACCTAGTATAGTTTCTATAGGACTATCGTAGTTCGCCTACTTTATGGGAATTTCGCCTAATAGGCTCTTCCCTATAAAAGACAGTCTTTTCATCACGAGCCATCTTTGTAATGGCTTGGTTAATGATTTAGTTGAATTGTTGACAATTGTCGCTCAATACTCGGACCAAGAAAAAGATTTTATTTATTTTAAGACTGCACTTGCGACCATGACAAACTGCCTACGTATCCCTTAAAAGTGGGAATCAAGTCAACCGTAGTTCAGTTGGTACTTACATCACTTAAAATTTCCTTAGACTAGAACCTCGCATTGACTCCCACAAGTTGGGATCTCGAATTTATTTGCAAGAAAATTAAACTTACCGATATGTGGGCGCTTGCACGTCATGCGCCTTATTTGCTTGAAAAACGAGATTATCTTTATTCGTGGTTCATCACCAATATTGGTCTTAGTTTGACAATATGCCTTGTAGCTTCCACCTTTCGTAGTACCAAGTCCCCCACTTGGAGCCCCCTAACTTGAATTCCGATACGGTCCCCCACTTATGTAGCTATTTCAATTCTTCTTGCCTCCTCTCCTTGTAAGATATCATCAACTCTACTTCTCTTAGCGGAAGGGTTATCTCTCTTGTGGTCCCTCACATATTGTGCCAAGTGTCCCTCTTTGATTAAACATTCGATCTCCACAAAAAGGGACCGACTGTAATAACAAATTCTTGAGTCTCTAAAAAATTAAAAACAAGGAAAATTAATACAAATATATTTGATATAAATACGAATGAATTTGGAGTTACAATCTCTACTCTTCCTATGATTCTTTTCTGCAAGAACAACGATCTTGAATGTTTAAAAACTTGTGGTGAAAATCTTCAATTTGATCTTCACCGAAATGATTTGGATTTGGAGAAACATTAATGCAAGGGTGCTTGGACTTAATCTTGAATCAAAGTTGGACCTTTATGATGAACTTGATGATCTTCAATTGAAAATGTTTGAATATGTGAACACCAGTCTTCTTTTGGGGAGGATTGGTCTTTAGAAACAGTTCGTCGAGGGCCTCGTGGCTTGTTCTCGAATCAAAAGGGTTTTTCCTTCAATCTCCGTGACGTACGCCTTGAATTTTGTGATGAACGCCTTGAAGATGAAGAACTTTGGTGGAGAGAATTTACTGACCTTCTTCGCTCCAAAAGTTTGATTGTTTAATTGTTCGCGTTGGATTTGCCGAGCTTCTTTACCCCAAAAGCTTGAGTTTTGAATTCTTTGCCTTGGATTTGCAGAGCTTCTTTACTCCAAAAGCTCGAGTGTTGAATTGTTCGCCTTGGATTTGCACAACTTCTTTACTCCAAAAGCTTGAGTGTTGTGTTTTTTTTCCCTTCAAAAAGACCACTATTTATAGTTGTTGAATGAATCTTGATCAGAATCTCATAATGAGATGGATGGTTGAGATCGTGTCCTACGATTTCTTGATTTCGAAAACTTGGATTGATTGAATCTTCTTTCCATATCTTGATATTTGATTTGCAATCATTTCCATATTGCAAGATTTGATGAATATTTATTTATTTAATCCTTTAAATATTAGGATTAAATAATATATTTTTGTATTTCTTGTATTGTAAGACTTGTCATTATTTTATTAATAAATAAGACATCATTTGATTTACCCACCATATATATTAAAATCAATAAATTTAACTATTTTACTTTGGAAATAAATTTGTTATAAATACAAATAAAATAGCAAAATTAATAGATAATTAATATATTATTTTCCACGAGTCGAGATTTAATTAGACACTAATTTTAAGTGTCTACAGCGACATTATGAAGCGTCATGCCCATATTGCTCATGGTAGCGACAATACTCCTTGGACTACGAGTCTATTATGTTTCCTTGAATTTGTTAGGCTTTCTGGTCAAGCCTTGTCGGTGTGTAGTGGCATAAACCTCCATGATGTTGCTGTTCAATGGAGTGTAGTTTACGGGCAATCTACCCCTCATTTTGTCGTCTATGTCTCTGTATGCATCCCTGTTATATTGGTTCCATTCCTCCACTTCCATTTCGCGACGCAACCTCCGCATAATTAGTTATATGGTTGACAGTGGGCTACGTACTAGATCGTTAGCCAATTTCCCGTTCCTTATAATTTTAAATAGGATTCCCCGAACTTCCCTGAGCGTAGGTGTCTTAACCTTCAACGTCTCTACATTGAACTTCTTCATATATTCAGGCAGAGATTCTCTCTCACTTTGCTTGAGGCGGCACAGATAATCAGCCTCCAAAGGATCCACTAAGAGTGTAGAAAGTTTAAATCTAAACATGTCACGCAATTGCTCGTAACTGTAGATACTACCCGTAGGGATTCGCGCAAACCACTTATGTGCAACTCCTATAAAAGATATTGAGAACAAGCGTGCCTGGATTCTAGTATCGAAACCTCACATACTTAATATTTCATCTAACACATGCAGGTGCGACGATGGATCTGTAGTCCCGTCATAATTGGGTATTTTTGGGATATCTTGTCCCACACATAGGACCACATTTCGTAGCTCCTCACTGAAAGGTGGGGTTACAGAAACCATGTTGTCTTTCCGATTATAACCAATTGGTCTCCTTCTGTCTTTCTCGTATCTTGGTGGAGCGAACTCACGAGGAGTCCGGTAGTGCTTGTTTCTCTCCAAATTATGGTGGTGTCTATCACGCCTCTCCGTTCTCTCATCATCTCTTCCTCTACGAACACTATCATATGAATTCACTTCATCATATATTTCCACACGCCTTCTGCGTGGGTCAGGAGTTATTTTGTCATTCCTGGGCTTGGCCCGCCCGCATGCCTCACTAAACGTGCATTAGAAGAGGCTTGACGGGTCTCCCTATGTGAACGAGAGATCACATCTTTCTTCGTGTCTCTGTTATGCTGGGCTACTCCAGTCGATCGGTGATCACGCGACCGCCAGTTATGTGCCTGATGTTCGGTCCTCTTTTGAAGTCCAGGTTGGGTCGGAGGCACAACAGTAGGTATGACACCTAATTGTTGCAATGTCTGCACAATTTTCTCTACATGTTGTTGTGGTAAAGGAGGTATCACTGCCAAAGCGGTCTGTCGAT
Source organism: Linaria vulgaris (assembly GCA_948329865.1). NCBI lineage: Eukaryota > Viridiplantae > Streptophyta > Magnoliopsida > Lamiales > Plantaginaceae > Linaria > Linaria vulgaris. Next base: position 111,769,788 of record OX415249.1, on the reverse strand, counting down.
CCTCGACTGGTGCAACATTTCTTCAAACCAGCGCTGTATCAGTCGCAGAAGTTTCATCCCTATTATCCTCCCTATCGACACGAGTCGATGGGTCTGGTTGCTGGTTAGTGGTCGTAGTTTGAGCCCTGGTGCTTACAGTTATGTTCGAGTGGTCACGTGTGTTTCTTACTCAGTGCACATAAGTGGTTTCTTAGAGACGACGCCACTGATGCGGGTTAATTTTGTCTGCTGACTTGTCATTCCGCGTCAGACTAATCCAAGCTCCTGATTGGTCACAAGCTAGCTTTGAGTTCGAAAACTTACACTAGAAACACGACACGTGAACTAGGCGGGGGTTGACCCCACGAAATGCCTAAGTCAGTAATGGGCCTCTGATGAAATGGGTCTATAATGCCAATTATAGGCCTCGAAACGTCGAGATATGCTGAAATATAGCAAAACCGGGCTAAAATGCTATAAATGGGTTGATTTCAACTTCAACTATAATCACTTGATTCAACTCGAATCACTTATTTCAACTCGAAACACTTAAACTTACTTAGGAAAAACGTACCTCAATAATGAAGATTAGATTGGTATTTATAGCCATAAACCTTCCTTAATTATCGGAGTGGGCCGTGCTGGGCCCCGACTTTTGTGGGCCAATTTGTTGGCCCAAATCGGATGAGCTTCAACTGGAATAACTTCCTTCAACTCGAATATCTTTCTTCAACATGAATGGCTTTCTTCAACTCGAATAGCTTTCTTCAACTATAATGATTTTTTTCAGGACAAATTATCAAAAATGCCCGATAAGTTTGGTCATTATCTTTAAATGCCCGATTTTTTTAGACCTACTGAAAATGCCCGGTATCTTTAAAAATTCCTACCAAAAATGCCCGAAATTAAATTTTTGGAAAAAAATCCTACGTGGCTGCCTAATGAAAGAGTCGCATTGCCTAATCAAAAAGTCGTGTTTACTGTTCACTGACTAAAAAACGTTTCTAATGTATATATATGTTAATAATAATAATAAAGATATAAACATATATATATAATAATAATAAACATTTTAACAAAATAAAAAATTTTAAAAAAAATCTAAAATCATCATCTCATCACCCCCCCCCCCCCCCCCCCGCCGTTCAGATCGCCACCACCCCCGCCGTTCAGATCGCAACCACCCCCACCGCCGTTCAGATCGCAACCACCCCCACCCCCACCCCCCGCCGTTCAGATCGCAACCACCCCACACCCCCGCCGTTCAGATCCAGTCGTTAAGATCGCAACCCCCCCCCCCCCCCCCGCCGTTCAGATCGCAACCACCCCCACCCCACACCGCTGCAACTCGCCGTTGCATCGGTGGCGACGCCCCCCGTCGATAGTTGCAGGGGTGGGAGGTGTGTACAGGGGTGGGGGTATGAACAGTTGTCCGGTGTTCAGTGGGCCGATGAACAGTGACGCGATGTACAGTGGGCCGATGAAAAGTGACGCGATGTACAGTGGGCCGATGAACAATGCCCTTTTTATTTTATTTTTATTAATTTTTAGAAAACGTTTTTTCGGACCAAAACTCCTAGGTGTCGGGCGCGTTTCTTTGATTCAGCAGCGCGCCTCTTTGATTCGGATGCCACGTCGGATAAAATGTCCGAATTTTTTAAATCGGGCATTTTTGTTAGAGTTTTTAGAATTTAACGGGCATTTTTGGCAGGTCTGGAAAAATCGGGCATTTAAAGATAATGACCAAACTTATCGGACATTTTTGATAATTCGTCCTTTTTTCCACTCGAATGGCTTTCTTCAACTCGAATAACACATTCAACTCTAATTGGGCATTTCAACTCTAACAACACCTTCAATTCTAGTTGGGCTTATAGGTCAAATTGGGCCCCAATTGTTGATTTAGGGCCCAATTTTAACTTATTAACCAATTTTAAAAAAAACTTTTGTTGTTCGTTCGTTATCGAGTTGCCATGTGTCAAAAGCTTATAGGCCGTAGATTATTTGGTATAACAGTAGTCAATTGTAAAAGTAGTATGTATATTTTTTTCATAATAAACAGGTTATAATTTATGCAATTGACTCATACCATATGTATTTGTATGAATTACCTTGTTTAAATTAGAAAAACGACAATCTTATAATTGAGGATTTTTTCTTCTTTTGTATTTTTTTCCTAGAGAGCGCCTCCCCACATGCATGCATGCATTAGATTTCTCTTAACAAGTTTGTCTTATTAATTGTAATTTTAATTATATAACCACTATCTTACATAAAGTGATTACTTAATTTGAGCCATTTAAACTCTTTCCAGACTTTTGTATCACATCTTCGTCTTCTTTTGTCCTAAAAATGCGAGGAAAATCGGAGTTCGTAACCTTTTGTCTAATGCTTCTCAGAATTGGAATATCTGTGTGTGATAATAGTAATTAACAATGATAATAAGACAAATAAAATATATTTTGGGGAATAGACTTCTGGACGCTACAGCACCCAAAAATAAAATAAAAAGAAAAAAAGAAAAAATATAAACAAATAAAAATATAAAATGATCTCTTTATTAGAATTTCACAAAATATGTTTAATAATTGTAAATATTTTTTTGAACTTTTGCAACGTGTGATGTAAATCAAGTATTACTGTATTAGGGCGTAAAGAGAGCTAATTTCCAGATCTAGCAAAATCCCCAGATCACTATTTGCATAGTTCTCTAATTTACCTTTTTTAGTAATAATTAAACTATATTCTTTAAACTCCTTAATATATTCATATCTAGAAATAGAAACATTCTCTTGTATTAAATGGCAAAAAATCTCTTCTTCTTCAAGAACAAAAAATATGACAGTCAGTAATCACTGTTGTATAAATTCAGAATAAGTTCTATCCGTATAATAATATAATATATATAAAAGTACTAGGACACGCTTCGTTCAATTTGAGTCTTAGGATAATGCAAAACATTGTTTAATTTATTCAACTTTTTCTTTTTGTTCCATGACACATTTATTGTCACACGTCAGTGTGATTTTCTTGCTTTTGCCTATTTATTATAACAAGATGATGAGGTACTTTGGAGCGAGGTAGGAAACGGAATATTCTCATGTCAATCGACGTATCGCGCATAAGGCGCATTCCACAAGAAGTATGGGGCTGACCTAAATCGAAGAACGGGGTATGGTTGGATTCGGAGAACGAGATTGAATAATAAACTAAAATACTTCCTATGGTTGGTTATACGTAACAGATTGGTCACAAATCATCTTAAGAAAATTCGAAAAATGTCGACTACAACAATATGTCCGACGTGCGATTACCCGGAGGAGACAGTTCTACACCTATTCAGACGTAAGTTTGGTATAAATTACTGAATGAAAAAGATTTATGGGAATTCGAAAATATGACAGATAAAGATTGGTTAAAGTGGAATATGAAGAGGAAGAAATATATCCCGAGTAACTTGCCGCATATTACTTGGGAACGTGTTTTCGCAGCAACACTTTGGTGCATATGGAAGGCGCGCAACACGCTAGTGTTTCGGGGTGAACACGAGGAGATTGGAAGCATTATATATCAGATTCAGTTGCTGAGTATGACACTCAAAATCGCATTCAGCAGCACCAAGAGCTTGAAGAAGGGAAGCGATAAATAGGAGAAATCGAAAACTGGTTGGTGCAAACTTAATGTCAATGGTAGCTACCGCATGGATATATACGAACCAAAGGGCTGCGGGAGGAGTTTTGCGATCGGATTAAGGCGAGGTTGGCGACTGTCACGGCTCTAGAATCCGAGCTCGAGGCTCTTAAAAAGGGACTACAATTTGCGTGGGAGCGAAGACTCACGAACATCATCGTTGAAACATATTGCGAAGAAAGTTATAGACTTGTAACTGGAGTCGGATCTGCTACAACAAATTCGACATTAACATCACAATGTCGGAAACTTATACGTTTCCTTGGAATATTGAAGTAAAGTGGATACCACAAGAGGCAAACACTTTTGCGGATCACATTGTCAAGATGAACATTGGAGAGCGGGATGTATTCATGGATACACCACCGCCATGCACACTTAGTTTGTTAGAGTCAGAGATGATTTAGTTTATTTGTAATTCCTTTTCACCAAAAAAAAAAATAACAAAATGTTGTAATTAAAGTTTTCAGGCTATTAAAATAAAATAAAAAACTATTTTTATATTCTCCACATTTTTATTCTTCCACGAAAATATAAATATTTTAACAGAAATAGACAACATAAAGTATCTTATTTTTTTCCTCTACACTACTTATTTATATTTATTAAATTATTTTTTCTTTTGCCAATTGCAAAAAAATCTTTCTTGGTTTCGTATACTAGTTCCGTACAAAAAGATATGGACTTCTTTTGTTTATTCCTTTTTCAAGCTTATGTATGTATTAACTCTCATTTTTATATTGTTCTTTAATATTTTTTTTTATTTGAATGTCACGTTATTATACGTTCTCTTATATATAGTTTATATGTAAATAATGTAATATGAACTTGATACGATTTTATACTATCTTTATATTAAGAAAGAGGATTTTCCACTTTTAATGAGAAAGAACAAGAAGATTGATTCCAGATTAATAAAGAATTTGCAGATTCTTGGTAGTTTACAATACTAGAGATGTTAGCTTATTTACTTAACAAGGGTGTTATTACTCGCGTGTAAAGTTATATGCTCGAGCGGATTCAAAAACTAACAAGTTGCGATAGCATGGGTTGAATAAATCAGGCCATGGGCCATATGCCGTTGGAAAGACACGAACATCTAGTTTATAACACAAAAAACGAATCCCAATTCCGATGAGTATTGAAGAAGTTATGATCAAATTAGTGAACTCGCGCGTAATTAAACAAATGGGCCCAAGCCCATCAAAAATAGCACAACAAGCACCTATAAATACCCCATTAATTATCATTATTAGGGGAAGAGTCTTTGGGGAGAGAGCTCTCAAGTCACGTTAGCCCTAGAGCTAACGTGCCACCTACAACACGTCAGATGTGCCATATTCACGTTAGCCCTAGAGCTAATGTGCCACCTACAACACATTAGATGTGCCACGTCATCCACGTTAACCCTAGAGCTAATGTGCCACATACAACACGTCAGATGTGCCAAGTCATCCACGTAGCGCTAGAGCTAACTCGCCACCTACAACACGTCAAATGTGCCACGTCATCCATGTTAGCCATAGAGCAAACGTGCCACCTACAACACGTTAGATGTGCCACAACATCCACGTTAGCCCTAAAGCTAACGTGCCACCTGCAATACGTCAGTTGTGCTACAACATACAAGTTAGCCTTAGAGCTAACGTGCCACCTACAACACGTTTGTTATGCCACGTCATCCACGTTAGCCTTAAAGCTAACATCCACATACAACACGTCAATTGTGACACGTCTTCCACGTTAGCCCTAGAGCTAATGTGCCACCTACAACATGTCAGTTGTGCCACGTCATCCACGTTAGCCATAGAGCTAATGTGCTACCTACAACACATCAATCATGCGTGCCAATGTGTTGACCTGCCAACATGCTAACATGTTAGGTCCGACCCTAGGCCCAATGTGATACGTGTCACACGAGCAATACAGAGAAACAATGAACTACGTTCGACTTGATTCATTATACGGGATACGTAGGCAGTTTGGCTTAGTCCCAAGTTCAGTCTGAAATCAACAAACCCCCAATCCGCATCAGCCTCTTTTTGCCCGACCTACCAGATACGTTTGACTTACTTAACTATTTTCTGTATACTTGTATTTGAGCTATAACCCGTTTATACTCTAACACCTCACTCGGGCATCAACTAACTTAGGCATCAGATGCCTACGTCGGGTCAGCCCCGACCTAGTTCACGTATCGTGTTTTTAAGTGCAGATTTTTTGAACTCAAAGCTAGCTCAATACCAATAAGAAGTTGGAGTTAGTCTGGCGTGGAGTGCTTAGTCAGCAGACGAAATCACCCCCATCAAAAGGTATAATGAAAATAAAATATTGCTCTGCATGAAAAGTTTACTTTGTGTATTTATTTGTGGGGCATAACACGCGACACTACTTATGTATGTACAAGATCATGAGAAGAAAAAGTTGTCAAATAAAAGTAAATGATACGTCCCTAAGTCAAATTCAACGACTCTCTGCTCCTTTCACCGAACTTTTAAAGAACAGTCAATCCCTTCCCTCCTAAGCAACGGTTATGTTTTCAGCATATTTAACTTTCTTTTTGATAAATTAAAGCATATTTTACTTTTAGTTTTTCTCGATATGAGCATATTGTACTTTCAGTTAAACTAAACTTAAAAGACTTGTAGCCGTTGTTCGAATTGAACTTGCTGGTTCGAGATTCATTGAACACATTTACTTCAAACTCACAGGCAACACTAAGGAGTTTTGAATTGATCAAACATTTAGTTTAACATAGAGTCGTAGACATAAGTAAGTTTACGAAAGTTAAAAAGAGTGAAAAAAGAACATATCGGTTTAATACTTTTTAACTTTTGTTTGGATTTTAATTAAGGAATTTTAGGTTACGTGTTCGTGAACAAGGGCGAAGCCATGAGTTTGGGTTGAGGGGGCAAAATGACGTTTATTTTTTTCTCGTTCTATGTATGATTACATTATTATAACTTTTTTAAAAAAAAGTAGTTCATGGTTAATACTTATGCACGAACTTAGACCATTTTTGTAAAACCCCGATTTTTATTTAAGTAACTATTATTTTTTTAGGATTTTTTTTAAAAGCTTCTTAAGTGTTGCAAGTAGTTATTATGTTCGCTTTTGTTTTTAATTTGCATAACTTGTGTAACCTTTGTTGAATTTATGTCCCTTAACCGTAAAATAATTATACATGCTTTCTATAACGTAAATAATCCTCACATTTTAGGTCATAAATCTTTTGTGCAAAATACCTATTGATTAAAGTACATGTATTAGTTCAGTAACAATATTTAATTGCCGCATGATTCTTTTGTGTCTACCATTTCTAGAACTTATACTTGTACTAGGTTTCTTAAATTAAATTGCTCTAGTTTACATATTTCATCACTGCTTGTGCATGATAATTTGCATGTTAGAATAATAATTGGCAATGTTTTGATGTTAATAAGTCAAGGAACTCTGAATTTGCCCAATTGGTTTATCTTATTAAATTCTAAGTAACGTCGCACATTCTTTTAAATGGGGCTCTTTACATATATATGCCGTGTAGTACTTAATTTAGTTAAGAATTATACATAATTAGGAGTTAAATATGCCGTGTAGTACTTAATTTAGTTAAGAATTATACAAAATTAGGAGTTAAATATAAGAGGTGTTACATAAGCTCAATTATTTATTAGAATTCATAATCATTAGGCTCTTAAAAAGATCGGTTACCAAGAAATCAATGGTTTCATTCATTCCTTTCACCGCAGCCAATGCCCCTTCATCCCTCTTTTAATTTCTATCTTTATCTAGTTATTAATATTATATAAAGAAACTCATTGTGACACCAATGTTTTGATTTTCAACTTTAACCTTTGTGTTTTAGCTATATTGTGAAAATTTCTTATTAAATCCCCAAAATAGCCTTACAAATTAAGTTAGACTAATTAATTATATTACTAATTATAATTAATGACTTACTTTTCCCATAATCTGTTTTTCTTCCATTGTTCTACTCAGAATTAATGGGACATGTTATCTAGATAAATATTCTTCTTTAACCCACATAGAATGACATTGAAAAAAAGAATTATGCTCGCGGTAACCGCGTGCTACATTTGCTAGTTTGTCCTAAAAACCATGATGAATTTGTCTAGATCCCTGATTTGATTTACTATTATTTTGAATGAAGAATTGCGTAATAGTCTTCTCTCGTATGAGAGTTTCTTCCTCCAAGTGGAGCCTTGCTTCTCTCTCCTGTAGAGAGTAAAAAAGTACAAAAGTCCAGAAAAAAAAAAACAAAAAACAAAAAAACAACAACAACCCTACCCCCAAACCAAAAATAATCCAAATACCCAACCCTCAAAGTAACCCTTCTCACACAGTACGTACACATAGCCAGTGAGTCTCCCCCCAAATGCCACGCCGAGAGTGAGAGTTTTCCGTTGCCATCTCCGGGAATCCACGATATTCGGTCCGCTAATTCATTTTTAGTTTTCTTTGCTAATATATAGCTCTATGCCTCTAGTCTGAAGCTACTCACCACCATCCCTTTCTACCTTGGTTCTTTTTGTCTCTCATCCCCCTCTCTCTTTTTTTCGTGTCTTTTTTTTCCAGGTTTCTGATTCTCGTCACTGCAACTTGGCGAAATTGACAGATTCTTAAACATTAACGACTCCCCTCATGGACGAACAATTGGAGAATGCACTGGCCAGACAACTCCAACTAACTGCCGTGGAGTCAATTGAAGCAGAAGCACCTGATAATATATGGTCGGCGGGTAAGTTAGAGTATAACTTGTTGTTGGTGGGGCGTTTACTGAATAGACGCACTGTTCATATGGATTCTTTTAAACAAACCTTGCACAATAGTTGGAATTTGGTGCATGGTATGGAGATGACCCAAATCCATGGAGATAGGCTCCTCTTCAAATTCAGACACACAGTTGACAGAAAAAGAGTGTTGTCGCGTGGTCCGTGGGCCTTTGATAAGCAGTTATTGATTTTATCAGAGTTAACAGAGAGTGACGACCCCTCAACCATGAATCTGGACCATTGTGAATTCCATGTACAAGTGTTTGGCTTACCAATATCGATGATACATAAACCCATGGCGTCCTTGATTGGTCAAAACCTAGGGAGATTCATAGATATTGATCAGGGGAATCATGAAGGAACTATAAATACAACCCTGAGAATAAGAGTGAAGATCAACATCACTGTACCGTTAAGACGTGTGATGCGTATCAAGAATACTAAATGGGACAATCTTATGGTGACTTTCAAGTACGAAAGGCTACCCAACTTTTGTTACCGATGTGGAATCCTGGGTCATCTCATGAAGGATTGTAGAATTGAGTTCAATAGAGAAGCGGCTGGAATAGAATTAGATAATCAGAATACGGATTATGGTGAATGGCTAAGGGCTGCTCCGTGGGGACAACAACAACGTCTATTAGGCCGTGCAAATGGAATCAGAAGGGATCAAAGATTTTTTGTTGCACAGACGGATGGGACTTTGCTTCATACATGTACCACCCAAAATTCCGACCAACGGGGATCGACGAGCAATCCAACTCCGAATCAGAAAAGTGCAAATTCAACCGCCTTGTTTGTTGGGAATGGAATTCAGAATGTTTCATCACCTAATTTTAACAACAAGGATTCAGGAGGAATTAGTGATCTGCTGGAGACTGAATGTGCAGAAAATCTGGAAAACTGCAGAAATATCAAAGGCAAAGAGGCTGCATATAATCAAGATCCCACTCAGTATATGGCAATTGATTTCTACCCCACTGATATTGGACCAGATGTTAGCCAACATGAAAGGACCAAGTCAACCTCTGATCACTCTACCAAGCTGGAATATCAAAGAAAACTCTCACTTCTCAACATCCCACAACCGAACTTGCCCATCAGTATTGGCCCACCTCTCACATTTTCCCCTTTGCCCACCCTTCTTAACAAACCAACTCAAACTGAGCCCACTAGCCAAAACATACTTACCCACACAATTTTGAATAATAACCAATACTGTCACAACCCATTACATGATTTAACCAACTGTCCTGCTAGCCAAAAGAAAAGGGGTCGACCTGCTAATAGTGACACAAACAGAAAAATTGTCTCAAGGTCAAAGGCACCAGAAAAAGAAAATCAAGTTGAAAGGCCAACAAAAAAGAGAAGGATGCAAAATGGCAGGACAAGTCCAAACACACCAGAGGCGGAGGTTGCTCAGCAACCCCGCCTATACCAATGAGTTGCCTATCTTGGAACTGCCAAGGCTTGGGGAACCTTGAGACAGTTCAAGAACTTGGGGATTTACTCCTCAAAACCCGCCCCCAACTTATTTTTCTTATGGAAACTCGAATGAAAGACCATAGGATTGATAAGATCAAACAAAAGTTCAACCTTTTTGGAGTCTCTGTTGCATCACGAGGGAAATCTGGTGGCCTTGCATTGTTGTGGACAAAGAATACATTAGTGGATATTCAGTCATACTCGCATAATCACATTGATGCGAATGTAAAATTGTCAGGAAGTGATGTCCTTTGGAGAATAACAGGATTTTACGGTGAACCGGACCAGGCAAAGAGGAAAATTACTTGGGATTTGCTGAAAAAATTGGGTCGTCTGTCTAGCCGGGATTGGATTTGTGTTGGTGATTTTAATGAAGTGTTAAGCAATGAGGAGAAATCAGGTGGACTTTTATTGCCTCCCTTTCGAACAAGGGCCTTTAGAGAGATATTGGAATCGTGTGGGCTCCAAGACTTGGGCTATGAAGGATATCCATTTACTTGGTCCAATCGCAGGAAGTATCCAGAAACTATCAAACTGAGGCTTGATCGTGCCTGCTCCTCTCTCTCATGGCGAACAATCTTCCCAAATTCCAAAATCCACCACCTCAAAAGCCAATACTCCGACCATATCCCCCTTCTCTTAACCCTTGATTCCAACACTACCGAACCGCAAAGAAGACGCAGGCAACGATTTCGGTTTGAATCTATGTGGCTAAAATCTGAGGATTGTGCAAAGGCTGTTGCTGAATCTTGGTCGAATGACGCTGAATTTGTGCACAACGTTGATAATTGTCGAGTGGGACTTGTGAAGTGGAGCTGGGAAAAGTTTGGGTGTGTGAAACAACAAATAAAGAAGCTACGAGAAAGAATCAGTGAGATACGATCTGATACGGTGGTGACGGAAGAGAGAAAACACAAGGAGTCTGAACTCAAACATGAGCTGGAGGGAATACTTGAGCGTGAAAGTGCTATGTGGAGGCAGAGGGCGAAAGCACACTGGCTGGTGGAAGGAGACCGCAATACCCGCTTCTTTCATACCCGAGCATCACGTAGAGCAGAGACTAATAAAATCAAAGGACTGAGAGACAGAAACGACTATATTCAGAAAATGGGAGATGAAATGGGTTGTATTGCAGTGGAATATTTTCAAGGGATTTTCACATCAAGAAATCCGAGCTATGAGGAAGTCAATAATGTTCTCGAATCTGTTGAACCGCGAGTTGCTGGGGAGTTGAATCAGGAACTTTGCAAACTGTACTCCGAAGCCGAGGTAAAATCTGCATTATTTCAAATGTACCCCCTCAAATCACCAGGCCCTGATGGCCTCCCCGCTCTGTTCTTTCAAAAATTTTGGAATGTTGTTGGTGCTAATGTTGTTGCTTGTGTACTGAATTTTTTTAATAACTTGGTTCTGCCAGATAAGCTTAATTATACACATATAGTACTCATTCCTAAATGCAAAAATCCGGATAGAATGACCCAATTCCGCCCGATTAGCCTTAGCAATGTAATTTTCAAAATTGCCTCGAAAGCCATAACCAATAGATTGAAACCGCATATGCACTCTCTGATAAGTGATACCCAATCTGCTTTTATTCCAAATCGTCTCATTACTGATAATGTGCTTGTTGCGTATGAAGTTAATCATTTCCTAAAGCTTAAGACGAAGGACAAAGAAAATTATATGGCTTTAAAACTAGACATGAGTAAAGCGTACGACCGTGTGGAGTGGCTCTTCCTTGAGAAAGTGCTAGCTAGATTAGGCTTTGATACTCATTTTATCCATCTTATTTTGAAATGTGTACGTACTGTGTCTTATTCCGTGTTATTAAATGGTGAACAATATGGCCACTTTCATCCGAGCAGGGGGATTCGTCAAGGAGACCCCTTATCACCATTTTTATTTTGCGCCGAAGCTTTTAGTGCCCTAATCACTAAAGCGGTTGACAACCATTTATTGAAAGGGGTCACTATTAGCTCCGACGCGCCAGCAGTCTCCCACTTGTTGTTTGCGGATGATACTCTCATCTTTAGCCGAGCAACATCCGAGGCTGCTACGGCAATTTCTGATATTCTGAACAGGTAAACAATTTACTTTAAGTCCACGGTTGTTTTTAGCCGTAATACTCCACAGGATCTTATCGAACAAATTTGCAATATTCTTCCTGTCCAGGTAGTGGAAAAACATGACAAATACCTTGGATTACCTACAACCATGGGGCGTAGTAAGAAAGAGGTGTTTGGATGGATTAGAGATAGAACTTGAGGAAAGTAACAGTCTTTTGAAAGTAGTGTCATTTCTAAAGCGGGTAAAGAAGTCTTAGTTAAATCTGTTTTTCAATCTATCCCTACCTACGTGATGAGTTGTTTTAAATTGCCTGATTATCTTCTTCATGAAATTGAAGCCATGATTTCTAACTATTGGTGGGGAGAAGATGGGAAAACTAAGATCCACTGGAATAGTTGGGGTGAACTTTGTAAAAGTAAGAGAGACGGGGGTATGGGTTTCCGAGATCTCAAAGCTTTTAATCTTGCATTGCTTGGTAAACAAATTTGGTGGATTATCCAATTTCCTAATTCACTCCTCAGCCGCATTTAAAAGCAAAGTATTTTCCTAATTGCAGCGTTCTTGAAGCACAACCGAAGAGCAACGCTTCATTTACATGGAAAAGTATTTGTGCTTCTAAATCACTGGTTTGTGCAGGAATTAGGTGGAGAGTAGGTAATGGTGAAAATATCGATGTCTGGAAAGATAATTGGATTCCAGGGAACTATAATTTCAAACCAAGGACCCCGGATCGTTATGCTACTGGTCCTATTTCTGTTAATGTGCTACTTGACGCTTTTGCTCCAGGTTGGGATTTGAATGTCCTTGATTATCTCTTTTGGCAGGAAGATATTGATGAAATCTTGAAGATACCGATTGGTAGATATCATACTCCAGATATCCTCGTTTGGCATCACTCCAAGAATGGCATGTACACGGTGCGTACAGCATATCATTTGGCCAAGCAATTGAAGGATAGGGAACTCGAACAGAGGCATGGAAGTACGAGTGAGCGTGTGACTACAAACTGGAATTTTGTATGGAACGCTGATGTGCCTAACAAAGTGAAGCACTTCAGTTGGAGGCTCCTTAAAAATATTTTACCAACCATGTCGACGCTGAAGCATCGACATTTGGCTGTTACAGACAGCTGTAATGTGTGCAAAGAGGGCATTGAAACACCTTTACATCTCTTCCGAGACTGCCATTATGCGAGAGTTTTCTGGGCACTATCTAATATTCCTTTATCGTTCATAACAGGTGATACTATTTGGGAATGGATTGTCAAGATTTTTCACAAGCTGGACAAAAGAGAATTCAGTTTCTTTTTGATGGGATGTTGGTGTCTATGGAATAATCGTAATTGGCTTTGGCACGAAAATCGCAAGGAATCTCCGATGGAGTTAGTTCGGATTGCACAACGCTATTTCTCTGATTTTGCAGCTGCGGGGATCCGAAGGAGTGACTCGAATGCTAAACCTTCAGATTTAACAAGCGATAAATGGGGACCGCCACCCCCGGGGACAATTCTTCTCAACTTTGATGCTGCCACGGGAGACTCGCAGAAAATGGGGGGAATTGGTGTTGTTGCTCGAAACTCCCAGGGGATCATCTTGGGTTGGAAACGGACTCGAATTCCGGGTGGATGGACTGCAGAAGTTGCTGAAGCTGCTGCAGCAAATGAAGCAGTTCGATTTGCAGCATACCAGAACTGGAATAATATTACAATTGCAGGGGATTGTTTAAATGTTATCAAGTATATTAATTCTAATTCAATGATAAGGGCAGGTGCTGGAGTTTTCCTAAATGACATCATCAGTATGAGAACAACCTTCAGTTCATTTTCAGCAATTCATGTACGGCGAGAAATAAATGGATTAGCACATAAGTTGGCTCATGATATCTTAACAGATTGTAGTGGAAATACTGTTCTTCCATTTGATTATGTTGAACCTATTTAATGGTTCTTTATTTGTACTGACAGTGGCTTGACAGTGGCTTGTAATCCTATTTGCTTGAATGAATGAAATTATTCTACTTTTCTCAAAAAAAAAAAAATGAAGAATTGCGTACGGTTCATGCATGTGGATATGTAATTGACATTCACAAACTTTAATCTTCTTCTATACTAGTTACGCTACACATAGTATAAGGTTTTGGATTTCTTTATGCTTTGGAGTAAGTCACATTCACACAATTAAGGTTCAGACTTGGAAGTGAGAAATTATTATTATATTATATATCTTATAGCCTTTAATTATATAACACAGCTTTTCTTGATGCATTATTAACGAGAGTCAATCAATAATATGATGTTTGTAGTTCAAAGGAAATTGAGAAATCAGGCCATTATTATTATTAACCTTAGACTAATGTTGTTCTTTATTTACCGACACATAGCTCACGATTAATTAGTTAATTCATAAAGTAGCTATAGTGTAGTTATTTACACACACACACATATATATATATATGGATGTAAATCATGAATTTATATAAACAAGCGCATGGTTGTATGTAAATAGAATCAAGATTTAGATTAATATAAATTTTCCCTATATAAGTTAGGATTTGAAATTAAAGTATCCTTATAATCTATTTGACGCATTCGGAAATCTGGATAAACGTTTAATGTTACTTATTTGTCTCCACTATCATATTCAGGTGCGTGTTCCAAAACTATATTATTTTCACTGAAATAGAGTCTTTACCTACGTGGTTACCAGTAGTAAATATGTATATACATACATATGTATGTTAAGTGAATTACATGGTTATAAGTTATCTTGTGAAGTGATCAACTGATTGAACTGTTTTACTTAGTACGTTTAATGTTACTTGATTACTAGCACTATTGAATAATTCATGTTTAAAGTGAAACATTTGTTTATTGATTCAGAGGTTTGTTGTATTGATTGTTTCCTACTGTTAAGAACGAGTAACGACTGACTGGATTATTTTGAACGATTAACGACTGACTGAATTATTTTGAACGACTGGCTGAATTATTTTGAACGACTGAACGACTAATTGAATTATTTTGAACGACTGACGGAATTGTTTTAAACGACTAACTGAATTATTTTTGAACGACTCATAATGGATCAACGGCTTGGTGAGCATGTCGTACTACTGGGCAGCAGCGGGCTCGCTAGATGGTCTTCATGCCCCATAGCCCCTCTCCCTTAGGTGGGGTAAACGACGAGCATGCCTGTGTAGTATGTGGAACGATTTCGAGGTAGCTCATTGAATGGGGGTAATAAGGACTGATCAAACGGAGTTATAAGGATGGGTATTGTTTAGTTGAGGTTGAAACTGTGTTCTATCTCGATTGATTGCCTGATTGTCTGATTGCCTAACTGTGTGATTGTCTAAATGATTAATTGACCAATGTGCCTATTTGTTGTTTTTCAATTGTTTTCAAAATAAAAGTGCATGTCATTCACTCTGCACACAAACGCATAAACACCACTGAGATTTTTATCTCACGCATGCATGTTTTCTCATTCCTTTCAGCTTTAGGTCGTCCAGAACGAGGCATGAAGACCGTTGAGAGTTGGCGTTTGATGAGTAGTTAGTTAGAGTTTTGTATTAAGCACGCTTTTGGTTTTAGTCATAATACTTCGAATTGTCTTGGTTTTGAGTAATTAGTTATTTAATATTGTTTCTTCTTATTATGTTAGAGCGTGTTTGGTTCGTTGGATTAGCTGTTAATCCAAACCGAAAATTTGTTAATCTGTAGTTTGGTTTGAGTGATAAAATATTCGGGCTTTTTGCCAAATCTTGGATAGCCCGGTACTTTTGCCCCTTTATTCAAGTATTATAATCCCACCTCCCCCCTGTGATTAACTAATACTAAGATTTCCCAACGCGTGAATAGTCAAAAATATCCCTACTTTTCTGCCTATACTGTACGTTTTTTAGAATCGGTATAACAACATCAAAAAAATCTGTAATAAGAGGGGAAAAAAGGAGGGAAGCAGACATTTGGCAGAAACCCTAGATTTAGGAGGTGAGGCGATTTTCCATTTCTTCTTCATTTTCTCGCTTAATTCATCGTTTCTAACCCGACCCACTGTCTTTTGGTTGAAATCCTCCATAGGTGCAGTCGATTCAAGCTTCGCAATAATTCGCAGGTATCTTTTCGGCAAAACTTTTGCAAGTTATCATGTTTTTCTCGAGTTTAACGAATGAATACCAAGGTTAAGTCGTGGGTTTGTGGGTAACTCGAAAAATATAAGGGTTTTACTGGGTGATTTGTGTTTAATCCTACAGGTCTTGCATGCATTTTTACAAAAACTTTCAAAAAGGCTCTGTTTTGTTTCACCTTTGTATCGAACAGTGAGATGCGAGAGTTTTATCACTCAAAAAATTGTTATTGCTTCATGGGTAATTCGAAAAAGATATGGGTTTTAATCCGAGAGGTATTGTTGAAGGGATACTGTCTGTTTTCATAGAAGAAGAATATTGTCTGTCTACAAATCTGTGAAGAAGGATACTGTCTGTTTTCATAGATGCCAAAGCTTAATGATATGAAAAAAGTTTTAAATATTGTGATTTAACTATGGTTTTGACTGAATACTTTTTAATCTGTGGCAGTGAATAAAGGATAAGAAGGAGCAGAGGACAAATACAAGGTATTGTTGCATCTCATTATGCATTATTAGTTGGAGTAACAACAGTTGAGAAAATGAATATGATGGTTCTTTGCATGTAGTATGTATTATACAATGAGAAAATGAATTTTAAACTGGTTGCTGTTATTTTGTTGTACTGTTGCAGCACATTGTGCATAATTACAGTTCCTACTAGTTGGTGTTTTCCTAGAGAAATTGTATAGGATGGTTCTCTCCATTTGTGCAAGTTAAACTCAGTCCTATTGTATGTTATTTGTGTTCCAGATGGAGGAATGGAGGAAAAAAATGATTTTAGTACTATTGCAGTTAATTCTTTTGCGAGCCCGTGTAGTTATGTTCATGATCATGATGCACAACCATGAAACAAATGTAAGGTCTAAGCGTCGTCGGGTAATTCGGTACAGTCTGTTGGATAAGATTGTTGATATTGATACTCACATGGAGAGAATGATTGATTTGAATGATGCTTATTGCGTAACGAACCTTAGGATGGATAGAAACTGCTTTATAAAGCTTTGTTGGCTCCTTAGGGAGGTGGGGGACTGAGAGATGAGAAGTTTGTGACGTTGCGCGAACAAGTAACTCTGTTCATCAAGATACTTGCACACCACGACACCAATCGTACCATCGGATTTAATTGGCATAGATCTGGTCAAACCGTAAGCCGGTACTTCAGACGAACATTAGGTGCCTTTATAAGGTGCAGTGATTTGTTGCTTGTTAAACCAAAGCCGATATCGGAGGAAAATGACAATTGTGAAGAACCGTGGAAATATTTTAAGGTGATGATCTGTTCTATATTTCACCTATTCATGTGTATATAATTATGTTGATTGTTTCTTGATATAGACATATACTAATGTGTATAATATCATTGAAGGGTTGCCTTGGAGCTTTGGATGGGACAATGATTGACGTCACAGCCCCGACGAGCGAACAACCAAAGTATAGGTCTCGCAAGGGTAGAGTACAAGTTAATGTTCTTGGAGTGTGTGACATTGAGATGAGTTTTGTGTATTTGCTGTGTGGGTGGGAGGGATCCGCAGCTGATGGAAGGGTACTTAGGGATGCAATTTACCGACCTACGCCTCATGGTTTAAGAGTTCCACAAGGTAATAGTTTCTTATAATCTAAATTATTTTAAAAGTGCTGGAACATATCATGTTTACTATAATACTTATATATTTTTTTATTGATTGTAATTAATAGGCTGCTACTATTTGGTGGATGCCGGTTATGCCAATTGCGATGGCTTTTTGGCTCCGTATAGAGGGCGGCGTTATCACCTGAAGGAGTGGGGCGAAGGGTGTGTCGTACCACAAGATAAGGAAGAAATGTTTAACATGAGACACTCACGTGCACGGAGTGTAATTGAACGAGCGTTTGCCAAATTAAAAAATTGATGGAAGATACTGAAACGTGCGTCTTCTTACCCACTGAAGATCCAGAATCGGTGTGTCATGGCAGGGGCATTACTAAACAACTTCATAAAAGTGCAAATGCCTAACTACCCTTTTGAAGATTCTTCTGATAGTTCGAGCTCTGACGATGACGACGATACTCCAACAGATTACATTGAAGGCCTGCAGAGTATGCCGGTGTGGGGGAACTTCAGAGATGATATCGCAGCAAAGATGTGGAATGACTGGAGGGCCTCCCGCCGCCGCTGAATTTGGTTGGGGGGTGGGGAGTGTGCTTACGACATTTTCATTTGTTTTACCTTTCTTTTGTGATACACTTTTTTTCCTTAGGTGGTTGCTATATAATCTTGTGGACTTGTTGAGTTATTGTAATTATATGTTGTTGATGGTTACTAGTTAGCTTGCAAGTATGCTGATATACTACTTATTTATATGCTTTAACTTTATGAAACTGATGCAGTGTACTGCCTATTAATGTTTGAATGTCTCATGTATTTTATATGATGTAGTGATGGCTAACTCTAGCAGTAACTCAGTCACGGCGCCTGCGGAAGCTAAGGTAACCAAGAATAGATACAAGTGGACTAAAGAGGAGGAGCTTGCTCTCATTAATGCCTTGAAAGATCTTAAGGGTAAGGGGATGAAGATCGACAATGCCTTCCGAGCTGGATACTTGCTGAAGTTAGAGGCTGCTATTAAGAAGGTCATCCCTTCATCAATTGTTCATGCTGATCCACAAGTGAGGTCAAAGATGACGGCCTGGAAACGAACATACGGGCATTTGTACCTGATGTTTGATGTAACAGGAGGTGGTTCATGGCTATGCCCACTCACCAAAACCATCCAGTGCACATCTGAGGCATATTGGGATGACTATGTGAAGGTATAAAGCAATATATATGTTATTGGTTTCATATTAATTGGCCTATATTAATTTTTGGTACAATGGTAACGACTGTCAGATCTGTTCATAAAAACAAAGTCTCCTATGTTTCATAATAAGTCATTTTTATGATTTAAAGCTACTGTATCAAAAATAAATCTTGTGATAATAAGTCACTTTGTCCTATATCATATAAATCTTGACTGATATATACTGTTCATATTTGGCTGTTCATTCTTTTTTGGTCCCTGAAGTGTAGAACATTGTGATTTAAATGTGATTTATATACTGTGATATTCAAATATTCATAAATGTCCAAACATTGTGATATTTTTACTATGAACATTGTCTGACAGTTTTAAATGATATCTGTCAGGCTTATAACTACAATTTTATAATGTTGAATATATCCAGATTTAGAGAAACAAAGAAGACGTGATTCTAATACCAGTTTTGTACTTGCAATTCACATTAGGTACATCCATATATTGCGCAATACAAGGACAAGAATTTCCCTTTCTTTGATGATTGGGCCGAGATATTCGGGAAGGATAAAGCTACTGGAAAGGCTGCCGAGGACCTAACTGCTGCTATGGACGACATGATGAATGAAAAGGACGATGAAGAGCCACCTCAACGTTCAGTTTTTGGCCAGAACGACAATCCCCAATCTGGTCCTACTTACGTCGACCTCGACATGGATGAGGGCCATGGTGATAATGATGCTCCTGCCTCATCAGGTCCATCGAATCCTCAAAGAAGGTGTTGAAGAAAATCAAGAAGGAGAAGGGCCAAAAACGGCGTAGGGAATCGCTTCCTGCTGAGGATAGTGCACCCCAAGTCCCTGTTTACGTTAATGAATTCATAAAGACGACTAAGGACACAATGGATTGCATTGCTCAGATGTGCGTTGCAACTAAGGTCACCGAAGATCCTGCAACAACTCAACGTAAGTCCCTTTATGGTGTTGTAGCTGAAATGGAAGAATTTGATGAAGATAAGAAGATTGAAATAGTCCATATGCTGGCACACTCTCCAGAGGATGCTGATGTTATTTTTGGTTTGCCGGAAGCTGCACGTGTCAAGTACTTGAAGCACATAATGAAGAAGAGGCCTCTAAGGGTCTGAAGTTGAGTAATCTACAATGGATGTTATAACCCGATCAAGCTTTTCAACTTTTGGCTTTTATTTTGATGGATACTTCTTGATATGTCAAGAACAATTATCCTGTTGAAGTTTATTTTGTGCATCCCCATCTTATGAACATGTATTTTCCAGACTTATATTCTCTCTACTAGTCAGGCTGTAATGAGGGATTGATGTTAAATTATGTATGTTTTGGATTAGAAGGGTTCTGGAAATCATGTGATCGTCCACACCCATGTTCTTGTTGAATTTAATCTATGATTTAGATGTTGAGTATGTGATCTATGATTTTTGGTTGGTTATTATTCCTGGAGTTAAGTTAAGTGGTTATTCTTATGTTTTGTGAACTGTGAAAATGCAATTGAGTGGAATAGTATTCAGATATAAACAAGATATTTTTTATCTTCTGCAGTGTCAATTTTCATATCTCCTGGCAGTGGAGATTTTTTATGAACAAGATATAAACAAAGTATGAATATATGGGTGGAATAGTCATCAAAATTTCATTGAAAAGAAAGAAGCAATATTGGGTTCAAATACATCAACTGCAAACCACCAATCTACTTGAAAATCAACATTACAATTATCTGAACTAGCGCAAAAAGAAAAACAAGATGCCAGGAATTACAACAAGTAGTAGAAAAAGGACTATCAGCCAAGCTAAGATACAACAAATCACCGCCGCTCTAGTTACTACTCGATCATTTATCCCGTGCATACTAGGTTGTAGGATTAAGCCTAGTATCTGCCTAGATAAATTTGGTTGAGTTTCATCCACAAGAGAAGAAGAACGTGGGTCAAGTGAGGAAGTCTGAGTGTCGTGTTGATGAGGTCCAGGAGGTGATGCCGAAACTGATTCACTTGCGTAAGTATTCTGATCCACGGTGTTTGTGTGACTGTTTGTTGTAACAGGAAATCGATTGACATGATTGTATCGTGGGTGGGTGAGCTGATCAGCCCAAATGAAGAAATCATCGTGTTGTCTGTTGAAGGGACAAATGTAGTAGTATCGGCCGGGGAACTTGGCGGTGTCACTGGCCCTACGAAAATGCATGGTTCCTCTACCGCACGAACAACGAACAACATAAGAGGGCATCATCTACAACACAAGCATTTAAATTTAGACAAAACATAAACCAATTATCAATAGCCTTTTCAGATTCAATATACATGTATTCTACCAAAATAATTCTATCAAACTAATGAACTAGTATAACAACACATTCTGTCAAACCAATGAACCAGTAGAACAACACATTATGTCAAACCAAAACAAAACCATAGTCATTACTTTCCAGTTTCTATTTCAAATGAACAAAACAAAACCTAACCCACAGTTAAAACACGAAGGCAAGTGCATTGAAATATACTTGTGAAAAGAACTTGAAAAAAAAAACGTAAGTCGATTATTCATCATACAACGCTAATTCGGGGATTGCTCATAAATTAAGAAATGAGATTAAGATAAAATGTGACAAACGCAATCAGATTACCAACTTTCTTAATATCACGAACCATGATTACCAATTTTCCTTTCTCATCTGCAAATATAGTAAACTTTGTAAAGAATTGATTAGTACAACTATCCATCGTATAACTCGAATTCATGGACTGGTTTCTCGGAATAAAGGGTTACCTTTCGAGAAAACGGTGGGCTTGAAGCTTCGTTGACAGATTCGAACGCAGTGCTATTGAATTTGATTTAAAATTGTGAGCTAGGGTTTTTTGTGTAGAGCTGAATTGGGGAATTGAGATTGAAGTGGCGGGGGCAAAATATGTATTTTTGTGTGATAAGTGAGGGGCATAATAGTCAATTTGAATATGAATGTGTGTTTGTACTGCAAACCAAATGCATTTTTAAAAGTTATATTAAATAATACGTATATGAGTAACGAGAACCAAATACTGTATTAAGTAGCTCGGGTTAAATTATCTGCTTTTTAAGATGACTTTTAATCAATACGCGTATTATTTAATATCTGAAACCAAACACGCTCTTATTGTACTGTTTAGCCTTGAATTTTCTGGGCGTTACAGTTTTCCACCTAAAAAGGGTAAGTCATGCGGCTTACATTTTCCACCTAAATAGGGTATGTCGTGCGGCTTACAATTACCATGATGCACAAGTAATCAACATAACTCTAAGAAAAAGACAAGTGATCTAGAGAGAGAAAACTTAGATTGAGAAATAAATAAAGAAATGCTAAAAACAAGGCAAGTTGGATATAAGTTTCTTGATGATTGAAATGAGTAAACCAACGAGGTATATATACAAAAAGGTAAGCTCAATGAACGATTCAGATCAAATCTAATCTAACAGTGCTAAGCTAAGGTTTTACATTCTTCCAAAAATAATATAATTGTGCCCAATCCTAACAATGTTCTAGACAATTCTATGAATATTTTATACAAGGAAGTCTCTAAAACCGGGCAGTATTTACATGATGAAGCCCAAGTTTTGTGATAATTTTAGAGTGGCCCCAAAACCCTATCATTTTGTTCGTTCAGCCCATGTGAGAGGCGTTGATGCGTGCAGTGCGAGTGTTGTCTGGTCGGCGTGAGTGTCCTGCGCGTGTCGTTGGCTCGATGATGCGGCCCCCATTCGCCAGATCGAGGGGAAAGTGGTCGCTCATGAAATTTCGCTATCATAGAAGAAATGCAAATCCCTATGTATGTAATATATGATTAAAAAAATACAATGAAACCCATTTTCGTGTTTCTGATACGCGCTTGATTTTTAAGGGGTGTTGTTTGCTTATATATAACATATAATTATTGCTAATATTTCTTATTTAGACATGTTTGACCATACAAACTACATATTGATATAAAATACATTTTCTTTACACAAAATATTTATTTAAATTTAGCGTATAAATTAACGAATATATAAATGTTGTATAGATATAAAAGATGTGTGGAATGTATATAATTACTATTTATATGTATGTATGTAATGTTATTCATAAAAATGTAAAAAATATATATATATATATACACATATATATAATATAACTTATATTATATGTATATAAGGGTGGGCTATGGTTTTGGGGGCGGGGCCACTACATGCCCCTTTTGGCTTCGCCACTGTTCGTGAATTATCAAATAAGATGATATATATAGGTTGTGCCGTGTGTAGGCGTTTTGTGGGGATTTTGATGGTTGTTGCGTTTTGCCCTGTCTAGGTCCTAGACAGACTCCAGTCCTAGAATATCTTCCCTTGTATCACCTTTGTAACTTATCAAATCGATATGAATCTAGATGGTGAACTAAGGTCCTTGGGCGTGAATGGTATCAGAGCCAGTGACCAGAATAAACATACTCTGGAATTAATTCATCACATAACTTTTCATTTCATGAATTTGATTGGAAGAACAAATACTGTTCAAAACAGTATGAATGTTGAGCACGATATTCCAGAAAATCTGGAATTACTTAATAAGTGGACGATTTCAAGAATCGAACCAAAAATTATTTATAAATTAGGAACTTTTGAAAGACTTGGTTTAAAACAAGTTGTTAAAACCACTGAAGAATCTATTTCTTTAAATAATGAAGAAATGATTGTTAAACTCTTAAGTGATAAAGATATTTCTTTATACAAACATAGTCATAAGTTTATACACGTAGGTTTAATTCAAATCGCTTTTAAACCCCTAACTCTGGAAGGATTACCAGAAAGCTTTATAGCAGCTTTAAGAGATGGGAGAAATCTTGATTGGAAAAAATCATTAATGGGAATGATCCAATCAAGTCTGGCACATGGTCCAGTCTATTTTGATGTTTTCGAGTATGTGATTCTATTATATATTTTAATCATTGTTAGTTAATATAAAGCTAATATTTAGTACTATAAACATTTTAAATATTAATATATATAATTATACATATATTAAATATTGGCTGACGTGATTAAAAAAAATGAACAGTGGCTGTCGGCTGATGAATTTCAAAGGAACAATCAAAATATAGTAACATGGTAAAAGTAAAATTCAGCAACCCCTTTCTCTCTCTTTAGTTTGAGTTATTACTTATTATCAAAAGCAAAAAAAAAAAAAAAAATTAGTTTTACTTTTGAAACGGTCGGAATTTTACTTTTAACTTTACTGGAACTCTCTCTCTCTCTCTCTCTCTCTCTCTATTTGATTTCGAAAGTAGCCGTTACAGTTCAAACCCAACAGTGTTGTTAATCATTCAAAACTCAAAAAAAGATCTTCTTCTTCACCTCCATTATTATTTCCATTTCTCATTCACACTGCTAACAGTAAACAAGCTCTCGCCACTCTCTCCAATGGCGGCCGCTCACTCTAACCGATCCCCTTCCCCACTTTCCTCCCGCCCCACCGATCCAAATCCACGAAATCCAGAAAACAATCCTGCAATTCGCAGAAGCTTCAGTGGCCACAATACCACAAAACCATCGCTTCTTACTAAACCGAGGCGATTCGACCCGGTAACCCCTGCCAATAGCCCCTCAGGTTCGCCTCTTTCCCAACTTTATTCTATTATTTATTTCTTCTGTTGCTTTTTGTATTTTCTTTAATTTTATGAATTGGGTGAATGATGCTCTCCATGTGTTTGATGAAATGTCAGATTTTCCAAGAAGACGCTCGGTGTCGAAAGAAAGCACCCGTTCTTCTCTAGAAGATTGGGAAGGAAAGGAGAACGAAGAGAAAGATCACAACTTCTCGAGACTCCGGTCTCCGTTGAAGGGTTCAAAGAATTTCATGTCTCCGACCATTTCCGCGGCCTCAAAGTTCACACCTTCACCCAGAAAGAAAGTCTTGGTGGAGAGGAACGATCCCGTTCGGACTTCGATCTCGTTGTGCGATGGAAAAGCCATGTTTTTCTCTTCCACGCATGCTTCTCAAGATTTGGAGTTGAAATCTGAAAGAAGGCCTGATCAGTATCCAATTGCTGAATGTTCTTTGGAGTTAAAATCAGAAAGAGGGCCTGATAAGAATCCAGTTGCAGAATGTTCTTTGGGCTCAAATGTTTCGGAGATAAACGAGATTGTTCAGGAAAATCCTCCAGTTTCCAAGCCTCCGAAAAAGGTGACATTTTTAGAGGCTCCTATGCTTTCAAATCATGTATCTGAATCATTACAGGAATCAGTAACTACTGATTGTGTAGCACCACTTGAAGCGGATCCATCCATTCCTCCTTATGATCCCAAAACCAATTTCTTGTCTCCAAGGCCTCAGTTTCTTCATTACAGGCCAAACCCCAGAACTGAAATTCTCATGAACAAAGAGAAGGGGTTGGATCCAGATGGATTAAAGCGCTTAGAAGACAGTTTTTTGGCAGAAATTATGCCCCGAGACTTTTTGGGATATGAGGAGACAGATGAGTCTCAGGCTGAAGACTCACAAGAGGAAGAATCGGAGGTTGTGGATTCGAGTGATATGGTAATAGGGATGGAGGAAGTCAGCCCTCACCATGTTTTTGAACCTTCGGAGTCATTACCAGTTAGCACAAATGTCACTAATGCAGTTTCTGATGAGAATTCCGCACCGAAAAGGGTAAAGAGGCCATTGTTCCTCTATAAATTCATGTGTTTTACTGTGCTTCTAATGTTCTCGATGGGATGTGCATCGATCTTTATCCCTCGTCCTTACGCACTTGATCAGCTTATCCTTAAAGATAGGAGTTTCTCTGATTTGAGGAATTCTTTTCACGGAACAAATGTTGCTGTTTCTACGAAAGCGAAGCTGGACAGGCTTGCAAAGCGTGTTAGCAAGTTATCGACTGAATATCTCTCCTTCATATCTGAGCTTACTAACAAGTTTGGTAACGGAGAAAATGTAGGCCCTTTACAGTTTATAAACCTCACTTACCTGCCCCAGAATATTTGGGATGAGGGACAGTTTCTGAATAATCATGTTGGCAATGGATTGATAAAGAACATTAAAGAAGAGGTTAAGCTGGAAGAGAATGTGGATGTGGATATGGAAACTGAAGCATTTGAAGAGGAATCATTTGTAGAAATCGATTCTGAAGTCAGGTTTGAAGAGGACTTCGACAAACAATATGGCAATTTAGAAACTGAAGCAGTGTCCCCTGTTGATCCTGCAGTGCTATCTCAATTTGAATCTGAGGTTACAGAAATTGTTGAGGATATCTCTCGCGTCGATACTGGAATAAGTAGCTATGAAAGTGTTGAAAGTTTGTTCTCCACTGTCTTACAGGAGCAAGAAGTTATGTCTGAAGTAGTAGAAGTTGAAGTTGCATCTGAAGAAACTCTAGCTGAAAAAGTCGATGGTGAAGAATTTGTCGGTTCCTATGCTTGTGGTTATGTTACTACATTGAACCACGAGAACCCAGTAGAGCTTCAGAGCTTGCCAAAGTCGGAGTCACTGTCTGAAAACTCAGAAAACAAGTCTCTAGCAAATTATGCGGTAGGAATTTCCACAGTATTCACGGCTCTATGTGCATTTGCAGCAGTTCGATACCACCAAAAGAAAAACCATGTGATGAAGGTTGATCCATTATTGAGTAAGACGCCTATCTATCAAGAGAAACAATTATCTCAAAATCGCCAAACAGAAGTTGATGTGATGGGTGAGTCGTGTCCTTCAGAATTGAGCAGCTTCCAAACGAGTGCATCTTATTCCACAAAAGATCGTAAAGGAGAAAGTGAAGCCCAAAGTTTTGAAAGGCGGCCGAGGAAGTTTATGAAAAGAGAGTCATTGGCTTCTTCATCAGAGTTTTCTGGCGGCTCTCCTTCATATGGCAGCTTTACCACTCTTGAGAGAATCCCCAAAAAACACGTAAGTTGGCCAACATTAATCCATATTCCCTGGTATTTAAAAATATTATATATCGTATCTAACATTTTCTGAATTCTGCAGGTGAATGGAGAGGATGAAATTGTCACCCCCGTAAGGCGCTCGAGCAGAATCAGGAATCAGTTCGCCTCCCCGTGACAATTTGATAAGGATGTTTGATACTTCTGACACTAATTCATGTGATAGTAGCTTGCACTATCTATCTGGTTTATGACAGTTTTATGTTGGTTGTGAGTTTGAAAAGTTGGTTATGTAGCTCATTAACTGTTTGACTTTGTTATTTTGTAGTTTAATTTCAAATGCATACTCTCTTTAAGGCTCTGATTTTTTTCTCTGATTTCGCCCACAGCAATTTGCTTTTGTTGTATACTCCGTGAAGGATTGGAACTTTGTTTACCTAGTTGTCACTGAACAAAAAGGCATCTTCTTGTATGTGTTATATTTTGAGTAGCATGTTTTGTATGACTTTCACGGTCTCATCCCATATGTATGCTAATTTTGCTGTTAAATGTAAGTAAATATGTATGCGAAAAACTCTGGCAGCTTAAGGAAAAAAATAAATCAGCAGCTATTTTCTTAGATGTTGAGCATCGACTGTTTTCTGATCACCTATTCCACTGTATCTCCGTCTAGTCTTTACATTCTGTCAAAATGAGGTGGTAAGAAATTTTTGGTAATCATATGCTTCTTTCCGGATGCTGTAACTGATCAAAAGCATAAGGTTTAAAAAGTAAAATTTCTGGATTGCTCTTATATTCGGATATTTGTTCCTCTATTTCTGTACACTAATTTGCTATTGTGATATATAAAGTAGCTTCAGTTCTCCGGCATAGATTTTTCAGGTGTGTTTGGTAGATGAGGTTTTGTAGAGTCTCCTCCATATCTGGTTGCTTCAGCTGATCAACTGAATTTTAAATTTGTTAGCAGTACGGTGAGATGAGCCATGTAATGTGAATGACTTATATCTCCGTAGCTGCCATATGCCAGATTTAAATTACCTCTGCCGTTACCTATGCTCTTCGATAGAATGTATAAGTAATGGTTGAGAAAACTAGCTAACGAGATTAAGAGAGTGCAATTATAAAACTTTTGAATCGACCACCTCATCCCAATGTGGTATTTAAAGAGAAGGACATCATATAATATCATTTTTTGACGGACAAATTATTATTTGTGCCCGGGATGTTTCAATTTTTGATGAAAATGCCCGATATCTTTTGAATTAATGAAAATGCTTTGGATCTATGCCATTTTTTGACGAAAATGTCATTTGTGTGCCAATACATACTTAAATGGCATTTTTAACTCAATCCAAAACATATAGGGCAGAAAAACACATTTTTTAAACATAGAGGCTATCTTTTACATTTTAAACGTATCAATCCAAGGGGCGCGCCATACGAAAGGTCGCGTCTGAATTTCAATCTTAGGGTTCCAGAGTATATGCGAACCCATTACACAAACTCAAAGCATCATATAATCATCACGTCAGTCTAAATTTGCAGAGACCATGTTATACTATACTGGTCAAATATCCTCCATACTCGTAAAAAACACGGTCTTTGCATATAGAGAGAAGTTGGGGTCGATATAGAGCATATGGAGTCGTTGAGATTTCGTGATCACCACCATTTTTTCTGCAAATTTAGACTGACGTGATGATTACATGATGCTTTGAGTTTGTGTAATGGGTTCACATATACTCTGGAACCCTAAGATTAAAATTCAGACGCGGCCCGTATGGCGCGCCCTTTGGATTTCTACGTTTAAAATACAAAAGATATCCTCTATGTTTAAAAAATATGTTTTCTTGCCCCATATGTTTTGAATTGAGTTAAAAATGCTCTTTAAGTATGTATTGGCACACAAATGGCATTTTCGTCAAAAAAATGGCATAGATCCAGTCCAGGGCATTTTCATTAATTCAAAAAATATCGGGCATTTTCATCAAAAATTAAAATATCCCGGACACAAATAATAATTCGTCCTTTTTTACGTTGAGTAATTGCAGAATTACAACTCTAATGACAGGTTTAGAGTGCCTTCCTCATAATAAGCCAATAGTAAATGAAAATGACGCAAATGGGTATGAAGTTCAATTAAATATCCTGCCAATGCCCCTACTTATCTGTAATTGACTAATTTCCGGTATTTGTCGATTTGAAATGTTGTCCCAGCCCAACTTATAATATTTTAACCTTTGAACTATCAGTTTTACCCTCATTCTTTGGTTATAAGGTGATGTTTACAAACTCTTAAAATGCTATATTTTTATTTTAATAGTGTTTTTGAGGCATTTGAAAATTTAGCTTTTTCGGTTACATACTTTTTTTAAGCTAAAAAACCCCCACAATTTTACAACTGGTATTGGGTGTTTTTGGCATGTGGTGGATATTTTTAAATAAAATAATTGAATAATTTCATATTCAAGATTATCTTGCAAACACTCTCAACTTTTAAATTTCAGTGCTCTGAAACTTAACTTAAAATTATGAACTTCTACTTTTTCACTAGATTTTGCAAACACCACCTAATACTATCAATCTTTTAGGGTTCATGATGTTCATTAATAATTAAGAAAAGGATACTAATAATAATAAATATATCAAAAAAATATAGTTATGATACAAATAAAAAATGTACGAAATAATATTGCGCAAAGATATAATGATATTGCATCGTTATGGAAAAGCCAAATGCAATTTTCACAAAGATTTAATGATACGCATCATTGTACCATTAGCTTCAGGCGACTAATAATAGATGAGAAGAGTGGTTGGTTCCGTTGATTAAGTGAAATAACGCAGATAATTCGAGTTAGTGCCGCGTTTGGTTCGGATGAGTAGACTTTCGGGTCGAGTTATAAATTCGCGGATTTTCGGCCTTATTTCACTTAATAGTGCATATTATAATTGCACACCCCTCAAGTTATTATTTTATCTTCGTTTTTTGCACAAAATCAGCCCACTTGAAAAGACAGTTGTACCCCACTTAAGTATACCCCTCCAATAGCATTTCACAAATCATTTCATAGAACATCAGTAGCGGGAAAAGAGGTAGGCGATTTTTATGGCGAAACCCTAATTTCTTCACCATTTTTTCTTCTCTCGTTGAAGTTTGTTGTTGATTTTTTGCTAAAACACATCTTTTAGTGTGCGTAAGGTGTTCTTCAGGTACTACGTTTCTCATTTTGCTTATTTTGTTTGGTTTGGTTGTTTAGGCGGCGACATCTAGAAGAGCTTGTGTCCATATATAGTATCACTGAACAACGAGGTGAGCATTTGCGTTGGCAAAAATTTGATGAATTCAATTTTATGTACTAGAATTTGAAATGTAGGGTTAGGTTTTACAGAATTTGGGGTTTTCTAAAAGGGTTTTAAAATGATCCAAATTTCTGAATTGAGACTCAATTTTGAAGTCAATTAGATTTAAAACCCTTATTTTGCTTAATTTGTATTGTTAATTCAGCTTTTTAACCTTCGGCTTAGTAAAATTATGCCTAAATAATTGGTTTTAAAAGTTTAGGGTTTACGAATTTTGGGGTTTTTGGCCTATGTTGATAAATTGGTTCTGAATTTGTACCTGGTTTATGGTAAATAACTGGTCTTGTTCTATCATTAATCATTCTTCTAAAATATGGATTAGCATGTTTGGTTAAAGGGTTAGGGTTTACAAATTTCTGGACTTTTTGTGTTTGGTTTTTTATATCAATCACTTGTTAGTTTATATGTATATTGCTGGCTGCGAGATTTGCTGTTTTTGTTGCTTTTTTGATCAAATCACCTGTTTTGATGCTCACGTCAAGGCTTGAATGAGGATATTGAGGATTGAATATCAATTAATGCTTTTAAATTGCATGATTGGATTGTAGATATGTCTTTGTAGAATTAACATGTGACCTTACTGAAATGTACACTAAAGTTCTTTACTGATTTCTATGATTCGTACATGTTAGATGGAGTCTTGGATGCAAAACTTGATTTGAGTTTGGTGTCAACTATTTGTTTTGCATATATATATGATTTTGTTGCTGGTCGTTTTGCCACATCATGAAAGAACCACCCGAAAGTGACACGGGACTGGCATCACATATAGTTTGTTGGAAAAAATCGAATATATATATGGCTACATAGATCTGTTTACTAGTGATAATGATGAAAATTGTATTGCTGAAATTTGAGTGGATCGCAATTGCTTTTTAAGACTCTGGTGGATGTTGAGAGAGGTAGGAGGGCTCTGTGACGAGAAATTTGTTACTCTCCGTGAACAAGTGACAATATTCTTGAAGATTTTGGCACATCATGATACAAACAGAGGTATGGGTATTAATTGGAGGCGTTCAGGTCAAACAATGAGCAAATACTTTCGTAAAACATTGGATGAATTGCTGAGATGTAGTTCTTTATTGCTGGTAACACCCAAGGCGATCAACTATGAGAACCACAATGTTCGTGAGCCTTGGTCGCACTTCATGGTATCCTAACATTGATCTTTATATGCTTTTATGTTTATATAAATGTGGTCTTATGTTGAGTGTAATAATGATATGCACTACTTACATTTTTATGTTCATGGCGAATCATAGGAATGATACACGTGTTAGATCTGGAAAGATACACGTGCGTACAATGAATATCAAGCTAAAAATATTATGTGTTAATGCGATGATTTACGCAGTTATGCGAACCGGTCTTATTATTGGTTGTCTAACCCTAATCACACTTGCACGAAGCTTTGGCTTTCCAAACAGAGCATGTAGATCCCACCATGCAAACTTCTTTTTCTCCTTGTAGCAATGCCCTAGTTGGTGCTC
Organism: Linaria vulgaris; assembly: GCA_948329865.1. Lineage (NCBI taxonomy): Eukaryota > Viridiplantae > Streptophyta > Magnoliopsida > Lamiales > Plantaginaceae > Linaria > Linaria vulgaris. Next base: position 111,738,104 of record OX415249.1, on the reverse strand, counting down.
CTTTCAGTAAGACCAATTGGTGTCACCACAATATTAGAACATGTAACGTGAGATATAGTAATCTGCTGTAAAATATAGTTATTACCTCGCAAACGTCGTACCACATTTCGTCGCTCGTGGAGACGATATTTGTGTTCAAGTCCCATGTTACACCTTTTAGAGCCAAGATATGCTTAAAACAAAAGTGTCGGTCATGCAGAACATCAAACCTAGCTTTGCTGTCTTTTTGATTGTACGAAGTATTCTTCTTATAGTTAATTTGATCCATTGCGTTATCCAGATATTGATCAAACCATTTCGAGTTGCTTAATGGAACACATCCCTTCTTATATCTGACCTCGTTCTTAAGAATATCAATTAGCAAGCAACCAAGCTCCTCATTCCAATTATCACCATAGAAATGTTTCACCTGATACTCAGTAGGATGTCGAAGAGATTCCATTTTATTGAGTATAGAGTTTGTTGAGGAAAAATGGAACAACACCAAGAATATTTATAGAGGAAACGACTTATCATGCAACCAATAGAAAACAACTACACTTATTCTCTGCTACAAAACTAATATGAACTCCCATTTACTCAACATGCAAGTACAACACAATATGTGTCAAAAAAAATGTTAGCCGAGAGAATAGATGATATCTTTTTGTTGAATGACAAAAGAACATGCAAAGTGATTCCCTATTTGCACAATTGACTCACAAGATGTGGTAATCGCAGTACACACTAAATCCCAATGATATATTCTCTCTGATTTCACAAGAAAGACACACAACAAAACCACGCGTATGTATAATGTTCTTAAAAGTAGAGTCATTCAAATATAGCATAAGACATATGTAAGTGCTTGCCCATAAACATACTAAAAGCAATGCAAATTATCAAGCTAATCCCCACTTTGACCCCTATAATGCAATACTGCAATATTTTAAAATACATTATATTGTACTACAAAACGACATAAAAAGCGCAAGATTGAATCAGTAGTTCACGAATCAACGAGATAATAAGCATATTCGATCAAAAGCAGATCTACTTCATAAAACCATAATTAAAATATCTAGATAGAGTAAAACATATTTATGGCTTAAACTTAGGAGATATAGGAGCTATTAAGATCCTCATTGTTAGTGCCACCATCATCATAACGAGTTTAGCTTGGTACAGAAAGGTAAGTGCTTGCAGCGTCCTCACCCTGGGCAGACATTTCTTCCAAAACAAAAGGGTTCTCAATTGTCCCCTTAGTCTCCTCTGACAGCAAATCGACCTATAAATCCCCAAAGACCTTGTAGTACAGATTCATGTGAGGGAATCCAAGTAAATGGAAATGGCGCTCTAAGAGATTTTCATATAACTCAACAACAAATAAGACTCAACACCTATTTATTAAGCTAAATTATGGTCAAACAAGTAGAAGTAATGCTGAATATACTACCTTCTGAATATGAGGAGCATATTATGGGTCAATAGAGATGACAGTCCTATCATCATAGTCCAGTTTGACACAGGTAGCCTGATGAACTTCTTATACACCCTCAACCGTTGTCTAAGAGCAGCAACCTTCTCCCTTATCTCCCATATGCGGTAACGATCATGAGTCCCCTTAGTATATTTTAAGGCCATGTGCATAACAACCATCTCTATTTGTAAAAGATCAGGCAAGTCAGACTTCTTCCCTGATCCTTTCAAAAAAAGCAACACCTTGCAACTTCCATCATGCCCAAAATCTGGCTCATTGAAGAACTTGCGTAGGCACTGCAACATTGTAAGGAGCATTTTTCTATACAACATGACAGAAATAAACAGTTCAATCTTATGACATATTAACCCAGAAAATTAGAAATCATACCCAATCATATTAACCCAATTTACAATATTAACCCATAAATCAGACACAGTCATATTCAATCATCAATTCTAACATGTTGTGAGTACACAGTTAACAAGCACAAGCCACAATTATCTAACAAAATCAATATTTCACAGGCCCACTCTACAATATTAAACCAGAAATCAGACCTAATCAAATTCAATCAACAGTTCTAACATGTGGTGAGTACACAATTAACAATCACAACCCTCAGTTATCTAACAAGACCAACCTTATGACATATTTCCAACAACTAAAGTTCAATCTGACATAAAGTGGTAATGATTTTTATAGCTACATGTATTCATATCACGATGTCAGATCAATTAACGATGTTGAACCAAAGAAAGCCCCGAGTTCATCGTAAACAAACAACATTCAAATTCAAAGCAATCTAAAGTACAAGTGAAGTGAAATTATTACCGTAGTATGTTGTTGGGTTGAATTTGGGAATCTGGTGGATCTATGGATGGAGAACGCGATTGAGAGCGATAGTTAGGATTTCGCGATTTAGGGGAAGATGAATCAATTCGATTGACAAATTGACTAACCTGGTGTATTAATGTGGATTTAACGTTACGAGAATATTTTGGTCATTTAACATCAGGTTATAATCGGTTAATTCAACTCTTAAACGAACCAAACGAGATACTATAATGCATTTAATTTAGTGACGGATAACATCATGCGAAGCAATCCGGTTATTAGTGCTAAGAAATTAAATAATTCGCGGAATTATTTCACTTTTTATAACAACTGCAATAAAACATTACTGAAACCAAACACGCTCGAAGTGTCTATCACACTCATTGAATACTCCTTCCAACTAGTCCGACTTTGAACAAATTTGAAAATAGAGCCATTAGCCTTTTTAATAGTAACGCCATCAGAAACTTTAGTTACATTACAATCGAGCGGATAAGGATAACCTCATCACCAACAACGTTTTTTGATGCGCTTCAAATTTCTACATGGTACATCTCAAAAATATTTCCATAGTGTGTAAATAAATTGACTTTATTCTAATACCAGTCATAATACCAAACTACCCTAGTGAATTAGAAAGTAGCAACATACTCACGTAAATAAACTATCTATTCAATTCATCGTTTTGTCTATAGTATTTTTCTCCATTCCCAAAGTCACCCACAATATGCCACATTACATATTCCTTAAACACTAAGTTGTTCTTGTCATCACCTTCCTCTCGTCATCATCTTTAGTGTTGCTTCAAAATCACTAACATATGCAGCCGCGATCCCAACATAGTCATCAGAATTTGAGTTGTTCCTCTCATCACCTTCCTCATCGTCGTCATGTTCAACACTGCTTTTAGAATTTGAATCAATCAAACAAGTCACAAGTCACATATATGTGGTTATCTACAAGTTTAATGTCTTTGTCATCACTATCACAAATTATGATGTTCCCCACCTCTCTTCGCCATAATCATCTCAAACATAATCAATGGTATCTTTAACCACCATACACAACCTTGTCATATTTGTTTATCAGTGTAAACCTATGGAGAAAAATAGTGACCATCGGAACTTGAAGCCCTCGAGGGGTGAAACAAATGATGGCTATCAAGAGGCAAGTAAAACCTTCCCTATCGGAGGAAAGGTATAACGTTCATCGTTGGAAGATAAAATTGCCTCTTCGCAAACTTTGTCTTCGATGACATACGGATTACTACACTCACAGAGCATCTGATGCTAAAGGCACTACCAGTCTTGGATGACTCTACGATGCCTGATAATCGTCGATGCTTTAGTTAGTGAACAATCTTATAAACGGGAGACTTTAAATATGTTCTCCCCGAGGGGTACCCCCTATAACGGCATATCGAAGAATATATCTTATAAGCCTCGGAGGAAAACACCCCGAAGGCATAATAATAGCCGTACTACTCGATGGCGTCATTAGGGATACATCCCGATGACACCCTAATAACTGTATTACCCGATGGCATCATTGGAGAGACATCCCGATGACACCCTAATAACTGTATTACCCGATGGCATCATTGGAGAGACATCCCGATGGCACGATACTGACAAAATCACCCGATGGCATTATTACGAATAATATTTCTAGGGCAGTTAAACTGAAGGCGAAGAAGTTCATCCAAGTGCATACAAGATAAAACACTTCTAGAACGAGAACCAGGTGTCATCCTACCAGATACAACTGTTGGGCGAAGACTAGGTGTCATCATACATAGCATGAAGCAGATACAAATCAACCAGGTGTCATCTTTGCCTGTGATACTTCAGCACCAGAAGAGATGAGTATTCACTTCGTTAGCAGTTGAGTTAGCATATTAACGTTAGGGTATCTGCCACCTAGTAGGGGGCATGCAGTCCCAAGAGTACTATAAATACTCACGCAGAAGGAAGAAGAAAGGCAGATCGAAGAGGGAGAGAAAAATAGATAAGTGTAAAATCATTCTGTAAATCTAGGAAATTACTACAATGCTCTATTTTCTTATTTTCGATAAGATTCTCTTACTGGCTATTTGGGCAAGGCGTTCCTCAAATTGAAAAATATAAAAATCACACCCAGGAGTTAACAAATGGCGCCGTCTATGGGAACGCCGTAAATTATTGCCTTCGAGTTACGCTAGTAAAAGAGTCTCGGTACTTACAATATTCACGACCAATCGTGCAATGGACGGATCAGCTCGTTCTGAGCATCGGACAGAAAACCACAGTGAGAGTATATATCAAGAATCTGCAGAGAGTTCCCCTAGAAACACTCCGTCACCTAATGTTGACTATATCAACATCCCCAGAACAGTGTTTGAAGATCTAGTGGAAGCAGCTTTAAGAAGGGCTCAAGCTAACGAAAGACCCCCAGAACCACAACCTATACAACCGTACAGAGAAAGGTATAAGGTGGAAGAGCAAGGCTCAAGAATGACTCCAACTCCACAGTGAATACCACCACCACAGCCAGGGTGTCGACAAGAAAGGTATCCGAGTGTGATACCTCCACCTGGCAATGTTTTCGAGGATAGAGTACCTCCTTATCGCCCCAACATGTTCCCTCATTCGAGCAATGAACCAGCTCTTTGGGAAATGTTGAATCACCTCCGACGAGAGATGCTTAGCATGAAAAGGGCCATCACACCGGAAGATGAGCCAGTATACCATGGATCACCGTTTATACCGGATGTTGCACAAGCTATAATTCCAGCCTACATAAGAGCAGTTAACCTACCCATGTATTCAGGAGAAAAAGATGGAAAAGACCCGCAGGATCACATCAATCAGTATATCGCCACGATGGATTTACAATCAGCCCCGGATTTCGCGTTGTGTCGAATCTTTCGAGCTACACTGGCAGGAAGGGCACAATCTTGGTTTACCCAGATACCCCCATGCACAATATCTAACTTCTCCCAGTTGGCCAGTTTGTTTGTAAGGCAGTTTGCCTGTAACAGGCGTTACCCAAAATCAGCATGTCATCTGTTTACCATAAAGCAACAAAAGGATGAATCTTTAAGAGATTTCATAAAACGCTTTTCCGATGAAGTATTGGACGTCCCCAAGATAGATCTGACCATGTTAGCGGACATTCTTGCTCAAGGATTGCGATCGGGGAATTTCTTCCGATACCTGGTAGGAAATCGAGTAAAGGACATGAATGAGTTAATGCAGAAAGCAGAAACATACATCCTGATGGAAGAAGCAGAAAAGTCCAAGTTAAAGGCAGAAACCGCTGATGCCCATGCAGGGCCAAAAGAAAATGAAGAATCTAAGAATCACCCGCCTCGGAGAGATAATCCTGGAGTGGTGAAAAGGCATCTTCAGCCTATACCATTACCAACTCTAACCATCACTCAGTCAGAAGTGCTAAATGTAATGAGGGGAAACAAGGATTTCTCTTGGCCTATGCCAGTAAGGCAACCGAACAAGAAAAAAGGATTCAGGAAAGTTCTGCAAATATCATAAGGCGTATGGCCACACAACCGATGGTTGTAAGAATCTGCGAAATGAAATTCATAGGTTGCTAGACTTGGGTTATCTGAGAGACTACTTAAGTAGTAACAAAGAAGATCGTTCGATGGAACGAAAGAAAGCCCGAAATGAAGAAGGGGAGGAAGCTGTTGAACCCCCCTCGGGGAATGATGAACAGGAGGAATTTAATCAGCAGTTACCACCACCACCAGGTACATATCGAGATAACCCTCCCTCGGAAAGAACCATCAACATGATTGAAGGAGGAGATATATCCTCGTCTCTAGCTGACAGAAAGAAGAAATATCTCAAAGAGGCCAGAAAGATGGGACAAGGACTATCGGTTTGCACAGTGCGAGGAATGAGGCTACCAGCAATATCTTTCGGACCAGAAGATCTTCAAGGAATTGTATATCCTCATGAAGATCCATTGGTAATTAAGGCAACCATAATGGGTATCGAGATACAACGAGTCCTCGTAGATACTGGAAGCTCAGTAGATGTATTATTTACCCCAACTTTTGGAGCGATAGGGTTAAAAAAAATACATCTCGATCCTACGGAGATACCTTTGGTAGGCTTCTCAGGTGAAACTAGTCGGACTTTGGGAACTGTCATACTTCCGATGTCTTGGGGAGAAGGGGCAGTGCGTCGTACCGAGCATGTGAAGTTTTGGGTAGTAGAAGCATCCTCACGAACGTATAATGCAATATGTGGAAGGCCTTCTATTCACGCCTTCGAGGCTGTACCCTCTACCCTTCATCTCAAGGTAAAGTTCCCCACAGTGTCGGGTATTGGAGAAATCCGAGGCAATCAAGTCAAGGCTAGGGAATGTCGTATGAATGCCATACCAACGAGCGTGGAAGAAGAACTTAATCACCCGGGAAAAAAGCAGAAAATGGAGGAAGTCCGAGTTCAGCAAGTGGAGGAATTAAAATTGGTGGAACTAGAAGAGGAAAATCAGAAAGTAAAAATAGGAACAGGAATGGGACTAACAATTGAAAAAGAGGTCATTTCCATCTTAAAGGAATACAAACACCTCTTTGCATGGGAAGGAGGCCCACCTGGAAGAATCGACCCTGGGATATGTCAACATCGTCTCAATATCAATCCTTTTATTAAACCCATCCAGCAAAAGAAAAGAAACATGGGCCCAGAAAGAAATGGGATTATCAAGTCAGAGATACTACGCCTTCTAGGGTTACAGCAAATCAAGGAAGTTATATACCTTGAATGGATGTCCAATGTTGTATTAGTACCCAAGTCAGGTGGACGGTGGCGAATGTGTGTGGATTTTACTAATCTGAACGATGCCTGCCCAAAGGATTGTTACCCCTTACCCAGCATCGACCAGTTGGTGGACTCAACGGCGGGATGTGCACTATTATCCACGATGGACGGTGATCAAGGATACAATCAGATCTCGATGGCGGAGGAAGATCAAGAGAAAACCAGTTTCATTACAGATGTGGGTACGTATTGCTATATGGTCATGCCTTTTGGACTTAAGAACGCTGGGGCCACTTATCAAAGGTTAGTGAACCTGATGTTCTCCGAGGTCATTGGAAATACGATGGAAGTTTATGTAGATGATATGATTGTAAAAAGCAAGAGAGCAGAAGATCATCTGAGGGATTTACGGTAAGCTCTGGTCATCATGGATAAATTTGGCATGAAAATAAATCCCAAGAAATGCTCTTTTGGGATCAGGTCAGGAAAATTCCTAGGGTATATGGTAACAGAGAAGGGAATAGAAATTAATCCAGAAAAAGCCAAAGCCATCGTGGAGATGAAATCACCTAGAACAATAAAAGAAGTGCAAAGACTAACAGGGAAGATGGCATCACTCAGCCGATTCATATCGCGATCAGCGGATAAAGGCTTGCCATTCTTTAAAATATTAAGGAATGTGAAGGAGTTTCAATGGACTCCCGATTGTGAAGCAGCCTTCGATAGCCTGAAGAATTACCTGGTTAGTCCTCAATTGCTAGTCAAGCCTGAACTTGGAGATAAGTTGTTTGTATATTTGTCGGCTGGCGATGAGGCTGTAAGTGCAGTATTAGTAAAGAATGAAGGGGGTGACCATCGTCATGTGTACTATGTTAGTAAAACCCTGCAGAACGCGGAAAAAAATTATGTGCAGACAGAGAAGTTGATATTAGCACTTGTAGTAGCAGCTAGAAAGTTAAGGTCATACTTCCTGACGTATCATGTGACGATACTCACCAAATATCCATTAAGGGTCATACTCAATCACCCAGAAACATCAGGCCGAATGGTAAAGTGGGCAATAGAGTTAAGTGAGTATAGCTTGTCATACGCTCCACGCCCAGCTATCAAAGCACAAGTTCTGTCCGACTTCATAGTAGAAATGAAAGAAATGCAAGATGAGAAGCCACCTGTATTATGGCATGTGTACGTAGACGGATCATCCGTCGGAACACACGGTGGGGCAGGAGTAGTTCTGAAGAATTACGAGGAAGAAGAAAACCTATGCTTTGCCATCAGGATAAATTACCCCTTGTCTAACAATGAAGCCGAATACGAAGCCCTCCTAATCGGGATGAGGTTAGCCATGGAAGGAAACATCAGTCGAGTGGTGATTCACAGCGATTCACAATTGATAGTACAACAAGCAATAGGAAAGTTTGAAATAAAAGAAGAGCGATTGAAAACATATGCTCAAACAGTTCGGAATAGGCAAAAGATGTTTGAAGAATTTCAATTAAGACAAATTCCTAGGTCGGAGAACCAAGAAGCAGATGCGTTGTCAAAAATAGCAACTCAATTCGTGGTTGGAACACGACGAATTACTTTGCTACAAGCTATGGGATCAGAACAGCAAGAGCCTCAGGAAGACGTCCACGTCATCGTAGCCCCAGTGACATCAGGATGGATGTCAGAGATAGTTGCTTATTTAGAGGACCCTACACAATACTACGATGATGACATTGCGAGAAAGAGATTAGAAAGGAAAGCAGCAAGATACTTCTTGCATAAAGGGGTGTTGTTTCGACGCTGCTACTCTAATCCTCACACTCGATGCCTGGATGGACAAGAAGCATTGGGAGTGATAAAAGAAATGCACGAAGGGACATGTGGAAATCACTCGCAAGGTGCGAGCATGGCCAATCGTATCATAAGGCAAGGGTATTATTGGCCTACGATGATTCAAGATTTCCAGGAATACGCGCGCAGATGTCCAGCATGCCAAGCCCACGCTTCACAGATTCATCAACCAGCAGCACCGTGGGAGCCGAATTTACTAGCGTGCCCCTTCGCCAAATGGGGAATAGATCTAGTAGGACCCTTTATGCCTAATCCGAGGCAAAAGAAATATCTGTTGGTAGCAGTAGATTATTTCACAAAGTGGGTAGAAGCAGAGCCGATGGCCATAATCACAGCAAGCGCTGTCATCAATTTCCTATGGCGAAGCATACTATGTCGGTGCGGAATTCCTCGATACCTCGTGAGCGATAACAGGTTACAATTTGAAGACCAAAGCATTGGGAGATTAAGCATCGTTTTGCTTCCGTCGGATATCCCCAAGGTAACGGTCAAGTTGAGAGAACCAATCGAACCCTGTTAAAGAGCATTAAGGCTAGATTGGACCATCACAAAGAACGATGAATAGAAGAAATTTCAGGTGTTTTGTGGGCATATCGCACGACTCCTAGCTCTGCCACTGGAGAGACACCATACAGCATGGCTTATGGTTGTGAAGCTGTAATCCCACCCGAGATCGTAACCGAAAGTTGGAGGATTCGAGAGTATGAAGAAGTTAGTAATAGCTCTAATCTAGCTCTAGTCTTGGACTTGTTGGAAGAAAAGAGGCATCGAGCATCAGTACGCATGGAAGGGTATAAAGCTCGAATGGCCAAACACTACAATAAAAATGTCAAGGTTAGAACATTCCAAGTCGGAGATCTGGTTCTCAAACGAGTAGGGGCGTCCAAGAATGTTGCTAAACTGCAGCCCAAGTGGGAAGGACCGTACAAGGTGAGCAAAATCATCGGACCTGCTACTTACTAGTTAAGCACCCCAGAAGGTATGGTACTTACTCGAACTTGGAATGCATTAAATCTTAAAAAATATTATGCTTAATGTTTGGTAGTAACAATGTAAATAAGGACATCACATCAGTGTACATGTAAATAAAGTCGTGGTGGAATAAAGATGGCATTTATTTATATGGAATTTGTACACGATCACAAAACTCAATTCATTCCGATACAGCCATCTAACCCAACTAACTTGCATACACACATATTAAGATGGCTGAACTCGAATAAGATTTTGAGATGCCTACGTATCCCGGTACAAGGGAATCAAGCCACACGTAGTTCAATTTACATATGCAAATTACAAACCTAACATACGAAAGAGAATATTAATTCTGCATAGGACGCTTGCCTTCTCGAAGTAGGCAACGCCGCTGTTCTTCTGAAAGATCAGCAGGATCCATAATAGTTACTACTGGAACAGTAGACCTTTGAGAAGAGGCAGAAGGAGTTGTTGTATTGGAAGAAGTAATGAACTCAAGGTCGGGAAGATCCAGGTGTGGAGGAAAATTTGGGAGTGTTCTCACAGCCTCCCGACAGATCTGAAAACCCATCACAACCATCTCCCGCATTTCCATACGCAGGGTTGCCCTTATTTGCTCCAAACTTGGAACCGCCATGGTAGCCTCAGCACGAGTGATCAAAGCATCCACTGCACGAGATCTCTCTAGATCCGACAATTTCGTAGCTAGTAAATCCCGTTCGGCCAACAGAGAAGATATCAAAGCATCGGAAGTACGGCTTTGACTTAATAAGTTGTCTATACGAGCCTCTAATTCTCGAGCATGATCCCGCTCCAAAGTTACCAGTTGTCTCATATCCAAGATGGTATCTTGGGCATCCTTCAATAGAGCTTCCAAGATTGCTTGGTCGGAATCGTAGTGAGCGTGCAGATTGGCAATTTGAGTACGACCATCGGCTAAATTCTTCTCCAGATCGGTGAGGTGTCGATACAAGAAACCGGCATTATTGGAAGGATGTGCACCAAGGGCATCCGCGATCAAAAATACCTGCATAAAATAAGAGGAAGATTGAGTAATTATAAGAGGGGTGTCACGAAAGAGAAACAAGAGCATGATGTACCTCACATAAGTTACGGCATAATCGATCCTGAAGAAGATTCATAGAAACAGAGCCAAGAGCTTCGCAATTACCTTGACTCAACAAACCACTTAAGAAGTGACGATGGTAAGAAACATCTGAAGTTAGTACAGGAAAAGTATCACGAAAATCTCTTGTAGCTATACCGCTCGTTCCCTCCCCAGAAGGTGGAACCATCCTAGGAGGGGAATGAATCACATCAGTAGAGCTTATGGGTGACACGGTTATATTATCACCATCTATGACGTTGACTGAAGGATCGTGGGGGGATCGGACAGCTAAGGTCAGTGTAAGGGGAGACGGATAGTCGGGATCCACGTTTAAGTCTTGAGGAGAAGGATCCCCAAAGTGCGAATCGATAGAAGGAACGACAGAGTCCCATAAAAAATCGGACTGCGAAAACATCAAGAGGTCATCGGAACTAGGATAAGGGTCGGGAAGATCGTGCTCGATAGATGAACCAGGGGTGTTTGAATACATAGGAAAAGAGACCAGAGGGACCAGCACTTCCTCAGGATAACGCCTGATAACAAATCGCTCCATCTCATATCCTAAAAGAAATAATCAAAGGTTAATCATCGAAACAAAAAGACGATGTCATTGAGGTAAGAAAATAAATTAACTTACGAAAAGCAGGGTTTGAGTGCAAGGGCATCGGAGGAATATTCAGCTGTTCTGCACCGTGTTGTAGACCAGCCATGGTTAGAGCTGAGGAGTTCGCCAGAATAGAGCATATATCGTAACTACCTAAAAACAGGCTAGTGGAAGTTAAATACTCCATTTCTCGTACAGCGGTTTCAGGACGAGGGGTCACGTATCCCAAGCCCCATCATAAAGGTATACCCCATGAATCTCCAGAAGAATCCCTTGGTTTAATAAAAAAATACCTTTTCTTCCAATCTACTACAAATGCCAAACGACGAGGAACATGGAAACTTCTCTGCTGATCTCGGTAAACTAGGCTAAAATAGGGAAGACCATTGGGACACGGACGCAGAATGAAGGCCGCGCACACCCGATACGGAGTTAGGGGTACGTTCAAAAGATTACAGCAGAGAACGAAGCCCACCAGATAGCGAAATGAGTTAGGAGTCAGTTGGCTAGGACAAACCTGCCAATATTGAAATAGTAAGTGTATAAAAGGGTGAAAGAGCATACGCAAGCCACAACGAATTTGTTCAGAATATAAAGTCAGATAACCCAAAGGGGGTTCAAAGGCCCTATGGAAAGGACGAGGAACGATGATACTGTAGTCATCAGGATTCAAACCGTATTCATGTAACATACGAAAAATGGACTCGGGCGATTCAACGCTTTGGCAAGAACCTACTCTATTTCCTCCGATCATAGCATTAACATTTAGAGCAGAAGTGTTAAAAATAGAAAGACTATCAGGAGAAAGATAGGGTTCTCTCTGAAGGAATGTAAGACGAAGGGAATCTGCCATGCTCGAGCTAGAACGAGAGGTCGATGTTCCATGCCCAGCAGGAGAACCTCTTAAACTCAAAGACAAACCATCCACGGCAGGTCTATCCCTTGCATGCCCATTGGAGGATTCACCCCAAGCATGAAGTGGAGAAGATTCCTCAGAAGATGATAATGATCTACGGATGAAGGAAGGCATTAGGGTAAAAATATGGAAAGTAATAAAGAAGTTATATCCACCGTAATAAAATGCACAAGAGAATCAAAGACAATAAAAGGACAAGAGCAAGATTCTGCAGGAATGTTGTTGATGGATGAAATGGTGAAACAATTTATAGAAGCACCTGAAGACAACAAGGGGGTACGTGTCAAAGTAAAATTGACATCTGGAACTCTCAAGGTATGGGTAAATAAGGATGAAGACACGTGAGAAGAATGTTGGCAGTAATGGCAGACATCAGACATAAAAAGTAGTGCAGAAAGTGACAAGAAAAGACAAAACAACGGAATAAAAAAAAAGAAGAGGGGACAATAAAACTTGTTCAACAATTCATAAGATAATAAATAGTCATACAGTAAGCCGATAGCTTATTCAAAGTACTATTACAGGATAGAAGATAAAAACATAACAAGCTAGAAAGCTAGACTAAGAACGGCGTTCCGATGGATGAGATAGAGAGGATGGAAAGCCAGAAGAAGAAGCAGGAGAAGGAGCCCGACCCAATATCTTCTGGTAGGCATCATGAGCTTCTTGTGAGGAAGGGGGTCGCATCATCAAAGCCTGAAGTTTTAGACGCCTCCAATCCTCAGGATGAGAAAACAGATGGTCTTCACGGCATTGGTTGATACAGCCCAGGTACCCGAGTATGAAGTTACCTAATAGATGACTCTTATGCCTCTGCTGGTACTTCTCTTCACAGTGCTTCTGAACTTCATCCTTGGTAAGAAGAATCGCCCCAGATAATTTATCTTCCAGTACCTCTTGAGTAATGAAACCCGAAGGGGGAGGTGGTGGCTTCTTCAGTTCTTCCTTGAGCTGATTATACTGAGTTCGAAGGGTAGAAACCTCCTTCTTCAGAATATGCTCTAGCTCTCCCCATGAGCTCTTCTCTTGCGATAGCCCAACGAGTTCGTCCTTAAGCTTCTTGCATTCAGAGTTACGCTCGGATAAAGCGTTGGTGGTTTCATCCAGCTTAGATGTCAACAGTTTCTCCCTCACTAGACTCTGAGCAAATGCCTCCCGAAGGCTCTTCAGCTCATCCTCAGCCTTCTTTAGAGCAACGTTCTGCAAAGATAGCTCTTCCATAGATGTTTGCCCGATAGCTTGAGCGACATCTACTTCTCGCCAGATAGAAGGGATGATCTTGGGAACCTGAGAAGATACGAAAAATAAATTCATAACTATGAAATCTAGTAATCATAACAAAGAGGGATAAGTAAGAAAAAAGGGGTCTTACCATAGCGACCATCAACTCGGAGAAAAATCTGGCGGTATGTTCATCGTGAGGAGTGGCCGCTGAAGTCGTGTTCAGATAATGGGTAATAACCTCAAGTGCTGAGCTTATATCCGAGCTATTTGGCTTCACGCTAGACTCGGCGTTGGCCCCAGTGGTATGAATGAAAAAAGGAGAGCTAGTCGGGGTAAAACGACTGGAGAAAGGCATCCCCTCGAAGTAAGGCCTCGCAGAAGTCCCAACAGGAGCTTCCGAGGGCGCATTCCATACATGCTTCTTCACCAACGTAGGCAGCAGCTCATCCAATAGCTCCAAGTTGACGGAGCAAGGAAGAGTAGAAGATGGAGGATCGCGAGCATCGCCTTCAAAAGCATGACCCTCGGAGGAAAAAAGATCGTCGATGGACAGATCCTGATGGACCGAAGACGGATGCTTTTTAGCATCCGAGGGTGAATTGCCTGTTTAAAAAGAATAACCAAAAATGAGCACAGAGAGTAAAAATTAACACATAGACAAAGAGGTAAGAAGAGTTAACCTGTTCGAACATCTTCGTCCCCACTCTCGATCGTTATGACTTTCTCTGTATAAGAGACATAATAATAAAGAAGGTAAATCACACAGCACAAAGAGGAAACAAAAAATAAAGATTCCTATTATATACCGGAGGAAGAAGGGATAAAGGTGGCATCGTTGTCCTTGAGCCCAACACTTATATCGTTGGAGGGAAGTGTAGGCAATGACGAATCCTCCATAATTTGAGAAGAAAGGACAACAGTCTCTTCCATAACTATGTCAGAAGGGGAAGGAGACAAAGGCAAGAAGGGTGAGATATCATGAGCGAGAGGGGCCTTCGGCGCCTCAGAAACGACTGTTGCATCTGCCGTATCTTTTTCAGAGCCCACGTCATTAGCATTGTGCTCCGAGGGTGTTGGTGAATTCACCGCATGAGGCTCTTCGGGACCCGAATTCTTACTCGATGATTGAGAATCATCGCTCGAGGGAATCCTAACCTTTTTGGATCCCTTACCCTTTGTGCGAGGAATAACTGGGCGAGGGATATCAGCTACATCTCTTTCATGCTCCTCCAAATAAGACACTACATAAGGAAATAGTGAATGAAAAAATGCGAAGCATAAATGAAGAAGGTATAGACAAAAAGAGGGTTGATTAACTCACCAAATGTTGGGCGTTCGACATCGGAGAGATGGATCAGTGTCTTTCCCACGAGGGAAGCATCCAAGGGAGCCACTATGGTAAGCCCAGCAGTATTATATAAAGGCATAAAATGATTGGATTTTAACAAAGCAGAGGCATCGAGGGGCAATGAAAAAGAAATAGAGGGATATGCCTTGTAAGATGGGGCCTCAGGTTGACGCCAAGTATAGGGAAAATCCCACTTGCCCTCGATAGGCTTGATAAAAACAAATTTTTCCTTCCAACTACTATAGGACAAAGTGGTTCCTATGACTATTTTCTTCTCGGGGTCACGATGGGCAAAGAAGTACGAAGGGTGGCCAGTTGAAGAAACATTAACAGTAAAAAGGGAAAAAAAACCTCCTCACAGTACATTATAACTCCCTCGATAGGCACCATAATACAAAAGAGGCGAGAATGGTAAAGTTATTGGGTGTTAGCTGGCTTGGACAGACATCGCAAGCTTTGAATATCTCGCAATAGAAGGGAGGGTAAAAGGATCGGAGACCCGCACGTACCTGAACGAGATAAAGGGTCACGTAGCCCTCGGGAGGGTTGTTTCCCCTATCGTCTTTTGAAGGAATCTGCTTGGTGATGTTCAGGGAGGACACTCCGAAATCGCGGAATAAGTTGTCGACTTCTTCATCGGTAACCGTGCTCGCAACATGTTCTACTTCTTTGTAGCGACGAAGACCCTTCGTCTTCGCAGGAACATCTGAAGCGTCAATAGCGGCGGATGACCTTCTTGACTTCTTAGAAATTCGTGCTGGTTCATCTTCCTTACCAGCAAGAGCTTTACCCTTCCTCTTGCGGCGGTAAGTCTCAATACCAGAGGAAGTATTCTCCGGTAACAGAGCCACCGTGACGGCGGCAGAATCTTCTGCGGCAGTCGAATAGGTAGTCGGAGCAGCGGCAGATTCCATTAGCAGGGCAGACGGAGCACCAGAAGCGTCCACCAAGACGGTGGCTAAGGGCAGAGTAGCGGCGGAAGTTTCGCTGGACATTTTGCAAGAGTAAGAGAGGAAAAAATTTAGGGTTTTATTTTCTGCTTAAAAGGATGAAAAGCTTGAAGGAGAGAAGAATGGTGAAAAGAAGTGAGGAAAAAAGGGGTTTATATAGGTTTTTCGTCTAAGAGAGGGGAGAAAGTTAATGCACGCCTGTATTAAAGAGCGCGACTCCCCATAAATAAAAGCCGTTACAGACTCTTGGAATTCTCCCATTAATGCGGAAGTTATCCGTTCCCCACGTTCTCCGATGGCTGTGTTTCCGAAGACCATTTCACTATAAGTTCCTGTTGATTACCTATAATACATCAGGAACTGGGGGGACTGGTGTAAACCTATGGAGAAAAATAGTGACCATCGGAACTTGAAGCCCTCGAGGGGCGAAACAAATGATGGCTATCAAGAGGCAAGTAAAACCTTCCCTATCGGAGGAAAGGTATAACGTTCATCGTTGGAAGATAAAATTGCCTCTTCGCAAACTTTGTCTTCGATGACATACGGATTACTACACTCATAGATCATCCGATGCTAAAGGCACTACCAGTCTTGGATGACTCTACGATGCCTGATAATCGCCGATGCTTTAGTTAGTGAACAATCTTATAAACGGGAGGCTTTAAATATGTTCTCCCCGAGGGGTACCCCCTATAACGGCATATCGAAGAATATTTCTTATAAGCCTCGGAGGAAAACACCCCGAAGGCATAATAATTGCCGTACTACTCGATGGCGTCATTAGGGATACATCCCGATGACACCCTAATAACTGTATTACCCGATGGCATCATTGGAGAGACATCCCGATGACACCCTAATAACTGTATTACCCGATGGCATCATTGGAGAGACATCCCGATGGCACGATACTGGCAAAATCACCCGATGGCATTATTACGAATAATATTTCTAGGGCAGTTAAACTGAAGGCGAAGAAGTTCATCCAAGTGCATACAAGATAAAACACTTCTAGAACGAGAACCAGGTGTCATCCTACCAGATACAATTGCTGGGCGAAGACTATGTGTCATCATACATAGCATGAAGCAGCTACAAATCAACCAGGTGTCATCTTTGCCTGTGATACTTCAGCCCCATAAGAGATGAGTATTCATTTCGTTAGCAGCTGAGTTAGCATATTAACGTTGGGGTATCTACCACCCAGTAGGGGGAATGCAGTCCCAAGAGTACTATAAATACTCACGCAGAAGGAAGAAGAAAGGTAGATCGAAGAGGGAGAGAAAAATAGATAAGTGTAAAATCATTCTGTAAATCTAGGAAATTACTACAATACTCTCTTTTCTTATTTTCGATAAGATTCTCTTACTGGCTATTTGGGCAAGGCGTTCCTCAAATTGAAAAATATAAAAATCACACCCAGGAGTTAACAATCAAGATATCCTCTTTGTACTGTGAGACACCATTTATGTTCATGAGAATCACATTGCAGTTGACATTTCCATCAGTAGTTTTACGTGCGTCAGCGCCAAGGTGTTGCATGGGTTTCATTTGGCAAACAAATGAGAAAATATTCAGAAATTGAGACACGGGGATGCAGTTAATCCCCACCCATTCACTTGTATACATGTTTTTATACTCTTGTGTTCATTCAATAGGTAAAACTAAAAACAATTGGAAAACAAAGAACCATCATATCATACTATTTAGTACATGAAAAAGACACCAAAATTCAATTTAAGATGATCAAAGAGAGGTGAGCTCACAATATTTCGAGATGAGTGGAGACTAAGCATGGGACAAGGAGCCACGAGATCTCCTAAAATAGAGGCTGTAAACCCATGGGTGAAATTTATGGCCATCGGAATATAGGGTCATCGAGGGACAAAAAGATTTTTACCATCGGAAGATAAATTGCTTATCTGTGTAAGATAACCTTATCTCCGATGATGCACGGATTACTACACTCACAGAGCATCTGATGCTAAAGGCACTACCAGTCTTGGATGACTCTACGATGCCTAATAATCGCCGATGCTTTAGCCAGTGAACAATCCTAAGGATCAGTAGCACGATAAAAATGTTCCCTCCACGATGGGTGCCCATTTCAATGATATATCCGTGTATATATCCCAACGACCCGATGGCATAGGGATACTCCCGAAAAGGAGAGTATGCTCTCTCCGATGAGTATTTACCTCGATGGTACATTTACAAATAAAACTTAGTTGTTCGATGACATATCTATAACAGGCCTGACGAATTCATAATCCCGATGGCAAATCATCTGAAGGTTCCCAGAAGAAGTGCTTCTAGAAGAAGAGGACATGTGTCGACATACAAGACATGCCAGCCTAGCATGGACTAGGTGTCGTCATCGGAACAACTCAACAACTAACAAGCTAACCAGATGTCAATATAGGTTGCAACGCATCAGCATAAAATGAGTTGGAAGACAACTGTATAACAGATGAGTTATCACTAAAATAATCTCCATCTGCCACCCAATGTGTAGCATGCGATGGAAAGAGGGCTATAAATACCTTCACTTTATAAAACAAGGGGGGGGGGGAGACACTTTTCACTATATATATTCTCTAAAAAGCATGTTTCTGATTTAGTAAGTGTTCATAGAAAAAGATCATCGATAAAACTTTACCTCCCTTTGCTTCTTGCATAAGCTTAATTACCGACTATCCGGGCAAGGCGTTCATCGAATAAAAAAATATAAAATTACTCCGATGAGTTAACAGAGGCCAAGGGTCAGAAATCTACCAATTGACGAGACTTCAACATCATGCAATGCAACACGTAATAATTATACTATTTACTCAAGTGTCACCATTTTGTTGGCAGGTTTTCACCCGCATAGGAAATTACAAAAAATTGCAGCAACCGCTAGGAGAAGAGAGGCAATAACACGGATTTTTGTAGTTGAAGCTCATCATGCCACTTAAGAAGAACATAGTGGCAACAATATTCGCAGAACGATAAGATATTTACATCACTAAAGAAGTTTTAATGAAATAAATAATTCAAAATTAATTATATATAAATTTGAAATAGACTGTTTTGATGTTCATTTTTTTATTTAACCTATACATATACAAATATAGTTACTCCTTATGTTACATTGTACCTACTCTCATAATTAATAAGTTAAAAAGTACACCTAATATTCAACGCGGTTTTTTGAGTTAGACTGAACATCGTGAAATGTAGTTGTAACTATTCTTAAAAAGAATTAGATATAATCTTGTAATTGCTCTACAACTTAATAAAATCCAAACCCATTTTCCTCCATAATAGGAATTACCAAAATTTTCATCCACAAATTGAATTTTGAACAAGACACTATATTAATTACTCATGCATGTTGCGTTTTTCAAAAAAAGAAGCGATCAATGGCGAGAGACCTAGTAGTGTAAAGCTTAAGTCATAAAAAAATACTTATATAGATTTAAAATCCACGATAGACATAAAATATTACTTGGACAAATTATCACGAATTGCTGCGTACTTATAGCAAGTTTAATCAAATTTTCAAATCAACGATGAGTCTTCCACCATTTGCAATGGAGGAACAAAGGCTTGGAACATCTTAATACAAGTGTCCTTTTCACAATTCAGATTAAGTTGAGTTCTATATGACAACGCAAGCTGAATCAAGTTTTGTTCAAATGGTGTTGCTTTATTTCAAGTATGCTAATGAACACTTGGACGTCACAATCTTCAAAATGAACCATACTTCCTCATAGCCTTACATGATTGTAGGTAAACGTGGATATATCCTTGGCAAATATTAGACCTTTTCAATAACTACCCAACATAGTTCGACATCGTTTGAATCTCAACGCTTGTTTATTTTTATCGTAATCCTATTGTTGGTGAAGCTCATGCCCTTGTTCTTGTGTGTTGGTGCTTTCACGAGATCCAAGCCGATTTTGGAACCAAATTCACTCACAGTCCCCTCATCAATTTTGTCCATGAAACTCATTTAGACATTTCTCATACCAACATGTCTTTATTTAAAAATAATTGGAAAACTTTGAGCATTTCAACCTCAATGAAAATCCTGACACATCAATCGAATTGCAAATCTTGCAGCCCATAACTACCGCTATAAAAAAGACTTTTTAGAAACCATTTTATCATCATAATTTTTGCAACACTAATGTCGACTCTTTGTGCGTAGATGGATTTCCAATTTTGAACTCTTTTGATTTCCTTGAGTTTTCAATGATATTGCTATGTTTTTTCATATATAATAAAAGCTATATATACATATATTGACCCAGTGGTGGTTATTAAGATCAATTTACATTGAATTCCAAAAAAATTAAAGCAACAAACAAGTTTAAGCTTCAAAGTACAAAACAAGATGGAAAAGAACATTTTTATAGTATTAATAATAATTAAAAAAGGGGAAAACATAAAACTCGAACCATTTATGCATTTCAAGTTAAGGCGTTTTCCCATGAAAATATTACAACTAAACACACTTTTATTTTTTTGACGACAAAAAAGAAAGTGCATCATCATCTCTCATTAATAAAAACGCTGCCTGAAAATACAAAACAAAAAATTACAAGAATCAGTCGGAGGAGGTTTATTAGGCTTATTGAATTTGTCTGCTGCAAACCTCAACTCTTCCATTAACCCATAAATTAAATAATTTATTCAACACAAAAAAGTGTTCTTCACAGTAATGTCTGTCAGCTGCTGTCGATGCCTTCAAGAGAACAAGTGTTAGGGTTTTGACAAGTTTTTGCTGTTCTTGTGTATATAATAATAAATAATATTTAGTTATTAGCACCACCACCTCGCCATGGCGCTGTCGACGACAGTGCAATCGATTCGGTACACTTCTCCGGCGACTTCCTCCGGCGCCGGTAATCTCGACGCCCTTAATCGGGTCCTCGCCGACCTCTGCGTACGCGGCAATCCCAAGGTTTGGGCTTAATTTTAATTATTAAGTTGTTAATTTGTGTTAGAATTTAGTTTTTAAGTGAAAGTAGGAGTCTTTTCAGCTGGGATTGATGTGTTATTTAGTGGTTCTTTAATTTGTGTTAGAATTTAGTTTTTAAGTGAAAGCAGCAAACTTTTCAGCTTTCCAAGACCTATTTCCATTGATGTGTGGTTCTTTGTTAAGCGGGTTTAGTTTATTCCGTAGGACGGGGCTGCCGCAGCATTGAAAAGATATGTGGAGGAACGAGCTCGTGATCTCAGCGTTGAAGCGTTTTCCCGTTTTATGGATCATCTGTATGATCGTATTACCATTCTTCTCGAGAGCAATGAGGTGGCTGAAAATTTGGGTGCTTTGAGGGCCATTGACGAGGTTATAGATGTTGGAATCGGGGAGAATGCCGTGAAGGTTGCGAGGATAGTGAATTATATGCGAACTGCATTTGAGGCCAAACGGGAGCACGAAACTCTGGTTGTTGCTAGTGAAGTTCTAGGCCACTTAGCCAGAGCTGGTGGAGAAATGACGGCTGATGAAGTTGAACAGCTGGTTCGTCTTAAATGTATTTGCTTTTGGTGATCATCACTTTCTGAATCTTTTTCTCTCCGTCTCTTAGGTAAAAGTTGCTTTGGATTGGCTTCGAATTGAACATCGTCGCTTTGCTGCCGTTTTAATATTAAAGGTAAGTTCACTATTTCTTCTTTGATTAATGATATTCATTACTCAAGGTTTCCAAGAGCCATAAATCTGTCTCCTTTGAGAATAATTCTTTATTCATTTCCAGCTCGTCAGAAAAAATAAAGCTCGGAAATGATCAAGATATTTGTAGCTTTTTCAATTTTCTACTGCATATATGCAGCGATTTTCCTGGACAATGTTGCTGATATTTTTTTCCTGAGATAAAACAAAATCACTTTTTCATGTGATACTCGAGCATTAAATACTCAAAGCAGTAATTTAATGCTGG
Source organism: Linaria vulgaris (assembly GCA_948329865.1). Classification (NCBI taxonomy): domain Eukaryota; kingdom Viridiplantae; phylum Streptophyta; class Magnoliopsida; order Lamiales; family Plantaginaceae; genus Linaria; species Linaria vulgaris. Next base: position 111,716,148 of record OX415249.1, on the reverse strand, counting down.
AATTAATATGTTGAGCGTTGGGGGCGTTGCGAACTGTTGGCTGTTTTAGTGTGATTGAGTCACTTGTAATGGATGTCCTTTGCAACAAATTTATTTTGTCATCCGAAGTAATTATTGAAGGGAAGACAATAGATGAGGAAATTAAAGATGATGGCAGGAGTAGAAGTGACAATTAAATCATCCTTTCATGTCTTGTTGACATCCTGAGTTCTTAGTCATAATTAACTCTTCTGTAAAGAAGATACAAAGGTATATATCGACCTTAGGCTTCTTTTGTCGGAAAGAACTTGTGTTCCCTCAATGAACAAATAATTGTTCATTTCAACTCCAATTGTAGCATAAAGAATTTTGAAAAAAACTCAGATAATCATAGAATTCCTGCTTATGGCTCACTACCTAAAATCTTACACATTCAGAAACAAAATAAGCGGCAAACGCTTCTAATTTTGACAAGTAGTTAGCATGAAATATAATCATATTGTCATTGCGTAACCTTTCTCTTCATCTGTAAGGTTTTAAAATTCCATTGGATTTGATATCTTTAGATCTTTTATCGTCCACATCGCAAAGAGCCATGGTACTAGGGTTTAAGATCTCATTCCACAACATTCAGTATTTGGTCTTTTCATAACTTTACCAGTTGAAATCTATATGCACAGATCGTTGAGTTATGTTTTAAAAAAATAGTATATTATCATCGTAGGAAATGGCTGAAAATGCCTCAACAGTCTTCAATGTGCATGTTCCCGTGTTTGTGGATGCTATCTGGATCGCGTTAAGGGATCCAAAACTGGAGGTTCGGGAGCGAGCTGTGGTGGCATTGCGAGCTTGTCTTCAAGTCATTGAGAAACGGGAAACACGATGGCGCGTCCAGTGGTATAAGTTTTCTCCGTTATGCTGTGGATTTCTGTTTTTGGTGAAAGAACAACTGTTTAAAATGGGTATATGTTTGTCATACCATTGATGATGGCTAGTTATTTGAAGATGTGAAATATTAAATTTATTTTCTTACATCACTAGCAACTTTGCGTGTTTTTTGAAGATGTAAAATATTAAATTTACTTTCTTACATCACTAGCAGCTTTGGGTGTTTTTTATCAAGCGTGGAATGAATATCGACTAAAGAAAAGTATGCTAAGTCGCATTGAATTAAGTACATTAAAATTGAAGTAGACTATAAAAAGTCAATGACTAGGTTTCTGTGCAAGAAAATTTGCTGCTCATATCTAGCCAATTAATGGAAATTACCAGTTTGGTTGTGGTGGTTGTTGTATCAAGCAAACATTAATCAAAAGCTCTTGCTTACTTCATGCTCTTATTGTGACATCTGTTTGAATTCTCTTCGGCTGGTATGCATGCTTGGACCTGTGACCTAAAAAACGCAATGGGGGTTTAAGATCAAACTTCGCCAACTTAATATAAATGATAGGGCTGATGTAAATGTAGTGTCTTTTGGTGCTCTTGTTGTGATATCTGTTTGAATTCCCAGTGGCGGTGTTGTTGGGCTTAACCAAAAAAAGAACTACGTGATAGACTTGTGTAGGAAAGTCCGGCATTTACTTTGCATGAGTTTTCTTTAGTTTCTTATATAGGATTGTTTGTTTACTTAATGATGTATAATACAGGTATTACCGTATGTTTGAGGCTACCCAAGATGGATTAGGCAGGAACGCGCCCGTACATAGCATACATGGTTCTCTACTTGCAGTTGGGGAACTGCTGAGGTATGTTATGTGATGAGAAATCTTCAGAAGTTGTTTGTCAGTATTGACATGTTGTTCTATTGTTAATATTAGTGTTCTTTCTCATTAAGCATATCGTTAGGTTTGTGCTTGAAATGATCTTATTTATCCTCCCTTGCTCTGTTCTTTGTTGGCTGTAGCTGCCTTATAGTTAAACTGATAATTTGCTGTGGATGGCTACGTTTTTGCTCTTTTTCGTCAATTTTGATTTAACAGAGAAAGAATTCTGCCTCTAATGTATGTTTGTCGATTTCCTTTTGTAATACCACAGTAGCTTTATTTGTATTATGTGACTGGCATCTTGGAGCAGCATTTCCTTGTGGTTTTTCTGGCGTATTAATTACATTCCAGCCTCAGTTTTATTAAGTAATTGCCTTCTGAATAGTTTGTTATATTTATTTTCTCTTGTACGACTAATGATGTCTATTTCACTGAAAAAGGCTCCCCTCAATCAGTTCTTTTGTTTTGCTGTTGCAGTATTTCAAACTCCAATATTGATTCATATCATGCTTTCCATTCTAAGGCATCTTTTTGCTTTATATCCTATACTAGTTTGTCCGACCGCGTTAGGCTAGATGTTTCTAACATTTACTATGGATTTTGGCACTAATGATATCGGTTTTCACTGGAAAAGTATATTCTTCAAACTCCATTCTTGATACTTTTCATGTTTTCCATTATGAGGTATTACTATGTCATTAAGGTCCTATGCTACTCATTAGGCTTGGTCCCACCACATACAGCTAGAGGTCTCAACATTCACTGTGGATGTGGCTATAGTTGCATATTTTTTGTTCTTGATGAATATAGTTTCGTTATTGAAATGGCACGAGTATCCAAAGTATCAGCAATATGATATTTTTAATAATTTCCAATTCATATCAGGTGACCACTGTAGAACCGGTTTTGGACCTTTGCTTATGATGATCGAGACTAGTTATAGCATTAAGTGATTGAATTCAATAATTTGTCATACATAAATTATTTATTGTAGAGGTGTACTTATATGGAACAGACCAAGTAAAAAACCCACTCAAAACTAATTGTGATGCATTCTTATGTACTGGGTCTTTTGTTCATTCTACAAGAAGGTTGCAAAGTTCATCAGGCCTGCTGTGCAACAAATAAACCTTGGACCATAGTTTATCTGAGTTTGCCCTATTTATGTTTGCTGTGTTCTGTGCGGAAGAAAGAATTCTCCATCAGTAGATTTCCTTACTGAAAGATATTACCTATAAATGTGCAGGAACACAGGCGAGTTTATGATGTCCAGGTATAGAGAAGTTGCTGAGATTGTCCTTCGTTATCTAGAGCATCGAGACCGACTCGTTCGTCTCAGCATAACTTCTTTGCTTCCTCGCATTGCCCATTTCCTGCGTGACCGTTTTGTGACTAACTATCTCACAGTTAGTTTTTTTATCCTTCCTACCGACAGTTTACTTTGGGGGTACTATATAGTTAGATTAAATTTTGAAGCTTATTTTGGTCTTTCGCTTATAATATCTTCTTTGGCAGATATGCATGAAGCATATACTGCATGTACTTAAAATACCTGCAGAAGCTGGCAGTGGATTCATTGCTCTTGGGGAGATGGCTGGTGCTTTGGACGGTGAACTCATCGATTATTTGCCGACAATAACGTCTCACTTGCGTGATGCGGTACGAGCCATGTATCAATGAACTACTATATGCCGTTTGCACCAGATGTTCTGGGATCTCTCCAGCGTATAGTTACAGTTTTAGAATGGCCTCTTTTGTTTGTAGATTGCTCCTCGTAGAGGGAGGCCCTCCATGGAGGCTTTGGCTTGTGTTGGAAATATAGCAAAATCCATGGGAAGCACTATGGAGTCCCATGTGCGTAGTCTTTTGGATGTAATGTTCTCCACTGGTTTATCCTTCACCCTAGTGGAAGCTCTTGATCGCATTACTATCAGGTATTGAGAGAGAAATCATGCTTCGTGTAGAGTTTTTTGACCAAATAATTTGGTTAACATTAAGCTTTATTTTGTATTGCAGCATCCCATCTTTGCTTCCAACCATCCAAGTACGTTTGCTTGAATGCATTTCGGGAGTTCTTTCGCGAAACCAGCAAGTTCAGTCAAGGCCCCCAGGTGCACTTGCTCGGACTAGCAGCGCAGCTGCTGCTTTGCAAGTGCCAGAACTCAGTGGTTCTGCTCTTGTCCAACTTGCTTTACAAACCCTTGCCTGGTTTAATTTTAAGGTGGCTTTCGTTATAACCGTTTAATCCGCCGCTTGATCTTTGGGTTTTTTTATAATGGTGATCTATGTTATTAGGGACATGATCTCCTCGAGTTTGCAAGAGAATCTGTGGTGGTATATTTAGAAGATGAGGATGGAGGCACACGAAAAGATGCTGCCTTGTGTTGCTGCAAATTAATGGCAAATTCGTTTTCTGGCATCTCTTCTGCCCAATTTAGTTCGAGTAGGACCAGTCGTGCTGGAGGAAAGCGTCGCCGTCTTGTTGAGGAGGTTTGACTCTTATGACAGCAAATTCATTTCCTTAAGTTTCATTAATTTATTTTTCACTGAGTTCTCCATAACTTTTTGCGTTTCTCCACACTTTCCTGTTGAACTTGGACACGTATATTTGTGGTGTACTTTGTCACCTTCTGATTGTTCTTCTTGGGCTTATTGTGTAGTGTTGTCATCCAAATGTTTTTGCCATCGTTAATATTAAGTTTCACCATAGGTTAATTTCACGTGTCGATTCTTCTGCGTTATGGTAGTTTAGGTGAATTATACTCTCATTGCTGTTTTCCTAAGTTCTTTCCAACAGTTGAAATATCATGCCGCATTTTAAACAAAAGCGACATATTTCCAGTATTGAGAACTTTGGTGGTTCCATGTTTTTTGTGTTGCAGTTTCTTAAAAACATCCTTGGGGTGTTTAAGAGTTATTTTAGGTGGTGTTTACGAACTCTTAAATCAGGTTGTCTTGACTTGTTGCTTGAACTAAGTACATTTAGATGTTTGCTACTCAGGCTTTTGCTGTTGGAATTCTTTCTAACTAAGCTGTATTCCTTCAAAGCCTTAAAGCTGGTATTCACCTGCTTTTTTGCTCATCGTATAGCTTTTTTTAATATGATTTTTTTTTTGGAGATTTATATGAATTAATATCACTTAAGGCACATATGTCCAAAATAATTGTATATAATCTTACAACCCCCACGAAAAACTTCCAACAACTCGTAGGACTCTCTAATTTATGTATAGTACTTAATCGAATAAATAAATAATATAGATTCTGAATTTGAAAATCACATATACAGATAAATCTCCATATTATCAGGATCATACTTACGAATCTTATAATGTGTCTGAAAAGAATTAGTTATGGTAATTATTTAGTATTGATAACAAACTTGTTGAAGTTGTAATATTTGTAGCTATGGAGTTGGGCGGAGATAATGCACACAAAGAGGATATTATGGTCGACTTATATACTTTTTTAAATGGCCTTCATCATGATGTACCCCTTACTGGATAATCGAGTAACAGATTCATTGATAGCTTTCAGGAATCCTTAATGTTTGAGAAGATAAGTGTTCACATAGTAATATGCTTCCTTGAAGTTGTGCCCTTGATCATTCCCCACTATGTACTGGGAACACCCTGTTACTTTTGAAAGAGCCGCAACAGAATGATTTATGTCCCAAATGACAAACACCATATTGAGGCAGTCGTCATTTATTAGTCTGACCACATCCGTTCGACCTAGCTATGTTCTTTCATTAAATGCACTATGTTATTTCCTTATATATGAAGATGTATCATAATATCGCTTATCTGCGGCTCGTGCTTCATATTTCGTGAGTCCTTTGTTATGCTAGTTGCTAGAGGACTTAAAGACACTCAACTAGAATGACAAATTTCACGTACTCTGCTAGGGGTGATTTCATGTTGTTTCAGATAATTTATTCCCGAAGAAACAGTTTTTTGTCGGGTTCATTATTGGCCAGCATCCTTATGGCGCTGCTTCTTTTACCTGCAGATTGTAGAGAAGCTTCTCATAGCAGCTGTGGCTGATGCTGATGTTAGTGTTCGGCAATCTATATTTTCCTCTTTGCATGAGAGCGGAGTATTAGATGATTTTCTGGCACAGGCTGATTGTCTGACTGCTGTATTTGCTGCTCTGAATGATGAGGTATAATTGCTTTTTACTTTTTGGAAGTTGAATGTTTCTGATATCAAGTTATTCTTGTGGAATTTTGCATTATTATCAGTAGCACATGATTCATTTCATAGTTCATTATTTTTTAATTAGTACTAGTGAGAATAACAGCCAAACATGTAGTCCCAATAGTGGTCAGGCTACGTGAACCAAATGAGAATCACGTAGAGTCGAACACATAATTTTTTCCACTTCATTCGTTCCAGTTAAGTGGACCGTGTCTTTATAGCGTTTCGTATTGTTGCATCTGCAAGTCTTCGTTTTACACGACCTAACCATCTACAGTTTTCGGTATCTATTCTTTGGTGGGTGCCACACGGATTTGTTGCAAATGTCTTCATTACATTATCTCTTTCTCTTGATACCGCCGATTTAATGTAACATGCATTTCACTTATACTGATCTTGTCTACGTGATGTTGTTTAATAGTCCAAAGCTCAACGCCATATACAATATAACATATAACAAGGCGGCCCTCATAGCAGTTTGATAAGACTTCCTCTGTAATTTTTTTAGACAAAGTACGACCACATAAAATTTCTGTGGCGCTTTCTATTTTATCTGACTAGCTTGAATGGAAGATTGAGATCATATGTGGTTCTCTATCACGCTGGTCCAAGTACCGAAGCTGAGTGCTTCTGGCAACTCTGGTCGATCTAGTGTTACGGTGAATACTCCGTTTTGTTTCGATTTCGGCGCAAATCTTAGAATTCCCGAGTTTGCCTTTGTAGTCCTAATTTTGTCTTTTTTCGCATGCTTTCCTTTCATCAATTTAGATCATCTGCAAAATACTTGGTATTGGAACTTTTGTGATTTCATCTATCACAATCACAAACAAAAAATGACTCTAAGCCGATCCTTGATGTGACCTAATTGTTTTAGGAAGACGTTTCTCCAACCCCTGCAAGTTCGAGCACTTGTCGTCGCATATTCATCCATATCTTCAATTATGTTCATATATCTCTCTATCAAAGTCCAATTATAGCACCTGTCTTTGTCGTTTAACATAGTCTTTCTTAAGTCAATAAAGACCATATGCGAATCTATAGTCTTCTCATAGGAACACTATATGAGTCGGATAGTTAACTTGGTGATGGCTTTTTTCACTCGATCCACCAATGGGGACTATTTATCTCAATGGACAGACAATCCCACAACTTCGTCGTCTTACACAAGTTCATTCAACTATAGTTGGAACAATTATGGAGGTCACCCTTATCTTAGGAGTAGCAGCACACTATTTCTTTACTCATTTAGTATTTTGTTTGTTGTCGTATCTTGTTAAAGATTTTAACCACATCATACTTGGCTGTCTTATACTTCTCTAAACCTCGATATGGGTTCTGACTGGACCGACAACTTTGCTTGTTCTTCATTTTTAAGGCATCTTTACTTTGTTTTGCTAATTTTGTTATAATGAAGGTTCAAATCCTATGGAGACAACGCGTTGACACCCACACCTTGATTGGCACCTATGTTGAACAAGCCATTGTCTTTATTTCTCTTTGATCTGATTATCGCACACTTTTGTTTCGTCATCTTTGACATTTAACAACACCCAATTCCTTCGTCTTTCTCTCAGCAAGCAGTTTTGTTTATATTTCTTTATTTGTTATCTAAGCTCACTTAATTTCTTTGAAGACTTTATCACCTGCAAGCTAAACTGCTTTTGTAGACTCATTTGCTAGCTTGTAGCTCTTAAAGCTCATCGGTTGTCCTGTTTGTACTAAATTCAAGTTTTATTGTGTCTAATACTTAACCTACAACTTGGCAACTTTGTAACTTGCTTTATGCTTGTGTTAGGATTTTGAGGTTCGGGAATATGCAATTTCAGTGGCTGGAAGACTGTCTGAAAAGAATCCAGCTTATGTTCTCCCAGCACTCCGCCGCCATCTTATTCAGTTATTAACACATTTGAAACAAAGGTCATGTTTGTACACCTTAAATGACTTTTTAGAAACTCATAAACGCTGGTTAGAGAATATTTTATTCTCTTTCCTTTTACGTGTCTTTTGCATATCTTTATCGATTTTATAAATTGAAATTGCTATTTATGTTAGCAGTGCTGATGGTAAATGCAGAGAAGAAAGTGCAATATTGCTGGGTTGCTTGATACGCAGTTGTGAGAGATTAATTCTCCCATATCTTGCTCCTATACACAAGGTTTAGTTTTTCTCTGGCACATATGTTTGTTTAGTGTCCTGCTTTTACTTATGTTGCTCTATTCTCAGACTCTTATTGCGAAACTCGCCGAGGGGACTGGGGCTAATGCTAATAATGGAATAGTGACCGGAGTTTTGGTAACTGTTGGGGATCTTGCCAGAGTGGTGGGTGTTTCATTGCTTTCTCTATCAATACACCTACTTATTACTGGTTGTTTTATTTTTTATTAGACATAAGAATTTCTTAAGCAAGAGATGTTACGTTTTGGTAATCCACTATTTGCCCAACTGCAGTGATTTTTTTAATCTTTTAATAATCTCTACTGTGAGAAGGCAGAAAAGAAAACCATTTCTGTTGTATTGAAACAAATTACTGCAGCCCTAACTTTAACTGCCTGCAGCAAAAGAAAGGGCAACTTCCTCCATTAACTTCCAAAGGAGAGACTATTCCTGCTATATTTTTCCATAAATCAAGGGGTTTTCTTATATGCAACCTATCTAACAATTCTCTAGATTAGTGACAGAATCTAATTAATTTAGGAACTTATGACATGAGTTTCTCACACTGCTCTCAAGCTGGTGAGTAAGGATTTGCCATTCCCTGCTTGGAAATAATGGTCTAAAATAAAGGAGATTTCAGTCCCTTGGTTAAAACATACTAAATAACCTCCAGTTGGAACATATGACCACCCTCCCCCCCCCCCCCCCCCCCCCCACCCAAAAAAAGAAGAAGAGGCGAAGCAAATTTTAAGTCTTTGAATTATTGTAATAACTAAGTTTCCTGTTCACTCTTGCTCTATTTTGTTCGTTCTTGAGAAAAAAAATTTGTTTATGCTTATACTCATTTTTTCTTGCTCTCTATGTATTCAGGGTGGATTTGCAATGCGACAATATATACCGGAACTAATGCCCTTAATTGTCGAAGCTTTATTGGATGGTGCTGCTGCCCTGAAACGTGAAGTAGCCATCACTACTCTTGGTCAAGTGGTACAAAGCACAGGGTGTGTTTTTACTTACGGTTTATATCTTGATTGTATGTTTACGTCCCAGGTATCTCAGTCCAATCTGGCTGATCAGCGAGTTCAGTGATTTTTATGCCCGATTTTTAAAAAAATTATGCCTGGTAGCCTTTATCATGCAATTTCATCACTTTTTTTGTAGTAATTGAGTACAAACTTTTTAAATGCTGATAGTTGAAAGTTTATTCTGTCTAATGATATGTCAGTTGACTTAATTTGAGATAATAACTCACCATAATAGTAGCCATAGTGAAATAATGCCAACTCTCTTCGTAATATCAGTTATACGGGAAAACATTGTGTGTGCTTCTGTGGCATTGTCTGCACAGAAAAGGCATGTGATTTGTGTAAATTGTAACCAAAATAGTTTTAAAGAGTATGCGTCGCGGTTTGTGCAAGTAATTTGTTTTGTCTACTGTCAATTGTTCGTGGACCTCCACAAAATATAATCGCTGGTGTTTTGGCTTGTCACTATCTGTTGTTGCATGACCATGTGTGCTTTGCAAGCACTCTAGCGTGAGTTTTTCTTTTCCAACTTCATTTTTTTTTTCAAATGCTTGCCTCACCTCTAGAGGACATAGTTCTTCTAACAATATTGGATAGGGCAGAGTAGTTTAGCTGGTTACAGTTTAACCTATCTGATTGATTTCCACCATACCAGTTAGTTATCAAGTATCATGTACTTCTGTTTGAAGTAAGTTTATGCTTTTGGAGTTTGGACTTAGGAGTCATTAGATTCTATCACCAGAAGGGAGAAGTTCATTGTTGATAAAGAGGTTAAGTATAATCTCGCAAAATTTTAAGTCTTGAGATAACTCAAAATACGGACACGGACACCGACATAGACGTGGGCACGGCACACATATAGAGACACATATTCCTGAAACAAATTCCTATTGGTGTATCCGATACGGCCACGCCACATGACAGGGCCACGGGCGGTTTTTCGGATTGTAGGTGCCTCATAGCTTCACACCTTTTCTGCAATAAAGTCTCAGATATATTCTGATATACAAGGAAAGACTAACGAAAGACAAAGAGGGGCTCCTTCATTTGTTACCATGTGGGAGGTGCCTCTCATTTGTCGAAAATAGTGTATCTTTTTAACCTTTTAGGAAAAGAGTAACAACAGCATGTAAGAAGGAGCATCAGAGAAAATTAATACAAATTGCTCTCTTGTAACTTAGGCTTTTAGATGTGATGGCCATTCTTGGATGATGATCATTTGGTTCTTGGTTGTGTAATGCGTTATACTTGAGTCTTAACCACCTCGAGCACAGTATGTGACCTATTTTTGGATGATTTTGCAGTTACGTTATAACTCCTTATAATGAGTATCCACTATTGCTTGGCTTACTCTTAAAGTTGCTTAATGGTGAGCTAGCTTGGTCTACTATACGTGAAGTTCTGAAGGTACGTGTGGTCAATTCACACATATTTCTCAAATTCTCTTTCTATGCTTAAACTCATCTTTTGATCTTTTAGGTTCTTGGCATAATGGGTGCTTTAGATTGTACTTGTGGTCAATTCACACATATTTCTCAAATTCTCTTTTTTATGCTTAAATTCATCTTTTGATCTTTTAGGTTCTTGGCATAATGGGTGCTTTAGATCCCCATGCACATAAACGAAATCAACTAAGCTTAGCAGGGTCCCATGGAGATGTAGCTCGTGCAGCTGGTGATCCTGGTCAACACAACAGGTCTGCTGATGAACTCAATATGGATCTTTGGCCATCTTTCGCAACGTCCGAAGATTATTTCTCCACTGTAAGACTTGTATCTGATTTCTATGATATTTTACGAGTAATTTATTACATTTCTTTAAGCTTTCTTCAACATGGATAAAAACTTCAGGTTGCTATCAGTTCCCTCATGCGAATTTTTAGAGATCCTTCTATGTCCAGTTACCACCAAAAGGTTGTTGGATCTCTGATATTCATATTTAAGGTTAGTAAATATGAGGATTTTGGCATTATTTTACAGCTTTCACTGCTGATTTTACTGTTGGCTCTGTTTCATAGAGCATTCAGTCTTCTTCATGTCATGCTACTGTTTATCATCTCATTTGACTGTGTACTGTATGGTTGGGTATTAACTTTTTTTTTATTCTGCGAGGTAAGTCGATGGGTCTTGGCTGTGTCCCTTACTTGCCAAAGGTTAGTCTATTGCTACCTTGTACTGATATCCTTATTTCGTCATTGCTCCTTGTCGTACCCTCTAGAACGATGTGATGTGTGCACATGCAAGTTACTTTTCCTCATTCTCAATAGGCAATGTAATTTAGTGTTAGTGTTTTGATGTATCCTGCTCTATGACTAATAATTTTTCCGGCCAAAGGCAAAACGCTAGAAGAACCACAGAATGAGAGCAATATATTAAAGCCTAGAGTTAAAAAAGATGAATCAGAAATTTGTTTTTCTGTAATGTACAGCAAGCATATTTCTGTTATGTGTTTCATGTTGTTAAGCTTGAATTTTGCTCTTCTATGCACTGCTGTATAGCTAACTTGGAGTTGTGATGAATGACTACATGTAGACTATTATCACTGTTATGTGTTTCATGTAATACACGTTCGCCATGTCTTTTCTGCTTGTCCCACGGCATTGTCGTACTTGTCTTCTAGTGCATGTTCCGTTGACTTCAATGGCTTCAGTTATGTTTTTGAAATGCCTTGTACTTTAATATGTTCATGCAAAACTTCATGTAATACCTTGTAGTTACTTCTCTTCAAGACAACTGAGGAGACTTCCAACTAATAGGGCTCCTTTGCGATTCAGAGAAAATAGCCGTCAAACCATATGAGCCATGCTCCTTTAGAAGAGGGAATAACATCAAACTTCATTTGATTACTGGGAAGAGCTGGAAGGAGTTTTTTTAAACCTAATGGTGTTTTTAGTCTATTCCAAAACAAAGTTTCTTTATCAATTTTCATATATAATGTGGTTCTTGGCTCCTTGAGAACAATGAAAAAGAATGAGAACTCTCGCAAATTTTAATGATGTGAATATGACATGCATGCCTGAGTCAGTATCTCTGATATAATACATATTTTTAGGCATATTGCCTGAATATGTAGCCTATTTAAGAACCTGTATGTTTCTTTTTGTTAGTTTCTAAAGCAAACAGAAGTGACTATTGTGTTTTTTCCTTATACTCGAAATAAATTGAAACCGTTACCTTGGACAACTTGATTCCCTCTTTTTGTGGAGTATGAAGTCAGCTACTGTTGGAGTTTACCCAACTTCTACCCGTGAAACCTATCTCACCATCCCAATCACACAATGAATACAGTCTACACGTAGCCATTCTATGCTGTGTGGGATGCAGCTGCCACAAATTAACTTGTCTTCAAAGATCTGCCAGTATATTGTCCGCGGTAGCATTTATAAAGCATAGGTCCCCGGAGCTGCCAAATGAGAAACGTTGATTTTTTCGAAAACTTATGAGTGTGATCCTTCAATTTCTTTATCATTGATTGTCCCACTTAATAGTAATACAAGGGAGCACCCTTGGGATAATTCTGACATTGACGGGATCCAGTGCTAATTGCTATAATTGAAGTTATAGATGACAACTGACTGGAAAAAGGACATTGGATGTCGATACATGGCAAATTTTGATCTTTTTGTATGGGTGACAATGATGAAATTAGGATTTATGTGTCTCGATGAACAGTGGTATTGACGTGATTTTGGAGATTGAGGAGGCCATGGAGGAGAGAGGCCATAGTGTGAATAGATCTGCAGGCTACTGCTTATAAGTATTTCTAGATTTTTTGGTTCGGATTAATGGAACTGTCGATTCTTATACATCATTTTGGAAAGCCTGCAAAGCACCTGATTGTCGGCAGTTGGCTCTTAATTGTGTGGATATATACATATATATATATATATATATGAATTTGTATGTATATTTGTAAATAAACTTATGTTGTTTGAGCACTTTTATCCTTTAACTGCGTTGTTTAAATATGAAAGTCAACAAAAAGTCAAACCCACAACACCAGAATTGCAGACTTCATGTGAAGCTGTTCATCTTTGTTTATAGCAGATGCTGTATATTTCCTTTTTCCTGAATGAAGTTGTTCTATCAGGTTCTGCCAGAGCTCTTTCATAGAGTTCGTACCTGTGATGATAGCCTTAAGGAGTATATTACATGGAAACTAGGAACCGTGGTTTCTATTGTTCGCCAGGTAGACATACCTTGCTCATCCTTTGACTATTTGCTATTCACGTGGAAATCCTTTAAAGTTGTTATTCTTCCTCTGCAGCATATTCGCAAATACCTGCCAGAGTTATTCTCTCTAATATCAGAATTCTGGACATCATTCAGTTTGCCTGCTGCTACTCAGCCGGTGCATGGATCTCCGGTAAATTACTTCTTTAAACTATGGCATCTTGTCTTACACTTTACAGCAGGTGGAAGCATGACTGAGTATCATTTTCTCGCTCTTGCCCTTTTAGATTCTTCATTTGCTCGAGCAACTTTGTTTGGCTCTCAATGATGAGTTTAGGACTCATCTGCCATTTATCCTCCCTTCCTGCATTCAAATCCTTACTGATGCTGAGCGATTTAAAGACTATACTTATGTCATTGATATCCTTCGTACACTTGAAGTTTTTGGTGGTCAGTAATTCTTCTTAATTGGTGATTCAAGTGTTATTGTGATATGATGTATGCATTTTTGAAAATTCATCTGGGTGCAGGAAACTTGGATGAGCATATGCATATACTCCTTCCAGCGCTTATTCGAACTTTCAAAGCAGACGCTTCAGTAGATGTGCGGCGTGCTGCTATCAGAACTCTTACAAGGTTGATTCCTCGTGTACAGGTTAACATTTAGACCCAAACTTTCTTGGCTTCTCTATCTTTGACTATTGTGGTTTAATTATACCACATCTTTATCCTTCTGTTAATTAGGTGGCAGGTCACATATCAGCACTAGTACATCACCTGAAGATTGTGTTGGATGGGTATGATTTTTCTCCAATTCCCATATAATTATGTAACGTGGAATTCATTCAATGCTTGACCATTCGACAAAAATCATTGAGCATTCACATGTTTTCTGACTTTAATTGTCCTACAAATCATATCTTAGACTGTCCATAACATAGTTTAAGAAAAATGTACAACTTTTATTCGAATATTTGGACTTCCCGGAATTGGTGACTCATGGGCATACTGTTGTGACAATAACATCAACCTTTTAGATACAGTGTTCTCGACATCGATTAATGTTGTTGTAATAAATGAATTGTCATGAATATGTGATGGTTCTTCGCACAATTTCTCGCTGTGCAGATTGTCCTTTAATCAAGTTGATAGAAGTTTGTCATGAAATGCATGGGTTAATATTAAAAATGCAGAGTTCAGAAATAATTGTCTACTTTAGTGATGATTGACAGCTCCTACAGTCGGTTATGAAATATAAGTTTTTCTCTGAACTAATCAATAGGATGAAGAATGGAGTTGGACCTCTGCCTTAAAGAGGTACTGCCGGACTCCTTAGGTTGAAGAGGCAGGAGATTTCATATCGATACTTACTAATATTTGGTTAATGCGGAGCAACTCAACTTCTACGAAATTTGCACTTACTTAAGTTTTGATCATCTGTAACTATTAGTACTAAAAATATATAGAAGCTACAACTCTGACTAAATTTGCACTTAAATCTTTCAATAAGCCAAATGCAAATCATTCAAAGCATAACACTTGACTCTCTTTACGAGGGAGTGTTTTCATTTAAGTGGTGCTTGCTAATGCTTATGAGATGGGCTTATCGACTTTTGTGCTCTCATAAACACTATTTAAGTGTTCACATGACTGACTTTTGCTTGAGTTTGTCTCAAAACATGTCAGAACAAGCACAAGTCAGAAGTTTATGAAACTGCCTTTGCAGATATGGTATTTCATAGATATTATGAAAATATTTCTTATTAATGTTGCAAACATCTAATTAATGCTTTAAATATTTGCAAACACTTCTGGCTTTTAGTAAAAAGTAACTTTAAGCGAAGGTACTGATTACCTTGGACTGTAAGTCAGAGTCCTTAGGCTGGAAAGCAACTCATTTCCACTCTTACATCATGCAAGCCCCCGTTGTTCTTTTGACTACTTTTCTTGTATAATTGTTCTCCTCTCGTCTCTTTAACTCACTACATATTTCAGGAAAAATGATGAGCTTAGGAAGGATGCTGTTGATGCACTTTGTTGTTTAGCTCAAGCACTTGGTGAAGATTTCACTATTTTTATCCCCTCCGTCCATAAGCTTTTGCAGAAGCATCGAGTTCGGGTATTTGTCGATTTCAGTTGAATCCTAGGCTTTGTTCAGATTTTGCGCTATCTTGTAAGTACACCCTGTGATGCACACACGTATATGCTAATTGTATTTCTTTGAACAGCACAAGGATTTTGAAGAAATTGAAGGCCGTTTGCGAAGACGGGAGCCATTGATATGGAGTACTGATGCCGAAAGGAAGACTCGTCGGCTTCCAGGGGAAGTTATAAGTGACCCTTTAAGTGATATGGAAAACGATCATGAGGGTAGAACTGATCCCCACAAGCCTCATAAGGTACTAAGATTCTTACCTACAAGCTGTATTTTGTCAGATAATTAGTATCCAATGTCAACCTAAATTCTTGGACTA
Organism: Linaria vulgaris; assembly: GCA_948329865.1. Lineage (NCBI taxonomy): Eukaryota > Viridiplantae > Streptophyta > Magnoliopsida > Lamiales > Plantaginaceae > Linaria > Linaria vulgaris. The sequence continues at coordinate 111,700,382 of OX415249.1, read as the reverse complement.
ACTTGTTGTCTTTACTAGATTGGGATAAAAGAATGCTTACATTTTTTGTGATATCATTATTTACATATGGATACTGTTGCCTATTCCTGAAGAAAGTTCTGTGACATACGATCAAAGGCATAACTCCGCACATAGTCCATTGACTGTTTGTGGAGCTCATCAGACTCAAAAGATTTATTGTTTGAATTAGCTTCACGCGAGTTTCTGGTGACATTCATTTACTCAATGTTTTGGTGAGACCTTATTTTGGATTGTTTTAATCATACACGGGATCACACTACAGCAAAACATTTCAGCAAGCTGGCTTATGTTCTGCCATATTGGCAATGCTTCCTAAAGTTATGTGAATGTCAAGGAACCAATGTAGATTTTCAGCGTCTTCAAATTGGACTTTGTGATACAAGGAAACAAATTCTTTTGGTGGAATTGTTATGTTATGCTAATTATGGTTATAAGAACTAATGATTAGTTTCTGGTAAATTTGTTATCCACGATTTTCTAATTACCATTTTGGCAATAATGTAATAATATTCATTGAGTTGGGTGACCAATACAATTTCCGTAGGTTGATGAACTCAAAATATGTGCTGCGGGGGAGGCTTCTCAACGCAGCACGAGAGAGGATTGGGTAGAATGGATGAGGCACTTAAGCATTGAATTACTTAAGCAGTCACCTTCACCGGCTTTAAGAACATGTGCCAAACTTGCTCAGCTGCAGGTAATTTTCATTACTTTGAACTTAATTCCATATTCTTTCTGTTCCAGAAGCTTTTTGCCCAACAGATATTTAGTACCTGATACTGTTTAATTTTGCAGCCTGGTGTAGGGAGGGAGTTGTTTGCAGCAAGTTTTGTCAGCTGCTGGACAAAGCTCAGTGAGCCAATCCAGAAGCGTCAAGTACGGAGCTTGGAAACGGCATTTTCTTCCCAAAACATACCTTCAGAAATTCTTGCTACGCTATTGAACTTGGTATTATTCTTTGCCGTCCTATATAAAAATGAAAGATTCTACATAATTCCATCGATTCATGGCTTTGCGGAGATAATTTCTCTTGCTATTTATGCAGTTGTGTATGGGTGTGAGTTATATGGTATGTATCGTGAGTTGGCTTGTTGAACTTGAGAGCTGTGAATGCGAACCGGTTATAAATTTGTACATAGCATTCGTTGTGTTTGTAGAACTGACGAATTTTCTTCAACCTGGCAATTACTGTATCCTCCTTGGGCATAACTTCTCTTAAAAATGATAGTATCCTTTTTGTTTCTTATCTATCCACTCTTGCAAGAAGTTATGGGTTACAAAAACTTTACTTTTGAGATCAATTGCTGCTTAAAATTTGCATGATTGGAACGTTAAATTTAGATTCGAGGTTGCATGGTGGTGAAGGAATGATATTTTACGGTAGGATTATGTGTTAGTAAATATATTATGTGGTTATTATGCTGATAATATGAAATGACTGTTTCAGGCCGAGTTTATGGAACATGATGAGACACCCCTCCCGATAGATATCCGTCTTCTCGGTGCTCTGGCGGAAAAGGTAAAAATTTTGGGCAGCAGTGTTGTGGCATTCACGTATTAGTTACTGTAGACGTATGAACTTTCGAACTTATAAACCACTCTGTTGTCAGTGCCGTGCTTTTGCGAAGGCTCTACACTATAAAGAGATGGAATTTGAAGGTGCACATTCAAATAGGATGGACGCCAACCCTGTTGCAGTGGTTGAAGCTCTTATTCATATAAATAATCAGTTACACCAGCATGAGGTTGTTATTCCCTTCTCTTGAATCTTTCGCAGGGCCGTGCCTTTACAACTATATTCATGTTAATAGCCAAGTTGTTAATTAATTTTTTTTTTTTTGTGTGTAGGCGGCCGTGGGAATATTGACATATGCGCAACAACACTTGGGTGTTCAATTGAAGGAGTCATGGCAAGACTTTATAGCTGTCAATTTAGATATCCACTTTTGAGTTTAATGCACTCCAGCCAAATTCCTTAATTACCCCCAATGTCCTTCTGATTCGATCATATGCTTAGTATCGCGTGTTTCAGTTACAAACTAGAGTCTTCACAGCAATAAATAATATTTTCCACATTTAGTTACTGAATTTGAACCTTACTTTTATCAGGTATGAAAAACTTCAGCGATGGGATGATGCTCTCAAAGCTTACACTACCAAAGCCTCTCAAGCATCAAATCCGCATCTTGTTATGGATGCAACTCTAGGTATGTGCTAAATGCAAATTTATGTATATTTTGAATATTACATTATGTGAACATGTGAATGGCGATCTGGTTTCACATTTCTAATTTGGGGGGGGGGGGGGGGGGGAATCTAACATTTCAGAACTTCATTTACTTTTAACTGAACACTTCTAACACAATTTCTTTTTTAGCTCAATATATGGTTATGAATAATTTTCTTTTTGAATTAGCTAAAGCCTAAATTGTTCAATAAAACAACCAATTCTGATCAAATAAAATAATTGTCATTTGTAATTTTTATTGCAACCCCCCCCCCCCCCCCAAACTACCACAAACTCAAGAATATTGACATACTGGTTTTTGACTGCGCTTGTTCCTTTTCAATCCATGCTTTCTTTGAAGATGGGTATTGATCTGCTGTAGTATAAAGGAGTTTGTACATTTACTGCATCAACTTCCTTTCGCCTTTCATTGTACCGGCGCTTAATTGTAACTTTCTTTGGTGAATTCTTTGCTTTTTAAGGACGGATGAGATGCCTTACTGCACTTGCCCGGTGGGAAGAGCTTAATAATCTTTGTAAGGAGTTCTGGACGCCTGCTGAGCCAGCCGCCCGATTAGAAATGGCTCCAATGGTTTGTTTTTGACTTCTGATGATATCCTTGTCTTATGAAATGGCACTCTTTTGTTGGATGTTCCTCATATAAAGCATCTTTTTCACAAATGGAGATAAAAGTTTGTTCTCTTTGTCTGTGTTTTAACTCAAATAGCCAGTTTAAATGCCAGTTGAGTTGCTATCATGAATTGAACTCCCAAGACCGAAACTGAATTCTTAGATCACAGCAAGCTATTGTCCATCCTTCAGAAGTTCAATTAAGAAGCATGTTATGTTGATTTTGTTTTTTCATAGCCTGCCACGAATTCTCGAAATTAATGCCCACGGGAATCTTAGATGATGTAATTTTCTTAGACTACCTCATCCCCGTACCAAATATTCTTTCTGGTTATGTAGGCTGCCAGTGCTGCCTGGAACATGGGCGAGTGGGATCAGATGGCAGAATATGTTTCTAAATTGGATGATGGAGATGAGACCAAGCTTCGGGTTTTGGGTAATACGGCTGCTACAGGTGATGGGAGTAGCAATGGGACTTTTTTCAGGGCTGTTCTCTTAGTTCGCCGCTGCAAGGTCTCTCTTCTTTATGCTGTTTTGTTTTTATAAGAGGAATTATAGAGCATGTCTCATATTGTTCACTTTTGAATTTTAGTACGATGAAGCTCGCGAATATGTTGAAAGGGCAAGGAGGTGTTTGGCTACTGAAGTGGCTGCTTTGGTTAGTTTTCTCAATGTTTACATTTTGTTTGGTTGGAGAAAGTAGATTAGATACCTAACTCTACGAACTTTGGCATCTCAGATTGTATGCATTTCATTGCCATTATTGATATTATGCGTATTACTTATGTCTATGGTGTCTTCTTTTATCTAAATAATTGGACTTGCTCTATGAATCATAAAGTTGGAGATCAAAAATTATTTGTTGGCTTGACAATGCTAGTAGTTCCAGTATGTCCTCTGGTAAATTATTTCTGCAGATGTTTCATAAAGTGTCTCATCCAAAAACTTAATATTGAATCCAACGCTACATCTTTTCATTCTTCTGGACCCCGTCTTTCCCCGCATATGATCTCTAGTCCTGTTCTATCACGGTGAACTGCTGACTTTCTTGTTTGATATCAAAAGAGTAATTGCTTCACCTGAATCTTTTTAAGCACCTCATTACTTCACTCGCAAATATCTCCTTTCTGATAAACATGAGAAGATCTTGCTTGATATTGTAAGAAAGGAAGAAAATGTCTTTCGCATCGTTTATCTGCACCCACCTGGGTTTCAGCACTTCCATCCTATGTCTTTACTGAGCTAGCCATAAGGACAATTTGCTATTAATCATGTTTACTTTATCATATTATTGGGAGAAGCATTGTTGAGTATTTCAAAAATTTGCTCTTCAATGTTCTATGGAATTATTTCTTTATGCAATCCCTTTATGTCACCTTATTTGTTTTGTCTTGATTCAATTCAGTATTTTCATACATTGGATCGGTTCACCATGCATTATGCATCTGGTTAAACTATTTTGCCTAGTAGCAGTCGGGATTGATAGCTATCATGATAAAGCCGCATAATTACTAGATTATTCATTTAGTAGGGATGTCAATGCATTTCATAAGATACATAATTTAGTATAGGATGACCTGTCAAGGTCCTGTCTTGGTGTTTCTGATCTTATATCAACTTCCACTTGCTAGGTTCTTAGCTATGAACGTTCATACAGTAATATGGTACGCATTCAGCAGCTATCAGAATTGGAGGAGGTATGTGTTGTTTTATCATCTTAGTACACTTTGACACCATGGTTGAATTTGTGCTCTAACAGTTAACATCTAAATTCTTTTTCTTATGTAACAGGTCATTGATTACTGTACTCTTCCCGCTGGGAGCACTGTTGCTGAAGGGCGAAGAGCTCTCATCCGGAACATGTGGAATGAGCGCATAAAAGGCACAAAACGCAATGTTGAGGTAAATATTGAAGAGCTATCTTTCTTCTCATTCAGTTTCTTTGAACCTCTGACAAATTTCAATGGATGAAATGGTTCCACTATAGCAAATCCTTCACTAATTTTTCACCATAAAGTTGCTTTGCTGGCACATAAATGTTATATTTTCACATGAAAGCATCTGCCAATAATGTGGTATAATCAATGTACCATTGTAAAATTCAAACTTATTACTGTTCTCATCTTACAATTAGAAACCTGATTAACTGGTAACCGGGATCACGATAATTTTATACAACAGTAAAAAAACAAGTGGCAACCTATTAAATCAAATGCCATGAAGCTTGTAATTGGTAGTTCAACCAATTCCATTTTTTTCTCTAGTAAAGATTGCAATTGGAATCTTTATTTCTTGTTCTCGTTCCTCTTCTGATTCACTAATTAGAAGTCCTCGAGTTATATCCTTTGAATTCCAGAGTACCATTATGTAACTTTACATCGCCTATGGCGTTTTTCATCTCTAATTTACGAGCCACTTTAACCAAGACATGGTATCATTTCCTACTTCACCCTTTGATCATTGTTTGCTGTCTTGTCAACCAATAATTAAAGAAACTAAATTTAGACAAGCAATTGGCTCCATCCTCATGAAGTTATAGAACCGGTTTGATATCTGCTTAATTTGTGATATAGTATGTTCTACTCTATTCAATCCTTTAGTATTATGTTGTTTAGGTAGCTAGTGATGCTTCAGATATGTTGATCCTATGCTGCAGTTTATCTTGTTGAGACACGGAATTGCTAATTTGGTTAGCCGAAATTAAACTAATTATGATATGGATGACTAGAAGTAAAGACTTAAAAGATTTATTATATCAGAATTATCAACTATAACAAAATGCCTATTATATCAGAATTATCCAAATTATTGTGTCAGCATGATGTAAAATCAGTTGAACAAGTTGTTGAACTAGGTGAGCCGATTTCACCTGTAAGGTCATTGACTCACTTGTCGTTGGTCTAGAGTTCTGTTGCCATTTTCTGTATTTTCATTGAGCGAGGTGCCAGTACATTTCCGCTTCATTATTATTTTTATTTAAATTTCTTTCATGTAACAAAAGAGTTGGTTAAATCTGTTTGAATTTCCAAGATATGTTAAAGTAGAATTAATGAGGGCTCCTGTGTATATGTTTATCCACTACTCTATTTGTCAAATGCACCCATCAGTTCTGAGGATGTTCTGTTTATGCCTTCTATTTTGAGGTACATCCACCTCTCTGTGTGTGATGCGTAGTGTTTGGTTGTGTTGCTGGTTTGCTAACTCCTCATTTATTGTTGTGTGGTGACTTCTCCTATGATCGCTGATAACCCACTGTCAAGTAGACTTGTTTTTCGGTACCTGCTATTGTTAGTAGTAATGATGCTTAAACTCTTTAATTTACAGGTCTGGCAAGCACTTTTGGCTGTCAGGTCACTGGTTCTGCCTCCTACAGAAGATGCAGAGACATGGATCAAGTTTGCCTCTCTTTGCCGTAAAAGTGGCAGAATTAGTCAAGCTAAATCAACTTTAAATAAACTCTTGCAGGTCCTGTTAATGTCATGTATATCATCTAAATGCTCTCTCATCATTTTACTTGTCTAGATGGTAAGTTGACTCTTCTACATGATTCATGCAGTTTGATCCTGAAACTGAACAATATCATGGGGATCCTCAAGTTATTCTAGCTTATTTGAAATATCAGTGGTCACTTGGTGAGGATCATAGGCGTAGGGAAGCCTATGCTAGACTGAAGGTATGCCCTGACTTATATTTGGTGTTGATTCATGTTTGCAGTGAAATATTGGGGCTATAAAAAATGCGTTCCTGCAATTTCTATGCTCCAGGATTTGTCCTTAGACCTTTCAAGAACTCCAGTTCTTCAACATGCTATGCAACCTGGCGTGTTGGGTATTTCAAGTATTCCTTTGGTTGCTCGGGTGTATCTTCAGTTAGGAACTTGGCAGTGGGCACTTTCCCCTGGTTTGGATGATGACTCTATACAAGGCATTTACCCAAACTCGCTCTTTATATATGTGTTTGTGTGTGTATGGTGCTTGCAGAATGGTGTTTTAACACTATACACCATCTACAGTTTGAAGATGTGGCAACTTGTGGCACTACTAAATCTGATTATTAGTTGGTTGTTCATGATTCCAGAAATCCTTAATGCACTTCAGAATGCGACTCATTGTGCAACAAAGTGGGCAAAAGCTTGGCATAAATGGGCACTTTTTAATACAGCAGTTATGTCTCATTACATTTCAAGCGGCTATTCAAGTGTCGCTTCGCAGTTCGTTGTTGCAGCAGTCACTGGATACTTTCACTCTATAGCTTGTGCAGCGCATACTAAAGGAGTGGATGATAGTTTACAGGTAATACTACAAGCTTCTCTTCCACTGAAGATGATGTAGGCTGCTCCTTTTTCTGACCATTTCTACTTTTTTCGCGCTTATGGTAATATCTACTCGCTTATTTAGGAGTCCTTATATGCTTCTTTATCAGAAAAAATAAGTTTCTTAGAGCACACTGTAGCCATTTGACCATCATGTAAGTAATGCATTAATTGTGTATGCTTCTTTAGAAAATACGTAAATTTACTCTTAAGCATCTGTCCTTATATTTGTTGCTTGCTCCATAACATCTTAAGGTTCTTAATTATGGTTTTGCTCCTGAATGTTAGGATATTCTACGTCTGCTTACCTTGTGGTTCAACCATGGCGCTACATCAGAAGTTCAAAATGCATTAGAGAAAGGATTTTCTCTTGTAAGCATAAACACGTGGTTGGTTGTTTTGCCCCAGATCATTGCCAGGATACATTCCAATAACCAAGCAGTTAGAGAGCTGATACAATCACTTTTAGTACGAATCGGTCAGATTCATCCGCAGGTTTGCTTTTAAATTTACTTGGACGATGATATTTCCGTGCATCAAGGACCCATTCACTGCCAAAGATTGTTTTTAAATGTTTATGTGTCCTCCAAGAAGTAAGCAAAAGAAAGTATTGGAGATTTTTTTAGTTTTCTTCACTTATAAAAAAAATTGTTCTTATTCTTTCTTTTTAACATTTATTTTGTTCAGTTGTTTTTGCAACGTGAGCCTACAATATCATACATGAACATTTCATCTCTTGAAAAGCAAATTAATAGTTGGTCACAACAACGCTATGATTGTTATTGAGTATTTTAGGTGACGCGCTTTACTATACCCTGAACTGTTAACTAATTACAAAAATGCGATATTCATAATTTATTAGGGAAGTATTCGTCTTCCTGAAAGACTTCCTTCGTTGAAAGATGTTTACAAAAAAAAAAAAAAAAAAACTGTCAGATTCAGATAGAGTGCACCATATGCCTTGAGATCTGTCATAGGAGTTCTGAACATAATTGCAGCGTCAAAAGATATGATTGCATACCTTGGGCAGGGCGTGCTTAGAATAATTTTGTAATTTTTATGTTTCGTATGAACACCAACATTAACAAAAGCACGCACCTTTGATCTTTTGAATAAGTTCTTCAATAATAGGTATGTTCTTTAGCTAATATATAGTAAAACTCATATGGTTAAAAGTTAATAACAAATTGTGATGCAGTTTGTTCGCTTTCATAAAGAAAATAATGCTGATTGCTTCTGAATATTTCTTCAATCGTTAGTGTCAAAGTCCATGATAATTTGGTAGGCATACCTGGGAATAATGATATACTGAATTTTCGAATTTCATTCGGATAATAACTAGTTGATGTTAGAATTATACTCTTGACTCTTCCCTTGAGTTTTATTTGTGCTGTGAAAAGGGGGCTCGTGTATATTATATCTGTTCCTGCATGCTTATATTGCAGTTAAGTGCCATTCATAACTTCTCTCAGTCATTGAAACATATCAAGGATACACATATAGAGCATGTGAGGTGTGGTTATGGTCTATCCTCGTAACATCTGTATGTCACCAGGAAGTGAATTGATGATCAATGTTGTCGGATCATTATTGTGGACACTGTTAAGTAAAAAATGATTACCAAGCTCCGCATATATTTTCTCATCTTTTAGGTGTA